>CM060922.1:479864455-481224455 GCA_030737875.1 Allium sativum
AAGTCATCAATCTCATGGAAAAGCTCTCGCACCAACAGAAAGAACTCAAACCAATTGTAAATAAAGGACTATCAACTTCCCTATTCGAGACACATGACAAGAAAATACAATAGAATTATAATACACAATATTGTTTTATTATATTAGAGCCCAACTTGTCAATGGTTGATATGAACATATCAAATATAGTAGGCCTCTTGGCTATAGAAGATCGATTAAAAGAGGTAATGACATTGGACGTATGGACTTTAGGCTTGATTACGATAAATCTCGGTGTTTGCATACTGATTGTTCCTTTACATTATCTCTCCATTCAACATCTCAAACCTCATTTAGTCTCGGCCACCTTCACTTAAGTCAAGACCTTTTGCTATTGGGAAAGGTCCTCTTAGGATCTAGGGTAATGGTGAAGATAAAAAAATTTCACTAGCATTTCTAGTGTTAAAAGGAATGATCAAAATTCTTCCCTTTATTCATAACAAGCAGTCCTCAATCTCAGCTCTCACTTCACCAATCTCCTTGCTCATCATCCTTACTTATTTATTGCATGTTCAATGCAGTAGATAAAAGATCAAAACTCATCAATGAAAATGATGAAGTTAACAACTCACTATTTGATAGATTGGCTCAATTAATTCCCGATGCTCAAACTATTCATTTTTCATAATCATCGCCATTTCCTTTTCCAAAAGGCAAATTCAAACATCATGTTCGAATATAACGATTCTCGCTTACTGAAAAACAGGAAAGGAGATAGGAAGTGAATGTTCATGATAAACGAGCAATTCTTGGTATGAAGGGCCTCCCGACCTAGTAGGATACCTGAACTCCATTGTCGAAGCTATAACAGTAAAGACTTTTCTTCATCGATTTTGGATGAAGTTCGAATAATAAAGCCATGATATATCAAACTTTAGGACCTAATAAAACATCTCGGATAACTATAGAAGGTCATCTTCACCAAGCGACGGAAGAAGGCCTAGGATAAACGACATGTTGTATAACCTACAATATCTAGATTAAATAATTCTTGTAGACCGACTCAACCAGCGGGGAAACATGAAACCTTGGATTCGAGGGACATTTGTACGAATTATCTAAAGAAGAACAAAGGCAATGCTTTCACAGACTGAAATAAAAATGGATTCACTACCTATTTCCTACTAAGACCTTGGTTAAGGTTGAGAGCCACCCTCAACCGGTACCAAAGAGGATTATATACGCATAAGGCCATAGCCAACTGGAATCACCACAAAGGCTAAGCTTCATCGATGGGCGAAACTCTAATTAAAGCAGAGACCCAACAAAACTTAAAGGATGAAACGTTCAAATCCAGATTGAGAACCTCCGAAGGTTATTCCTTGGATTCTCTTGGAAGATCTAATAGAACATACCCAACAAATACATTTAAGTAGAAAAGTAGGCATTGTTGTAAAGTAAAAAAGATTGTGCATATAAAAAGAAATGGAAATAATAAGAGATATGTGTAATCAAGAAAATTAGAGTTTCTCCACCAGTTTTCTAAAGACTTTATCTTCAATACTCAAAAGGGCCAATATCTTATAGAGAACTTGTTTTATTTTATTTCAAAAATCAGCTCAAATTGACACCGAGAAGATTTTTTTTTTTGAAAAAACAACTCTATATAGCTTTTGCAAAAAAGGATATTCTATGACATCTAGGAGGGATACTTCGTCCTCAATCGGAAAATCTTAAGCTCATTCTTATTGTCTTCCTCGAAGGTACATTAATGTCTCGAATATCTTATGTGAAGAAGGATATTTATCTTGGAGTCCTAATCCTAAAAAAATAGGCCTTAAAATAAGTACAAATAGAATTATATTCTCACTTTTCGAAGGCTTATCTTGAAGACCTATAAAAGCCTCCTTAAGAAGGAAAACCTGAAGAGTGAGGAGTATGGAATTCATCGTTCGATGGATATAACGCAGATAAAAGCCAAAAAACTTTTGGGGGTAATCGAGGAATCCATACATGAGGGAAGTTAATTAAATATCAAAGTAAATATTTTATTCTTATTCACCTTACCTTGTTCATATAATTAATTATAGGATATTTACGTATGACTCCCGTCAAAAGGATAGTTCTCTTTAACATTATTGAAGTATTAAGAAGAACTCTTTTCCTTCTGTCCATATCAAGCAGAAGATACATTTTAATATTACAACCTCTTCTGTAAACACTTTAACTCCAGAAGCGTCTTGTGGCCTATAATTTCTTAAAGATTGATCAACAAACCCTATCGGTGTACATTCATCCTCGAGCATAACATTTCCTACCGAGTCTCTACTTGGAGGGTGCATTTAAATCTTGCCATTTACAATGTTTCTTTTGGTTCTTCAGAAATAGTAGATACAGATAAATCCACGAAAATGTACCATCAACCAATTCTATAAAAGGTTCTTACACATCAAACACTTTAATAAAATTCCAGCAAATGTTAGACAATTTGGAGAATAATTAACTAGATAATAAAATTCAGCTATGCAAATTATCTTACAAACCTGGAACGATGACTCAAGGATAAATTTAAATAGTTTCATTATTCAAAGTCTTGAAATGGGGACCCAAATTAAAGAAAGCAATTAACGTAGAAAGTACTCTTGGCAATTTTGTATAGATGAATCTCGAAATGCATAAGCATTATAGGTACCAATAATATGTTAATGACCTCGGGTATTCATCAACAATACACCTAAAAAACCTTTAATCACTAGGTTAAGAATGACCATATCCATCTAATCTTGGAAGCTTAAGCATACGATGATTTTCAAATAATTAGAAACCAAGTTCATGACCCATGTCAAGCCAATCACCCAAAGTTAGCAATTAACTATAAAAGATAAAATAACCACTGGAAGCTTCCAAATGATATCATATTGAAGTTAACCCCAAAGACTGAAAGGAAGGAGCCAAAACCTTGGTAGACGTCACAAGTCAAAATTTAATTTCACCTCGACTGATATTTAAAAAAACCCATCATAAAGATACCAGAGAATGAAATTAGCTATGCTCCAAGTACAAGCCACTCAAGAAAGACTTCATGGCCAACTATATGGTTAAGCTTTCTAGAGCCAAAACCAATCCATATCTAGAACCCCTATATCTAGATTTTTTTGTTTCAAACCCCAACTCATCATAAATAACTGCGTTGATCTTGATGTGCAGTTAAGAAACTACCACTGAGTCTAGAAAAGTTCCTGAGTGCAACAATCAACTAGTGTCGCTAATGAACACTCTATATGGAATAGGGTTTTATTACTCCGGTAAAAGAATTCTTCGTTAGGATTACAATATAGATGTCCTACATTTGATGTCTTTTATCGGTGTGGCCATGGTCCCACACACCCACCCTTTGTATTAGTTAAAAAGTGTTTCTTAAGGGTCAACATTCTTGCTATGAAATAATCAACTAGAAAGAACTAGAGACATATAACGCCTCTTTAATGCTTACGATATGCCGATTATTCCTTTTGAAGCTTGCAATATCTTCCCATAATCCTTACGATAATATTCTTAAGTCATCTCATAATCCTTAGCCTCTCTATATTTTTATTATCCAAACTAGGCCCTACTTAATAGTTTTTAACTATAAAGTTTATCTACTAACTCTGGTCCCCTAAAGAACTTAAATTAAACGGGTTTATCGACAATCCAAAAGTCCAACCTATTAATATGGTGTCTCTATTTGTGGGTAAGCTTAGGTAAGTTGTTCTATAGATAACTTAATGAAGTAAGTAGAGGATAGGACAAGGAGGGGAGGTGGACTTGAGGAGATTTTCGAAAAAGTTTTATTTTCAAAAATTCTTTTGCTTTGAAATTCTTTTTTTCGTTGGAAAAATAAATTACTTTTTAAATAAATTTTTAGGAACCCTATAACCTCAGGATCTAATACCAAATTTAATACCGTGGATCCCTTAGTACTCCCCAAAACAGAATCATGCCAAGAATTATGGAGCATTATGGGTATAAAGAAGCAAATCACAGAGACTAAGATTCACAAGACATAAAATAGAAATAGTGGAACATTTATTTAAAAATAACTTACTATTCCATAAAAATACTTTATACAAAATGAGTCTTAATGCAAATCATATCTCTTACATAATCTCATCCCAAATAAATGTATAAAAATTATCCTCACAAGTACAAATCTAAACCATGATAAGTAAGATGCCAAAAATAGAAGAGAGTGCATCAAATAGAAATAAAATATGATCTTTACAATTGCTTTTCCCAAGCCGCTAGTATCAATCAACCTTAATTATATGAGCCTAATGACGAATGAAAAAGGAGTGGATCATACATAAAGTCTGGTGAATGAAGTATTTTTCTTTTACAAAAAGGAAACTATATACCAAAAGGGAGAAAAATAGCTTTTCTCCAGTCGTGTACAAAAACAGATTTGTAGTTAATAAGAATACAAAAATGAATACAAGAATCAATATAAAAAAACAAATAAAGATGAAAATAAGCTCTAGGAAATGGCCACCAGAAGAAGCAACAAGGTGAGAAAATTCCCTAATCCTTGATGAAGACAAAGAAGAGCGAAAGGCTGCCTATCACTGCAATGAACGATCAGTGAGAGACAACATTATCTGTCTAACCAGAAGGATCCATAAAACATATCTTCACCCAATCCTGAAAATATGTCAGTCCTAGCCAGCCAGCTTCACGCTCAAGCTCCAGCTCCTACAACCGTGCCTAACCCAAAACTTGTAATTCTAGAATATGTACGACTAGAAAACAACATATGTCAAAAAAGGGGGGGATCAGTGAAAGAAGTAAGAACCCACAAATAAAAAGTCAGCCAATTCCCGCTCAAGGAGAAGGCGGGCCAAAAGTAGTATCGAAGATACGAGCCAAACGCCGCGAGCGGGTGCCAAAGGATTCATTAAAAGGCCTAGCGTGAAAAGCAAGGAGCACGTCATTCCTTACCCTCTATATGATAGTGGAAGGATCCATATGAGACTCGTCAAATATGGCTTTGTTCCGCGAGCACCAAATATGCCAGCAGATAAGACAAGGAATAAGATGGAAAACGATGGAATAGATAGATTTTCCTGTGATGTCCGTCCACCAGTTTATCAGTAAATCAGAGAGAGAAGTCGCATTACTTCGAAGATCGACCAAATTCCCGAAGTAGTTTTAGACAACTCTAGCATAAGAGACGAAGAAAAATAAATGAGCACTGGACTCCAAGCCACTGGCTCGACATCATGTGCAATGGGACACTAATAAAATGCCAACCCTCTGGAGATTCTTGTCTAGCGGTAACCCTTCGTGAAGAGTTCTCCACATGAATACAAGAACTTTCGGAGGGAGCTAGATATCCCAAATGAACAAGAAAAGAAGGAACCTTGATATGGGCTTCTTGCTGCACTTTAAGCCTCTCTGATCGAGAAAGGACTGCCATCCCTAGATTCACGCTATGTGAATCGTAGAAGGGTTTTTGGGATTGCATCTGTTTCCACGTCTCACCAGTGTAAGACGGGACACCGGAGGAATTCGTGACCAGAAGTCCACAGTACTTGGCGTGGTGAATGAAGTAATTACTAGCATGATTAAGCAAGATAAAGGTAATAGACTTAGTAACATTTCTAGTATCTTAAGGCAATGTGCACATGTATAACTTAGAATTGTTTCCAAGGTAATTAGGCTATATGTCTAGCTTGAAATAACTGTTCGACTATTTGCACTTTTCTATTTCTTTGAAAATCTGATTAGGATAAGTTTTCCTAACTCTACCTATCGATCGACTATTCCTACTTACCACCTCGTAGTATCATGCTACCAATAAGCCTACTTCCTATCAGTAAAAGACACGAACTAGCGCATGGACGTAGGAGCGAATTATTTACCTTATTCGGTCGCACATGCACGTCAACCGTCGGTACACATTACCTTGATGCCCCTCTCTTCAAACCCTTATTTACCTTGATTCTGCATAAACATTCCCAGTTTTCCCAAGACCATAATTCCTCGACTGAAAGGGAATACTGCTGGCATGGGTCCTAACAAACAATATTCTAATTGAGCACTCAACCCATTCATCTTAAACTATTCTTTTGGCCTCTTATTTACCCCTATTCCGCATAAGCGTACCCAATTTTCCTGATATCATCAGTCTTGTGGCTGGTATAGGTCATGTTTGATAAACCGATTTTCTTTTCTTAACTAAACCCTAAACCTAAGCCCAACCTATTGACTCAGTTCCTGCCTGATCCTATGATATTCCACTTTTAGCATAATATGTTTCATTTTTTTCTCCTTATTATGATGTTATACTATGTCAATGAAGTTCTTAATTGTCATAGTAATCTTTTCATTTTCTCCTGCTTCTTAAATTATAAAATTTTCATAGTTTACTGCAAATTCCTATAAATTTTCCTAATTTAGTCCGATTCCTTTTTAATACAGATCTAGAATTTACAAAAATGTTTCCATAAATTTAATTTTCTTTTATTTAATCCGTATTTGCGAAGCTTACAATTTTTATTCTATTTCTTATGCATAAAAATAAGATTAAACCGCGTCTTTTAGTTAACATTTATATATCTAAGCAATTTTAAAAACAAATATAAATGATTGCATAAAATCATAAATAACTAGATGGAATGAAATAACTATTAAGGGAAAAAGACTGAAAAACAATCTTATAGGATTTGAACTAAAAATAAAATGCAAAAATAGATAGAAAAATACTTATAAAAAATAACTTATAGAAAAACAACTAAAAACTATAAGAAAATTGTAAAGAAACTGTAGTTATTAAGGACTTTATTTCTCTGAAATACTTAAAAGTTTAAATAATTACAACACTCACCTGTAGTCTTTAACTCTTATGCGCGTTAACCGTCCTAAGTTCAATCCCTAAGCTAATTATAAATATTTTATTTATAAATATTCCCTTAAGAAAAAAAATTAATTTTTAGGTTTGTCTCTGTTAAGAGAGAAACCAAAGGAACAAGATTTGCGTTGTGAATGAATAGCTTGGTCTACGGCCTTATTTATAGTGGAGCTAGAGGATCTTTGGCCATTAGATGATTGAATTTGGTCTAGTCACATCACTAAATTAATTTCCTCCGTCCAATCAAAATATCAACGCTTACGAAACCATGAAAATCATATTTTAATTCGAATGGCTCGCACTTGGACACATTTGTGTCCAGGCCAAAACGCGGGTCGACCTATGCTTGGTGGGGGGTCGAACTAGCAAAGGTCAGATTGACTTGTATATGTATATTATTTTGTCTTCTTTGTTTTTAATTTATGAATTATTATATTATTTCTAAATTTTAATTCTTCAGTGACTTTCTCATCTGAACTCCAATTTCAATAAGTTATATATGTAAACTGCTCAAACAATTGCTACTGAATCAATCTTGCAACTCTCATATCTAAAATATAATAATTTCAGAAACTTAGTTTATTATTTCATTAATCCTTTAATTAAATGTTATTTAACTTGCAATAAACTCCATAAATACCTGACCTAATTCATTTTTATGATGCACGTTAGTTTTTCAAATTCAAACATAAATGTTAACATTTGAATTAATTATTTTATTAACTTTCAATGTTATGCTTATGATGTTTGTATTTAATTAATTTCCATTTGTTCTTCTATAATATTATTGTTAACATTTAGTTAATTCTATTTATTTATTCTATAATGTTATGTTTACATAACGTTAACTTTAGTATTCAAAATTATGAAGTATATAAACAAATTATTATTACTTAATTTCTTGAGTTGTTATAGCCGTCTTAGTGGGTGATGCAACGAACCACACTACATATGCGAGGTCAAACCGCGTTCGAGCTTGAATTCGCACCTGCATTCGCGATGTGGGGGAATAGAGGCACTTAAACTTTGCAATTAGCAGTTGGCTTGGCTTGATTGTTTAGATCAGACTGCTTTTATTTTCCATCCAAATTCAGGCGAAAACGATAAAAAATTTGTCGCACCACTTGGTAAAAGGGTCGCAACCTTTCCAAGTATTACAATTGTTAAACTGGTCTCCCCATACCTATATAAAGCACGAGCGGAGCAGAAATCTGTTAACTAAGAATTATTCCCATCTCCTTTTTCCATTGACACAGTTCTTAATTTTCTTCTCTTGAGTTCGTCATCCTCTACAAATTCTAGCATGGTTTTGCAGTGCCGGTTCATTTTACCTTGGGAAACCATTGCTCGTCACCCTTCTATGCCTTAAGTGGAAGCAATGTTGTTTCAAGGAAACAAATTATTTTAGACTTAGACAAACTAAAAGGTACAAATTCAATTATTTACTTTTACTTGTGAAAGTACTTGCAACAGTTTTGCAAAATCTTTGCAAACAATTTTCTGTAATATAAGCAAATGCAGTTTCTGCAAAGTAATTGTAAACAATTTTATATAACATCAAAAACACAATTTTTTGCAAAGACTTGCAGAAAAAATTCTACAACATAGTTTTAATAGTTTGTATTGTATATTTGCATTATTTCCCTAACAGATATTACTGCTACTGTCAATGCTGAATTCATTTTTTAAAGTTTAATTTTTTTTGTGCTCCTATCTGCGATGATAATGATCTTGGTATAACTTTGGAAAGAGACGGTAACAAGTAGAATATTATAGTTGAAATACTGCTAAGTGGCCGTCTCTATTTAAGGAACCACCTAAAAATGGTGATACATATTCCCCTAAACTATTTTATCACAAAAGTTGTTGATGGAACTAGCTTTTAACCTTCTAATATGGCAAAAGGTGGTGCCAGCTGTTGAACTAACAATCTAGTCGATTTTTTCTTGAATGAAGCTCCCTTTATTTAGAAGTATGTAAGCAACGCAAACTGGCTTGGAAACAAATAGGTAGATTTTATGTCCCATATTTGAATTCATTTTTGTACTATAAATTTTCTGGTAAGGAAGATAGGTTTAGGTCTCTTGAGACTACCCCTCTCCTTATTAAGGGTAAACCATTTATTGTTACTCCTTGGAGTTTTAGGGTGGATAAGGACAGATAAAATTTTCTCCCTATTCCAATTTGGGCTACTTTTGCTTATATTCTGTCAGTTCTACAACCCTGATTGACCTTAACATACTAGTTAGTCTAATAGGAGATTTCAAGTGTTTTAATGTTAGTACGAGGCCCATAAAAGTCTACTCCATGCTAGATCATTGATTGAGGTCACCCTTACTAAGCTTTTATTATCAAAGTTGAAGGTTATAATTATGGAAGGTAATGAAGTCCAAGTTAATGTTCAATACAAATGGAAATCACGCATCTGCATAACTGGTCAATCCTTTAGGCATACTTTACCACTTATTCAACTAGTTTTCAACCACTTTCAACCAAAATTCCACTTCCTAGATTTGTTATAAAATGGATTCCTAAGATTAAGATCCTGAAACCTATTAATCCAGCTATAATCAAAGTGGATGCTCATGTTGTTGTTTCATCTCCTACTACTATAGTTCTATATTGGTTTCTCCTTCTACAGACAAAATTACTTTCTAGCATCCTGAAGAGTGTGCTTGGAACACCATACCACAGAAATGAGGTATTATCCTGCAGTCGATAACTATCATATGTTTATAGGTGAGCAAGCAGAATCTGGGAGGCTTAAATATTATGTTGACGGAGAAGGTCTATCTTTGAAAATGGCTAACAATGAAGGTCAATGCAATTGGAAACTATATTTACAACTATTTTTTGATAGGAAATATTTGTATACCACACTTTCAAGGTCATATTATCCCATTAGGCATGTCATATTCCCTGTACTGGTGTTGATATCAATAGTGACAAGAAGGATAAGTGGTCTCTCCTCGGATAGTAGCTTAGATAAGTCTGTTTATCTCTTGTACTTTCACATATATTCATATTAAGTCATCTGGCCACTTCAAAACCAATTTAGTTAGATGTTGAGATATTCGCCTTCTACTTGTACTTCATTTGTAAAGTGGCGTGATCATTATGAAACCAGCTAGCCTAGGCCATGTAATTGTGCTTTATGTTGCGTGTTAAAAAATCTATTAGCAAGAACTTAAATTTAAAATAATTATATTTATACACCATATAATTATTTGTTATGAATATATTTTGTAAAATATTATTTAACCATTTATTAATTGAAACCTTTATGAAAAGGCACTTTTTGTTAAACTAAATTACTTAATAATTACATAGAGGTGTGTGTATATATTTTGTATATATAATTGCTTATATAAATATAGTAACAAAAATATTTTTAGCCAAATTTTATTATATATAAAAATGAATTTTACTAATTCAGACTATATATTTTAAAATTATTAATTTTTATTATGGATCTCTGTTCGGAATTGAATTTATTTGCTAGGTCAAATTAGATATTAAAATTCAAAATTCAAAATTTATTCAAATCCATTTATTGAATTAATTTATGTAAACTTAATAATAACTTCAAATTTTACAAGTATACACACACACGCGCACATACAAACACACACACACACATATATGTGTGTGTGTATACATATAATGAAGTATCTTTGTAACTCAATGCATACATGTATATAATATAAATCCCTAAATCTTATATATATACATACATGCATGCATACATACATACATACACACACACACACACACACACACATATATATATATATATATATATATATAAACACACACAATACAAACCATTTATACCCTATGTTATGTTGTACATGCACATTTTACAAAAAAAAACAATTGACTTAGTTTTTTGTTGGTTAAATAACTAGAGTTAAACAAAAAATATCGGTGTGACTGACTTGCACAATTCTCTTGACTTGATGATGCTGTGAACTGAAACACTCCACCTCCGTTAAGGTCACTCACAAAGGGAATGCCTTAACTTTGGTGGAGCATTTTAGGTAAAAGATGCAGATAAATTACAAGACAGATAAATAAAAAGCATAAAATAAAGTCATTTTATAAACAACTTAATTCAGTCAAGCTTTTACAACAATTGTTTCAATCATACTTAAAAGTAATACATAGAAATTCTGTCTTGATTCAAAAACTTCCAAGTATAAAATAAGCATAAAAATAACAATTATATTCCCCAATAAAGCGTGAACTAGCCATAGCAGTGGAAGAGAAAGTCCAAAGAAATACATCGACTATCTTCGAGCTTGGAAAGAAAACTGAGCTAAGTGATAACATTTCCTCCCTGTGAACCGGGGGGGGGGGGGGTGAACGGAAGAAAAGAGGCGAAGCAAAACTAGGTCAGACATTAGTCTGGTAAGTCTAGTGACTTTCATAATATAAACAGGCAAAAGCATCATGACATGAATAAACTGAATAAAAGACAATACCGTGATAACAGGGATAACAAGATAACATAGGATAAACATAAGGTACGATAAGGCAAGATAAACTGGATGCACTCTACTCTTTCTCTGCTTCGCTACTACTTTGTTATTCTGATTTCTATATCTATCTCTGCACCACCTAACTAGTGTCCCAACTAGTAATTTGTATAAAATGATAACGTGATCCCAATCCCCGTAATTGTGGTAGCCTTCAGGTGTACATCTATCGTGAGGATTCCACCTCAGTCAGCCTAATTGCCATGAACATGATAGATGTACCCATAGTACCCTATCGATCGGCTCCCTACTTGTATTCATTTCTCTTATGTCTGTGTCAATCGGCCTTCCCTTGCGTGTAGATACCCTATGCTGGTCCCACTATAAGGTGTATCAATCCTTATGATAGCGACCCGACACGATTCAAGATGCATAGTGTATATCAACTAGTACCCAGTGCCTGCTTTTTCCCACTCCGGAGTACGTGCACGCCCATAAACCGTCGGAACCTACACTGACGTACCCCCGCACATAACGCTTATATTTACTAATATTACCCACCAACCCGATATGTACTTAACCCTCCCGCACATTAAGTCATATTGGTTAAGGGTTGTCCATTCATGTTAACTTAACCCACTCATTCATCGTGTCATGTTGGTTAAGTGCCTTGTTTACTTAACCCCGTCCGTTCATCAAGTTATATTGGTTAAGTGTTTCCTTGTTACTTAACCCCACGTGTTCACCTTGTTGTATTGGTTAAGTGCCATCATTCAATTCAAGTTGACTTAACCCACCTACTCATCATGTCATGTTACTTTGGTTAAGTGTCGCCTTCTTGTGTTTACTTAACCCTATCACAAATCAAGTTATATTGGTTAAGTGTTAACTTAACCCTTTTCATTTATCATGTTATACCGGTTAAGTGTTTCCTATTAACTTAACCCTAGTCCTCCGTATGGTCATATTGGTTAAGTGTTTCTTATTTCTTAACCCTAGTCATCCATGTTATATTGGTTAAGTGTTCCTATGAACTTAAACCTACTCATTTATCTTGTTCATTAGCATTAATTGATTTATTAATGCACCAACCTCTCACATTAGATATGTGTTGTTGTGGTTACTGGATGTGTCGGGCGGTTCCGGGCAGTTTTACACCACAACTCAATCTAACCTCGGGTTTTTCTTGGGCGTGATGTACTAACCTCTCACACCGGGCGGTTTCGGGCAGTTTTACACCACAACTCAATGTAATCGCGGGTTAGGCATGTTCATCTTTAATCTACACATTTACCATATATACCCAAATCTAGATTTTACATGCTAATTACCAAATTCACCAAAACTAGTCATGTTACATTTTACGCCCAATCTAGATCTAATGCTCAAGTTACCTCAAATTCGCAACAATAACAATTTTGCCCAAAACTTGATTTATATGCCAATTTCATACTTTGTTGTTCATGCCAATTCTAGGTTCAATATGTCAAATTACATATTCCATAATTCATGTCAAATTACCCCAAATTGCATCTTAACAGTCATGCCATATTACATGTTCCAAATTATGCCAAATAATGTCAATTCCATGTTATTCCCAATTTCCCCCGCATTCATAATGTAGGTATTTCGAGATTCAACTCAAGATTCATAATATAAGGGGAGAAGCAAGATGGAACATCGTAAGAATAGGCATAGTCATATGATGATAAGAACTACTGGTCCAACAAACTTGATGTACTAAAAGACAAGTTTTGCAAGGAATACATCGCAGGCATATAAGAATTATATCATGAACTTAAAAAGGATTACAATTCCGATATACAACAAAGATAAATATGATTTGACCAGTTTCATAGTCAAAAATGATTCCCAAAGATATATATACTCAAGCGCATATTTCAATGAAAGGATAGCTTACATCAGGCATATTCTCATATCCATTTTATTACATGTCACAATTAGATTTAGGTATTCAAATCTAAAAAGTAACCGACTTACAAAACAAAGGCAAATCTTGTTTTCATGCCTAAGCCATACATCACTATAGACCCTAACCTTCTTCTTCCAAATCATAAACTATCATATATATATATATATATGTCCCAATTTTAGATCTTGACCACAACATGTACTACGCCTTATATTTAAGTTCAATTTACGCCCCAAATCCCAAGACATATGTCCAATACTTTATGTTTTAAATCTCAAGTCATATGTCCAATACTTTATGCCTCAAATCTCATGTCATATGTCCAATACTTTATGCTTCAAATCTCAAGTCATATGTCCAATACTTTATGTTTTGAATATGTTATGTCCTCAAATCAGTTACAACTCAATTATGCCCAATTATACACAATTTAATACTTTTCCCAAATTTTAGCTCTGGTCATGTCCAAATCATAATTTATGCCCAATTTTATTTCCAACGAATGTTCATCTCTTATGAGATCTGGCTTAGGCTCGCAGTAGCCTGGCTATAAAAAAAGGGAAGAAGGAAAGAAGAGACAAAGAACAAACATAGTATTATCAATGAGATAGATCCAAAGGATATAGAAAGACAGGCATAATCTTAAATCCAGATTTATTACAATGTCAGAATCACAATTAACTTTTATTTCTGAAAGTAACGTGAACTTACAAATTACAAAAGGGTCTTGAATTCTGGGATCTGTATTTTAAAACTGAATAGCGCTCCCTTGAAGTAGAATATTTGTTCTTCTAATTTTGATTTGATATGATTCTTAGAAAATAGTTGTTGAAGTCGTTGAATTAGCCTTTGAATCTCTACTAGAATTCTAACTTGATTTCTATGAAGGGCTTGAGCAGCAAAACCCCGTCTTTGATTTATTTTGATATGAATTAGGCTAGAGTATAGGCGTAATGAAGTTGTGTGGAGAGAAAGTGAGGTTTGCGGGTGTTTAAATAGCTTAGGAGCAATGAATCTGGTCAGAGCGGGCGTGTAAATACAGAAAAGTGAATCTGTCCTCGGATCTGGAAAAGGGGGGAGGTCGATCCCCAGGTCGACCCCATGGTCGACCTATGTAACCAGGTTGACCCCCTGGTCGACCCCCAGGTCGACCCCATGGTCGACCTATGTAACCAGGTCGACACCCAGGTCGATCCTCAAGTAGACCCCCTGGTCGAGTCCTGGGCGGGAAATTTCCCGCCCATCCCGGGTGGTGTGTGTTTTGAATTTCGAATTTGAATTTCAAGCAGAGCCGTTTTATTTTATTCAAACCCCTGAAACTTCTGAAGGTCATAACTTCTTCATACGGAGTCCGATTTACGTAAACTCGGACTCTATCTCAAGCAGAATTCCAAGACGAACGAAATGGCGTAACCCATTTCCCTTAATTCTTCTCTTAAAAATTAAGTATACTTTAGTTTATTAGTTTAATATTCACAGAAAATACAGGGTGTTACATTCTCCCCTCCTTAAAGGATTTCGTCCTCGTAATCTTCAAGTTAGGAAGAACATATATCCTAACATCCAACATCCATCTACTCAATCATTCAATCATAGGCATCCATTGTCCTTAAAAGGTTTCTAATGCCGTATGAACATATGCAGCGTGTGTGTATATGTCTCTTATCTAATGCAAAATCAGGTGGTCTACTGATCCAGTTGACCTCCTTAATGCGGATTATGTTAGTGCCATGAGTCCATCATGTATGCAATTATTCCTAATCGTACTTAATAACTTCTACATGAGTGCACAGTCATTCATACAAATGCAATATCCATACGATAACACATCAAGTCTCAATCCATATATATAAAAGTTCACTCATGCATATGCAATATGAAAGTGACTGAGCCGATCTAGTGCCTAATGTGTGTGTATATGCATCCACGAGCATCCACTAGCAACCACTTGCAACTATCAATCATAACATGTTTCAAATACATGTTTTCATCCATTGGCTTCTACCTAAGGATCGAAGATATGACCTAGAGGGTATATTTAAAAAATAAAGACTAGCATGCAAATAAACATTACAGAGAAAGTGGAATCAAGGATATACCCTCAAATAGGGTGTGATGCACGTATCTAGTCTTCAGTCTTTTAAGTCGCATCTTCTTGATCTTCACTCCACTGTACCTTAACTAATTTAACTTCATGATTACGAAGCTTCTTGACCTCCATTTCCAAAACCCACTAGTAAAGATAGGATCTCGATCACTTAACATGCTAGAGGGCATCCAATGTAGTTGAACTATCTTTCCAAGATAAACAGATATTAACCATGATACCAAGTCTATATACTAAGATGGTTAGAGGTCTCTCTTCTACTTAGCTTATCCATTATGTCACAAGTCTGAGGGTCGATATCTCTCACACAAACCATCCTAGTCGAACTTGACATCCCTCAAGTACAATCCCCAAAGGCCTAAACCAATATGAGACAAGCACCCAAGGAATACCTCCTCCGAATTTGGACGATTTATGTGAGATGATACTAGCAAAACAACCAAACAATTGAGCACTTAACCGACTCTGGCTATCCTCGCCAATCTTGTTCCAAAACTATCATTGACCGCATAACGGGCTTTGCATTGTCAACTAGATATATGTGGAAGTCTACCTCACGTCTTAGGGGACAAACCCCTTACCTAAATCAAAAACATCTGCGTACTCATGGACTACTCCAACGGATCGAAAATCGTCGATCGATACGTAAAGTGATTCTAAGTAGCTAAGACAAACTGATCCCTTAGGATTGCACGAAATCTCGAGGGTATTCCCGAGGCAAGTAGAAAGTCTAACTACCCTCCTTTCACAAGTACTAGCTAACCAATCCATGCCTAGAATCAACCCATAGCCCATGAAACCAAAACCATAAGCATCTCAAATCCTTACAAAACAAAGATAAATGAGCCGAACCACAAATTGGATTTGAGACAATAATGGGATCCTCTGCTATACAAGTTCTAGGGTGCAGAGACTCAACTATGGAAGCAGATATAAACGAATGTGAAGCGCTAAAATCAAAAGAGTAATAACAGGATGATCAAAAAGAAAAACTAAACTCTTTTAACAAAACCTTACTACCTCTCTCTTAGGTATGCTGGCGGTGAGGGTATGCATTTGCTCTCCTGAAAATCCTATCATTTGTACTTGCCTTTGTCCTTATTTATACGACCCGTTATACCCTAATAAAGATACTTCCTCTTGTCTTAGGTTTTACTATTATTTCCTCCCCTCCTTTGTGAACCAAGTCATTATCTATGAGTTCTTCATCGTTGGGTTGTGCTCCTTGGCCAAACTCCCTCATTTTCATCTTTGCCATCCTTGTGGAACTTGTTGATAGGTCTCTTGAAAGCTGCCTCCATCGCATGGAAAATCCTATAAAGCTCGAAAGAAAATTATCCACAGGTGAAATTACAGCGGCTATAGATGGAAGTTGGGCGCTTCTTTGCCCTTTGACAGGTGTCGTAGTCTCATCGAGCCTACGGAACCGTGTCGCGATGGGGTTACCTCCCAAAAAGCCGGGATCCCCGGAGACTCAGGAAAAAAGGAAACAAGAATTCAAACAAAGATCAAAAGATAATGCATATGGCTTTGGGGAGTATGCCTTTAAAACAAAACTTTTCTTTTGAAAATGCTTCTTTTAAAACCATTTTGAAAATAATTTTTCAAATCTTTTATCTGATCCGGTAACCTCGCTCTGATACCAAGTGAAACACCCCACCTTCGTTAAGGTCATTCACAAAGGGAATGCCTTAACTTTGGTGGAGCATTTTAGGTAAAAGATGCAAATAAATTACAATACAGACAAATAAAGCAGCGCAAAATAAAGTCATTTTATAAACAACTTAATTCAGTTAAGCTTTTACAACAATTGTCTCAATCATACTTAAAAGTAATACATAGAAATTCTATCTTGATTCAAAAACTTCCAAGTATAAAAGAAGCATAAAAATAACAATGATATTCCCCAATAAAGCGTGAATCAGCCATAGCAGTAGAAGAGAGAGTCCAAAGAAATACATCGACTATCTTTGAGCTTGGAAAGAAAACTGAGCTAAGTGATAACATTTCCTCCCTGTGAACCTGGGGGGGAGGGGGGAAACGGAAGAAAAGAGGCGAAATAAAACTAGGTCAGACATGAGTCTGGTAAGTCCAGTGACTTTCAGCATATAAACTGGCAAAAGCATCATGACATGAATAAACTGAATATAAGACAATACCATGATAACAAGGACAACAAGATAACATAGGATAAGCATAAGGTATGATAAGGCAAGATAAACTGAATGCGCTCTACTCTTTCTCTGCTTCGCTACTACTTTGTTATTATGATTTCTATATCTATCTCTGCACCACCTAACTAGTGTCCCAATTTGTAATCTATATAAAATGATAACGTGATCCCAATCCCCGTAATTGTGGTAGCCTTTTGGTGTACATCTATCGTGAGGATTCCACCTCAATCAGCTAATTGCCATGAATATGCTAGATGTACCCTTACTACCCTATCGATCGGCTCCCTACTTGTATTCATTTCTCTTATGTCTGTGTCAATCGGCCTTCCCTAGCGTGTAGATACCCTGTGCTGGTCCCACCACAAGGTGTATCAATCCTTATGATAGCGACCCGACACGATTCAAGATGCACAGTGTATAACAACTAGTACCCGGTGCCTGCTTTTTTCCCACTCTGGAGTACGTGCATGCCCATAAACCGTCGGAACCTACACTGACGTACCCCCTGCTGCTGCTTTGACCGCTTACAATCAGCCTAGTAATCGTGCCCCACCCTGTCTAGTTCAGGGTACCGTGATACATCTATGTTGGTTACTGCTGAAATGGGTCCCCGTTACTAGGATTTCCTATTGGTTAAGTTTGTGGGCCTATATTTACTAATATTACCCACCAACCTGATATGTACTTAACCCTCCCACTGATTCAAGCATGTTTATTTAATGGTTAAGTTTTGTGGGCCTATATGTACTAATATTACCCACCTACATGAGACGTACTTAACCCTTCCATCGATTCAATCATGTTTATTAAACGGTTAAGTTTTGTGGGCCTATATTTACTAATATTACCCACCAACCCGATATGTACATAACCCTCCCGCACATTATGTCATATTGGCTAAGTGTTGCCCGTTCATGTTAACTTAACCCACTGGTGTCATGTTGGTTAAGTGCCTTATTTACTTAATCCCGTCCGTTCATCAAGTTATATTGGTTAAGTGTTTCCTTGTTACTTAACCCCACGTGTTCGCCTTGTTGTATTGGTTAAGTGTCATCAGTCAATTCAAGTTGACTTAACCCACCTACTTATCATGTCATGTTACTTTGGTTAAGTGTCGCCTTCTTGTGTTAACTTAACCCTACCAGAAATCAAGTTATATTGGTTAAGTGTTAACTTAACCCTTTCCATTTATCATGCTATACCGGTTAAGTGTTTCCTATTAACTTAACCCTAGTCCTCCATCTGGTCATATTGGTAAAGTGTTTCTCATTTCTTAATCCTAGTCATACATGTTATATTGGTTAAGTGTTCCAATGAACTTAACCCTATTCACTTATCTTGTTCATTAGCATTAATTGATTTATTAATGCACCAATCTCTCACATTAGATATGTGTTGTGGTTACTGGATGTGTAGGGCAGTTCCGGACAGTTTTACACCACAACTCAATCTAACCTCGAGTTTTTCTTGGGCATGATGCACTAACCTCTCACATTAGATAGGTGTTGTTGTGGTTACTGGATGTGTCGGGCGGTTCCGGGCAGTTTTACACCACAACTCAATCTAACCTCAGGTTAGGCATGTTCATCTTTAATCTACACATTTACCCTATATACCCAAATTTAGATTTTACATGCAAATTACCAAATTCACCAAAACTAGTCATGTTACATTTTACGTCCAACCTTGATTTAATGCTCAAGTTACCCCAAATTCGCAACAATAACAATTTGGCCCAAAACTTGATTTATATGCCAATTTCATGCTTTGTCGTTCATGCCAATTCTAGGTTCAATATGTCAAATTACATATTCCATAATTCATGTCAAATTACCCCAAATTGCATCTTAACAGTCATGCCAAATTACATGTTCCAAATTATACAAATAATGTCAATTCCATGTTATTCCCTTTTTCCCCCGCATTCATAACGTACATATTTCGAGATTCAACTCAAGATTCATAATATAAGTGGAGAAGCAAGATGGAACATCGTAAGAATAGGCATAGTCATATGATGATAAGAACTACTCGTCCAATAAACTTGATGTACTAAAAAGACAAGTTTTGCAAGGAATACATCGCAGGCATATAAGAATTATATCATGAACTTAAAAAGGATTACAATTCCGATATACAACAAGGATAGATAGGATTGTACCAGTTTCATAGTCAAAAATGATTTCCAAAGATATATATACTCAAGCGCATATTTCAATGAAAGGATAGCTTACATCAGGCATATTCTCATATCAATTTTATTACATGTCACAATTAGATTTAGGTGTTCAAATCGAAAAAGTAACCGACTTACAAAACAAAGGCAAATCTTATTTTCATGCCTAAGCCATGCATCACTATACACCCTAATCTGCTTCTTCCAAATCATAAACTATCATATATATGTATATGTATATATGTCCAATTTTAGATCTTGACCACAACATGCACTTTGCCTTTTATTTACAGTTCAATTTACGCCCAAAATCCCAAGTCATATGTCCAATACTTTATATTTTAAATCTCAAGTCATATGTCCAATACTTTATGCCTCAAATCTCAAGTCATATGTCCAATACTTTATGCTTCAAATCTCGAGTCATATGTCCAATACTTTATGTTTTGAATGTGTTATGTCCTCAAATCTGTTACAACTCAATTATGCCCAATTATACACAATTTAATACTTTTCCCAAATTTTAGCGCTGGTCAAGTCCAAATCATAATTTATGCCTAATTTTATTTCCAATATACGTTCATCTCTTATGAGATCTGGCTCAGACTCGCAGTGGCCTGGCAATAAAACAAAAAAGGGAAGGAGGAAAGAAGAGATAAAGAACGGACATTATATTATCAATGAGATAGATCCAAAGGATATAGAAAGACAGGCATAATCTCAGATCCATATTTATTACAATGTCAGAATCACAATTAACTTTTATTTCTGAAAGTAACGTGAACTTACAAATTACAGAAAGGTCTTGAATTCTGGGATCCGTATTCTAAAACTGAATAGCTCTCCCTTGAAGTAGACTGTAACGACCCGTATTTTTCAGCTATATAATAAATAATTTATTTAATGATTTATATAGTGAATTGGAGAATATAAGGTTCTTTAATTAAACGATATTGAATATTTAATTAAATTAAATAATAGAATGATATATTTAGATTCTGAAATAATCAGAAATAGTGAATTGACAATATAATGTGAACTAGACAATTCAAAGTATTTAATTCAGCTTAGAATTTGAATTAGAATGACGAATATATTATTTGAATGACAGTTTGAACGTATAATTATATTATAAATAAAAATCGAGCTCCAAATGGTACGGCAGTTCGCTATTTGGCGATTCGAACTTCAACTGAATGTACAGGATTCGTTTTAAGCCGGATTTCTGTGAAACAAGAAACGTTCGGAGCTGGTGAAGTATATTTTTCTAATGGAAGAGAAAACTCGGGATTTCGTTGTGTAGATTTTGAGTTATGTCCAAATCAAATTTTAGAAAAATCGCTGTGGAATTCCTTTATAATTTATATCGATTTATTTATATTTAAAAGGGTCTTTATATATAAATCGAATATCGATTTAATCAAGATTTGAAATATTGAGTTAGAAATTGAAATAGGAATATTGTGGAGCTGTATGATATCGTATGTGAATATAAACGATAATATTTATTTATAAATATTTAATTTAATTGTTTTTAAATATATTTAATATTTAAATGGGTTATTTAGAGCTTTAAAAATAGCCAGTTTTGCAAATGACCTCATAATTCGACAAAACTAATTTTATTGGATCCGCAATGTTAGATTATTGTTAGATGCCAAGTTTCATGATTTTTGAAGTCGGTATGTGGCCGTACGGGATTTTAATGTGAAAAATAGTCAGTATTTTGATGGTTACAAATACGCTGTGTGAGCAAACGGAGTCGGAATTCGACGTAACCAGTTTCGTTGGGTCCGTAATGTCAAACTCTAGCTACGTGTCCATTTCCATGATTTTAGAAGATTGCACATGATCATAAGGATTTTTAAAGAAGAATTCAAATAGAAAATTGATTAAAAATGAATAAAATAATCAAAAATAAAATATCTAGATATTTTGATTTGCCTATAAATATTCCTTAACTACCTCCTTAAACCTAAACTTTCTCATTCCACGGTCAAGAAAAGAGTAGCCGCCACCGAAATAAATTCTACAGTAAAACCATCCTCTTTTGAAAATCAAAGTAAAATCAAAACGAATACTATAAATTATAATACTTATATATTTGAGTTTCTTGGGAGTTTCTCTTCATTTTGGGATGACTTTTGTGGGGTGCGATCGCTATGTGGAGTTCAGCAGTTTTGGGTTCGGTAGTTAGGGTTTACGATTGCTAGAGATTTAGGGATCGATGGGTGAAATGGGGTTCGGTTTTGAGTTCGGCGAGGTGTAGAGAGCTTGCTGGGATTTCTCGGGGATGATCAGCGCTAGAAGATGTCGATGCCTCCTTATTGCTGGTGCGAGAGATGCTGAAGACGCGAACCACCTGGATGATTCGAGGGTGATGAAGTTGGGATGAGTTGAAGGGGACTTGGATGATGAGAACAACAATGGTAGCGATATTGGGTTTAGTGATTGCGATTGAGGGTCAATAAGATTCGAACTTTGTTGGGGTTGGAATATAAGAGGAGTGACACTTTTGAGTTATTGGGGAAGAAGCATCATGGGTAGGCTGAACGGGTGAGGGAAGTAATGGGCTGAGATAAAGGGTGAGGCCCAAATCATTTAATCCATTTAATTTAAGTTATATAAATGTATATACAAACTTCTAAAATACATATCTTTGTCATACGGTATCGAAATTCAGCGAAACAAGATCCATTGGGATCGTATGGACGGTGGCTACACCATGGAACTGATTGGGAGTGGATTGGAGCTAGTTACAATTTATAGCAAAATAAATTGTCCGTCTGAATCAAACGATGGTTATCGTTATTAACGATGATCGTCCAAAGTGAGTAAAACTCACCATCTCTGAACAGTTATATTTTTATACCATATTTTTAGAACTGATAATTATCTGTTGATTGCTGTGTGTTAACTGTTTGGTTGAATTGCTTATGTATTGGTTGAAATTATAGATAACGATATATATATATAAATCGTTAATCAAATATTGATTCTATTTAGTAGAATATTTCATATTGAAATGAAATCGATGTTAATTATATTGTTTAACATCTGTGATGCAGGGAAACATGTTGGAGGGACCCAACTGGGTTCCTCAATATATAAAATACTGTTTTGTTTCGTATATTGTGATATATGTTGTGATATATAATCTGCTGTTGATTATGTGTGTTTGAATGATATCGATAACTGTTGTTTGGTATTTTAAATACCATAAGAAAACCCGGGGATGAAAAAGGAAAATTTCAATAACTGTATTGAAATAAAATATTTATAGAAAATAGAATATTAATAAATTCAAAGGATTTTATATAAAGGAATATTTATAAAGTCAAGGGATTTTATAAAGGAAATTATTTGTAAAACAAATATAAAGGAAAATATTTGTAAAACAAATATAAAGGAAAATATTTGTAAAATAAATATAAAAGGAAAATATTTGTAAAGCAAATAGAAAGGGAAATATTTGTAAAACAATTTACAAATAGAAATAAAAAGGGAAATATTTGTAAAACTTTTGCAAATGGAATTGGAAAGGGAAATATTTGTAAAACATTTACAAATAGAATTTAAAAGGAAATATTTATAAAGCATTTACAAATAGATTAAATAGAAATTTTTATTTAGAAAATAAATAAAGTTATAAAAGGGAATATTTATTTAGGAAATAAATAGAATTATCAAAAGAGAATTGTTTGATAAATAAACAGAATTATATAAAAAAAGAGAAAAGAGAATTTTACACTAGGAAAGTTCCGACCCGTGCTTCGCACATGGGTATAACATGATATGGATTTAAAGCAAAGATTTTAAATAGAATCTGCTGTAACCAATAGATTGAGAAGACTAACTTATAAATAATATTTTATAAATAAAATATTAATCATTGGAAAAATTGAATATATAAGTCAGAGCTTATATAGAGAAGTAAGAATCGATTTCAACATCGATATTTGAAACTGAATATGGACATAGAGTTAATCAAAGGAGTTAATCAAAATTTGTTAATCAAAATGAGTTAGAGGAGTTAATCGATTAGATTTAGAGTTAATCGGTTAGAGTTAGAGTTAACCAGTTAGAGTTAATCAGATAGAGTTAATCGATTAGAGTTAGATTTAACCAATTAGAGTTAATCAGATAGAGTTAATTGATTAGAGTTAACCAGTTAGAGTTAATCAGATAGAGTTAACCGATTAGAGTTAGAGTTAATCAGTTAGAGTTAATCGATTAGAGTTAAATCGAACTAGAGTTAATCGAACAAGAGTTAGTCGAATATTTGTTATTCGAATAGAGTTAATCGAACAAGAGTTAGTCAAATATTTGTTATTCGAATAATGTTAATTGAATTAGAGTTAGTCGAATATTTGTTATTCGAAAGAAGTTATCGAATATTTGTTATTCGAAAGGGTTATCAAATATTAGTTATTCGAAAGGGCTATCGAATATTTGTTATTCGAAATAAGTTATCGAATATTTGTTATTCGAAAGGAGTTATCGAATATTTGTTATTCGAAAGGAGTTATCGAATATTTGTTATTCAAAAGGAATTATCGAATATTAGTTATTCGAAAGGAGTTATCGAATGTTAGTTATTCGAAAGGAGTTGTCGAATATAGTTTATTCGAATAGAGTTAAAAGGAGATATCAAATATAGTTTATTCGAATAGAGAAAGGAGTAAATCGAATATAGTATATTCGAAAGGGGTTAATCAAATATGTTTATTGATAGGAGTAAATTGATAGAGTTAATCCGGTAGGGTAAATCAAATAAAGTTAATCCAATGGAGTTAATCAAATAGAGTTAATAGAATTGAGTTAATCAAATAGAGCTAACTGATAAGAGTAAATCGATTAGAGTTAATCGAATAGTGTTGAATGAATAGAGTTATTCGAATATAAGTTATTCGAAGAAGAGAGATTATCGAATATAGTTTATTCGAAGGAAAGAGTTATCGAATAGAGATTTATTCGAAAGAGAGTTACGTAAGGAAGTTGTTAAAGATTTAAAAGATAAACTTTGACTATTTCGAAGTTAAAACGTTGTCCAGTTAAGGTCTGAAAGGTAATTATACCCCAACTTGATTGACTTCCTTCTTAACTAAGGAATGGTAAGGTTTGATAGTGAATGATGGTTAAGTGAATTTAGTTAATGAGTGAAATGGTTTGTGTTGGCATAGCGATGTTTATTTAAACATCAGTTTAAATCAAATGAAGGAGTTTTGGAAATGTTTTCCAAATATGAATCAGAAATGTTTTCTGATAATAGAAAATAAGAAATGGGAATAAATATGGAAACGTTTTCCAGTGACTAATAACGTATATTTTCTAAGTTTAGAAAATAAGGATTTACGAATATATGAAAACGGGAAATAAGGAAATGAATAAATTAATGATAAATTAATTTAAGAGATAAATGATGAATGATGATTGATCGATATAATTTCCATCTGGAAATAATTTCATTTTTTGCACACGTGTTTTTCTTTGATAGTTAACTCACCGCCTATCGAAGTTTTTGACCATTTTTCCGTCGTCAATACGGAGAGACCGGGATCAGACTCATTATCTGAAAACCACTCCGTATGGGCGTTAGCGTTTCGAATCAAATAGATCGAAGACAAATTGAAGACAGAGTAAAGTGCAAGGGCTGTTGTATAAGTCCTAGGTAGAGATTGCCTAGGATGGATGTACGGAATAGTGCCTTCGGTTTGTCTAGTCCCAGGACAACTTGAATGGACGAATGTCTGACAGAGTATATATGGTAGATCGCGTAAGTTGATCATTTCAAACGTATTTACGTTGGTGGCGGAGGAATTCGTTTCACTTAGCTTATACCCGTGGTATTTTTGGGGAAATCAATTTGTGATTTGATGGGTATGACGATGTGACATTCAAAGTGAATGAATGAGTAATCTGTTGAAAGATACGTTATGACCTCCAGCCTCATCAACTGGGAAATGACAGAAATCGGGCAGGCAGCATGGCTAAGTGGTTCGCAACCAAGTAGGTTATATTGTCACCATCTAGAGAATATTCATATTTGTTATTTCTTTCAATTCTGTGTGTCCGGGGAATGGTTATGTTGGTTTACCAACTGTAGGGTGACAAAATATTCGATATAATCAAGCGAAATGAGTGGTCGGCCATGTGTGGCCGAGTTGCAAGATGTTCTTGTTGAACTCCAGTTATCGCTTCAAGAGTACATTGAGCGGAAGGTGGATCCATACCTTGTCATAGTTGGAATCCATTCCCCAAATAAGAGCCCGCGGTTTTGATTGTATATTATATATGTAGAACGTTAGATGCAAGCGTTTCTACTAGATGATTATTATATTGTGGTTGGTAGACATTATTATAATATCAAAAGAGTTTTGATATAAAGTTTATCATTTCTTTCAAAAATATTTTGAAAGTTAAATCAAATGATTTGAGTTTACTCACACCCATCACATGACTGACCCAGAGTTTATTTTGTTTTGTTTTCCCTAAACTCTTGGGTGCCCAATTTTGTACGGGCAGTCAAGTAGTTGGGATTTACAGATACTTGAAGAGCTGGAGCAGGAGGATTCAGGATTATATAGCTATTGTTATTTCCGCTGTGTTGTAAGTGTTATACTCTAATAATGCTATTGTGTACAGATACCGTTTTATTTCAAAGTTATGTTATGAAATATATTTATTCGTTCCGCTGTGAGATTCGTGTTTACTCTGATGTTGTACGATCTTCTTCTTCTATTCTAAGTTTCTATCTTATCTATTCTCACCCACTAATTTCTTTCATTAACTACCGGTATTTTCGATCCTTGGATGTTCGATATGTGTTGTATATCGGATAACCAAGATCAAAAATTTCCGGGATGTTACAGTTGGTATCAGAGCAAAGGTTAAGTAATTACCTTGGCTCTGTGGCGTGACTTAGTAGAGATGGGGTTAGTAATACCCTAGATTGAGTTGAGTATATATATACGAGCGCGTATTTGTTATTGATATTAAAAATTGTTTTATATTGTGGAGATTCATTGGTTGAGTTATTCATGAGTTCTGGTCGATCAGTTTAATCCACTGTACCGGTAGGAATTTATAAATACTCGAATACATAGGTCAACATGATATGTTTTGAAAAGAGGGTAAATGAAAATAAGTTTACCCGAAGTATATTTTGATATAGAGAAGATATATATATTTTAATTATAGTATATTGAATATGTTGGTTGTGATTATAATCGAATAAGATTATAAAATGTGAAATGGTTATGTAAATAACCAATCAAAATTCGTACAAGTATTACGAAATGAATTAAATATGAATTTAGAATCAGAATTGGAATTAAAAGTTGGAAAAGTGTTTGAAAATGGAATTGAATCGAATATATGAGAATTTCAAAATCCTGGGAGATTTTAAATTGGTTGCAAGCGTTGAAAACCATATTTTGAAATGAATTTCAAAATGGAAGTGTTTAGATATGGTTTTGAAAGTAATATAGTATTGAACTCACTTCGATGGCTGAGAAATAACCCTGATGATGAATCGCGACATCATTATGTTCATTCCGAGTTCTAAGTGACGGATTACTACCAAAGATATTGATTTCAAATTGTTTTGGCAAAACAAGTTATTTTAAAACCTGAAAAGGAAAGTTTGACTTTTGAGAAAAGCAAAGCTGTTTAAAACTCCCAGGAAGAGACTGTATGAATTAAAAAAAAAATTAAATAAAAATTTGTGGAAATAAATTGGAATGAAAACCAACTAAGTGGAAATTGAATTGGATTGGAATGGTATCGAGAAAAATGGGATTACGAGTTTGGAATCGAAAATGAAATTTGAATTTGAATTCAAATTTGGCTTGGATAAGCGAATGGTTGTGTTGGAGATAAAGGTGATTGGAGTTTGGTTGGGATAACATTAGTATATGCTGAATTAACAGCAGATGGAAGGGATAAATTTAATATGCCCGACAAAAAGGTACAAGTTTATATTTGGTATAAGCATGAGATTTATGAGCCGATTTGGCAAGCCGCTTGGCTGTTTGATTTTCTTTTGGTTGGAGAAGGCCCATAGATGCGAGTGGTAGTTGTACCGATTGACCAGTACAAAGGAGGTGCTAGCGAAATTTTTCGAAAATTTCGGGTGTTAGAATATTTTCAGAATATTTTTGAAAATTTAATTAGTCGGAAAGAATTACTATTTTAATTGAAATTAAATTGGTTAAGTTGAAATTGGTGTTAAGAAGTAAACAAATAAGTTCTAACCAGTCAATAGGGTTTGTTTTCTACCTTAGCAATTTCGAGGAGGAAATTATTTTAAGTGGGGAAGAATGTAATGACCCGTATTTTTCAGCTATATAATAACTAATTTATTTAATTATTTATATAGTGAATTGGAGAATATAAGGTTGTTTAATTAAATAATATTGAATATTTAATTAAATTAAATAATAGAATGATGTATTTAATTTCTGAAATAATCAGAAAAAGTGAATTGACAATATAATGTGAACTGGACAATTCAATTTGTGGCTTAGAAATGAGTTAGGTTTTCATTCTATTTCATTTTTCTAGCCGCCATTTACCTCTTAGAAACCCTAACAATGGCCTCCACTTTCTAATTTCATCCCAAATCGCTCTCTAATCAAGGATTAAGCTAATCTACGCCAAATCAGAGTTGGAGCTGCTGTGTTGCATAAGAAAATGCCCCAAATCAGAGATAGTTTCAGATCTAAGTTCTATTTGTGGCTAAGGTGAGTGATTTGCATTGTTTTTTCACTAATTACAGCTAATTAGGTGATTAGTGTTAATTAACCAAATTATGCATGATTAAACTCTGGAAAATGGTTAAGAAATTCTTAAATATTATTTTAAGCCTCTGTTAGAAATTTGGATTAATTTGGATATGTTTTGCTAATCCTATCATTAGTTATGGTAAAGCATGATTAAGGGGAAAATATTGGTTTTAGGTATGTTCGATCCATTTTGACATAGTTATTTATCATTTTGGTGTTTATGGTTGATGTTATATGTTGCTATGACTGTTTGGTATGATTTATAATTGCTTAGAACAGTTAGAATGGTCGAAAATGCGTCGTGTGGCGTAAAACAGTCGCTGGAAAAGTTGCAGAATATTGTGCAGGAACCGGATCGGATCGCCCCCTTCCTGACCGACCGCTCGTGATCCCAAACTGACCTCGAGCCGCGAGTTGATGCATTGGAGAAGTACCCGAGCCGTGCACCACGAACAGTCCAAGATGAAAGCTCACGAACTGAACTGAGGGGCATAGCCCGAACCGCGAACGGATGACCAGTAGGAGGTATCACGACCGAACTGATCCGTCCAAGAGCACCAGAAGCCGTCTTGACTCGATTTCCATGTGCCAGAAGCTCCAAACCGGTTGCTCCACCACGACCCGACCCGGACGAGGTACCACGAACCTACCCGATGGGGAACCACCAAAACACGAGATGCAAAGGTAGTCCAAATAGGAAGTTGTAACTCAGGATCCAGTTAGGAACCAATGAGTTAAAACTTCATGAGTTGGGCTTTGCTGCGAGACGTGTGCTAACGGGTTATCGACGTCCATAACTTTGATTCACCACCAAGACGGTTGTTAGGCTACGGATCAGTGCAGTGGGGTAGATATTACTCCATGGGGCAGAGTGATCGTAGTATGGCTATGAGCCAGTGCAGTGGAGTCGTCATGACTTCATGGGGAGAGCGGACATAGTAAGGGATTAGTGGCTATGGATCAGTGCAGTGGAGACATCATGACTCCATGGGTCAGAGTGATCATAGCAAAGGATTTGGGTGGTCAAAGCAGTGGATATCGTATGCTTTACACACTGAGTGAGAGATGCAAGGATGGTTGCTATGTTTGATGTTTGCTATCACCATGACGTGCACATCCCCTCCCCCGTAGCTTTATACAATAAGTTAGTGTCACCTTAGAGTATTGTACATCCTGTTGTGCTAACTCTTTGGTTGTAGGTCCAGTTCAGGTATAGTTATGTATACCTGTTATTGTTTTGTTTTGCTGCTTATCGTTCATACCAGACTTTTGTTTGACCCAGAGTTTTATGTCTCTTCTTATTACTTTGGGTGCTCTTAAATGGGCAGACTAGAGATAGGTTAGGTGGTATGCACGAGTAGCTATACTGAAGTCGAGCAGGAGGTTTCCACGTATGATATATATATATATATATATATATATATATATATATATATATCTCCCTGTGTTGTTGATGGTCACTGCTTTAGGCATTAGTAGTGCACCTTTTCTTTCTTTTGCTTTAGAGACAGTATTTTGAAGTTGTAGTAATGATGCTGGATCATAAGCTGTATTTTTGGATTTCCGCTGCTATGATGGTTTAGTTTTCAGCTTATGCACTATCTCACCTGTTTATGTCAAAGTTATGTTATTATTATATTTTATTCCATGCGTTGTGAGACTTACTACAAGTTCCTTTGGTAGTTTTAGCTTCAAACCCCTTTTCTTTGGCAACCGCCCCGTGCTAGTCAGGCATTAGTACAACACATTTCGGGGAAATGTCGGCTGGTCCGGGGCGAGCTGTCACACTTGGTATCAGAGCTCTAGGTTGTATAGTTAACCTAGGGAAAGACACTAGGGAGAGATAGTATACGTATATGAGAGCGCATATTTGTGATATTTTGGTTTTTAAAAGATATATATATATACACACACACACACACACACACTATTAGTATATCTAAGGATGGAGTCGCACTGCACTGGCACCACTGGGGAGATGTGTAATGACCCACATTTGCAGAGGTATTATAATTAATTAATTTAATTATATAAATAGTGATAGAGTGAATTAAATGGTCGTTGAATTAAATAATGGTGAATATTTAATTAAAATAATAAATTAAATAATATATTTAATTCTGAAATAATCAGAATTGGCTGAAATGGCGATATGGTGTGAATTGGTCAATTCAAAAGATGTAATTCAGTTTAGAATTGAATTACGATAACAAATATATTTAAATAACGATTGTTGAACGTATAAATTATAATATATTTATAATCGAGCTCGAAACGGCGCTGTAGTTCGTAAATTGGTGATTCGAACTTCAACTGAATATACAAAAGCTGTTTTAAATCGGATTTCTGTGAAATAAGAAACGTGTGGAGCTGGTGGAGTATATTTTTCTAATGGAAGTGGAAAATCTAGATTTCGTCGTATAGTTTTTGAGATATGTACAAATCAAATTTTAGAAAAATCGCTGTGGAATTCCTTTATAGTTTATTTATATTTATAAAAGGAATTTCATAATAAATCGAATATCGATTTAATCGGTATTTGAAATATCGAGTTAGAAATTCACGTAGGAATATTCTAGAGCTGTGTGATATCGTATGTGGATATATACGATAATATTTATTTATAAATATTTAATTTAATTGTTTTTTTATATATTTACATATTTAAAAGGTTTATTTAGGGCTTTAAAAATAGCCAGTTTTGCAAACAACCTCAGAATTCGACGATACTAATTTTGTTGGATCCGCAATGCCAAATTATTGTTAGATGTCAAGTTTCGTGATTTTTATAGTTAGTATGTGGCCGTATCGATTTTTAATGTGAAAAACAGTCAGTATTTCGACGGTTAAAAATACGCTATGTAAGCATACGAAGTCGGAATTTGACGAAACCAGTTTCGTTGGGACCGTAATGTCGAGCTGTAGCTGCATGCCAACTTTCATGATTTTTGAGTATCGTGTGTGATCACACGGATTTTTAGAAGGCAGAAACGAATATAAAATAATTAAAATAAAATATCTAAAACCATTCTAAGGCCTAGGAAAGGCCACATATGCACCTTTTTCACCACACAAAGTGTTGACTCCCGTTATATATTCAGTTTTAAGTCGCTAGTAATTCATTTCTCAGAAACCAATTCGTGATTTTTGAAAATCAAAATATAATCAAAACAAATCCGATAAAATCCAGACTTCAAATATTTGTGATCGATGGTTGATGCTCTTCGATTCAATGTACAAGTTGAAGGGTTCGAAGAAGCTTTGCGTCGCTCCAGAAATGCACAGCGCATGGAAATATAGCAAGGGTTGGATTTTGTGTTCAATTGAAACATCGATGCTTGTTTTCAGTATGGTCTTTGAGTTCGTTGCAACGTTTAGCATCTTGTGTAAAGTTTTGAGACAATTTGGTTGCAAAAAGTGTCGAGCCGACACTGTATGGCTCACGTACGGGCTGTAGAACGGAAATGCTAAGGAGGGTGTGAGTTGGAGAAGATGATGTTGGGAAGGAAGAGAGTTTGAAGAGAAGATCGTTGGTGAAATCGATTTTGAATTTAATTGAAAGATGGAGGAGGTTTGGATCGGTGGAATTGGTGTAATGAAGGAGAAATGGGTTGGGAAGCTTACGGTGATGTTTCGGGAAGAAGGGATGTCCATGTGATGAGCTTGAAAGGAGTGTTGGGCCTAGAGTATGGTAAAGCCCATTTGAAATTTTAGTTTAAGTTATATTTAAAATTTATAAGGTTCAAACTTGTTAATTCAATAACTTGATCATACGATATCAGATTGATGAACCGTAAGTTGCGTTGGGATCGTATGAACGGACACTACCCAGTGGAACAGACTGGGAGTGGATTGGAGCTCGTTTGAATTTAGGGCGAAATAAATTGTTTGATTCAAATCAAACAAAACAGTTTATCGTTCTTTAATGTTGAACTGCCAACGTGAGTAAATCTCCCTAACTCTGAACAGTTTATAATTTCATGTTGTATATTTAGAACTGATAAATGATGACTGATTGCTATGTGTTGACTTTTGATTGAACTGCTAGTCAGTTAGTTGAAATTCTATATTGATTCTGTTTATCAGTATAATTCATATTAAACTGAAAGTGATGATAATCATATTGTGTAACATCTGTGGATGCAGGAAAACAGGTTGGAGGAATCCGACTGGATTCCTCAACAATTATTTTATTGTTTTTCATATATTGTGATATATGATGTAGTTTATAATCTGTGGTTGATTATATGTGTTTGGACGATATCGGTCATCGTGATTTGATGTGTTAAGTACCATAAAATATCGGAATAGGAAAAGGAGATTTTCAAAGTGATATTTGAAAATAAATTTATTTATAAAATCCAAAGATTTTATAAAAGAGAAAATATTTATAAAATCAAAGAAGATTTTATAAAAGGAATTTATTTATAAATGGAATATTTAAAAAGGGGGATATTTATAAACTCATAAGATTTTATAAATGACATATTTATTTGTTAAATAAATAGGAGATATTAAACGAATTATTTATTTAGTAAATAAATAGGATATCATAAACGAATTATTTATTTAGAAAATAAATAAAGATATACAAGGAAATATTAGTGAAAACAAATACAAAGGAAGATACTTGCAAAACAAATACAAAGGAAGACATTTGCATAACAAATAGAAATAGAAATATTTGTAAAACATTTACAAATAGAACTTAAAAGGAAATATTTGTAAAACATTTACAAATAGATTAAATGGAAATATTTATTTATGTGAAATAAATAGAATGTTATAAAGGAAATATTTATTTGTTAAATAAGTAGGTAAGATAAAAGAAATATTTATTTGTTAAATAGATAGAATTGAAGGGAATAGTTATTTGTTAAGTAAACAAATAGAAAATGAAGTATTTGTATAGATAAATAAAAAAAGAAATAAATCAAAGGAGTTAATTCAAAGGAATTAATCGAAAGAGATAATTCAAAGGAATAAATCAAAAGAGTTAATCGAAATGAGTAAATCAAATATTAGTTACTCGATTAGAGTTAATCGAATAGAGTAAATGAGTTAGAGCTAACCAGTTAGGGTTAATCAATTAGGGTTGACCAGTTAGAGTTGATCAGTTAGAGTTAACCAGTTAGAGTTAGAGTTAACCAATAGAGTAATTAAATAGAGTTAATCGAATTAGAATAAATCGAATAGAGTTAGTCGAATAAGGAGTTATCGAATATTAGTTATTCGAATCGAGTGAAAAGGAGTTATCGAATATTAGTTATTCGAATCAAGTTGAAAGGAGTTATCGAATATTAGTTCTTCGAATCGAGTGAAAAGGAGTTATTGAATCTAGTTCTTCGAAAGGAGTTATCGATTAGTTTAAATCGAAAGGAGTTATCGATTAGTTTAGATCGAAAGGAGTTATTGAATCTAGTTATTCGAAAGGAGTTATTGATTTGTTTAATCGAAAGGAGCTAATCGAATTTAGTTATTCTAAAAGGAGTAATCGAATATAGTATTCGAAGAGAGAGATTATTGGATATCGTTTATTCGAAAGAAAGAGTAATCGAATATTAGTTATTCGAAGTGAGTTAATCGAATATTAGTTATTCGAAGAGAGTAAATCGTCGAATTAGATTATATCAAATTCGGGAAAGTATTATTTACTTTCTGGTGTTTAAATCAAGATTATTTATTTATAAATAAATAAGAGTGTGTTAATTATTTTAAAGTAAGAAATAAAAGTAGATGTTAAGTTAGATATTTCGAAAGTAGGAATTTTAACGCTATAGTTAAAATCAATGTTTTAAATAAAGAAATGGATTCGTAAATAGAATCCGAGAGAGATGTAAGGAAGTGTTAAAGGTTTAAAAGATAAACTTTGACTATTTCTAAGTTAAAACGTTGTTCAGTTAAGGTCTGAGAGGTAATTATACCCCAAATTGATTGATTTCCTTCTTAACTAAGGAATGGTAAGGTTTTATCGTGAAGGAGTTTTGGAGATGTTTTCCAAACGAGAATCAGAAATGTTTTCTGATAATAGAAAATAGAAAATAAGGATTTAGAATATATGGAAATAGGAGATAAGTAAATTTATGAAATAAAGAGATAAATGTTGAATGATGATTGATCGTTATAATTTCCTCCTGGAAATAATATCGTTGTTTGCACACCTGTTTTTCTTTGATGGTTAAATCACAGACTATCGAAGTTTTGACCATTTTAACGTTGTTAATATGGGGAGACTGGTTGGATTATTATCCAAAGAACCACTCTGTATTGGCATAAGCATTGCGAATCATATTTTCCAAAGATAAATTGAAGACGGAGTAAAGTGCAAGGGCTATTGTATAAGTCTTAGATAATAGTGCCTAAGATGGATGTACTGAATAGTGCCTTCGGTTCATCCTGTTCCTGGATGACTTGTATGGATGAATGTCTGACGGAGTATTTCCAGAAAGGTCATGTACATTGATTTCTTCAACCGTACCAAGAGTGGAAGCGGAGAAGGAAAACTTCTTTAGCTAACATGTAATGTACAGTTATAGACGTCAATTAGTGATTTTCGATGGATCTGACAATGTGGCATTCGAAAGTAAATCTGATGTGATGATAAAGCGTAACCTCCAGCCTCATCAATCGGTAAATGACAGAAATTGGGCAGGTAGCATGGATATGTAGGTCGCACCTATTAGGGTGTATAATCACCTGATCTAGAGTTTCATTTACTTCTAAAAATCTATTGTTGATGTTGTCCCATTCGGGAAACGGTTGCTGATCCCAACCGTTGGTGATATACATTCGATACACTCAAGCGAAATGAGTGGTCGGTCATGTGTGGCTGGGTTGCAAGATGTTCTTGTTGAACCCAGTGTATTCCTTTCTAGAGGTACACTAGCGAAAGGTGGTTCCATACCTTGTCATAGTTGGAAATCCATTACCCAATACGTGCTTGCGGTTTTGATTGTATAATATATATGTAGAACGTGAGATGGAAGCGTTTCTGCTAGATGATTATTATAGTTGTGGTTGATAGACATTATTATAATATCAAAAGGTTTTTGATATAAAGATAATTTGGATTCTCATATGGGAAAAACCCGTTCCGTTATACGTCGTGGTCTTATGAGATATCATTTACCTGCTTAAACTATTTTAAACTGTTTTACTCATACCAGTCCCATGACTGACCCAGAGTTTATTTTGTTTTGTTTTCCCTAAACTCTTGGGTGCCCAATTTGGTACGGGCAGTCAAGTAGTCGGGATTTACAGATACTTGAAGAGCTGGAGCAGGAGGCTTCAGGATCATATAGCTATAGTTTATTTCCGCTGTGTTGTAAGTGTTGTACTTTGAAAATGATATGTATATTCAAGTACAGATTTATATTTCAAAGATATGTTACATATTATATGTTATTCGTTCCGCTGTGAGGTTCGTGTTACTCTGATGTTGTATTCTTCTTCTTCTTCTATTCTAAGTTTCTATCTTATCTTTCCTCACCCTCTAATTTCTTTTATATATCATCCGGTATTTTTCGATGTTTGGTTAGTCATCATTGAGTTTATGGCGATAACCAAGGTCGACAAAAACCCGGGTCGTTACAGTTGGTATCAGAGCTTAAGTTAAGTGAATTACCTTGGCTCTGTGGCGTGACTCGGTGGAGATGGGGTTAGTAATACCCTAGATTTAGTTTGAGTGTATATATACGAGAGCGTATTTGTTATTCAATATAAAGTGATTTTATATTGTGGAGATTTATTGATTGAGTGGCTTATGAATTTATGGTCGATCAGTTTGATCCACTATATCGATAGGAGTTACTAAACACTTGAATACGATGGGTCGACACGATATGTTTTGAAAAGAGGGTAAATTAAAATAAGTTTACCCAAGGTATATCTTGATATAGAGAAGATATATATATCGAAATTATAATATAGTGGATATATTGGTTGTTATTATAATCAAGTAAGATTATAAATTAAATGGTTATGTAAATAACCAATCAAAATTCATATAAGTGAAATATGTGAAATCAGATGAGTTAAATCTGAAATTTAAACCAGAAATTGAATTAAAATTCGGGAAAATTGGATAAGTGTTTGTAAATGGATTTGGATTAAAAATAAGGAAAATTTAAGATCCTAGGAGATTTTAAATTGTTTTACAAGCAGCGTGAATTATATTTTGAAATGAATTTCAAAGTGGAAATGTCTAGAAATGGTTTTATAGTATTGAACTCACTTCGATCGCTGGAAAATAGATTCTGATGATGACAGCTGCATCATCAGTATTCATTTTCGAGTTGTAAGTGATGAATTACTACCAGAGATACTGTTTTGAATTTGTTTTGGGAAAGACAAGTTGTGTTGAATTTCAAAAAGGAAAATTTGATTTTTGAAAAGAGTAAACTGTTTAAAAAAACTCCTCGGGTAAGATTGTTTAAATTAAGACAAATTAAATAGGAATTTGTAAAAGCAAATTGGAATTAAAGTAAAGCCAGTTAAGTGGTAATAGAAATTGATTTGAAATGATATTGTGTTGGTGAGTTAAGGATTGGGGATCAAGAACGAAACTTGAGTTTGAAATGAAAATTTGGCTTGGTAAAAAGCGAATGGTTGTGTTGGAGATAAAAGTGATTTCAGAATTTGATTGGGATAACGTTGGTATATGCTGAGTTGATAGCATATGGAAGTGATAGAGTTGATATGCCCGACAAAAAGGTACAAGTTTATATTTCATATGGTATGAGATTTTGATGATCCGAATTGGCAAGCCGCTTGGCTGTTTGATTTTCTTTTGGGTTGGAGAAGACCCAGAGAGGCGAGTTGGAGTTGTATCGATTGATCCGTACAAAGGAGGTGCTGGCGAAATTTTTCGAAAAGTTAAGGCGTTAGAAATTTTTCAGGATTTTTTTATTTTTTTATTAATAAGAATGGATTAATATTTAATTGAAATTAAATTGGTGCAGTTGAAACTAAAGATTTAGAAGTGAACAAATAGGTTTTAACCAGTCGATAGGGTTTGTTTCCTACCTTAGCAATTTCGAGGACGAAATTATTTTAAGTGGGGAAGATTGTAATGACCTGCATTTGCAGAGGTATTATAATAAATTTATTTAATTATATAAATAGTGACACAGTGAATTAAATGGTCGATGAATTAAATAATGATGAATATTTAATTAAAATAATATATTTAATTCTGAAATAATCAGAATTGGCTGAAATGGCGATATGGTGTGAATTAGTCAATTCAAAAGATGTAATTCAGTTTAGAATTGAATTACGATAATAAATATATTTAAATAATGATTGTTGAACGTATAAATTAAAATATAATTATAATCGAGCTCGAAATGGCGCTGTAGTTCGTAAATTGGCGATTCGAACTTCAACTGAATATACAGAAGCCGTTTTAAATCGGATTTATATGAAACAAGAAACGTGTGGAGCTGGTGGAGTATATTTTTCTAATGGAAGAGGAAAATCTGGATTTCGTCGTATAGATTTTGAGATATGTCCAAATCAAATTTTAGAAAAGTCGCTGTGGAATTCCTTTATAATTTATTTACATTTATAAAAGGAATTTCATTATAAATCGAATATCGATTTAATCGGGATTTTAAATATCGAGTTAGAAATTCACGTAGGAATATTCTAGAGCTGTGTGATATCGTATGTGGATATATACGATAATATTTATTTATAAATATTTAATTTAATTGTTTTTTTATATATTTACATATTTAAAAGGTTTACTTAGGGCTTTAAAAATAGCCAGTTTTGCAAACGACCTCAGAATTCGACAGAACTAATTTTGTTGGATCCGCAATGCCAAATTATTGTTAGATGTCAAGTTTCGTGATTTTTAGAGTTAATATGTGGCCGTACCGATTTTTAATGTGAAAAACAGTCAGTATTTCGACGGTTAAAAATACGCTATGTAAGCATACGAAGTCGGAATTCGATGAAACCAGTTTCGTTGGGACCGTAATGTCGACCTGTAGCTGCATGCCAACTTTCATGATTTTTGAGTGTCGTGTGTGATCACACGGATTTTTAGAAGGCAGAAACGAATATAAAATAATTAAAATAAAATATCTAAAACCATTCTAAGGCCTAGGAAAGGCCACATATGCACCTTTTTCACCACACAAAGTGTTGACTCCCATTATATGTTCAGTTTTAAGCCGCCAGTAATTCATTTCTCAAATCCCAATTCGTGATTTTTGAAAATCAAAATATAATCAAAACAAATCCGATAAAATCCAAACTTCATATATTTGTGATCGGTGGTTGATGCTCTTCGATTCTATGTACAAGTTGAAGGGTTCGAAGAAGCTTTGCGTCGCTCTAGAAATGCACAGCGCATTGAAATATAGCTAGGGTTGGATTTTGTGTTCAATTGAAACATCGATGCTTGTTTTCAGTATGGTCTTTGAGTTCGTTGCAACGTTTAGTATCTTATGTAAAGTTTTGAGACAATTTGGTGGCAAAAAGTGTCGAGCCGACACTGTATGGCTCACGTACGGGCAGTAGAACGGAAATGCTAAGGAGGTTGCGAGTTGAAGAAGATGATGTTGGGAAGCAAGAGAGTTTGAAGAGAAGATCGTTGGTGAAATCGGTTTTGAATTTAATTGAAAGATAGAGGAGGTTTGGATTGGTGGAACTAGTGTAATGAAGGAGAAACGGGTTGAGAAGCTTACGGTGATGTTTGGGGAAGAAGGGATGTCCACGTGATGGGCTTGAAAGGAGTGTTGGGCCTAGAGTATGGTAAAGCCCATTTGAAATTTTAGTTTAAGTTATATTTAAAATTTATAAGGTTCAAACTTGTTAATTCAATAACTTGATCATACAATATCAGATTGATGAACCGTAAGTTGCGTTGGGATCGCATGAACGGACTCTACCCAATGAAACTGACTGGGAGTGGATTGGAGCTCGTTTGAATTTAGGGCAAAATAAATTGTTTGATTCAAATCAAACAAAACAGTTTATCGTTCTTTAACGATGAACTGCCAATGTGAGTAAATCTCCCTAACTCTGAACAGTTTATAATTTCATGTTGTATATTTAGAACTGATAAATGATGACTGATTGCTATGTGTTGACTTTTGATTGAACTGCTAGTCAGTTAGTTGAAATTCTATATTGATTCTGTTTATCAGAATAATTCATATTAAACTGAAAGTGATGATAATCATATTGTGTAACATCTGTGGATGCAGGAAAACTGGTTGGAGGAATCCGACTGGATTCCTCAACAATTATTTTATTGTTTTTCATATATTGTGATTTATGATGTAGTTTATAATCTGTGGTTGATTATATGTGTTTGGACGATATCGGTCATCGTGATTTGATGTGTTAAGTACCATAAAATATCGAAATGGGAAAAGGAGATTTTCAAAGTGATATTTGAAAATAAATTTATTTATAAAATCCAAAGATTTTATAAAAGAAAAAATATTTATAAAATCAAAGAAGATTTTATAAAAGGAATTTATTTATAAATGGAATATTTAAAAAGGGGGATATTTATAAACTCATAAGATTTTATAAATGACATATTTATTTGTTAAATAAATAGGAGATATTAAACGAATTATTTATTTAGTAAATAAATAGGATATCATAAACGAATTATTTATTTTGAAAATAAATAAAGATATACAAGGAAATACTGGTGAAAACAAATACAAAGGAAGATATTTGCAAAACAACTACAAAGGAAGATATTTGCAAAACAAATAGAAATAGAAATATTTGTACAACATTTACAAATAGAATTTAACAGGAAATATTTGTAAAACATTTACAAATAGATCAAATGGAAATATTTATTTATAGGAAATAAATAGAATGTTATAAAGGAAATATTTATTTGTTAAATAAGTAGGAAAGATAAAAGAAATATTTATTTGTTAAATAGATAGAATTGGAGGAAATAGTTATTTGTTAAGTAAACAAATAGAAAATGAATTATTTGTATAGACAAATAAAAAAAGAAATAAATCAAAGGAGTTAATTCAAAGGAATTAATCAAAAGAGATCATTCAAAGGAATAAATCAAAAGAGTTAATCAAAATGACTAAATCGAATATTAGTTATTCAATTAGAGTTAATCGGATAGAGTAAATGAGTTAGAGTTAACCAATTAGGGTTAATCAGTTAGGGTTGACCAGTTAGAGTTGATCAGTTAGAGTTAACCAGTTAGAGTTAGAGTTAACCAATAGAGTAATTAAATAGAGTTAATCGAATTAGAATAAATCGATTAGAGTTAGTCGAATAAGGAGTTATCGAATATTAGTTATTCAAATCGAGTGAAAAGGAGTTATCGAATATTAGTTATTCGAATCAAGTTGAAAGGAGTTAACGAATATTAGTTATTTGAATCGAGTGAAAAGGAGTTATCGAATCTAGTTATTCGAAAGGAGTTATCGATTAGTTTAAATAGAAAGGAGTTATTGATTAGTTTAAATCGAAAGGGGTTATTGAATCTAGTTATTCGAAAGGAGTTATCGATTTGTTTAATCGAAAGGAACTAATCGAATTTAGTTATTCGAAAAGGAGTAATCGAATATAGTATTCGAAGAGAGAGATTATCGGATATCATTTATTTGAAAGAAAGAGTAATCGAATATTAGTTATTCGAAGTGAGTTAATCGAATATTAGTTATTCGAAGAGAGTAAATCGTCGAATTCGATTATATCGAATTCGGGAAAGTATTATTTACTTTCCGGTGTTTAAATCAAGATTTATTTATTTATAAATAAATAAGAGTTGGTTAATTATTTCAAAGTTAGAAATAAAAGTAGATGTTAAGTCAGATATTTCGAAAGTAGGAATTTTAACGCTATAGTTAAAATCAATGTTTTAAATAAAGAAATGGATTCGTAAATAGAATATGAGAGAGACGTAAGGAAGTGTTAAAGGTTTAAAAGATTAACTTTGACTATTTCGAAGTTAAAACGTTGTTCAGTTAAGGTCTGAGAGGTAATTATACCCCAACTTGATTGACTTCCTTCTTAACTAAGGAATGGTAAGGTTTTATCGTGAAGGAGTTTTGGAGGTGTTTTCCAAACGAGAATCAGAAATGTTTTCTGATAATAGAAAATAAGAATTTAGAATATATGGAAACAGGAGATAAGTAAATTTATGATATAAAGAGATAAATGTTGAATGATGATTGATCGATATAATTTCCTCCTGGATATAATATCGTTGTTTGCACACCTGTTTTTCTTTAATGGTTAAATCACAGACTATTGAAGTTTTAACCATTTTAACGTTGTTAATATGGAGAGACAGGTTGGATTATTATCCAAAGAACCACTCTGTATTGGCATAAGCATTGTGAATCATATACGCCAAAGATAAATTGAAGATGGAGTAAAGTGCAAAGGCTATTGTATAAGTCTTAGATAACAATGCCTAAGATGGATGTATTGAATAGTGCCTTTGGTTCATCCTGTTCCTGGATGACTTGTATGGATGAATGTATGACAGAGTATTTCCAGAAAGGTCACGTACATTGATTTCTTCAACCGTACCAAGAGTGGAAGAGGAGAAGGAAAACTTCTTTAGCTAACACATAAGGTACAGTTGTAGACGTCAAATAGTGATTTTCGATGGATCTGACAATGTGGCATTCGAAGTGAAATCCGATGTGATGATAAAGCGTAACCTCAAGCCTCATCAATCGGTAAATGACAGAAATCGGGCAGGTAGCATGGCTATGTAGGTCGCACCTATTAGGGTGTATAATCACCTGATCTAGAGTTTCATTTACTTCTAAAAATCTTTTGTTGATGCTGTCCCATTTGGGAAACGGTTGCTGATCCCAACCGTTGGTGATATACATTCGATACACTCAAGCGAAATGAGTGGTCGGTCATGTGTGGCCGAGTTGCAAGATGTTCTTGTTGAACCCAGTGTATTTTTTTCTAAAGGTACACTAGCGAAAGGTGGTTCCATACCTTGTCATAGTTGGAATTCCATACCTTTATAATTTATTTACATTTATAAAAGGAATTTCATTATAAATCGAATATCGATTTAATCGGGATTTTAAATATCGAGTTAGAAATTCACGTAGGAATATTCTAGAGCTGTGTGATATCGTATGTGGATATATACGATAATATTTATTTATAAATATTTAATTTAATTGTTTTTTATATATTTACATATTTAAAAGGTTTATTTAGGGCTTTAAAAATAGCCAGTTTTGCAAACAATCTCAGAATTCGACGATACTAATTTTGTTGGATCCGCAATGCCAAATTATTGTTAGATGTAAAGTTTCGTGATTTTTTTAGTTAGTATGTAGCCGTATCGATTTTTAATGTGAAAAACAGTCAGTATTTCGACGGTTAAAAATACGCTATGTAAGCATACGAAGTCGGAATTTGACGAAACCAGTTTCGTTGGGACCGTAATGTCGAGCTGTAGCTGCATGCCAACTTTCATGATTTTTGAGTATCGTGTGTGATTACACGGATTTTTAGAAGGCAGAAACGAATATAAAATAATTAAAATAAAATATCTAAAACCATTCTAAGGCCTAGGAAAGGCCACATATGCACCTTTTTCACCACACAAAGTGTTGACTCCCGTTATATATTCAGTTTTAAGTCGCTAGTAATTCACTTCTCAGAAACCAATTCGTGATTTTTGAAAATCAAAATATAATCAAAACAAATCCGATAAAATCCAGACTTCAAATATTTGTGATCGATGGTTGATGCTCTTCGATTCTATGTACAAGTTGAAGTGTTCGAAGAAGCTTTGCGTCGCTCCAGAAATGCACAGCGCATGGAAATATAGCAAGGGTTGGATTTTGTGTTCAATTGAAACATCGATGCTTGTTTTCAGTATGGTCTTTGAGTTCATTGCAACGTTTAGCATCTTGTGTAAAGTTTTGAGACAATTTGGTTGCAAAAAGTGTCGAGCCGACACTGTATGGCTCACGTACGGGCTGTAGAACGGAAATGCTAAGGAGGGTGTGAGTTGGAGAAGATGATGTTGGGAAGGAAGAGAGTTTGAAGAGAAGATCGTTGGTGAAATCGGTTTTGAATTTAATTGAAAGATGGAGGAGGTTTGGATCGGTGGAATTGGTGTAATGAAGGAGAAATGGGTTGGCAAGCTTACGGTGATGTTTCGGGAAGAAGGGATGTCCATGTGATGAGCTTGAAAGGAGTGTTGGGCCTAGAGTATGGTAAAGCCCATTTGAAATTTTAGTTTAAGTTATATTTAAAATTTATAAGGTTCAAACTTGTTAATTCAATAACTTGATCATACGATATCAGATTGATGAACCGTAAGTTGCGTTGGGATCGTATGAACGGACACTACCCAGTGGAACAGACTGGGAGTGGATTGGAGCTCGTTTGAATTTAGGGCGAAATAAATTGTTTGATTCAAATCAAACAAATCAGTTTATCGTTCTTTAATGTTGAACTGCCAATGTGAGTAAATCTCCCTAACTCTGAACAGTTTATAATTTCATGTTGTATATTTAGAACTGATAAATGATGACTGATTGCTATGTGTTGACTTTTGATTGAACTGCTAGTCAGTTAGTTGAAATTCTATATTGATTCTGTTTATCAGAATAATTCATATTAAACTGAAAGTGATGATAATCATATTGTGTAACATCTGTGGATGCAGGAAAACAGGTTGGAGGAATCCGACTGGATTCCTCAACAATTATTTTATTGTTTTTCATATATTGTGATATATGATGTAGTTTATAATCTGTGGTTGATTATATGTGTTTGGACGATATCAGTCATCGTGATTTGATGTGTTAAGTACCATAAAATATCGGAATGGGAAAAGGAGATTTTCAAAGTGATATTTGAAAATAAATTTATTTATAAAATCCAAAGATTTTATAAAAGAGAAAATATTTATAAAATCAAAGAAGATTTTATAAAAGGAATTTATTTATAAATGGAATATTTAAAAAGGGGGATATTTATAAACTCATAAGATTTTATAAATGACATATTTATTTGTTAAATAAATAGGAGATATTAAACGAATTATTTATTTAGTAAATAAATAGGATATCATAAACGAATTATTTGTTTAGAAAATAAATAAAGATATACAAGGAAATATTAGTGAAAACAAATACAAAGGAAGATACTTGCAAAACAAATACAAAGGAAGACATTTGCATAACAAATAGAAATAGAAATATTTGTAAAACATTTACAAATAGAACTTAAAAGGAAATATTTGTAAAACATTTACAAATAGATTAAATGGAAATATTTATTTATGTGAAATAAATAGAATGTTATAAAGGAAATATTTATTTGTTAAATAAGTAGGAAAGATAAAAGAAATATTTATTTGTTAAATAGATAGAATTGAAGGGAATAGTTATTTGTTAAGTAAACAAATAGAAAATGAAGTATTTGTATAGATAAATAAAAAAAGAAATAAATCAAAGGAGTTAATTCAAAGGAATTAATCAAAAGAGATAATTCAAAGGAATAAATCAAAAGAGTTAATCGAAATGAGTAAATCAAATATTAGTTACTCGATTAGAGTTAATCGAATAGAGTAAATGAGTTAGAGCTAACCAGTTAGGGTTAATCAATTAGGGTTGACCAGTTAGAGTTGATCAGTTAGAGTTAACTAGTTAGAGTTAGAGTTAACCAATAGAGTAATTAAATAGAGTTAATCGAATTAGAATAAATCGAATAGAGTTAGTCGAATAAGGAGTTATCGAATATTAGTTATTCGAATCGAGTGAAAAGGAGTTATCGAATATTAGTTATTCGAATCAAGTTGAAAGGAGTTATCGAATATTAGTTCTTCGAATCGAGTGAAAAGGAGTTATTGAATCTAGTTCTTCGAAAGGAGTTATCGATTAGTTTAAATCGAAAGGAGTTATCGATTAGTTTAGATCGAAAGGAGTTATTGAATCTAGTTATTCGAAAGGAGTTATTGATTTGTTTAATCGAAAGGAGCTAATCGAATTTAGTTATTCTAAAAGGAGTAATCGAATATAGTATTCGAAGAGAGAGATTATTGGATATCGTTTATTCGAAAGAAAGAGTAATCGAATATTAGTTATTCGAAGTGAGTTAATCGAATATTAGTTATTCGAAGAGAGTAAATCGTCGAATTAGATTATATCAAATTCGGGAAAGTATTATTTACTTTCTGGTGTTTAAATCAAGATTATTTATTTATAAATAAATAAGAGTGTGTTAATTATTTTAAAGTAAGAAATAAAAGTAGATGTTAAGTTAGATATTTCGAAAGTAGGAATTTTAACGCTATAGTTAAAATCAATGTTTTAAATAAAGAAATGGATTCGTAAATAGAATCCGAGAGAGATGTAAGGAAGTGTTAAAGGTTTAAAAGATAAACTTTGACTATTTCTAAGTTAAAACGTTGTTCAGTTAAGGTCTGAGAGGTAATTATACCCCAAATTGATTGATTTCCTTCTTAACTAAGGAATGGTAAGGTTTTATCGTGAAGGAGTTTTGGAGATGTTTTCCAAACGAGAATCAGAAATGTTTTCTGATAATAGAAAATAGAAAATAAGGATTTAGAATATATGGAAATAGGAGATAAGTAAATTTATGAAATAAAGAGATAAATGTTGAATGATGATTGATCGTAATAATTTCCTCCGGAAATAATATCGTTGTTTGCACACCTGTTTTTCTTTGATGGTTAAATCACAGACTATCGAAGTTTTGACCATTTTAACGTTGTTAATATGGAGAGACTGGTTGGATTATTATCCAAAGAACCACTCTGTATTGGCATAAGCATTGCGAATCATATTTGCCAAAGATAAATTGAAGACGGAGTAAAGTGCAAGGGCTATTGTATAAGTCTTAGATAATAGTGCCTAAGATGGATGTACTGAATAGTGCCTTCGGTTCATCCTGTTCCTGGATGACTTGTATGGATGAATGTCTGACGGAGTATTTCCAGAAAGGTCACGTACATTGATTTCTTCAACCGTACCAAGAGTGGAAACGGAGAAGGAAAACTTCTTTAGCTAACATGTAATGTACAGTTATAGACGTCAATTAGTGATTTTCGATGGATCTGACAATGTGGCATTCGAAAGTAAATCTGATGTGATGATAAAGCGTAACCTCCAGCCTCATCAATCGGTAAATGACAGAAATTGGGCAGGTAGCATGGATATGTAGGTCGCACCTATTAGGGTGTATAATCACCTGATCTAGAGTTTCATTTACTTCTAAAAATCTATTGTTGATGTTGTCCCATTCGGGAAACGGTTGCTGATCCCAACCGTTGGTGATATACATTCGATACACTCAAGCGAAATGAGTGGTCGGTCATGTGTGGCTGGGTTGCAAGATGTTCTTGTTGAACCTAGTGTATTCCTTTCTAGAGGTACACTAGCGAAAGGTGGTTCCATACCTTGTCATAGTTGGAAATCCATTACCCAATACGTGCTTGCGGTTTTGATTGTATAATATATATGTAGAACGTGAGATGGAAGCGTTTCTGCTAGATGATTATTATAGTTGTGGTTGATAGACATTATTATAATATCAAAAGGTTTTTGATATAAAGATAATTTGGATTCTCATATGGGAAAAACCCGTTCCGTTATACGTCGTGGTCTTATGAGATATCATTTACCTGCTTAAACTATTTTAAACTGTTTTACTCATACCAGTCCCATGACTGACCCAGAGTTTATTTTGTTTTGTTTTCCCTAAACTCTTGGGTGCCCAATTTGGTACGGGCAGTCAAGTAGTCGGGATTTACAGATACTTGAAGAGCTGGAGCAGGAGGCTTCAGGATCATATAGCTATAGTTTATTTCCGCTGTGTTGTAAGTGTTGTACTTTGAAAATGATATGTATATTCAAGTACAGATTTATATTTCAAAGATATGTTACATATTATATGTTATTCGTTCCGCTGTGAGGTTCGTGTTACTCTAATGTTGTGTTCTTCTTCTTCTTCTATTCTAAGTTTCTATCTTATCTTTCCCCACCCTCTAATTTCTTTTATATATCATCCGGTATTTTTCGATGTTTGGTTAGTCATCATTGAGTTTATGGCGATAACCAAGGTCGACAAAAACCCGGGTCATTACCGTTGGTATCAGAGCTTAAGTTAAGTGAATTACCTTGGCTCTGTGGCATGACTCGGTAGAGATGGGGTTAGTAATACCCTAGATTTAGTTTGAGTGTATATATACGAGAGCGTATTTGTTATTCAATATAAAGTGATTTTATATTGTGGAGATTTATTGATTGAGTGGCTTATGAATTTATGGTCGATCAGTTTGATCCACTATATCGATAGGAGTTACTAAACACTTGAATACGATGGGTCGACACGATATGTTTTGAAAAGAGGGTAAATTAAAATAAGTTTACCCAAGGTATATCTTGATATAGAGAAGATATATATATCGAAATTATAATATAGTGGATATATTGGTTGTTATTATAATCAAGTAAGATTATAAATTAAATGGTTATGTAAATAACCAATCAAAATTCATATAAGTGAAATATGTGAAATCAGATGAGTTAAATCTGAAATTTAAACCAGAAATTGAATTAAAATTCGGGAAAATTGGATAAGTGTTTGTAAATGGATTTGGATTAAAAATAAGGAAAATTTAAGATCCTAGGAGATTTTAAATTGTTTTACAAGCAGCGTGAATTATATTTTGAAATGAATTTCAAAGTGGAAATGTCTAGAAATGGTTTTATAGTATTGAACTCACTTCGATCGCTGGAAAATAGATTCTGATGATGACAGCTGCATCATCAGTATTCATTTTCGAGTTGTAAGTGATGAATTACTACCAGAGATACTGTTTTGAATTTGTTTTGGGAAAGATAAGTTGTGTTGAATTTCAAAAAGGAAAATTTGATTTTTGAAAAGAGTAAACTGTTTAAAAAAACTCCTAGGGTAAGATTGTTTAAATTAAGACAAATTAAATAGGAATTTGTAAAAGCAAATTGGAATTAAAGTAAAGCCAGTTAAGTGGTAATAGAAATTGATTTGAAATGATATTGTGTTGGTGAGTTAAGGATTGGGGATCAGGAATGAAACTTGAGTTTGAAATGAAAATTTGGCTTGGTAAAAAGCGAATGGTTGTGTTGGAGATAAAAGTGATTTCAGAATTTGATTGGGATAACGTTGGTATATGCTGAGTTGATAGCATATGGAAGTGATAGAGTTGATATGCCCGACAAAAAGGTACAAGTTTATATTTCATATGGTATGAGATTTTGATGAGCCGAATTGGCAAGCCGCTTGGCTGTTTGATTTTCTTTTGGGTTGGAGAAGACCCAGAGAGGCGAGTTGGAGTTGTACCGATTGATCCGTACAAAGGAGGTGCTGGCGAAATTTTTCGAAAAGTTAAGGCGTTAGAAATTTTTCAGGATTTTTTTTATTTTTTTATTAATAAGAATGGATTAATATTTAATTGAAATTAAATTGGTGCAGTTGAAACTGAAGATTTAGAAGTGAACAAATAGGTTTTAACCAGTCGATAGGGTTTGTTTCCTACCTTAGCAATTTCGAGGACGAAATTATTTTAAGTGGGGAAGATTGTAATGACCCACATTTTCAGAGGTATTATAATAAATTTATTTAATTATATAAATAGTGACACAGTGAATTAAATGGTCGTTGAATTAAATAATGGTGAATATTTAATTAAAATAATATATTTAATTCTGAAATAATCAGAATTGGCTGAAATGGCGATATGGTGTGAATTAGTCAATTCAAAAGATGTAATTCAGTTTAGAATTGAATTACGATAATAAATATATTTAAATAATGATTGTTGAACGTATAAATTAAAATATAATTATAATCGAGCTCGAAATGGCGCTGTAGTTCGTAAATTGGCGATTCGAACTTCAACTGAATATACAGAAGCCGTTTTAAATCGGATTTCTATGAAACAAGAAACGTGTGGAGCTGGTGGAGTATATTTTTCTAATGGAAGAGGAAAATCTGGATTTCGTCGTATAGATTTTGAGATATGTCCAAATCAAATTTTAGAAAAGTCGCTGTGGAATTCCTTTATAATTTATTTACATTTATAAAAGGAATTTCATTATAAATCGAATATCGATTTAATCGGGATTTCAAATATCGAGTTAGAAATTCACGTAGGAATATTCTAGAGCTGTGTGATATCGTATGTGGATATATACGATAATATTTATTTATAAATATTTAATTTAATTGTTTTTTTATATATTTACATATTTAAAAGGTTTACTTAGGGCTTTAAAAATAGCCAGTTTTGCAAACGACCTCAGAATTCGACAGAACTAATTTTGTTGGATCCGCAATGCCAAATTATTATTAGATGTCAAGTTTCGTGATTTTTAGAGTTAATATGTGGCCGTACTGATTTTTAATGTGAAAAACAGTCAGTATTTCGACGGTTAAAAATACGCTATGTAAGCATACGAAGTCGGAATTCGATGAAACCAGTTTCGTTGGGACCGTAATGTCGACCTGTAGCTGCATGCCAACTTTCATGATTTTTGAGTGTCGTGTGTGATCACACGGATTTTTAGAAGGCAGAAACGAATATAAAATAATTAAAATAAAATATCTAAAACCATTCTAAGGCCTAGGAAAGGCCACATATGCACCTTTTTCACCACACAAAGTGTTGACTCCCATTATATGTTCAGTTTTAAGCCGCCAGTAATTCATTTCTCAAATACTAATTCGTGATTTTCGAAAATCAAAATATAATCAAAACAAATCCGATAAAATCCAAACTTCATATATTTGTGATCGGTGGTTGATGCTCTTCGATTCTATGTACAAGTTGAAGGGTTCGAAGAAGCTTCGCGTCGCTCTAGAAATGCACAGCGCATTGAAATATAGCTAGGGTTGGATTTTGTGTTCAATTGAAACATCGATGCTTGTTTTCAGTATGGTCTTTGAGTTCGTTGCAACGTTTAGCATCTTATGTAAAGTTTTGAGACAATTTGGTGGCAAAAAGTGTCGAGCCGACACTGTATGGCTCACGTACGGGCAGTAGAACGGAAATGCTAAGGAGGTTGCGAGTTGAAGAAGATGATGTTGGGAAGCAAGAGAGTTTGAAGAGAAGATCGTTGGTGAAATCGGTTTTGAATTTAATTGAAAGATAGAGGAGGTTTGGATTGGTGGAACTAGTGTAATGAAGGAGAAACGGGTTGAGAAGCTTACGGTGATGTTTGGGGAAGAAGGGATGTCCACGTGATGGGCTTGAAAGGAGTGTTGGGCCTAGAGTATGGTAAAGCCCATTTGAAATTTTAGTTTAAGTTATATTTAAAATTTATAAGGTTCAAACTTGTTAATTCAATAACTTGATCATACACTATCAGATTGATGAACCGTAAGTTGCGTTGGGATCGCATGAACGGACACTACCCAATGAAACTGACTGGGAGTGGATTGGAGCTCGTTTGAATTTAGGGCAAAATAAATTGTTTGATTCAAATCAAACAAAACACTTTATCGTTCTTTAACGATGAACTGCCAATGTGAGTAAATCTCCCTAACTCTGAACAGTTTATAATTTCATGTTGTATATTTAGAACTGATAAATGATGACTGATTGCTATGTGTTGACTTTTGATTGAACTGCTAGTCAGTTAGTTGAAATTCTATATTGATTCTGTTTATCAGAATAATTCATATTAAACTGAAAGTGATGATAATCATATTGTGTAACATCTGTGGATGCAGGAAAACTGGTTGGAGGAATCCGACCGGATTCCTCAACAATTATTTTATTGTTTTTCATATGTTGTGATATATGATGTAGTTTATAATCTGTGGTTGATTATATGTGTTTGGACGATATCGGTCATCGTGATTTGATGTGTTAAGTACCATAAAATATCGGAATGGGAAAAGGAGATTTTCAAAGTGATATTTGAAAATAAATTTATTTATAAAATCCAAAGATTTTATAAAAGAGAAAATATTTATAAAATCAAAGAAGATTTTATAAAAGGAATTTATTTATAAATGGAATATTTAAAAAGGGGGATATTTATAAACTCATAAGATTTTATAAATGACATATTTATTTGTTAAATAAATAGGAGATATTAAACGAATTATTTATTTAGTAAATAAATAGGATATCATAAACGAATTATTTATTTTGAAAATAAATAAAGATATACAAGGAAATACTAGTGAAAACAAATACAAAGGAAGATATTTGCAAAACAAATACAAAGGAAGATATTTGCAAAACAAATAGAAATAGAAATATTTGTACAACATTTACAAATAGAATTTAAAAGGAAATATTTGTAAAACATTTACAAATAGATCAAATGGAAATATTTATTTATAGGAAATAAATAGAATGTTATAAAGGAAATATTTATTTGTTAAATAAGTAGGAAAGATAAAAGAAATATTTATTTGTTAAATAGATAGAATTGGAGGAAATAGTTATTTGTTAAGTAAACAAATAGAAAATGAATTATTTGTATAGACAAATAAAAAAAGAAATAAATCAAAGGAGTTAATTCAAAGGAATTAATCAAAAGAGATCATTCAAAGGAATAAATCAAAAGAGTTAATCAAAATGACTAAATCGAATATTAGTTATTCAATTAGAGTTAATCGAATAGAGTAAATGAGTTAGAGTTAACCAATTAGGGTTAATCAGTTAGGGTTGACCAGTTAGAGTTGATCAGTTAGAGTTAACCAGTTAGAGTTAGAGTTAACCAATAGAGTAATTAAATAGAGTTAATCGAATTAGAATAAATCGATTAGAGTTAGTCGAATAAGGAGTTATCGAGTATTAGTTATTCAAATCGAGTGAAAAGGAGTTATCGAATATTAGTTATTCGAATCAAGTTGAAAGGAGTTAACGAATATTAGTTATTTGAATCGAGTGAAAAGGAGTTATCGAATCTAGTTATTCGAAAGGAGTTATCGATTAGTTTAAATAGAAAGGAGTTATTGATTAGTTTAAATCGAAAGGAGTTATTGAATCTAGTTATTCGAAATGAGTTATCGATTTGTTTAATCGAAAGGAACTAATCGAATTTAGTTATTCGAAAAGGAGTAATCGAATATAGTATTCGAAGAGAGAGATTATCGGATATCATTTATTTGAAAGAAAGAGTAATCGAATATTAGTTATTCGAAGTGAGTTAATCGAATATTAGTTATTCGAAGAGAGTAAATCGTCGAATTCGATTATATCGAATTCGGGAATGTATTATTTACTTTCCGGTGTTTAAATCAAGATTTATTTATTTATAAATAAATAAGAGTTGGTTAATTATTTCAAAGTTAGAAATAAAAGTAGATGTTAAGTTAGATATTTCGAAAGTAGGAATTTTAACGCTATAGTTAAAATCAATGTTTTAAATAAAGAAATGGATTCGTAAATAGAATATGAGAGAGACGTAAGGAAGTGTTAAAGGTTTAAAAGATAAACTTTGACTATTTCGAAGTTAAAACGTTGTTCAGTTAAGGTCTGAGAGGTAATTATACCCCAACTTGATTGACTTCCTTCTTAACTAAGGAATGGTAAGGTTTTATCGTGAAGGAGTTTTGGAGGTGTTTTCCAAACGAGAATCAGAAATGTTTTCTGATAATAGAAAAAAAGAATTTAGAATATATGGAAACAGGAGATAAGTAAATTTATGATATAAAGAGATAAATGTTGAATGATGATTGATCGATATAATTTCCTCCTGGAAATAATATCGTTGTTTGCACACCTGTTTTTATTTAATGGTTAAATCACAGACTATTGAAGTTTTAACCATTTTAACGTTGTTAATATGGAGAGACAGGTTGGATTATTATCCAAAGAACCACTCTGTATTGGCATAAGCATTGTGAATCATATACGCCAAAGATAAATTGAAGATGGAGTAAAGTGCAAAGGCTATTGTATAAGTCTTAGATAACAATGCCTAAGATGGATGTATTGAATAGTGCCTTCGGTTCATCCTGTTCCTGGATGACTTGTATGGATGAATGTATGACAGAGTATTTCCAGAAAGGTCACGTACATTGATTTCTTCAACCGTACCAAGAGTGGAAGAGGAGAAGGAAAACTTCTTTAGCTAACACATAAGGTACAGTTGTAGACGTCAAATAGTGATTTTCGATGGATCTGACAATGTGGCATTCGAAGTGAAATCCGATGTGATGATAAAGCGTAACCTCAAGCCTCATCAATCGGTAAATGACAGAAATCGGGCAGGTAGCATGGCTATGTAGGTCGCACCTATTAGGGTGTATAATCACCTGATCTAGAGTTTCATTTACTTCTAAAAATCTTTTGTTGATGCTGTCCCATTCGGGAAACGGTTGCTGATCCCAACCGTTGGTGATATACATTCGATACACTCAAGCGAAATGAGTGGTCGGTCATGTGTGGCCGAGTTGCAAGATGTTCTTGTTGAACCCAGTGTATTTCTTTCTAAAGGTACACTAGCGAAAGGTGGTTCCATACCTTGTCATAGTTGGAATTCCATTACCCAATACGTGCTTGCGGTTTTGATTGTATACTATATATGTAGAACGTGAGATGGAAGCGTTTCTGCTAGATGATTATTATAGTTGTGGTTGATAGACATTATTATAATATCAAAAGGTTTTTGATATAAAGATAATTTGGATTCTCATAAGGGAAAAACCCGTTCCATTATACGGCGTGGTCTTATGAGATATCATTTACCAACTTAAACTGTTTTAAACTGTTTTACTCATACCAGTCCCATGACTGACCTGGAGTTTGTTTTGTTTTGTTTTCCCTAAACTCTTGGGTGCCCAATTTGGTACGGGCAGTCAAGTAGTCGGGATTTACAGATACTTGAAGAGATGGAGCAGGAGGCTTCATGATCATATAGCTATAGTTTATTTCCGCTGTGTTGTAAGTGATGTACTTTGAAAATGATATGTATATTCAAGTACATATTTATATTTCAAAGATATGTTACATATTATATGTTAGTCGTTCCGCTGTGAGGTTCGTGTTACTCTGATGTTGTGTTCTTCTTCTTCTTCTATTCTAAGTTTCTATCTTATCTTTCCTTACCCTCTAATTTCTTTCATATATCATCCGGTATTTTTCGATGTTTGGTTAGTCATCATTGAGTTTATGGCGATAACCAAGGTCGACAAAAACCCGGGTCGTTACAAGTTGGTTAATCGTTTTCTCCTTACAGATTGAATGATGAACCGACATATGAGGGGTACTGGTAGAGGAGCTAATAATTGGAATGCTCCTGATATGAGGATGATGGTCACTGACTTCATGAGAGAGATGCTTAGGGATGTTCAAAGGGAAGATCCTAATGCTGCAAATGGTGGTGGTGCAGCGGTGCTGGCGCCTAGAGCCAATTTCGCTAAGCTTTGCAAGGGATACACTAGTCTTGGTGGGAAGCCATTCCATGGAACGGAATCAGCTACAGAAGTTCAAGATTGGCTCGATAGTTGAGAGCGCATCTTTGAGGACTAAGGGATCGATGATGCGATGAAGAGGAAGCTAGCATCCCGTTAGCTGCACGGACGGGCTATGAATTGGTGGAATGCTATTAAGACAGCTACCCCTGAGGATCAAGTTACTTGGGATCAATTCAAGGCCCGATTCAGTGATAAGTTTATCCCAGCTGCTCAGAAATCAGAATTGTTTAGGAAGTTCTTGGAGCTTAAACATAATGGTAGGGCAGTCTCGGAATATATTGCTGAGTTCAATACTTTATCGAAGTATGGATTATCCCCTACTGACGCTCCCGAGAAGAAGAATGAGAAGTTCATAACAAGCTTAGATCAGTACTTAGGGGAAAGGCTTATAAACCACATTAATGAGACTTTTGAATCGATTGTTGGGAAAGAATTGAGATCAGAGAGCCTTTATCCTAAGCCCAAGGCTGAAGTCGTTGTTGCATCTTCAGAGAAGCCAAAGCAGCAGGCAAACGGTGAAAGTAAGAATAATTCTCAGAACAAGAGGAAACAAAATCAGACTAAGGATGGTCAGAAGAAGAGTAAGAAAGATGTTGAGTGCTTTAGCTATGGCAAGAAGGGAAACTATGCTAAAGAATGTTGAGCAAAGCCAACGGACAGGAAGTGCTTCAACTACGGCCAAGTGGGACATCACAAGGATAGATGTCCGCATCCCCTAAAGAGAAACAAATTGTGAAATCAAATGCTCTTAATGCTATTCCTTCTTCGTCGAATGCCCCAACTGCAGCGAAGAAAGTAAAGAATGTCGTTATTCAAGGTATGCTTTCTGTTTATGATGTTCTAGTTAGAGTGTTGTTTGATACCGGGGCTTCCCATTCCTTCATATATAGTGACCTGGTAGATTGGATGGAATTGGAACCCGAGATAGTCGATAGACCTTTAGTTGTGACAAAACCCGATTGGTGGTTCGACTAGCCTTAGTATGATTTGCTATAATGTGGTCTTATCGAGTTATGGATGTATGTTTGTTTGTGATTGCTTTGTTTTGGGCTTTACTGGGTTTGGCATTATTTTGGTAGTCGATAGGCTCCAAAGGTACATGGTGGTGGTAGACTGTGAGGGCTTTTTGGTGACAGTTAGAGCAGACGATGGGCGGAGGGAAGTGTTTGGTGGTCTACCTAGTGATGGGGTAATGGCTAGTTTTCTAAATTCCCTCGACATCCCGCATAATGAGTTGTCAGATGTGCCTGTGGCTGGCCAGTATCCGGACGTCTTCGAGGAAGTGACCGGACTTCCACCATACCGAGAGATTGAGTTTCATATTGATTTAGTGAAAGATGCCATACCTATAGTGATGCCACTACGTCGTATGGCACCAAGGGAGCAGTGAGAGCTCGGGGTGCAAGTAAGTGATCTTTTGAAGAAGTGATTTATTAGAAGAAGTGTTTCTGAGTAGGGAGCACCAGTTGTGTTTGCTACCAAGGTAGATGGTTCCCTTCGATTGTGTGTGGACTACTGCGAGTCGAATAAGGTGACGAGGAAGAATAAGTATCCTCTACCGTGGATAGATGATTTGTTTGATCAGTTGTGTGGCGCGAGAGTGTTCTCCCAGTTGGATATCGCGACATGTTTTCATCAGCTTAGGCTGGAAGCTGAGAGTATAGCTAAAACGACCTTTCGGACGCCGTCTGGATTCTATGAGTGGTTGGTCATGCCATTCGGGTTGACCAATGCACCAGCATATTTTGTGGATCTTATGAATAGGGTATTCAGAGATCAATTGAATAAGTTTGTTCTTGTGTTCGTAGACGATATCTTGGTTTATTCGAGGATAAAGAAGTACACAAGGAACATTTGAGAGTAGTGATGGAGGTGTTGAGAAAACACCAATTAAAAGCAAAGTTTTCTAAGTGTCACTTCTGGAGGAGGGAAGTGAGATTCTTGGGCCATGTTGTTTCAGAGAATGGTATTGCTGTGGATCCTGCGAAGGTGGCTACGGTACAAGATTGGTCTACGCCCAAGAATGCAACAGAAGTAAGAAGTTTCTTGGGATTAGCTGGATGTTATCGTAAGTTTATCCAAGACTTCTCCAAAGATAGCTAAACCGTTAACTCAGTTGACAAAGAAGAATCCAGCTTTCACTTGGGACGAAAGGTGTGAAAATGCATTCAAGTGCCTAAAGGAAAAGTTGACGTGTGCACCAGTGTTAGTCATCCCTAAAGGGAATGAAGAGATGATAGTACACACGGATGCATGTGGTACCGGACTAGGTATTGTATTGATGCAAGGAGGTAAGGTTGTAGCTTATGCAAGTCGGCAACTGAAACCGCATGAGAAAAGATACCCTACCCACGATCTGGAATTATCAGCGATCGTGTTCACGTTGAAGATGTGGAGACATTATCTCTTGGGAGAAAGATACGAGTTGTTTACCGATCATAAATCGTTGAAGTATCTCTTCTCTCAGAAGGATCTAAATCTCCGACAGCAAAGATGGAATTCTTGGCTTCCTATGATTTCGATATCGCATATACATTAGGAAAGTGCAATGCGGTAGCTGATGAATTGAGTAGGAGACATGCCAGTTTAGGGGCTATGTTTCTTGAATGGAAGCAACTAGAGTATATCGCAGGATACGATTTCAGACCAAAGTGCGAATTAGATCCAGAAATGTTAGCAAGTTAGATGATCAGACCCACTTTGATTGAGCGGATTTGTTCCAGTCAAAAGGATGATCCTAACTTATTGGAAATCATCTCCAAGTTAGAGATGGGTATAGATGAGGAGATGAACAAGTATGGGCTTGATCGAGATGGATGGCTTAGAAAGAATGGGAGACTAGTTGTACCCATTGTCAATGGATTGAGAGATGAAGTGTAACGACCAAGTTTCTGTCGACTTTGGTTATCGACATAAACTCAATGACGACTAACCAAACATCAAAAAATACCGGTAGTTAATGAAAGAAATTAGAGGGTGAGAACAGATAAGATAGAAACTTAAAATAGAAGAAGAAGAACAACACAACATCAGAGTAACACGAACCTCACAGCGGAACGAATAACATATAATATATAACATAACTTTGAAATATAAATATGTACTTGAATATACGTATCATTTCCAAAGTACAGCACTTACAACACAGCGGAAAATAACCATAGCTATATAATTCTAAAGCCTCCTGCTCCAACTCTTCAAGTATCTGTAAATCCCGACTACTTGACTGCCCGTACAAAATTGGGCACCCAAGAGTTTAGGGAAAACAAAACAAAATAAACTCCGGGTCAGACATGGGACTGGTATGAGTAAAATAGCTAAAAACAGTTTGAACCATTAAATGATATCTCATAAGACCACGCCGTATAACGGAACGAGTTTTTCCCTTATGAGAATCCAAATAATCTTTATATCAAAACTCATTGATATTATAATAGTGTCTATCAATCACGATATAATAATCATCTAGCAGAAATGCTTTCATCTCACGTTCTACATATATAGTACAATCAAAACCGCAAGCACGTATTGGGTAATGGATTTCCAACTATGACAAGGTATGGAACCACCTTTCGCTAGTGTACCACTAGAGAGGAATACACTGGGTTCAACAAGAACATCTTGCAACCCGGCCACACATGACCGACCACTCATTTCGCTCGAGTGTATCGAATGTATATCACCAATGGTTGGGATCAGCAACCGTTTCCTGAATGGGACAGCATCAATAATAGATTTTTAGAAATAAATGAAACTCTAGATCAGGTGATTATACACCCTAATAGGTGCGACCTATATAGCCATGCTACCTGCCCGATTTCTGTCATTTCCCGGTTGTTGAAGCTAGAGACTACGATTTCTTTCCATTTATTGATAACACGATCACTTTGAATGCCACATTATCAGATCTGTTAATCATTAATTGATTTGCACAAATATTCTGGATGTTATGCTAAGGGTATAAATCCATTGCAACCATATATATTTATACAGACCAACCCATTCGATCATTGGAAATACTCTGTCAGACACTTGTCCATATACGTTCGTTCTGGGACTGAATGAAACCGAAAGGCACTATTCAGTACATCCATCCTAGGCAATCTCTACCTAGGACTTATACAACAGCCCTTGCACTTTACTCCGTCTTCAATTTCTTTTGCATATATGATTCGCAACGCTTATGTCAATACGGAGTGGTTCTTCGGATAATAATCCAACCGGTCTCTCCATATTAACAACGTTAAAATGGTCAAAACTTTGATAGTCGGTGATTTAACTATCAAATGAAAATATGTCTGTGTACACATGACGATCTTATTTCCAAATGGAATTATCGATCCCATCATCAAACAATTATATATATATATATATATCCTCATTTTCTATGTTTAGAAAATATACGTTATTAACACTGGAAAACATTTCCATGGCTTAATTACATATCCCTATTCTTCCACATCTATCAGACTCTAACTACAAACTAACAAGAGAACAACTTCCTAAGTATAAACCCTGGAGGCCGAAACCAACATCAGATCGATACTCAGGAAACAATTCAACTTATTAATCTCAAGTCACTTTCTAATTTTTGTTTAACTCCATTTGATTAAATATGTTCGATTAACTCCTTTCGATTAACTTGATTCGATTACCCATATTCGATTAACTAAATTCGATTAACTCCTTCGAATACTAAATTCGATTAACTCCTTTTCATCTACTCTATTTATTTTCCCAATAAATATTCCTTTTTAAATTCTATTTATTTTCTAAATAAATAAATCCTTTATTCTATTTATTAATGTTTTACAAATATTTTCTCTTTACATTTGTTTGACAAATATTTTCCTTTACATTCCTTTTCACAAATATTTATTTAACGAATAAATATTTCTTTTTATAAAAACTTTTAATTTTATAAATCTTTCTTTTCAATATAACATTTGAAAATCCCCTTTCGAACATTCCAGTATTTCTTACGGTATTTAAAATACCAAATCACAATGATCGATATCATTCAAACACACAAAATCAACAACAGATTATATATCACATCGTATATCACAATATATGAATAAAAATAAAATAAATGTTGAGGAATCCAGTTGGATTCCTCTAACCTGTCTCCCTGCATCACAGATGTTAAACAACACGAATATAAAATTATTCTGATAAACAGAATCAATATTCGATTAACGATTTATATATATATCGTTATCTATACTTTCAACCAATACACAAGAAATTCAACCAAACAGTTAACACACAATAATCAACAGATGATTAACAGTTCTAAAAATACGTTATAAAAATATAAATGTTTAGAGTTGGTGAGTTTTACTCACCTTGGACGATCATCGTTAATAACAATAACCATCTCTTGATTCAGACGGATAATTTATTTTGCTACAAATTGTAACGAGCACCAATCCACTCCCGGTCAGTTCCATTGTGTAGCCACCGTCCATACGATCCCAACGGATCTGACCATTCAAAATTCTGATACAGTATGACCGAGATTTCAAATTTACAAGTTATACGCTTATTTTAAATTAAATTAAAACTTAAATATGAGTTCTAGTGGGCTTTATCAAAAATCATTCGGCCATTCACCTTTCAAAACCCAGACAACACATGTCTTCTTCTTTGTAAAAACAAAATGAGCTGCTGCTCCTCTTCTCCTCAGTCCACCATTACGGCAGAAAACTCCATCCACAACTCTTCCTACGCATCACTAAACATCCTACCAAAAATCATCTTAATTATTCTCATGTATTTCTCTACCGTCATCATACAACAGTAATACACATGCCCACCTTCTCAGCACATTTCCGTAGCTTCCCATGCGCGAACAGTCTGATGAACACGCCCATCTTCTCATGTATTTATCAGCACATTCCTCCTGTAAACATATGAACCCATCCTACCCAGAAATAAAACATTGCAGTATGCACTCACGTCCAAGAATGAAACCGCCCCATTTTCTCCACGAAATCCCACTGCTCCTATGTTCAGTGTTCGCCCATACCAAACCATGAACAAAGCTACACCTCACACTAGTATCCAATAATGCTCCTTCAGGAATTGCCGAGGCCTTTCCATACGGCTCCAGACAAACTCCCTTGTTTCGTTGGTGTCCAGGTCCTCTCCAGTAAAGTAGCGTTTTAGTTCAGAACATTTTATTGAAATTTCTCTGGATTTGTTTGAGTTATTGGAGTTCGATTTTTTATGGTTTCAAGGAGGAAAAGAAAACAGCGGCGGAACTGGAGTTTGACCTTGGGAAAAATGAGAAAGGGTTTTGCTAAGTTATAAATGTACAGGAGAAGTTTAAATTACTATACGTGGTCAATTGTAACCCATGTACCGCTGGGTGGTATTCACTTTACCACGTCAAGACTTAACTGCAAAGGCAAAATAGTTGATCGGATATATGTGCAATGCTATCGGCCCTTTTATTTTCCTTTTTGAAAAAGAAGTGCTAAACTATAATGACATACTGTTATATCCATTTTTTAGCTTAAATCCATAGATCATACTGATACTAGCATTCGTTATTTAAAACTCTATTCACTTACGGACTGCTAATGAAAAAAAATAAACACCATTGTGACAAGCAATGTACCTTGATTCCAAAAATATAAAAATATCGGTCCGTTAACTTATTCTGTGAAACCCCGAAATGCAAAAGGGTGAAAAATACTCCAACTAAAATTTTCATATTTAATTATTCAAAAATTACAGTAAAATTCTAAAAATTAAATTATCACTAAGTCTCAAAAGAACGTTGTCTAAATTCAAACCCGATATTCAAATATTTTTAAATAACCGTTATGGCCACTAACGAATATACTGTTGTTTTTCTGAATATTTAATTTGGACATAACTAAAAATATACACGAAGAAATCCCGAATTTTCTCTTCCACTAGAAAAATATACTTCACCAGCTTCTAACGTTTCTTGTTTCACAGAAATCTGACTTAAAACGAATCATGTACCTTCAGTTGAAGTTCAAATAGCTAAATCGCGAACTGCCGCGCCATTTCGAGCTCGATTATAATTATATTATAATTTATACGTTCAATCTTCATTCAAATAATATATTCGTTATCATAATTCAATTTTAAACTGAATTATATATTTTGAATTTCCCAATTCACACCTGTAACGGCCCAAAAATCCGTACCGATTTGAGCTGACTAATATCCTACACATCCAACTCAAAGTGCACGAAAATTCAGATCATTAATAGAAGAATTTAGAGGGTGAGAAAGAAAAGATAGAACTAATAGAATAGAAGAAAAATACAACAACTGAACAGAATCAGAGTAAACACGAATCTCACAGCGGAATGAATAACATGTATTATAACATAACTTTGAAATACAAATCTAAATTTGTATATAAACATACCATATATCAGAGTACAACTCATATACATCACAGAAGAAATAATCTCTAACTAATTAATGGTGAAGCCTTCTGCTTCCATCTCCTCCAAGTGAATCTGTAAAAGCCTAAAACACTTCACTGCCCATACAAATTTGGGCACCCAAGAGTTTAGGGAAAACAAACAAAATAAACTCTGGGTCGGTCATGGGACTGGTGTGAGTAAATTCCAACCATACTGTTTAACTTTTGAAAATCCTTTTGAAACAAAAGAATAATAGTAAGACCAGCCCACGCATAAACATGGACGGTTTTCACCTTACTATAACTCAAATTACTTTGATATCAAACTCTAGTGATATTATAATAATGTCTAACCAAATAATTATCCAAGTAGCAGAACGCTTGCATCTCACGCTCCACATATATACTATAAAATCATAAACTGCAGGGCGCGTATTTGAGATTGGATCCCGGAAGACAAGGTATGGGAGCACCTTCTGATCAGTGTACTCTAGAGGGGATACACTCAGGGTTCAACAAGAACGTCTTGCAACCCGGCCACACAAGACCGACCACTCATTTAGCTTGAGTGTATCGAATATATTTCCACCACGGTTGTAGGCTATCCAACCGTCGTCCGAAGATACAGAATCGAATAGAAGTATAAATATGAATTTTCTCTAGATAGGTGACAATACACCCTGCTTGGGGATGACCCAACTAGCCATGCTGCTTAGCCCAACTTTTGTTACTTCCTAGTTGTGAGGCTAGAGGTTACGTCTATCTTCAGAACATCTGATCACCATTCACTTTGAATGCCATATCGTCAAATCCGTAATCACACATTGATTACACAAATGCACACTGGGTGTAGAATAAAGAGATGTTACTTCTCCGCACCAACTTGGTATATTCATAAGAATCAATGGCGTGACCGTTGGAAATACTCTGTCAGACACTCGTCCATACAAGTTGTCCTCGGACTGGACAAACAGAAAGCACCATTCTGGAACTGGACGACCCTTGCATTTTACTCCATCTTCAATTGTCTTTAGCATAATATAATTCGCAGCGCTTATGCCTATACGGTGTGGTTTCCGGATAATATATCCAACCGATCTCTCCGTATTGACAACGATGGTCAAAACACTTCGATAGTCGGTTATTTAACTATCGGAGTAAAAACAACATCCATTCTAATGTATAACTAACATCACACAACCACAGGTGCTTTTTATTTAACATTCGTTTTTATTATCTGAATTCCCATATCTTACCAGATATTTCTCAAATCCCATTTTAGCCTTTTTACACTTCTTGGAAAAACATTTCCAGTTATTATAAACTTTTATTCTTCCATGTTTCAAAAAATATACATTATTAACATTCAAACTATTTCCATTAATTTCACATTCTTTATTTCTATACTTGGATAATCCACCCTATTTACATTGGAAAATATTTCCAATTTCATTTAATCTTTTAATCGGCCTAACGTTCACTTTTAAACACTATTCACTTTGAAATGTGAATACCATCCCTTATTATAGAAATCTGAACATCTTTATCGTATAACTCTTTATTCACGTAATAATTTCTCTTATCTTGTTTACCGAAATCTCTTTCCTACTTTTATATTCCTATTCCATTTTATAAACTCTATTTCTAAGTCAACTTCTTATCAAAACAGTATCCAGTTGATAACTAAATACTGATTCCCATCCTATTAACATTTATTTATTTAAAACTAAATGTTAATTATCCTATCAGATTATACTTCCTAAAAATGATTTACTTTAATACATTCGACATCGTCGGATTAAAATTCCAAATCCTAATGGTTTCTAATCACATTTCGAATACCGAAATGATGTCATTGCTTTCTAAAACAATTTTCCAATATCTCTTTCTAACTCGTTCTTATATTTCTTTGGACAGACATCGTTACTTTTTAGAATAGGTGGACTTCAAACCAAACTGTTGCCATTTCCTTGGAAGTGTTGCTATATATAAAAAATCACGCTTAAGTTTGGTCAACAGCATTAATTTATCGTTACAGTTCAAAACTTGTCATACGCTGTAATATTCTCCTTTATAACTAATCTTGACATAACAATCACGCTTAAGCCTAGTCAACAACGTTTATTTTATCGCTATAGTTCTAAGACTTGCAATACGCTGCCATATTCCCTTTATACAAATCTTGACATCTCTTTCCGTTACAAACTGATATCGTTCCTAGATAATAGTGAAGCCATTCAAGTTGGGGTATATTATTTACCTCTCAGACCTTGATCGAAAACGTTCTTTCCATAGAACAGATATAAGTCTGTATTCTAATCCCTTATTACTTATAATATTCATCAAATCGTATTTCCTTGTTTTATTTTGGAATATGGTTTTATAACACCATATTCATACTTTGAAATCTTCGTTGTTTATGATTATTTATTTTAGACATTAACTCTTCGCTTTAACTTCATTCCACAGTTCTATTTATAACTTCTTTACAAGGACCCATTTAATCTAATAATCATTTTTCAATTAAACAGTTGATTTAAATCAACTTCATTCCATCTGTAAATTCATTAACTAATTTTAATTACTTCTTACCCTTAGATTAATATATTTAATCTAATAATATTTCTAAATTGTTTGTCTTAAAATAATTATCCAAATATTTAATCGTAGGATAATTTCTACTTTATAAACTTATTTAAATGTCAACAATCGTTTTTATTTACTTTATAAAAACGAACTCTAAAATACTGGTTTATAATAGAACTCCTATTATAATTTAAAACTTCGCTTTAATTATAAAAATATAATTTTTTATAATTATCTTCGTTGATTTGCCTGACGACCAATCAACTCCTTAACAAACGATGGGTTTTATGGTCGACTGTTGTCACCTGCTTAATCGATATCGTTTATTTATTTAATCAAAACAAATGTTGAATTTCCATTCAACATCAATATTCACATGGGGTTTTACTGTCATTTGGGTTCAAACAGTGCATATACATAAAACAAACAGTACATATAAATATTTGGAATCCGGTTGGATTCCTCCAACCGGTTTCCTCATCCACAGATGTTAGTCCACACAATTAACACAAACTCTATACTAGGGAATATTATAATCGATGGAATTAATACCCAATCTAATGATGTGTCCATATACGATGATATTCAACCAATTTAACTGTAATTTATCTAAACGACCATCACAAAGCATTTAACGATTATTAAAATATAATTAAAATATTTTAAAATAGATCAGAGTGAGTGAATTTACTCAATTTTGCGCATTAACCGTTTGATAACGATTTGCGTTATTCGATTATATCATGAAATTCCAGTTGCTCCATTTCCAACCACATCGGTCCCATCATGTAGAACTCTTCGTTTCGGTTTCAACAAATCTGATAGTTTTCAATCGTTTTACCCTTTATCCTCCCTTTTCAGATATACGTCCTGATTTCTTGTAGCACTTCTTCAACATGTCGTTGACTTCTTTTCCACTTATATTATTTTCAGGCTGCTCCTCCACAAAAAAGCTCAACACATTCTCTCGACAAAACCAGTACCTACTTCAACACTCCACCGACCATCCTACTAACTTCTTCTTGTTTCTCCCTTCTTCTTTTGTATATAAACATATTTCTAGTAAACCTTTGAACTGATACCGTCTGTCTTCACGCCCCTCTCAACACGTACACCACCATGCAGTATGCCACATCCACGGATCTAACAGCACCCTTACGTTCTCCTCTCCCTTTTTAACGTTTCCAGGTCTTCATGATGGGACCGATGTGAAGACCTGGAAACGTGTCGTTACATGAAGTACTGAGAGAATGTCATCATTCGAAATTGACAATACATCCCGGTGGTAATAAAATGTATCGAGACATGAAGCAGACCCACTACTGGGAAGGGATGAAAAGAGACGTTGGGAAGTTTATGTCCAAATGCATGAATTGCCAGCTAGTTAAAGCCGAGCAAAAGAAGCCTAGTGGTTTGTTGCAAACATTAGAAATTCCAGAATGGAAATGGCAACAAGTCTCAATGGATTTCATTGATGGGTTACCAAGGACTGGATTAGGCCATAATAGCATTTGGGTGATTGTGGACCGATTGACCAAGAGTGCAAGGTTTATACCCATCAAGTCGAATAGAACTGCAGCTTAGTTAGCAGAACTGTATATGAAGTGGGTAGTGAGATTTCATGGAGTACCCAAAGGCATTATGAGTGACCGAGATCCGTTATTTGCTAGTGGATTTTGGAATAGCTTACAAGAGGCATTAGGATCAGAACTACATCTTAGTACCGCGTACCATCCTCGAACCGACGGTCGTACGGAGAGTGTGAACCGTATATTAGAAGATCTCTTAAGATCTTGCGTATTGGATTTTGGTGGATCATGGGATAACCATTTGCATCTAGTAGAGTTCGCATATAATAATAGTTATCAGTCCAGTATTGGTATGGCTCCATTTGAAGCTCTGTACGGAAGACCTTGCAACTCACCATCATGTTGGTTAGAAACCGGTGAGAAGTTCGTTCTTGGGCCAGATGTGATAAGAGAAACTTCAGACAAGACTAAGGTTATCCAACAGTGAATGAAGAATGCTAAGGATAGGCAGAAGAGTTATGATGATAAGAGGAGAAGGGATTTAAATTTCTCTATTGCCGACTTGGTGTTTATCAAGATTTCTCCGTTAAAGAGCGTGATTCGATTTGGTAGGAAAGGCAAGTTAGCACCAAGATTTGTTCTTCCATTCCCAGTTCTCGAGAAAGTTGGGAATTTGGCATATAACGTTGAGTTGTCGGACAAGATGGTGGGAGTTCATAACGTATTTCATGTTTCCCAGTTAAGGAAATTCGTGTACGATCCCGATGTGGCTATTTCACCTGATCAATTGGATGATATCGAAGTAGAACCTGAGGTGGTTGGGAATCGCAAGCCGATTCGTATTGTCGAGCACGATACGAAGAAACTTCGAAGGAAAGCGATGAGTCTAGTAAAGGTTCAGTGGGGCGGGGATGAGAATGACTGTACTTGGGAGACAGAGGAGAGCATTAAGGAGACGCATCCAGAACTCTTTACCTGGTAAGGTTTTCATTTCGATTTAGTATTTCTGCATGATAGGATAGGTTTGTTTTGTATGTTTGATTGCGAGATATGGCTGGTAGGCATGCGGGACCCATTGGTTGTTTCTTAGTTGAATAATTTCGGGGGCGAAATTTCTCAAGGGGGAATAGTGTAACGACCCGCATTCTACGCATTGAAGGATCATAGAGTATTTATTTTGTTTTCATATGAGGTCGTATGGTCGTGTAACTTTGGGGAATGACTATTTGGGTCATTTTCCATGATCACAATTTTTGCCGATTTTTAAATAATCGTTTTGCCCCTGGCGAATCTTGTTTCGCCAATAACTTTTGATTGATAAGGGGTTTTGACCTGAAACCACTTTTATTGGATTCGGATGATGGTTTACCTTTCCGTAGAGTGGTCGCGTTGGCCAATCGGACTCACCGTTTGGGAGATATGGCTGAAATAAGGTTAAAAAGTTGAAAAACTGCTTAAGTGGGCTGATTAGGGTAATTACCAAATGGGCCCATAACCCATTTCGGGATTAGGGTTATGGGGAGGCTGAAATGAGTTAGGTTTTCATTCTATTTCAGTTTTCTATCTGCCTTTTACCTCTTAGAAACCCTAACAATGGCGTCCACTTTCTAATTTCATCCCAAATCGCTCTCTAATCAAGGATTAAGCAAATCTACGTCAAATCAAGGCAAATCAACACCAAATCAGAGTTGGAGCTGCTGTATTGCATTGGAAAATGCCCCAAATCAGATATAGTTTCAGATCTAAGTTTTATTTGTGGCTAAGGTGAGTGATTTGCATTGCTTTTTTACACTAATTACGGCTAATTAGGGGTGATTAGTGTTAATTAACAAAATTATACATGATTAAACTCTGGAAAAAAGTTTAGAAATTCTTAAATATTAATTTAAGCCTCTATTAGAAATTTGGGTTAATTTGGATATGTTTTGCTAATCCTATCATTAGTTATGGTAAAGCATGATTAAGGGGAAAATATTGGTTTTGGGTATGTTTGATCCATTTTGACATAGTTATTTATCATTTTGGTGTTTATGGTTGACGTTATATGTTGCTATGACTGTTTGGTATGATTTATGATTGCTTAGAATAGTTAGAATGGTCGACAACGTCGTCGTGTGGCATTAAACAGTCGCTGGAAAAGTTGCAGCATATTGTGTAGGAACCGGATCGGATCGCTCCCTTCTAAACCAACCCGCTCGTGATCCCAATCCGACCCTGAGCCGCGAGCTGATGCGTTGGAGAAGTACCCGAGCCGTGCACCATGAACAATCCAAGATGAAGGCTCATGAACTGAACTGAGGGGCATAGCCCGAACCGTGAACTGATGACCAGTAGGAGGTATCACGACCGAACCGATCCGACCAGGAGAACCACGAGTCGTCTTGACTCGATTTCTACGAGCCAAAAGCTCCGAACCGGTTGCTCCACCATGACCCGACCCGGACGAGGCACCACGAACCAACCCGATGGGGAACCACCTCAGAAGGACCGAATCGAACTGAATGGAAGCTCATTTCTGAACCAATCCGGAGGAGACCAAAACCCAAGATGCAAAGGTTGTCCAAATGGGAAGTTGTAACGCAGGATCCAGTTGGGAACCAATGAGTTAACTTCATCAGTTGGGCTTTGCTGCGGGACATGTACTAAGGGGTTATCGACATCCATAACTTTGATTCACCACCAAGACGGTTGTTAGGCTACGGATTAGTGCTGTGTGGTAGATATTACTCCATGGGGCAGAGTGATTGTAGTATGGCTATGAGCCAGTGCAATGGAGTCGTCATAACTTCATGGGGCAGAGTGGACATAGCAAGGGATTAGTGGTTTTGGATCAGTGCAGTGGAGCCATCATGACTCCATGGGGCAGAGTGATCATAGCAAAGGATTTGGGTGGTCAAAGCAGTGGATATCGTATGCTTTACGCACTGAGTGAGAGATGTAAGGATGGTTGCTATGTTTGATGTTTGCTATCACCATGACATGGACACCTCCTCCCCCGTATCTTTACACGATATGTTAGTGTCACCTTAGAGTATTGTACATCCTATTGTGCTAACTCTTTGGTTCCAGGTCCAGGTTCAGGTATGGTTATGTATACCTGTTATTGTTCTTTTTTGCTGCTTATCGCTCACACCAGCCTTTTGTCTGACCCAGAGTTATATGTCTCTTCTTATTACTCTGGGTGCTCTTAAACGGGCAGACTGGAGACAAGTTAGGTGGTATGCACGAGTAGCTATACCGAAGATGAGCAGGAGGCTTCCACATATGATATATGTAGATATTCTCCCTATGTTGTTGATGGTCACTGCTTTGGGCATTAGTAGTGCACCTTTGCTTTCTTTTGCTTTAGAGACAGTATTTTGAAGTTGTAATAATGATATTGGATCATAAGCTGTATTTTTGGATTTCCGCTGCTATGATGGTTTAGTTTTCAGCTTATGCCGTGTCTCACCTGTTTTTTGTCAAAGTTATATTATTATTGTATTTTATTCCATGCGCTGTGAGACATACTACGGCTTCCTTTAGTAGTTTTAGCTTCAATCCCCTTTTCTTTGGCGACTGTCCCGTGCTAGTCAGGCATTAGTACAACGCATTTCGGGGAAATGTCGGCTGGCCCGGGGCAGGCCGTCACAACTTCCATGTGATGCTTGTAGCACATAATGGATAATAGGATCCTTCTTATTGTCATAAGCCTTCAGAACTAGTTACTTGAAATCTAGTGGCTTACGAGGATTCTAAATGGTCCAAGTAAATGGAATTTGATTAACACAGTCTATGTTCGATCAAAGCAATCCGACCCTCGAAGCACTTATCGTCGTATCCATAATATTCTCTTCATCATTTAAAAGCTGACGCCAACCATCAAGTTTGGTAGCAACAACCCTATTGCCTTGAGTATCCAATTCATAGTTTAAATTTGCACGAGAATGATTTTTATTTCCAAGCCCAGGTTCCAAGCCCATTTTGGTAGCAACAACGTCCATCGGAAGGATGCTCGCAAAATTGATTGGGATTCCTAGCATGAGATCAACACTAATCCTTCAAGTGGTTGTGTTCTATCCCTCTGGATTTCCTCCTTGTCTGATTTGGTTAAGGAATTTCTCCATTATTTCCTCTAGTCCTTTTAGCAAGTTCTTTTGATTTCGAGGATGGCTTTGTGGTTGTTCACCACCTCGTCTATATCACTACAACAAAATGACCCAATTACAATGGTGGAAAACCGTTGTAATATACATTTTTACAATGGTGGTCTAATCATCGTGTATTAAGAAGTTGTAATAGACTAAAATCTTTTAAAACCTTTTTGCACCATTGCAACACCGTTGTAATATGTATAGTTTACAATTTTTCTCCACGGTTGTAATAAACTTTATTACAACAGTTATACACCATTATTGTTGTAATTTTTACAACTATTTATAACCATTATGATATAGTTTATTACAACTTTTATTTTACAGTTGTAATATATCCACAAATTATACGCATAAGAATCAATATATATTTAATATGTGCAATAATAAATAGATAAATAACATACGAAATAGATGTAAGTTTAAAGGCATCATAATACATTCATTGATACCAATCACAACTTATATCCAAAATACAAATTATAAATAATATACCACATAAAAATGTATAAAATTACAACCATGTCCTCTTCATTTATCACATCTTATATTGGATACATTTCAATGAAAAGCTAAATGAAACACAATGAGAGGATAACATCACATTGGCAAATCAATAACGAACATGAAGATCTTCATCTTTTTTATCTGCTTGGCTTTCTGCAGAATTCCAACCATGTATGGAGTTTTTATCGCATGCTTCGTTAAATATACTAATATCAAAAATCTTGGTAGAAAAATCATCTGATATGAATACAGAAGTAGAGTACAAATCAAAGATGCAACGGGTGGGTTAAGATCTTGATGCATATACTGGAGAAAATACGCTATTCTCATTATTACTCTCGCTCTAGCCTTCCAATCTAGAGGCTCGTATTCTTTAACATGTAGATGATCAAAAAGTGTTCCATTTGGTGAATACTAAAACACCATCATCCTTGTAAAGGGTTCATTATCCTCGTAGTAATCAAGAAGATTGATGAAGTTTTTATAATTTACTTGTGAAAGTGTATTTATCAAGGGTAAAAACCTTTTTTCTAAAGCATAATTCTGATCGCTCCGACCATTCATCAACAGATTTGTTATTGTAGAAACGACTCTAATCTTAACACCGCTTGATAAAGTGTCTTTATAAAGAATGCATGATGAAAACGAAGTGATGATATTGCTGAAATCCCAGCAAAGCTGCTTCTAACTCTGAACGGATTCAATTTTGGCACTCTTGTTACTAATGCTTTCTAGAGCCGGCCACTTAGTCCAGTCATTCTTGGACCAATAGATCGGCCTCTCTTTCTATGGCATATAACACATAATATTGCACTTACAAGGAGAATGGTCTTGCAATGCTTCAGGTCTTGAAAGGTCTTCATTCTTATATCAGTCTCAGACTTCAAGAAAGTATAAAGGATATCAACTTATCTTGTTCTTTCATGGACCTGTATAAACTCTGCAAAACCAAACCAGCCATTCACTTTAAAAAAAGCAACTAAAAAACATTAGGCAATTATTTTACCAAGCATTATTTTCAGCTCTTAAAATACGTACAAACCTATGAATTATTTTACGGTTATGGTTATGTGAACTACAACCAAATAACACAAACCTGACATCCAAACCCAATCAATATCGTATCCACTTCACAACAACCACCATGGCACTCCATCGTACCATATTTGCATCCACTTTCATCCTCATCTACAGTAGAAAAAGTACCAAATTCACCTGTCGAACTACAACATTCGATTAGATACCTAAATCAAATACATAAAAAAACCAACTAAATCAAACCTAGTACCAAAGTAAAAAAAACCAACTACCAAATACCCAAAACCTCGAAATCCACAAAATCTGCTTTCATCACAGTGAGCCCTTTCACGTTGCCTTCCATCTACAAATACGATAAGTTTATCGATTTGGATCTGATGCCAAAATAAGTCGAAAAGATGATGCGAATTCAGCTTAAAGTGTAGATACAAATTTTTTGATTTGGTACGAGGATTGAGATTATTAAAAGGAGGGGAATTGGAGATTTTATGCAATTTTGTCTGTAACGAGATATGATGTGTTTTGCTATTTAAAAAGTAAATAAAATGGAGACGGATTTAAAGAATGCTCACGAATATGACGATGTGGAAATCGAAGCGGTGTAACTGGAAAGTTGCAAAGTGATATAATTAGGAATCAGCGCATCGATGGAAGTTTTAAAATTTGACTTAAGACGGAATTTTTCTTGTGTTGGAGCCAAAAATTTCAATATGACGGGAAAATTTTGAGATCTAATCTAATTGTCTTCAACATGCACTATAAGTTAATTAAATGTTGTTTTAAAAATATTTATATTGTATATATATGGAAAATGTTTAGTACAGAGGGAAGTGGACCGCTAATCTCATCCACTAATTACTATTTTGAAAGTTATTTAATATGGCAAGTTAAATAATATATAATAGCTATTTATTAATCTTATGATTTTTATTTTATGAAAAAATGTATTAGAATATTATATAAATTGCTTGAAATTTTTATTAAAATATTTAAAAGTAATTATTTTATTATTACTTCTTAATTAGTGATTCTTACTTCTTATTTATTGATTACTAAAATTAATTATTCATTACTAAAAACTAATTTTTATTTATTTATTTTTAATTTCTAATAATAATACATAATTATTATTTATTAATTATTATATAGCGAAAAGAAATTAATATTTCTATTAATTATCGAATTTTTGTATTATCAAGTATTATTGTTGTAAAAATATGCATATTTTACAACTGGTGAAAATAAAATGTTGTAATAGGCATATATTACAACTTGTAAACTAAAATAGTTGTTGAAAATAAGTTTATTACAAATTTCTTAATAAAGAAGTTGTAAAAAACATTTTTTACAACTGTTATTTTGTGACTTTTGTAAAATGCAGTTGTAACATGGTATTTTTGTTGTAGTGATATCCTCCCTTGTCAAATATAAGAAAACACTTCCTTCGGAAGAAGCCTCTTGACTACCTCCTTCTGTTGTTGATCTTGCGATTGTTTTTTTGTACTCTTCTTCTTAACCATAGTTCTCTTAGCATAATAGATTTCCTTGGTTCAAGTAGTAAGCCCTTATTCCTGGCATGCCAAGATGTTAGACTAATTTTTGGTTAGTTGAGCTTGACATAGAAGTTTATGCATTCATAGATAAAAATCACAGAGATATTAGAATGTAGTAAAAGAACACAAGTATTTATACTGGTTCATAAAACTCTAATCCACATCCACTTAGCATAATTTATTATTTATACTTCCCAATTACAAATGCAGTAAGTTGTTATATGTATAAAGAGAATAGAGGGTGAAGTGTCTCTAAGGAGTAGCAAAATTTTCACATGATAAGAGAAGATCCATTTTTAAAGCCCATGATGGTATATTTATAGAGGTAAGTTATCATTCTGGATTGATAGAAAAACACATAGGGAAGCCTACCTAAAGGGGACGATCCGACCCACAATATAGGGCATGATTCGTCCTCATTATGTGTGATCTATATTGACCCTCTAAGGGGTATCGAAACCACTCCCTGAGGGCTTCACCTTAAGGGGTGTGACCCCTAGGGTTGGTCCCTATAATTAACTTATAGGTTCTCTAGTTGATGGCTTGGTGATGTGAGATTTTTTGTTTTGAGATATTTATAAAGTTTTGGGGTGATTTTTAAAATTTGAAATTCTATGATTCAGATTCTAAGTTCCACTTTTGTGATTCGGAGTTGTATTGACTCCTCAATTAACCGAATTCTAAGTTCTTATCATGTGATTTGAAGTGGTATCAATCCCCCACTTAGCTAAATTCTAAATTCCAATCCATTATGTTCTAAAGTAGTATTCTGATGAATCCAGTTGTTCGTTGTTTCATATAATCATCCGTACTCGATTTACAAGTTATTGACAATTCAAATCCAAATAGTGATGGCCTTGTAAAATGTTAGGTTAATAACAAACAATGCATCATCGAACTCATTCGTCTGTCCTTTCCCTCCATTAGCAGTTCTTATGACTCATTGTCGCATACTTGGCATCTCGGAGTAAAACCATCCCTCTTCGAAGCCATCGCTTAAACATAATGAAATTCCCAACGCGAATGAAAAAATCACTACGTCGAAGCACCACATCCTTGCCTCAACGCCAATACCATTGATCGAAGAGCCATCATGTCGATACCACTGTCAAACAAAATTCCATATCCTATTCCTAAAAGTTTCATCATCATCTAAGAAAAAATTGGCCAAATAATCCATCATTATCAATAATCGATATCGACTACTCCATAATAGTTGATAACAACCACTCTGATAAGTCATGCAACTAATGATTATATAAATGTCTAAACTAGCTTTTAAGCATCCACAATAGCACCAGTAAAACTCATGAAACCTATCTAAAGGAGAATATAAGATTAATATCAAATATCCTAAATCAATTAATATTGTAAAGACATCAAGTAAGTAGAGAAATGATATTTAATGGAAAACTAATTAAAAAAACTAATTCTCTTATAAATTTGGATCTAGTTTATGTAGACTAGATTCCTATTTTAAAGTTAGAAACCATCCAAAAGCATCAATTTTGTATTGTGCTTACGATTCCAAACCAATCCCTAAAGGTAAAACTCTCCAACATGATTCCAAAGCAAGAAACCATGTCATAAAGGTCTTCATATGAAAAAGACATGCCAAATACAAGTTACTAGATTTAAATAATCAATTAATTTGCTAAATAAATAATTTAATCCCATTATTACCTCGGTTACCTTAATTACCCTTCCCTCTTCTTCTCAAATGTAAGTGCTATACATGTCCAGAACATCAAACCCATGGCAGTTAGTTTCTACATGGATCTTGATACCATCTTCGTTGTTGCATCTATCGACATGCCCTCTTCTTGAGGGTCATCATCACGTTAAACTCGGTTGGTTCCCATTGAAACCTATCCTGGTCATGTTGTACATAAGTGATGCAATTTTCTTCTATCCACCGGAATCCCCTTTATCGATATGGATAGATGTAGCTTCCCACGTGAAATGCCATAGCACCTTCGGATTTTTTGAAGTCCTCCCTCATTGATGGTTAAGCTAAACCCTAGCTCATTAAAAATATGTCAGTGTCAACTAGACAAAGTCATAGGCTACAAAATGGACATGGGATAGAAGAAAATCTCATTACACGTTTAATGAAAAAAACATGATTTTTTAGTGGCTTGGATTATTGAATATTGATTTTTGGAATCAATGGAAGTAAGCGACCGTACTCGTTCTTCTGTCCAATGGAACAGTAAAAAGTAAATAAAAAGGATGGGGAGTGAAGAGTGACCGACTTATATAGGATAGTGTTTTATTGTTTAATTATTTTTTCAAATTAACAAATAAAACTTCTAACATTTTAATTCTGTATGATCAAATAAAATTCCTGATCAAATTTATTTTTGTCTGCATTTGATAAAACAACTATTGGGTAGCTAAGATAAACTGAATCAGCAGATCCGAAAAGTATTGACTTGATGAACTAGTTGAATGACCATCGTAGAAGGACTAAGGAGGAGCAAACTTCCCAGTAAAATTCCTCATCGTCAGATTGGAACGAATGGTAGAAAGAAAATCGCGAAAATTAGGGGATTTGATTGGAGGGACACCGGAGGACAAGAGAAACGAGGACAGAAGAATTGATCTGAAATAAAATGACGAGCATGTATGATGCTAGGACACGAGATAAAAGCCAGGGAATTTCCCTATCAAGTATAAGGGTTCAACCTCAATCCTTGTAGGATACTACCAATCCTCAAAACAAGGGATCGGGTCCTCCACCCTTAACACACACTTTTGCATGTCGAGCGTAAGACATTTCTCCAAGGCTTTATCGTTGATTTAGGCACCAAATATCATACAGGAGCTGGTGATGTACTCCTAAGGAATGGACATTAAACTATCGAACAAACTACTATTCAAGAGTTAGAAGAATCGATGCATATGGCCTGATTTAGGGTTATGTGTATCGGACCAAACCCATAACGTAGATCCCGAGGTTGAGCAATTGCACTCCGCTTAATGGTTCAATCGAGAATATCTATACAGTTAATTACAACACTGAACAATACAAAGAACCTTCATAGATAACTAATGACCCTCAGAGTACTACTAGGATGATTCCAATTTGACTTCTCATTTTTTGAATCTTGCCTTTGACTTTGGTACAAGAATATAATTTTGAGTGGAACAGATCTGACTATCCACTCTTTAGCTTATGTGAGAAATATTCCAAGACACTCACATTCAATATGAAACTCAGAAAAGCTGGAATTTGACCAAATCCAGGTGTGATATGAACGTCCATTATGATGATCGCTATACACCAACAATTCTTATATAAAAATAAAAATAATAAAAAGTCAAATAGTTAGAATATATTAACAATTCAACGGCATATTAATTATATTCGATAGCATAATTTATTCTGGTGTTTTGAGTAACTATCATCCCTGTAATTGACAACTATTTTTTTAGATGTAGTATATCTCAAAACCGATTCAAGAAGCATGTTGTCAATTGTCATGGATAAGTACCCTTTCCAAAGTATGAATACAAAATATTCATCCAAAAGGATGTGGAACTGAGAGCATAAGCAAACAAATTTTTAGGCTAATCTATTCAATGAAGTCCACCATGTTTTACCTCGGGTTCACTATCACATTTCCATTACACTTGGAAAGAATACCAAACTAATTATGTTTATTCGTTTGTAAGTATGTGAAAAATAAAGCAAACAATCAAAAGAGAAATAGTGTCAGAAACTAAGTACGTACCGGTCTAGTCCTAAATCACTAATGTGTTTGCAACTTTGAAGACACTCAATGATGTAGCGTTGTCCTCCACTTGTGCAATGGCAGGAGAAGAACTAAATGCAACTTGGTCCGATATCCAAAAGCAACCTGTGTGTGGAAAGCGGATATGATGCTGATAGCATATCGATCGGCCTCTCGTGGACAATAATATGAAGGACGATCCATGCTTCACCTCTACCAAAGAATAACGAATTTGCCAAAATCCGGATATGGCTGTGGTTAAAAAATCGAGAACGACTTTATTTTGCAGCACAAAAAGAGCAACCTAATTAATAACTAGGAAGGGAATAGAGGAGAAAAAGCCTATGACATTTCAAAAGATCTCAAATTAAGTTGCATTCATCCCCAAAAGCCATGATGTAGTGGAAGATACATATAATTTCATAACAACCAAAAATATATGAGATACCCTAGCCATGAAATCGAATGGTAGATTAAAGAAGCTGTTGAAATCCAGTAGCAGGGATACAAAGAGTTTCGGATCGGCCACGGCTTACCAGAATCGAAATTGAAGATTAGGGTTTCATAAGGTAAATGAATGAACCGTCACAGATTTGATAGATTGGGCAAGAAAATTGAAGACGGGAGGAGATTGCTTTCTTTCTATCATGTGAGGAGATTGTAGCAAAACGATCTTCTGTTTTTTGGAGGGAGGCTAAATTGTTTTGGAGGGAAGGGGAAAAGAATTCACGAAGTTGGAGGGAGAGGAAATAATTTTGTGAGGTATTATAAATGTGAGCGTTACACCTGAAGGTCAAAACAAAATGACTTGAAAATCAAATAATAAGTATAAATGATAACACTTCGGCATAACATGTTATTGAATGACATTATTAATATCATATTTTGTTGTAGTGACGAGAATGTAGAACCATCAGGCAAACTGACTCTAATGGGATTTTCAATTTTCTTTAGTGAAGCAAAAAATGTTATGTCAGAAGTCATATGATCTGTGGCACCAGTGTTTATTATCCAGGAATTATAATCATTTAATTTTGCAACACTATTTTCAGTTTTGGAAGAACAATTACCTGCATAATTGAATGCAGATGCCAATGGATTGTCCTGAATTTGTAAAGAAGCATTTGACTCGTGAACCATCTTCATGACTTGAGTATATAAAGCAGACACCATTACTGGATCAAATTGTTCCCCTTCAGAACTGGCAATGTTAACAGCTGCATTAGATTGAGGATGAGCTCTAAGCACCCCTTTATAACGATCCATAATTTTTAACCAATTTAAAATTGGAATTTTTATTACATAATTTGAATTTAAATTTGAATACATAAATATATATGGTTAAGAATTTTGATAAGTTAGATGATAGATTTTATTTGAATTATAAATGAGAATGATTATTAATGAGTTTGGATTTATTGATACTATTGTCGTTCAATCGGATTTGTCAAACCATAACATGAATTAGTAGCATTAGAATTAAGTGTTGCCCTTAGTTTTCATAGCTTTTAAGGGAAAATGCTACCAAAAGTTCACCTTCTCTTCTTAAGACAAGTGTATGGACACTTGTAATTTTGCATGTAAACTTTCATGCATGGTTTCCACTTGTCTCCTTATGTGTCTTTACCTCCTTACTCCTCCTTTCCTATATAAGGAGCTCTTTACTTCATTTTTTATCATCCATTTTCATTTTTCCTACCTTCTTCTTCTTAAGCTTATGGCCATGGTTTCCATGGCATAGGTCTTCCTCTTTTCCACTACACCTTGCCAAAGTTCATCGTCACCCTCCTCCTCCTCCTCTTCTTATAATATAAAAAGAGAGAGAGAGATTAGTGTATATTGTATTATATATATTGGCGAAGAAGATGTTGCACCGAAATACTGTCCGACGGTTCGCTCAGCTAGGCTCGCCTACCGTGAAGATTTGGAAAGTTGTTACGTGAGAACTCTTTAAGCATGGTTTATATATTTAATTAGTAGTTAGACTAATTTAAATATAGTGATGAATTATTAGTTGTTAATGATGATTGATATTTGTTGTGATGGATGATGGATGCATAGTTTAGAACACACACTATTAAGCGTTAGCGTTATAAAGCTTGTGCACAATTATGATTTATTTAATTATGTTGATGATGGTTTCTATAGATGTTTATAATGGTTTTTGATGCTGCTTTGCACACACTATGATACAATAAGTATGGTATCACATTGGTGATCGACAAATCTCCTTCGTAATTAGAAGCAATATCATTATTGAAAATGAAGGTTAATAATTGAGAAGACCATATATATGAATTTATATACATTGATAAAGTTCTTTAAATGAATAAATAAAAACCGGAACGTTCTAGGATGAAAGAGAGGATAGTGTCTAGGCTTGGGTTTGGAAAATATAGTTTCCTGCTCTCCCTGGCTATCCCTAACTGATTTGATGAATGGAATGGTTAATTTGAAATTATGAATTGGAATTTGATTTATTAAGTAAAAAATAAAAGTTGAATTTTGAACCCAAAATAAATTTGGAAAGTCAATGTATGTTATTTTAAATGGTTTTAGATGATTTACATGAGTATATAATGGTTTTCTAAGGTATTTTGAAGTACCGAAGAATAATTTTTATTTCGGTCAAAATAGAGCTTGTCGCACAATGGTAATTTGCATATTTTAGTTACAAACTTTAAATGCTTATAACTTTTGCAATCTAAATTGGATTTCCAAGAAATTAAAAATAATTGATTTATATTAACAAGAGCTTTTAAATGAGTGAAAGCGGATTTTAATTTCGGGTTATAATTTTCAAGTTATATTTAAAACCGTTTTGGAAAAGGTCGCTGTAAGAGCAGTTGTCGACCATAACTATAAACAACTATTTTAAATGTTTTAAAAATATGAAAAAATGGTAAAATAATTATAAATTATGTAAAAATGTTTTGAATCATAAAGTTTAAATTTTGGCTAAGATAAACAATATTTTGATCAAAGCAGTTAAGATAGCTGTTTTGTAACGCTTTTGAAACACCATGGTAACTCTTTCTTTGAAAATAATCTCTTTTGAAGTGGTAAACCACGAGTTGTTCCCCGAACTATAAAAAATCATTTGTAAATGATTAGTGGAATGTTTTTAAAGATTTAAAAGTATTGAAAATGATTTATATGGAAATTAAATTCATTTACTTGATATTAAAACGGGGGTTTCAATTTTAAATAATCGGAGATAAATCTTCGGATGTTTGATAATAATCCGGTAGATGATGACTCTTACTATTTGAGGAATTTAAAAGGTAGTTCACCGTTATTCCGTTTATAGTGTGAGTTGGATACAGACATTAATATTAAGTATAAGTGGATGATATTTCTATCCAGATCTAATATCAAAGAGTTGGATAAATCTTTAATTTAAGATATGGGTTTCCCAATTTGATTGGGATAAGTTGGATAGAAATAATCGTCGGATATTTGATATGAAATTCTTTTGTGTAAACGTATACTATTTGAGGAATTTGGAAGATATTATTATTATATCGTTATTCCACTTAAAGTATTCGTTGATTATGAGAATTGATATCGAATATAAGTAGATATGATTTTTGTGTAACTTATGTTCAATATCGATTGATTTGGGTTTTGTCATGAATCATATCTTCAATAATATCATTCTTGAAACCCAATGAGACTGAGTTATGGAAATTCATATCGTAATTTGTGGATTTAACCAAATCTTGGATTTGAGGAAATTAAAAATAAGGAATTGGGAAGGAAGAATAATCTTTTAGTTAAGATTACAGAATTGAATGTTTAGAAACCAACTTGATTGGAAACTAGGGTTGAAATATGGGGTAAGGGTGTTCAAAGGAACCTGGGTTTTTAATAACGAGTTATCAAATTGAAAATTAATTAAGGCTTTGAGGCTAAATTATCTTTGATTTAAGGGATGTGTTTTAAAAGAGAAAGGTTAAATATGGATTTTGCTATAATTTGAGAATAGATTTAAAGAAGTTTAATTTAACAAAATCCAAGATGGAAGAAGATTTGGTTGAAAGCCTATGTGTTCCGTAATTGTATTTTTTTAAATTCCGCTTATTATTTGGAAAGACCGGTATTGAATATAAGTTCGAAAACCATTTCAAGTAATAATACGACATTATGGAACAATTCAAGACTTGGAAAACGACGAATGAAGACCAGGATTCTTTGAGTTGTTTAGATTGACTGCTGATGTCTCGGTTAGGCTGATCCCCCGATACGTGGTTATAAGTAGCATGAGGTTTGAATATATTTGGAGATTTTCGGATTGGTGTTTCGTTCAGACCCAGAACGAACATATATGGATTGTGTGTCCGACATTGTAATTGACTGCGTAGCACTGATCTCTGTTAAATTTATATCTGCTTGGTGGCGGAGAATTTATTCTCTTGCTTAACACACTTCTCTAAGACGTATGAGCTTAGAGGTTATATATTGATGGAAATCAGTGATGCGTTGTGAATGGACAATGTGGCATACTTAAGTTATGTAGTGAGTTATGGGCGATAAAAGCATGGCTTATTTAAGCATAGCTTTGTATATATCTGTAACGTCTCGTATTTTTTGGCCATTTATTTGAAATATTTTATTCATTTAAAATATTGGTTTGAATTTAAATAATTGATTTTAACCATTTTAATTCGAATATTTATTTATTTTGAATAATATAATAATATTTTATTTTTAGCAAATTTGGGAAAATGCTGATATTGTCGTATAACGTGATCGAGCGATTTAAAGTGGTTTAAAATGTGATTTATATTGAATTATATTAGCGATTTCGTTTAGAAAACAACGTTATAATGTTTAATTTATAATTTAATTATAAAACGAGCTGCAGCGGCGCGACAGTTAATAATTTGACGTTTTGAACTTCAAACGACCGTACAGGGCCCAAAATGAGTCGGATTTTCTCGAAAGAAGAAACGTCTGAATTTATTGGATAATATTTTTCTAATGAAAGAGAAAAAATCGAGTTTTTATGTTGTAGATTTTATTTTATGTCCAAATCAAATTTTGAAAAGGCCGCTGTGGAATTTCCTTAATAAATTATAACGTTATTTATATAAAATAAAGGTTTTTAAATATTTATAATATCGATTTGGCTTCAAACCCAACCCGGGATATTTTATCTTGGTAATGTACGATATTCTGGTCGTATATGGCCTATTTCAATATTTTAATATTAGTATATTGAGGTATTTTAAAATTGGTTTATTTTATTTAAATTGGGCAGTTATAAAAGGGCCTTTATTCAAACGACCTCGGTTTTCGATGAAATAAATTTTATTAGGACCGCAACAGTAAATTATTGCTAGATTTCAAGTGGCGCGTCAATCGGGATTAAATTGTGAGCGTGGCAAAATAAATTGTGAATAAAAATGACCATTTGAACGTGAATGAGCGCCATTCGAGCAAACGAACTCGGAATTCGACGAAACAAGTTTCATTAGGACCGTATCGTCAAATTATATGATGATGTCAATTCTCGCAGCGAACGGGGTTTGTATGTGAGCACAGGAGCGAATAAACAACATTCAGAAATTGCGATAGACACGAAATAAAAATCGTTAGTCAGCGTTGCTCGTCACATCAAGTAAAAATAATAATTTTTACAATTATATATACACCTAAAATCAGAAATTTAGCTCATAAACACTTCCACCATTCATGAAAAATTGCGAAAAGGCCCCTGTTCATTAAACAATTTATTTCTTCAATTCTGGCAAGAATTTGCTATGGCAATCCAAAGCAAGGTTGTAGATCGGCTCGATGCCGAGCTGCTGTAAAAAGTTGGGGTCGAACGGTCACCTGTGGTGGCCGGAATTTCACCAAAACCGAAGAAAACCAGTTTCGTTCTTTGGTAAAATTGGAGAGATGCGGACGATTTTAAGAGCTTAGACCTTGGGGGAATGAAAGAGGGGGGTTTTAGCTTTGATTTGGCACCGGCCTCAGGTCTTACGAAGGTCTGTGGTGATCGTGGTGGAGAGATGAACGGAGAAGCGTATTTTCGAAAGCAGAAAAGTATTTTGGTCATTTCCTGGTGGCCGTGGTGGTTGTCAGGGGTAGTGGATGATTGTCGACCGTAGGGGGGAGCGTGGGCCGTCGATTGGAGGTGGTCCGGTGGAGGATGGCTATCGGTGGCACTGGGTTTTGGAAGTTGAACGAGATCTGATCAGAGGGTTTTTCAGACGCGACGGAGGGGAATTGGGGCGTAAGGTTTCTGGTGAAGGAGGAGCGTGGAGTGGCGGTTCAGATGGGGGTAACCGCAGGTCTTCCGGTGGCGCTAAGGAGGTGCAACGGGGGTACAAGTCGATCGTGTTTGGCTTCAGCCAATGGGTTGGAAGAGGAAGCCGGGTTCTAGAAGATGATTTAGGAGAAAACGCGTTTTCACTTTAACTAATGATGATGTGGCACTGGTTTATTTAGGTAATTTGTTTTTAAATTATTTATTTAATTAATTAGTTAGTTAATCAATCGTTTAATTTATTCAAACATAAATTGGTGATAACTTTCTCGTTTGTTAACAGAATCTGACGAAATTGGATCCGTTGGGATCACAGGAACGAGGCCTAAACGATGACACTGACTAGGCACTGATCTGACGCAGTTGAAATTTCAGCAAATTTTGAATGTTCAACTCAAATTAAAAGGAAAAACGCATCAACCGCCAACCAGAATATAATCTGGTGAGTTAATTCCCACACCTTCTGGAATCCTGTGATGTGTTAAATTCATAGAAAAATATAATTCACCGTTAACAGTATAAATTGGTTGATTGGATGCGATGGATGCAAATTGTTTGTTTTATTGTTTGATTGGTTACAGTTATTTATATCTCGTCAATTATTTTATTCTTATATTATTGCAAACCGTATCTGTGATGCAGAGAAGGACAGGTTGGAGGGATCCAACTAGATTCCTCAAATTAACTGTATTTCTGTTTGTTGTGCATATATATGAATTGTTCACCTTGACTAACACCAAAACCTGTTTGAATGTTGATAGTTGAATATATATTCATAATCGTTGTGACTAAGATTAATCGACGGTGCTGATTGGGTAATTGGCAGAAAATGGCCTAAAATATATTATTTTAAATGTCATTCTACTGTTAGGTGGATCGACGTAGTTTTAAGGTATAAATTATTTTATAACTGAACTAGAGTTTTAGTTATTTTGTAAAAGTAATTAAAATAGAAAATTATAAATATATCTTTGATCAAGGTTATGAAAGAAATCATTTAAAATCTTTAGACCAGTTTTAAAAGCAGAAGTCAAGAATTTACATACGGGTTGGTAAAACAGAATAATTGTTTTTAAAACAGGTAAATAGTAGTTTTAAATTAATTAAGTTATTTAATTAATTTAAAGGGGAAATTGACAAATGGAAGTCAGTTGACTGCTAACTGATAAGTACGGATGGCAAAATCATCTTGTAATTACAATGGATAATAGAATAAATCGATATTCGTTAAGTTTAACGAATAGTGTAAACACTAGATAATCTTCGATTGACTATAATTAAAGAAGTTATCGAGTTGTCTAGTATAAATGAAGTTAACTACTGTTTAATAAGATTTTCAAATATAACGACTCTATTTTTAGTAAAGAGCGAAGTTAACTATTTCTAATATAGTTAATGTTAAAGTTAATTATTGTTTTAAATTAATAATAACATAAAGAAAATATTTTTTATTTGGATTCAAGCGGCGACCAGGTTGGATAAAAGGGGCGACAAGTGTTTATAAAGAGATTTAAAATTTAAGTTTTCAAAGTAGATTGGGAAATGATATTTGTAAGTGGATGCAGAGAATTCAAACAAGAATTTTACTTAATTGTGAAATTAGGTAAAGGGATTCAATTGGAATGAACTATTTAAGGGAAATGATTATAAATTGACAATAAATCAAAATATGGTAAGAGATTAAGTTCTAAGCTAAGTATTATGAGTTGTTAAGCAGATTAGTGTAAGAAATTTGGAAACAAATCCGACAAGGTTAAAAGGGTTTTAAATCAAAATTGATGAGTTAAATGTTAAGAAATTGAATTTAGCAAATATTGTAACTGAATTAAAGGATTTCAAACAAAAAGGAAATCCATGAAATAGTATGGTTTTAGAATATCGGTAAATGGATACTTGGAACTAAATTCCAAGTTAAAAGTGGTGTTTATTTGATATTTACTTAATCAAACAAATTAAGTAAATAGATTTTATTGGAAAGGGTTTTCAAATGTAAGAAACAGTTTACGAAACCAGTTTGAAATCAAGATGGTAAAGGAGATTGTAGTGAGGTGTTAAGTGACAAACTAATATTTATTCTGAGATAAGAACGGGGTCGATCAAGGTCTGAAAGGTAATTAAATACCCCAACTTGAATGGCTTCGCAATTATCGAGGAATGGTATTAGTTGAAACGAGTTAAAGGTGTTGTGATTGGTGTGATATCCCACACGAGAGGTATTGAATATTGGTGCGGGATTTTGAAATTTAAATGATACTACAATGTAGTTTCAATGAAAATAAGAATATTTGATTTTGAATTATAAGTCGACCTTTGCTTTAACCCTATTAGAATTGGAAATGGTTAATACCTGTAACGACCTGCATTTTTCAGTGATATAAATAATTTATTTAATTATTTAAATAATGGTTTGGTTATTTAAAAATGACCAGAATTAAATAATATTGAATATTTAATTAAAATAATAATTAAATAATATATTTAATTATTAAATAATCAGAATTGGCGGAAATGGCAATATGGTGTGAACTGGGCAATTCAAAATATGCAGTTCAGTTTAGAGTTGAATTATATGAACAAATATATTCAATCGACGACAATTGAACGTATAGTTTATAATATAATTATATTCGAGCTCGAAATGGCGTGGCAATTCGTTGTTTGACGATTTGAACATCAACTGAATATACAGGGTTTGTTTTAAATCGAATTTCTGTGAAACAAGAAACATATGGAGCTGGTGAAGTATATTCTTCTGATGGAAGAGAAAAATCGGGATTTCATCGTGTAGATTTTGATTTATGTCCGAGTCAAAATTTTAGAAAAGTTGCTGTGGAATTCCTATATAATTTATAACAATTTATTTATATTTATAATAGGAATTTCATTATAAATCGAATATTGATTTAATTAGGTTTTGAAATATCGAGTTATAAATCCTAGTGGAGCTGTATGATATTCTATTGTGAATATATACGATAATATTTATTTTTAAATATTTAATTTAATTGTTTTTAAATATATTTATATATTTAAAAGGGTTATTTAGAGCTTTAAAAATAGCCACTTTTTCAAACGACCTCAGAATTTGACGAAACTAATTTTGTTGGATGTGCAATATTAAATTATTGCTAGATTTCAATTTTCGTGATTTTTGAAGTCAGTATGTGGCCGTATAAGATTTTAATGTGAAAAACAATCGATATTCTAACGGTTAAAAATACGCTGTGTGAGCAAACGAAGTCAAAATTCGACGAAACCAGTTTCGTTGGGACCGTAATGACAAATTGAAGCTGCATGTCCAGTTTCATGATTTTTGGGTATCGTGTGTAATCGCAGGAATTTTAGAGGACACATGTAAACAACGTATGCTTAAAAATAAATAAAATAATAAAATATAAAAATAATATTTTTACACTATAAATAACCCTTAACTTTTTCCTAACCCTAAATCAACTCATTCTTTGGTCAAGCATTTTTTTCCGTCGTTACTTCTTTACTCCAAACATGAAAAAAATTCAATCTTCTAAAATCAAAATAAATTAGCAGAAAATCTATAAATTCCTGCATAAGTATATCTGTATTCGTAGTGAGGAACTCTTCGATCTGGTATATTTTTGGTGAGTGCGACGCAAATCCTGGAGTTTCTAGACAAAGACCAGTAGACTAGGGTTACGGATTTTAGTTTGTTAAAGCATTATTTCGCGAATTCGAGTTTGGATTAGGGTTGAGCGAATCGAATGGCATATTGCGGTGGTTTTTTTGTGGATTTCGGTTGCAAATTCGGTTTGATGTTTTCTGGAACCCGCGTTAAGCAGTTCGAACGCAAATGGCATGGTGAGCTCGAGTTGTTTAAAGATGGTATGGAGGAGTTGAGACTTGGAAGAGATGAAGGATCCTAAGCTCGGTTTAAAGTTTAGTGAAGCGGAAAGGAAAATTTATTGGAACCGAAGTGGTTGAAATGGCTGTGGAATGATTTTCTGGAGTCACGTAATGTGAATGAGGAAGAAGAAATAGAAGCGGCCGTGGATATTATAAAGGGTAATGGGCCTTATTTCAAAGAGTTAGCCCAGTTATAATTTAGAATTTAAGTTTTATTTAATTTTAAATAACTGTATTGTTTGTAAACTAAATATTTCGGTCATACGGTATCAGAATTTCGAACGGTCGAATCCAGAGGGATCGTATGGACGGACACTAGAAAATGGGACTGACTGAGAGTGAGTTGAAGTTCGTTTGGATTTATGCACTACACCAAAACAGTCATTTGGTAACACTTATTTTTACTAGATGCCAACACTTATTCGCATTACAGCTTAGTCACCGAAATAAGCGTTGTTAAATAAAAAAAGTGTTACCGTAAATACAAATATACAACTCTTTTTATGCCAACGCATATTTGGGTTGATACTTTCTGTTAGCTTGGAATTTCTTGGGGCAAAAACGTAAATCCCTGTGCTTAACCCTATTTCCTACCTCCCCAACGCTTTTTCATTCATCGGCCGCTACAAATCAAATTAGATAGCAATTATCTGCAAATCGGATACCAACTCCTCCACTCCTTCAGGCGAACGCAAGTCCTCCACTCCTTCAGGCGATCGAATTCAGCCTCTCCATCGATTGACTCGGTGAATCGGCCTTTGCTTCAGGCGATTCAATTTTGAGTTTGTCATATAAATTTTATTCTTATTTTTTGTTTACTTTCTCATATTTTTATTCATCTTCTAGTGTGAATTTGCTATACAATTATTGCTGTAAAAGGTCGCATTCAATAAATGTCAGCCTGCGGCATCTGAATAACAATGGTGTGTATGTATTTTTGATCTCTTTTAGTTTAAATTAAGTTTTCCATATGCAGCATTGTGATTTTTACAAGTTAAGCATTTTTATTTTCGGATCTAATGTACTATATTGGTTCTTTCTACTGCTTAACTTGTGTAAACTGTTATTATTTTGTAGTCTGTATTCAATGTGTGCTAGGAATATATTTTTTCCTAGTGGTTCAAAAATTGGTCTGTGCAAAAGTTTCTAGGAAAGATGGTATTTAATATTTATGCACTTTGTGATCCTCGCATGGAGCCGCAATTTTCTAATGTGATGTATTGTAACGTTGACAGGTGTTGTTGCAATGTGATGATGCCTTCCTTTTTTGTTCCATACAAATTAAATCTCTATTTCGTATCCCTAGGTCCTAACGCACATGTACAAATCCGTTACTAATTGATCTAAAGTGATTGTTCAATATGGTTTCAAAATTTGGATTTTTGGATGGATAAAAGAGTTGTTTGCAGAATGTGCATACTTGATTGTTTAATTATTAAAAGATTTTTTTAGTTGTTATACTAAAATTTTGTTCGCTAATTATTTACTTGCATTGATCTGGAATCACGATCTCTAATGGATATTCCTATTGTTATCTTTTTTGAGAACTAGCCTTCAAGGATTGACAGGTATGCATTTCTCCTATTCGTATTCTCATTACTTGCAATATTGGTGTAGCTAATATTGCTTTGGTTGTTAATATGATGTTAAAACTCCTTTGCTGAAGTAAATTGTTATTACTTTGATCTTTGAAATTTTGTAATAAGGTTTCAGCTCCTTCTATTCATTTTGATTATGAATAATATGCCTATTCAATTTGGATGTTGATTCGGTATCCTAATTCGAATTTGTTTCTTAGTTTATTACATTCAACCTTTCCTTATATATGATCAGTCTGAAATATGAGAAAAAGTGGTCACATATAATCTATGTTTGTCTGATATTGTTAATATTTTAAGGATGTTATTGATGAAGTAAAACTAAAATCAGTTTCTATTAATGATATTGAACATATAATCTGTTGAAAGAACTGAAGTATAATTATTTGCAATTTGTTCATTGCATATCGACAGTTGTACAAGAACTGCAGTATAATTACATGGTAGTATTCAGCGGCTTAGGTTTGTATACTGCTACTTGTCTCTTTGTTACTTGTACCTTTTGGAGGGACTGCCTATATAAGTTGTGTCCATCTCTTTGTGAACTGTATGTCTTTCTTTGTCAAGTCAAATGTTTAAAGGTCTCATCCTGCATGTTAACTTTTATAGATTTTAGTTCGATTCGACAACTTTTATCGTTGGATAAACCAAACGTTCTATATTGCATAGGTTTAACATATTCACAGATGGCCCCATTGTACAAAGCATATACCAAAAAGGTATAATTAATGGTGTAATTTCTGTCTATAGCGTGTTATAATATTTTGTGGTTTAAACCTCCAGCTATTTTGCTTTACTGAACTTTTTAAACTCAAGATGTTATGCACAGCATGGACATACACAAACTCTACATAATAAGCCACCTATAGCAATTGTACGTGGTCAAACATGTATTGCACCATCTGGCTATATTCTTAAGTGAAGCACAAGCTACTTTTGATAGCCAGACAGCTCTTTGCCTTTGATAAAATTTTATACAAGGCAAAGTGACCTCGAAGATTCCAACAAATCGACAAACGGATAATATATCATACTCTGAATCAGCCATTTAACCGACATTTAATATGGTCCGATTCATACACAGTGAATTTATGCGACTTTTACGTAGCACTTTACAAGATTCACGGACATGTGTTCTACAAAAAAAGTCCATGTGTTCATGCTTTGTAGTCTAAGACTAAACTCAATAAAGGAAAACCACTAAGAATGGCACATAATAAGTCAATGAATTGGAATTTATGCCTAATTCCGACTTCATATCAACAAAAAGATAATTTAACATTGAAAGAGCTTGTAAGTTGTAAATCTGTCTGTTATTTTTCCTTTCCGAGTAGGTAGATTAAAGGAAGACGAAGGAGCTAAACATGCTGTAAAACAGTAAAAATACAATAATAAGTGTGTTGCATAATAGTTGTTCTTTGGTACTGTCAACAATATGACAGATGTTCTTTGGTACTATCAACAGTATAATTATTTATGTTTCAAGTAGACTATCATAGTAGCAAGCAAAGAATATATGTCACTTTTGAATATTATTTTACTGAAAGCACAACATAAGTTAGTCAAGTGAATATTCATGAAAGATCCTTATGAAATGTGTTGCATATGTATGTCTATGTTTTGATGAACTGCTGATCATTTTGAATAAATTGACAACGCTATTTAACAGAAAATAATGTTGTATTCATATATATGTAGAAATTACCCAAAGACGTGAAGTAGAAGCCTATTGTGCCTGTCACATTTACAAGTAATTATGATTTTCATTACTAAGTTTGATATTCTAAATATGATTTTCATTACTCAAAATCATATTGTAGTTCAAAAATACACAGTAATCCCTTCTCAAAAAGATGTTTTATAAACCAATCTTATTTCTAATTTGGCCAATTGCAAATATTTGCAGTTTCCACTGCAAATATTGGCCCTTTTGCAAAAAAAAAAGGTTATCAAATTATATGGTTGAGCTCGGGTTTGATTTACTGAAAGAGATCAAAAAAAATAACTTAAGTGGCGTAATCTAAACATTTTTATGAGAAGACATTAAACCCAAAAGTAGAGGATGGATCTAAATATCCATTATGTTTAAAACTCGAGTGCAACAGTCATTTAAGTAAGGGAAAAAAGTCTTCCACCAAGTCAGATATAAACCCGAATCGTTAGACTCAATTTTAAGTAGAACGCAAGAGATTGCACAAAAAATCTATTAATGTAAATAATCAATAATTAATCTCTTTGCAGGTGTCGAAGTTTATAAAATACCAAATAGTAATTTGTGGACTTTATGTAATCAAATTACTTTAACCACTACGCATGAGATGGCACATAATTTAGCAATTTTTTTAAAAAAACATATAACTTCATAGTGAAAATCATATTTAGAATATTTTTTTAATGCTTTGTCAGAATTGATGTAATGTAATTAAGTGAAAAGTAAGCCTCCCTGTGTAAGTCTAAGCTTTATATTCATTGCTCGAGTCTCATTTAAATGAGAAAAAAATGGTGGTAACCTATTAGTCCAAGTGAATGGTAAAGCGCTTAGATATACAAATCCGAAGTGTCATAAAAAATTCACAATTTTCTTTTCTATTTCAGAATCCGAACAAGGTGTTGCGCAAGCTGTCCTGAAAGGGGCTATTGATTTTAAACGTCAGCCTTGGCCAAGCATTTCTGAGAGTGCCAAGAACTTGGTTAAGCAGATGGAGGCTGATCCAAAGCTTATGCTGACTGCAAAGCAAGTACCAGGTAACATGATGTTCTTGTGCATTTGAATTTATTTGTTTTTGTTGCTGAATTTTCTGCATTTAATATTGGATTCAAAGTAATGATGCAGATTCATTTCATTTGCGAATGCTCATACCAAAATCTGTTTTTTGTTACAATAAGTTGTGCCAGAGTTTTCTTCTATATTTCAAAGTCATTAATGTATTTTATTTGTCATATTCAAGTTTATCATGTGTCCCATTTTATCCAGATTTATATGTCATTCAGCTTTTTGATTTACCCCTACTCGTGTGTGCTTATATATGCACATGACAACCAACTTCTATTTATTAGACTGAGCATCAAAACTGCTTTTGGTATGTGAAATTTGTGTACATGGTAGTGAAAATGCTTTTGGTATGTGCATGGTAATGAAAAACATTGTCAAATGAATGTCCATAAACGACTCAAGTGGTCAAATGCAAAGTGATAATAAACTATAGGCAAGCAGGTTTGGGAGAGTATAATGTTTTTTTAATGTAAATGTAATTCCAATTAATCACTGTGATAATGGTTAGGTAAATGAGGACAGTAAATAATTAGATGTAGGCAAGTAGGTTTATTCATGTTTTGTAATGTTCATAGTATTAGGAAAATGTGTGTGTGGATTTTTTTTATTGAAATGAGAACAACAAGCTATTTAATTGGTTATTGCCTCTGTTTTAGTGGTATCATTCATACAGTGTGCTGTTGAAATGTGATTTTAATTATGCTTCAAACTTTACTTCATTGTGAAATGTACAAAATGTATTTAAGGTCTTTAAGTATCAGTGAACTAAAAAAAGAACAAAACTGAGCCTGGCTCGGTTTCGGATTCGAAACTGAGCAGGAAAGGCTCGGTTTCTAAAATGAGCTTATCTGGCTCAGTTTCAGATTCAAAACTGAGTCGGAAAGGCACAGTTTCTAAACTGAGCCACTCAGTTTGGAAACTGAGCCTATCCGGCTCAGTTTCAGATTGAAACCGAGCTAGAAAGGCTCGGCTAAACCGAGACTGGCTAAGTTTTGAACTAAGCATGTCTGGCTTGGTTCCGAATCGAAACCGAGCGGAAAGACTCAGTTTCGATCTGAGCTTTTTCGGCTCTGTTTCAAATTCAAAACCGAGCCATAAGGCTCGTTTTTAGAAGCTGAGGCTCAGTTTTTTCGGTTGGATTTTCTATCACTCACGTTTTCTTGTTTATCCGATAAACTTCATAATTGATGCTTCGATTACGATTTGTGAATGATTTCCTGTACTCTGTTGTTCTCAACTTTTAATTCGATAAGCAGTTAGTTTGTTTAAATTTTACGTAACATATAACTGAGTAATTTTTCTTTCATCTAATATTTGATAATTTGGACAAATATACAACTTATATAAAGGATCGTTTCCTATACTAATACTGGCCATCGAATTAATTCTTAAGCAGAACAGAAAAATTTTCATGGTTAACCAGACAAGAGTAATCAAAGAACTAGTCTTATTTTATAATAACTTATAAGTACACATAGCAAAAACATAAAAGCTCCTGTAGGATAACCTGTGTTTTCTTTTCCTGGATGGGAGAAGTAAACTTATTGGTTAAAAAGGCAGTAAATTCTTGTTCAACACTCCCTGATTGTAGTCCTTACTGATTTCAGAAAAAATATTTGACTTTTCCAGTTGTGCAAGGATAGCCAACTTCCACTTGTTTGGATTTATAATGTGCGTCAGTGCAACTGCAGCCAGAGCGCTTAAGAAGTTTTGTTAAATCTACTTGTAGGTAGGAAGTTTTGTTTTGATTATTTTTGTGCTATACTGGGTACCACAATTACAAGCACGTAGTCTTGTCATTGAAATCCCAAAAAAAAAAAATTCTACTCAAATCGTTATTGTAGGAAAATTTTGCATGCTAAAAGCACCCATTTTCCCCCTTAATACGAAGGATTGTTCAACGCTGACCTGCACGGGGAAAACAATTCACAGGTAAATATTGTATGTGTCACTACTGGTTCATATTTAGTGTCCACTTGGTATATTATATATATTAACATGATGAGGGATAGCTTCCCGTTATAAATTGTGTGTTGTCGCCTTTGTAAATGTTGCATGAGCATATTTCTAGGTATAAGCAAGTGTAAATGTTTGTTGTTGCTTTTGTGTGGAGTGTGTGTACTTATGTGTCTTAGAATGAGTTTTTTTATATGTATATGAGTATGCATGGATTTAAACGTGTGGTACCCCCTATAAATTCTACATTGGCATACTTTGAATCTGACCAATATCTTGGTCATAAAACAGACTAGTGCATTTACTCTTCAGGTACATTTTTCTTCCTAAAATTAAATCATTATCAATCTTTATATACCCTGACATGCCAACAAGCATACTAAAAAGCTTCCAAATTTTCTTATAATGTTGTTATATTGAAAAGGTTCTTGGAAATTCAAAGGGAGCGCTAGAAGTAGTTTTGTCTATATATTGTTATATTGAAAAGGTTCACTCATTTCCAATTTATGTGCTAGCTGGAACGATATATTGATCGATATCTTCAACTGTGTAACATCAATCGTTGAGTGTTGTTGGATCAGAGATTAGTTGTGTGGCCATATTGTTTCTTTTATGTGACCTTTTAATTATGACATACATTTATTATGATTATTTAAACTGAGCCGAAGCTCAGTTTTACTAAGCAATCAGGCTCAGTTTAAACAAAGCCTATTGATATCCGATACAGCTGTGTTTATCATTATAATACTCATGTATTTTTTCCAAAGGAATTGAAAATTTAAATAAATGAATGCAGACACTTCTAATGGAAGAAGAAAAGAGTAGATTTGATGGCATTCTAATAGTGCAGTAGAAGATCTTGAAAATGATCCAGTTGCAGAAGCTTTTGGTTCCGACGTGAAGAAAAATTATTGTCGAGCAATTAGTTCTACTTCTATAAAATAAGTAAAAGTGGCTTAAGCTATTGATATTTAACTAATACTTGTTTGTTGTTAATTGATATTCTATGTTACTTGATTATGAATGTTGTTGTCTATTGGTATTCATTGAGTTATGCTTTTTAAATTGAGAATAATATTATTTTTGGATTCATATTAAATATCATATATATTATAATCATGTTAGTTATTAATTGACTATAAATATTCTAATATGGGAATTACTAATACTTATTTATACTTGTTGTGAACGAAAATCTTGCAACATGTATAAGTGTTGCAAACAAAACTATTCCAATGTTTATAAGCGTTGCGAACGAAACTATTCCAATGTTTATAAGCATTGCAAACGAAAATATACCAATGCTTATAAGCGTTGGGAGAGAAAATCTACCAACACTTATATGCGTTGGTAATAAATTGCCACGCCTCCATAGCAACACTAATAAGTGTTGCTGAAATTGTTTGCGACGTTTATACTCGTTGGGAATCGCCTGTTTTGGTGTAGGGATGGTGGAATTTAAGCCTGAATCAAATCAATGACCAATTATCGTTATTTAACGATAACCGAACAAGGTGAGTAAACTCACTAACTCTTCCTAGTTATATTTTTATAACATACTTTTATAACTGATAAATAATGGTTGTTTGCTGTGTGTTGGCTGTTTTGGTTGAACTGCTAGTCAGTTGATTGAAAATATAGATAACGATATAAATAGAAATCGTTAATCAAATATTGATTCGGTTTAGCAGAATATTTCATAATGAAATGAAATTGATGTTAATTTTATTGTTTATCATCTGTGGATGCAGGGAAACAGGTCGGAGGGACCCAACTGGGTTCCTCAACGTTTATTTTACTGTTTTTCATATATTGTGTTATATGATGTGTTATGATATCTGTTGTTGATTTTATATGGTTGAATGATACTGATCATTGTTATATGGTACGTTAAATACCATAAGGAATACTGGAATGTTAAAAAGGGAAATTTTCAATGTTACATTGGAAAAGGAATATTTATAAAATCAAAAGATTGTATATTTATTTATAAAATAAATGGATTAAAAAGGAATATTTATTTGTTAACCAAATAAATAGAATTGAAAAAAAGAAAAATATTTGTAAACATCTACCAATAGAGTTGAAAAGGGATATTTATTTGAAAATAAATAGAATAGGAAGGGGAAATGCGTGTAAAATAAATAGAAAGAGAATAGTTAGATTATCAAAGGAATTACTTATAAAATCAATAGATTTTATGAAAAAGAAAACATTTTATAAAATAAATAGAATTATTAAAAGGGGATTTATTTTTTAAATAAATAGATTATAAAAGGAAATACTTGAAAAGTGACTAGAATTATATATAAGGAGAATTTTACATTTGAAAGGTTTAGACTCGTGCTTCGCACACGGGTATAACTTGATATGGTTAAAGTAAAGGTTTTAAATAGAATCTATTCTAACAAATAGATGGAGAAGATAAATTTATAGATAATATTTTATAAATTAAATAGGATGTTTATCATTCGATAAATAGGATATATAAGTTAGGAGTTATATAGAGAAGTAGGAATCGATTTCAACATCGGTATTTGAAACTGAATAATCAGTTAGAGTTAATCAGTTAGAGTTAATCGAATTAGAATTAATTGAATATTAGTTATTCAATTAGAATTGATCGAATATAGTTATTTGAGATAGAGTTAGTCAACATAGTTATTTAGGATGTGTTGCCATTTCGTACGACTGCTAGCGTAATTCGCAGGGCTGCAGATAGCCTACGGCGGTCGGATGTTTCCTGAGGGAATCAGGCGTAACCATTGTGAACGCTGCGATCTAAAGTCAAGCGAATGGAGTTAAATCGAATACTAGCCATTCGAAATAAAGTTAAAACTGACATAGTTATTCGAATATAAGTTAATCGAATATTAGTTATTCGATAGAAGTTAAATAAGTTGAGTTAATCAAGTAAGTTAATCAAGTTGAGTTAATCGAGTTGAGTTAGTCAGGATGAGTTAATCAAACCGAGTTAATCCAAATGAGTTATCCAAAGGAGCTATTCGAAATAGTTTATTCGAATAGAATTAAAGGAGCTATTCGAAATAGTTTATTCGAATAGAATTAAGGGAGTTAATCGAATATAGTTATTCGGAAGGAGAATAGTCGAATGGAAATCATTCGAAGAGAATTAATTGAATGTAAATCATTCGAGGAGAATTAATCGAATGTAAATCATTCGAAGGGAGCTTATCGAATACAGTTATTCGAAGAAAGAGTTATCAAATGTAGTTTATTCGAAAGAGAGTTATCGAATAGTGATTATTCGAGAGTGAATTATACATTGGAATTCGACTATATCGAATTAAGGAAAGTGATATTTACTTTCCGTTTCAAATCAAGTTTTCACTTATTTGTTAATAAAATTATTTGTTTATTTAATTATCCAAATTAATAAAGAAAAGTATATCTAAGTTAATATATATATATATATATATATTCGAAAGCATTAAATTACAATACTAGCGTTATAATCAAATGATTTTTGAAGTGGATTCGTAAATAGAATCCGAGAGTTTACGTAAGGAAGTTTGTTGAAGGGTTACAACACGAACTTTGTCTATTTCGAGGTTAGAAATGTTGTTCAGTTAAGGTCTGAGAGGTAATTATACCCCAACTTGATTGACTTCGTTTTTAACTAAGGAATGGCTAAGGTTCGATAGTGAAGATTAGTTAAGTGAATTCAGTTAGTGAGTGAAATGGCTTGAATGGGCGAAGCAATGTTTTATTTAAACATCAGTTTAAATCCGATAAAGGAGTTTGGAAATGTTTCAAATAAGAACCATAAATGTTTCTAAATTTAGAAATTTAAGATTTACGAATATATATATAGAAAGGGAAAATGGATAAATTAATGATAATTTAATTAAAGAAATAAACCTTTGAATGATGATTGATCGATAGAATTTCCATCTGGAAATGATATCGTTGTTTGCACACCTATTTTTCTTTGATAGTTAAATCGCCGACCATTGAAGTTTTTGACCATTTTTCCGTCGTCAATACGGAGAGACCGGGATCAGATATATTATCTGAAAACCACTCTGTATGGACGTTAGCGTTGCGATCAAATATTGAAGATGGAGTTATGCTAGGGCTATCCTGTTTACAGAATAGTGCCTTCGGTTTGTCCAGTCCCAAGACAAACGTGAATGGACGAATGTCTGACAGAGTATATCTAAAGGATCGCGTAAGTTGATCTCTTCAAACGTACTTACATTTGGTAGCGGAGGAATTCGTTTCTCTTAGCTTTATACCCGTGGTATTTTTGGAGAAATCAATTTGTGATTTGATGGGTATGACGATGTGGCATTCAAAGTAAATGAATGTATGATATGTCAAAGATACGTTATGACCTCAAGCCTCATCAACCGGGAAATGACAGAAATCGGGCAGACAGCATGGCTAAGTGGGTCGCTCCCATTAAGGTGTATATCACCTATCTAGAGAAAATCTAATTCACTTTTTATCTATTATCAATGCTGCCCCTTTTCGGGAAACGGTGGTAGCTCCCAACCGTTGGTGGTATACATTCGATACACTCAAGCGAAATGAGTGGTCGGTCATGTGTGGGCCGAGTTACAAGATGCTCTTGTTGAACCCAGTGTATTCATCTCTAGAGATACACAATCGGCAGGTGGTCCCATACCTTGTCATAGTTGGATTCCAATCTCCAATAAGCGCCACGGTTTTGTTTGTATACTATATATGTGGAACGTGAGATGCAAACGTTCTACTAGATTGATAATTACTTGTGATTAGACATTATTATAATATCAGAGAAGTATTGATTTCCAAAACTGTTTTGGGTTATCGTAAGGTAAAAACCATCTGTGTTTATGTGTGGATTAGTCTTACGATTATCTTTTCTTTTGAAAAGGATTTTGAAAAGTTAAACCAAATGATTTGAGTTTACTCACACCAGTCCCATGACTGACCCAGAGTTTATTTTGTTTTATTTCATCTAAACTCTTAGGTGCCCAAATTTGTACGGGCAGTCAAGTAGTTCAGGTCTTTACAGATATACTTGGAGGAGCTTGAAGCAGGAGGCTTCAGGATTATATAGCTATTGTTATTTTCGCTGTATGTAAGTGTTGTACTCTGATAATGTTATTGTATAAATATACTGTTTTATTGCAAAGTTATGTTATATATTATATTTTATTCGTTCCGCTGTGAGATTCGTATTTACTCTGATTGTGTTCTTCTTCTTCTTCTGTTCTAATTTTATATCTTATCTATTCTCACCCTCTAACTTCTTTCTATAATGATTAGGTATTTCCGATGTCTGAATAGTCAACATGGTAGTTTTGTGTTGATTTTCGGAGTTGAAAATCCAGTTCGTTACAATACCATTAAGTACAATATATATATATATATATATATATATATATATATATATATAGATGTATATATCTAGATACTCGAATATAAAGGAGATGAAAAAGGGTTTTAAAGAAAATATATCGATGTTCCAAAATAAGTGGAAAGCTGGGTATGTATATATGCTCGGAAGTAATTAAAATAGTTTTTGTTATAAATAAGAATAAATATAATGTTTTCAATACATTGGAAGATTTAGAGGTTGATTAACAAATTTGTTAAATATATTTTAAGCAGGCCAAGTAATGCCAAATACAGAATCAGTGAAATCATTGAAACGATTATTATTTGATAGTTAAATCACCGACTATCAAACCAGACCAATACGATTGTTGGTACGGAAAGACCGGGATCGAATTTACATTCGAAAACCATTTCGACCAACAAATACGTGAAGAGATCAGAAGATGATCAAGATGGAGCATTGAAGACCGTGATCTTCATAAGCGAAAAAATTGCTTAAAATCTCTGTATTGCAACACAGAGATAAACTCTGATTCTGTCATGGTTGGAATCTATGGGTTGCAAGGACTTCTCGCTACTGATCCATGGGGTGATTCCTATATGAGATGCAGTAGGACGGTGCCTTCGGTTCATCCTATTCCTGGATGACTTGTATGGACGAATGTCTGACAGAGTATTTCCAAAGGACCACGTACGTTGATTTCTTCAAACGTATTATAGTTGGTTAGCTCCCAACTAGAGTATTTTTGTGGACATCAATTAGTGATATCCAGAGGATCTGACGATGTGGCATTCAAAGTGAATGAGGGCCAAATATTCGAGAAGTAGAATTCTAGCCTTAAGCCTCTTCAACCTGGAAATGACAAAAATCGGGCAGGCAGCATGGCTATGTGGGTCGCTCCCATTAGGGTGTATTATCACCTATCTAGAGAAATTCCATTTGCTTCTTTAATCTATATTCGATGATGTCCCTTTTCGGGAGGTGGTTGCTGATCCCAACCGTCGGTGATATACATTCGATACACTCAAGCGAAATGAGTAGTCGGTCATGTGAGGGCCTGGTTGCAAGACGTTCTTGTTGAACCCAGTGTATTCGCCTCTAGAGATACACAATCGGAAGGTGGTCCCATACCTTGCAAGTCGGAATCCAATCTCCAATAAGCGCCCGCGGTTTTGGTTTGTATAATATATATGTGGAGCTTGAGATGCAAGCGTTCCACTAGATTCTAAATTACTTGTATTTAGACATTGTCATAATATCAGAAAAAGTTATGATTTCTAAACGTTTTGGGTTACAGTCAGGTAAAAACCGTCCGTGTTTATGTGTGGGCTGGTCTTACTATTACCCTTTGATTTCATAAAGGATTTTCCCAAAGTTAAACAAGGTGTGTGTGCTGTGAATTTATCACTGATAGTATTCCAGACTGACCCGCGGTATTTTGCTTTGCTTCAAATGTGCTCGGGTCAGACCGAGTGTATTTCCAGGTTAGGTTTGCTTGGAGTTCAGGAGCTAGAAGCAGGCGGCTTCACCGCTAGTTATATAAAGTTATTTTCCACTATGACTGATGCATGTTGTACTCTAATGATTGGTATGTATATATAGTTCTTTTGTATAAAGAGATTTGATATTATATTTTATTCGTTCCGCTGTGAGATTCTGATGTGGTGTTCTTCTTCTTTCTTCTATTCTAATATTCTTTCTTTCTATTCTCACCCTCTTATTTCTTTCTATTGACAATCTGGGGGTTCGATACTTGGGTTTTTGGCAAGTAATACGGGTTGATGTATTGTTGTCGAAAACTCGAGCGTCGAGTTTTTCCCCGGGTCGTTACAGTGGTATCAGAGCTATTGGTTTAGCGATAACCTTGGCTCTGTGGCGTGACTCGATAGAGATGGGGTTAGTAATACCCTAGATTGAGTTTGTGTATATTCACGAGAGCTCGTATTTGTAAATTTGATATTAAAATTATTTTTGAAATCTATTTCGCCCAATTTATTTTATAAAATAATAAAAGTAAGGATTTTCACAAATTATTATCATGTGGGCAAATCGATCGTGTTTGGCTTCAGGCAATGGGTTTGAAGAGGAAGTCGGGGTCTGGAAGATGATTTAGGAGAAAGCGCATTTTCACTTTAACTAATGATGATGTGGCATCAGTTTATTAAGGAAATTTGTTTTTAAATTATTATATTAATTAATTAGTTAGTTAATAAATCATTTAATTTATTCAAACTTAAATTGGCGATAACTTTCTCGTTTGTTAACGGTCTGACGAAACTGGATCCGTTGGGATCGCAGGGACGAGGCCTAGACGATGGCACTGACTAGGCACTGATCTGATGCAGTTGAAATTTCGGCAAATTTTGAACGTTCGACTCAAATTAAAAGGAACAAACGCGTCAACCGCCAACTAGAATATAATCTGGTGAGTTAATTCTCACACCTTCTAGAATCCTGTGATGTGTTAAATTCATAGAAAAATATAGTTCACCGTTAACCGTACAAATTGGTTGATTGGATGCGATGGATGCAAATTTTTTGTTTTATTATTTGATTGGTTGCAGTTATTTATATCTCTTCAATTATTTTATTAATATATTATTGCAAACTGTATCTGTGATGCAGAGAAGGACAGGTTGGAGGGATCCAACTGGATTCCTCAAATTAACTGTATTTTTGTTTGTTGTGCATATATATGAATTATTCACCCTAACTGACACCAAAACCTATTTGAATGTTGATGGTTGAATATATATTCATCATCATTGTGATTAAGATTAATCGACAGTGGTGATTGGGTAATTGGCAGGAAAGGGCCTAAAATATATTGTTTTAAATGTCGTTCTACTGTCAGGTGGATCGACGTAGTTTTGAGGTATAAATTATTTTATAACCGAACTAGAGTTTTAGTTATTTTGTAAAAGTAATTAAAATAGAAAATTATTTTTAGTTATTTTGTAAAAGTAATTAAAATACAAAATTATAAATATATCTTTGATCAAGGTTATGAAAGAAATCTTTTAAAAGGTTTAGACCAGTTTTAAAAGCAGAAGTCAAGGATTTACATACAGGTTGGTAAAACAAAATGATTGTTTATAAAACAGGTAAATAGTGATTTTAAATTAATTAAGTCATTTAATTAATTTAAAGGGGAAATTGACAAATGGAAGTCAGTTGATTGCTAACTGATAAGTACGGATGGCAAAATCAACCGTTGTAATTACAATGGATAATGGAATAAATCGATATTCGTTAAGTTTAATGAATAGTGTAAACACTAGATAATCTCCGATTGACTATAAATAAAGAAGTTATCGAGTTTTCTAGTATAAATGAAGTTAACTACTGTTTAATAAGATTTTCAAATATAACGACTCTATTTTTAGTAAAGAGCGAAGTTAACTATTTCTAATATAGGTAATGTTAAAGTTAATTATTGTTTTAAATTAATAATAATATAAAGAAAAGATTTTTTATTTGGATTCAAGCGGCGACCAGGTTGGATAAAAGGGGCGATAAGTGTTTATAAAGAGATTTAAAATTTAAGTTTTCAAAGTAGATTAGGAAATGATATTTGTAAGTGGATGCAGAGAATTCAAATAAATTTTTTACTTAATTGTGAAATTAGGTAAAGGGATTCAATTGGAATGAACTATTTAAGGGAAATAATTATAAATTGACAATAAGTCGAAATATTGTAATAGATTAAGTTCTAAGCTAAGTATTATGAGTTGTTAAGCAGGTTAGTGTAAGAAATTTGGAAACAAATCCGACAAGGTTAAAAGGTTTTTAAATCAAAATTGATGAGTTAAATGTTAAGAAATTGAATGTAGCAAATATTGTAACTGAACTAAAGGATTTCAAACAAAAAGGAAATCCATGAAATAGTACGGTATTAGAATATTGGTAAATGGATACTTGGAACTAAATTCCAAGTTAAAAGTGGCATTTATTTGATATTTACTTAATCAAACAAATTAAGTAAATAAATTTTATTGGAAAGGGTTTTCAAATGTAAGAAATGATTTATGAAACCAGTTTAAAATCGAGATGGTAAAGGAGATTGTAGTGAGGTGTTAAGTGACAAACTTATATTTATTCTGAGATAAGAATGGGGTCGCTCAAGGTCTGAAAGGTAATTAAATACCCCAACTTGAATGGCTTCGCAATTATCGAGGAATGGTATTAGTTAAACGAGTTAAAGGTGTTATGATTGGTGTGATATCCCTTACGAGAGGTATTGAATATTGGTGCGGGATTTTGAAATTTAAATGATACTACAATGTAGTTTCAATGAAAATAAAAATATTTGATTTTGATTCATAAGTCGACCTTTGCTTTAACCCTATTAGAATTGGAAACGGTTAATACCATTAAGTACAATATATATATATATATATATATATATGTATATATCGAGATACTCGAATATAAAGGAACTGAAAAAGGGTTTTAAAGAAAATATATCGATGTTCCAAAAGAAGTGGAAAGCTGGGTATGTATATACGCTCGAAAGTAATTAAAATAGTTTTTGTTATAGATAAGAATAAATATAATGTTTTCAATACATTGGAAGATTTAGATGTTGATTAACAAATTTGTTAAATATATTTTAAGTAGGCCAAGGAATGCCAAATACAGAATCAGTGAAATCATTGATACGATTATTATCTGATGGTTAAACCATCGACTATCAAATCAGACCAATACGATTGTTGGTACGGAAAGATCGGGATCGAATTTATATTCGAAAACCATTCCGACTAACAAATACGTGAAGAGATCAGAAGATGATCGAGATGGAGCATTGACGACCGTGATCTTCATATAAGTGGAAGAATTGCTTAAAATCTCTGTGTTGCAACACAGAGATAAACCGTGATTCTGTCGTGGTTGGAATCTACGGTTGCAAGGACTTCTCGCTACTGATCCATGGGTTGATTCCTATATGAGATGCAATAGGACGGTGCCTTCGGTTCATCCTGTTCCTGGATGACTTGTATGGACGAATGTCTGGCAGAGTATTTCCAAACGACCACGTACGTTGATTTCTTCAAACGTATTATAGTTGGTTAGCTCCCAACTAGAGTATTTTTGTGGATGTCAATTACTAATATCCTGAGGATCTGACGATGTGGCATTCAAAGTGAATGAGGGCCAGATATTCGAGAAGTAGAATTCTAGCCTCAAGCCTCGGGAAATGACAAAAATCGGGTAGGCAGTATGTCTATGTGGGTCGCTCCCATTAGGGTGTATGATCACCTATCTAGAGAAATTCCAATTGCTTCTTTAATCTATATTCGATGTTGTCCCTTTTTGGGAGGCGGTTGCTGATCCCCACCATCGGTGATATACATTCGATACACTCAAGCGAAATGAGTGGTCGGTCATGTGAGGGCCGGGTTGCAAGACGTTCTTGTTGAACCCAGTGTATTCGCCTCTAGAGATACACAATCGGAAGGTGGTCCCATACCTTGTCAAGTTGGAATCCAATCTCCAATAAGCGCCCGCGGTTTTGGTTTGTATACTATATATGTAGAGCGTGAGATGCAAGCGTTCCACTAGATTCTAAATTACTTGTATTTAGACATTATCATAATATCAGAATAAGTTATGATTTGTAAACGTTTTGGGTTACAGTAAGGTAAAAACCGTCCGTGTTTATGTGTGGGTTGGTCTTATTATTATCCTATGATTTCATAAAGGATTTTCCTAAAGTTAAACAAGGTGTGTGTGCTGTGAATTTATCACTGATAGTATTCCAGACTGACCCGCTGTATTTTGCTTTGCTTTAAATGTGCTCGGGTCAGACCGAGTGTATTTCCAGGTTATGTTCGCTTGGAGTTCAGGAGCTAGAAGTAGGCGACTTCACCACTAGTTATATAAAGTTATTTTCCGCTGTGACTGATGCATGTTGTACTCTGATGATTGGTATGTATATACAGTTCTTTTGTATAAAGAGATTTGATATTATATTTTATTCGTTCCGCTGTGAGATTCTGATGTGGCGTTCTTCTTCTTTCTTCTATTCTAATATTCTTTCTTTCTATTATCACCCTCTTATTTCTTTCTATTGACAATCTGGGGGTTCGATACTTGGGTTTTTGGCAAGTAATACGGGTTGATGTATTGTTGTCGAAAACTCGAGCATCGAGTTTTTCCCTGGGTCGTTACAATATCGTGACCTCGGCTAGCTTCACTCCCCGGTAAATGACCAAAACAGGAATAAATGCAGTAGGGTTATGGGGTGTTGTCTCCTTCTAGATAAAATATGTACTATGGTATGGAGCCCAGGTATTAACCTATGTTGTAAAAGCGTCTACTTTTGTAGTTGTTGTTGGCACGCGTTCCGAAAGGTCGGTAACGACCGGGAGATGACATACTCAGGCATACTCTAAGTTACCCAGTTAAGGGGTAACCTGGCCTTGTGTTGGCATGAGGAGCATTAGTTGATCCTCGGACATCCCTCTAGAGGTGTTCCAAATTCGGTTCGGAAGGAAGTTCCTTTGCCTGGTCATTGTTGGAAACCCAATCTCCGCTACAAGCCTATACGATTTCAGTTGTATACCATACGTCAGTATAGTATACGGTACCTATGCTGGCTAATATTGGTACATTTACTTTCTAAAGGATTTTTCACACTATATTATAGTATTGGAAGAAGATTTTCATGTATTAGGCATTTTTGACTATCATAAGGAGAAACATCGCCCATATTTGCGTTTGCATTGTGTGTGTGCCGCCAGACCTTATGGTAGTTTCATTTTTCAAAAGTCATTGCGAATTTCTATGCACGGGAATTCATATGGAGTAAACCCGTTCCGCGTTAGCAGCGTGGCTGTTGAATTACACAACTTTAAAATGAATCCTAAATAACAGTTGTTTTGAGTTCTCACACCAGTCCCACGAATGACCTGGAGTTTATTGTCCCCACACCTAAACTCTGGGTGCCCATAATTTTGCATGGGCAGCCCGTAGCTAAGTTTATTGGTTTAGCTTTCAAAGTTGGATTCAAGGTTGGAGCTAGAGCTATATTTTGGATTTTCTTTGTCCGTTGAAGAGTTTATTCCCGCTGAGCTTATGTTGTACTCTGATGTTCCTGGTAACTCTAATGTAATATTTTGTAATGAAATGAAAAGTTCTGATATTTTTGTGAAAATATGTTAGTACCCATACCAATTTGTCTTTATGAATGGTTTAAGATGATTTCATTACCAGCGAGAACCGGGCACAAAGACGCGTCGTTACACCCTTGATTAGAAGAAGCTTCGGCAACATTTACATTTTTTTTTTTTGAGTCGATTTTGTATTTGAAATTCCTTCTTTAGTCCACCATCCAATGTATCCAATAATCTTGAAACTCTGCTCTATTGCATGACCTTTTTTCTTGCAATTCTCACAATACAATTCACATTTCTGCCTTTTATTTTCCCTTTTAAAATTCTGAGAACATGGTTCAAAAGAAGCCTTCATAACATTAAAAGCACTCATTTCTGTTTGATAGCTGCCTTTTCTCCTATTTTATTCTGATGTTCGACTTGCTGCAGAATATAATACGCCTTATGAACTATAGGCAAGGGATCAAACTTAAATGTTGGTCTTCACTTGATCTTATTTCTTTATGAGACCAAACAAGAATTGCATTGATTTGTTTCGATGCTCATTCTCAAGTATTTTCTTCAAAATTCCACATGAACAATCATTCAATACTCCAAAAGTATACTCTGTAAAACCCTCAAGCATTTGTAATTGGTCCTAAATAGTCTTCAACTTACCATAATATTCAGCAACACTCAGTTCATTCCAAAAAGTAGATGTTATACTTTGATGTAACTCAAATAATCTTAGAACAGTCATTTACCCAAATCTCTCTCAATTGCTTCCACAGCTGCGCAGATGAATCACCGAACATAAAGCTTTCTGATAAAATCTTGTCCATGGAATTCAAAATCCAAGACATTACCATATAATCATTCCTGATCCATTTCTGATAATCATTCGATCCAGATAACGGCATAGGTAACAAAATAATAAAGATGTTGTCATCATTTATCACAACCGTTCATTTTGAATAATATCTCATATACATCGTATTGGGCTCATTTACAGGCTGGGGCTTGACTATTGTTATAATCAACAAGTATTAGCTGTTACAATGTTATATACGGCAAGTATTATACTAGCCGTTACAAAGTTATAATAAGAAAGTATTAGTCGTTACAATGTTATATACGACAAGTATTATACTAACCGTTACAATATTATAATCAGCAAGTATTAGCCATTACAATGTTATATACAGCAAGTATTATACTATCCGTTACATCTTTATGTATAAATACATGGTCTTTGTATCAATCAATAAAATTACAATAAGATTCTCTATTTAATTTTCTCTAGTTCTCTTTATGGTATCAGAGCTCTAAATTTTCCGAAAGGCATTATTCTTCCTGTGCCAACTTGATACTGCCACGCCATAGCCAATGATAATGAAGCTACTTGCGCTCTGTCTGGTAGCAATGCCAATGGCTCATCTCCAAGCCTCGTGAACCTGATTAAGCCAAAAAAGTCAAGTTATTACAACTTCATTGGATGAAGATAAATATATTCTATAGAAATACCAAATAGAAATTGCTCTCAAAGGCTATGGTCTACAAGACTACATAAAATGAACATTAGTTACTCCATCAGTAATGATTACTGATGAAGAAGGAAAACAGTATGAAATCCTGAATGCATCAAATTTCAGAAGCAGGATAGCTTACTATCATCATGGCTCTTATCTTCTATCATTTCTAATCTATTATCACAAATTGTTGGATGCAACTCATCATACGAAATATGGAATACTATAAAGCAAGTTTTCAGCTCTCAATCTACAGTAAGGATCATGCAATACAGAAGGGAACTTCAAAATTGCAGAAAGGAAGATATAAGCATGAAATATTACTTGGGAAAAATTATAAACATATGAAATAAATTAAATGATGTTGGACATAAAATCGGTGATAATAAGCAAATACTTGTTATTACCGGAGGACTTGACGAAGAATATGAGTCTTTAGTAACTGTTCTTGCTACTCAACAAATGTTACCTGATCTACAGTTCGTCTGATTTGCACTCCTCACTCATGAAGGAAGGATCAATCAAAGGAAAACTACATAGGGTGAATTTTCTATTAGTTACATTGTAACTAAAAACAGGCAATCACAGGCAAGCAATAATAATATCAATGCAAACAGACAAGACAATCATTATTCAAGTGGATTCCAGCCATAAAGAGGATGAGGACATAGCATATGGAACAACAAAAACTGGGTAAAGTGCCAAATATGTAAAAAGTTTGTTTATATGGAAAACAAATGCTATTTAAGGTATAATACCGACAATGGGCAGCAGTATAATCAAAGCAATTCGAGTAAGTAGGCACTACAAGCCAACATAGTTACGATGATCTCAAATAATAGAAGTAATGATGCAAATAATAGTCAGAATACAAGTAATGATGATGGAAGTAAGAATGAAGATAGCGGTTTTGAAGAATGGTAACCAGACTCAGATGCCACTCATCACATAACAAATAATCTCCAAAACCTTAACATTAGGAGCAGAAACTACTCAGGTATGAAATAATTACATATGGGTGATGGTAAAACTGCATGTATAACACACATTGGCAAGGGTTCCATCTTAGGGAAAAGGTAACTTAAATTAAACACAATGCTTAGAGTACCTTCTATTAATAAAAATTTGCTAAGTGTGTTAAAATTTGCCAATGATAATCACATTTTTTTTTGAATTTCACCCTAAATTCTGTGTAGTTCAGGATTTACTAAATCACGAAATATTAATATAAGGTAATCTACATGATGGGCTTTACAAGTTTGACACCTTGAAGACTGGAAACTCTGGTGTAATAATGTAGAAACTAGTAGTAATGATTGTAATAGGGAAACTAATGTTAGCAGTAACAGTGGATATGATGGAAATACTGAATCGTGGCATATGAGACTAGGGCATCCTAGCATTGAAACTGTTAAAACTTTTTTAAGTAATAATAATATTTCTTTTAATAAAAGCATACATATTAAGCATACATGCACATACTGCCAACTTAGCAAAAGTCATAAGCTTCCTTTTATAGATTCTGAAACAAAGTACAGTAAACCCCTCGAGTTGATAGCTGCTGATTTGTAGGGACCAGCACCACTGATATCATATCAAGGACACATGTGCTATCTTTCCTTTGTGGATGCCTATTCAAGATATACTTAGATATACATGCTAAAGAATAAATCAGAAACATGTAATACTATAATACAATTCATAACCCATGTTGAAAAACAAACCAATTGTAGTGTCAAAACTATCCAAACAGATGGTGGGGGAGAGTTCAAGTCATTAACTAATTACTTTATTAAAAGAGGAATCAAATATAGGCTGACTTTTCCTCACATCTGAAGAAAATGGTTTGGCTGAAAGTAAACACAAGCACATTGTAGAGACTGGTCTAACACTAATGTCTCAAGGCTCAGTACCAATGAAACATTGGAATGAAGCTTTATACACTTCGGTTTTTCTTATCAACAAATTACCAACTAAGGTTTTATATGATAAAGCTCCACATGAAATGATATATAATGTTAGACCGGACAACGGTTTTTTAAAAATTTATGGTTGTTTGTGTTTTCCATGCTTAAGAGACTACCATAGGCACAAACTAATAATGAGATCAAGCCCATGCACTTTCATTGGATATGCTCAGAACCAAAAAGGATATAAATGCTTAGACAAAAAAGGAAGAATTTATATTTCTAGACATGTAGTTTTTGATGAAAACACTTTTCCCCTTGCGGGAAAACAAGAAATTAAAAATTATGAAGAGCATTCTATCAAGGGATATAAATTCAAATAGTTACTTACTGAACCACCTATTAATGGCATTAGTGAAAACCAGCTAGACATCAGCATGCAGAATGACTCCGTGGAAGTAACAAATGCAAATACAAATGAATCACAGAACAGTTCAGAAAGTAAGCACACATATCAATTCAACGAAGATATGCAAAGCAATGATGCTACAAGGACCAACAACAATGGAGACACAGGAACAAGCAGCAATACTGACAGACACCAACAAACATGCAATACTGACAAGCACCAAAAAACACAGCAAGGAAATCATATGACAATAAGGTCGAAGAGTGGCATATACAAACCTAAAGTGTATAACATCTCAGTTATTGAAGCTGAATCAATCAACTTCGAGTAAGCAATAAAATCAAAGAAATGGAAAGAGGCTATGAATGTTGAATATCAGGCTCTCATGAAAAATAATACATGGAGTTTTGTGGCACCTCCTAAACATAATAACATTATTGGATGTAGATGGGTATTCAAAATAAAGCGAAAATAGGATGGAACTATTAACAAATTCAAAGCTAGACTGGTCGCTAAGGGTTATGCACAACAATTTGGATTCGATTTCAATGAGACTTTTTCTCCAGTCATAAAATCCACAATAATTAGAATCATACTAACGACTACTATGAGCAAAGGATGGAATATAAGGTAGTTGGATGTCAACAACGCTTTCTTGAATGGGGAGTTGACTGAGGAAGTTTATATGTATCAACCCGAAGGTTACAACTATGGCAACAAAATTTGCAAGTTACATAAGGCTATATATGGTTTAAAACAAGCTTCGAGTGCTTGGTATGAGAAACTCAAGTTAACCTTATCCAACATGAGTTTCATACAAGCTAAAACAGATAATTCGTTATATATGAAGAGAAGCACACATGGAACTGTCTATATTTTGGTATACATAGACGATATTTTGATAACAAGAAATAACAGCCAAGAAATAGACAACATCATACTAAGATTGGATCAAAACTTTGCTATAAAGACATGGGAGAACTAATTTTATTTCTTGGAATGCAAGTTATCAAGAAAAATGACATAGAACTATTTTTATCTCAACAAAACTACTTTTCAGAAATCTTGCAAAAGGCTAAAATGCATCAAGCAAATTCTTTACCTACGCCAGATCTGTTTCAAATAACACCCGAGATCTCCTCCGAGATCTCGTTTTGGGCTCCTTCCGCAATGAAACAGCAAATATCGCTCTAAATCTCCTTTCGAATATATCGCCCGAGATATTGCAATATCGAATGATATATCGATGAGACGAAATACTAGAATATTGTCCGATATCTTAGTTTTTTTGGTTAAAATTTAAATCTATGCTTGAACTAGAACAATAATTAAAAAATTCAAATCTAGCCATAACAATATTTTGTTATTTTACATTTTGCATGTTAAATGACTATATTATATGTTCGTATATGTTTTACAATGCTTATGATTTTCATATTCGTCTTTTACATACGTGTTAATTATGAAATTATATATTTTATGGTCTACTTATGCTGAACTTTTTAATGTTTTGAATCCTTTTAATGTTTCCTGTCTAACAATATTTCTGTTTAAAGCATATTACGATTTAGAGTATGAATGATCTTCGCAAAATAAAGATTAATAAAGTTATTTTGCATTTTAAGTTTAAGTTACTATGTTTTTAATAACATTCATAAAAATCATTTTGTTAAAATACCATTTTAACAAATCATGTACCCCGAGATTGTTCTGATATGAACTTTCAGACCCGAGATGAAAATCCGAGACGAACTCCCGTGATACACTCATCTCGTCCGAGATCTACCCCGATACGAGACCGAGTCTATAAAATCACCGAGACGAAACGCGACCGATATCCGAGATTTAAAACCTTGATGCCAATGACAAGCAATCTAAAACTTTCTAAGTACAAAGGTGAAGCCATAGACAACATCAAGGAATATAGAAGCATCATAGGAACATTTCAATATACAACTATTACTTGTCTACATATATGTTATAGTGTTAATAAATTAAGTCAATACATGCAGAATCCTCTATCAGAACATTGGATAGCTCTTAAAAGAATACTACAATACTTGCAAGGCACAAAATATCATGGTACAATAATAAAATATGAGAAATAACTTAGCTTAGAGTGCTTTAGCGATGCTGATTGGGCAAATAATAGTGATGACCGAAAGTCAGTCTCAGGATGCTATGTTTATGTTGGCTCTAACATAGTATCTTGGTGCATAAATATAGTATCGAGTTTAACGGATCCTTAGGAGACGGAAATTCGCGTAACATCTCTTAAGTTATTGCACTCATATTATTGCATGAATTTGATTTAACTAATATGAGAATATTTTAGTTCTGATCCGAGTATTTTTGTCTTTTCATTTGTGCTCGGGTCAGCCTGAGTTTTTGGTTATCGAAGTCACTGTTATGAAGATGAAGATAGAGCTTAATAGACGTATCATTATTTATTTCTGCTGCAAATATTGGTACGTTTATAATAGTTAACTCTGATAATTGTTGTAAAATATAATCAAATATTCGTTTTACAGCTTCATAAACTGTTATTTATTTATTATATTTTTTCCTTCTGCTATGAGATTCTATGATTGTTTTCCTTCTTTCTTCTTTTTCTTATTTTAATCCCAATAACTATCTGCATTTTTTACTTGTTTAAGTCGACATTTCAGGATCACTGTTGATTTGAATGGTCAAAAAATTCGGATTGTTACAACCTTGGTGCACATAGAAGCAACAAACAACTTCCAGGTCCAGTACAAAGGCAGAGTATCAAGATTTGGCAAGCGCAACGACGGAAGTTACTTGGATATAGTCGCTATTGGAGGAGCTAGGGTTTACTCTAAACTGAAAGCCTGTTATTTGGTGTGACAATGAGAGTACGGTGTCTCTATCAGTCAATCCGATTCAACATTCGAGTACGAAGCATCTTGAAATTGATATTTATTTTGTTAGAGACAAAACTAAGACATGAAAACTGGCGGTTTGTCATGTCCCCGCGTATGATCAACGAGCTGATGTGCTTACAAAAGTTTTGTCTACCAAGAATTTTATAAGATTGAGGGAGGATCTAAAAGTCATTGATGGAGACAAAGATTGAAATAGGAAAGTAGTTGATGGAGGAGGAGATAGAAATGGGAACCCTAGTTTGGTTTGAGGGAGAGTAACGAAATAATAAAGATGTTGTCATCATTCATCACAGCCGTTCATTTTGAATAAGTTCTCATATACATTTACAGGCTGGGGATTGACTATTGTTATAATCAACAAGTATTAGCCGTTATGATGTTATATATGGCAAGTATTATACTAGCCGTTACAATGTTATAATCAACAAGTATTAGTCGTTATAATGTTATATACGACAAGTATTATACTAGCCGTTACATCTTTATGTATAAATACGTGGTCTTTGTATCAATCTTATCAATCGATAAAATTACAATAAAATTCTCTATTTACTTTTCTCTAATTCACTTTAATAGGTAAAATTCCATCAACAAATTGCAATTTATTCCTAGCGATTAACATTATTCTAACTGTTTAAGGCCAGTTTAGATAATTCGATCCAGTTAAGATGTGATTTCCGATTTGCATACTTGGGTGATCTGAATTGGAGAGATAATATGGACCATGGAAATTAGTTGCTTGAATTCCTCAAGGAAGAATTCCTAAGTTATTCGATTCCGATCCATCAGTGGCCATTGAAAAAGAAGGAAAGAAATTAAAGAAACGGGAGGAAAAAAAATCAGGTCTGAGATCGCCCTTAGCTTTGATACCCTGAAAAGGGTAAAGTAAACTTTTGTATTATGGCCATTCTCTCAAAACACTTCAGAGTTTAGACCTGATACTTATTTACAAATACAACTGGGCCTTTAGTATTAGCCTAACAGACAATACCAATAAAGCCCAAACGTAAGAAAACCAAAATACGTTTATACAGTACAATGTAAAAATATACAACATTACAACTACATTGCTCTACAGAAACACTGTTGAATTAATTTATCATCTACCATGTTGTTACATGCCAATTGAATGAAGGAAAGTGTAAAGTAATGCCGCAACTCCAAAATGTTTTACTTTAATGAAGGAAAGTGTAAAATAACAAATAAATAGAGATAATTGTGGTAAGTAATAAAAGCAAGCTGGCACATTCAGTTACAACTACGGTGATAAATTTAGTTTTTTAAATTTGTTGTCATATAACATGTTTTCTTGTGTGAGACGTTATATAAAAATATAACAGTAGTTGAATAAATTCATTTTGATTGGAATTAAAATAGTTGGTAATCATGAAATAATACGATGGCATATATGTAAAACGTTGAAGCAGCAATGGACGGGCCAAAACTGGAAGTAGCAGTTGACTACATTACAATATTATATTCGCTATTTTATTCAGAATACTTTATGAATATTGGAAAATGCATGCCAAGATCAGGTAAGCTTCAGAAAAAAGAGACACAGCAATTGCCGCGTATATTTGTCAGAAATTAAGTATTACATGTAGAAAAAATTAGCCATATTAATATAACTATAGACCAGTCATTGTTAATGAACCAAATGAAGAATGTGAAAAAAAAAAAACTAAAATGATGATGGGATATTTTCTAGCCTGAAAGCATTAAAAGTAAATAATGATAATTTGGCATAATTTATTTTATTAATTTTTAGCCCCATGTTGTTACATTGATTTTGTGCAGTGGTAAACCTAGGTAAAAACAGCAAAGCCACAAATGAAAAAGCATAGGTGTTAACTTTTAAGTGCAGAGAACATCTCACCATTACTGTCTTACCATCATGTAATTTTAGATCCAAATAAGAGCACTGGACTGAAATAGTTGAAAATTACACGTGTTGTATCAACCTTGCTCAGGAATGACTTTAAAACTTAGTCTAGTTTAAGAAAAAACTTGAAAAATGTAAAGTTAGGTCATGTTTTTATTATTCAGAGAGTTATCCAAAACAAAATACCAAATCTCCTTATGTACAAACACACATCGGCTGACAAAAATAAGCCCAACAACTAAACAAAATACAAAAGCCCTGAAAACAAAGAAATCCAAAACAACGTTACAACAGAAAGTAATACCGAACAGAATTACAAAGAATTTTACAACTCTGCACCCTCCCTCAAGATTGACCGGATCAAAAGAAGGTCAATCTTGATAACACATATGATTTATCATACCAAGTTTGTAAACTAGAACTTTGTGTTGATCAACTCCAAGCGGTTTGGTCATCAAATCAGCCAATTGTAAAGAAGACTTGACATACTTTAGCTCCAACAAACTCGATTGTACTAGATCACGAACATAATGAACATCAAGCTTTTGATGTTTAGTCCTCATGTGCTTGGTCTTCTCATGAAAACATGGATCTTTAGCAATGAACATTGCTGAATTATTATCATATTACAAGATAATAGGATTTTGTGCTTGCACACGTAAATCTACTAACAAACGCTCAATCCACAAGATTTCACTTGACATATAATTCATACTCTTATATTCTGCCTCTGCACTACTCTTTGACACCACTTTCTGCTTTTTAGTTTTCCATGAAACTAAAGCATTGCCAAAAATATACAGTATCCAGTCACACATGCCCCAATCTGCGTCACAGTAAGCAGTTAGAAAAAAAATCTGAATTAACTGGAAAACTTAAACTCAAGTTGATAGTTCCCTTCAAATATTTCAACACATGTAAAGCAGCAGTGAAATGTGGAACCCATGGACTTTGGAGAAATTGTCTTAATTGTTTAACTGAGTAAGATATATCTGGTCTCGTCAGGTTTAGATATAATAATTTTCCAATCAACCTTCGATAAATTTCTGGATCTTCTAATTCATCACCATCAAATTTACTAAGCTTCGGTCCTTTTGCCATATGGAAGTTGACCATCTTGCAATTTTCTACATTAAAATCTCACAACAAATCTAAGATATACTTCCTTTGATTAAGAAAAATATTGGATTGTGATCTTGAAACTTCAATACCAAGGAAAAATTTAATGTTTCCTAAATCTTTAATAGTAAAAGCTCGATGTAAATCTATCTTCAATGTAGTAACAACAGCAACATTATTTCCACTGATCAGTAAATCATCAACATATGCTACTACTATAATGAAAATACTCTGCTGATCAAATATAAACAAAGTAATCCTACTGTGACTGACTGAAGCCCTATTTAATCAAGAAATTACTTAATTCTCTATTCCAACATCTAGAACCCTGTTTCAGACCATAAATGGATCTTTTTAATTTACATACCTGACCTGGCAGTGCCTTTATATAACCAGCAGGAGGAGACATGTAAACTTCTTCTTCAAGATGTCCATGCAAGAATGCATTATTAATGTCCAATTGTTGTATACTCCAATTCTTTGTAGCAGCTAAAGCTATCACAATTCTTACAGTTGTTAGTTTTGTAATAGGACTAAAAGTGTATTTATAATCTGTTCCTGAAATTTGTTTATCCCCCTTGCAACTAATCTAGCTTTATATCTATCCACCTCACCATTAGGCTTAAATTTTGTTTTAAAAACCCATTTACATGCAATAAGTTTTTTACCAGTAGGAAGATCCATTAATTCCCATGTATCATTTTTATCCAAAGCTGATAATTCTGTTTCCATGGCCTTAACCCATTCTGGATAATTCTTAGCTCGACCATAAGACGATGGTTCAAAATTAGGGAAAACATTTGCAAGACTATGCAACTCTTTATTATCTAAATATGCCAATAAAATATCAGTAAACACATTGAAAGAAGTAGACTCATCACTTTGTGTATTAGCAAACTGCCTAGTAGGAATTTTTCCAGTAACGTAATCATTGAACTTTTTGGGTATTTGGAAAATTCTTGAGGAAGTTCGAGTTGGTAAATCAGTAGAAATTGGTAAATCAGTAGGAATTAATGATGTTGAATCATTAACTAAGGGAGATGTCTGGTTATGAGAAGAGAAATCATCATTTTGTGTAGAGGAATTATCCATATGATCAATAGGGGAATTTGAAACATGATGATTTGTATCAGAAATAAATTGTGAAGGCTCTAACAAACAAACATCTTGATCCAAAGTAGGGTTAACTAATGTGGGAATTTCAGAAGTTGAAGATACATTTGGAACAACTGATGGCTGACATTTGAAAGGAAAAACATTCTCAACAAAATGTACATCTCTACTGTAAATAACCTTACGAATATCCAAGTCATAAAGTTTATATCCTTTTTGTCCACAAGGGCATCCAATCAAAAAACGTTTTCTTGCTCTTTCATCAAACTTATCATGCAATTTTTGAAATGAATAACATAAACGTCCTATAACCCTAAGATGTTCATAATCAGGCTTCTTATTCACCAATAATTCATAGGGTGTTTTCCAATTTAAAACTGAATTTGGCATTAAATTGATGAGATGAGTAGCAACTAGAATACAATCACCCCAAAATTTATAAGGCACACCAGCATAAATTTTGAGTGTCCTTGCTGTCTCTAAAAAATGCATATGCTTCCTTTCAACTCGACCATTTAATTGAGGATTGCCAAGTATTGATCTCTGATGAATTATCCCATTTGATTCAAACAACTGCCTACATTTTTCTTGAATAACCTCAGTTCCATTGTCAAACTTGACTATTTTGATATTCTTTCCAAAATGAGTTAATACAAATTCAATGAAAGCAGCAATAATAGAAACTACTTGAACTTTTGAATGAAGAAAATATGTCCAAGTGTTTCTAGTATGATCATCTAGAATGGTCAAAAAATAAGTTTCTCCACACAATGCAGGTCTATAATATCTACCCCACAAATCAACATGAATGAGATCAAATGAAGATTCAACATATGAAGTAGAATGTGGAGAAGACAATTTATGATGCTTTCATAACACGCATGCTTCACAAGAAAAATATGTATTAAGTAATTTACCTGATACAAGAATTTGAAAATGCTTCATTTTGTTTATAGAGGGATGACCTTATCTAGCATGTATGATATCAATACTAGGTTTGTTACAAGCAGTGATTGTATTATTGACAGAAACAAGAGAACAACAACGAACAGGTAAATCTGAAAAACCATTTAAAGAAGATGACAAAGATAGTTTGTAAAGACCAGAGACTCTTGAACCAACATCTTGAACTTGCTTTGTCTCAAGGTCCTGAAAATAACAAGAAGCATGAATGAATTTTGCAAGAATTTTATTTTGATTAAGTAACTTTCCTATAGACAAAAGATTATTTTTGAAAGTAGGAATATATAACACATTTTGTAACTGTAATTTTGAATTTAAAATCACAGTTCCAATATAATTAACAAGAATCGAAGAATTATCAAGCAAAATGAATTTAATAGGACTTTTAACTTTCTTTAAGGAAGCAAAATATGTGATGTTAGAAGTCATATGGTCTATTGCTCCAGTATCGATTATCCATGAATTCTGATCACTTATTTTTGCAGTATTGTTCTGGATATTGAAAAACCAATTACCTGCATAGTTAAAAGACGATCCTAAAGGATTATCCTGTGTTTGTGAAGATGCACTTGACTTGTGAACCATTTTCATGACCTGATTATATAATGCAGGCACCACCACTGAATCAAACCTCTCTTCTTTGGCACTGATAGTATTAACAGCTACAATCGAAGTATTGGCAGGCTGTGGATGATTTCCAAGTATCCCTTGACTTGAAGAAATTTCAACAGCATTAGCATTTTTTTTTCCAGCTTTGCTTTTGCAAATGCTTCTTTATTCCACCATTCTGGATAACCAATCAATTTAAAGCACTGATCTACTGCATGACCTTTTTCTTGCAATGCTCATAATACAATTGATTTTTCTGGCTTTTATTTTCTCTTTTGAAATACTGAGAATTTGATTTTGAATCTGTCTTCACAACATCAAAAGCACTCATCTCTGGTTGACTTCCAACCTTTTCTCCTATTCTGTTCTGATGTTCAACCTGCTGCAGGATGTAGTAGATTTTATGAATTGTCGGTAAAGGATCTGAACTAAGAATATTAGTCTTCACTTGATCATACTCCTTCGTAAGTCCAGCCAAGAATTGCATCAATTTGTTTCGTTGATCGTTTTCAAGTATCTTCTTCAAAATTCTACATGAACAATCCTTCAAAACTCCACAAGTACATTTTGGAAAGCCTTCAAGTATTCGTAACTGATCCCAAATCGATTTCAATTTTCCATAAAATTTAAATATAGAGTTACTATTCGTTCTATGAAAGGAAAAAAAAAAAAAAAAATGTTAATGGTCGTTTATTAAATGCAAACATATGTTCCGCTGAAGGATGAACACTATAGCAATGGACAAATATTATAAGTTTCATTTTAGCTTCAGGAACTTGGACAAAGAACATTACTGTGGGTCATAGAGTTGCGTTATCTGACATAAAGCGTCATATTTAGTATATGCCTGTCATGCATCAGTAATTGCTAAATAGTCATACATATGCGTTAGATTCATTATGAATAATATTGAATTTTTTTTGCCTTTTTGGTAGAGCAATTTATGTCCGTGATATTAGTTCTGGAGCAAACTGCCTTTTTGGAGCATTTATTTTCTGCACTAAACCTTAGGCACATACAAAGGGAATTAGTTTCAAGCCTAGGCTGCTGCTACGAAAAAAAATATAAAATTTTTATTTAGTCTAGTAATGGCATTCAAAAACTGGGGACAAATGTAGGAGTGGGTAGTATTTTGGACTTTGGAGAACAAACATTTGTTTGCTGTGTTGTTATTTAGCTGATATAGTTTATTTGTATGCAGCTATATGGAGTTGCAATCAAAATTGTAATGCTTGATATTACTAATTGAATGAATTTCTGATGTTGTAATAGATTGGGATAAACGGTTAACAGGTCAACACTTTAGCATTTAAGTTTTTTAGAAAATTGGTACAAGCATTTAAGTTAAATCAGTTGACCAATCAGTTGACCGGTTAAATGAACCAATTAACTATAGATAATTTTATCTAAGAGAAATGGTGAGCACACTCTCGCTTATGGAGAGTGAGCTTATGCTTGCTACCTGATTAGTGGAAATGGATTGACATTTATTACATCATACATAGCTAATGATTGGTGCCAACCCATTTTCAGCAATCAAGTGGCAAATATAAGTTCACTCTCCCTTAGGGGAGAGTGTCTAATTCAGTCGGTAGACCAAATGAAATAAACCAAAGATGAGTAAATGAATCACTCCAGCTTATAAGGTTAGAAATAAAATTTACTAATCGCATTAACTTTTCTTTCCTTTTAGTTGAATTGATTGTCAAAAAAACTCTGTGTAGCTATTACGTTTTGTGTTTAATTCATTATTTTTCCTTTTCTTGTTTTTTTTAACCGAAAAAAGTTAAAAAAAAAAAAAAAGAACTGGTGTGCATTTCATAACATTACATTACGGTCAATTTTTTATGCATACTTCTATTCGTGTGTGCATTTTTATTTTTATTTTGCTTTTGACACGGACAATTAATGGAATAAATTTTAACTGGAAGGTAGAAATGCGTTATAGGAAATGATGTGACCAACATTTAAAGGGAATTATTAGACAACTACAAGGTATTTATATACACAACCATAGTTTTCATAACCGTGCTGCGGACCGAACCGTGATGATGAAAGATCGAAGACATAAAGGTTTGATCGGTTGGACCATAGGAATCGTGTTATTCAAACAAAAACTATGTTGTTCTAATCAAACCGACTGTTAAGAAGGTCTCCTTACTGTAAGAGAGCCAAAATGAAACTCTTTGAATCCAATTATATTCGGCTGGAAAATCTGGTTTTCATGACAAATTTCTTCGATGTAGAATAACAAGCTGACCGTCTCTCATTCGTTTCTCCTCCTTTGTTTTCTCACCCAATCTTGTCTACTTTTCCTCAAAACCTTGATTTTTCACTCAGTCCTCTGTACCCGTTCTCCTCCAATTTCACCTACTACTTATCCCCAAGATAAATTCATCTTTTTAGGTTAATAGATTCATTTTTTAGGTTGATTTTATTTCGTAATGTAAGAGATTGATTTAGAAATCAATCTTGAAATTGATTTCGAAATTGATTTTAGTTTTGAAATTAAAGTTGATTTTGATTTCCAAACATAAATCTAACTATATCTTGTACTCAATTTCAAAATCTATTTTGAGTTTCAACTTATGTCACTTCGTACAAGGATATTTTAAATTAACATCAGATTTAAATTCAGAAATAAAAGCAGTCAATGTTGATAATTTTATTATTTCACACATATAGGTAAAGCTTGATATTGACGCATTACAAGCCATTAAAGTTTGTTGATGCTTCTACTGCTTATGAGGCTTTGTGATTGGTGGTATGTATGAATTTTTAAAAGATAATTAATATTTATGATTTGTTTTGTTGACGACACTTATATACACATAAATTTGGGTGAAAGAATTAAGCTTCATTTTTTAAAATACCAATGTTGATGCAATATTCGTAAATCACCAAAGTTTGCACTCTTTAACAAAAAGTAGGCTCCACATTCCAAAATTTTATTTGACTACAGAATTTTACATCCTTGTTAGGTGTTTTCTTCTAGCATGACATGATGCTTTCGATGTGAATTTTACCAATGAATATTGCACCATAATTTGAACCAGTTTGTAAATGACCCCAGGGGATCTACAAACGATCGCTTTTGGAAATCAAACATAATTATCAACCTAATTTTTATCACTTTAGATCGCTTGAAAACTTGTAACAAATTTGGATGAGTTTGGAAGCTAACTACAAACATGTTACATGGTCAAGAAAACTTGAAGAATTCATGTAAAATTATCAAAATAATATCAAGTTGTTTTTGATCGAAAAGCAAGTCAATCATACTGGCAAAGTTTGTAACGTTCCACTTTTCCGTACAATTTAAGCCAACATTTAACTACCGCAGTCAACTCAAATTATATAGAGAAGCAGAAAGTTAGAGGGTGAGAAAGAAAGAAATATTAGAATAGAAGAAAGAGGGAGAACATCAAAATCTCACAGTGAAACAAGTGTGTGTGTGTGTGTATATATATATATATATATATATATATATATATATATATATATATATAGGAGGGTTCCATGGCACCCCAATTTGGTAGCACCCCAAATGCAATTCATTAATAATCACGTATTTATATTAAAAAAAGTTAGTGGAACGAGAGAGAGCTAGTGGAAGGAGAAAGAAATGGAAACGTGTGGTGGAAATCAGAAGATTAAAGGGATGTTACACTATTTGAAGTGCTCTTGATCTATCTCACTTATATATATATATATATATATATATATATATATATATATATATATATATATATAGAATTGTATAATCATACCAATCATCAGAGTACAACGGAATATTCTTTGGATAACTAACGATGGCTCACTTCGCTCCTCAGGTTGCCAGAGGAAGCTCCGACAGTAGCTTCACGAGCTGCAAAACTCCGCGCCGCTGTTTCCACCAGATCGCCCCTTTCAGATGCGCCTTGGCTCTCACAACACCTTGCTACCACAAAACGGCCTCCTACCTCACTCAGCTTTGTCGGAAACCGAACCCTTAAGCTTCCCAGTGAGCTCCATCCTGGAATCACGGTGTTTTTAAGGCTTTGTTCAGATTTTTGTTTAGAGTTTGATCTGTGCATTTTCTTCTAATTTTTATTAGTGTGGTGCTAAGGGCACCCCAATATGTTCTTCCTAATACCGCGACTAAAAAATACCACAAGAATTAGTACTACACTCTTCTTAATACCACACTTAAAGAATAGGGGCTACCACATTGTTTTACCCTATTTCTATTTCGCTTGATATTCGTTCATCCTCATTTGTAAAATCTGTCAACAAGCTAAACCTTAGATCTATAATCGATCAACGAATTCGATATTGCAATATACAATACTCGTGAATAAGGTTTGAATTAAACAAACTACAAGAGGAAGTGAGAGATTAGAATTTTTAAATCACCAAACAATTGAGAGATTATCGTACGAATTTGAATATCTCCGCGAGAGATGCAAAGAAAACAACGACTACGAGAGATTATGGTATTTAGATTAGCTTAGTACGTGATTAGTTCAACAAATAATTACTGAGTGAGAGAATAGAATGAAGAGGTAATGTGGTATTTGGAAGCATACAAAATTTAACGAGTTTTATTTTTTTAATTGCGGTATTAGGAAGAACATATTGGGGTGCGCTTAGCACCACACTTTTATTATTAGGAGCGGTGCCATTTTTTTTCTTCCAATATATATAAGAGGAGCTGGTTGAAACGAAGTAGCAGATGCTTTTGTTTGGAGGAAGAGAGGCTAAAGCATTATATATGTACGTATCATATATTATATTAGTTTAGTTTAGTCAGAAATAGCGACAGAAACATGTGTTTACAGCGACATGTATTATCATTCTTCAGATTTGCATATGGTATGTACGGCGAAGTGATAAACGAAATGCGATGGTGACTTAAAATATGAAGTGACCAATGATTTGTTTATGAAGTGAGCAAGGATATTTTACAAACGTGACTAACGATATTTTTGGCGTCTTAACGTCCAATGTTTACTGTTCTTATGAACCCATACAAACATCGGTCGTAACGAAATTGAAAATTACACAGTAAATAATTATTATGGTTTTAATATAATTAATTTCGCTTAAAACCGATATTGTTTGAAAATTAACTATCTTTAAATCACATATTGAATCGATACAACATATGTATTGATTCCAATATAACAAATCTATAAATAATCAATTATTATTAATCCATATATTCAAATAAAATTGTATATAATTTTAAAATAATCTAGCATCGATTTTAAATTCAATATATTGAAATTCAAATTAAAACGATGTTCAATATATTAAAAATCTCATTTTAATAACAAATTCCATAGCAACTATTTGAAAATTCAATTTGGACATAAAACAAAATCTACAATATGAAAACTCGATTTTTCCGCTTCATTAGAAAATTATTATCAAATAGATTCGGACGTTTCTTGTTTCGAAAAAAATCGACTTAAATTGGATCATGCACGTCCAATTAAAGTTCAAACCGTTATATTACGAAGTACCATGCCACTGCAGCTCGTTTTATAATTAAATTTTAGATTAAACGTTTAAATATTGTTTAATAAATGAAATTGTTAATAGAAATTAAATATAAACTTAAATAAATCTTCTTATATAACTAAATCATATAATATTGCAAACTCAGCCAATTTCGACTATTTTGAAATTAAATTACTATTTTATTATTCAAAATAATATAATATTCAAAATTATTAAATTCAAACCATTTAAAAATCCAAATCAACATTTAAAACAATTTTTAAGTATTTAATTAAACAGTTAAAAACCTGGGTCGTTACAACGTTCATCAATGAGATACGTGTAATATTGTTCTAAAGCATGATTCTTGTATTAACTTTGAAAAAGGGGAACCAAACAGATTTAAAAAATGGATGGATAAATATATATATTCAATCACCTGACTGAATCTGAGGTGATGCTCTTCGCCTGGGAGATGAAGGTTATCACTAACGGACACAAGAATGCCACCATTCAGGGTGGATGGTTGGCAATCGATGATGGAGATTGTGTGCCTGCATTGATTGAATGCCAGCTGAGAAAGCTTCAATGCGATCTCCTCTGCTCCTACAATCTTCTGATCCTCGAATGACGGTGTGGATTGTGGGTAGTAGAGCCAGGAAAGCAATGGTATGTTTGTATCAAAGAGTTTTTGATAGTTGATTTAATACAAATTGAAAAGGTAGCGCTTTTAATTTTTGATTGTGTTTTGAGTTGAGTACAAATTATAACTTTAGGCTTCTGGTGAATCAAAATTTTGGGTTCTGTTTGCATTGATTTTCTTCTCATGGTGAGACCTCCAAATAGGAGATGAGCATTGATGGAATCACCTGTCCATAATACCCGCAAGACCCTCAAAATTGATTTTTTTTTTTTTCAATCCTTAACCTAAGTAATTTACTATTAAATAATAGCAATGGTTGCATACCTTTGTTTCAATAATTTTGATTTATGATTTTTAAATTCTAATTTTGTAACACCAATCCGTGCATGCTATACTTGATTTATGATTGTTGAATTGTATAATTTATGGTTGCTTAACGCGTTGTATGCTTGGAAAAACTTTAGGCTTTCTGTGAATCAATTTGTACAATCATTAACAAAATGTAATTTAATTTTCAAAATAGTTTTTGTTTCTGATACGACAAGTGCAGAAGAGCATGCTTGATGTAGTAAACTAAATAGGGTTACAATTTTAGACAGAATAATGGAATATTTATTTACCTCAAGAAAAGGTTGGTTCTTTTATGGATGTATTTACATTGTAACAAATGTGTCTATATGTCATACTTCTTTTTTTGTTTTCTGGACAAAACTCAGAACAAAATGGAGACGGTCGACACTGTTAAAGCATCTCCTAAGTCAGTTTTGAATGAAGAGGATGATTAAAGGAAGAAATTAAACAAGAATCTCTGATCAGTTCGGGACTTTGTAATAAAACCATTTGTAACAACCGAACAAAAGAGGAGGATGCTTCACATATTTCGATGGAAAGTGTTAATGAAAAAGAACTCCTTAGATGAAGAAGAACTTCTAGAGATGCATAGAGATGAAGAAAATCTAAAAGAAAAACTGACACACACTGACATAAGTGATGCTGATTTGGTTAGACTGATGGATCGTAGTGACTTGATGGCTGATGTTGAAGTTAGTTGTGGTCTGCCTCTACAAGATCCGGGATGGGAAGTTATAATTCTAACTCAGTGTAGCAATGGTGTTCTCTCTTCAATTCACAAGTAACTCTTTGTTGATGTTGGTGGTGGTTTAAACCACAGAGCTTGGTCTGTAGTTTGTTTTTTTTAGGGTTTTTGGTTGTAGCTAGCTAGTCTGTTTTGAATTTGCTGCATGTATTATTGTAATTTGGGATGCTAGTATTTTGACTTGTTACAAAAAAGGAGGTGCCTATATAGCTGAATTTATTTCAGATGAAGGTACCCTTTCCGATGGAGAATCAACGGGAAGATAATTCCAAGCCATGTTAGCTTGTGGGCGACTAGTTTTTGTATCACTACAAAAAAACATTAGATTAAAGACTGAAAATTACAGTCTTTAAACAAGTAATTCAGTCTTTAAATTATATTTAAAGACTGATCAAAAACTGAAATTTCAGTCTTTGAATTTCTAGTCGCAAAAAAGTATTAAGACTGACATTTCAGTCTCAAAATCTAAAGACTGATATTGCAGTCTTAAATATATTTGAAACTGAATTTTAAAGACAGAAATTCTGTCTTTTATCAGTCTTAAATCAACATAATTGAAACATTTATAATATCCAAATTAGTAAAATATGATTCATTATAACAAATTTAATACATCAGCATCTCAATTTCATACATACCAAAATATATCCAGTATTAAATATAAATTGCATATTATCTAACAGACAAATGATAAAGCACTCGATTTACAATAACAAATGCATTCAAGAAGATGTGTGTACATACAACATTTCAAGAAGAAAGTTAAGATAACAAGGCCAAACAGATTACATTAACAAAAAGATAATTCGATATGTTCATTACACATGCTACTTCTAAAAGAAAAAAAAGGCCATTACTTCGAAAGAAAGGATAACAAGTGCACTAGCATATGTACATATATTATATCAACAAGATAAAAAAGCTAACAAGTGAAGTCGAAAAGAAATTAATCCATACTCTCATGATGTAGATGTTCTTCAAAATTCCGAGGTGACTGATAATGCATAGAGGATCCTTAAAGCTGTTGCATATGTGAATATTGTTGCACAAATGGCAGTTCTTGTATTAGATCAAAAGATGTCATGTTTTGTTGTGTGGTCCTGAATGCATTGGAATGCAAAGACGATTTCTGCATCGGATATACTTATAACGACGTATATCTATGACCTGGTACATAAAATAGACACAGGTGCTATTAAAAATGCATCTATCAACTCACAACTAAACTCAAACTAATCTATTTAAGTATATTATGCAATGCACGTTTATTTGCAATTTAGATATACAGTTTTAGTATGTTTGGATTCAGCAACATTCTAGAAAACTAAATTTTGTACGCACGCCTGAATTAATCATGAGCTAACATACAGTCGTAAATTTAACATGATTTTATCCAAACGATATAAATTTCAGATTTACGTCGTTCACTTATCTTAGGCCAATTCAAATTAACTAAGCATCCACTTTTGGTTTTATGACTTCCCTCAAATGATCTTTTCTTCAAAAGGGAATAAGATTTTAGCAGCAACTGCACAAATACTTGCATACACATGGATTAAAGAGAAGAACATGGATTAGCTAAAGCATGTGACATGGGCAAGTTCTACACAGTTTCCAGCTGCCAATTTAAAAACAAATTTTGCCTTAAAGAGAAGAACATTTTTTTCATAGCTTTTACATTTATTTAAACAAAGAATTAGTCTGAACTCTCAAACGCAACAGTAGAAATCATACTGTTTGTACAAATTTTCTTGAATTAGAAAAATATACGTACTAGCATAATAAAAAGAGTAGCAAGCAAGATACAAATATTCATGGAAAAACCAGAACTCGTATAAGCTATACTGAGAATTGAACATAGAAGAAGAAATAAACCACACAGAAACTGTGGGTATAATAGTACCTTAGGATTGAAGAAATTGGCTTTTCCAAAATGAAAATCATTGCTTCTTGCTTCGACATAAGAAGCAGACTGATGGGGTGAACGTCTAAATAGGAATTCACGGTAAGCTTTCCGACAGCTGTTGGTGACATCTTCCCTATTCTGAGTTTTCATTGGTTAATTACCATAACTGCTTAAAGAATTAAATTAAGAGAAATTTTGAAATACATTAAGCCAACCACAAAAGGGAACTATAGTGAATAGCCGTGGGTTGATTTTTCTGATTTTTAAATATAAAATTCAATGAATCAGATATTCTATTTATTTAGGGAAGATTTTCCTAACTATAATGTGAAAATAATAAATCCTAGAATTTAGTAGGCTTGACATGCGTTGTCTACGAAGAAATAAAGAAACAATAAATTGAAATGAATGAATTTGAAACAAAATAAAGCATTAAATGGAAGCAAATTTCTGTACGAGAGGGAAACCAAATTATGAATCAGTAAACACGCTTTCCACTCACACAAATACGTTCGTTGTTCTACATACGGTTATTTATTGTACAATTAAATACGTCTATTGCACACATATTCAAATCTCAAAGGGTTGTTTCAATTAACTATAATTTGACAATGTCAGCCCCATTAAAAGTTGGAAAAGTACCTGATTAGAACTGGAATGGTTAAATGATGAACTTTTGCCTCCAAGTAGATCGCCATAGGACGCGAGGTTCGCGGTGAGAGAGTGTCGATCTGAAGGCGGAAGATGTAATAAAAAGGGAAGATTGAAGTGTGAGCATTTAAGCGATGTCGTTGGTGGATGTGAAAATTTAACTTAAGTCGCCATTGTTAACGGTGAAGGAAACAAAATTGGGGAAGATAGTGGGTTGGAACGGACGGTTACAGTATGTTAAGCATAGGAGAAGTTTGCGTGGAAAGGCAATTACAGATAACGATCCTAATATTTCGACCACTTAAATGTTAAATTAAATTTAAATTTTGAAGAAAATGATTATAAATAAGAAATTTAAAATGCTATTAATGAATAATCTCAAAGTTAACTTTCAAATAAAAAAAATTATGATTTGATAAAATGTAACTTATATAAAATTTAAAATATCGATTCTCGTAATGAATATTTATAATAACAATAATCATTCATGGTTTGTTTTAAAATTTTGAAACAGAAATAAAATAATAAATAAGAATGATATAGTAAACGTTTTCGGTATGAATACAGTTATAATTATAGAAAGAAAACATTGACTATTTATAATAATGCACAATTTTAAGTAACGTAGTTAACGATGAATATAACGTAAAAATTAATAATCAAATTTAATTATGAAATCCAATATTTGGAATATGTCTAATTAAATGGAAATAAGAAGAAAAAATTCATAATAAAACATGCAAGTTTTATCCATTTGCGCAATTGTAGTTTAAATCTATAAATTCGCTCAATTTTTTTTTTTTTTGAAATTCAAATATTTATTTTCAGGAGAAAATATTAGAACATTTTCTGATGTAGACATCATAATTCATTTCGTAAAATTTGTACATCTACTGCTCCGTATATTCGATTTTTACTGTAAAACGCGCAAAATCAAATAGTGTGTATTTACACGTAGTCTCTCGAGCCTCTTTCCCTCTTACCTGTGAATTGGTTGTTGGAATTCTGGGAAAGAGTTAACCATTCCCTTTTGATTGTTGAATAAGAAATAAATACTTGATTGTTCCACCTTTTCAATTACCTAACCGACACTTAATTTATTTACATGTGTTCCTCACTAGTCTCTTAATTGTTACCTTATTTTCTGTGTAATCAACTAGAGAGAAACTTTTTAGAAATAAAAACATATCTCGAATCTTATTAATGAATAGGCTGAATTAGGAAGAAAAAAATGTAGCGTTTGTCACAGTAAATTATAATAATATAAATATGTATTTTAGTTATGTTAATTGTAGTAATGATGAAATGTTTGATAAATTAGAAATTCATAACTAATGTTTGTATTCAGTACTTTTAAAATATGTTTGAGTTAGTATAATTAGAATACAATTGTTTTATTATTTTGACAATATTTGAAATTGGTTTTAGAATTTAATGTTCAGATTAATTGCTACTAAATTAATTAATTAAAATCCTTAGTTTAAAAACAACTAAAAATAAATGTAATTAACGGTTTTAAAAGGAGAAACATATGTTTATGCTTAATACAATAAGAATAAAGAAAAAGAACTGAATATAAATTTGTATATAGTAATTTTCCTCTCTCTTCCGTTCACTTTATGTATATTATTCATTTCTTGAAGCTTGTGTTCATATTTTTTTTCTTCTCATCCCTGTAACTACTTCCCTTTTTTTTATTTCCTTTTGTTCATATCTTTTACGAATGTTCCTTTCACTGTCTTTCAATTTCTTTTTTCCTTCAATTTTTTTTCCTTAAATCTTTTTCTTTCTTTCAAATATTTTTTTTCTTTTAAATATTTTTTTTCTTTCTTTCAATTATTTTTCTTCACATCCATATATTTACAAGTTACTCTATTCCTTCCAAAACCATCGAATATATATATATATATATATTAAATATATATGTATATATATATATATTAAATATATATATTAAATATATATATATATATAATTCAAAAAATATATATTAATAAAACAACATGGAATATCAAAGTGGAAAAATTACGGAAGAAGTGGAGGATCCATATCTGATTTGAGAAGGAAAGCTAAAACTAAGTGTTATAACTCACATTTATATTTTTATGTGAATTAAATCAATTGAATTCAAGTTATACATTTATGCTGATTAGTTTATTGAATTAAGTTTATTGAATTATCATTAAGTAACTTAAAATTTACTTTGACTTTTGACACCATCGTTAATTGATACCGTATATTGACAGTAAACTGATTGGATGCTTATTGATTGGTTGTTGTCATATTTAATAATGAAACTAAATTTCAATCGAAAATTATCGCTTGAATTCAGAATAATTAGAATAAAATATTTGTTATTTCAGTCGAAATTATAAATTTAATTTGAGTTGAATTTATTGAAATTTAATATTGAATTGGAATAGATAAATATATTGAATTTGAGATTTCATTGACTAAATTTTTATTTGATATTAAACTTGAATGTTATTGACGGTTGGACCCATATATATTTTTGTATCGTATATTGACATGTACCTTGATTTTATGCGCCGATTTATTAATTGTTAGGATGAATGATATTGCGTTGTTTTAATATGAAGACGAATATATTATTTCAAGAATCCGAAATAAAACTACGAATTTAATCCGAAAATCTCCTTGGAAGGACGGTTAATTGGAGATAACTAAGCTATTAAGTACTATCAAGTAACGACCTTGTAATTACTACATCCTTATTCCCGATTGAATTTACACAAATAAGAATATGTAGTCCTGACTCGAGTTTGATTTTGTATTGCACTCGGGTTAGCCTAAGTTGTTTTAGTTATGAAGACATTAGTTACTTGAAGACAAAAATGGAGTTTGAAGATCATATATATTACTTTTAAATTTTCGTTGGATTATTAACATGTTATGTTAAATGTACAACTCTGATATAAGGGAAACTTAAATCAAGTGTATATTATTTAACAACTGTACGAACTGTTTATGTTATTTTTATATCATATCGTCTCGCTATGGAATTCTGTGTATTGTTTACTTTATTCTTTTCTTATTTTATGTTCTTGTATTAAACTCAATTAATCATTTGTCATTTTGCAATAGTTAGAGTTGGATATGTGTGGCTTATTATCGACTTGAACTGTCTTTAAAAAATGGGTTGTTACATTAAGTAATCGATAAATAGGTTTTGTAAACTGTAATAAGTTTTGACGGCATTCACATTAGTTACCAATATTAATCAATCCATTTGCACAAGATAATAACAAATGAATGCTTAATTATTTAAAATCTTTTTAAATTATGAAATAAAGACTGATGTTTGGTCTCTAAGCAGTCTCAATAATTACAAACTGATCTAAGACTGAATCTCAGTCTTTAAAATGAAATTTTAAAGACTATATTTTTCAGTTTTTATTCAGTCTCTGATTAAAGACTGAGTAATTTCAGTTTTTAATTTTCAGTCTCTATATGGATGTTTTCTAGTAGTGTATATGTTCAAGGTAAACTTTTAGTATTAGCGGGCCGTAACAACTTCCTGATATCGATTAACAACATCCGACGATGAAGGAACCTGGTCACAATGGTTCTGGTTCTCATGTTGTACCTTGTCTTGGTAGGTATCCAGTGCTTGTTGTACCCACCATGTCTCTACACATTTTCCTTATCGAGTTATGGTACCATCGATTCAGGCCCAAAGTGCCATCTGATATGGATATGAAGCTGTCATAGGCGGATAAGATCGGCTCGGAGAGCTCAATGAATTAGATTTCAGAGTCATGGTGATTGGCAAGGCTGGAAGAAGTTTACCCATGATTTGTTACAGAACTGGGTCGCTTGGGCATGAATGAAGATGAATTTCCAGTGTGAGGTAGAGCAACACGTGCAATTCCTGAAGTTACTCTCTTTGAATAGATGGAAGAAGATATTCTTATACAACACTGCATCTAAATGAACTATTGCAAACTGATCCAATCAGGCGGATACTGGCTGGTAGGGCACAGATAGTGATGGGGGACTTGGCTTCGGGTTGTATTGGAAACCTAGCAAGTATTGGAAGTACTGTGCATTTAAATTTCAGTGTACCAATATTTATTATTGCTTGGCACCGGGCACATGCTTGGAGCCTTTGAATGTAAAATCTTTGTGTAAGAGTAGCATATATGCTTTTTACAAGATATTCGTGCATTGAAAGTTTTAAATGTGTATGATGAACTTTTTTGTATGAATTCTGAATATGTATTGGCTTTGCAAATGTTTCGGTGTGTTCATAGTTCATACACGTTCGTTCTTAACAATCCATCGCTTTGAATATGGGTTTCAAATCTTTTAAATTATGTTAATAATCAGTTCTTATACATATGCAAAACTTAAATTTATATTTAATGGCTGATAATATTTTAAATGTCATCTACTTAAAATCTGGTTGATTCAAAGCTTAAAGAATAATTACATCTCATGCAGCCTGCATTCATGAGATTATGTATATTGGATGCTTCATACTATTGAAGCTTTGCATTCAAAGTTTTTGGTTTCAAGCTTATCATTTCATTTTGCATATATTATTTCAAGTTCAATTCCATATCATACTTTTTACAAAGCTACGTATTTGTAGTTCTTATCATTCATTTTGCATATATTGTTTCAGTTTTATGGTGATAGGGTCCTTAATGCTTTGAGAGCTTGTTGCACTATGGTGCTATGCAGTGTATGATATATCATGATTCAATTAGGCATATATTACTAGAGCCCCTAACGTTGGAATATATCATATATCATATATGCGACTTGCTGAATTTGCTTTGGGAGCTTTATTGTGTATTATTTTACTTTTACATAGTTCACGTCACCTTTTACATGTATTATGCAGGGTATATAATGGTGTTGGAGGCTTTCATAGCTTTAAATTATATTTTTTATGCTTGCTACAACTTGCTGCTATTGGAAGTCTAATGCTCTCAGAGATTTTTGGACATCTAGTGATATACTAGTTCTCATTTATAAACCAACGAAAGAAAAAAGAATTTTAGACTGTAGTGCCGATGACCTCTGTAAGATTAAGATTGATGAAAGTGAAGACATATACCAACAAAAGATAAAAGAATTGTTATGGATACCTTGTCTTTTTAAGATTGGTGTTTCCCAAATTGAATATATGAATGATAAGAAACAAAAGATCACCATCATGTCGCAATCTTCCATCGGTTAATTAGCCAAATCAAGTTTCTTGTTGCAGTCCAACATTTAGTTTTATCCTCAGTTTGATATTTTATTTGTTTCAATTTTTCAAATGATAATGGTACTTTTCATTGATTCTTATAAATAAATTAGTTCAGTAATTTATGATTTATTTATTACATCAACTTTTTCGTTTTTTGTTACATTTAAACATTCACGATATAATGATATATTTTGAGTTTATATCATTTATGTCCTTTTAACGAATGGTTTTTCCACCGTTGTGTGGTTATACTTGTAATTAAAAAGTAAAAAAAGGCTGTGTATAAAGTATAAACTTAATCATATCAAGGGAAAAATGTCCCACATCACCAAATAACGAAGGCTAATGTCAATCTGCGCATATAAAGTATAGGTCCCTAGCTTCTTTTATTGCATTGAATGTTTGAGAACTTCTCAAATGCATTACATCAGCGTTTTGCACGTTAAAACTGGTCTAATAATTTGGCATTTAAATTGGTCTGGTTTAATTTTAACACACTGAAGGGTTCGACGTTACTAAACCGCGGTTTTCAACGGTTCTTTGCTGATGTGGTTTTTCTTAGTTCCAGGCATGGCAGGCTTACGGTTTCTGGTTTTTGCAATTAGGCTGGTTGTCTGGTTTGGTTTTCAAAACACTGTACACAACAGTAGGAAGAGTGCATTTGAGAAGTACGATTCCATGTACTCATTTACATGGAATTTTCTCCAAGTTAGTTCATTTTTGTTATAGCTACTACAACATATTTCTACCAAACTATCCCTAGAATGACCTAATGTAAAAGAGAATTTTCTATTGGTATTAATTCAGCTATTATGTTGCAACCAAATCAAGAGTCTTTATGCCTCGAAAAAGGAGACGTAAGTGTGAATTCAAACCACAACATGGGGAATGTAGATAAATTAGGGGATAAAATTCAGTAGAAAGAGATAAAAGTCTAAGATGACTACAAAATTCAGAGATGGAGATAAGAATGAGAAGTGTGGTAACTAAGGTTGCTTTCAGTTTATCATTTTTAATTTTGTATTTTTGTACATACAAAAACACGAACGACGCACACATACTGTTAAAAATGATTGTGCTAAAAAAACAAAGTTAACAAACAAAATTAAAAAAAAAAATCTCATGTTTTGAGAAATAACGGAAAAAAAGGTTAGCAAATTTGTCCATCCACCGACCCACATGCTGCTAAGAGTCAACGATGAGCATAATTATGATATCAAGATTCTAAAGTGAAAATGGACTGGTAGCATAAAAAATGAAAATAAAAATAAATAGATGCATGAAAAATAACGTAATGAATTGAATGAATAAATGCATGCAACGACAGAAAACAAATGCAAAGACAGAACAGTAAAATAGGAATGTAATGATAGCAAAATAACGTAATGAATTGAATGAATAAATGCATGCAAAGATAGAAAACATATGCAAAACATAAATCAATAAAATAGGAATGTACTGGCAGCAAAATAACGTAATGAATTGAATAAATAAATGCATCCAAAGAGAAAACAAATGCAAAGACAGTAGGAATGTAATAAATTGAATGAATAAATGCAATGAATTGAATGAATGAAATGAATAAATGAATGCAATGAATTTGGTATATGTTGCAACAATGTAATGAATTGACCGAATAAATGCTTGCACAATAAAATAAAATAAAATAGGAAAGAGGAACTACAACTTGTCGAGGATGGAATTAAATAAGCTTGGGAAAATGAACTTAAGGAAGATCAAGATAAGTAAATTGAATATTACATCCATGCAAAATCAAGGTGAGAAAACCTATTTGAGCACATGTATTCATTTTATACTTTGAAGAAAATTTGTGAAAATTAAGAACGAATGATAGGTCTCGAACCTATGAAAATTGAAATGACCCGAAATCCCGGCCGGCCTAAACCGAACAAGAAGACAGATTGCTTTGAGAACACGACTCATCAGAACACATTACAAGAGAACATTTCATTGTTATTACAACAATTTACCCCAGAGTTCAAGATATCAGGGTACAAATAAATAATATACAGCGGAAAATATCAGATATTAACAAATTACAAAACAACGGAAATTTTAATACATGAATATAATGTGCAGCAGAAAACATCAACTACCATAGTTGAAAGAAATACATGGATATAAAGCATTCTAGAGAATTTCTTCAGTCGTAATCCATGATCCTATGAAAAGTAATATCTGCAAACCAAAACTACTAGCTGCCCGTGTGGAAAATACGGGCACCCAGAGTTTAAGTGGAAACAATAAACTCCAGGCCAGTCATGGGACTGGTGTGAAAACTAAAATAGTTATTAATTTTATTTTAATGTTGGGTAAATCAAGGGACCACGTCGTATGACACAGAACGGGTTTTCTACCAAGAATACCATAAAACAAACAATGCAATGCTAAAAAGAAAAATGAAGCCATGATAAGACTCACGTCCCATCAGACAATGCAACACAAATCAGATGATAGAGTTTTACCTTATAATGGCCAAAAATTCTTGATACACGACAATTTTCTTATATTATTATTAGTGTATAGTGCAGAAATCAATTTCGAATATAAATATATCAATCCTAGACGACATAGGTACTATGTACTATTTCGCCATATATGTTTACAACTAAAACCGTAAAGTCACATGTTGGAAACTGGATTCCATCTATGAACCAAGGCAATGGATCTTCCTCCGCCGATTCGGGACACTCTAGCCTATGCCTCAGGACTCACTTGCAAGTGCACCTAGGAGCACGCAGAGTCGGCCAGTTGCCGCTAATTAGTTATGCCTAAACAATACGTCTTCCGGTCCTTTGAGACCTAAAATCCTGGTCAGTACATCGACCATCTTGGTCAGTATGTTGACTATTAAGGGCCTTGTGCTGCCAAATCCGAGGTACCTCGCTATCCATTATCCAACATCCACATAAGTAAAATGTCTAGGCTCCATACCATAATATCACTTATAGCTAGAAAGAAACGCATGTCCTGTATTTCTCTGTTGTCCTTCGTCTCGTTTTTGGTTCATACCGGGGTGTGAACTAGCGAATTAACGCTACACATAGTTGTGCTATATTAAAGCTATGCTTTGGTCATCAACTACATAACCCTGCATTTCAACAAAAGCTTTGATCCATGCATCTCAGCATGCCACATTGTCAATTCATAACATACCATTGATTTCCACTAATATACAACCTCTAAGCTCGTACGCCTCAGAGAAGAATGTTAAGCAAATAGAATAAATTCCTCACCACCAAACAAATATATATTTAGTAGGGATCAATGAATACAGTGCGAAGTACAATGTCAAACATACAATCCGTTTGCAAGTCCGTTCTGGATCTGAACGAAATCGGAGACACCTTATTCCTCATCCCATATGTCCAATACAACATAGAGGCCCTCGCATATCCGGTCGATATCCAAGTACATCTAGATGACCACAACGTACTACCTTATCTCGAGTATACAGTCCAATCGAGACATCAATAATCATCCCAACGATGTGAAGATCTCCAGTCTTCAACCACCATCTTCAAATCTTCGACTTTCAATCGTCGTATCAGTTATTCAAAATGGGTTTAACCCAGTCTTTTCAAATAACTCGCCTATCTTATAATCCAGTGATATAAAAATACATCATACGCCTCATTCCAATCCAGAGTATTCTTTTCTTTGAAAACTTTGCAAAAGATTTTATAATATCTTTTCACACTTAAACCAAATTATGGTTTGTAAAACTACTCGGGATTATCGAGTTTTACCGAAGTAATTATTCATTTTATTGTCCCAATCCCAACCTATTCATCCCATGGAGCAAAACTAGTGGTACCCGATATTTAACACCCATTGTGTTATCAGTAAATTTAATTACGATTTAGCGTTCAAATCTAATAAAAGATTTAACTACTGCATGGAGTAAAACTGGTGGTACTCCATTCTCGAATAATTTTCAAATTTGGTAAATATAATTACCACATTCACATTTCAATCTAATTAAAGATTCATTAAAACTCCATCTTAGTTTTAATCTTCAAAAATCATTATTTAATGATTTATTCAACTTAGGAAATTAATCCTGTCTTTAACTAGATTAAAGAACAAGTTTAAAACACTATTCATGATAATCCCAAAATCATCTTCCATTTAATATGGAATCTTCATGGAAATCAGATCAATCATAATCAATATGAATTTTCATATCAGACTAGTACTATAAGTAGAATAATGGCAAAGCCTTTTAAATTCCATAAATAGAACGATCTTCCTTTACAAAATCTCATCTCGATTATTAATAAATTGAATTCCACTCAATTCCAATTTAATGTATTAAATTGGAAAATTTCATTAAATCTTAGTTAAAAGATTTATTCTTTTCTTAACTGTGTTTAAGAACGATGTTACAGAAGACACCATTCACGACAAACCAAAAATCCAATTTGATATTAAATACAGGGCATGGAATAGAAATCATATCGGCTTATATTCAATATCAAATTCTGAAACCAACAGATATCTTATTGGGAATAATGATATCTATATCTTCCAAATTTCTCAACGATATCAGTATAATCACGGAATCCAATACTGAAATATCCGAAGATAATTACCATCTAAATCCTTTCCAATTCATACGTTGGAAACTTGGAAATTCTGATTATATTAAAAACATATAATTTCTTTTTGGTTTTTTACTCAAGTTGATAAACAACTTATTCAGATAAAAATATATTTTATCTTTACAAACTTGGAATATTTCATCCAAAATCATTTAAAATCATCAAATATGATTTATCATAATTTATTCATATTTTTAATAATTTTAATAATTCCCTTACAGCCAGTTTCCAATATCGGCCATCGAACTACATCCATGGAGAACTTTTCTAAACCTGATTTGGACATATTTTAAAATCTAACTGTTGGATTTTAAATCACATATATTCATTTGAAAGATCTTTTTGATACGTACCCAACGGTTCTGGTTTTAGGAGAATTCGACGGTCGGATCTCCCGTTACGTCAATTCGAAGTTACAGATTGACGCTCGCGAATTGTTGCTGCGACAAGCCTTCTATTCAAGCCCAAATTCAATTTATAATTAAAAATAAAATCAAAAAAATTTCCCAAATAATTTAAAAATATTATAAATTATTCACAACTACCATTTGAAATTTTATTTCAATCATTTTACTTCAAAATCAAATATCTTCATTTTAAGCAATTATATTACATATAATAGATTAATTCGATTTCTATTCATAACGAATTATATAAACGTTTATAAATTCGTTTAAAAATGATTTCAAATTCCATTTCAATTTTAAATCAAAACTGAACATCCCATATTATTTTATCATTAAGATAATAATATTTTCAAAATGTCAGATTTTGAAATCAAATCTTCTCGATCCATTATAATTGTGTCCATCCAAAACCGAAATCAAAATCAAACCTTGTTTTTTCATTGAATATTATATTAAAATATTCATTTTTATTCTAGATTGAAATGAGATTCAACCAATTACCATATAATTTTTTTATATGGATTTTATACATCACATGCATTCAACAATAAATATAAGCAATTATTAAACATTCAATTCACATCTAGAGTGGATCTACAACTGTATAAGCATTAAATAATTAAATAATGTTTATAACTGTCTGTCAATCAATTGAATAACATCAAATCTAAACACTTGGGATTAGTATAACCAAATATTATCTCAATACCCATGTGGGGTTTTCAACCAATAAATAATCAATAAATAAATTAATTATTCATTCCAATTGATATAAATTAAAATGGGTGAACATAAACAAGTTGGTTGACTTGTAAATGGATATTTAATCCAATTTTAACTACCACAAATAATTTAACATCATTTTCGTATGTTAATTATTTCAAAATTATGTTCAATTATAATACAAAAAATCAACAATTCATCCATCAGGTTTTCGAACAACTGGGATGTGAGCTACCATGCACCGTATACGGATTTGTGATAATTAAATCAAATATAGATCAGCACAGGCAATGAATATATATTTAGTTATAAAAATAAATAATTGTACAAAATATTTGATTAAGAGACTTCTCACATTGATCGGTTTCGAAATCATTATTAAAACGATTATTTTAATAAAATTAAATTGTGCGTTTGATTTTATCAAAATCTGTAACTAGCTTGATACTCGTTCCAGTCAGTTCTTGCGTAGTATTTTTCACCATGATTCCAATGATGCCTATGTTGCTAAATTCTGTAATCGTTTGCAGAAGGTATGTTATTTCGAACCTTAATTACAAAACTTGATAATTAAATTATTAATTTACTTAATTAACCCTTAATCTTTTCTCTAATCTTCCCCTAACTTATCTTCCTCGATGTAACCTGTAACCCATCCTCACCGTCTTCAACCACCAAGTGTCGCCAGCTATAGGCAATCGAAACTCGATCCACCTACGTCACATGAAAAGCCTTGAACTCCCTTCTACCTCCAAAAATTAGGTAACCTCCATCGGCCTAGAAAGGCATGCGAAGTCAGCGTGTTTGAGGCCGATTCAACCTCCATGTGCCACGAGATTTCATCAACACCGTATGATATTAACGAGCTCGAAAATCTATTCAACTTTTGCCTTGTAATCCTGATCAAATTCACGTTGGATTTGGATATTTTAGGAGGAGAAGATTTGAGAATTTGGGCCATTCATTCCATAAGTGGCGACGTACAGAAATTAAGGGATTAGTATTTGCTGAAAATCCTTTTTATACCCATTATTTTATTATTTTAATCCAATTATTCAATTAAAAGTCTAGTTTAGTGTTCGAATTCCAAATGAACCCCAAGGAATGATGTTGCTATCCAAATACCTCCATTTCGGATACAATGGGATATGTTTCGTAAGCTGATTCGGTTGTTTCAGTCAGTTTTTATCGAAAATCAAATATAAATAAATATAACATTCAAAATTTATTTTCAACGTACGTTTTAATTTACCATGGCCACATACTAACTCCAAAAATTACGAAATCTGAAATCTAGCTATATTTTACAACTACGATTCTAACAAAACTAATTTCGTCGAATTCGGAGACCATTTGAAAAATGTCATTTTTATTAGCTTATTAAATTATAACTGAAATTGGAACATGAGTTTAAATTTACCACGCTTACATAGGAATTCCAATTCACTTGAAATTTTAAATCTAGCAATAATTTCACATTCCAGATCAAACAAAATTAGTTTCGTCGAAAACGAAGATCATTTGAAAATGACTATTTTTAAGGGCATAAATAATATAAATACATTCTATAATGACTATTTTAAATTTTAATCTGCACATAACTTACAATTCTAATGTTTCTTGTTTTACTGAAATCTAATCTATATTGAATTTTGTATATTCATTTAAAGTTCAAAACCAAATTTTCTAATTACCGCGACGTTACGAACTCGTTTTAATTAAATTTTATATTTATACGTTCTAACTTCGTTTTAAATAAATTATAAGTCGTTTATTCTCAAAATAAATCATTTAAAATATTTAATTTCCAATAAAATCAATTAAAATAATTTTTAAGTTGGTTTAAAAAATCAGGGTTGTTACAAAAATGACGTTCGGTATTTTACCATAACTTCTTCATTTCTTAATGAAAATTTGTTTCTTTAATCCTCTAGAAAGCTAATTCAAAGGACTACAACATTTATGTCGGCCACTTTATCTTATTCGATCGTTTATGTACCTGAAAACTAGATGCAAAGTCAGGTAAAAATCTACATGAAATGGACATGTTGAAAATGCCTCATGTTGTTTAATTTTATATATAAAATCAATAAATAATTTTAAGGATTTCTTTTCATGATAATTAAGTAGTCTAAGAAAGCTTCTTACTATAGAAAATTGGAGTTAAAAACTATATTTATGGTAAAGAAATAGAATCAAACATTTCGCCAAAATACTGGTCAAAAATCTAAATTTTTTGAAATTTGAAAACACTTCTGGTATTTGAAACGCTTTTTAAATGTTCCTAACCCTGAAATGTCTCGAACTAGAATCGTAGCATTTCTGAAGCCCTATCTTTTTTCTAAATTATTCATTGAGCACTCTAACAAGACCATAACTTTCACAGTACACCAGAAACGCTATAATAGCTGTTTAGAGTTTAAAAACCATTGTAAACAGCCTGGAATTTTCATAGCACAACAAAAATGCTATATAGCTGTTTTGAGTCTAAAATCATTATAAACTACCCAGAACTTTTCACAGTGCAATAGAAACGTTGTAATAGCTGTTTTGAGTCTAAAACCATTATGAACTACCACGGATCTTTTTTAATGCTTTATAAATACTGTAGTTTTTATTTAACATTCTTATTGATTGTTGTAACCTTTTATGGCTCTTTTTGAAACGCTATCTTTTCTTTTTTTCATTTGAACTTTAAAACCTTTATGAAGTAATTATCAATGTAACCACTTACTTCAGTAGTTTTGAGGTCCTTCTTAACATATATTGTAATATTTTAAGGTGGTTTCGGGTTTGTCTTAAACCTTTAAAAGTATGAATTTGAGAAAGTAAATTAAGATTGCTTTTGAGAAACATTTTCTTAATTATATTTCTTTGGGGTGCGGTATAAGACAATAGATCTTGGGTAGTGCAATATTACTCTATGTTGGTACTGAGCCTAGTAGAGTATACCCCTACTTAGTGAGGGGATGTCGACCGTAATATGATAGTTACCTTTGGACGATATGATGATATGCGGTATATGACAATAGATCTTGGATCGTGCAACTATTTTTCTATGAGATATTGAGCTAGTAGAGTACATCCCTACTTGGTGAGGAGAAGCAGACTGCAATAGGATAAGATATCCTAGATTGAGTGTGTGGCTTGGATCCACTTTGATGAATATAATCATGTTTTTAATCAAAAAAAACTTATTCAAAGATATTATTTGGGATGCCTATCTTGAAATAATACTCTCCGATACATTTCTATGGGTACCGCAACATAGAGAGTGCATCCTTACTTGATGAGTGGCATTGTCCAAAATACGATGAAATATCCTATATTAAGTGTGCGGTATAGATCCACTTAGATGGGTAAGATCTTATTTCTGATGAAAGAAATTTATATTAAAAAAATTCTGCTGCTAACTTGTTTTATATATTCATGCTTATAATTGGAAGGACTTTCTTTAATATCATTTGAACTTTGATATGATATTACCCTAATGAAGTTAATTGTTGATCCCTATAATACGAATACCACGATTACTCTTTGGTACATTTCGACTAGTATTACCCAAGAAGAATATGTCTTTACTTGATGATTTGGTATTGGCTGTAATTATAAACAAAAAAGGGGTCCTAGAATCTGCTTTAAATTGAGTGCATATATGCGGGAAGGAGACTGCATATTGATGTGGACTGAAATGAACATGATTCTATATTTGAATATAAGAAGAAACTATGGTAGGACTCCAGTAATAGCTTGCAGGATTGATAGAATGTTGATCACAAATTGAGAAGTTCTAATCATATAATATCTAGGTTTGTCTTATACACTAATTCCAAATTTCTATTTATGAAATTATTTTGAAAGTATTCTTTCAAGAAAGAAGCCCTAGACACATAGAGTTTTTTTTGTTGAATATATAGCATTAGTTGATTATTTACTGGATAGAATTTCGGGGACAAAATTCCTTCTAGGGAGGGAAGAATGCAACGTTCTGAATCTTTGAGCATAAAATATTTGAACATTGAGGTTATTTAAATATTTAAATATTGAATTGAATGTTATAAGAATGGTTTTATAACCTTGTTAATCCCTTTATAAGTATTAATTAATGAGGATGATTTTTTTTATTAAGTAGTTCGAAGTAATATTGGTAATGTGACTGAAAAACCGTTTAATTGATAAACGACTTTTTACATGTTAAAAATTGTTAGAACTTATATCCATGCTAATGCAATTTAAGAACACATATAAAATTATTAATAACTCTCTTAGCTAGCATAAACATGAATTAAATAAATTAAGTATGAAATACATAATTAAAATGAAAAAAGACTAATGTCTTAATATGCAAAAAGATGGACACATATGCTACTTAGGTGTATATGGTAGAACCATCTTCATACACCTAAGTAGTCATGTGTCATCACCTTAATGTTATCATAATTGATGATGGACAAGTGTCCAAGGTCAAAAAACCAAAATAGCCTATGAAAAGGTTATAAATAGCATGGCCATTTTGATAAGTGGAGGCACCAAGAAAACCCTCTTCTTTAATTAGGCCATAACTCTTAAACTACTTATCCAAATTCGATGATTCTTTTTTTTGCTAGAAAGCTATTTCAGAATGGAAGAAGTTTTATTTATCTCATTTTGCAAGATTCATAAAGGAGAATTTTTGAAAGTCACTTGAAAGTGAAACTATTTTTTGGTACGTATTTCTATTTTCAGAAATTCCTACTCTCTGTTTTTGAGCCATAACTTTCGATTTATTTATCGAAATTGACTAATATTCATCTTGCTGGAAAGTTAATTCAAAATGGAGCAAATTTTATTTAAATCATTTTTGCCAAATTTGAGAGTAGTTTATGGGAAAATCAGTGAGAACTGAGTAGATTTATTATTTCTGTTTTTCAAGCCAGAAATAATTGGTTCACTTTCACCGGCCATAACTTTTGATTTATTTGGCCAAATTGCCTCAAACTTTTTCAATAGAAAGATAATTTAATTATGAACACTTTTCATGTTTATCACTTTTCCTAATTCAAAGAGTAGCGTGGATGAAATCCTATTGGAAGTGAAATGTTTTGCTGGTTTTGTTCTTTAAACACATAAATCATTGTTTTACTTTCAAAATTCATATTTAAATGTTTAACACTCCAAAATCCTCTCAAATTTGGACTTGATCTTCCTCATAGTGTCATAAACAAACTTTCAAAATTGAGGATGTTAAATCAAAGTGAAAGAGAGTCAAAACATGTCAAAACCTAGAGCAAAGTTGACACGAATTTTGCGAGTTGTGATGATTCAAGAAAGATATTTGATTGCTTTGGGATGATAGTTGGAATTATATTATGTTTTAGAAAGCTTGTGCGTGAAGATAGCAAGGAGAACTGTGAGTATAATCAACATCTAAATAATTAATAATTTCTTAGGCTTGTGTTTTAATTTAATGCTGCACATGACTTCAACATACTATATTGGTTGCGATCTTTGCTTTGGTAAGCAAACAACATATGCGACTGATGATTGAGGACATTGATGACTTAGTATGACTAGCATAAAGTCCTGAAACCAAGAACACAAGGATTAGTTGGGAACTGGGATAGACATAGAACACCTACTGTTTGATAGCAAAAATCGTTATAATTGCATTATCAAAATGCATTACTTTGACAAATTTTTATGATTATGTAGAACAATATTTGCAAGTATTCCTTTTCTTTATGATTAAGAATACTAAGAAACTTACTTATTACACAATGTTTGGGGTTATTATATATTTTTATCATGAAGGAGTTTTCGTATAAAGAAGTTGATTATTATTTATATTAGAGGATGTTTATCCTTTGAAAGAAAGGTTTTATAAGAGATATATAGGTGTCTTTCAAGATGAGTATTTACAAAATGTTTTAACCTTACTTGATATAAAGAGTATTTTTGGAAGTAAATATTGATTTTGAAAGTTTTATGTGAAGAAGAACTACGTTAGCTTGATCCTACATCTAATTGCTTAACAAATTAGATAAAGGTACGTAGGCAGTTACAAGTGGTAGTGGTGCAGCTGCTATAATAATGAAATATGATATTTCATCTTAAGTTGGTGCATTTTTCATGTTTATCTTTTAAGCTATACAGACGTACTTATCGAGTGTGCAGGAATGACTACTAATATCCATTTCAACAGAGTTGCATAATAGTAGATTATGGTATTTGTATTTAATTTATATTCAAGCATACCTAGTGAATTAGATAGAAAACTCTGATAAGTGGTATTTATTAAAATTATATCCAATGCATTTAGTAATGTTGTACATATTTAACAAATATGATGATATCTGTCATTGTTTGTTTTAAATGGACGAATTTTCGACAACTTTGGCTAGTTCAAAATTTCTGGGTCGTTATTGCAAATTTGCAAATATTATGAAATTTATTTGATCTCATTTAGCTTCAAATAAGTAGTTTGGATAACATTCATCAAGTGGCGAGGTCGAGGGCTGATATTAATTTATCTGGTAATAGCCAACAACATGGAGTAGGGATATTCAATGCAGAGAGTTGTTGCCAAGGCTTCAGACTTGTTATGCCTTTTTAATCTTTATTCTTGTCGAAATTAGATTTTACTTATAGAATATGTATTATGTCACTATAATCCCTATATTTTTGGTGTTAGCAATATGATGTATCATATTAGATTTTTTTTGTTTTGAATTTTAGCAAATAAATTTCTACTCTTGTTATCGCTAATTTAATGATTTTTTCGAGCCACTATTCTACTGCATACCTGTAACTTTATATGTTCCAATTGAGTGTAGCAGGTGATTTTAGAGGTAAACCAAAGCTAAATGCAACGTTGTCCCCACTTTAGCCTGCCACGTATTTCATATATTTGGAAATATTTACTTAAACTTGTTACTGCATGTTTATGCACCTATACAAATTTGTATGTGTTTATATTATAGTGGATGTGTGTGTATGTATATAAATTTTTGCATATGTAGTTATTTATGCAGGGTGTGTATATGTATTTGTGTGTAAGATTTTGAGGGTGTGGACGTGTTAGGTTAAATGCATACATGCCAAAAAGTGTCATACAAGTGAATTCTTTTTCATGTTATTTAATGAATAACTTTTATCATTAGTTCGATCAACAAAGACACTGTCAAATATTAGCCTATTTCTGCTAGTAAAAATATAGATTACCTGCCAAATCATGGATATCCAATATCATGACATGGGATAATATCTTTTAACAAATTATGAAACTTTATATAAGTATGTACGCATTCTTAGTTCTACTCGGATTATATCAGTTGCTTGCAAGTAATAATTACCACTTATAAATAGCCAACTTCGTGGGCTGCTAAAGAAATAAAAGAGTAAATAAAATAAAATAGTAAAGATAAGAGAGAATATGTCTAATGGCAATCATGATATAATATTATATAGCATTATACCGTCATTGTAACAAGTCTTGGGTAAAGGACAAATAAGAAATTATAGAAGAAGCATATATAACAACTTGCTTTACTGAACGTGCATGGGGACATGCATTCTTCAATTTTACAAGCATGGTTCTATTTCATGTTCTCCAAGAAACCAAAATATTAATGCAATAAGCTTGGTAATTTAATCTGGCATTAAGTAATGACAATTTTAATTAGGTGTGCAAGTGAAAGTGTCTTTTGTGAAACATAGATATTTTTGCAACATTTACATCAAACTTATTTATCATTTGTGCAACCGGTATTCTATCTTACATGGTATGCACGTGGTCCAAGTAGGTCCCTCCTTAAAGACTGTGTTTGTTAGGGGAAATATCAGAAATAGGTTGTTGCCTAGCCCTTGGGAAGTTAGATTAGAATTTGAATGGACTAATTAGATTATAATTTGGCATGATATGTGAGTTGGATAGATTACACTACACAGATTAAAATCCAGTTTTAATATGCTATAACATGACCTAATGGATGAGTTTAAGTGTGAGTTATACATTGAGTTGGAAGGCCAGTGGGCGTAGATTTTGAGTGAAACGTGACAAGGGGCAGTGATTTATAGACTCAACACGCCAATTCAATCATGAAGCATGCTAGCTCATTTCAGTCCGTGAAATTTTCGGATCAGGCATTAAATGAGCACAATAATAATGTTCCCCTCTTTTGTTTCTTAGTGCTTACATATGCACTACATTTACTTACTAACACATCTTCCCCATCATTTTTGTACTTGGATTATATTTCTCTTTACTATTTTCCTTTTTTGGATTGATTGCATGTTATTATGAGGAGGAGTTACTGTGTTTCAGGTTGAATGTTTTGTTTGGAGAACGTGGCAAGGTAAGGAGTTACTGCGTTTTGGTTAGGTGTTTGGTTTGGAGAACTTAACAGGATGAGATGTGCTGGTGCGTTAAAGTATGAGTATGAATTTATATTTGTTTAAGGTGAGGTGTTCTGTTTCTTAGAAATGCATTACTTTGAATATGTTGCTTTTCCTTGTCTTATGCACTTTAATTCACTATAAAAAATGAATGATTACAATAGAAGTCGCAAAATCTTGTTGCCAATACACTACAACAAAAACACCATATTACAACTTTAATTTTACTACTGTGCGTAAAGCACAGCTATAATAAATGCTTTTTTACAACTGTGTAAAACACACTGTTGTAATAAATGCTTTTTACAGCTGTAAAAAAACACTATTGTAATAAACATATATATCACAACTTTTCATTTTATTCGTTGTAATAGAGATGCCTAGTACAAACTTCATGTTTATAATATCTATATTTAATAACTAATTATATTGATATTTATTAATAATAATTAATAATTAACTTTGGAATCAATAATATTTGTCAATTATTATTAAATAATTAATAGTTAAAAGTAGTAATTTATTTTTAATAGTTAATGTATGTTAACTAGCTACTTATTAATTAATAGTAACATAAGCTTTTAATAAGTATTACTCTCGATTATAATTAATTAAGTAGAAAATAAGTAAAAGTCAATTAATAACTGTTATTAATAAGTAATATTTAATTTATTAATAACTGTTATTAATAAGTAATATTTAATTAATTAATAATTCACAACCAAATACTTGTAATTAATAATTGATAATATTTTTTTAATTAAGTAATAATAACTAAATGCTAATTAAGAATTAAAACATAATACCAAATAATATAGTAATAAATTTAAACAAATAAATAAAAGATTTTGATTCATCCATTCTGTTTGTGTGTAAATGGATACTGTTTGTACAGAAAATTTTGTATTATAATAATATTAATTTTTTGGCTGTTTATAACTATAAGTACTAAAATACTTTAATGTTCTGAAAAATTTTCGTTATAGACAAGACTTAAAACATCAAAAAGAAGTGAGTCCTGCGCCAATGAATTCTGAAATTTTCGTTTCCCTCCATAGGTCCGCTTTTCAATATGTTCTGAAATTTTACCTTCCCTCCACAAGCAAGATTTTAGTGAAACCCAAAGCCCAGGAGACCCAATTCAAAAGACAAATTAAAATAACCCGACTCTCTGTCTTGAATCGCCGCCTTAGAAAACCCTCGCTCTCACCATCTTCAGTTGTCTCGTGGCCTATGATTTTCCCCTTCCCTCCCATGCGAAATTTAAGGGTAAAAGTCGGCTGAACCCTCGTCGAATCATCGGTGTCTCAAATGGAGTCCTTTGAAACCTGAATCCGAACGTCATTCAACCCTAGCTTCTTTTACGATTCTCTCGTCGTTACTCAGTAAAGTAATATTTTCCTCTAATTTTCTTTCAATCTTCATGTTTAATTAGTTAGGTTTCTGACCATATATTTATTTGAATTATAAATTTAAGTTTTTCCATCACAATTCGGGGGTAAACTTCGATAGTTCGATTTTGTTAAACACGTCTTAGGTGAATACATGAGGTTTCGTTTGAATGTTTATTACTTTGAGATTTCAGTCTTTTTCTTCTTTCATTGTATATCCTCTCGTTAGCCTAATTATTTGTTTTGCTAGGGGAGTGCGAGTATTGTAGAGTGGATTAGCTTTAATTTCAGTAGTTGTTTGAAACTTATCTTTGGTTGGTATATAAAAGTAGTTAATTAATTCTGTTCTGTCGTTTAATGTTGTTATTATTTTCATTATATCATCTTTACGTTGGCTTAGCGGAGGAGAATTCAAATTGAGAGTCCATCTTGGCAAAAATGGACAGTCTTTTGGGGGCGATGATCGATTTTGAATGTTAATGGACTTATATTGAATCTTTTTATCTTGGTCTGCAATCAATTAAATTTCGTTTTCGTTTAATTGCAGCTACCATGCAAAAGGCGGAACATTGTTATTGAAGGATTCACAGCTATTGTGCTTTTATCTAGTTGATTGGTACCGTATATCTAGTTAATTGGCATTTCACACGTGAAATTTAGCGTAGACACAGTTATGTTTGTAATAGTTTGTTAGATGGAAGGAAGCAAGGCATTTGGGATCCCTTTGTACATTCGGGTATTTATGAGTTAGAACATGTGCTCTTGCTTCGACTTAAAATCAAGTACAATATCTGTTTCATCCAATTTCGATAGGCAGCATGCTGCGATTCAAACTTGGATTAAATTATTTTTGTGTTGTTGCTAATGTTTAAATATTATATTAGTACTCAAATGTATCTCATTAAGAAAATGAAGTGGATCAAGTTATCAGAACTTCCATTCATAACACAGTAGGGACGACCATAGTTGATGACAGCAATGGAGATATAGCAGCTGATCAGTATCACAGATATAAGGTAAGTTTTCAGTGTATACTTTTATTAAATAAAATAAAAACTTTGGAATAAGAAAAGTTTTTGAGATATACAATATAAATGAACAACTGTACACCTAGTACAGATGAAAATAAATCACATTCTGCTTATTTTATTTTGTTTACCGATCATTTGTGACTTCTGTACAATGACAGGAAATGTAAGGTTGATGCATGATATAGGTTTGGCTGCCTACCGATTCTCAATATCTTGGTCTCGGCTTGTTCCTGGTAAAATAATCAGTTGGTTTCATTTTTATCTGGACAAAAATAGTAAACACTAACATCAAAAATTAATAGTAATAAATATGCTTTTTGCAGATGGAAGAGGGCCTGTAAATCCCAAAGGTTTACGATACTACAACGATCTGATTGATGCACTTGTTAGCTATGGTATTAACAGCTGAAATTTTTAGGTAATCCAGTCTCTTTGAAATTTGTAAATTAGAATAAGAGATTTCAATAATTGCAGGTATTGAGCCTCATGTTACATTGTATCACTTTGATCTTCCACATGCATTACAAGTTGAGTATGAAGGTCTCACAAGCCAAAGGATCATGTAAATTTCTGGTTCTTATAAAAATCGTGGCACTTTCTGAAGATTTTGAATTATTGTTTGTAATACAACGGTGTTGTCTAAAACTTATTGTTTTTAATACTAAATATTTGAGTATTTTAATAAATTAGTTTGTAAGTAATTGTAATATCGGATTTGCTTATGGAGTATTACTATATTTAGTGTGTTTTTCTTTTCAGTTGCAAAAGATGTTTTTTTAAAAAAAAACTCAAATGTCAATCACAACGGTGCATAACAGTTGTAGTAGATTTTATTACAACGGTGCATAACTGTTGAAATAAAGTTTATTACAACGGTGGAAAAAAGTTGTAAAATATACATATTACAAGGGTGTTGCAATAGTGCAAAAAGTTGAAAAAGATATTAGCTAATTACAACTTCTTAATACATGACGGTTTGCCCATTATTGTAAAATGTATATTACAACGGTGTTCCACCGTTGTAGTAGGGTCATTTTGTTTTAGTGATAGATGCTTTTTTCCCCTCCTTTTTTCCCTTTTTGTTGTGTTTTCATTTTATTAGCATTTTTGTTCGATGAGTTTATGTGCATAACTATAATAGAGAAATAATAATTTTAACTTTGATTTATTTTAAAGGAAATAGGCAAAGTCATAGGGCTGAAAGAGAATGAGGGAACCATGCCTTGTAACTATGGCCAAAGCCTCTTTGAAGAAATAGGTATTCACACTCTTTTCAATTTTTTATTTCCCCTTTTAACCTTGAAAAATCTAGAGAGATACAGTTTAACTCTATCCTGATATTCCATTATGGTACCCGATAAAAATATTGATTATTCTTCTTGCCGAAATGATTAGAAAAACCCAGTTTGAACTCTGAAATACTACACCATACAAAATCAGTTATATATATATGTATGTATGTATTGAAAATGGTATAAATGGACTATTGGAAGGAAAATTGATATTGTCTTATCATGAGTAGACTTGGTTTTTTTTATTTTTATTTACCCAAGCTCTTCATGTTAATAACTGCTGCAATGCATATACTTAGTTAAAAAGACTACGTAGTATAAATTTGTATGGTATAGAGCAACCTTTTATGTTGGAAGTCTTCGTTTAGAGTTAATTGACAACCCCACATGCCAAATCGTGATTCCCATGCATGTAGCAACAATAATCGTTTCATAGGGCCAACAATATGTTCAAAATTTTCCAGTTAATACTACCTTATGCTTTACATAAGAAAAGGAGTTTCATGTTAAATATGGATCCAATAATTAAATAATAAATTGTATAGGGTGACAAAATTAAGTGGTTATAGTTGTTAATATGCATACCCATATTTTCATGTATGTACCTGAAGCGACCCGAACCTCCCCGGTCTCCGAAGAGATGAGAAAGAACGAATTACTGTGAGGACAAGACAAAACAGAACGCAGACGGAAGAACATTTCATTGTTAATTACAACAATTCCATCAGATACAAGAATATACAGAGTATAATTGAATAAATTACATTCGATAAATATCAGAGATTACAATAAATTACATAGCAGCGGAAAATAATACAAAGCACAACTGAAGGTGATATACGGATACAGAGCTTTCCGGGTATCATTCCAGCTGTAAACCAGGATCCTATGAATATAAATCTGCAAAACCAAAACTATTAGCTGCCCGTGTAGAAAATAGGGGCACCCAGAGTTTAGGTTAAAATAATAAACTCCAGGTCCGTCATGTGACTGGTGTGAGAACTAAAACAGTTATTTAAAACTTTACTTTTAAAAGAGAGTAATTCAAGGGACCACGCCGTATAACACGGAACGAGTTTCCTCCCAAGAATACCAGTGCATAGAATAAACAACGCAATGCTTTTTCGAAAAATGAAGCTATTATAAGACCCAGGTCCCATCACACAATGCAACGCAAGCCAGAAGATAGGGTTTTCCCTTATAATAGCCAAACATGCTTGGTACATTTAAAACAAATCATTTGATACTATAATAAGTGTATAGTGTCAAAACAATTTCAATCATAAATATAAATCATAGACGGCATAGCATCCCATGCTACTATGTCGCCATACTAGGCTCTACAAATAAAGCCGAAATATCTCGTATTGGAAATTGGATTTCCGTTATGAGTCGAGGCAAGGGGCAAGCTCCTCTCCGCTTCGAGACACTCTAGCAAATGCCTCAGGACTACACACTCTGGGTAACCCTGGAATCGGCTGGGCCAGTCCTCTCTTACGTTTGAGGATTGGCAATTCCTGAACACACGATTCCCGGTCCTTACAGACCTAATATCGAGGCGCCTCATTCCAACAACCACAAAGGTGAAAAGTATATAAATGTCAGGGCTTGTAAGTCACTGACACCACCAAAGCTAGAAAGAAACGTCGTACTCTCCCAGCGGTACGTATCCTGTTTTTGACTCATACCGAGGTGTGAGGCTCGCGAATTCACGTTATACACAAAGCTATGCCACGTAGGCCGTGCTTTGATCATCAACCACAAGACTTTGCTTTTCAACAGAAGCCTTGATCCATGCAACTCAGCGTGCCACACGGGCAATTCATGCCATGCGATTGATATCTATCGATATATAACCTCTAAGTTCGTACGTCTCAGAGAAGGGCGTTAAGCTAGAGAATAAATTCTCCGCCGCCAAACAGATATATATTTAACAGAAATCAATCAACACGGAATAAAATCCAATGTCAGACACACAATCCATTTACAAGTTCGTTATGGGTCTGAACGAAACCGGAGGCACTTTCCTCGCATATCCATCGATCTCCAGGTACGTCTGGACGACCACCAACTATTTCCATCCTCTTGGGTGTACAACCCAATCAGGATCGTCAGAAATTATCCAAACGATGTGAAGACTTCCGGTCTTCGACCACCGTCTTCATCTTCGACATATCGTCGAATCGGTTATTCAGAATGGGTATAAACCCGGCCTTTCTGAACAACCCGCGTATATTAAAAACAAATGTTACACAAACACAACGAACGCCTCATTCCAATCCAGAATATTCTTTTATTCACAAAATCACATCCCTAGGGGAAAGGTTCCCATTAATTTTATCCAAGATAAATTCTTTAAAATTTATCCTTTAATCTTCCTTTGGATGCCATTTCAAACCAAATTATGGTTTTTCCAAACTAGTCGAGATTAGCGAACCACACTGAAGTAATTATTTATTTTATTTCCCAATCCCAACCTATTCATCCTATGAAGCAAAACTGGTAATACTCCATATCTAACACCACGGTGTTATCGGTAAAATTAATTACCATTTCACGTTCAAATCTAATTAAAGATTTAACTATCGCTGGGAGCAAAACTGGTGATACTCCATTCTCGCTTACTTTCTAAATTTTATAATTTAGATTATAGATTCACATTTCAATATAATTGCAGATTCATTAAAACTCCTTTTACTGGGTTAAAGGACTAATGTCATTCAAAACACAGTTCACGACAAACCCAAATCATATTCTATTTAGTACCGGGTTAAATAACAAGTGTCATTTAAAACACCCTTCACGATAACCCCATAAATCAATTCTATTTACAACCCATTTCAAATCTAATTTATTTATTTAAAAATAAATGGGTTTTAATTTTAGTTAAAAATTAGTTCATTTCGATAAAAATCTATTTTTATCTTTTCAAATATGGAGTTTTTCATCCCAATTTTTCCCAAATCATTTCTTATGATTTTACACAAATTATTACTATTTTTAATAATTTTATCAAGGCCTGTACAGTCGATTTCCATCAACGGCCATCGAACTGCACTTACATCGACCTTTTTCAAATTTGATTTGGACGTATCTCCAAATCCAACCGTTATATTTCAAATTTCTAATATTCGTTAGAAAGCTCTCTTCGATACGAACCCAGCGGTTCTGGTTTTAGGAGAATCCGACGGTCGGATCTCCCGTAATGTCCGTTTGAAATAAATGGTCGAAATTTACGAACTGCCGCGGCGCGGCGCGTTCTATTCAGGCCATTATATTATATATATATAATATATATAATATATATTTCGTCGATTACTATTTAAAACGAATTTTATAAATAGTTTTGAATTCGTTTCAAAAACAATTTTAACTTTTACTTCAAATTCAAATCAAAATTGAATTTTCTATTATAAATTCTCTTTAAAATTCGTTTCTATTTGATTTCAATTCAAATCGATTTTAATTCGATTCGAATTCATTTCGTTTTCTATTCAATTTAAATTCAATTCGTTTTCTATTCAATTCGAATTCAAATTGGTTTTCTATTCAATTCAAATCAAATTCGTCATATATTCAATTCAAATCAAATTTGTTTTCCATTCAATTCAATTCGAAATCGTTTTATATTCAATTCATTTCGAAATCGTTTTATATTCAATTCATTTCGAAATCGTTTTATATTCAATTCATTTCGAAATCGTTTTATATTCAATTCATTTCGAAATCAATTTCAATTCATTTCAATTTGAAATTTTTTTCTTTTCAATTCAATTCGAAATTGGTTTTCTATTCAAATCAAATTCAAATTTCATTTCAAAATATTCGATTTCGAAATCACTTTTCAGTATTCATTTAAAAATGAATAAAATCGATATAAATATCGTTCACGTCAAAATGGCGTCAATCTAATCAACACGGCTTCATATATTTCTATTTTCAAATATTCTATTTCAAATATTTCTATTTCAAATATTTCCTTTTCAAATATTTCTATTATTAGAATATTTCGCTCAACACATGACTAATCTCAACGGATGAGTACTGTCAACACATGAACCTTTATTTTATAATATTCTTTATTTTCCCGATTGGAATGAGGCCCAATTAATTACCATACAATATTAATTATATGGATTTTCATACATCACACGTATATAATAGCATTGAAAAATAATCAACAATCAACCAAAGTGCACTACACTGTATAAGCATCAAATATAGATATCTAACGCTTATAACAGTCTGTCAATCAATCGATCGACATATTTAATCAATCAGGATGAGTGAACTTCAAATTTCATCCCAACACCCGTGTGGGGTTTCAAACAATCAAACACATATTTTATTTGTGCAATTGGGCGATGTGTAAAATTTATCGTCCCAATCAATGTCCTTCAAATAGGTGTACATAAACAAACCGTCCAGTTTGTAAATGAATATTTTATTTTATTCACTTCCACGTTAAAAATTATATTTTTAACGATAAAATATTTTTTTTTAACACATGAATCTTTATTCAGTTCATTTACAAAATAAAAATGATATTTTTATTTTTCTAACTTATTTTAGAAAATTTCGGCGGCATAACGGCACGATACTAGAAACGGGACAAGGCCTAGCCTTACCCCCGGTCTAGTGAAGGCCCACGCCATTCACACATCAATAAAATCCATTCCATTTCACCAAACAATTCAATTCAAACCAAATAATCTAACCAACTACACTACCAAACAATTTAACAAACAAGCCATCCACGGTCTATGGATGACGGGTGTCGGGTGCTACTAAACACCGTCTGCATCCTAGTATATATATAACTAGAAAAAAAGTAATTTGAGTGAGAAGTTCTCACTGAAAGTTATCCAATACCACGACTCTTCATTTAGAGAAATCTACATCGTTCTCGCCTTTCTTCACTTTCGTTGCCCGTAACCACTATATATAAAAAATCACATTTTTACTTCGCTATTCAATATATAAAAATCGAATTTTTACTATGTTATTCAATATATAAAAATCGAATTTTTACTTTGCTATTCAATATATAAAAATCGAATTTTTACTATGCTATTCAATATATAAAAATCGAATTTTTACTTTGCTATTCAATATATAAAAATCGAATTTTTACTATGCTATTCAATATATAAAAATCGAATTTTTACTTTGCTATTCAATATATAAAAATCGAATTTTTACTTCAAATCCATATGGATAAAAATCGCATTTCTATACCGCTACTATACAGATAAAAATTCTATTTTTACAACGCTATTCTCTATATAAAGACTCCGCCTTTTCAACTATAAAGATTTCACCTTTTCAATTTCATCACTATAAAAATCACATTTTTATTTTGCTATATATGTAAAGATGATATTTTTACTATCTATAAAATATAAAAATTATATTTTTTCTTACTTATATTATAAAAATATATTTTTTCTACAACTATTTTAAAAATATAATCTTTTCTATTTTAAAAATCTAATCTTTTCTATTTTAAAAATAATTATATTTTCAAATCAAGTCTATTTATACTTTCAAAACATTGCCATTTATATTTTCAAAACATCTCTAATTTCAGTTTCAAAATAATGCTAATCGTACCTAATAAAAATAAAATAAAAAGAAAAACAAAAATAAATAAATTAATAAAAACTTACAGTCGAAAAATTGTGAAAGGGGAGGGGTCTGCCTATGTTCGCCGGAGGTGGTGGGCGTGGTCGGAGGCGGCTGCTGGCGCGGGTCAGGTGGTGGGGTTTGCGGTGGTCGGCGGTAGGAGGAAGGGGGGGTGTCGCTGTGGTCTTCGATGGAAAGGGGGGGTTGCCTCACGCGGCGGCACGATTAGGGGGGGGGGGGGGGTTGCCTCGCGCGGCGGCGCGATTAGGTGGGGGGGTTGCCTCGCGCGGCGGCGCCTCCTTCTTCTCTTTTTTTTCTTCTGTTTTTTGATTTTCTGATTTTGATTTTTAACGGGGGAGGGGGGGGGGGCAAAGAAATATAGAGAGGAGGGAGGGTTTTAATTTTTAATTTATTTAATTATTTTATTTTCACCAAAAAGCAACTTTTATTTTCGACCTCAAAATGAGGCCCACCGCCTGTCGTCCATAGCGTTTTACCCCCATTCCAAACACAATGGGATATGTATCGCAGACTGATTCGATCGTTACAATCAGTTTCCGTTAAAATCAACATATAACTCTATATATTGAATTTGAACGCGCATTTCAATTTACTGGGGTCACATACTAACTCTAAAAATTGTAGAAAAATATTTTCTAGCTTCGTATTGATGATACGGTCCTAACAAAACTAGTTTCGTCGAATTCTGAGACCGTTGGAAAAATGGCCAATTTCCAGTCGATTAAAATCAACTAAAACTGGTCAAACGCGTTTTCCTTTGCCACGCTCACATATTGATTCGAAAAATTATGAAATTTGGAATCTAGCAATAATTTAACATCACGGACCCAACAAAAGTGGTTTCGTCGAAATCCGAGGTCGTTTGCAAAATTCCCATTTTTAAGGGCCTGAATTCCATAGCGACTATTCAGAATTTTCAATTGGACATATCTTTTGATTCCCGCTATGAAATTTCGATTAGTCGGATTCGTTGGAAAGATATTCTCAAATAGATTCGAATGTTTTTGGTTTCACTAAAATCCGGATTGTTTTGCACCCGGTACATTCAATTGAAGTTTGAAATCGAATTATCGAACTACCGCGCCATTTTCAATTCTATTTATAATTATATATAAATATTTATATTCTAACGACGACGTATATAAATATATACGTTCGAATTATATTCAAAATAAATTTCTCGTCGATATTATTTAAAATAATCATTTTAAATATTCTGAATTCGCTAAAATTGCCAAAATAAAAATTTTAAACTGGCTCAGATTTTCGGGTTTTTACAATCTCCCCCACTTAAAACTTTTCGTCCCCGAAAAGGAACAAAGTCGAAAGTGGTTTGATTAATCAACTCTACGTTCGATCTGGCTTTCATTCTCCAACTTTTCAGTTTCTGAGAATTTTCAAAAAATTCAAAAATTTGGCTAACACCCTAAATTTTTGAAAAATTTCGCCTTAACCTCCCCTGCACCGGGAGCCACGGGAAAATCCCGAAATTGCCATATAGGACTTCTGATCTTAAAAAGAAAAAGAAAAAGAAAAAGCCAAGCGACTAGCCAATAGGCTCATAAAATCATCATCACCCAAACAAAACAGTAAATTATAGTAAACATGTACCTATTTGTCGGGCAAACAAATTTTATTCTCTGCTCTAGCCTCCTTGTTATGACCTGTTCAATGTAAGTATATGTATATGCAAGCAAATGCGACCAATTTTCAATACAATTCAATATTTGGTTCAATTAGGCATAATGGTTCAAAATTATCAAACAAATAAACAAACAACACAAACATCAATCAATTAGTGGATTTAACGTTTCAAATTCATAATTTTGATATATAGTCAAAAATCATGTTTTTGATGCCAATTCACAACAATAAATCTATCTATATAAGTTTTGGTTCTCACACCAGTCTAATGGAAGTATATAGATAATCACACCTTCGAAACACGAACGTAAATATTGATGATGCCATGGTCATTATCAACATTATCTTCGGGCGACTAGAGTATGATTCTATATCTATCCAGTATATTAAAACTTCGACTATACGTTCATGACGCGTATACGCGAAATCTTTATATACTCGATTGTCCAAATTCAAAATAAATAAATATTCAAATACGTATAAAGCGATTTAAATTTTAAAAACAAAATGGTTTTCATTTGAAAAATATACTCTTCACACTCGTTCTAGGATACTACTGATCTTATCTCTAACGAGTCAATCTAATTGGATATTACTAATCCAATATCTGATGAATTCTTTCGTATGGTTCTAATGTGTCTTGTTCTCGAGCTCTGTAAACCAAAGCTCTGATACCAAATGAAGCGACCCAAACTTCCCCGGTCTCCGAAGAGATGAGAAAGAACGAATTACTGTGAGGACAAGACAAAACAGAACGCAGACGGAAGAACATTTCATTGTTAATTACAACAATTCCATCAGATACAAGAATATACATAGTATAATTGAATAACTTACATTCGATAAATATCAGAGATTACAATAAATTACATAGCAGCGGAAAATAATACAAAGCACAACTGAAGGTGATATACGGATACAGAGCTTTCCGGGTATCATTCCAGCTGTAAACCAGGATCCTGTGAATATAAATCTGCAAAACCAAAACTACTAGCTGCCTGTGTAGAAAATAGGGGCACCCAAAGTTTAGGTTAAAACAATAAACTCCAGGTCAGTCATGTGACTGGTGTGAGAACTAAAACAGTTATTTAAAACTTTACTTTTAAAAGAGAGTAATTCAAGGGACCACGCCGTATAACACGGAACAGGTTTCCTCACAAGAATACCAGTGCATAGAATAAACAACGCAACGCTTTTTCGAAAAATGAAGCTATTATAAGATCCAAGTCCCATCACACAATGCAACGCAAGCCGGAGGATAGGGTTTTCCCTTATAATAGCCAAACATGCTTGGTACGTTTAAAACAAATCATTTGATACTATAATAAGTGTATAGTGTCAAAACAATTTCAATCATAAATATAAATCATAGACGACAAAACATCCCATGCTACTATGTCGCCATACTAGGCTCTACAAATAAAGCCGAAATATCTCGTATTGGAAATTGGATTTCCGTCATGAGTCGAGGCAAGGGGCAAGCTCCTCTCCGCTTCGAGACACTCTAGCAAATGCCTCAGGACTACACACTCCGGGTAACCCTGGAATCGGCTGGGCCGGTCCTCTCTTACGTTTGAGGATTGGCAATTCTTGAACACACGTTTCCCGGTCCTTACAGACCTAATATCGAGGCGCCTCATTCCAACAACCACAAAGGTGAAAAGTATATAAATGTCAGGGCTGGTAAGTCACTGACACCACCAAAGCTAGAAAGAAACGTCGTGCTCTCCCAGCGGTCCGTATCCCGTTTTTGACTCATACCGAGGTGTGAGGCTTGCGAATTCACGTTATACACAAAGCTATACCACGTAGGCCGTGCTTTGATCATCAACCACAAGACTTTGCTTTTCAACAGAAGCCTTGATCCATGCAACTCAGCGTGCCACACAGGCAATTCATGCCATGCAATTGATATCTATCGATATATAACCTCTAAGCTCGTACGTCTCAGAGAAGGGCGTTAAGAAAGAGAATAAATTCTCCGCTGCCAAACAGATATATGTTTAACAGAAATCAATCAATACAGAATAAAATCCAAAGTCAGACACACAATCCATTTACAAGTTCGTTCTGGGTCTGAACGAAACCGGAGGCACTTTCCTCGCATATCCATCGATCTCTAGGTACGTCTGGACGACCACCAACTATTTCCATCCTCTTGGGTGTACAGCCCAATCAGGATCGTCAGAAATTATCCAAACGATGTGAAGACTTCCGGTCTTTGACCACCGTCTTCATCTTCGACATATCGTCGAATCGGTTATTCAGAATGGGTATAAACCCATCCTTTCCGAACAAGCCGCGTATATTAAAAACAAATGTTACACAAAAACAACGAACGCCTCACTCCAATCCAGAATTGTGGCGGCCAGGAATTTCGCTCGATCTGAATCAGTCGTTAAACCGATCTAGACTGTTCGAAACCCCTGATCGTTTTGAGAACACGACAAATTAGAACGCAAACAGAAGAACATTTCATTGCTATTACAACATTTCCATCAGATACAAGAATATACAGAGTATAACTGAATAAATTACATTCGATAAATATCAGAGATTACAATAAATTACATAGCAGCGGAAAATAATACAAAGCACAACTGAAGGTGATATACGGATACAGAGCTTTTCGGATGTCATTCCAGCTGTAAACCAGGATCCTGTGAATATAAATCTGCAAAACCAAAACTACTAGCTGCCCGTGTGGAAAATAGGGGCACCCAGAGTTTAGGTTAAAACAATAAACTCCAGGTCAGTCATGTGACTGGTGTGAGAACTAAAAAAGTTATTTAAAACTTTACTTTAAAAGAGAATAATTCAAGGGACCACGCCGTATAACACGGAACGGGTTTCCTCCCAAGAATACCAGTGCATAGCATAAATAACGCAATGCTTTTTTCGAAAAATGAAGCTATTATAAGACCCATGTCCCATCACACAATGCAACGCAAGCCGGAGGATAGGGTTTTCCCTTATAATAGCCAAACATGCTTGGTACGTTTAAAACAAATTATTTGATACTATAATAAGTGTATAGTGTCAAAACAATTTCAATCATAAATATCAATCCTAGGCGGCATGAGTACCATCTATCATGTCGCCATACTAGGCCCTACAAATAAAACCGCAATACACGTATTGGAAATTGGATTTCCGTCATGAGTCGAGGCAAGGGGCAAGCTCCTCTCCGCGTTCGAGACACTCTAGCAAATGTCTCAGGACTACACACTCTGGGCAATCCTGGATCTTCAAGGCCGGTCCTCACTTACGTTAGAGGATTAATTATGCCTGAACACACGTTTCCCGGTCCTTACAGACCTAAAATCGAGGCGCCTCATCCAACAACCACAAAGGTGAAAAGTATATAAATGTCAGGGCTGGTAAGTCACTGACACCACCAATGCTAGAAAGAAACGTCGTGCTCTCCCTGCAGTTCATATCACGTTTTTGACTCATACCGAGGTGTGAGGCTCGCGAATTCACGCTATACACAAAGCTGCCACGTAGGTCATGCTTTGATCATCAACCACAAGACTCTGCTTTTCAATAAAAGCATTGATCATTGCATCTTAGCGTGCCACACAGGCAATTCATGCCATGCGACTGATATCCATCGATATACAACCTCTGAGCTCGTACGTCTCAGAGAAGGGCGTTAAGCAAAAGAATAAATTCTCCGCCGCCAAACAGATGTATATTTAATAGAAATCAATCAACACAGAATAAAATCCAATGTCAGACACACAATCCATTTACAAGTCCGTTCTGGGTCTGAATGAAACCGGAGGCACTTTCCTCGCATATCCATCCAGCTCCAAGTACGTCTGGACGACCACCAACTATTTCCATCCTCTTGGGTGTACAGCCCAATCTGGATCGTCAGTAATTATCCAAACGATGTGAAGACTTCCGGCCTTCGACCACCGTCTTCATCTTCGACATATCGTTGAATCGGTTATTCAGAATGGGTATAAACCCGGACTTTCCGAACAACCCGCGTATATTAAAAACAAATGTTACACAAACACAACGAACGCCTCATTCCAATCCAGAATATTCTTTTATTCACCAAATCACATTCCTAGGGGAAAGGTTCCCATTAATTTTATCCAAGACAAGTTCTTTAAAATTTATCCTTTAATCTTCCTTTGGATGTCGTTTCAAACCAAATTATGGTTTTCTGAACTAGTCGAGATTAGCGAACCACACCGAAGTAATTATTTATTTTATTTCCCAATCCCAACCTATTCATCCCATGAAGCAAAACTGGTAATACTCCATATCTAACACCACAGTGTTATCGGTAAAATTAATTACCATTTCACGTTCAAATCTAATTAAAGATTTAACTATCGCTTTGGAGCAAAACTGGTGATACTCCATTTTCGCTCATTTGCCAAATTTGATAATTTAAATTATCAATTCACATTTCAATATAATTGCAGATTCATTAAAACTCCTTTTACTGGGTTAAAGAACTAGTGTCGTTTAAAACACAGTTCACGACAAACCCAAATCACATTCTATTTATTTATTGGGTTAAAGAACAAGTGTCATGTAAAACACCCTTCACGATAAACCCACAAATCAATTCTATTTACAACCCATTTCAAATCCAATTTATCTATTTAAAAATAAATGGGTTTTAATTTTAGTTCAAAACTAGTTCATTTCGATAAAAATCTATTTTTATCTTTTCAAATATGGAGTTTTTCATCCTAATTTTTCCCAAATCATTTCTTATGATTTTACGCAAATTATTACTATTTTTAATAATTTTATCAAGGCCCGTACAGTCGATTTCCAACAATGGCCATCGAACTGCACTTACAGCGACCTTTTCCAAATTTGATTCGGACGTATCTCCGAATCCAACCGTTAGATTTCAAATTTCAAATATTCGTTAGAAAGCTCTTTTCGATACGAACCCAACGGTTCCGGTTTTAGGAGAATCCGACAGTCGGATCTCCCGTAATGTCCGTTTGAAATAAATGGTCGAAATTCACGAACTGCCGCGATGCGACGCGTTCTATTCAGGCCATTATATTATATATATAATATATATAATATATATTTCGTCGTTTTCTATTCAAAACGAATTTTATAAATAGTTTTGAATTCGTTTCAAAAACAATTTCAACCTTTATTTCAAATTCAAATCAAAAATTGAATTTTCTATTATAAATCCTTTTTACTTTCATTTTTATTGGATTTCAATTCAAATCGATTTTTATTCGACTCGAATTCATTTCGTTTCCTATTCAATTTAAATTCAATTCGTTTTCTATTCAATTTGAATTTAATTCGTTTTCCATTCAATTTGAATTCAATTCATTTTCTATTCAATTCGAATTCAAATTGGTTTTCTATTCAATTCAAATCAAATTGGTTTTCTATTCAATTCAAATCAAATTCGTTATATATTTAATTCAATTCAAATCAAATTCGTTATATATTTAATTCATTTCGAAATTGTTTTATATTCAATTCATTTCAAATTTGTTTTATATTAATTCATTTCAAATTTGTTTTAAATTCAAAAATGAGTAACGTCGATATGAATATCGTTCACGTCAAAATAGCGCATCACTAATCAACACTGCTTTATATTCAATAAATGGATCTATATCTCTTTCAATACACGACTCTATGTCTTTGTCAACACATGACTAATCTCAGCGAATGAGTATTGTCCACGTGTGACTATTTTTGTTATTTAATATATTTTATGAAAATTAAGGTATCTATCGTTTGATATTGAATCAGACTCCAACCGTAAATTAGTAAGAGAACGATTTCCTGAATATTAACCCCGAAGGCCGAAATCAACATCAGATTAATATCCAGGAGACCACTCATCTCATCTATTTTCCAGTTGATTTCTAATTCTATATATGATAAAGATGTAAATTTTATTGTTAGAATATTTCGTTCAACTCATGACTAATCTCAACGGATGAGTACAGTCAACACATGAACCTTTACTTTATAGTGATAAAGATATAAATTTTATTGTTAAAATATTTTGTTCAACACATGACTAATCTCAATGGATGAGTACAGTCAACACATGAACCTTTACTTTATAGTGATAAAGATATAAATTTATTGTTAAAATATTTCGTTCAACACATGACTAATCTCAACGGATGAGTACAGTAAACACATGAACCTTTACTTTATAATATTCTTTATTTTCTAAATTGGAATGAGGCCCAATCAATCGACATATAAAGTTAATTATATGGATTTTCATACATCACACGTATATAATAGCATTGAAAAATAATCAACCATCAACCAAAGTGCACTACACTGTATAAGCATCACATATAGATATCTAACGCTTATAACAGCCTGTCAATCAATCGATCGACATATTTAATCAATCAGGATGAGTGAACTTCAAATTTCATCCCAATACCTGTGTGTGGTTTCAAACAATCAAACACAGATTTTATTTGTGCAGTTGGGCGATGTGTAAAATTTATCGACCCAATCAATATCAGTCAAATCAGTGTATATAAACAAATCGGCTGATTTGTTTATAAATATTTATTTATTCACTTTCACGTTAAAAATTATATTTTTAATGATAAAACATTTTATTCAACCTATGAAAATATTCTATTCAGTTCATTTATTAAATAAAATGATTTCTTTATTTTTCTAACTTATTTTAGAAAATTTCGGCGGCATAACGGCATGATACTAGAAACGGGACGAGGCCTAGCCTTATCCCCAGTCTAGTGAAGGCCCACGCTATTCACACATCAATCAAATCCATTCATTTCACCAAACAATTCAATTCAAACAAAATATTCTAACTAACTACCCAACCAAACAATTTAACAAACAAGCCATCCATGGTCTGTGGATGACGGGTGTCGGGTGCTACTAAACACCGTCTGCATCCTAGTATATATATAACTAGAAAAAGAAATTGAAGAGTGAGAAGTTCTCACCAATAGCTATTCCAATTACCACGACTCTTCATTTAGAGAAATCATCGCCATTCTCGCCCTTTGTCATCTTCGTTGCCCGTAGCCACTACATATATGAAAATCGAATTTTTACTTCGCTTTTCAATATATAAAAATCGAATTTTTACCTCGCTATTCAATATATAAAAATTGAATTTTTACCTCGCTATTCAATATATAAAAATCGAATTTTTAATGCTACTATATTGATAAAAATTATATTTTTACCTCGCTACTCTCTATATAAAGATTTCGCCTTTTCAAATATATCATTACAAAAGTCACATTTTTATTTTTCTACACATATAAAGATGATATTTCTAATATTCCTATCATGTAAAAATTATATTTTTAATTCTCTACATAAACAAAAATCATATTTTTACATCATCTATATAGTAAAGATTATATTTTTAATACTTTAAAAATATAAAAATCATATTTTTACATCATCTATATAGTAAAGACTATATTTTTAATACTTTAAAAATATAAAAATCATATTGTTAATTGAATAAAAATCTTTTCTACCTCTTCCTTATATAAAAAATCATATTTTTTATAAATAAAAATATAATCTTTTCAATTTTAAAAATCAAATCTTTATATATACTTTATTTTCAGATTTTATAAATGCTAATTCATATATAAAAAAAACTGATTTTATAAATAAAAATATAATTAAAAACTTACAATGATTTGCAGAGAGATGGGGGGGGGGAACTTTTCAGCTTCGCCGAGGTTTGGGGGGGGGTATCTACGGCGCGTCGATCAGGAGGGGGGAGGGGGTCTGTCGCGTCGCTAGGGCAGGGGGGTCGATTGCGTCGCGCTTCGATGGACCGGGGGGGGGGTCTTCGGAAGTTGCGCGTCGATCGATTGGGGGGGGGGAGGTATCGTGTCGCCTCTGGCGCCTGGGTGGGGGTCTCCGATCTGACGAGGAGGGGGGGTGTCGCTTCGAGGTGGCGGCGGTTTAAGGGGAGGGGCGATGCTCCTCTCCGCTTTCTTTTTTTTTTTCTGAAAAATGATTTTGAACGGGGGGGGGGGGGGGCAGAGAAAGATAAAGGAGAGGGGAGAGAAAGTTTATTTTTAATTTATTTAATTATTTTATTTACCAAAAAGTTGACTTTTTATTTCGACCTCGAAATGAGGCCCACCACCTGTCGTCCATAGCAAATTACCCCCATTCCGAACACAATGGGATATGTATCGCAGGCGGATTCGATTGTTATAATCAGCTTCCGTTAAAATCAACATATAACTCTATATATTGAATTTGAACGCGCATTTCAATTTACCGGGGTCACATACTAATTAGAAAAATTTCTGAAAAATATTTTCTAGCTTCGTATTGACGATACGGTCCTAACAAAACTAGTTTCGTCGAATTCTGAGACCGTTTGAAAAATGACTAATTTCTGTTCGATTAAAATCAACTGAAACTGGTTAAACGCGTTTTCCTTTGCCACGCTCACATATTGATTCAAAAAATTATGAAATTTGGAATCTAGCAATAACTTGACATCACGGACCCAACAAAAGTGGTTTCGTCGAAATCCGAGGTCGTTTGCAAAATGTCTATTTTTAAGGGCCTGAATTCTATAGCGACTATTCAGAATTTTCAACTGGACATATCTTTTGATTCCCGCTATGAAATTTCGATTTTTCGGATTCGTTGGAAAGATATTATCAATTAGATCCTAATGTTTTTGATTTCACTAAAATCCGGATTGTTTTGCACCCGGTACATTCAATTGAAGTTTGAAATCGAATCATCGAACTACCGCACCATTTTCAATTCTATTTATAATTATATATAAATATTTATATTCTATCGACGACGTATATAATATATACGTTCGAATTATATTCAAAAATAAATTTCTCGTTGTTATTATTTAAAATAATTTATTTTAAATGTTCTAAATTCGCCGAAGTTGCCAAAACAAAAATTTTAAACTGGCTTAGAATTTCCGGGTTATTACAATCTCCCCCACTTAAAACTTTTCGTCCCCAAAAGGGAACAAAGTCGAAAGTGGTTTGATTAATCAACTCTACGTTCGATCTGGCTTCCATTCTCCAACTTTTCAGTTTCTGAGAATTTCCTAATTTTCAAAAATTTGGCTAACACCCTAAATTTTCGAAAAATTTCGCCATAACCTCCCCTGCCCCCGGAGCTACGGGAAAATCCCGAAATTGCCATATAGGCCTTCTGATCTCAAAAAGAAAAAGAAAAAGCCAAGCGGCTAGCCAATAGGCTCATAAAATCATCATCACCCAAACAAAACAGTAAATTATAGTAAACATGTACCTATTTGTCGGGCAAACAAATTTTATTCTCTGCTCTAGCCTCCTTGCTATGACCTGTTCAATGTAAGTACATGTATATGCAAGCAAATGCGACCAATTTTCAATACAGTTCAATATTCGGTTCAATTAGGCTTAATGGTTCAAAATTATCAAACAAATAAACAAACAACACAAACATCAATCAATTAGTGGATTAACGTTTCAAATTCATAAATTTGATACATATACTGAAAATCTTGTTTTTGGTGCCAATTCACAACAATAAATCTATCTATATAAGTTTTGGTTCTCACACCAGTCTAATGGAAATATATAGAAATCATACCTTCGAAACACGAAAATAAACCACTGATGCCGTACGTCACAGTGGAATCATCCCCGAGCTACTAGAGTGCGATTCTATATCTATCCAGTATATTTAAACCTTCGAATATACGTTCATGACGCGTATACGCGAAACCTTTATATACTTGATTGCCAAAATTCAAAATAAATAAATAATCAAATACGTTTTTAAATTGGTTTAGATTTCAAAACAAAATTGTTTTCAATTGAAAAATATACTCTTCACACTCGTTCTAGGATACTACTGATCCTATCTCTAACGAGTCATTCTAATTGGATATTACTAATCCAATATCTGATGAATTCTTTCGTATGGTTCTAATGTGCCTTATTCTCAAGCTCTGTAAACCAAAGCTCTGATACCAAATATGACGGCCGGGAATTTCGCTCGATCTGAATCAGTCGTTAAACCGATCTAGACCGTTCGAAACCCCTGATCGTTTTGAGAACACGACAAATTAGAACGCAAACGGAAGAACATTTCATTGCTATTACTACAATTCCATCAGATACAAGAATATACAGAGTATAACTGAATAAATTACATTCGATAAATATCAGAGATTACAATAAATTACATAGCAGCGGAAAATAATACAAAGCACAACTGAAGGTGATATACGGATACAGAGCTTTCCGGATGTCATTCCAGCTGTAAACCAGGATCCTGTGAATATAAATCTGCAAAACCAAAACTACTAGCTGCCCGTGTGGAAAATAGGGGCACCCAGAGTTTAGGTTAAGACAATAAACTCCAGGTCAGTCATGTGACTGGTGTGAGAACTAAAACAGTTATTTAAAACTTTACTTTAAAAGAGAGTAATTCAAGGGACCACGCCGTATAACACGGAACGGGTTTCCTACCAAGAATACCAGTGCATAGAATAAACAACGCAATGCTTTTTTCGTAAAATGAAGCTATTATAAGACCCATGTCCCATCACACAATGCAACGCAAGCCAGAGGATAGGGTTTTCCCTTATAATAGCCAAACATGCTTGGTATGTTTAAAATAAATCATTTGATACTATAATAAGTGTATAGTGTCAAAACAATTTCAATCATAAATATCAATCCTAGGCGGCATGGGTACCATCTATCATGTCGCCATACTAGGCTCTACAAATAAAATCGCAATACACGTATTGGAAATTGGATTTCCGTCATGAGTCGAGGCAAGGGGCAAGCTCCTCTCCGCGTTCGAGACACTCTAGCAAATGTCTCAGGACTACACACTCTAGGCAATCCTGGATCTTCAGGGCCGGTCCTCACTTACGTTAGAGGATTAATTATGCCTGAACACACGTTTCCCGGTCCTTACAGACCTAAAATCGAGGCGCCTCATCCAACAACCACAAAGGTGAAAAGTATATAAATGTCAGGGCTGGTAAGTCACCGACACCACCAAAGCTAGAAAGAAACGTCGTGCTCTCCCTGCAGTCTGTATCCCGTTTTTGACTCATACCGAGGTGTGAGGCTCGCGAATTCACGCTATACACAAAGCTGCCACGTAGGCCGTGCTTTGATCATCAACCACAAGACTCTGCTTTTCAACAAAAGCCTTGATCATTGCATCTTAGCGTGCCACACAGGCAATTCATGCCATGCGACTGATGTCCATCGATATGCAACCTCTGAGCTCGTACGTCTCAGAGAAGGGCGTTAAGCAAAAGAATAAATTCTCCGCCGCCAAACAGATGTATATTTAATAGAAATCAATCAACACAACCAATGTCAGACACACAATCCATTTACAAGTCCGTTTTGGGTCTGAACGAAACCGGAGGCACTTTCCTCGCATATCCATCCATCTCCAAGTACGTCTGGACGACCACCAACTATTTCCATCCTCTTGGGTGTACAGCCCAATCAGGATCGTCAGTAATTATCCAAACGATGTGAAGACTTCCGACCTTCGACCACCGTCTTCATCTTCGACATATCGTCGAATCGGTTATTCAGAATGGGAATAAACCCGGACTTTCCGAACAACCCGCGTATATTAAAAACAATTGTTACACAAACACAACGAACGCCTCATTCCAATCCAGAATATTCTTTTATTCACCAAATCACATTCCTAGGGGAAAGGTTCCCATTAATTTTATCCAAGATAAATTCTTTAAAATTTATCCTTTAATCTTCCTTTGGATGTCGTTTCAAACCAAATTATGGTTTTCTTAACTAGTCGAGATTAGCGAACCACACCGAAGTAATTATTTATTTTATTTCCCAATCCCAACCTATTCATCCCATGAAGCAAAACTGGTAATACTCCATATCTAACACCACGGTGTTATCGGTAAAATTAATTACCATTTCACGTTCAAATCTAATTAAAGATTTAACTATCGCTTTGGAGCAAAACTGGTGATACTCCATTTTCGCTCATTTGCCAAATTTGATAATTTAAATTATCAATTCACATTTCAATCTAATTGCAGATTCATTAAAACTCCTTTTACTGGGTTAAAGAACTAGTGTCATTTAAAACACAGTTCACGACAAACCCAAATCACATTCTATTTATTTATCGGGTTAAAGAACAAGTGTCATGTAAAACACCCTTCACGATAAACCCACAAATCAATTCTATTTACAACCCATTTCAAATCCAATTTATCTATTTAAAAATAAATGGGTTTTAATTTTAGTTCAAAACTAGTTCATTTCGATAAAAATCTATTTTTATCTTTTCAAATATGGAGTTTTTCATCCTAATTTTTCCCAAATCATTTCTTATGATTTTACGCAAATTATTACTATTTTTAATAATTTTATCAAGGCCTGTACAGTCGATTTCCAACAATGGCCATCGAACTCCACTTACAGCGACCTTTTCCAAATTTGATTTGGACGTATCTCCAAATCCAACCGTTAGATTTAAAATTTCAAATATTCGTTTGAAAGCTCTTTTCGATACGAACCCAACGGTTCCGGTTTTAGGAGAATCCGACGGTCGGATCTCCCGTAATGTCCGTTTGAAATAAATGGTCGAAATTCACGAACTGCCGCGGCGCGACGCGTTCTATTCAGGCCATTATATTATATATATAATATATATATAATATATTTCGTCGATTTCTATTCAAAACGAATTTTATAAATAGTTTTGAATTCGTTTCAAAAACAATTTCAACCTTTATTTCAAATTCAAATCAAAAATTGAATTTTCTATTATAAATCCTTTTTACTTTCATTTCTATTGTATTTCAATTCAAATCGATTTCAGTTTGACTCGAATTCATTTCGTTTCCTATTCAATTTAAATTCAATTCGTTTTCTATTCAATTTGAATTTAATTCGTTTTCCATTCAATTTGAATTCAATTCGTTTTCTATTCAATTCGAATTCAAATTGGTTTTTTATTCAATTCAAATCAAATTGGTTTTCTATTCAATTCAAATCAAATTCGTTATATATTTAATTCAATTCAAATCAAATTCGTTATATATTTAATTCATTTCGAAATCGTTTTATATTCAATTCATTTCAAATTTGTTTTATATTCAATTCATTTCAAATTTGTTTTAAATTCAAAAATGAGTAACGTCGATATGAATATCGTTCACGTCAAAATAGCGCATCACTAATCAACACTGCTTTATATTCAACAAATGGATCTATATCTCTTTCAATACACGACTCTATGTCTTTGTCAACACATGACTAATCTCAGCGAATGAGTACTGTCCACGTGTGACTATTTTTGTTATTTAATATATTTTATGAAAATTAAGGTATCTATCGTTTGATATTGAATCAGACTCCAACCGTAAATTAGTAAGAGAACGATTTCCTGAATATTAACCCCGAAGGCCGAAACCAACATCAGATTAATATCCAGGAGACCACTCATCTCATCTATTTTCCAGTTGATTTCTAATTCTATATATGATAAAGATGTAAATTTTATTGTTAGAATATTTCATTCAACTCATGACTAATCTCAATGGACGAGTACAGTCAACACATGAACCTTTACTTTATAGTGATAAAGATATAAATTTTATTGTTAAAATATTTCGTTCAACACATGACTAATCTCAACGGATGAGTACAGTCAACACAAGAACTTTTACTTTATAGTGATAAAGATATAAATTTATTGTTAAAATATTTCGTTCAACACATGACTAATCTCAACTGATGAGTACAGTCAACACATGAACCTTTACTTTATAATATTCTTTATTTTCTAAATTGGAATGAGGCCCAATCAATCACCATATAAAGTTAATTATATGGATTTTCATACATCACACGTATATAATAGCATTGAAAAATAATCAACCATCAACCAAAGTGCACTACACTGTATAAGCATCACATATAGATATCTAACGCTTATAACAACCTGTCAATCAATCGATCAACATATTTAATCAATCAGGATGAGTGAACTTCAAATTTCATCCCAACACCCGTGTGGGGTTTCAAACAATCAAACACAGATTTTATTTGTGCAGTTGGGCGATGTGTAAAATTTATCGACCCAATCAATATCAGTCAAATCAGTGTATATAAATAAATCGGCCGATTTGTTTATAAATATTTATTTATTCACTTTCACGTTAAAAATTATATTTTTAACGATAAAACATTTTATTCAACCTATGAAAATATTCTATTCAGTTCATTTATTAAATAAAATGATTTCTTTATTTTTCTAACTTATTTTAGAAAATTTCGGCGGCATAACGGCACGATACTAGAAACGGGACGAGGCCTAGCCTTATCCCCGGTCTAGTGAAGGCCCACGCCATTCACACATCAATCAAATCCATTCATTTCACCAAACAATTCAATTCAAACAAAATATTCTAACTAACTACACAACCAAATAATTTAACAAACAAGCCATCCATGGTCTGTGGATGACTGGTGTCTGGTGCTACTAAACACCGTCTGCATCCTAGTATATATATATAACTAGAAAAAGAAATTGAAGAGTGAGAAGTTCTCACCAATAGCTATTCCAATTACCACGACTCTTCATTTAGAGAAATCATCGCCATTCTCGCCCTTTGTCATCTTCGTTGCCCGTAGCCACTACATATATGAAAATCGAATTTTTACTTCGTTTTTCAATATATAAAAATCGAATTTTTACCTCGCTATTCAATATATAAAAATTGAATTTTTACTTCGCTATTCAATATATAAAAATCGAATTTTTAATGCTACTATATAGATAAAAATTATATTTTTACCTCGCTACTCTCTATATAAAGATTTCGCCTTTTCAAATATATCATTATAAAAATCACATTTTTATTTTTCTACACATATAAAGATGATATTTCTAATATTCCTATCATGTAAAAATTATATTTTTAATTCTCTACATAAACAAAAATCATATTTTTACATCATCTATATAGTAAAGACTATATTTTTAATACTTTAAAAATATAAAAATCATATTTTTAATTGAATAAAAATCTTTTCTACCTCTTCCTTATATAAAAAATCATACTTTTTTATAAATAAAAATATAATCTTTTCAATTTTAAAAATCAAATCTTTATATATACTTTATTTTCAGATTTTATAAATGCTAATTCATATATAAAAAAAACCGATTTTATAAATAAAAATATAATTAAAAACTTACATTGATTTGCAGAGAGATGGGGGGGGGATTTTTTCAGCGTCGCCGAGGTTTGGGGGGGGGAGGGGGTATCTACGGCGCGTCGATCAGGAGGGGGGAGGGGATCTGTCGCGTCGCTAGGGCAGGGGGGGTTCGATTGCGTCACGCTTCGATGGACGGGGTGAGGGGGGGGGGTCTTCGGAAGTGGCGCGTCAATAGATTGGGGGGGGGGGGGTCGCCTCTGGCGCCTGGGAGGGGGGGTCTCCGATCTGACGAGGAGGGGCGTGTCGCTTCGAGGTGGCGGCGGTTTAAGGGGAGGGGCAATGCTCCTCTCCGCTTTCTTTTTTTTTTTCTAAACAATGATTTTGAACCGGGGGGGGGGGGGGGGGGGCAGAGAAAGATAAAGGAGAGGGGAGAGAAAGTTTATTTTTAATTTATTTACCAAAAAGTTGACTTTTTATTTCGACCTCGAAACGAGGCCCACCGCCTGTCGTCCATAGCTAATTACCCCCATTCCGAACACAATGGGATATGTATCGCAGGCGGATTCGATTGTTATAATCAGCTTCCGTTAAAATCAACATATAACTCTATATATTGAATTTGAACACGCATTTCAATTTACCGGGGTCACATACTAATTAGAAAAATTCCTGAAAAATATTTTCTAGCTTCGTATCGACGATACGGTCCTAACAAAACTAGTTTCGTCGAATTCTGAGACCGTTTGAAAAATGGCCAATTTCTGGTCGATTAAAATCAACTAAAACTGGTCAAACGCGTTTTCCTTTGCCACGCTCACATATTGATTCGAAAAATTATGAAATTTGGAATCTAGAAATAACTTGACATCACAGACCCAACAAAAGTGGTTTCGTCGAAATCTGAGGTCGTTTGCAAAATGTCTATTTTTAAGGGCCTGAATTCCATAGCGACTATTCAGAATTTTCAACTGGACATATCTTTTGATTCCCGCTATGAAATTTTGATTTTTCGGATTCGTTGGAAAGATATTATCAATTAGATCCTAATGTTTTTGATTTTACTAAAATCCGGATTGTTTTGCACCCGGTACATTCAATTGAAGTTTGAAATCGAATTATCGGACTACCGCGCCATTTTCAATTCTATTTATAATTATATATAAATATTTATATTCTATCGACGACGTATATAATATATACGTTCGAATTATATTCAAAAATAAATTTCTCGTTGTTATTATTTAAAATAATTTATTTTAAATGTTCTAAATTCGCCGAAATTGCCAAAACAAAATTTTTAAACTGGCTCAGAATTTCCGGGTTATTACAAGAATATTCTTTTATTCACAAAATCACATCCCTACTGGAAAGGTTCCCATTAATTTTATCCAAGATAAATTCTATAAAATTTATCCTTTAATCTTCCTTTGGATGTCATTTCAAACCAAATTATGGTTTTTCCGAACTAGTCGAGATTAGCGAAGCACACCGAAGTAATTATTTATTTTATTTCCCAATCCCAACCTATTCATCCCATGAAGCAAAACTGGTAATACTCCATATCTAATACCTCGGTGTTATCGGTAAAATTAATTACCATTTTACGTTCAAATCTAATTAAAGATTTAACTATCGCTGGGAGCAAAACTGGTGATACTCCATTCTCGCTCACTTTCTAAATTTGATAATTTAGATTATAGATTCACATTTCAATATAATTGCAGATTCATTAAAACTCCTTTTACTGGGTTAAAGGACTAATGTCATTCAAAACACAGTTCACGACAAACCCAAATCATATTCTATTTAGTACCGGGTTAAAGAACAAGTGTCTTTTAAAACACCCTTCACGATAACCCCACAAATCAATTCTATTTACAACCCATTTCAAATCTAATTTATTTATTTAAAAATAAATGGGTTTTAATTTTAGTTAAAAATTAGTTCATTTCGATAAAAATCTATTTTTATCTTTTCAAATATGGAGTTTTTCATCCCAATTTTTCCCAAATCATTTCTTATGATTTTACACAAATTATTACTATTTTAATAATTTTATCAAGGCCCGTACAGTCGATTTCCATCAACGGCCATCGAACTGCACTTACAGCGACCTTTTTCAAATTTGATTTGGACGTATCTCCAAATCCAACCATTAGATTTCAAATTTCTAATATTTGTTAGAAATCTCTCTTCGATACGAACCCAACGGTTCCGGTTTTAGGAGAATCCGACGGTCGGATCTCCCGTAATGTCCGTTTGAAATAAATGGTCGAAATTTACGAACTGCCGCGGCGCGGCGCGTTCTATTCTGGCCATTATATTATATATATAATATATATTTCGTCGATTACTATTTAAAACGAATTTTATAAATAGTTTTGAATTCGTTTCAAAAACAATTTCAACCTTTACTTCAAATTCAAATCAAAATTGAATTTTCTATTATAAATTCTTTTTAAAATTCGTTTCTATTTGATTTCAATTCAAATCGATTTTAATTCGATTCGAATTCATTTCGTTTTCTATTCAATTTAAATTCAATTCGTTTTCTATTCAATTCGAATTGAAATTGGTTTTCTATTCAATTCAAATCAAATTCGTCATATATTTAATTCAAATCAAATTTGTTTTCCATTCAATTCAATTCGAAATCGTTTTAAATTCAATTCATTTCGAAATCGTTTTATATTCAATTCATTTCGAAATCGTTTTATATTCAATTCATTTCGAAATCGTTTTATATTCAATTCATTTCGAAATCGTTTTATATTCAATTCATTTCGAAATCGATTTCAATTCATTTCAAGTTGAAATTGTTTTCTTTTCAATTCAATTCGAAATTGGTTTTCTATTCGATTCAATTCAAATTGGTTTTCTATTCAAATCAAATTCAAATTTCATTTCAAAATATTCGATTTCGAAATCACTTTTCAATATTCATTTAAAAATGAATAAAATCGATATAAATATCGTTCACGTCAAAATGGCGTCAATCTAATCAACACGGCTTCATATATTTCTATTTTCAATTATTCTATTTCAAATATTTCTTTTTCAAATATTTCCTTTTCAAATATTTCTATTATTAGAATATTTCGTTCAACACATGACTAATCTCAACGGATGAGTACAGTCAACACATGAACCTTTATTTTATAATATTCTTTATTTTCCCGATTGGAATGAGGCCCAATCAATTACCATAGAATATTAATTATATGGATTTTCATACATCACACGTATATAATAGCATTGAAAAATAATCAACCATCAACCAAAGTGCACTACACTGTATAAGCATCAAATATAGATATCTAACGCTTATAACAGCATGTCAATCAATCGATCGACATATTTAATCAATCAGGATGAGTGAACTTCAAATTTCATCCCAACACCCGTGTGGGGTTTCAAACAATCAAACACAGATTTTATTTGTGCAGTTGGGCGATGTGTAAAATTTATCGTCGCAATCAATGTCCTTCAAATAGGTGTACATAAACAAACCGTCCGGTTTGTAAATGAATATTTTATTTTATTCACTTCCACGTTAAAAATTATATTTTTAACAATAAAATATTTTATTTTAACACATGAATCTTTATTCAGTTCATTTACAAAATAAAAATGATATTTTTATTTTTCTAACTTATTTTAGAAAATTTCGGTGACATAACGGCACGATACTAAAAACGGGACAAGGCCTAGCGTTACCCCCGGTCTAGTGAAGGCCCACACCATTCACACATCAATCAAATCCATTTCATTTCACCAAACAATTCAATTCAAACCAAATAATCTAACCAACTACACAACCAAACAATTTAACAAACAAGCCATCCACGGTCTATGGATGACGGGTGTCGGGTGCTACTAAACACCGTCTGCATCCTAGTATATATATATAACTAGAAAAAAAGTAATTTGAGTGAGAAGTTCTCACTGAAAGTTATCCAATACCACGACTCTTCATTTAGAGAAATCTACATCGTTCTCGCCTTTCTTCACTTTCATTGCCCGTAGCCACTATATATAAAAAATCACATTTTTACTTCGCTATTTAATATATAAAAATCGAATTTTTACTATGCTATTCAATATATAAAAGTCGAATTTTTACTTTGCTATTCAATATATAAAAATCGAATTTTTACTATGCTATTCAATATATAAAAATCGAATTTTTACTTTGGTATTCAATATATAAAAATCGAATTTTTACTATGCTATTCAATATATAAAAATCGAATTTTTACTTTGCTATTCAATATATAAAAATCGAATTTTTACTTCAAATCCATATGGATAAAAATCGCATTTCTATATCGCTACTATACAAATAAAAATTCTATTTTTACAACGCTATTCTCTATATAAAGACTCTGCCTTTTCAACTATAAAGATTTTACCTTTTCAATTTCATCACTATAAAAATTACATTTTTATTTTGCTACATATGTAAGGATGATATTTTTACTATCTATAAAATATAAAAATTATATTTTTTCTTACTTATATTATAAAAATATTTTTTTTCTACAACTATTTTAAAAATCTAATCTTTTCTATTTTAAAAATCTAATCTTTTCTATTTTAAAAATAATTATATTTTCAAAATCAAGTCTATTTATACTTTCAAAACATTGCCATTTATATTTTCAAAACATCTCTAATTTCAGTTTCAAAATAATGCTAATCATACCTAATAAAAATAAAATAAAAATCAAAACAAAAATAAATAAATAAATTAATAAAAACTTACAGTCGAAAAATCGTGAAAGGGGAGGGGTCTGCCTACGTTCGCTGGAGGTGGTGGGCGTGGTCGGAGGTGGCTGCTGGCGCGGGTCAGGTGGTGGGGTTTGCGGTGGTCGGCGGTAGGAGGAAGGGGGTGTCGCTGTGGTCTTCGATGGAAAGGGGTGGGGTTGCCTCGCGCGGCGGCGCGATTAGGGGCGGTTGCCTCGCGCGGCGACGCCTCCTCCTTCTCTTCTTTTGTTTTTTTTGTTTTTTTTGTTTTTTGAATTTCTGATTTTGATTTTTAACCGGGGGGGGGGGGGGCAAAGAAATATAGAGAGGAGGGAGGGTTTTAATTTTTAATTTATTTAATTATTTTATTTTCACCAAAAAGCAACTTTTATTTTCGACCTCAAAATGAGGCCCACCGCCTGTTGTCCATAGCGTTTTACCCCCATTCCGAACACAATGGGATATGTATCGCAGGCTGATTCGATCGTTACAATCATTTTCCGTTAAAATCAACATATAACTCTATATATTGAATTTGAATGCGCATTTCAATTTACTGGGGTCACATACTAACTCTAAAAATTGTAGAAAAATATTTTCTAGCTTCGTATTGACGATACGGTCCTAACAAAACTAGTTTCGTCGAATTCTGAGACCATTGGAAAAATGGCCAATTTCCAGTCGATTAAAATCAACTGAAACTGGTCAAACGCGTTTTCCTTTGCCACGCTCACATATTGATTCGAAAAATTATGAAATTTGGAATCTAGCAATAATTTAACATCACGGACCCAACAAAAGTGGTTTCATCGAAATCCGAGGTCGTTTGCAAAATTCCCATTTTTAAGGGCCTGAATTCCATAACGACTATTCAGAATTTTCAATTGGACATATCTTTTGATTCCCGCTATGAAATTTCGATTAGTCGGATTCGTTGGAAAGATATTCTCAAATAGATTCTAATATTTTTGGTTTCACTAAAATCCGGATTGTTTTGTACCCGGTACATTCAATTGAAGTTTGAAATCGAATTATCGAACTACTGCGCCATTTTCAATTCTATTTATAATTATATATAAATATTTATATTCTAACGACGACGTATATAAATATATACGTTCGAATTATATTCAAAATAAATTTCTCGTCGATATTATTTAAAATAATCATTTTAAATATTCTAAATTCGCTAAAATTGCCAAAATAAAAATTTTAAACTGGTTCAGATTTTCGGGTTGTTACCGTACCATTCATAGTTATTATGAATAAGGACTTCAATAGTTCCGGATATTTCTAAAAATTCAGTATCATAAGCTTTTATAGATAATAAAAATATTGCACGCCCATGTTAGAGTTTTCAAATAGAGTCGATCGTGTACATGCATATAAAATAAAAGCTAAGTATGATCAGGCGTAATCTCTTCTCTTGAACTTTAATTTAACTTCTTTAACTTCATTTAGTAATTTTTTGTCCTTGTCTTTGTTTTATTTTGTTTCTTTTACTTTGTCAATATATGATACAACAACTACTACCATCTTGGTTGTTTATTTGACTTTAACAGGGTAACTATTGTTGATGTTAAGGAGAAAATATTAGAAGTAATGCAAGATTAAATCTATAGTTTGTCTGTTTTGTATGTAACTTCTTGATACAAAAATGTATGACATTATGTGTGGACATGGAAAATTTGATAAAAAACGATATGTATGAAATATTAATATCTTTAAATAATATGCATGAAATATTATGTTGTAATTTACATAATTGTTTGTAAAAAATTGTTTCGTTTATATGCAGATGAAAAATGTTTATATGTGTATACATACATGAAAGAAGATGAAACAGCTGTAAATAAAATATATAAATTAATAACATAGGCAATAGCGTTTTAAAAACGCTATAGAAATATCACATTAAACTCTATAAATACAAAAAAAAGCTATAGAACCTTACCCAGAAACGTTATAGGGAGCAGGTACTTGATAGTACATTCTATAGCGTTTTTGTTTAATAGCAAATAAAAGCATTATACAAAATTCATTTTCCATAGCGTTTTTGTTTATGCTATTTAAACTAGAAGGTATAACATAACATGTCGGCACATGGCATTCTCTGAAACGCTATATTAGGATATAAAAGCGTTTTTCAAACGCTATTAAAGCCCAATTTTGCTATAGTGATTGAAGATGGCATTGAAGACCGGGACCCTTCATATCATAAGGACGACTTGCTGAATGTCTCAAATGGGTAGCTCCCATTTGCAGATGGATTTCGTATCAGTTAAGTGGCAAGAAGCCCAAACTTATGTGAGGGAATTCCGGATTGTTGTTTCGTTCAGACCCAGGACGAACATGTATGGATTGTGTGTCTACCATTGCAGTTGATTGCGTAGCACTGATCTTTATTAATATATATCTTTTTGGTGGCGGATAATTTATTCTCTTGGTTTAACACCTTCTCTAAGACGTATGAGCTTAGAGGTTATATTGATGGAAATCAGTGATTCATGGTGTATGGACAATGTGACATGCTTGAGTTATGTGATGAGTTATTAATGATCAAAGCATGGCTAATTGAAGCGTAGCTTTGTGTATATCGTGACCATAACAAACCTCACACCCTAGATTGATGGTAAACTGGTGATCAAATTTTTATATTGTTTCATATATTCGATGCACTAGGATGTGATGGTGAAAGGGTACTACGAAGTCCCCAGTCTGGGATGCTATTTTTTGGAAACTTTGATTCATGTATGGTGGGCTAGTATAACGATGTCTGGGTCTGGATGTTAACCGTGAGTACTGGGATGATGCATGCAATAAAGTTTGTGAGCCCATGAATGGTCTTTCGTATCAAGAACCATCATGTTGGAAACCCAATCTCCACTACGAGCCCGTATAGTTTTGATTGTATAACCTGCCGGTTATTAGCAGGATTACGTCAGTATAATGGGATGAGGCATTATGCTAGCTAGATTAGTATATTTACTTTTGAAAGGTTTCCACACTATGCACTAATAATAATATTGAAAGGTTTTGAAAGGCATCAAGAACTCTGGAAGACTTTCCATACTGCGTGATGAGCTCCAGCGACTCCTCCGTCAGGAAGAGCTTGGGAGGAAGCAACGGGCCAAAACCAAGTGGCTTACTGAAGGGAATTTGAATACGGCGTACTTTCATAGGTATGCTAATGGCAGGTGGCGCAACTCTTCTATCATTGAGTTGCATGTCGATGATATGGACTTCCACACTTCAGATCCTTCCGCTATTAAATCTCACCTCATCAGTTTCTTCAGGAACCTCCTTGGCCAAAGGTCCTCTCCCCCTCCCCCCGTTGATTGGTCACTTCTTTACCCTACCCATACCCCACTTCCCCTTGACAACCCTTTCTCCGAGAATGAGATTCTGACTGCCCTCAAGGGGATGGATGTCAACAAAGCTTGTGTGCCTGACGGCTTTGGTCCTGCCTTCCACTCCGCTTTCTGGGATTCCATGAAGTCTGATATTCTTAACCTCTTCAACACCTTCTATTCTAACCCCAATACTATCAACCGCCTTAACTACGCTAAAATCATTCTCCTTCCTAAGCATGAAGGTGCTACCCATCCCAACAGCTTTAGACCCATAAGCCTTCTCAACTGCTCCTTCAAACTCATCATTAAGGTCCTCTCCAACCACCTCCAACCTTTCATTCCATCCCTGGTATGTTCTGAGCAGTCAGCCTTCATTTCAGGCAGGAACATTCATGACTGTATTGCTTCTGTTCAAGAGCTCATCTCTTATTACCATCGAACCAAGACAGATGGCTTTCTCCTCAAACCTGACTTTTGAAAAGCTTTTGACACCGTCAATTGGGACTTTATCCCTCAGATTCTCTCAACTAGGGGCTTCCCTCAGCACTGGTGCTGCTGGATCGAGGAGATTCTCAATTCCATTATGTCCTTTGTGCACACGAATGGCATGGACGGAGGTCTTATTAAATCTAGGAGAGGGCTGCGCTAGGGTGACACTCTGTCCCCATTTCTCTCCATCCTTGTCGCAGACTCGCTTAATCAGATGATAAGGCTCGTGCTCTACAATAATCATCTCTCTCCCATCATTCCCAACCCACCTACAGCCAAAATTCAATTCGCCGATGATACTATTCTTTTCTCCACCCCCACACTGCAAAACCTCCACTGTCTCAAGCTCATCCTCTATTTTTTTGAGTTAACTTCTGGTCTTTCCATCAACTTCGCCAAGAGTTCGGTCCTCATGCTTGGTGACTCTTCTCACCTAGGCTCATCGATAGCTGGCATGCTCCACTGTAAGATTCAAAACTTCCCGATGACCTATCTTGGTGTTCCTATTAGACCCACGAGGCTATACCGTACTGACTGGACTGCTTTAACCTCCAGGATAGATCTCAGGCTTTCCCATTGGAAGGCCTCTTCCCTTTCAGCGGCCGGTAGGCTGGTTCTGGTGAAGGTCGTCTTGTCATCTCTTCCAATTTACTGGCTATCCATTCACGGACCTCCTTGTTGGGTCATCAACCACATTGATCATGCACGATGTTCCTTCCTCTGGAATGGAGGGCCGATAAAATCCCTTTTCAATTGGAAAACTGCTTTCTTAAGTATCAGTGCAGGTGGCCTTGGTATCAAAGTCATCCGCCTTTTAAACCATGTGCTCCTTGCTAAATGGATTTGGAGATGCCTCAAGCCTGGTGCTGCTACCTGGAAAACCCTCATTCTTTCCTCCTACTACAATTTCCAACCTCTAGCCATCTTACACTCTCACCCACACAAACGTCTGTCTCCGTTCTGGACCGGTGTACTCAGATCCCTGCCACGTATTAAGTACCCCTTTTCTGTCTTGGTAAGTAATGGGAAGAACTACAGTCTCTGGCTGGACTCCAAGATCTACAGTTATCCCCTGGTACATCTCTTCCCCAAATGTCTCTCTATCTTCCCTAATCCAACCATCTCTCTTCAGGAGGCTAAAAAGTGAGGTGCGTCTTCCCTCATCCCCAATACATATTTCTAGGCCCATACCTTATGTGAACTCCTAGAAGTCCTATCCATTCTTCAAACCAAGCCTCTCTCCTCATCCTCAGATTCAGTCTTCTGGCCTCTCAACCGCTCTCATATGTTCTCTGCCAAATCATGCTACCTTTTTATCTCTGACACCGGGAGGATGTTCACCTTTGCTAGGATCTGGAGAGTTAAAGTTCCTCCTAGAGTCCGTTTTTCTCTAGAGATTGTAACATGGCAAGGTTAAGACTAAGGATCGCCTGATCCGCAATGGAATCCCTATCTCTCCATCCTGCATCTTGTGTTATATTGATAACAAAAACATTGATCATCTATTCTGGGAGTGTGACGTTAGTTTCTATGTTTGGGTCTCATCCTCCATCCACATCCTCGGACATCTTCCACCGTAGCTTCATCACTATGACTACTGGCAATACCCCCTTTCCCAATCTATGGACGTTCTTTTCGCTGCTTTCACATGGACCATATGGCGCGAACGAAATAATAGAAGCTTCAATGGGAGCCTTGCCTCTCATTTAGGGTTAATCAACAAGGTCACTTACTTTTACCATCTATGGACAAGTACCTAGGTGCAGCCTTTCACGCCACTGATCACCAACGTCACGCATCTTTGGGACGACTTAGTTGGCAGTGCTGAGTCAGACGGATTGCATCAGCGGCACCAGTTCCCTCGGCCATGGTAATATCGTCCAGCTCCGGTTACTTTTTCAGCACCCTCGCTTTATTAGTTATTTTTTGGTTAGCTTTATTGGACACCGCAGGTGGGTGTTCGTTTTGGTTTTCTATGTGGTGTCTTCAATTTGGTTGTTGGTTTGTTTGGCTTGTTATCATATGTGTATATTGTTTGAACTTGTAGTAGATCTATTGTGTACGCGCGCTAGGCACTACATGCTTCATTTGCATGCAGTTTGCATGCACATTTTGCCGTCTCTCGGCTAGCAATCAGGCTTGTTGATTGCTTAAGTATCTATCTTTACATATGTATAATATTAATCGGGTGTGTAAATCTTATCTACACAACCGTCTAGTTAAAAAAAAAGAGGATTTTAACCTATCAAAAGCATTTTTGGTTATCATAAGGCAAAACTCGTCCATCTGGTGTGTGCTTGCATTGTGTGGTGTGGGACGAGCATATGATAGCTTCATTTTTTAAGAAGTCATTATGGATTACTATGCATTCGTATACATGTAGTAAACCCGTTCCGCATTAGCGGCATGGTCCAGTGAATTAGCTAACTTTAAAATAAATCCTAAAAACAACTATTTTGAGTTCTCACATTAGTCCCATGACTGACTTAGAGCTTTTTGCTCCCACACCTAAACTTTGGGTGTCCATAATTCTTATATGGGAAGCTTACTAGTTTGGTTTGCAGATTTAGCCTTGGAGTTGGTTGGAGCAGGATTGAGACGACCCAAACTCCCCCGATCATGGAAGAGACGGAGGATCTCAGATTGTTTTGAGAACTTGACGCATCAGAACACAACAACAGAACATTTCATTGCTATTACAACAATTTACTTCCCCGATTCCGGAAGAGATGGAAGAGCCCGGATTGTTTTGAGAACATGACGCATCAGAACACCAACAACAGAACATTTCATTGCTATTACAACAATTTACATCAGAGTACAAGAATATATCACAGTATGAATAGATAATTTACAGCTGAAAATATTAGAGTTTTAAGTTACAAACCAGCGGAAAAATAATACATAAGTATAATGTGCAGCGGAAAACATCAACTACCACAGCTGAAAGAAATACATGGATACAAAGCTTTCCGAATATAGCTCCAGCTGTAATCCAGGATCTTGGGAAAAGAAATATCTATGAAAAACCAAAACTACTAGCTTCCCGTGTGTAAAATATGGGCACATAGAGTTTAGATAGAAACAATAAACTCTGAGTTAGTTATGGGACTAGTGTAAGAAATAAAACAGTTATTAAATCTTTACTTTAAAAATTAGGAAATCGTAGGACCACGCCATATAACACAATGCAACGCAAGTTAGAGGATAGAGTTTTCCCTTATAATAGCTAAACATATTTGGTACATTTAAAACAAATCATTTTGATGTTATTATAAGCGCATAGTGTCAAAACAACTTCAAATATAAATGTATCAATCATAGACGACATAGTACCCCATGCTACTATGTCGCCATATAAGTTTACAACTAAAACCGAAAGTCGCGTATTGGAAATGGGATTCCATCTATGAGTCGAGGAAAGGGATGGCTCCTCTCCGATTCGAGACACTATTGCAAATGCCTCGGGGCTCGGACGCTGGCGAGCCCTTGGATATTCAGGGCCGGGTCCACACTTTAGTGGATTAATTATTCCTTAACACATGTTTCCCGGTCCTATCGGACCTATCTCTAAGCCACTAGGGACTCAATATCCGAGGCGCCTCATTCCATCATCCACATAAGTAAAAATGTCTGGGCTCCATACCATGACACCACTCCTAGCTAGAAAGAAACGTCGTGGACTCCCTGCAGTCACTATCCCGTTTTTGACTCATACCGAGGTGTGAGGCTCGCGAATTAACGCTAAATACAAAGATATGCTAATTAAAATCATGCTTTGATCATCGTACATAAGACTCTGCTTTTCAACAAAAGTCTTGATCATTTGCATCTCAGCATGCCACATTGACAATTCACGCCATACAACCGATGTTTATCAATATATAACCTCTATGCTCGTACGTCTCAGAGAAGGGTGTTAAGCAAGAGAATAAATTTTCTACCACCAAATAGATATATATTTAATAGAAATCAATCAACACAGAATGAAATTTAATGTAAGACACACATCCATTTACAAGTCCGTTCTGGGTCCGAACGAACCAGACGAACCTTATTCCTTGTTCTATATGTCCAATACAGGAGAGAGGTCCTCGCATATCCGGTTGATCTCCAAGTACATCTGGACGATCACCACTTATTAGCTTGTCTTGGTTGTACATACCAATTAAGACATTAGTAATCATCCATACAATGTGAAGATCTCCGGTCTTCAACCACCGTCTTCATTGTCGATTTTTAGTCGCCGTACCATTTATTCAGAATGGGATAAACCCGATCTTTCCGAATAACTCGCGTATTTTATAATCAATAATCAAGTGCTATAAAAACACATCATATGCCCATTCCAATTCAGAATATTCTTTTATTGGAATATTCATATCTTAGGGGAAAGGTTCCCATTAATTTTGTCAAAGATAAATTCTTTTAAATTTATTCTTTAATCTTCCTTTGGATATCAATTTCAAAAGATTTTATTAACTAGTTGGGATTAGCGAACCTTACCGAAGTAACCATTTATTTTATTAACTCAATCCCAACTATTCATCCCATGGAGCAAAACTGGTAGTACTCTATATCTGATACCCACTGTGTTATCGGTGAAATTAATTACTATTTCACGTTTAGATCTAATTAAAGATTTAACTATCGCCTGGAGTAAAATTTGTGGTACTCCATTCTCGATCATTTCATGAATTTGATAAATTTAATTATCCCATTCTCATTCCATTCAAATTAAAGATTCATTAAAACTCCAACTTGGTTTTAATATCATAAATCATTACTTTATGATTATTCAACTTTAAGAAATTAATCTTTTCTTTAACTGGGTTAAAGAACCAATGTTATTAAAAACACAGTTCACAATAAACCCAAATCAACTTCCATTAAAATGGAATCTTCATGGAATTCTGATCAGTATATAATGGACATAAATTTCCGTATCACACTATAATATAAATGGAATAACGGCATAGCCTTTTAAATTCCATATATAGTAACGGTCTTACTTTACAGAAGCTCATCTCGATTATTACCAAATCGAATTCCATTTAATTCCAATTTAATGCATACTAAATTGGAAAAACTTTACTTTAGAAAATTTCTATTAAATCTTAATAATAAAATTTATTAATTCCAAATCATATCTTCATTGTTAATTGGGTTAAAGAACAAATGTTGTTTAAAATACATTTCAAGACCAAACCAATATCCAATTTGATATTAAATACAGGGCTCTAAATAGAAATTATATCGGCTTATATTCAATATCAAATTTTGAAACCAACAAATATCGTATTGGGTATAACGATATTTATATCTTCCAAATTCCTCAGCAATACCCATATAATCATGGAATCCAATATCGAAATATTCTGAAGATTATTTCCATTCCAATCCATTCCAAATTATTCATTGGAAAGTTCTGGTTATATTAAGACCATTTCAAATCCAATTTATTTATTTAAAAATGATTGGATTATTATTCTAGTTAATAACTTGTTCATTTGGATAAAAATATCTTTTATCTTTCCAAATACGAAATTTTCTCGTCAAAAATCTTTCCAAATCAGTAATTATGATTTTACATAATTTTTCCATATTTTTAATAATTTTATTAAGGCCCGTACAATCGGTTTCCAATAACAGCCACCGAGTTGCATCCATAGCGACCTTTTCTGAAATTGATTTGAACATATTTTAAAACCTAACCATTCAAATTTAAATCTCTTATATTCATTGGAAAGACCTTTTCGATACAAACCCAATGGTTCCGTCTTTAGGAGAATCAGACGGTCGGATCTCCCTTACATCAATTAGAAGTCAACTCTTGAAATTCGCGAACGGTCGTTGCGTGGTGCGTTCTATTCAAGCCATTATATATATATATATATATATATATATAACATCGATTTTCATTTAAAACATATTTTCACTTTAGGTTCCACTCCATCAGTCTTTACTGGATGATTTTATTTTCAAACTAAATTAAACGCGCATTTAATTTAGCTAAAAATCAAATTTGCTCCGTTCCCGTTCTGCTCAGTTCTAAAATGTAGAGTTCGTCGCCACGATCGCAATGAAACTGAAATCGTCGGATTCCAACCTCGTATGAAGAAGATATGATAATCAATACATTGGATAATTTAATTAATATCATTAACATATAAGTAAGAAATTAATTAACTTTAGCCCTTTGTTTACTTATCTTCCTCAGGCCAATTAAAACCCATCAACTCCAAATCTTTCCGTTGTTGCTGCTCTTCCACCACTCGTCGTGACTCCTATCAGACACCATCTCGACCACCGCCTACGCGCTAGCTCGCCACCACCCTGACCATCTCCACGCTCGAACCCCCGTGGCAGCCTGAAAAAGCATTTAAACGCAACAGCTTGGAGCTGCGATTTCTCCTAATACTCCACACAAAATTAGATCTTGATCGTTAACATTGTAGAACACACTTAAACGAACAAAATTGCAGTGGAAAATTTTGGAAAATATTGAGTGGATTGAGGGAAATTTGTGAATTCATCTTGGATTTTTCCGGCCTTCGATCGTGTATGAGGTGGCTTGTTGAGCGTTTGACCACATTAGGAATAAGTAAGGGTTTTGACCAAAAACGTTTATATATGTAATATATATAATAATATTAAATTTATGAATAACTCATTAATTGCTCCGAACTCCAAACAAACTCCAAAGACTGTCGCCCCTAGACAAATACCCCCATTCCGAACACAATAGGATATGTTTCATAAGCCAATTCGATTGTTTTGATTAGTATTTATAAAAATTAAAAAAATATTAATATAATGTTCAATATTGAATTTGAACGTACATTTTAATTTACCGGGGCCACATACTGACTCCAAAAATTACGAAAATTGAAATTATGTTTTGACAAAACAGTCCTAAAAAAATTAATTTCATCGAATTTGGAGACCGTTTGAAAAGTGGCCTTTTAACTTGTCAATTAAATTCAAATTGAAATTGAAAACACGTTTAAATTTACTACGCTCACATACTAATTCCAAAAATTATGAAATTTGATACCTAACAATAATCTGACATTACGAATCCAACAAAAGTGGTTTCGTCGAAAACGGAGATCGTTTGCAAAATGGCTATTTTTAAGGGCTATATAACTTACCATTTATATTATGAAATCTGAATTTTTCATGTTAATTAGAAAGATATAATTAAACAGATTCTAACATATCTTGTTTTATCCAATTCTGATTTATGTTGAATTCTGTATATCCGGTTGAAGTTGAAAAATCGAATTTTCAAACTACCGCGCCATTTCTATCTCGTTTTAATTAAATTTTAAATTTATACGTTCTAACTTCGATTGAAATAAATTTTAAATCGTTAATTCTCAAAATAAATCATTTTAAATTCTTAAAATACAATATATCAATTGAAAATAAAATTTTAAATTGGTTCAGAAATTCCGGGTTGTTACAATATGCCCCACTTAAAATCTTTTCGTCCTTGAAAAGGAACGGAGCTGAAAGTTGTTTAACTAACCAAATCAACTTTCATTCTGGCTTGAGTTTTTCAACTTTTCATTTTCTAAGAATTTTCAAATTTCTCAAAATTTTTGCTAACACCCTAAATTTTCGAAAAATTTCGCCATAACCTCCTTTGTACGGGGAGGGTTTGAAAAAATTATTGGGCCGTATTAGGCACCCAATAAATCAGTAAAAAACATACACAATTTTTGTGACCTATCTATGCCCAAGGGAGACGTGTAAAAAGACGAAATCCCATACCTTGCACCAGTGTTGGAAATAAAATAATCCATGTGTCATAAATTAAAATAAGAGAGACGCGAATTATTATCATCTCTAGACCTGTGAAGGGTTTTTATTAAATCATTCCCGAGCACCTTTATATGTATTACTTAATTAAGTCCATAATCAGTCTTCTGTTCAACATGTAATTCAGTCATCGCCATACAAGCATCTCGCCCGTATGGTAACCCAAACCACGCCATATAAGCGCCAAATGCTTATATGGAATATGATATGATATGCTGTCTTCATAAAGTATGCCATGCAGTGTAGTTCATAATTTATTTGTTGCTATCCTATGGCGTATGTTTATATTCTCACACAGAACAACCATCACAACGCATCCAAAAACACTCACAGGAGTTTATATAATAAATAAAATTCCTCAACCAACTCATTAAGGTGCACCTGTTTGTCTGGCACGTAATATATTTCTATATTCAACAATAAATCCATAACCTTCTCAGCATGTATATATTGTTAGGGAATGCGGAATGGATCGTTAAGGCAAAACAAACACTAAAGGGGGTAAATTGTGTTTTGAGAATTTATACAAAATCTAAAACTTATGTGAACTACGAGATGAATCAAACACCAAAAACACAATAACAGACACAGATTCAAGCACAGATACAAAATAAACAGAAATAAAGATGCAGAAAAGGAAAGAACACACCGAATTTTATACTGGTTCAGATTGCTCCTATGTCCAGTCCCACGCAACTCTGGATTGTGTAGAGTTTTATTACTATATCAAAATCCAATTACCACCTCCTTGATTTCATGGCTACATGGGATGCCACCAATTCCAACCTCCTTGATTTCACGGCTATAGGGGATACCACCGATTCCAACCTCCTTGATTTCACGACTACAAGGGTATCACCGATCCTAACCTCATTGGTTTCGTGGTTATAAGGAATACCACCGATTCCTCTTTTACTCAACCCGGACAATTACAAAGAGCCCTATAACTCTTCAATAGCACTTCATTCAGAGAGAGATGATAAGAGAGTGTAGAGAGAAGAATTTTGATCAAAACAGAATTGAATTCGGTAGAGTATAAGTGTAGAAATCATAAAAATGATTAAGAATGATTATATAATGAAAGATGATGCAAGTGGAGAAGAAGATATGATTAAAAATTCGGTTTAACCCCTTTTTATAGTGTGTGAAAGGTTGCAACGTTTCTGAAACGTTTCAAATAGTGAAAAGACACTTCCTTTCAGAATTGAAAAAGTGATAGTTATACGTTGACATGGTGTTTTTGGTATGTGAACATACCCTAGTGTAATTTTGTATTTTAAAGAACTTTTCAAGTGTTTTGATATTAATATAATTCTAGAAATTCTTAAGTAAAAATTAAGTGTTGTAAATTAATATTATAATGTAGAAAAACATATGAAAACATAAATTTAAACTATATAAACATATTAATAAAATCAGAACATTATAAGGTTTTAAACTATAAATATATAAAGTATAATAATGTGAAATTTAAGTTTTAAAAGCAAAGAAGAATAAGAAAAGATAAAAATAGAATAGAGAAGATTGAGGATAGAATTGAAAATTAAAATTTGAAAATTAGAATTAGAATTTGAACCTGGAGTTCTATTTAGAGTCTTACAAAATCTAGACTCTATAATTATATTAACCTTGAACTCTTGAGATCTTGAATACTCATGAGTCTTGAAATTTCTCTGATCTTTGAATCTCTATTAACTTTAAAACTATACAGTCTTCAGTGAAATTTCCTGTATTTAATTCTTGCATATGTATATATATGTTCTGTACAAAAAGTGTTAGTATATATTTTATAATCAATGATAATTAGAATAAGGTTGTTGTCATCAAAACTCCATTCTCCAACAATCTCCTCCTTTTTGATGACGACAACCTTAGTTTATAAAATATCATACCTGTATATACCTGTTGATGATGATCGTTCTAGTACTCCCCCTGTATGTAGTTATCCTATAAACTATGTCTATATTTTATAATTTCTCCCACTTTGTCATTATCAAAAAGAAATTCTAAAATACTACCCTTAAATCCTATAAGTATCTAAATAATTCCTATACTAAAGTAAAGTACTCCCCCTGAGTCCTAAATCCATAATCATAAAATACTCCCCCTAAATCCTATATCTATCTATACATATTCTATTATAATATTCTATATAACAATCCCTGATTCTATGATATCCTTATATCTCCCTCTAACTCTTTGATTCTAAGCCTAAAATATTATAAATCCCCCTAAAATTATGACTATACTAGCCTAATAGAAGAATAATAAACAAGGCAATCTAATCAATGTTTATAATCAATTCAAACAATCAATCCAAACAAGCAATTAATTCAAGCAAGCAATTCAAGCAATCTATTTAAGCAATTAATTCAAGCAATCAACCAAATCAACCAGATTAAATAATACATGTTAATAAGCACATCTTGAACCTTCAACTAATTCTAGAAACTATAAAACTCCCCCTTAATCTAATATAAGACTAAATCTAGCTTATACACTAATTCCCCTAAAATTATAATAAGACTTTAATTTAGACTTAGAAATAATCTTATGGTATAAGTTAAAATGCATAAGTATATTTCTAACACACCATTAATGAAATTCAATGATGTCAAACAAGTCAATCAAGTTATTTATTTCAAACAAATCAAACAAGTCAACCAAGTTAATTAAATCAAAGTAAATATGTTATGTGTTTAATTAATAATCCTATATATTTCTAAGATAATAATTCTTTTATAGTATACTTGTTATGAGGATTTAAAGTTAACATGTAATGTGTTGGTAATAATGCAGTATGACATATGAAAAACTATATGAAGTGGCATATTGAATGAAATGTAATTTGTGATGTAAATGATTTGAGATGCACTTTAATGATGTATGATATGAAATAAGATGGGTAATGATAATATGAAGAATGAATTGGTGATTATATCTATTTTGGTAAAAGATATTCAAAATTCTACATATATTATAAATCAATTAAAGGTAATATTAATTTTTATACTTAAGTTAATGATGCTAATGGAAGAAATTAAGAGTTTAATAAACTCATGATAGGTAGCAAAATATTCAAAATAATTATGGAATAATATCAATAAGGTAAATATAGTAAGAATTGAAGATCTTTTCAAAGAGAATATAAAAATATATAAAGCAGACTATAAACATATATTCATAATAGTATATAAAGACCGATTTTGAAAAGAACTTAAAAATTTATTATGAGATATACAATAATCTTCTTGATACAAATTAATTTTAAATTCAAACTTTGGAAATCCAAACATATTTATTTGCTAAAGAACAATCTATAACAAAATGAAGTAATATATAAATCTATAATTTCTTATACTTAATATATTTAAGACACAAAAATCACATATATATATTTCTATATATCAAAATATTAAGTTAAATATATAAATAAAAATTAGTATGAAATTACAAATATTTATTATAATGTAACCATAAATTGTTATTATATGTGAAAAATATAAAAGTTAAACTATTTGTGCTTAAACTAAAGATATATAAACTTATATATTATAAAAATATCAAATGTTTGAAAAGTTTAAATTATTTCAATCATATTAATAAAGATATAAAAAAATAAGTAGACAGAAAGAGTTGATAACTAGAATTTGAACTTGCATTTTCTTATTTAAAAGATGGAGGGAAGTTTAAAAGTTTAAGCTTTTGAAACTCAAATTTTGAATTTCATTTTACAAGCCTTTATGTCGACATAAGAACATATGTATGTCGACATACATGCATAAATTTCATAGAACATATGGTTTTGTGACTTTGGTTTTAAATTATCGATTTATATTTCAGGTTTTACAATTTCTTGAAATAATATTAATCCTAATAGACATTCAAAAATTTATTTTATTTATTATTATATTACTATTTTGAATTTCAAAATTCAAAATTTGAATTTCAAATTTTAGGTTTAAATTTAAAAAATTTAAATTCAAAACAAAGCAAACAAACAAAGCAACCATTCAACCAAATAAAATTAAAAACTAATTAAGGCATACCCTGTTTTTAGATCCTTTTCTTCGAAATTTTATGAATTCTGAATTGATCTTCTGGAATTTGATGATGAGATCTGCCCGACGGGCTCGTTTTTCTGATCAGGATGGTATATTCATTTGTTGAATTTGAACATCATATGAGAAAGATATCGAAGATTTAGTAGTTCAACCAACTTGGCACCAAAATTTGAATTTGAATTTTGAATGACTATATAAAGGCCCAAAAGTCATGTCTCTTCACAACCACTTCTTCTTCTCGTTTTTCATTTTCAATCAAAATTTCAAGAGGCATAACTTCTTCGTTTCTTGATAGAATTGGACGAAATCAGTGCCAAATCGAAGAGGAATTCAAGGACTACAATCTGTGGATGCAATTTAAAGATAACCATCGACAGTTTTGGTTTCCTTCTCTCTTTATTCACCAAAACTTCATTTGATCATTACTTTGTCAATTTTTGACGGATTTATATGACACCAGTGGCATTACGAAGCAAATCACGAGAAGTACAATATTGAATCTACTTATAGATGAGAATAAAAGGTTTCTATTTATCTGGTACCCATTTCTTTTTTGATTTACATTGTGTATTTCCATTTCTTGCTCTTGATGAATTTTCACTAATCATCATTATTCTTCTTCAATTGTCCTTCAGAATTTGAATCCTCAACACCCATGTAACACACAAGTTTAGAATTTGAATTTCCAATAGCTACCTTTTCAGAATTTGAATCTTCAATAGTCACCTTTTCGGAATTTGAATCACCAATAGCCACTTTATCTATCTTTTCAACTTTTGAATTTTCAAAAGTCATATAGCACATCTTTTCCTGCAAAACAACACAACTTTTAAAAGAATCGAATGACTTTTCAAAAAATAAATGAATCTTCAAATAAACAAGTGACTTCTCAAGTAATTAACTGCAATTTTAAGCAATAATATCATGATAGTTTTGTAACACATCCATAGATCAAAAATTTCAAATTTCCATTTCAAAAATCAAATCATAGTAACTTGATTTTCAATAAAATTGAATGCATACTCATATAATACTTGATGCAATACATGAATTTAAACTAGTGTTCACAATTTTCCATTTAACGTTTTCAAAAATCAGATTATGAACTTTTTGAAAGACCTTACTCTGATACCAATTGTTAGGGAATGCGGAATGGATCGTTAAGCAAAACAAACACTAGAGGGGGAAGGGGTGAATAGTGTTTATAAGAATTTAAACAAAATCTAAAAATTATGTGATCTACGAGATGAATCAAACACCACAAACACAATCACAAACACAGATTCAAACACAGATACAAAATAAATATGTTTAAAGATGTAGAAAAGGAAAGAATACACCGGATTTTATATTGTTTCGGATTGCTCCCACATCCAATCTTACGCAACTCTGGATTTTGCAGAGTTTTATTACCATATCAAAATCCAATTACAACCTCCTTGATTTCACGGCTACAAGGGATACCATCGATTCCAACCTCCTTGATTACACGACTACAAGTGATACCACCGATTCTAACCTCCATGATTTCACGGCTACAAGGGATACCAGCGATTCCAACCTCCTTGATTTCATGGCTACAAGGGATACCATCACTACTACAAAAGTGGGCATATTCGGCACTATTTTTATGTGGCCGTAGATCAAAAAAGCGTTGCCGTATGCCATTTTTTCAAATAGGCAACACCAGGGGGGCGTGGCATCCGCGGCCGTTGCATTAGCCACCTAAGGCAACACTTTTGCCCATCTACGGCCACGGAAAGAAAGTGTTGCATTATAGCCATAATGCAACACTATTTGCACGTAATGCAACACTATTCAGCGTTGCCTTAAGCATTAGTTAGGGCCCGGCTTCCAGTACCGCCACGTCAGCTTTCCACGTCAGCTGTCTACGTGTCACACGACACGTCATCTCTCCATGTCAGCACTCCACGTGTCACATGCCACACCAGCTATCCACGTCAGCTGTGGGGTCCACGTGCGACGGGTAAGCAATTATATTTAATTTAATGCAACACCACTACAATATGTAATGCAACACCATTACAATGAAATGCAATATCAATAAAAGCTAACGCAACAGTAGAAGAAGGAAAATGCAACACTAATTTGATAGAAATACAATGCTTTAATTAAATATTTTGCAATACAGGTTTTGTACAAGAAACTCATCCAAAGCAATTGTTTTAATTATCCAAATATCAAAACTCAAAAATCAGCTACACCGTTTTGTTCATTGTATACAGTAAGCTCGAACTACTTCAAGAATAGGTGCACGGCATAAGGGACATTATCCAGATCCATTCCTGGCCAATTCTTTAGCGAATTCTGAACATGTACACATGTGTCCACACCTGCAAAATGTATTACTCGTTTATATATATGAATCATATATATGCAGCAATCCGATTGCAATAGGAAATATATATGTATGTTAGTATGTACCTATATATGAATCATATATATGCAGCAATCCGATCTGCAAAATGTATCCCTCTGCCTTCCAGAATTAAATATGCACCTGATCAAATGATAACAAGTTATTTGATAAGTGGTGGCATCGAATGGCCATTGGCCTTCTTAGTAAAATGTTATGAACACAATTATTACAATTGACTTACTGACCATTGTCGATTGGTCACTCATGCCAGCCAACAAATAAGCAATTTCATATGGCCATTCGTCTTCTGAGCAAAAAGTTTTCAGTTCCCATATTACTGCCACGTACAGTGTGTCAGTTTATATCCTGTCAAGCTTCAGAAGCATATCGCACTACTACAAAAGTGGGTATATTCGACACTAATTTGTGTATGTTGCATGAAAAGTGTGGCGAAAGCTATGCATTCTTTGATCTTCTGCAACAACATTCATTTGTTGTTGCATTAGATGTGAACACAGTGTTGCGGTTGAAATTCTTGTGCTGTGACTTGCAACACCAGTTCAAAGTGTTGCATTACATAAATACATGCTAGGTCAGTGATCCGCGTTATCAGTTTGAACAAATAAATAACTGTAGATGTTGATTAATCCAACGGTTCTTGCCGATCCTTGCAACACCAGTTCAAAGTGTTGCATTACATAAATACATGCCAGGTCAGCGATCTGCATTATCAGTTTAAACAAATAAATAACCGTATATGTTGATTAATCCAATGGTTCAAGCTGATCCTTGCTACAGCTTAGTGAAAATTTGGCGTGATAGTTTCCCCATTCACGAAATACTTTCCCCCAAAACAAATTTCTCCGGTACTCCTCCTTCTGTCCGTTTCTCTCTCCACGAAATCCGTCCAAGAACGCCTCCGATTGCTACTCTTCCTCAGGTTACAAACTATAAACCTTCGATTGCTCCTATTTTACGAACTTTACACCTCCAATTTGGATCATTTAGGACAATTACAGGTAGTTAGGGCTTCATCATTTAGGTTTTATTTAGTTGATTTCAGCTCTAACTTATTTTGATCTGCGTTCAAAGTCTCTGGGTTATTTGGGTATACTGATTACCTTAAATTAGGGTTTTTATACTTGAAGTGTTGTATTTATATGTTTGCATGTGTTGAAATTGTGCAAGTTCTGTATTTTTATGTTTGCCAAACCATTGATGTATTGGTAAATAATGCCTATTTCCAAAGGTGTTAACAAAATTTAGAGGATAAAAGAAATCCAATATGAATGTTCAAATGTCTATTTCTGTTTGTAGTTAAATAATGCCTATATCTCTTCCTACATCATATGACTACGAAGATACCCTGGGCATGGGTGATCTAGGACTGTCAAACCCATCATCACCAGAAACTCCTATTGATTTTTATATAGAGATGCAAGAAAGGCACTACGATGATTTGCTTAAGTATGAACTAGAGCAAGAAGAACTCCGAAGACAACGGCGAGAAGAAGAACGACGTGAAGAAAGGGCGATGCGACGACATAGTCGTTTGCGTCGTCAGCATCAAAACAACCAAGTGGTTAACGAACAACATGCTGACTCACCAATCATAATGTGTCATTGTGGGTATGTCGCTGCAGGAGATGTTAGTTCGATTGGATTCAACATTGGTCGTCGTTATTTTATATGTCGGGTTTATCCCACAGGGTGTACCTTTTGGCAGTGGATTGACCAACAGTTTCCAAGTCGAGCCGCTGAGTACGCAAATGAGATACAACATCAACTTACAACGCTGCAAAATCATGTTATTGGTTTTCGAACTGATGTTAGTAGACTTAACGACCAGCTTCAAGGGATAAACATTAGACGACAAAATTAAATTATTGCATCGTTCTTTGTATTAGATACAACTGAATCGTCTATGTATCACCTGTATAGTCTTTGTATCTGTACTGTTTTGTTTTGGTGCAGTCATGTAATGTTATGCATTTGTGTTCAGTATCCTTAGTTGCTTGTTTTATGTACGTATTCTCTTGGTAACTCAGTTCCAAAAGTCAGTGATAATTCATATCAAAACAATCGTCCTTGTATCATCACACTGATTATGTATATTTGTAAATTATTAACTTGTTTTGTTTTTATTTCTAGTTTAGTCTAACATTACAGGGTAGCCCTTGTTCGTGTCTTGAAACTCTTAGGGGTATCAAATTTAGTCATACTAAGCCGTGGTTAGATTGTGGCAATGGATAGTGAGTATTACATATGGATAGGACTTCCGAGATCGAGCGCAGAATATGTAAGAGGGGTGACAGCTTTTCTAAGAAATGCATTTCCCATTTATAAAGTAGGTGATGAGATGAAGTGCCCCTGCAAAAAATGTACAGAACGTAATTGGTATTGTGAAAATGTCATATACGATCATCTTATTTTTAATGGCCCTTCTCCATTACATACCGGGTGGATTTGTGAAGTTTCACAGACAAAATTAATAGGTGTTGATGACCATATGGATTGTGCAACGGAGATGGATTTTGAGGATAATTTAGATGTGATGTTCAAGTGTGCGGGTTACAAATTTGGTCAAAATCCCAAGGACTTTGTAGTAGAACCAAATCCATAGGCCGAGAAATTTTATCGGCATGTTAAAGAAGGAAAAAAACCGTTATATCCTGGCTGCACTAAATTTTCTCGACTAAGTTTCTTGATCAGGCTTTATCATTTAAAGTGTGCTTATGGAATTAACGAGTCTGCGCTTGGGGAATTACTAAAGCTTATAAAAGAAGCCTTTCCTGATGCCCATCTGCCTTTGTCTTCCTACGCTGCAAAGAATGTCATTAAGGATTTAGGTCTTAATTACCATAAAATACATGCCTGCCCAAACCATTGCATGTTATATTGGGCAGAGAATAAAGATAAAGAGGCTTGTGACATTTGTGGTTTTTCGAGATGGGCTGTAAAAGAAAAGGAAGACATCGTTGATAATAATGATCCACCAAAGTCGATTCCCAAAGTGCCGGCAAATGTTATGAGGTACTTTCCTCTAAGACCAAGGTTACAAAGGATGTTTATGTGCAAAGAATTTTCCAAGCTTATGAGATGGCACCAAGTGGAATGAAAAGAAGATGGAAAATTAAGACATCCGGCTGATGGTGTGGCATGGAAGATGATGGATGCTCGCTATCCTGATTTTTCATCTGAAAATCGTAATGTTAGATTGGGTCTAACATCTGATGGATTTAATCCATATCGTTCAATGAATTCAAGTTATAGTACATGGCCAATTGTGTTGGTAAACTACAATCTTCCGCCTTGGTTATGTATGAAACAAGAGAATTTGATTCTTTCAACATTAATATCTGGTCCAGATTCTCCAAAGAACAGTATTGACGTATATATGCAGCCTTTAATTGCGGAATTGAAAGCGTTATGGAATGTTGGCGTCGAAACATATGATTCCTTGACTGATGGGAATTTTAATTTACGTGCAAGCGTCTTATGGACCATTAGTGATTTTCCGGGATATGCCATGTTGTCAGGTTGGAGCACGAAGGGGAAACTAGCGTGTCTAGTATGCCATTACGAAACTTCTTCAAATTATTTGAAGCATAGCAAAAAAATGTGTTATATGAACCATAGAAAGTTTCTTGATCCGATACATAAGTGGAGGCTAGATAAGAGGAGATTTAATGGCGAAACTGAAATAGGGAGCATTCCAGAAATATTATCAGGAACTGATATTGAAGAGTTAGTGCGGGGGTTCAAAAATCGATTTGGGGATAAGACGAAGAAACCTGGTAAAAGTGACGGCCCTTTTAAAAAGAGGTCAATACTGTTTGACTTACCATATTGGTGTCATAATCCCCTTCGACATAACCTGGATGCCATGCACATAGAGAAGAACATATGCGACAAAATATTAGATACTTTACTTAATATAGGTCGCATGTCGAAGGATCACCTAAACGCTCGTTTGGATTTACAGGAATTGGGCATAAGGAAGGCCCTTCATCCTGTTGAATGTGGTGATGGAAAGCATGTTGAAATTAGAGCTGCAATATTTGATATGACAAACAAGGAAAAAGAAATATTTTGCTCTGTATTGAAGAACGCCAAACTGCCCTACGGTTGTGCCTCGAATGTTAGTCAGTACGTGCACGTAAAAGAGAGAACGGTTGTGGGATATAAGAGCCATGATGCTCATTTCATACTCCACTATTTGTTACAATTTGCTGTGAAGAAAGCGTCAAAACCCGAGGTTGCGTTATCAATGATTAGATTTAGTGCATTCCTTAGAGGACTATGGAGCAAGGTTATCGAAGTGGATGATATCAAGAGGCTGCAAAAAGAAATTGTAGAGATACTTTGTCATTTTGAAATGATTTTTCCACAGGCTTTTTTCGATATAATGGTACACTTGCCTGTTCATTTATGAAGAGAAATCGAATACGGTGGGCCTGAACATCTTAGATGCATGTATCCAATTGAGCGATATCTAGGAAAGTTGAAATCTTATGTGCGAAATAGAAACAGACCGGAAGGTTCGATTGCAGAAGGTTACTTGGCAGAAGAGTGTGTGACCTTCTGTTCAAGATTTTTAAGCGTTGATGGAGGAACAGAAAACACGTTGATTGATTTTGGAAGATGTCAAACAGATTTGGAATATCATATTGGAACAAAGAAGAATAAAGATGGAAAGATGTTCAATTTGAAAGATGCAGTTTGGAAGGCAACGCATCGCTATGTTCTGTTCAATTCCGGTAATAAAGAAATTGAGAGTTTGATCGAGTAAGTTCTTAAGTTCCTATATCATTTTCCTTAACTATAAATTAACATCTACATTTCGTAGTTTTTTGACCGTAATTATTATTTAGGGTTCATCGAGCTTTTGTGAATGGTCTTGCAAATAGAAGAAGATACAAGAGGGAACGAGAACATTTCGAAGAGTTTTGGAATTGGCTTAAAGAAGAGGTTCTGAAAAAGGACAAGATTTCAACAGATGTAGAGGTGTTTGCATTAGGTCCTAATCGAGTAGCTAGGAAGTTTACCGGTTATATAGTAAATGGATATAGATTCCACACAAAATTTAGAGATTCTCGATGTACTACACAAAATAGTGGTGTATTTTTGACTGCCAAAACCACCAGCTTTGGAAGTTCGAAAGACCAAAACCCAATAGTGGGTGATGTCAATTACTACGGATCAATCGAAGAAATTTTTGAGCTTGATTATTGGGGAGCTTTCACAGTGGTCCTTTTTAAGTGTTGCTGGTACCAAGAGGAAAAAGATTCATATGGTCTTACTCGAGTAAATTTTAGCAAGTGCCATAAAACTGATCCTTATGTCCTGTCTTTGCAAGTGCAGCAAGTATTTTATGTGGAAGATGCAGTTGAAAAGAACAGTCATTACGTTATTAAAAAATTGCCGAGAGATTGGTGTGATACTGAAAATGAGAATGCAATGGAAGAAGACATGAGCAATACGCAACCACATGATATGGGCATAGGTGGTGAACTAGAACCAGAAATTGTTGATGGGGGTTGGATTATGGATGATGTCCCCGTAATACAACTAGAAACAGAACTAGAAGCAGAAGTTCCTGATCCTGTTCCGTCTTGTTAGGACAAAAAATTCCTCTTTCTTATTGCTTTAATTTGGTCTAATTCATGATGTATTTGGCACTTTTTTTTAGCTGGAAATTATTATCTTTGATGAATGTATTTGGCACTCTTGTCTCATATTGCAATCTACAATGTTCGCATGTTTTATGATTTAATGCTATGTTCTTTACTGTCATCTAAATTGGTTATAGACCAAAATGTTATAGTTGTTGTTTTTTGTCCACTTTAACATGCATGTACCTTGTTCTAATGTATTCATTTTGTACAGGATGGATGAACTTATTAATATCCGACTGCAACATGGTGGACAGTTTCAAAGGGCATGTTACGTTGGCGGAGAATCCTTCGTAGTAACAAAATATGATGTAGACCGGTTTTCTTACAGTGTGCTTATGGACTTTGTTAAAGATTGTCTCCATTACACTGAAATAGGAGGAGTCTACATCAGAGAAGGAACGAGGGGTGGCTGGCAGCTAATACTGAATGACAAGGACGTAAACGAGTACGTACAGGGCTGCAATAAGCAAGAAGACGTGGTTTTTTACATCGACAACACCATTGACAAAGACAGTGAGCCGTTGATTCAACTGCAGCCACATGTAATCATACGGCCAAGGAAAAACATAATTCAAGGTATATATGTATATGTAATATAGATCCATTCTTATATATATCTCTGTGTGTGTGTACAGAAATTTGAAGGAGGCCATCGTTATTATTTTTATTGTTCCAGGTTCTGCTAAGAAGCCGGTTGCAAAGCGCAAGTATACTACTGCACATAGACTTCAGCAGCAACACAAAATGATGAAAAACAACCCAACTCAAGTGGGTCAGAACAAACTATCGTCGGAGCCTGATATGGATAATGATGAAGAAGATGTTACTGTGACGGACAAAGGAACCCGGAGGAAATTAAATGTAGAAAATGAAACAGGTAAATATGATGTTACCCGAGAGAATGAAGCTGATGTTCAGGTATTTTTCAGTTTTCATTTCAGTTTTATTAATCCGGATGAAATCTTATTCCGACCGTGAAGGCTGCAGCTAATTCAAGTAACTGTTTGTTCTTTGTGCATGCATTCTGTCAAAATAGCAAGAACTGTTTATACGTCAACTCTATTTGGTTAACTAGCTTAAATTTATCATCGATGGTGAGTAATAATGCCAATCTGCTTGCAGTTCTCACAACCATCAGTTTTGACGAAGTATGAACAAGAGCGAATCGCGCGCATGCAAGAAAATTATGCAGTTAGTAGATCACTTGGGGTGCCTTCATTGGTTAGTTGTATGAAAGAAGCTGCCGCACAAAATAAGAAAGATAAATGTAAAGATGTTGCTGGAAGTGATGAATACATCCCAGACAATGCTGGTGAAGACGTCACTGATGATTCATCAGATTCGGAGGTATAAAGAAGTTATTTGTTTATTACTTATTGTATTTGCCTTTATGAACGTAAAAAATCTTGAACTTCAACTTAATTATAGAGAATCAAAATTGTTAAGTCAAAGGATCTTTTACCTGGACCGAGAACTCGTGCGCGAACCAATGCAGCCATTGAAATTGAGAAGGAAGCGATGAAGCGCACCCCCCCTCTAAAGAAAGCTGGCTCCAACAAGGATTTGATCCTGACATTCACTCCCACTCCAAAGAAACTCAGTAACCGGGAGAAACAGACAGAAACATTAAAGAAACTTACGAACCCTACACCGTCTTTTTCAGGAGTTATAAAACCTACAACGTCTCGGCCATCCGTTTTAAAACCTACATGTAGCAAATTGTTCAAACAATCAACCAGTTCATGTGAAGCTGCTGGTTCAGTTGCTGCTTATTTAGCGATGCGGAAACGTCAAAAGCAGAACGTTGAAGCGCCTCTAACAATGGAAAATCTTACCGATCGATTAGAGCAGGAATGGATTGCACAGGAAGATGAAGCAGGTATAGGTATATATATAAATAATAATGTTTCTTTATCTGTGCACTGCACTGCACTGTTGAGTGTGTCTTTTTTCTATTCACATTTTTGAACCTGGTAGATAAAGTACAAGGTCCAAAAAATCCTAGAGGGAAATCAAAAATGACCAAGGTGCATGCTAGAACCCTTGATGATAAAGTAGTCATTGAGTTGAATGAGGATGGCCAGCCAGTTTCTGATAATATTACAGAGTTAAGCAATTTTCTTGGTACACTAGCAAAGGATAATGTGTCTCTTACTTACATCAATTGGCATGTGGTTCCTGATCAATTAAAGTGACAAATGTTGGATTACGGTCTGGTACAATCTAATTTCCTTAACCATATACAGTTCAACTGACTTCCTAAATGTTTGGTTTTACTTAATTAGTTTGTTTCCTGAATTTTGTGATTGCTATATTGTAGGCTAGGTATGTCATGCCGGAAGAAGGACACAAGTGGGTCTTGAACACGCTTAACGACTCTTGGAGGCAGTACAAGTCTCGCATCAAAACAAGGTATTATAAAAAATACTCAACTGATGAGGAAAGGCTTGCAAATAGGCCCAGTACAATTCCGTTGGAGGATTTTAAAATGCTCTTGGACTACTGGGGGGATGAAGCAGTTCAGGTACGACTTTAATGATATTCACATTTGTATAATGTTTATTAGTTCACATTATCTTGTTTAATGCTAATCTTTAGTAGTTCACATTATCCTTGTTTAGTGCTATTTTTTTTGGATTTCCAGGCCCTAGCTGATTCTAATTCAGCGCATCGTAATTCGTTGAATGAGACACATACCATGGGTCCCAAAACTCATGCAGTAGCCAAAGAAAAGATAGTATGTGTTTTTCTGAACTTAAGTTATTTTTTGTTGTGATTGAGTTGAATTGACCACATGATAATTCTAATTTGTTATATCATTGAATTATTGGTAATCCTAATAATTGACAGAGAAAGAAGGACCCAGAAAAAGCCTCCCCATCCGCTGCCTTGGTTTATCTAGAAACTTATAAACGAGAACCGGGTCGAAGTTACAAGACTAACACGGATGAACTGAAGGCCAAATACGTGAGTACATATATAATTAGATACTGAAATAGCAATACTTGTGTCTGTATAATTGGCACATTGTACGTTTGTTGGAGCTGCATATTAAATCGAACACATATATAGTTAGTTTGAAAGAGAACCAGTTCTGTTAATAAATTCATTCCTGCCAGCTGCCTATTTATCTATATGCTTGCCTGGTTTTCATTTTGTAGGCGAAGGTGCAAGCAAAGGTGGATGCTGGAAACATTGCTGAGGCAGATGCACTGGTTTCTGGTGGGAAGAGGCACACGCGTAACTGGCTTGTAGGAAGGCGAGGCAAATTGGCTGAAAAGTCTCCAAATCCTGGTTCTTTGGGCAGCTATGTCCAAGAGTTGACAAAAAAAATAAGGCAAGAGCTGGAGGCGGACTTGGAGGAAAAGGTGAATAGAAAAGTTAAAGAGAACGTGTCGTGGGTGTTAAAAAAGCTAGGTGAAGCCAATCCAGATCTAAATTTAGATGTCGGAGACCTTTATGTCACCACAACAAGTGATGAAGATGCTGACAATTGTACTCCTTCAACCCCGGCAACTGACTGAAGTATTTGGATGGTATGTGTTAGCACTTGTGATATATTCGGATTGTTCTTTTAAATGATGGCACTTGTGGTATGTGTTTGTGATGACAGTACTTGTGGTATGTTTTGGTGATGGCAGTACTTGTGGAATGTGTTGGTGATGATACTTGTGAGTTGGTATATATAATTGGTTGGTCTGACTGTGGTGATGAATGTTTTGGGAGGAATTGTTGTATGAATATTTTGGTATATATGTATGAATGTGGTACAATGTTTTGGATTGAATATATGTACTGCAGAATCTGCAATTACAGGGTTGTATTACAGCTGCAGTTGATTTTTTCTTGGTGTCGCATTTGATTTTTGTGGTGTTGCGTTAGACTGTGCTGTGTTGTTGCATTAGACTGTGCTGTGGTATTGCAATAGACTGTGCTGTGGTGTTGCATTAAGTTTAACATTATTAATTCCACAATGGTACGGCACGTGGGCCCCACAGCTTACGTGGCGCCACGTGGATAGCTGACGTGGCATGTGACACATGTGCAGCTGACGTGGCGAGCTGACGTGGCATGTGCCACGTTGACAGCTGACGTGGAAAGTCAATGCGGACCCCACTATCATGAGCTGGAAGCCAGGGTCTGGCTTCTACTTAAGGCAACGCTGTATGTTTTGGCATTACATGGATATGCTGTTGCAATAGGGCAAAAGTTCTACTTAAGGCAACGCTTTCTTTCCGTGGCCGTAGATGGACAAAAGCGTTGCATTAGATGGCTAATGCAACGGCTGCGGATGCCACGCCCCCCTGGTGTTGCCTATTTGAAAAAAGGGCCTACGGCAACGCTTTTTTGATCTACGGCCACAGAAGAATAGTGTCGAATATGCCCACTTTTGTAGTAGTGTCGTCATCTACATCTTCAACTCCTAAACAAAACTCCATCGTCAAAAGTTAAAAAAAAAACAATGGAGGACTCTTCACTATGCATCACTGCCACAGTTCTTTTAGGACATTGGACTTACGAATTTGTGCATCTCACGCTTAGGCATACGCTGAAGCTTAATGAGGAGTGGACTATACGGGTTATACCCAAAAACTCTTTTCTAATAACATGCCCATCTTACAGTATGCGTGATCATGCGCTAATGTTGAAACTTTTTACAAAAATTGGAGGTGCTTTTTATGTGCAACAATGGTCTGCTGAAGAATTTGAGCCTCAACCAGCGTTCGAGGCAGAATCATGGGCCAGAGTTGTTGGCTTTCCCGAGTTCCTGAAGACAAATGTTCCTACAATAAAAGAATTAATGACGCCAATGGGAAATGTGTGTGAAATTGACGACTGTCATTGGTCTCGAATTGACCATAGATCATTATACCTGAAAATGGAATTTTATGAAGGCATTGGCTTGGAGAATGTTTTTGCTGCTCGATTCGACAACAAGAAATACATCATTAGGGTTGAGCGCACCACACATACTCATCCTTTGACGAGGCCTGAAATTTTGTTTGTGAGCAATAGGGAGGAACCGGTGGTACCATTTTTTTGTGATCATAGGTAAATTTTACTTCCATCCACAGTTTCTTATAGTGAGACACAACCACACATGCACACACTCACATACATACAAGTTTATAATGCCCCACCCAAGATTCTGAAATAATAATACAAACTGGTGCTCTGTTAGTTGTACATAGATGTGGTTGTGTGGCTTGAATTTGAGACACTGTTATTGTATGGCTTGAATTTCCTTCAGATGTGGTTACATGTCAAATTGTTTAATAATTAATGTGTGTTACATGTCAAATTGTTTGATAATTAAGGCATATAAACTCGTAGGTGGATCACATTATTTGAGAATTGAATCATATAATATATTAGGTGGATCACAAAATGTTTACAGAAATAGAAGTTTGATCATATAATATATTAGGTGGATCACAAAATGTTTACAGAAATAGAATTAACATACCTATTGAAGTTTGATCATCCAAAGATCACTTTGTCCTCCACAACAAGAAATTCTGGTTTGGTCGCTGACTATGCTCTATCCTTAACAGCCACTCTGACATAGACAATGACTCTGACATGGACAATGACTCTGGCATGGATGCTGGTGCTGATGCTGGTGTGGATGCTGGTGATGATGCTGGTGATGACTGGTGATGTTTGTGGATGTTGGTTTTATTCTGCTGGTAATGATTTTTGGCTTGAAATTTTGTGAATATTTGTGAAACTTTGTGTGGTTGTGGAAGTTTGTGATGACTGGTGATGACTGATGATGGATGCTGGTGAATGTTTTTGAATGTTTGTGAATGGTACGTTGTTTTGTTTGTGAATGCTGGTGATTTTTTAAAATCTCTGCGTACGTCTCTGGTGTATACTTATGATACTTGTGCGTGTATACTTGTGCGTGCCTTCAGATGGCTGCCTTATGATACTTGTGCGTGCATGTATACTTGTGCGCGCGTGTATACTTGTGCGTGTCTACTTGAGCGTGTGTACTTGTGCGTGTATACTTATGATACTTGAGCTTGTATACTTGTGATACTTGTGCGTGTATACTTGTGCGTTTATACTTATGATACTTGAGCGTGTGTACATGTGCGTGTATACTTATGATACTTGAGCTTGTATACTTGTGATACTTGTGCGTGTATACTTGTGCGTGTATACTTATGATACTTGTGCGTGTATACTTGTGCGTGTATACTTGTGCGTGCGTGTATACTTGTGAGTGTATATATGCACTGCGTGTATGATGTGTATTGTAATAAAACGAAAATGCTTGAGTGCCCGCTTCAGATTTTGTCAAAATCTGCGGTAAGAGGCTTAAAATTCGGATGTCACCACAGTGCATACACACCGCAGTGCAAATTAACCTCAAGCATACAAATTAACCGCAGTGTAAGGTATGAACCTCAAGCAGTGCAAATTAACCGCAGTCCCCATTCCTTAACTAGCTCGACCTCTATAATAAACTAATGTCTTTTTCATGCCAGTAGCCCGGTTCTCATGGTTTATTGCTGGGTATAATTTTCGAATAAACCTCAGCATAATCCCAAATCCCAAATCAATAATAAGCGCAACTAATTACTCATAAGCGAATGGGTTTTCCAAAATGTAACAAATGAACTAATTACTAATTACTCATAATCCAATCTATAATAAGCGCAACTAATTCACAGTGCAATACAAACTGAACCTGAGGGAAAAAACTGGCGATGTCAGCGCCCTGAGCAATCAAAACTAGAAAGCGTTTCAAAGTTTCATCCTTTTCGGAACAGAATTTGTTGTCGAGGAGAGGATCGATACAGACGTGAATTTAGGTTTAAATTTTTGTCAATAGTAAAAAGGGGGAAAAACGATTAGATGATAGAGAAGAAAACGATTTCATGAAGGGAGAAGATCGCGCCAAAATTTCGTCAAAAGAATGAAATGACGTGGCTGTCAATGATTGGATGATGGCTAACATTAAGATCATCAGATCCATATATGGTTTGAACCGTTGGATTAATCTTTCATCTACGGTTGGGGTTTTTATATGTTGATAACGCGGATAGCTGAGCTGGATTATATATACGTAATGCTACGCTTTTAACTGGTGTTGCACATCAGAACACTAAAATTCCCACCGCAACAGTGCATCCACGTATAATGCAACAACATATGAATGCTGTTGCAGAAGCTCGAAGAAATCATAGCTTTCTCCATACTTTTCATGCAACGCACACAAATTAGTGTCGAATATGCCCACTTTTGTAGTAGTGCATCGATTCCTCTTTTACTCAACCCAAATAATTACAAACATCCCTATAACTCTTCAATAGCATTTGATTCAAAGAGAGATGATAAGAGAGTGCAGAGAGAAGAAGTTTGATCAAAACAGATTGAATTCGGTAGAGTATAAGTGTAGAAATCATAAAAATGATTAAGAATGATTATGTAATGAAAGAGGATTAATGTGGAGAAGAAGATATGATTAAAAATTCGGTTTTAACCCCTTTTATAGTGTGTGAAAGTTGCAACGTTTATGAAACATTTCAAATAGTGAAAAGAGACTTCCTTTCTAAATTGAAAAAGTGACAGTTATATGTCGACATGGTGTTTTTGGTATGTTGGCATACCCTAGTGTAATTTTGTATTTTAAAGCATTTTCAAGTGTTTTGATATTAATATAATTCTGGAAATTATTGAGTGAAAATCTAGCGTTGTAAATTAATATCATATAGTAGAAAAACACATGAAAACATAAATTTAAACTATATAAATATATTTATAAAATTATAACATTATAAGGTTTTAAACTATAAATATATAAAGTATACTAATATATAATTTAAGTTTGAAAAACAAAGAACAATAAGAAAAGATAAAAAATAGAGAGGATTGAGGATAGAATTGAAAATCAAAATTTGAAAATTAGAATTTGAATTTGAACCTGCAGTGCTATTTAGAGTCTTACAAAATTTAGACTCTATAACTATATTAATCTTGAACTCTTGAACTCTTGAAATCTTGAATACTCATGAGTCTTGAAATTTCTCTGATCTTTGAATCTTTATTACCTTTAAAACTGTATACCCTTCAGTAAAGTTCCTGTATATAATTCCAGCATATGTATGTGTGTATATATATATTCTATACAAAAAGTGTTTGTATATATATTTTATAATCTATGATAATTGAAAAAAAAGTTGTTGTCATCAAAACTCCATTCTCCAACATGTATATGTACAGATATCTAGTTCCAATCAATTTTCAATTCAGTTCAATATTAAATTCGATTTGGCTAAATTTACCATTCATTCTCTTATTGGTTTTATCATTCCAATAGCTTAATTAGTCAAACTAATTATCATACAACACAACCATCAATCAATTAGTTGATTAGCTTTTTAAATATATAACATTTTTATAATCAAAAATCATATTTCAAATGCCAAACCACAAACATTAAAATCTAACTATGTTTTGGTTCTCACAATAGTCAATTGGAAATATATAAATAGCCCACTTTCAAAACTTGAACATAGATACTAATAATGATATATCAATCACCAGAATCATCTCTGGGTGAATGTGATTTTATATCTACCTAGTATATTTGATGCTTCAAATATACATTCGCGAGACGTATATGCAAAATCTTCTTATACTCGATAGTCCAAATTCAATATAAAATAAAATACTCAAATATGAAAAATAGATATAAAATTTCAAAACTAAATTTGTTTTTATAAATAATACTCTTCAAACTCATTCTAGGGTATTACTAAACCTATCTTTAACGAGCCATTCTTATAGGATGTTACTAATCCTATCTCTACTGAATTCTTTCATTCAGTTCTAATGTGTCTTGTTCTCGAGCTTTGCAAACCAAAGCTCTGATACCAACTGAGACGCCCAAACTTCCTTGATCCCGGAAGAGACGGAGGACCTCGGATTGTTTTGAGAACACGACGCATTAGAACACCAACAACAGAGCATTTCAGTGCTATTACAACAATTTACATCAGAGTACAATAATATATCAAAGTATGAATAAATAATTTACAACGAAAAGTATCAGAGTTTTAAATTACAAACTAGCGGAAAAATAATACATAAGTATAATGTGCAGCGGAAAACATCAAGTACCATAGCTAAAAGAAATATACAGAAAAGCTTTCCGAACATAGCTCCAGCTGTAATCCAGGATCCTAGGAAAAGAAATATCTGCGAAAAACAAAAAACTACTAGCTGCCCGTGTGGAAAATATGGGCACCCAGAGTTTAGGTAGAAACAATAAACTCTGAGTCAGTCATGAGACTGATGTGAGAACTAAAACAATTATTACTTTAAAAGTTAGGAAATCAAGGGACCACGCTGTATAACACGGAACAGGTTTACTCCATATGAATCTCAGTTTAAAATAAAACAACACAATGCTTTTTGGAAAATGAAGCTATTATAAGACTCAGGTCCCATCACACAATACAACGCAAGCCGGAGAATAAAGTTATCCCTTATAATAGCCAAACATGCTTGGTATGTTTAAAACAAATAATTTTGATATTGTTATAAGTGCATAGTGTCAAAACGACTTCAAATGTAAATGTATCAATCATAGACGACATAGTACCCCATCCTACTATGTTGCCATATAGTTTTACAACTAAAACCAAAAGTCGCGTATTGGTAATTGTATTCCATCTATGAGTTGAGGCAAGGAATGGCTCCTTCCCAATTCGAGACACTCTAGCAAATGCCTCGGGGCTCGAACGCTGGCAAGCCCTTAGATCTTCAAGGCCGACACTTACTTTAGTGGATTAATTATTCCTGAACACATGTTTCCCGGTCCTATCAGACCTATCTCTGAGCCACTAGGGACTCAATATCCGAGGCGCCTCATTCCATCATCCACATAAGTAAAAATGTCTGGGCTCCATACCATGAAACCACTCCTAGCTAGAAAGAAACGTCGTGCACTTCCTATAGTCACTATCCCGTTTTTGACTCATATCGAGATGTGAGGCTCGCGAATTAACACTATACACAAAGCTATGCTAATTAAAGCCGTGCTTTGATCATCGTCCACAAGACTCTGCTTTTCAACAAAAACCTTGATCAATTGCATCTCAACATGCCACACTGACAATTCACGTCATACAACTGATGTCTATCAATATATAACCTCTAAGCTCGTACGTCTCAGAGAAGGTTGTTAAGCAAGAGAATAAATTCTTCGCCACCAAACAAATATATATTTAATAGAAATCAATAAACACAAAATGAAATTCGATGCCAGACACACATCCATTTATAAGTCCGTTCTACGTCTGAACGAAACCAGAGGCACCTTATTCCTCGTCGCATATGTCGAATACATGAGATAGGTCCTCGCATATCTGGTTGATCTCCAAGTACGTCTAGACGATCACCACTTATTACCTTGTCTTGGGTGTGTAGCTCAATCAAGACGTCAGTTATCATCCATACGATGTTAAGATCTCTGGTCCAAACCACCGTCTTCATTGTTAATTTTTTGTCTCCATATCAGTTATTCAGAATGAGATAAACCCGGTCTTTCCGAATAACTCGCATATTTTATAATCAATAATCAATTGCTATAAAAACACATCATATGCCTTATTCCAATTCAGAATATTCTTTTATTTAAATATTCACATCTTAAGGGAAAGGTTCCCGCTAATTTGATCAAAGACAAATTCTTTTAAATTTATTCTTAATCTTCCTTTGGATATCAATTTCAAAAGATATTATTAACTAGTTGAGATTAGCGAACCTTACCGAAGTAACCATTTATTTTATTAACCCAATCCCAACTATTCATCCGATGGAGAAAAACTGGAAGTACTCCATATCTAACACCCACTGTGTTATCGGTAAAATTAATTACCATTTCACGTTCAAATATAATTAAAGATTTAACTATCGCCTAGAGTAAAACTGGTGGTACTCCATTCCCAATCATTTCATGAATTCGATAAATTTAATTATCCCATTCTCATTCCATTCAAACTAAATATTCATTAAAACTTCAACTTGGTTTTAATATAATAAATCATTACTTTATGATAATTCAACTTTAAGAAATTAATCTTTTCTTTAACTGGGTTAAAGAGCCAATGTTATTAAAAACACAGTTCACAATAAACCCAAATCAACTTCCATCAAAATGGAATCTTCACGGAAGTCTGATCAGTCTATAATGGATATAAATTTCCATATCAGGCTAACAATATAAATGTAATAATGGCAAAGCCTTTTAAATTCCATATATAGTAACGATCTTCCTTTATAGAAGCTCATCTCGATTATTACCAAATCGAAATCCATCCAATTCCAATTTAATACATATTAAATTGGAAAAACTTTACTTTGGAAAATTTCCATTAAATCTTAATAAAAAGATTTATTAATTCCAAATCATATCTTTATTATTAATTAGGTCAAAGAACAAATGTTATTTAAAACACAGTTCATGACAAACCCAAAATCCAATTTGATATTAAATACAGGACTCTGAGTAGAAATTATATCGGCTTATATTCAATATCAAATTATGAAACCAACAAATAACGTATTGGGAACAACGATATTTATATCTCCAAAATTCCTCAACAATATCCGTATAATCACGAAATCCAATATCGAAATATTCCAAAGATTATTTCCATTCCAACTTATTCATTGGAAAGTTCTGGTTATAATAAGACCATTTCAAATCCAATTTATTTATTTAAAAATCATTGGATTATTATTCTAGTTAATAACAAGTTCATTTGGATAAAAATGTCTTTCATCTTTTCAAATATGAAATTTTCTCATCCAAAATATTTCCAAATAAGTATTACGATTTTACATAATTTTTCCACATTTTTATTAATTTTATTAAGGCCTGTATAGTCGGTTTCCGATAACAGCCACCGAAATGCATCCATAGCGACCTTTTCTGAAATTGAATTGAACATATTTTAAAATATAACCATTCAATTTTAAATCTCTTATATTCATTGGAATGATCTTTTCGATACGAAGTTCCAGTTTTAGGAGAATCCAATGGTCGGATCTCCCGTTACATCAATTTGAAGCCAATGGTTGAAATTTGCGAACAATCGTTGTGCGGCGCGTTCTATTCATGCCAATAAATATATATAATATATATATCATCGATTTCTATTTTAAACGTATTTTATAAATCGTTTATAAAAACGATTTCAACTTCGTTTTCAATTTTAAATCAAAATTGAATATTCCATATCGTTATAATATTAAAATGATACTATTTTCAAAATAACTGATTTTGAAATCCATTTCCTTTTCATATTCATTATTAAATGAATAAAATCAACTGATAAACCCATTCGAGTAAAAATGGCGTATATCTCCTTAATTCGACTTCATATTTGAATATTTTTGTGTCCATCCAAAATCGGACATCAATATCATAATTTAATTCTTCACTGAATATTATTTTAAAATACTCGTTACATTAAAATATTCTTTATTTTAAAATATTCGTTATTTTAAAATATTCGTTATTTTTAAATATTCATTATTTCTGAATCGGAATGCAACTCAACCAATTACCATTTAATTTCAGTTATATGGATTTCATACATCGCATGTATTCAACAATAATGATAAATAATCATTAAACATTATATTCAAACATCATCCAAAGTGCCATTTACAACCGTATAAGCATTAAAAATTAAATAGCTCTCATCACAGCCTATCAACCCATCGATTGACATACAGCTAAATATTGGGATTAGTGTATGTCAAATATCATCCTAATATCCGTGTAGGGTTTTCAGACAACAACAATCAATTTATATAAATCATTGGTTAATAAATTTAACCAATTCAAATTCAATTTGATTATTTTTCTAATTAACCAATTTTCACTGTTTAAATTATAAATGGATATTTATATCTCATTTCAACAACCACAAAGTGTCTATCCATATTGTTTGACATACGGGTGTAGTATATTCAAACAACACTTCTTGTGCAGATGAGTCGTGCATAGTTCATGTGTTGAACTCAAGCAATGTCAAATACAATAGATAAAAATCAACAATGGCAATTCATGTATTATCAGTTATAAAATAACTAACTATACAAATATTTTAGTGAGAGAATTCTCACTTTAGTTCTGCTCTGTTAGACTTTAATGAATGATTTTATTTTCAAACTAAATTAAATGTTCTTTTAATTTATCTGAAAACCAAATTTGCTTCGTTTCCGTTCTGATCAGTTCTGAAATGTAGAGTTTGTCGCCATGATCGCAACGCAACTGAAACCATCGGATTCCGACCTCGTATGAAGAAGATATGCTAATCAATACATTGGATAATTTAATTAATATCATTAACATATAATTAAGAAATTAATTAACTTTAATTCTTTGTTTAATTATCTTCCTCAGGCCGATTTAAAACCCATCAATTCCAAACCTTTCCGCCGTTGCCGCTCCTTCACCAGTCGTCGTGACTCCGATCATACACCATCCCGACCACCGCCTACGTGCCAACTCGCCACCGCGCTGACCATCTCCAAGCTCGAACTCCCATGGTGGCCTAAAACGGTGTTAAACGCAGCATCTTTGAGCTAGATTTCTCCCAATAGTCCACATAAAATTAGATCTTGACTATTCATATTGTAGAACATACTCAGATGAACAAAATTGCAGTGGAAAATGTCAAAAAATATTGAGTGGATTGAGGGAAATTTGAGAATTCTTGGAGTTTTCCGGCCTTCGATCGTGTATGAGGCGGCTTGCTGAGCGTTTGACCATGCTGGGAATAAGTAAGGGTTTTGACCCAAAAATGTTTATATATATAATATATTTAATAATGTTAAATTCATAAATAACTCATTAAACGCTCCGAACTCCAAACAAACTCCAACGACTATCGCGCCTAGCCAAATACCCCCATTCCGAACACAATGGGATATGTTTCGTAAGCCAATTTGACTGTTTTGATTAGTTTTTATCAAAATTAAAATATATATTAATATAATGTTCAATGTTGAATTTGAACATACTTTTTAATTTACAGGGGCCACATACTAACTCCAAAAAGTATGAAAATTGAGACCTAGCTATGTTTTGACGATATGGTCCTAACAAAATTAGTTTCATCGAATTTGGAGACTGTTTGAAAATGGCCTTTTAACTGGTCCATTAAATTCATTGAAATTGAAAACATGTTTAAATTTACTACATTCACATATTAATTCCAAAAATTATGAAATTTGAAACCTAACAATAATTTGACATTCCGGATCCAACAAAAATGGTTTCGTCAAAAATGGAGGTCGTTTGCAAAATGGCTATTTTTAAGGGCTATATATTATTCAAAAAATATATAAATTCTATAACGATTATTTTAAATTTTAAACTGGACATAACTTAACATTTATATTACGAAATCTGAATTTTTCACATTCATTACAAAGATATAATCATACAAATTCTAACATTTCTTGTTTTATCCAATTCTGATTTATATTGAATTCTGTATATTCAGTTGAAGTTTAAAAATCGAATTTTCAAACTACTACGCCATTTTAATCTCGTTTTAATTAAATTTTAAATTTATACGTTCTAACTTCGATTTAAATAAATTTTAAATCATTAGTTCTCAAAATAAATCATTTTAAATTCTTAAACTCCATTATATCAATTGAAAATAAAATTTTAAATTAGTTCAGAAATTCTGGGTTTTTACAAGGATTCTGGTTTTAGCTGAAGCCATTATATCTTGGAGCATTCATATTCTTCCACTGAGTTTAGTATCTTTTTCGTTGTGTAATTGATATACTCTGATATATCTCTTGTAACTCTGATGTTATATTGTTGTAATGATAATGGAAAAGTTCTTTCACTTTTGTGCAATTGTGTAAGTACCCTTAATAATCTGTCTTTATGGACGGTTTAAGTTGGTTTAGTTATTGGTGAAAAACGGGCAAAAAGGCGGGTCGTTACATGTTGGCATTAGAGCTTTGGTTTATACAAAGCTATGGGGTATGACTCATTTGAACAAAAGAGAAATGACTCACCAGAGTTAGGATTAGTAATATTCCTAAGAGTGTGCTCACTGGAGATAAGGTTAGTAATACCCTAGAATGAGTTTCTAGAGTACAATGTTCGAGAGAGCGCCTTTCACATAAAATGGATTAAGTTTTGGGATTAATATGTATTAGAATTCATATTAAGAAATAAATTTGGGTCAAAATCGTTAAGATATTATTAATTCTCCTCTAAACAATCTAATCAATATGGTTAGAAATCAAAATAAATAATAGGAGTTTGAGTATTTTGTTCGACGTTAAGGTTGGACTATCAAGTATAAGAAGACTTTGAATACATGCTTAGCTAATGTATATTCAAAGTCTTAAGTATACTAGATAGATATAGAATCACACTCTAGTCGTTTAAAGATGATTCTGTTAATGATTATGGCATCATCAATATGTATTTTTAAGTTTCGAAAGTGGGATGACTATATAATTCCGATTAAAAATCAAAACATACTTAAACCCATTTAGGTAAGTGTTTGAAAATGTTTGGTAAATGAGAACTTGAATAGATAAGAGAGATCTTGAAAATTTGATTTATTTTAAGAATTATACCAGGTAATCTTGTAGTAAAGATAAGTCAGTAAATTAAGTAGAGAGCATATGAGAAAGTGTATTTGTGATAAATTTGTTTTGAAAAGATATATATAGTTTCAAAACAAATCAATATATCGAGTAAGAAATGGAATTGCTTTGAATTTTATTTTTTTGGAATTGATTTTTAAGGAATATATTTTGAATATAAAGAAAAAAAATTCTTTGAAAATATTTGAAAATTAAAACTTGAGCACGGACATCTTGTGATTATTATTTCACCGTTAGTTAAATGACGACTATGTAAAGCTGTAATTTACATAAGCAATCCAAGAATAAAAGGTAGTTTGAGAAACAATTTAAAGGCTAAGTTTGAATTAATCAAAACATTTTATAATTAGTCCCCCCAACTGATCATTTTTCAAATGCACATGTCTTGTGAATTCAGTTTCACAATATGACTATAAGATATTTTGATGATATTTTGGTTAAAGTTGTTAATAAAGAGATATCTGAGCGATTTCTCTAAATTTTGAAGGAAATAAGTTTTGTAACCTTGAATTTAGAATGATTAATAAGGATAGCCAAACTTAAGCAATATAAGAAATTAAAATCTGGAATTATCGACAATTTTGGACAGTCAATAAGTTCTAAAGTATATTGAGGTAATAAAAGGAGTTGTTTAAGTAAACACGAATACCTTGTAAATTAAGTTTCACAATTTAATTGAACGATATTTTTGGCAAGCGGGAATAGGAAAAAGAAATTACCTAAACTGAAGTGTATATACAAGCTGAGGTCAAAGATGATCGAGTGTATCATGTAAAAAATAATAGTAATTTTGGGAAACTGAAAAGGAATAGGTTTCATAACCTTTGTATTTGCAAGATATGATCTAAGAGAATAATTTATAACTCTGAATTTTCTTGAGGGCGGTAAATCGTTGAATATAAGTAATTGGCCCAGTAAACGATGACTCGAATATGACAGGTAATTGGATGTATTGTTTGAAGAACATGGTAGATATAGTTGTCTAGAACTTTGTGTGTTAGAATATTCTACCTGGCATTTCCATTATGAGGACAGGAGTTTTGGTATAAAGAATTTTAATCTTGAGTTTGAAAATCTACAAGATGTCGAATAGCTAGTTACGATTCCCTTTCCTTTTTGAGGACGAAAAGTTTCAAAAGGGGTGAATGTAATGATCTAAAGTTTAACCAATTTAAAATTGAAATTTTGAATACTTATGTAACGACCAGGAAAAATGCGATCTTGGTTATCCGATATACGACACATATCGAACATTCAAGGATCGAAAATAACCGAATAGTTAATGAAAGATAAGATAGAATCTTAGAATAGAAGAAGAAGAAGAACACAACATCAGAGTAACACGAACCTCACAGCGGAACGAATAACATATAATATATAACATAACTTTGAAATATACATCTGTACTTGAATATACATCATTGTCAAAGTACAGCACTTACAACACAGCGGAATAATAATAGCTATATAATCCTGAAGCCTCCTGCTCCAGATCTTCAAGTATCTGTAAATCCCGACTACTTGACTGCCCATACAAAAATGGGCACCCAAGAGTTTAGGGAAAACAAAACAAAATAAACTACGGGTCAGTCATGGGACTGGTATGAGTAAAACAGCTTAAACAGTTTGAACAATTAAACGATTTCTCATAAGACCACGCCGTATAACGGAATGGGTTTTTCCCTTCTGAGAATCCAAAATATCTTTATATCAAAAACCTTTTGATATTATAATAATGTCTATCAACCACAGTATAATAATCATCTAGCAGAAACGCTTTCATCTCACGTTCTACATATATGGTATACAATCAAAACCGCAAGCACATATTGGGTAATGGATTTCCAACTATGACAAGGTATGGAACCACCTTTCTCTAGTGTACCTCTAGAAAGGAATACACTGGGTTCAACAAGAACATCTTGCAACCTGGCCACACATGACCGACCACTCATTTCGCTTGAGTGTATCGAATGTATATCACCCACGGTTGGGATCAGCAACCATTTCCCGAATGGGACAGCATCAACAATAGATTTTTAGAAGTAAATGAAACTCTAGATCAGGTGATTATACACCCTAATAGGTGCTACACATAGCCATGCTACCTGCCCGATTTCTGTCATTTACCGGTTGATGAGGCTTGAGGTTATGCTTTATCATCACATTAGATTCACTTCGAATGCCATATTGTCAGATCCATCAAAAATCACCAATTGACGTCTACAATAGTACATTACATGTTAGCTAAAGAAGTTACCTTCTCCGCTTCCACTCTTGGTACGGTTGAATAAATCAATGTACGTGACCATTCTGGAAATACTCTGTCAGACATTCATCCATACAAGCCATCCAGGAACAGGATGAACCGAAGGCACTATTGAGTACATCCATCTTAGGCACTGCTATCTAAGACTTATACAATAGCCCTTGTACTTTACTCCGTCTTCAATTGTCTTTGGCATATATGATTCACAATGCTTATGCCAATACAGAGTGGTTCTTTGGATAACAATCCAACCGGTCTCTCCATATTAACAACGTTAAAATGGTCAAAAACTTCGATAGTCAGTGAGTTAACTATCAAAGAAAAATACATGTGCAAACAACGATATTATTTCCAGGTGAAAATTCTATCAAATCAATCATCAATCTATTTATTTATATATATATATATATATATTCACATGTTCCTTATTTCAATATTTGATCACGTTTCTGATTCTGTTTGGAAAACATTTCCAAATCTTCCTTACTTGGATTTAAACAGATGTTTAAATCAACATTGCGACGACAACTCAAGCCACTATACTTATTTACTAAATTCACTTAACCACTTTCACTCTCGAACCTTAACCATTTCTAAATTGAAAACGAAGTCAATCAAGTTGGGGTATAACTACCTCTCAGACCTTAACTGTACAACATTTCAAATCTCGAAATAGGGTAAGTTCATCTTTTAACCCTTTGACACTTCCTTACGAACACTCGAATTCTATTTATGAACCCCCTTCTTTTACAAGTTTACGTGATTATAACAATGGTGTTATAATCTCTTGCATCCAAAATATATTATCTTTAATATGACTTTTATTTCCTAACTCGAATAATATAATGACAACTAATTTATTTACTCATATTCGGTTAACTCTAATCTGTAACTCTTATTTGAATAACTCCAACCTAATAACTCTTACTGGATTAACTCTTATTCGAATAACTCTAGTTCGATTTAACTCTATCGATTAACTCTAAGTCTATTTAACTCTTACTGGATTAACTCTTATTCGAATAAATTATTTTTGATAATCTCTCTTCTTCGAATAAACTATATTTGATTTAACTCCTATCGAATAATTAGATTCGATTAACTCACTTCGAATATTTCTGATTCGATTATCTCACTTCGAATATCTACTATTCGATTCACTTCTTCGAATAACTAAATTCGATTAACTCACTTCAACTTTATTCGAATAAACTAAATTCGATTAACTCCATTTGAAATAACTCTAGTTCGATTTAACTCTATTCAATAACTCTAGTTCGATTTAGCTTTATTCAATAACTCTAGTTCGACTTAACTCTATCGATTAACTCTATCTGATTAGCTCTATTCGATAAATTCTTTTCAATTAATTCTTTTATTTATTCCTTTGAATTATTCCTTTGAATTATTCCTTTTGAATTATCTCCTTTAAATTAACTTCTTTGATAAATCCCTTTTCAATTTGTTTACTTAACAAATAACTATTCCCTTTTCAAATTCTATTTATTTAACAAATAAATATTTCCATTATCTTTCCTATTTATTTAACAAATAAATATTTCCTTTATAGCATTCTATTCATTTCCTATAAATAAATATTCCCATTTAATCTCTTTGTAAATGTTTTACAAATATTCCCTTTTAAATTCTATTCGTAAATGTTTTACAAATATTTTCTTTCTAATTTCATTTGTAAATGTTTTACAAATGTTTTCCTTTTTATTTCTATTTGTAATTGTTTTACAAATATTCCTTTTCCTATTCTATTTGTAACTGTTTTATAAATATTTCTCTTTCTATTTTATTTACAAATCTTTCCCTTTTATATTTGTTTTACAAATATTTTCCCTTATATTTGTTTTACAAATATTTTCCCTTATATTTGTTTTACAAATATATTTCCTTTATATTTGTTTTACAAATAATTTCCTTTATATTTGTTTAACAAATAAATTCTTTTAACTCTTTTGATTTTATAATTTATTTCCTTTATAAAATCCTTTTTCCTTTTATATATAAAATCCATTGATTTTATATAAATAAGTTATTTTCAAAATATACTTTGAAAATTCCCTTTTATCATTCTGGTATTTCTTATGGTATTTAACATACCATATAACAATGATAAATATCATCCCAACCCACATAATCAACAACAAATTATATATCACATCATATATCACAATATATGAATAACAGTCAAATAAATGTTGAGGAATCCAACTGGATTCCTCCAACCTGTTTCCCTGCATCAACAGATGTTAAACAATATAATATAACATCACTTTCATTTCAATATGAAATATTCTGCTAAACAGAATCAATATTTGATTAATGATTTATATATATATATATATATTGTTATCTATAATTTCAACCAATACATAAACAATTCAACCAAACAGTTAACACATAACAATCAACAAAAAATTATCAGTTCTAACAATATGTTGTAAAAATATAACTGTTCAGATTTGGTGAGTTAACTCACATTGGACGATCATCGTTAGTAACGATAACCATCGCTTGGTTCAGAAGGACAATTTATTTCGCCATAAATTGTAACGAGCTCAGATGGACTTCCAGTCAGTTCCATTGTATAGCGTCCGCCCCTACGATTCCAACGCAACTGACGGCGTCAAATTCCGATAATGTATGCAACAGTTATGGATCGTACAAGTTTATACACTTTAATTTGAATTAAATAAAACATAAGTTATTTAAACACGGGCCTTAACCTTTTAAACCGGCCCAACAGAGAAAACCGGCTTCTCCCTAGTCTTCTTCTTCTCTAAAAATACATGGCCTCCCCTTTCCACAAATGCATATCACCGTACATGTTCAACAATGATACTCCGATTTCCTTCATGAAATCCAAATCCAACACCGCCATCGAGTTTCTTGTCACGAACTCCACCTGCTGGACACTTCTCCTTTACCTCCGATGCCCCTAATCGGATTCTAATGTCCAGGCCCGAGCTCACGCTCGCTACCGGGTCACGACACCTTTTTGAATCGAACTCCACCAAAATCATGCGCCCTACTCCGTTCGAACTCATGAATCCATATTTACAATCAAAAATCCACATTGATGCCCCAAACTTGAAGAGAACCCAAACCCTACACTCCTCAAACTCACGCTGGAAAACAACAAACCTATAACAGGTTCGAGCTTCCCAAATGTAGTACCAGTTTGAAAAGAAACACTCTCTGAATTCGAATATACATGTAAACTGATTTATAGGATTTGATTTGATTTTATACGGATTTTAGAAGAAGGTTTTTTTCCAGGTTTTCATTGTTGTTGCTGGCGGCTTCAAGTGTTGACCAGGGTAAATGAGTTTTTAGGTTTAGAGAGGTTTGTATGGGTATTTATAGGAAGTGAAATATTTTTATTTTATTTTATTTTCTGATTTTCAACTCGATTTATCCTTCTAAAAATTCCGATGATCACACACGATACCCAAAAATCGTGAAACTGGACATGCAACTAGAGTTTGACATTACAGTCCCAACGAAACTGGTTTCGCCGAATTCTGACTCCGTTTGCTCACACAACGTATTTTTAAAGGTCAAAATACGAACTATTTTTCACATTAAAAATCGGTACGGCCACATACTGACTTCAAAAATCATGGAAATTGAATTCTAATAAAATTTAACATTGCGGATCCAACAAAAATAGTTTCGTTGAATTCTGAGGTCGTTTGCAAAACTGGCTATTTTTAAAGCTCTAAATAACCTTTTAAATATACAAATATATTTAAAAACAATTAAATTAAATATTTGTAAATAAATATTATCGTATATATTCACACAGAATATCATACAGCTCCAGAATATTCCGATATGAATTTCTCACTCGCTATTTCAAATCCCGCTTTAAATCGATATTCGATTTATAATGAAATTCCTTTTATCATATAAATAAATCATTATAAATAATAAAGGAATTTTACAGTGACTTTTCTGAAATTTGATTTGGAAATAAATCAAAATCTACACGACGAAATCCCGATTTTTCTCTTTTGTTATAAAAATATACTCCACCAGCTCTGAACGTTTCTTGTTTCATAGAAATCCGGCTTAAAACGAATCATGTATATTCAGTTGAAGTTCAAATCGCCAAATAGCGAACTGCCACACCATTTCGAGCTCGATTATAATTATAATATAATTATACGTTCAAACTTCGTTTATATAAATATATTCGTTATTCTAATTCAACTCTAAGCTGAATTAAATATTTTAAATCGCCCATTTCACATTAAAATGTCCATTCACTATTTCTGATTATATTCAGAAATTAAATATGTTATTTAATTATAATATTAATTAAATATTTCATATAATTTAATTAACGACCATTAAATTCTCAAAATCACTATTTAAATAGCTAAATAAATTAATTATTATACCGCTGAAAACGCGGGTCATTACAACTTAATTTGAATTTTTGGATATTAGATTAATTTCATATTATATGAATTTGGTATAAATATATTGATTTTTATCAAAATATAACAGTACGATTTTGATAAGAAATTATCATGCTTTTACAAATTCATGTTTATTAAACTATTTTGTTAATATGATATTTTATCAGATATAAATACAATTTTATGAATATTAGAACCATTGGTAGCTTTTATTATAAGTGTTTGAGTTTCTGTAGCATCTTTGAGCAAAATGCTATCTAAAGTAGCTTCTCCCTTATTTTAACAAGTGTTTAGGACACTTGTCTGCATGCATGGACCTAAGCATGCATGAGAGACAAGTGTCTCATATGGTGGCATGGCGCATGTTAAGGAGCATTGCATGTAGGACATGTGTCAATATGCATATTAAGGAAGCTTTGGGACAAGTGTCTTACGATGTGTAAGCTTCTTACACACTTAGGATTCCTATAAAAACCCACCATTACCTTCTTATTTCATTCATTCTTTACTTCTCCTTCTTTCTCCTTCCTTCCTTCTTCTTGGTCATGGCTACCTAAGCCACATTTCCTCCTCCTCCTTTCCTAATTCGGCCCTAGTCCTCCTCCTCCCTCCTTATTTTCCATTTTCACTCCATCACCACCACCACCTTGCCAAAGTTCGCCCTCTTCCTTCTCTTGTAAAAAGAAAGAAAGAGAAACAGAGATTAGTATACATTAAATATATAGGCAAAGAAGATGGTGTGCCGAAATACTGTCCAATGGTTCGATCGCAGTCAACTAAGCTCGCCTACCGTGAAGAATGGGAAAGTTATATTGGTGAGAACTCTTTAAACTTATACACTAATTTATTGTACACTAACTAGTGAAGAATTAGTTATAATTTGGATAGTCAACTAGTGTAATCAGTTTGAATCGGCTATGGATGTTAATGGTTGATGTATGTTGTGATGGATGATGGTTGCGTAGTTTAGAATACACACTATTAAGTGTTAGTGTTATAACGCTTGTGTACAGTTAATATTTTTCAATAATATTGGTGGTGGTTGCTATGGATATATATAATGTTTGTTGATGCTGTTTCGCATACACTTTGTCACAACAATTGTGGTATTGTATTGGTGATCGGAAAATCTCGTTCGTAATTGGAAGTAATATTATTATTGAAATTTGAAATTTACTTTCAGAATTGATATTTGAAATAATTTGAAAATAGAATAGAAATGCATACGAATAGTTTTCGTAAAAGGGAACATTTTGTTTAAACCGGTTTTTGACGACAAAACATGGTTTTGTCATAATTCAATGGAAACAGTTTTATATTGAAAAGGTGAAGTTTGGTTTTCTAAGAAAATATCTAGAAAATGGTTTATATTATTATATAATGGCATTCTAAAGTGTTTTGAAGCAGTTCAGGATAATTTTTATATGAGATTATATTATGGTCAAAATAGAGTTTGTCGCACAGCGACAGTTCTCGTATTTTATTGCAAACTTTAAACGCTTATAACTTTTGCAATTTAAATCGGATTTCCACCAAATGAAAAATATTTGATTTCTATTAACAAGGGATTTCAAACGAGTGAAAGTAGATTTTAATTTCGACTTATAATTTTCAAGTTATGTTTGAAACCGTTTTGAAACAAGAACGCTGTAAGTGCAGTTTTCCAACCATAACTGTAAAAAATTATTTCAAATATTTAAAAAATCTGGAAAAAATTTATAAAATCATTAAAAATTATTTAAAAATGTTTTGAATCGGAAATTTTGAGTTTTGGCTAAGATAAATGATATTTTGATCAAACTAGTTAATATAGCAATTCAAAACTTAAAATTTCAAACTACAAGTTTAATTTAACGAAAAGTTAGTTAAGGTTGGAAAGTTAGTTAAGGTATTGAATTGGAAATTTTAAGTTAGTTAAGGTTTTAATAATTTGATGTTTTGAATTGGAAATTTTAAGTTAGTCAAGGTTTTGATAATTTGAGATTTGGTTATCAAACTAGTTATCAAACAAAAAGTTAGTTAAGGTTTTGATACTAGTTTATCTTTGATTTAAAGGATGTGTTTTAAAGGAGAAAAGTTAAAATATAGATTTTTTTAAAGATAATTTGAGAATGGGTTTATAGAAGAAGATTTGGTTGAAAGCCTGTGTGTTCCGTAATTGTGTTTTTAATTGTGCTTATTATTTGGAAAGACTAGAATCAGATTAATGTCTAAAAACCATTCCACGTAATAATACGACGTTGTGGAGCCATTGAAGACAATATTGAAGATGAGACCCTTCATATCGTAAGGATGACTTGCTGAATGTCATAAATGGGTAGCTCCCATTTGCAGATGGATTTTGTATCAGTTAAGTGGCAAGAGCCCAAACTTATGTGAAGGAATTCCAGATTGTTGTTTCGTTCAGACCCAGGATGAACCTGTATCGATTATATGTCTGACAGTGTAATTGACTGCGTAACACTGATCTTTATTAATATATAACTGTTTGGTGGTAGGGAATTTATTCCCTTAGTTTAACAACCTTCTCTAAGATATATGAGGTTAGAGGTTATATATTGATGGAAATTAGTGATGCGTAGGGAATGGTAGAGTTATGTGATGAGCTATTAATGAATATCATGACCTCAACGAAGCTCACACCCAGATTGATGGTAAACTAGTGGTCATATTTTTATATTGTTTCTTATGTTCGGTGCACCAGTGTAACACCCCACCTCCATTAAGGTCACTCACAAGGGAATGCCTTAACTTTAGTGGAGCGTTTTTGGTAAACAGACACAGAATATCACAAGACAGATATAAAAATTTTACAGCGGAAAATAAACAACTTTATTAAATCACCAAAATACTTTGTTACATAATACCATGAGTCATAAAACCATTACAACAAAACACTTCTGTCTTATATCATCAGAGTACATAGGTATTTAAAATAAAAACATCATTCGAAATATTAAAGAGCAAGCCATACAAGAGACAGAGACTCGAGCCATACTTCAGAAGTAGCTCCTAGAAGATGATATCCAAATCCTGACTAAACCTGGGTGTTTCCTCCCTGAGAACCAGGGGGAAATGGAAGAAAAGAGGTGAAACAAACTAGGTTAGACATACGTCTGGTGAGTCCAGTAACTTTTAGCCAGTAAATAAATAATGGTAAACATGTCAGGCATACAAAGTGGATAAGAGGATTCGTGGTACAGATGGCAAGTATGACAGGACAAGTAAGGAAAGATGTATGCTTCACTACAAACTACTCTACACTATTACTAGTAAAATCAAGATGGGGTGATCCCTTCCGCTAATGATAACGATAGTGGTAGTTTCATGTATTCCTAGCTGCTGTCATAGGTGCCGCCTGCTCCTATCTCAACTAATCGTACCCACTACCCTCCTACTATAAATTGGTAGACTTAGGGCATACGTTCGGGTATACCCTAACCACTACCCTAATCGATCGGCTCCCTAATATGTAGATACCCTGTGCTGGTCCCACAACTAGGGGGTATCACTTCCCTAAAGTGGCAACCCAAGGTGTGCACAGTTATACTTACGGGTGTCACGGTCGTCTTGTCCTCCTCTGCCCGGCCCATGCACACACATGTCCCCGGTCGGTTTGCGCCGCCCACACCATCGATCTCGTTTTGGATCTCTTACAATCAACCAGTAAGCGTGCCCCTTCCCCGCCTAGTACGGTGTTCTTTACTTTGATACCCCTCCAGGTTACTGACTGAAATGGGTCCCACACAACATGATACAAGCTCTCCCCTATGTCTTATATTCCCACTAGGTTTTCTACTGACTATGTATATCCTAAGGTGTCTTTAATTACATAGCCCTCAATCAGTTATGCGTACCTATAGGTGTCTTTAATATGTAACCCTTAATCTACCTATCGATTATGCTTACCTATAGGTGTCTTTAATACACAACTCTATCTATTCCCATTAGTTATGCATACCCCTAAGGGTGTCTTTAATACATAACTTTACTATTTTGCCCCGGTTATGTATACCATTAGGTGTCTTTAATTACATAACCTCTTTTTATCCAGTTAAGTTTGTGGGCCTATATATATTAATATTACCCACCTACCCTTCAGCTGTACTTAACCCTCCCACTGATTTAATCCTTTTTATTTAATGGTTAAGTTTGTGGGCCTATATATATTAATATTACCCACCTACCCATCAGTTGTACTTAACCCACCCACAATCCAACTCATTTTACTTAACCCTAACTTATGTCTATCTTCAATCAGTCCACATGTATTAAGTTAGGTTAAGTAGTTTTTTCTTATTACCATGTCCAATTATGGTTATATTGGGCTAGACCACTCACATTAGGCCTACAACATATGGATGCTGGATATGCCGGTCGGGTCCGGGCAGTCTTATTCCACAGTTGGGTCTAATCTCGTGTCTTAGCCCGAGTCGTATTCACACACTTAGACCTCTCACATTAGGTTCAACATTAGTGGCTGCTGGATATGCCGGTCGGGTCCGGGCAGACTTCCACGACTAATGTAACCTAACCTCGTGTCATAAGTGTTAATTAAATTATCAGATTTTTAATTGAATAAACATTCCTCTTTTAATTAATCAAGTTAATTAATTAATCCTTTCCTTTTTATAGGTGTCAATACCTATCTTATTAACAATTTAAATTTCCTATCCATAAATGGTCATATTCAAATTATACCATTTTTACCCAATTTTACCCATGTCATAATAGGTAACTATCTATATGTTTCCCTATTGGAATCATGTGTCCAATTTACATAATCACTATGTAAATTATGCCTATTACAAATTCCCCTTTCCCTCGTTTCTTAACTAGCATAACCGTTTGCGTTTTTGGCGTCATTGAGGCTACAAGGTAGCCTTGCCATAACAATAAAATAAAGGGAATGACATGGTGATCGTTTTCAGTACAATTTTTGGCATAAGCATGACAACTAGGGAAAATGACATGATAAATTCGCATATAATTATGATTCACCACATAATTAACAACCTGCATAGATTCATGATTTTGCTACATAACAACTTGCATAGGTTCATGAATTAACAACATAATTAACAACTAACATAGGTTCGTGATTCACAACATAACAACTTGCATAGGTGACTTGCATAGGTTCATGAATTAACAACATAATTAACAACTCACATAGATTCATGATTTACAACATGTTTATCAACTTGCATAACATAACAACTTACACAGTTTCATGAATAATAACTTGCATAGGTTCATGAATAATAACTTGTATAGGTGACTTGCATGATCTCATAACAGTTTGCATAGATTCATGATAACAACTTACATAGATTCATAATAAAAACTTGCATAGATTCATGATAACAACTTTCATAGATTCATGATAATGACTTGCATAGATTCATAATAAAAACTTGCATAGATTCATGATAACGACTTACATAGATTCATGATAACGACTTGCATAGATTCATGAATTCATCACACAATAACTTACATAATTTCATGATCCACAATAACAATAAACGTGTATAATTCATGATCCACAACAACAATAAACTTGCATAACTACAAACAACATATACCCAAATCATAGTCTACCACGATTCACTTTTATTTATTTAAACCTATAAGTGACTAGAACTCACCGTAAATGAGGTCTTGAGTTCTGGGATCTGAATTCTGTAATTGATTAGCGTTCCCTTGTTGTAGATAATTTCGTTGTTGTAGTTTTAGGCTTGATTTGATTTGAATTGTGTTGCTTTACTTTGCTTCTAGTTGATGGCGGCTACTCTAGGGTTTGGAGTGACAACATGACGGGCATTGATCTAATTTTGATTTGATTTTAGGGTTTGAGTCTACCCCTATTTATATAGAATTTCATTTTAATTATAGCCATCCGATGATCTTAGGGTTAATCAAAACCACTCAGTCCAGATTAGAACTATCCAGAAACCCTAATGACTCAGTAACTAGTCAAAAATGACTCAGCACCGACTCACTGTTCGAATCAGAGCCTCAGAAATCTGTGCAGGCTTTCTGCTCGGCCTGGGCGCACTTGCCAAGTGCGCCAGTGCAACTTTGCATGGGCGCACTTTCCAAGTGCGCCAGTGCAATTTTGTTTTGACGCACTTCCCAAGTGCGCCAGTGCATTCTGGCCTGTTTCTGGTTTTTCTGCCTAACTTCGTTCGTCCATATCTTCCTCATACAGTATCCGTTTTACGCAAACTCGGACTCTATCTCAACCAGAATTCCAAGACGAACGCAATGACATAACCCGTTTCCCTTAATTCTCACATTTATAATTAAGTATTCTTTAATTCGTTAACATTAATATTAATATTAAAATTATGAGGTGTTATATTCTCCCCTCCTTAAAGGATTTCGTCCCCGAAATCTTCAAGTCAAGAAGAGTGTGCATCCTACCATACAATCATCCATCTACTCAACAATCAAACACAGGCATCCATTGTCGTTAGAAGATTTCTAATGCTGTATGAATATATGCAAAAAGTGTGTGTATATGTTCCTTATCTAATGCAAAATTAGGCGATCTACTGAATCAGTCGACCTCCTTAATGCAAACCATGATAGTGCCGTGCGTCCATTATGTATGCGAAAGAATCCTATCGATCCATATTATTTCTACATGTGTGCTCAACCATTCATCAAAATGCAGCATCCATATGATAACATAACCATTGTTCATCCATTCACCTAAATATGCACACACATTTATATGAAATATGAAAGTGATTTGAGCCGATCTAGTGCCTAATATGTGTGTAAATGCATCCACGAGCAGCCACTAGCAAACACTTGCATCCACTTGCAACCATCAAACATAACATGTCTCAAACACATGTTTACATCCATAGATTTCCTATCTAAAGGTCAAAGATTCGGTTGATGGGATACAAACAAATGATATAACTAAAACAAAAGCTCCGTTCCCATTTAACATCGGTTAAGAGAATAATTCCCTAAGTCTCAGCCACGAAGACCAACTACACCATAAAAGAACTTTGGTAGCGTTTGAAAAATGCTACCAAAGGTTTTGGCAGCATTTTAATAAACGCTACTACAGGTCCCGCAACTAAAGTTTGACTTTTTTGGTAGCGTTTTTATAAACGCTACCATATGGTTGGCATAGCAGCGTTTTCCAAACGCTACTATAGATTTGTATGAAGGTCACATTTTTGCTTTTCCGTAACGTTTAGTTTGAGCAACTAAAAAGTTTTTGTTGCATTAATTTTATGCCACTATATGGTCAGGTGGTATTTTACATCTGTTTTAGCAGCATTTCTTAAACGCTACTAAAGGATATTGATTGTGTTATTGCACATTTTAAACACTACTATACATTGTACCAATGACCAATTTTGTAATAGTCACATTAAAGTCGGCAACAATCGTATAACTATCATATTCAACCAACAATCAAGACGTTCAAACAACTGAGAACACATTAATTACACAAGTATTATCCATAACCATTTAGACAATAGTTGTTTGACAAAATGGGAAAAGTCACATACCACAAGCATTCATGAAAAAGTTTACACAACAAATACTAACTAATATCATATACATAACAATTGAGGTCGCGTCCATTATTGATGATGGTCTTCACTTCAGAAAAGCTAATTACCTGTAAACAAGTTCTATAATCAACAATAAGAATTTGCCATGAATTATCAAGTAAAATTCAAACAATATTTATTGATTGTTATTAAAACAAGTATATAAACAATCAAACCATCTAAGTATACTATGCAAATTTATAGGATTACCAAACTACGTCATTTATTACGATTGGCATATATATAAAGCTGAAATGTAAACATATTACTAGGTAAGATTCAAAGATTGAATCATATAATTTTGAGTTGGTTTTATTTCACTAGCATTGGATGTAACAAACAAGAATCCAGTAGCACATAGTGATCCCTTTACACCAACAAATTAAAGTCATATAATTTAATGTTGGAAAAGATTATGGATTTTTTTAAATTATATATCTTCTTGTCTATACCATAATCTAAAAAATACTAACAAGTTAAGTCATATAAAAATTTTCTTATTACATAGAATCTTGGTTAAAATTAAATATTTTTTGGTAAAATACCTTTACAAGCATTAAAAAGACTCTTCGTGATGGATGTGCATATCTCTAGTTTTAGTTTCGAAAGTTCCAACCTGACGAAAACGTACAAAACAACAAAATGATAAACCTGATTTGTTAGATTACTGAAAGGAAAAGAAAGGAAATCAAACAAAATCAAATAGCCAGAAATGGAAATCAAGGAAAATAATAAATAATATGTTTAGATTAATGATACCTGGTTTGTTTCTATTGTACGCACATTAATGTCATTATAAACTATAAGAATAGCCTAAAGCAAAATTGAGACAACGATAAAAAAAAATTTCTAGCTTAAAGATGCTACAAATTGAAAGTAAATGTAGAGACAAAATTGTGTGATTACAGACTGAAATTCATCCTATAAATTATAATTTTGAGTTGGTTTTATTTCATTGTTCTGTGCACTTCAATATGCTTTTCTGCCTGTTTTCACAATCCAAATATTTTCTTCGATTCGCAACTAAAATGTAAATTATATTACGTGCATTATATTTTCTTTTTATTCTGTTGCTGTGGATTAACAAAACAACAGTGTCTTATTCCACTAAATAGATGACCAATAAAATAGACTTAAAAATAGCAAAATGAAATTTTGAAACATTTTGTTCCAGTAACAGGTATTAGTTGTCGATATTAATTACGAATCATTGTAATTATTCTATGCCCTTTAAATTTCCAACAAATTTCCCTTAAACAATTATGCCACCTAGTTCTACATCAGACAGATAAATTTTGGGTGAATTATACAATTTTATAATTTGAAACCTAAACTAAATTTTAGTTCTTAATTTAAATTACCATATGCTACGCAAGCTTGAACCTGATCTAACACCGTTGACCTTAATTTAAATTACCATAATAACAACCCTACCTCTTTTGGTTATTTGGTCTTAAGTGAGATGATAGTAAAATAGAACAGTAAGAGGAGATACTAACGTTAACAAAAATGAATTTACTTCGATGTATTTACCAAGGTAAAATAAAGAAACCACACTCAGGTGTTCTATTCTAGTCTGCAACATGACCAAGTTCAGTTATAATTATCCCCTAAAAAGCACAATAATATAATTGTATGTAACGACCCAGAAAATCTGAACCAATTTAAAATTTTTAAATTGGCTAAAATAATGGATTTTAAATATTTAAAATAAATATTTTAAATAATGGCGATGAAAATTGAGTTTGAATCAACAATTGAAAACGAATATAATTAATTATAATTATAAACAAGGCCTGAAATGGCGCTGTAGTTTCAAAAATTGAATTCAAACTTTGTCGGACTGTACCGGGTGCAAAACAATCCGGATTTTAGTGAAACCAAAAATATATAAATCTGTTAATGAATACCTTTCCAACGAATCTGACAAATCGAAATTTGATAGCAGGAATCAAAAGATATGTCCAGTTGAAAATTCTGAATAGTCGCTATGGAATTCAGGCCCTTAAAAATGGACATTTTGCAAACGGCCTCGGATTTCGACGAAACCACTTTTGTTGGATCCGTGATGTCAAATTATTGCTAGATTCCAAATTTCATAATTTTTCAAATCAATATGTGAGCGTGGCAAAGGAAAACGCGTTTGGCCAGTTTTAGTTGATTTTAATCGACTGGAAACTGGCCATTTTTCCAACTGTCTCAGAATTTGACGAAACTAGTTTTGTTAGGACCGTATCGTCGATACGAAACTAGAAATATTTTTCGGGGATTTTTCGAATCAGTTTGTGGCCCCGACAAATTAAAATGTACGTTCAAATTTGAAAATTAAATGTTTTATACTTTAATTTGAAAAAAAAACTGACTGTAACAGTCGAAGTGGCCTACGAAACCTATTCCATTGTGTCCGGGACGGGGGTAATTAGCTAGGAGCGACACTCGTTGGGTTTGATTCGGGGTCCGAACGGATAAACAAGAAAAATTGGAAAACTAAAATTAAAATAATAATATAATTTAATATAAATACCCTTCAATACCAAACCTTAACCCCCCTCTTAAACGTTCAGCCGCCACAATCAACGAAGGGCCACCGAGCTCGCGATTTCAAACCCTAAATTCATTCAAACCGATTCGAATTAGACTTCCATCCTGGAACATAACTAACGTACTCTCCTCACTCTTTCCAATCATACCAATATGATGAAGTGTCATTGAGGACAGAGCTCGAATCTTGAGGGGGAAAGGCCGCCGTTCGTGGTGGTTTCCAGCGTCGTTCGGGGGTGCGAGTTCAAGGGGGCAGGGTGCGCAGGTGCGGCTTGGGGAGGGCTGTCGCGTGGTCACCTCCGATCGTCGACTCAGTCATCGAGGGGGCGGAAACCTCCAACCCTAGTTTTGGGCGATGAGGTTTTGCACGGCTCGGCTGTTACAGACAACTGAAGGAAGAAGGTGAGTGTTTAATTAATTTAAATACATTGCAAAATCAGTTTTTATATATATAAAAAAATATAATAATAACAGTTTTTAAAAAAAATGATTTTAATTTTAGTTTTGAAAGATAAAATAGCATTTATTTTGAAAATAAATTAACTATGTTTAGAAAAAATATAACGATGCTTTGTTTTTGAAAAATATAAAATAGCTTCGTAAAATATAAATATGATTTTTAAAAATATAAAATAGCTTCATAAAATATGAATATGATTTTTAAAAATATAAAATAGCTTCGTAAAATATGAATATGATTTTTAAAAATATAAAATAGCTTCGTAAAATATGAATATGATTTTTAAAAATATAAAATAGCTTTGTAAAAAAATATGATTTTTATTTATTAGAATGAAGCAATAAAAATATAATTTTTATTATGAACAGCGGGGCAAAGAACTGCATTGGGATTTCAAGCAGATCCAGACGGTTCAACAGTTCAGAAGCAAAGCACGGTGGAGTGGAACCCAATGTGAGATTTCTAATTTATAAACAATATGGAAAACGACGATGTATAAATTATATAGTCGATGTATGAGTTATATAAGCGTTGTACATCTCTTGTATAAGCGCTGTATAAGTTGAATATTCGATGTATAAGTTATATATACGTTGTAAAAATTATATATGTGTTGAAATAAAAGTGAATTGCTATATATATATATATATATATATATATATACGCCCCTCGTCCACAAACCATGGACGATATTTATTGATTGTGATTGGTGTGAAAATTGATTGATAGCGAATGATTGTTTGGGATTGTTTGTGGTTGATATTGATTGATTGTGGTTGAAAAATATCCATTTGTGGTTGAGAAATATTTGGTTGAAACCACATAGGATGTGTTTGTGGAAATGAAATAAATATATACATGCCGCCTGCGTGCGAACTAGATGCATGATCCCCATTGTCAAAAACCGCGAGGTTTTAAGGTAGAGCGAGGAGCCGTACTAGGGACGGTCCCGGTTTTAACTACCCTGCCGTTATGCTGCCGAAATTTTGAATAATATTCGTGTGTTTGAATTATTTTCATCTGCTTAAACTATATTTATTCATTGAATAGAAAACCTTCATGTGTTGAATTGATATTCATTCGTTGATTTGAAATTCATGTGTTGAATGGTATTCGCGTTTTAAATATAAAAATCACATTTTTATCTATATATAGAAACTATAGGAAACCTTCATGTGTTGAATCGATATTCATTCGTTGATTAGAAATTCATGTGTTGAATGGTATTCATATTTTGAAATAAATTGTTTGATAATAAAAATCACCTTTTATCGACTATATGAACTGTGTAAAATAATCTCGTTTTAAAAGAAATTGTTTTATAAGAAAAATCCTATTTTTATCACCAATATGAAATATATAAAATAATAGTGTTTTGAAATGAGTTGTTTTACAATAAAAATCACACTTTTATTATATGCGTGAATCGTTGAAATGTGAAGTGTTAAAAATAGCCACTTGTTCAAATAAATATATATGAGTCGAAATATTCATTAATTAGCTAATGATATGATTTGTACCTATGTATGTAACATTAGAATGAATGGTGTTTTTAAACAAAATAGAAATCAAATATGAAGTTGAATAGAAAATGATAAATGATAAGAACTATATATATGTACATGCATATTCATTGAACAGGTTATAGCAAAAGGGGCTAGAGAAGAGGAATAAAATTTTGTGCCCGACAAATAGGTACACATTTACTGTTTTGTTTGGGTGATGATTTTATGAGCCTGTTGGCTAGCCGCTTGGCTTTTTCTTTTTCTTTTTGAGATTAGAAGGACCGGGGAAGCTATTTGAGATTTCCCGATGCTCCCGGTGCAGGGGAGGTTATGGCGAAATTTTCCAAAATTTTAAGGCGTTAGTGAAATATTTGAAGTGAAAACGATATTGAAATCATTGAATGAACTATATTTATATAAATATATAAATATAAATAAAATTAAAACGAAACGAGGCCATGCAGTTCGTATTTTGAAACCGTGATTTCAAACAACTAGTGCGGGAAATCCGACCATTGGATTTTCCCGAAACCTCAACCGTCGGGTTCGCCTTGGAAATATCTTCCCAACGGCACCAACTTTGTAAAAATCCAATGGTTGGATTGTCTGGAATGTTTAATTCAATTCTGAAGAAAAACAGCGCCAGAAACGATTATATTTATTTATATATATATATAATTATATTTAATCGACTAATGACGCTGCAGTTCGTATTTTGGAATCGAAACTTCAAACGATTGTACCGGGAGATCCGACCGTCGGATTTTCCCGAAACTGGAACCGTTGGATTCGTTTTGAAAAGACCTTTCTAATGATGTAAATTTTGTGAAGATCCAACGGTTAGATTTTTAGATATGTGTAAATCAATTCTGAAGAAAAACAGCGCCACGGCCGCGTTATGGCCCGAAGCGTCGTTTTGAATATATGGGCTATTTTAAAATAAATAAAAATAGCGATAAATCATTATAAAATATCATAAATGATATGGAATGGAAATAAACTGAATTTGCTCGATTTATGTGGTATTTGATGGTTGTATGTGTTTGTTGTGAAAATTACATTAAAGAACAAAATTGGTGTTGTCGAATAATTTAACCATTGAAATAAATTGATTTGAAATTCTAAATATACGTGAATTATTTGAAAAGGTCGAGTTAATTCTCATTTCAAATAATTGACCGACGATTGAAATTCGAAGATGAAGACGATGGTCGAAGACCGGAGAACTTCACCTCGTTTGGATGGTAACCGAGATCCTGATTGGGAGGCATCCCGAAATATGGATAATGAGTGGTGATCGTCCAGACGTACGTGGTGTTCGAAGGGTTTGCGAGGTATTTAGTGCCTCCGGTTTCGTTCAGACCCAGAACGGACTTGTAAATAGATGGTGTGTCTGACATTGGATTTTATTCTGTGTTGATTGATCTCTATTAAATATACATCTGTTTGGCGGCGGAGAATTTATTCTTTTGCTTAACGCCCTTCTCTGAGACGCACGAGCACAGAGGTTGTATATCGATGGACATCAGTCGCATGGCATGAATTGCCTGTGTGGCATGCTAAGATGCAGTGATCAGGGCTTCTGTTGAAAAGCAAAGCCTTGTGGTGATGATCAAAGCACCGCCTGTGTGGCGTAGCTTTGTGTATAATGTGAATTCGCGAGTCTCACACCCCGGTATAAACCTAAAACGGGAGAAGGACCTCAGAGAGGGCATGTGTTTCTTTCTAGCTAGGGTGGTGTCAGTGACCTACCAGCCCTGACATTTATATACTTTTCACCTATGTGGTTGTTGCTTTTGTGAGGCGCCTCGGTTTGATCGGAAGATCCGGGTCCGATGGAGTCATTCGTTGGCTCGTTTACGCCCCAAAGGGCGGGAAAACGTATTGTTCAGGCATTTTAATCCACGTCGGTGGACCGGCCTGGTCGCTCCGAAGGCTTGACTGAGTACTTGCCTGTGGCTCGGGCTAGAGAGTCACGAATTCGGTAAGGACTATCTTTTGCCTTGGTTCATGACGGAAATCCAATTTCCAAATACGACATAGTGCGGTTTTGATTGTATATATATATATGGCGACATGATATATGGTACCCATGCCGTCTATGATTGATAGTTATGATTTGAAATTGTTTTCAAAACATATAGACACTAGCAATAATATCAAATGCCTTTGTTTTTTGTTCGTATCAAGCATATTTTGGCCGTTATAAGGTAAAAACTCTATCCTCCGGTTTGCGTTGCATTGTGTGATGGGAACTGAGTCTTATAACGGCTTCATCTTTATAAAAAGCATAGCGATGTTTAAAGGAAAGATTTGTTTTAAAGCACTGGCAATCCAATGGAGTAAACCCGTTCCACGAAAGTGGCGTGGTCCTGTGATTTGCCAAATTATATATGTGTTGAGTAGATTTCTCATACCAGTCCCATGACTGACTCGTAGTTTGTTTCACTTTCAAACTCGGGTGCCCCTTTTTCTACACGGGCAGCCTTGTATTCAAGTTTAGCTGGTTCTTTCGGGATAGCTGGAGCTGAAGATGGATTCTATCATTTATCTCTTTTTATGCTGTTCAGCTCCTATTGTACATATTTTGTTTGTTTTCCGCTGTAGACATTTATGTATAGCTGAACTGTATTTGTTCTAAGTAAGATCCTGTACTGTGTAACTCTGATGATTACTTTTATCCAGTATATTTTATTGTTCATTATCTGGTGTATTTATTTAATTTTGTTTTGCTATTATCTGTTTCTGTGTTATATTCCAAAGATAAACCTTGTCTCCGTTAGAACGGGATTTCAGGTCGTCTCAACGTGGTATCAGAGCTTTGGTTAAGCTTAGTTCTGGAATATAACATTTGAACGAACTCGTCAGAAATAGAACCAGTAGTGTTCTAGGACGGGCAACTCTATACAGATAGGATCAGCAATATCCTAGTATAAGTAAAGCAGAATGGAATACACCCCAGTAGACACATTTACATTGAAGTATTTGTCTTTATATTTTGAAATGTCTTTTTGTTGACCTGACACTTTGTCTGCTAATTGCAGACGCACTAGAAAATGAGTGACAGGAACAGAAGAAATAATCGTATGGCTCGACCAGCTAATGAGCCAGTTGTGCTCCCATAGCCAGAATCCGATATAGAAGTTCTATTCAAGAGATTTCGAAATCTTGGTGGATCGCCATTCTTAGGCAAGGAGTCCATTATGGAAACACAAGCTTGGATTCGTTCTGCAGAGAAAATATTTGAGGGTTTAAAGCTGAGGGACGATCAGAAAAGATTACTGGCATCTTGGGCACTCAAAGAAGAAGCTTTGTTTTCTTGGGATTCAATTATTAAAGATAATCCAGAAGGTGATATCACCTGGGACAGATTCAAAGTGATTTTCTTAGAAAGATTTACTCCTCCCGAAGCGACCGAGAGATTATGTGATGAATTTTCTTATTTGATACAAGGTGATATGACCATCCCAGAATATCATAAGAAATTCAACGAACTTGCTCACTTTGCTCCTCATCTGATTCAAGACCCAAAGAGGAAAAATCTGAGATTTATTCATGGCCTGCAAAGGAGATATCAGAATAGTGTAATGAGGAATGTGAAGCTCTCCTTTTCTGAAATGATTTATATGGCCTATCAGTACGAGGATCTCCACATGAGAGGAATGTTACGCGATGAAGAAGAAGTCTGTTCTAGTGACAAAGCAGAGTCGGAAACTGATTTTCCTGAGGCCAGTATGAGGTCTGAGGGAAGTAAGAAGCCCAGTGCCAAGAGGAAAAGGGCTAAATCTGAGAAGGAACCAGTAACGACAACTGCATGCTCTAACTGCAATAAGCAAGGACATTTCTCGATAAGTTGCAGATCTCTAAAAAAGCAGATCGAGAGTGGGTATAAACACGTTATGAAACAAAAGAACCCGCATGGGGAAAGGAGATGCCATAAGTGTCGTCAAGCAGGTCATATTGCACGGGAGTGTCAACTCTCAAAGAAATCCGAGGCAGTACATATAAACGAAGTAGCAGAAACTTCTGAGCCCTCAGATAAGCAAGGGAGGTCTGATGTTTTAGAAGGCACGCTCAATGTCAAGAACATTCCAGTGAAAGTACTGTTCGACACAGGCGCGTCACGAAGCTTTATCGCAAAGAGTGCAGTCGAGAAACTGGAATTGAGATTGAAGAAGCTCAAAGAACCAATGAAAGTCCGAAATTCGGTTGGGGGTCCCATCGATCTCAGTTGGGTTTGTGGGGTGCCTGTCTCTTTCTCCTGCTATAAATTCCCTGTTATCTCCATCGTCATGAATTTTGATGAATTCGATCTTATTCTTGGATTGGATTGGTTAACCCGATATGAGGCAGAGGTCAGATGCGCCGAGAGAGTTGTTAAGGCAAAGGCACAATCGGGGAATTATATAACCATACCATGTGAAGGCCCGACATCAAATAGAAAAGACTTCTGGGCAGCTTTGAATGTTTCTCCAGCCCAAATGGAAAATATCCCTGAAGTTACAGAAAATATTCCTGACCTCATCAAAGACATTCCTGTCGTCAAGAACTATGCGGATGTGTTCGAAGAAGTTGTTCGCTTACCTCCGCAGAGAGAAATAGATTTCAAGATTGCTTTGATTCCCAATGCAAGGCCGATAGTTCACGCTATCCGAAGAATGTCGTTGAAAGAGAAAGAGGAGTTAGACAATCAAACACGACAGCTAGTATGGAAAGGTCTGATCAGGCCTAGTTTCTCTGATTGGGGTGCAGCAGTGGTATTTGTCCCAAAATCTAACGGTACTCTACGTCTATGCTTGGACTATCGTGATCTGAACAAGCAGACCATAAAGAAAAAGTATCCATTGCCACAAATAGATGATTTGTTGGATCGATTAAATGGAGCACAAGTATTTTCACGAATGGACCTAGCTACAGGCTTCCATCAACTTTGAATTGCCGAAGAGTGTGTTCCAATGACAGCGTTCAGAGGCTCCGACTTATTCTACGAGTGGTTAGTAATGCCGTTCGGCTTATGTAACGCTCCCGCTTACTTCGTAGATCTAATGAACAGAGTATTCAGAGGGGTTTTGAATAAATTTGTTCTGGTTTTCATTGACGATATTCTAATCTTATCTAAATCAAAGGCCGAACATGAAAGGCATCTGGAACAGGTTCTAGAAATCCTCAGAAGGAATGTATTGAAAGCCAAGTTTTCCAAATGTATATTCTGGCAAGATGAAGTGAAATTTCTGGGCCATGTTGTATCGAAAGAAGGAATCGCTGTGGATCCAAGTAAAATCACAGCTATTCAGAACTGGAAACAGCCTAGTACTCCTACTGAAGTCCGCAGTTTTCTCGGATTGGCTAGTTATTATCGGAAATTCGTTAAAGACTTTTCAAAGATATCAGGTCACTTAACGAAGCTTACAAAGAAGCATTCTAAGTTCAAATGGACTCAAGAAAGTGAGGAGGCTTTCGAAGAGCTAAAGTTAAGATTAACGACAGCTCCAGTGTTAACCATCATCGATGGCAACTAGGATTTAAAGGTCTGGACTGATGCTTCTAGAGAAGGCCTTGGCGCAGTGTTAATGCAAAGAGGCCAAGTGATTGCTTATGCTAGCCGTCAACTGAAGCCGCACGAGAAAAACTATGTAACTCATGATCTTGAGTTATTGGCTATCATATTCTCTTTGAAAATCTGGAGACACTATCTTCTGGGCGAGAGATTTGAACTGTTTACAGATCACCAGTCGTTAAAGTATCTGTTCACTCAGAAGGACTTGAATTTGAGCCAGCAACAATGGCTGGAGTTTCTTGCAGCATATGACTTTGAAATTATATATACTCCAGGAAAAGCCAATGTCGTGGCCGATGCGTTAAGCCGAAAGAATGAAATGATCGCCAGTTTTATTATCACGACTTCATTGATAGAAAAAATATCTGCTCTTCAGGAAAATGATTACTTCATTCAGAAGATCAGAGAGATAATTCAACAAGGCGAACCCTCGAGTTTTCAAGTCGATAATGATGGGATTCTAAGGCTCAAAGGTCGAATCTGTGTCCCTAACATTCCTGAGCTGCGAAAAGAAGTTCTGGATGAATGCCACAAGTCAAAACTCAGTATCCATCCTGGAGTAAGCAAAATGTATAATGACATCAAACGCACTTTCTGGTGGAAGTCGATGAAAAGGGACATTTCATTATATGTTAGTCGATGCCCTACTTGCCAGCTAGTCAAGAGCGATCAACAGAAATTGGCTGGATTGTTACAACCACTAGAAGTTCCTGGTTGGAAGTGGGAACATATTTCAATGGACTTCATCGATGGTATGCCCAGGACCAGAAAAGGAAATGACAGTATTTGGGTGATCGTAGATCGCTTCACGAAGACCGCCCATTTCATACCTGTCAGATCAAACAGAACTGCTCAGAGTCTGGCGTAGATATACTTCAAGGAAATAGTTAGACTACATGGAGTGCCGCTCAGCATAGTCAGTGATAGAGATACAATATTCACTAGCAAATTCTGGGAAGCATTTCAAGTCGAGCTGGGAACGAAGTTAAACCTAAGCACCGCTTATCATCCTCAGACAGACGGTCAGACTGAGAGGGTGAATCGCATTTTAGAAGATCTATTGCGGGCTTGTGTTCTAGATTTCGGTGGATCATGGGAAGACCATCTGCATTTGGCTGAATTCTCTTATAACAACAGCTACCAGGCGAGTCTTGCAATGTCGCCATTCGAAGCATTGTATGGTAGACCGTGCCGATCTCCTACTTGTTGGATCGAACCCGGAAATAGACTTGTGTTGGGTCCTGATATGATTCGAGAAGCTGCCGACAAAGTCGATTTTATTAAGAAGCGATTACTTGCCGCTCAAAGCCGACAAAAGAGCTATGCCGATAGAAGAAGAAGAGATATATCCTTTGAAGTTGGCGACTATGTATATTTGAAAGTATCGCCGATGAGAGGAGTTATCCGGTTCGGTAAAACTGGAAAGTTAGCGCCCAAATTCATAGGTCCGTTTCCTATTCTGGAACGGATCGGAACTCTCGCTTACAGGGTCAAACTGCCTGATTGGTTGCCTGGAGTTCATGATGTGTTTCACATATCTCAACTTCGAAAGCACGTTCATGATCCAGACTTGATCGTGGAGGAAGCAGCTCAACATGACATTGAAATTACCCCAGAATTAGCTGTGAGAAGAGAGCCGCTAAAGATTACCGGCAAAGAAACCAAAGAGCTGAGGAACAAGAAGGTTCGCTTAGTCAAAGTGCAATGGAGTGGAGATCCGCGAGATTGTACTTGGGAAACTGAGGATAGCATTTAGAAGGCTTATCCTAGATGCCGAGTAGATATCTCTGATTGACTCGGGTGCAAGGTACATTTACCCTACTTTGCACTACCATTCAATTCTCTACTCTATTGTTATTTTCTTTTCGTAGATGTGCACTTTTAATTATATAGTCTGAAGGATTTTTAAAGGGTATAGGATTTGATTAGTATATTTTTGAAGGTTAAAAACGATTTGATTGTTGGTTGTGTTGTGTGATTGTAGATTTATCAAACCACTTTCGACTTTGTTCCTTTTCGGGGACGAAAAGTTTTAAGTGGGGGAGATTGTAACGACCCAGAAAATCTGAACCAATTAAAATTTTTTAAATTGGCTAAAATAATGGATTTTAAATATTTAAAATAAATATTTTAAATAATGGCGATGAAAACTGAGTTTGAATCGACAATTGAAAACGAATATAATTAATTATAATTATAAACAAGGCCTGAAATGGCGCTGTAGTTTTAAAAATTGAATTCAAACTTTGTCGGACTGTACCGGGTGCAAAACAATCCGGATTTTAGTGAAACCAAAAATATATAAATCTGTTAATGAATACCTTTCCAACGAATCTGACAAATCGAAATTTGATAGCGGGAATCAAAAGATATGTCCAGTTGAAAATTCTGAATAGTCGCTATGGAATTCAGGCCCTTAAAAATGGACATTTTGCAAACGACCTCGGATTTCGACGAAACCACTTTTGTTGGATCCGTGATGTCAAATTACTGCTAGATTTCAAATTTCATAATTTTTCGAATCAATATGTGAGCGTGGCAAAGGAAAACGCGTTTGGCCAGTTTTAGTTGATTTTAATCAACTGGAAACTGGCCATTTTTCCAACGGTCTCAGAATTTGATGAAACTAGTTTTGTTAGGATCGTATCGTCGATACGAAACTAGAAATATTTTTCGGGAATTTTTCGAATCAGTTTGTGGCCCCGGCAAATTAAAATGTACGTTCAAATTTGAAAATTAAATGTTTTATACTTTAATTTGAAAAAAAACTGACTGTAACAGTAGAAGTTGCCTACGAAACCTATTCCATTGTGTCCGGGACGGGGGTAATTAGCTAGGAGCGACACTCGTTGGGTTTGATTCGGGGTCCGAACGGATAAACAAGAAAAATTGGAAAACTAAAATTAAAATAATAATATAATTTAATATAAATACCCTTCAATACCAAACCTTAACCCCCCCTCTTAAACGTTCAGCCGCCACAATCAACGAAGGGCCACCGAGCTCGCGATTTCAAACCCTAAATTCATTCAAACCGATTCGAATTAGACTTCCATCCTGGAACATAACTAACGTACTCTCCTCACTCTTTCCAATCATACCAATATGATGAAGTGTCATTGAGGACAGAGCTCGAATCTCGAGAGGGAAAGGCCGCCGTTCGTGGTGGTTTCCAGCGTCGTTCAGGGGTGCGAGTTCAAGGGGACAGGGTGGCGCAGGTGCGGCTTGGGGAGGGCTGTCGCGTGGTCACCTCCGATCGTCGACTCAGTCATCGAGGGGGCGGAAACCTCCAACCCTAGTTTTGGGCGATGAGGTTTTGCACGGCTCGGCTGTTACAGACAACTGAAGGAAGAAGGTGAGTGTTTAATTAATTTAAATACATTGCAAAATCAGTTTTTATATATAAAAAAAATACAATAATAACAGTTTTAAAAAAAAATGATTTTAATTTTAGTTTTGAAAGATAAAATAGCATTTATTTTGAAAATAAATTAACTATGTTTAGAAAAAAAATATAACGATGCTTTGTTTTTAAAAAATATAAAATAGCTTCGTAAAATATAAATATGATTTTAAAAAATATAAAATAGCTTCGTAAAATATGAATATGATTTTTAAAAATATAAAATAGCTTCGTAAAATATGAATATGATTTTTAAAAATATAAAATAGCTTCGTAAAATATGAATATGATTTTTAAAAATATAAAATAGCTTTGTAGAAAAAATATGATTTTTATTTATTAGAATGAAGCAATAAAAATATAATTTTTATTATGAACAGCGGGGCAAAGAACTGCATTGGGATTTCAAGCAGATCCAGACGGTTCAACAGTTCAGAAGCAAAGCACGGTGGAGTGGAACCCAATGTGAGATTTCTAATTTATAAACAATATGGAAAACGACGATGTATAAATTATATAGTCGATGTATGAGTTATATAAGCGTTGTACATCTCTTGTATAAGCGCTGTATAAGTTGAATATTCGATGTATAAGTTATATATACGTTGTAAAAATTATATACGTGTTGAAATATAAGTGAATTGCTATATATAAATATAAATATATATATATATATATATATACGCCCCTCGTCCACAAACCATGGACGATATTTATTGATTGTGATTGGTGTGAAAATTGATTGATAGCGAATGATTGTTTGGGATTGTTTGTGGTTGATATTGATTGATTGTGGTTGAAAAATACCCATTTGCGGTTGAGAAATATTTGGTTGAAACCACATAGGATTAGTTTGTGGAAATGAAATAAATATATACATGCCGCCTGCGTGCGAGCTAGATGCATGATCCCCATTGTCAAAAACCGCGAGGTTTTAAGGTAGAGCGAGGAGCCGTACTAGGGACGGTCCCGGTTTTAACTACCCTGCCGTTATGCTGCCGAAATTTTGAATAATATTCGTGTGTTTGAATTATTTTCATCTGCTTAAACTATATTTATTCATTGAATAGAAAACCTTCATGTGTTGAATTGATATTCATTCGTTGATTTGAAATTCATGTGTTGAATGGTATTCGCGTTTTAAATATAAAAATCACATTTTTATCTATATATAGAAACTATAGGAAACCTTCATGTGTTGAATCGATATTCATTCGTTGATTAGAAATTCATGTGTTGAATGGTATTCATATTTTGAAATAAATTGTTTGATAATAAAAATCACCTTTTATCGACTATATGAACTGTGTAAAATAATCTCGTTTTAAAAGAAATTGTTTTATAAGAAAAATCCTATTTTTATCACCAATATGAAATATATAAAATAATAGTGTTTTGAAATGAGTTGTTTTACAATAAAAATCACACTTTTATTATATGCGTGAATCGTTGAAATGTGAAGTGTTAAAAATAGCCACTTGTTCAAATAAATATATATGAGTTGAAATATTCATTAATTAGCTAATGATATGATTTGTACCTATGTATGTAACATTAGAATGAATGGTGTTTTTAAACAAATAGAAATCAAATATGAAGTTGAATAGAAAAGGATAAATGATAAGAACTATATATATGTACATGCATATTCATTGAACAGGTTATAACAAAAGGGGCTAGAGAAGAGGAATAAAATTTTGTGCCCGACAAATAGGTACACATTTACTGTTTTGTTTGGGTGATGATTTTATGAGCCTGTTGGCTAGCCGCTTGGCTTTTTCTTTTTCTTTTTGAGATTAGAAGGACCGGGGAAGCTATTTGAGATTTCCCGATGCTCCCGGTGCAGGGGAGGTTATGGCGAAATTTTCCAAAATTTTAAGGTGTTAGTGAAATATTTGAAGTGAAAACGATATTGAAATCATTGAATGAACTATATTTATATAAATATATAAATATAAATAAAATTAAAATGAAACGAGGCCGTGCAGTTCGTATTTTGAAACCGTGATTTCAAACAACTAGTGCGGGAAATCCGACCATTGGATTTTCCCGAAACCTCAACCGTCGGGTTCGCCTTGGAAATATCTTCCCAACGGCACCAACTTTGTAAAAATCCAACGATTGGATTGTCTGGAATGTTTAATTCAATTCTGAAGAAAAACAGCGCCAGAAACGATTATATTTATTTATATATAATTATATTTAATCGAATAACGACGCTGCAGTTCGTATTTTGAAATCGAAACTTCAAACGATTGTACCGGGAGATCCGACCGTCGGATTTTCCCGAAACTGGAACCGTTGGATTCGTTTTGAAAAGACCTTTCTAATGATGTAAATTTTGTGAAGATCCAACGGTTAGATTTTTAGATATGTGTAAATCAATTCTGAAGAAAAACAGCGCCACGGCCGCGTTATGGCCCGAAGCGTCGTTTTGAATATATGGGCTATTTTAAAATAAATAAAAATAGCGATAAATCATTATAAAATATCATAAACGATATGGAATGGAAATAAACTGAATTTCCTCGATTTATGTGGTATTTGATGGTTGTATGTGTTTGGTGTGAAAATTACATTAAAGAACAAAATTGGTGTTGTCGAATAATTTAACCATTGAAATAAATTGATTTGAAATTCTAAATATACGTGAATTATTTGAAAAGGTCGAGTTAATTCTCATTTCAAATAATTGACCGACGATTGAAATTCGAAGATGAAGACGATGGTCGAAGACCGGAGATCTTCACCTCGTTTGGATGGTAACCGAGGTCCTGATTGGGAGGCATCCCGAAATATGGATAATGAGTGGTGATCGTCCAGACGTACGTGGTGATCGAAGGGTTTGCGAGGTATTTAGTGCCTCCGGTTTCGTTCAGACCCAGAACGGACTTGTAAATAGACGGTGTGTCTGACATTGGATTTTATTCTGTGTTGATTGATCTCTATTAAATATACATCTGTTTGGCGGCGGAGAATTTATTCTTTTGCTTAACGCCCTTCTCTGAGACGCACGAGCTCAGAGGTTGTATATCGATGGACATCAGTCGCATGGCATGAATTGCTTGTGTGGCATGCTAAGATGCAGTGATCAGGGCTTCTGTTGAAAAGCAAAGCCTTGTGGTGATGATCAAAGCACCGCCTGTGTGGCGTAGCTTTGTGTATAATGTGAATTCGCGAGTCTCACACCCCGGTATGAACCTAAAACGGGAGAAGGACCTCAGGGAGGGCATGCGTTTCTTTCTAGCTAGGGTGGTGTCAGTGACCTACCAGCCCTGACATTTATATACTTTTCACCTATGTGGTTGTTGCTTTTGCGAGGCGCCTCGGTTTGATCGGACGATCCGGGTCCGATGGAGTCATTCGTTGGCTCGTTTACGCCCCAAAGGGCGGGGAAACGTATTGTTCAGGCATTTTAATCCACGTCGGTGGACCGGCCCTGTCGCTCCGAAGGCTTGACTGAGTACTTGCCTGTGGCTCGGGCTAGAGAGTCACGAATTCGGTAAGGACTATCTTTTGCCTTGGTTCATGACGGAAATCCAATTTCCAAATACGACATCGTGCGATTTTGATTGTATATATATATGGCGACATGATATATGGTACCCATGCCGTCTATGATTGATAGTTATGATTTGAAATTGTTTTCAAAACATATAGACACTAGTAATAATATCAAATGCCTTTGTTTTGTTCGTATCAAGCATATTTTGGCCGTTATAAGGTAAAAACTCTATCCTCCGGTTTGCGTTGCATTGTGTGATGGGAACTGAGTCTTATAACGGCTTCATCTTTATAAAAAGCATAGCGATGTTTAAAGGAAAGATTTGTTTTAAAGCACTGGCAATCCAATGGAGTAAACCCGTTCCACGAAAGTGGCGTGGTCCTGTGATTTGCCAAATTATATATGTGTTGAGTAGATTTCTCATACCAGTCCCATGACTGACTCGTAGTTTGTTTCACTTTCAAACTCGGGTGCCCCTTTTTCTACACGGGCAGCCTTGTATTCAGGTTTAGCTGGTTCTTTCTGGATAGCTGGAGCTGAAGATGGATTCTATCATTTATCTCTTTTTATGATGTTCAGCTCCTATTGTACATATTTTGTTTGTTTTCCGCTGTAGACATTTATGTATAGCTGAACTGTATTTGTTCTAAGTAAGATCCTGTACTGTGTAACTCTGATGATTACTTTTATCCAGTATATTTTATTGTTCATTATCTGGTGTATTTATTTAATTTTGTTTTGCTATTATCTATTTCTGTGTTATATTCCAAAGATAACCCTTGTTTCCGTTAGAACGGGATTTCGGGTCGTCTCATTGTATCAACACTAGCATCAATTTTTCATTACTATTACAAATGCATTTTTCGGACTTGTTATTTGAATTGCTAAGTTTTCTCTATGTTAAAATCAGGTAAATAGAGATCAAGAAATTATCTTTTTGTCAATTTTATTCGAAATCCACACATGCCGGTATGCACTACTATTAGGTGTCATCACAAATGAATATGGTATACACACACAACTTTTCACTGTCCTCACAAATGAATATTGTATGTTGGAATCATACATACATACATATACACATCTATGTGTATACCCCCCTTTTTTTGAAAAATTAGCAATTGGTGTCCCAGTGTATGAACCCAAGTCCTGATAACATTGCAAATGCCTTACAGCTTAACCAATGGTATGGTTATTGACGAATTACTTATTTCATCAGCATTTGAAACGGTAATATCATAAATCAGGAACATGGATCATATTAGTCAGATATACAAAAGGTTGAACAAAGACAACTCAGTTATAACAAATGAAAAGAACAAGGTACCAGATAAGCGAAACCTTTTAAACCTTCTATGCATGTTAATAAAATCTTCTTTGTTTCTCAGGTTATAAATGGTATGGCTGGAAATTTACCTGGAAACATGCAAAGACACAGTGAAATGGTATGGCCCTGACCAATCTGTTCCTCCGTCCAACCCTGCACATAGCATTGCAAACTCTAAACATCATTTTTTTATTGGTTTCTTATAGAATATAATTTCTTATACTGTTTCAACTATGTTCACATAATCATACAAATATTGTCCCCATAAAAGTGATTAACATATGAACCCATGAACTGATCTATATGCATTCAAACCCATAATGACCAGTTCATTTTGACAATGAAGATTCATACTACGAATAAATAATTCAAACAGGAACGTAGGAACAAATCATTAAGGTAGTTCATACTCCAAGAAACCTCAATAAATCCGAGTTACGCTGCTTCTTCTTTTCTTGTAAAATTTAAACACCGATTAGAATATATACATAATTTAATAGTACAAATGTTTTCCAATCAGTGTTCATAACAATAAAAATGCTACGTGTCTAAAAACTTAACAAAGTACCTCAAAGCACCAAGCACTATGTTGATATCGCCATTTTAAAGTATTCGGATCCTCAGGCTGCACCATCGCTTCCTCCTTGTTAGGTTAAAATTGAGAAGAGAGATCTTAGGTGGATGATGAATAATTTCTGATGGACAGTTTAGAAGAGAAATGGTAGAGGATATATACATTTTTTTAATACTTTTATTGCATTTTAACTAAGATAAGAATATTCCAACTAAAATATTGATTAAAGGAAATTTAAAAGGCATAGGAGTAACCAAATAACCAAAAGCGTTATTTGAACAAATAACACCTCCCACATCTCAACTTTGCTTTGTACTTCATGTCCTATGCATATAGTACATTTAACAATCTACCTCAACACAATTATAAAATGAGCCAAGGCCCACATCATTACCTTACTGCAGTTCTTTGTACCAATGATCTTGTGCATTCTATTTTCATCGTTCTTTGTATTTTATTCAAAACTAATTGTTCAAAATCTACACGATACTATGTGCATATCAGAAATATATAAACTAGTTGTGTATTTGGCACCTAATATATATTCAACCAACTAATTTCATTTATTCTTTAAAATTAGTGCTTGCTTAAGTAAGATGGAAACTAGTCACTCAAATTGAATAAGGAGACAGGTAAACAGAAGGCCAATATATATCAGACGCTCCAACATATTATCTAAAATATTCACAACTGAAATGTAAATACTTCTTAAAAATTATTCAATCTGGCCCTAAAGTATGTAAGTGTAATTTCCAATGCCCAAGAAAAATTAAAAATAAGAATAAGGTTAACATTTCAAAAAGCAGATATGTAAGTTTCAGCTAACTTACCATATAAACACCTCGTAGACCTCATGCTTCAGTACCTTAATCGTGCTTCAGTACCTCGTGCTTCACTATGGAACATACAGATATTTTGCATCAAACGCCATAGTCTAAAGTAAAATTTATAAAAATAATTGAAAGAAAAGGAAAACATTGCATAAGTAATAATTAATCAACAGAAAATAATTTCTTTACAGAAGACAAACTGAACTCAAGCATATGCAAACAAATTGAACTCATCTTGATTTATATGGGTCGTGGTCCTATTCGAATCTGTGTTCATTTTTATTTGAAAGGTTGATTCAAAGGTTCGTATTTCAAAATTAGCAAGCATTTCAAGCTTAGAAAAGTAAGCATAAAGTACAAATAACTGTTGAATGACATGATATTATGAGACTTACCTTAGAGCCAAATCTGTAGGTGGTCAAGGTATCAAAGCCGTATGCATCTGAGTCCATCAAACAATACACAGGAAATTTCAACTATTTAGAAAGATGGTGCAAAAATCTGGTAGAATATACACAATATAAAACCACCATCAGGGACCAACAAAATTAAATTCATCTGAAAAGAATATGTGAAACAATCCTAAATAATGAGCTTAAAATCTAGTATGAACATCTGGATAGCCTTTTCCCTGAAATCAAGGAAAAACTGATTACCAGTAATAATAGACTTAAGATGTGTATGAGGAATAAATCAAGCATTCATACAGCAATGACAATACACCTGGTTATTCTCATAAAAATGGTCATTCGCTAATTGCTGGAACACTGAAGGGTTAAAAAAACATTGCATCTTTTTCTAGGAGTTGGTCACGAACAAATACTATTATCAACATTTCGTAAGTATTGAGTAACCATCTTATTATTACTTAGAAAATAATATACATGTCATGACTAACATTTAATTTTAGTTGTTAGTCAGCTAAACGCGAGGTGGAAAGTTGAAAAAAATACAAGGTATAAACCTCCAAGATATTGACTTATTAATTTCATAATGTACAAGAAAAATGATTGTAGATGTGCAAATATGACCGAATGATTATGATATCCTAGCGCATAGCCTTCTTAGTAAAACAACAATGCACATCCTTTATGATATAACCAATATCATAATGTACCATGAACCTATCTGAACCACATGTTACATTTGACATATCATCTTCATCTATAATAAGGAATACACCAGTAGGATCCATACCAGTTTCACCAATAACTCCATCGTTAAAACCAACATAATTTTTTTAAGTAAAGTATTGAATTATACGTTAGGTGCACAAACGCCACAATTATATAAGTTACATCATCGTAAAATTGGTGATACATATCGGATTTTAAGCTTAAAATGAGCTTACTTGTTGTTGCAAGTACCAAACTCAGCATCATCAACTTCTAACCTATCATCAGGAAAAGGGCAGCCCTGTGCGTCCGTTATTATCCTACAGCAAATCACAGGGAACCAGAATCACATCACTCACCACCCCTTCAATATCCGCTCAATTCCATATAGGTTTCTTCGACTTAATAACTTCAACGGTCACATCTGACATACAAATCCCTTTGAAAGCATCTCCAGGAATTCCGATCAAACTTCCAGCCATGGTCACATCTCAGCCACCACATCACGGTAGCTTATATCGCTAATTTTGGGTATAGATTTCGGGTCCAAACCGTCATCCGGGTGTTGCCCGCCATCCGGGTGCTGCCCGCCATCCAGAACATCCACTTCATTATGTGTAGATTCATTCAACGTATGTAGATTTCCTTTATGTAGTTTCCACGTCCGATGGTTGTTTTGATCCTGACTCCAGACAGTTGATGGCGGTTATGTCCTCTGCTCGGATGTTCTGGATGCCACCGGGCATTTCTGATCCGAGAGCAACTACGGCACTTGTTGGGGAGATGCATGTGAGGCAGCGGATTATTACGTCTTCACTTGGGATGTTCACTTTTATTCCATACTCGTCCCAGCCGCTTTTTATGGCGATGCAGTCATCGCGTGAGACTATGTAGCATTCTTTGATTTGGATTCCAGAGCATGAGTTTAGATCAATTTCATCGGTATTTAGGGAATGAGTAGGTGAAAGAATCGTAATGCCAGATACGACAACGTTCTTGCAATAAATTGGGTGGATATTCCATGACACAGAGCCAACAAGTGCCAGGTTTGATATGAGAACGTGATCAGATTAAAGAATTTCAAGTAAATAACCGCGGGTGTACTCAAGCTGTTTCTGGTGAAATTTGACCCACCAAATCTGGCCCCGTCCGTTTATAGTTCCATTGTTGCCTGTTATGATAATATCAGTAAGATTCGATCCCGTTATGAAGTTATTGTATCTTCCACCAGGCAAATGTCGTTCTCTTCCATAAGAAGGCAAGGGGTCAATTATTTCCCACTCGTCTATGTTCGTTGTAGCCAGAATCCCAACATCACTGGCCAGAAACAGAGTAAAATGACTTGCGGTGAGATTAAAAGGTGTTGTGAGCCACTTGCCCCCGGGACGTACAGCAAGCCACCACCTTCATTTTCGAACCAGATTAAATGATCAATGGCGGACTGAAACACCTTCATGTTAGAGGTGATGCCGTCACCTACGGCGTCGAAATCAGTCAAGATTATCAAGTGAGCCCTACGTCCCGTTTCCTGAAAATTGACGTGCATGCTTGGTCGGCAGTGGTGGTGGGCTCCCTTTCTGCAATCTACGACAACGGGGATGATACGGTGATTGAGATTGATAAGTATAGTGTTGAGAATAGTGCAGAATTCTCCATACGGGTTGAAGGAGAGGGATAAAACCAACAGACTCTCTAACAGTCGAATCATCCATAATCTCATCCAAGCTTTTAACTAACACAAGATTATACGCAAGAGTGAAGGTGCATGGGACATACCTGATTAATCTGGTTTGCTTGATCACCATGAATGCATATAGCACACCCTCACTCCTCTTACAATACACTGCTCATTGCAAACAACGGAACATGACTAAGATAACCATCCATTTATAATAGACATTGATTTCCCTATATGTATCTTACCTTTATGTAATTTAAACACACATGCATTGGTATTCAAAAGATTACAATCTACAAACTGATTGAAACAAATGTACATATCCATTAATGAACAAAAATTTATGTTTGCCTTGTAAGCTTCACCAGTGTTCAACGTTATGCTACTGCAGCTTCATTTATACACACGGTGGCTTGTTAAAATTTTTGATCTTCATGGCGCTATGCCTAGCAGCTTTGACGGCCTTTTCGTCTTTTTTCCCAGTGGTATTTGGAGCCTCCTTACAAATCACGGTTGAGTTCCAATCATAGGAAATTGGTATGAATATTAGTTTTTTTATATTTAGTTTGTGGTGTTATTAACCAGAAGTTAAGGTACCAAATGAAGTAATTACAAACATCATTATACATATGATAACTTATGTAGGGGCCAACAAACTAATTATTGAAATTGAATTATACAATTTACAAAATAATTTTTATATAACAGTAAAAGATGATACTCAAAAACCCACTTGTTCCAAAAGTAAAAGGAAAACAAAGGAAATTGAATTTCTTGCCATGTCCCTTATTATCTAGGGATATTAGAAATGCTATTATTGACCTCATATGCACCCACCATAGAAAAGCTTATTCGGTTTTATAGCATTTTGGGGTTAACCTAATATCAAATTAATTTCCCATTATTTTGATATTTTAATTCAGATAACAGTCAAAATCTTTCCTTTAACTAAGTGGAATTTTATGCAGTGTAGTCATTTAATATATTATATTTTGGTTACAATAAATTAGAGAAATATAAAGCAACCTAGTGTATAATTATAGATGAATTGACGGGATGGTTGAAGATGGAACTAAAAGTGGAAAAATGGCCGAAGGGACTAATAAGTTAGCATACATGAGTTATTATCAAACATAATCTTTCAACCCAAGTTAGTTGACAACTTTAGGAGTTTCTTACATAACAACTTGAGCAGGTATAATTAAATCATATGTGAGTATTTTAGAGATTCTGAAAAGTACTTGATATCTTTTTCATGTGTTACCCAGTAGATTGTAAGCCAATCTTTAATGATAGAACCGTAACTTAGAACATAGCTCATAACTCATACTACATATAGAGTTATTTGTCTATGTATTTAGCACAAATGCTTTATGAATATTGTTTTGAACTGAACATATTTATTCTATTTTGTATGTCTCACAATGTAAAACCTATAACTTTGAACATGGTGAAGCTGCAGTATTCAAAAGATTACTATCTGTACATATCTATTCATGGAAAATAATTACATTCTATACATTAATGGATCACAAAGCGAAATGATTGTTAACTTTACAGTAAACATCCTAACCACTATTTTAACAATTGTTTGCAAAGTAGGAAAATTAGAGTTCAAAAGACTAACAAAGCAACTCAGTGGTTAGCATAACATGCATAACAAAAATTTATTATGAAATGAACTAACAAAACACCGATTCTCTTCATAGTAAAAACGTATGCATCACCTTTAACAGTTTATATTCATGGCTGAAAGTAGAAAAATGCACAGATTAACAAGTTGAAGTTGAAATAAAATTAGGGAAAATCATACAAAAATTTAATTATAAATTATAGCTCAATATAAACGTAAAAATTTTCACCTCTTATGGTTTAGGGAAACATAAATCAGGGGAAGCGAATGATGGCTTTGAGTCTTTATGGGAACGTCAACGAACAGGGCTCCATGGAGATCCACTAGTGGCTTTGAGTTCGTGGCAGATCAACAAGAAGAGTTTTGCTTTAGCGATTGTAAATAGAATAGGTTTTGGGAGTGAGAAAGTAAATCGGAGGGCGACGAAACTTTTGGGTGGATCTGAGATTGACAAAGCAGTGGGAGAGATAGAATAATAATTAAGGAGTGCTAAGCGGGAACGGAAAAATAAATCCCGTCCATAATAGACTTAAACGCAATTATTTTAGTAGGATCAACGAAGTAGTCACAGTTAACATTCAAACGCCGCTGTATAAAGCAATTAAATACCCAATTTCTTGTAGTGACCGAAATCAACATCAGACTGACACTTAGAGAATTACCCCCATTAAACAATGTCAAAACTAGAAATCTACTTCATGCTTCGAGTAGAAACCCCTATCCTTCAGAAATATTCAGATACTTAAAGACTACTGGTACAGATCAGATTACATAATGATTCTCAGAAAGCTAAGCATAACAGACCCTTGCAGGTCACAAGAAACTTAAGGGATCTTCCCATGACAAGTTAGAAACATAAAGACCCTCCTCTCGAAATCTAGAACGGCCCTCTACATAGAAAGCTGGTCCATTTAGAACCAACCCATAGCCCATAAACTTGAGCATACAAATATCACATTCAAATTTTTGACGCCTAGCACAGACAATTTCAACCCCTTACAAATCACCAATAAATGAGCTGAACCACCAAAGGGGTTTGAAACAACTACGGGATCAGAAACAAGAGTATTAAAGTGCAGAGTCTCAATTACAAAATCAAAATACCAGAATCCAAAAGAGTCTTAATCTTTATAAGGAAATTAAACCTTTTACATAAATTTTTCCTATATTTATCCTATCCATTTGCTACGAGAACATTCGCCTGCCCTCCAGAAGTCCCTTGTGATCCCTGCGCCTTCGGATATTCCTTGGAGAAGTGTCCGACCTCTCCACATTTAAAGCAATTGAACTTCCTCCTTTTACATTCTGTGACTAGGTGACCTCCTTTCCCACAATAGTGACACTTCCTCTTATCCTTTCCCTTGTCATCCTTCTCGCCTTTATTCTGTTGTTGTTGTTGCTATCCTTTCTTGGGTCCCGCCTTCTCATTTTTCAATATCCCTTCAACTTTTTCCTCTTTCTTTGCTCCCTTGTCCTCTTCATGCATTAGGGCCATATCCACTAGCTTTTCAAAAGTAGCCCCCATGGGAACGTGGGTCATAGCCAATCCATGTAGCTGCTCATTCAAGCCTTTAACAAATCTCAAATCCTTCTTCTCAGGTGTGTTCACCAAGTAAACCTCGCCAACTGATTGAAATTGTTGACGTACTCTTTTACTGACAAATCCCCCTGCTTCAACGCCAAGAACCTTTCCATGTATAGATTTTCTTCTGCTCGTGAGAGAAATTTTGCCTCAAACCTACGCCTGAAATCCGGCCATGTATCAACTGGACGCTCTCCATTAGTGACCTCCCACCAAAACGAGGCCTCATCCTTCATTAACCAGGCAGCTAACTAGACCTTTCTTCCATCTTCTCCTTCAAATATTCCAAACAATTCTTCCACCTTCTTTAGCCAATTTCGAGCTTCAACAAACGTCTCCGGCCCGTTAAAAGGTTTCCCGCCCATTGCCCGAAGGTCCTTACATATCTTTGCAAAAGTATCAACACGAGGAAGGGGAGGAGGAACGGGTGCAGCTGGGGGAGGAGGAACATTTGTTGGACCTGCGGCTGTAGCCTTAGCTTCCAAATACCTCCTAAACCATCCTGGTACCGGTACACCCTTTGGAAGGTTAAGATCCCCATACATGCTAAGAAGAAAAGGGAGAGATTTTAGAAAAAGGACCGAAGGATACTATATATGGCTTTTCAGGGATTTTTTTTTCAAAAAAGGCTTTCCTTTTTGAAAATACTTTCTTTTAAAACCTTTTTGAAAAATATTTTCAAAACTTTTATCTTATCTGGTAACCTTTATCTCTGATACAAAGTGTAATACTCCACCTCCATTAAGGTCACTCACAAGGGAATGCCTTAACTTCAGTGGAGCGTTTTTGGTAAACAGACACAGAATATCACAAGACAGATATAAAAATTTTGCAACTGAAAATAAACAACTTTATTAAATCACTAAAATACTTTGTAACATAATACCATGAGTCATAAATCCATTACAACAAAACACTTCTGTCTTATATCATCAGAGTACATAGGTATTTAAAAGAAAAACATCATTCCCCATATTAAAGAGCAAGCCATATAAGAGACAGAGACTCGAGCCATACTTCAGAAGTAGCTCCTAGAAGATGATATCCAAATCCTGACTAAACCTGGGTGTTTCCTCCCTGAGAACCTTGGGGGGGGGGAAAGGGGGAACCGGAAGAAAAGAGGTGAAATAAACTAGGACAGACATACGTCTGGTGAGTCCAGTAACTTTTAGCCAGTAAATAAATAAAGGTAAACATGACAGACATACAAAGTGGATAAGAGGATTCACGGTACAGATAGTAAGTATGACAGGACAAATAAGGTAAGATGTATGCTTCAATACAAACTACTCTGCACTATTACTAGTAAAATCAAGATGGGGTGATCCCTTCCGCTAATGATAACGATGGTGGTAGTTTCATGTATTCGTAGCTGCTGTCATAGGTGTCGCCTGCTCCTATCTCAACTAGTCGTACCCACTACCCTCCTACTATAAATTGGTAGACTTAGGGCATACGTTCGGGTATACCCTAACCACAACCCTAATCGATCTGCTTCCTACTATGTAGATACCCTGTGCTAGTCCCACAACTAGGGGGTATCACTTCCCTAAAGTGGCAACCCAAGGTGTGCACAGTTATACCTACTGGTGTCACGGTCATCTTGTCCCTCTGCCGGCCCATGCACGCACATGTACCCGGTCGGTTTGCGCCGCCCACACCATCCGTCTCGTTTTGGATCTCTTACAATCAATCAGTAAGCGTGCCCCTTCCCCGCCTTGTACAGAGTTCTTTACTTTGATACCCCTCCGATTTACTAACTGAAATGGGTCCCACATAACATGATACAAGCTCTCCCCTATGTCTTGTATTCCTACTAGGTTTTCTACTGACTATGTATTCCCTAAGGTGTCTTTAATTACATAGTCCTCAATCAATTATGCGTACCTATAGGTGTCTTTAATACATAACCCTTAATCTACCTATCGGTTATGCTTACCTATAGGTGTCTTTAATACATAACTCTATCTATTCCCATTAGTTATGCATACCCCTAAGGGTTTCTTTAATATATAACTTTACTATTTTGCCCCGGTTATGTATACCATTAGGTGTCTTTAATTACATAACCCCTTTTTATCCAGTTAAGTTTGTGGGCCTATATATATTAATATTACCCACCTACCCTTCAGTTGTACTTAACCCTCCCACTGATTTAATCCTATTTATTTAATGGTTAAGTTTGTGGGCCTATATATATTAATATTACCCACCTACCCATCAGTTGTACTTAACCCACCCACAATCCAACTCATTTTACTTAATCCTAACTTATGTCTATCTTCATACAGTCCATATGTATTAAGTTAGGTTAAGTAGTCTTTTCTTATTACCATGTCCAATTATGGTTATATTAGGCTAGACCTCTCACATTAGGCCTACAACATATGGATGTTGGATATGCCGGTCGGGTCCGGGAAGTCTTATTCCACAGTTGGGTCTAACCTCGTATCTTAGCCCGATTCGTATTCACACACTTAGACCTCTCACATTAGGTTCAACATTAGTGGCTGTTGGATATGCCGGTCGGGTCCGGGTAGACTACCACCACTAATGTAACCTAACCTCGTGTCATAAGTGTTAATTAAATTTTCAGATTTTTAATTGCATAAACATTCCTCTTTTGATTAATTAAGTTAATTAATTAATCCTTTCCTTTTTATAGGTGTCAATACCTATCTTATTAACAATTTGAATTTCCTATCCATAAATGGTCATATTCAAATTATACCACTTTTACCTAATTTTACCCCATGTCATAATAGGTAATTATTAATATGTTTCCCTACTGGAATCATGTGTCCAATTTACATAATCACTTTGTAAATTATGCCTATTACAAATTCCCCTTTTCCCCGTTTCTTAACTAGCATAACCGTTTGCGTTTTTGGCGTCATCGAGGCTACAAGGTAGCCTCGCCATAACAATAAAATAAAGGGAATGACAAGGTGATCGTTTTCAGTACAATTTTTGGCGTAAGCATGACAACTAAGGAAAATGACATGATAACTTCGCATATAATTATGATTCACCACATAATTAACAACTTGCATAGATTCATGATTTTGTAACATAACAACTTGCATAGGTTCATTAATTAACAACATAATTAACAACTAACATAGGTTCGTGATTCACAACATAAAAAATTGCATAGGTGACTTGCATAGGTTCATGAATTTACAACATAATTAACAACTCACATAAATTCATGATTTACAACATGTTTAACAACTTGCATAACATAACAACTTGCATAGTTTCATGAATAATAACTTGCATAGGTTCATGAATAATAACTTGTATAGGTGACTTGCATGATCTCATAACAATTTGCATAGATTCATGATAACAACTTGCATAGATTCATAATAACAACTTGCATAGATTCATGATAACAACTTGCATAGATTCAGGATAACGACTTGCATATATTCATAATAACAACTTGCATAGATTCATGATAACGACTTGCATAGATTCATGAATTCATCACACAATAACTTACATAATTTCATGATCCACGATAACAATAAACTTGCATATTCATGATCCACAACAATAATAAACTTGCATAACTACAAACAACATATACCCAAATCATAGTCTACCACGATTCACTTTTATTTATTTAAACCTAAAAGTGACTAGAACTCACCGAAAAAGGGGTCTTGAGTTTTGGGATCTGAATTCTATAATTGATTAGCGTTTCCTTGTTGTAGACAATTTCGTTGTTGTAGTTTTAGGCTTGATTTGATTTTAATTGAGTTGCTTTACTTTGCTTCTAGTTGGTGGCGGCTACTCTAGGGTTTGGAGTGACAACATGATGGCCATTGATCTAATTTTGATTTGATTTTAGGGTTTGAGTCTACCCCTGTTTATATAGAATTTAAATTTAATTATAGCCGTCCGATGATCTTAGGGTTAATCAAAACCACTCAGTCCAGATTAGAACTATCCAGAAACCCTAATGACTCAGTAACTAGTCAGAAATGACTCAGCACTGACTCACTGTTCGAATCAGAGCCTTTGAAATATGTGTAGGTTTTCTGCTCGGCCTGGGCGCACTTGCCAAGTGCACCAGTGCAACTTTTCATTGGCACACTTCCCAAGTGCGCCAGTGCAATTTTGTTCTGGTGCACTTCCCAAGTGTGTCAGTGCACTCTGGCCTGTTTCTGGTTTTTTTTGCCTAACTTCGTTCGTCCATTTCTTCTTCATACAGTATCCGTTTTCTGCAAACTCGGACTCTATCTCAACCAGAATTCCGAGAAGAATGCAATGACGTAACCCATTTCCCTTAATTCTCACATTTACAATTAAGTATTCTTTAATTCGTTAACATTAATATTAAAATTACGGGGTCTTACAACCAGGACGTGATGGTGAAAGGGTACTACGAAGTCCCCTATCTGGGACGTTATTCATTGGGTACCATGATTCATGTATGGTGGGCTAGTATAATGGTGTCTGAGTTTGGACATTAACCGTGAGTACTGGGAAGATGCACGCAAGAAAATTTGTGAGCCCACGAATGATCTTTTGTATCAGGAACCATCATGTTGGAAGCCCAATCTCTACTATGAACCCGTACATTTTTGATTGCATAGCCTGTTGGTTACTGGCAGGATTACGTCAGTATAATGGATAGAGCTTTATGCTGGCTAGATAAGTATATTTACTTTTGAAAGATTTTCACACTATGCACTAATAATAATACGAAAGAGAGTTTTCAAGTATCAAAGGAATTTTTGTTATCATAAGGCAAACCTCGCCCATCTGGTGTACGCTTGCATCGTGTGATGTGGGGCGAGTTTATGATAGCTTCATTTTTCAAAAAGTCATTGTGGATTACTATGTACTGGTGTTCACATGAAGTAAACCCGTTCCACGTCAGCGACATGGTCCGGTGGTTTACCTAAGTTTAAAATAAACCGTAAAAACAACTGTTTTGAGTTCTCACACGAGTCCCATGACCAACCTGAAGTTTATTGTTCCGACACCTAAACTTTGGGTGTCCATAATTTTTACATGGGCAGCCAAGCAGTTGGGTTGCAGATTTAGCCTGGGAGTTGTTGGACTAGGATTCTGGTTTTAGCTGGAGCTATTATATCTTGGAGCATTCATATTCGTCTGTTGAGTTAGTATCTTTTCCGTTGTGTAATCGATGTACTCTGATGTATCTCTTGTAACTTTGATGTAATATTATTGTAATGATAATGGAAAAGTTCTGTCACTTTTATGCAAATGTGTAAGTACCCTTAACAATCTGTCTTTATGAACGGGTTAAGTTGGTTTAATTACCAGCGAAAACCAGGCAAAAAGGCGGGTTGTTACATTATGCATATATGATAAGTACTCCCTTTGACATAGATGCAGTTCTGAATTTGAGTTTCTTTTGACATTTTTTCCCAGAGAGTGATTTAGTTCCCCCAAATCTTTGATAGAGAATTAATTGTCAAGTTGTGTGGCTAGTTTATTTATCTCCTCTTCACTGTTTCCTGTTACAATAAAATCATCCACATAGATTAATATGTAAATAGTAGTATTATTAAAAATCTTAGGAAAAAGTGAATTATCAGATCTAGTTGGTTGGAAGTTTAATTCAGTCAACACTAATTTGAGTTTGTTGAACCAAACTCTATGAGCTTGTTTTAATCCATAGACGACTTTGTTGAGTTTGCACAGTTTGTTCTCATTGCCATTGCTAATCCCATTGGTTGTTGCATGTATACTTCTTCTTCTAGAACTCCATTGAGGAATGCATTGTTCACATCACATTGTCTGATTTTCCAATTGTTATGTAGTGCCATTGTTAGAACAATCCTTATTGTGGTTGGTTTGACAAATAGTGGATGCAAAACTACTGAAGAAATCTAGTCAAAGATAGAGCAACTATTCAATATCCAATAATTAGCATAGATTCTACACTATAAAAGGAAAATTCAAAACTTAAGGAAAGACGACCTCCCAATGAGATAATACTTGACTAAAATAATGTCACTGTGTGATCTACTGGAAACCACTGGCAATATAATACCAGAGAAAGTGTAATGACCTGCCTTTTCGACCGCTTCAAATTGATAATTAAACCAACTCAAACCATTCGAAACGACAGATTGTTATTGCTTATGAGGTTTAAACAGAATCTGACACCAAATCGCATAGTACAATTTCTGTAGTGGAATAATTTTATATGCAAAATATCAGAGTTATACCATAATTTACACAATGGAAAAATATATACTTTAAAATAAAATAAAATATACATAATTTTACATATTTTTTTTCAAAAAAGTGCGCGCACATCTTTACGTGTCTCTAACTTTGATAGCTGAAATATTTAAGCTGCAACACTCGATCTGACCCAAGCATTTGTGCAAAACACAAAAACACTTAGTCAAGACTAACTTTATTCAAGTAAATCAACTTCAATGAAACATTAAAATATTACAGTTAATCCTAACAGAATTTCAAGGCTATTAAATATATGATTCAAGCCTCATTTATCTCTATCAATAAAAGTGTTGCATGTATTACTTTCAGAAAAGCATAACAAAGTTATTAGGCATGATTTAAGCCATATATTCACAGTCAATGCATATATTTTCAAGTCACAAAAATAAATAAATGCACACTTGAGAAACCAAAGTATTAGTGGAGACAATGCATTTAGTCTATTCTAGTAGTCATGCTAAAATATGGCACGAAAATAATAAGACAGTAGGTGTTTGAATTAAATGTGAACAAATGTGTTCAAGTTTATAAACAAGGTAGGGTAGCACATAACATGGTCTCGCTTTCAGGGTAACATATATGATGGAGCATGTACCCTTATTAAGAAAAAGCAATGCAATACATGTATAAATCAAAGTGTGTCTCAATAGTTAAATAAGGTATAAATCATAGGACAATGCACTATAGGTTAAAATATGTATCAACATCCACATTTAGGCGCAGTCAGAGCACGATAAAAAATGCAACAGCTAACAACAACTTGAATTTGTTATTATATTTTAGTTTAAATCGATGTCAAATTTTTTGAAATAAATTAATTGTGAGATAAACTCACCTTTTATTGGCAGCGTTTGCTGAAGCTGTGGTAGAGGAGAAGTCGTGGTGTTGCTGGGTGTTGGTGGGGAATGATAGGCCACAGGCTTCATTTTCGCGAATCTTGTTCTTTTTTTAAGAAGTTGTAGGAATGGAATAAGGAAAGGAAGAAGAGATGTATCTGGAGACATAGGAACTAGAGATAAAGTGATTGTTTGATCCAATAAATAAGCGTAGGGAGAAGACGAGAAAACCAGTGGTTATGTTTCTTTTATTTATTATTCTTTTATTACACGTGAAAGCTAAGGTTTAAGAAGCATGTTACATTCCCATTTTGCCTTCCGGGCATAAGTTTTAAGGCATATTATTATATTCCTTCTTTTTGCATGAACAAAAATATACATACGTGGAGTTGGTTTTTTTTTGGAGAGAAATAATAAAGGAAAAAGGAGAAAGGAGAAATAAGGGGATGTAAATTTAAGGAAGAAAAGTATATAAACAAAATAAGATGCATGAAAAAAGAAAGAAGGTAAATAAATTAATAGAATGAAGGGTAAAAGTATAATATAATTAAGGAAAGAAATGAATGCTGCATTAAGGAAACAACAAAGAGGGAAGGGCATTGAAACTGGTAATGTCCCGTATTTTTACGGTATAATTTATTTATTTAATTATTTATATAGTGATTCAGAGAATTATTAAATGGTCATTTAATTAAATAATATATAATATTTAATTAATATAAATAATACATTTAATTCTGATATAATCAAAATTAAGTTGAATTGACAATATTGTATGAACTAGACAATTCAAATTATATAATTCAGTTTATAATTGAATTAGAATAACGAATATATTATATTAATGAAGTTTGAACGTATAATTCCATTATAATTAAATTTGAGTTCGAAATGGCGCTGCAATTCGTAATTTGGCAATTCGAACTTTAAACGAATATAGAAGCTGTTTTAAACTGGATTTCTGTGAAACAAGAAACGTTAGGAGCTGGTGAAGTATTTTTTCTGATGGAAGAGAAAAATCAGGATTTCGTCGTGTAGATTGTGAGTTGTGTCCAAATCAAATTTCCAGAATGGTCGCTATGGATTTTTTTATAAACCATAACGATATATTTTATATAATTAAATATTGGTATCGAATTTGGACAAATACTCCTAGACGTAGTTATAATTCAATTTTTAGAATTTTACTATAATTTTTAATTAATTAAATATGCAATTTTTTATTTGGAGTATTTTGCACCCTTAATCAATATTTTAAGGTTTCACAATATGAGTTAAACTACCAACATTTTTATATTTTTGAAATCGTAGCACATTGCTCATCTTAAAGGTATTTCTATTTTTGTTAATGACAACTCGTATGTGAACGAAATGCTACGTAATAGGATATGCTATTTCTTAGCTAAGAGAACGGGGTTTATTTTTCCGGTCAAAAAGGAAGTACGCACTAAATTTCTCTCAGCCACAAACAAGTGAAAGCGTGGAAACCTCTAAATCACAAACAAAAGGAAAGCGTGGCCTTCAAAAGATCCACACTCATCCAACTAAAAGTATATAAATACAATACTCCTATAAACTAATTCCTTCTTTCGCAGCCTCAAAGAAAACGAGCCGCCACTTTCTATAATCCATCAACAAATTAAAAGAAATTCAATACTAAACAAAATGAAGAAAAGTTCGATTCTTTGTACTCGCGTGATCAATAGCTTCTCACGGGTATGCTTCAGAGGGGGTTCGATCATTTCTGCGACGCTCCATTTTTTGAGAAGTGAAGCTAGGGCTGAGGTTTAACGGCGACATAATGGGTTTTAGTCCAAAGAGAGGTGGTAGACGAACTTGGGGAGGAGAGACGCAGTGGGTGGTGGCGTCAATGGTGACTCCGATGCTCCCTGGTGAGTTGCGACAGTGGCAACGCCACTTTGGGAAGAGTAGCAGGTCAGATTTTAGGAGGTGCATCAAGTTTGGTCTGGGGATGGCTATCGGGTGGAGACAGGGGAGTCGAGGTTACTGGTGGTGGTTGTGCCCTGAGTAGATGGACATAGGTGGAGGTACGGTGGGTCAAAGGCACGGTCAATGGGTTAAGGGGGAGTAACGGGTTTCAGTGATTTAATTTGGGGAAGGAGAATGTGCTGGGCACGTGACTGAGGGTGAGAGATTTTATAATTAAAGTTGTTAAGTTAAATCCATTTATTCGTATTCAAAGCATGTGCTAACTTAATAACGCTACATCTTGCTCATACATGGTCTGAATTCAACGAAACAGGATCCGACAGGATCGTATGGATGGTGACTCCACAATGGAACTGACTGAGAGCTAATCGAAGCTCGTTACAATTTACAGCAAAATGAATTGTCTGTCTGAATCAACAGACGCAAATCATTATTTAACGATTAACGCGAAATGTGAGTAAAACTCACCAACTCTATCAGTTCATATTTTTATAACGTATTTTAAGAACTGATAAATGATGATTGATTGTTGTGTGTTGACTGTTTGGTTGAACTGCTAATTGATTGGTTGAAATATCGACATAGTTATATTTATATATCGTTAATCAATTATTAAATCTGTTTATCAGAATAATTCATATTGAAATGAAATTGATGTGAATTATGTTGTGTAACATCTGTGGATGCAGGGAAACAGGTCGAAGGAATCCAACTGGATTCCTCAACATTTATTTTGCTGTTTTTTTATATGGTGATATATGATGTGATATATAATTTGTTTTTGATTATGTGTGTTTGAATGATATCGATAATTGTGGATTGGTATTTTAAATACCATAAGAAATACTGGGATATAGAAAAGGGGATTTTCAAAGTGTATTTCGAAAATAAATTATTTATATAAAATCAGTTGATTTTATATATAAAAGGAAAAGTATTTTTATAAAAGGAAATAATTATAAAATCAAAGAGTTAAAAAGGAAAATATTTGTAAACCAAATATAAAGGAAAATATTTGTAAACCAAATATAAAGGAAAATATTTGTAAACCAAATATAAAGGAAAATATTTGTAAAACAAATGTAAAAGAATATTTATTTAGAAAATAAATAGAATGGTAAAGGAAATATTTATTTAGAAAATAAATAAATTATAAAAGGGAATTGTTTGATAAATAAATAGAATTGTATAAAAAGAGAATTTTGCAGTAGGAAAGTTTAGACCCGTGCTTCGCACACGGGTATAACAGAATATGAATTTAAAGAATAATTAAGAGAAATATTTTTTAACAGATAAAGTAAGAAGATTAATTTATAAATAAGGTTATATAAATTAAGTAAAATATTTCTCATTGGATAAATAGAATATATAAGTCAAGACTTATATAGAGCAGTAAGAATCAATTTCCACATCGATATTTGAAACTGAATATGGATGAAGAGTAAATTAGATAGGGATAATGTAACGGCAAGGAATTTCGCTCGATCCGAATCGATCGTTAAACCGACTAAGACCGTTCGAAACCCCTGATCGTTTGAGAACAGGACAAATCAGAACGTAGACGGAAGAACTTTTCATTGTTATTACAACAATTCCATCAGAATACAAGAATATACAGAGTATAAATGAATAAATTACATTCGACAAATATCAGAGATTACAATAAATTACATAGCAGCGGAAAAATATACAAAAGCACAACTGAAAGTGATACACGGAGAGCTTTCCGAGCATCGTTCCAGCTGTTAATCAGGATCCTGTGAATATAAATCTGCAAAACCAAAACTACTAGCTGCCCGTGTCGAAAATAGGGGCACCTAGAGTTTAGGTTAAAAAAATAAACTCCAGGTCAGTCATGTGACTGGTGTGAGAACTAAAACAGTTATTTAAAACTTTATTTTAAAGATAGTAATTCAAGGGACCACGCCGTATAACACGGAACGAGTTTCCTCCCAAGAATACTAGTGCATATAACAAAACAGCGCAATGCTCTTTGAAAAAATGAAGCTATTATAAGACCTAGGTCCCATCACACAATGCAACGCAAGCCGGAGTATAGGGTTTTCCCTTATAATAGCCAAACATGCTTGGTACGTCAAAACAAATCATTTGATACTATTATAAGTGTATAGTGTCAAAACAATTCAAATCATAAATATCAATCATAGGCGGCATGGGTACCATCTATCATGTCGCCATACTAGTTCTACAATTAAAACCGCAACATCACGTACTGGAAATTGGATTCCGTCATGAGCCGAGGCAAGGGGCAAGCTCCTCTCGGATTCGAGACACTCTAGCAAATGTCCCAGGACCCCTCTATGATCCTTGGATCTTCAGGGCCGGTCCTCACCTAACTTTGGAGGATTAGTTATTCCTGAACACACGTTTCCCGGTCCTTACAGACCTATATCTGAGGCGCCTCGCATTCCAACAACCACACAGGTGAAAAGTATATAAATGTCAGGGCTGGTAGGTTGACACCACCCTAGCTAGAAAGAAACGTCGTGCTCTCCCTGCAGTCATTATCCCGTTTTTGACTCATACCGAGGTGTGAGGCTCACGAATTCACGTTATACACAAAGCTACGCCACACAGGCCGTGCTTTGATCATCAACCACAAGACTTTGCTTTTCAACAGAAGCCCTGATCATTTGCCACTTACGCGTGCCATACGGGCAATTCACTCCATGCGACTGATGTCCATCGATATACAACCTTTGAGCTCGTACGTCTCAGAGAAGGGCGTTAAGCAAGAGAATAAATTCTCCACCGCCAAATAGATATATATTTAATAGAGATCAATCAACACAGAATAAAATCCAATGTCAGATACACAATCCATTTACAAGTTCGTTCTGGGTCTGAACGAAACCGAAGGCACTTTCCTCGCTTATCCATCCATCTCCAAGTACGTCTGGACGATCACCAACTGTTTCCCTCATCTTGGGTGTACAGCCCAATCAAGATCATCAGTAATCACCCAAACGATGTGAAGACTTCCGGTCTTCTACCACCGTCTTCATCTTCGACATATAGTCGAATCGGTTATTCAGAATGGGTATAAACCCGGCCTTTCTGAATAACCCACGTATATGATAAACAAAGGTTACACAAACACAACAAACACCTCATTCCAATTCAGAATATTCTTTTATTAACAAAATCACATTCTTTGGGAAAGGTTCCCATTAATTTTATCCAAGATAAATTCTTCTAAATTTATTCTTTAATCTTCCTTTGGATATCATTTCAAACTAGTCGGGATTAGCGAGCCACACTGAAGTAATTATTTATTTTATTTCCCAATCCCAACCTATATATCCCATGGAGAAAACTGGTAATACTCCACATCTAACACCACGGTGTTATCAGTAAAATTAATTACCATTTCACGTTCAAATCTAATTAAAGATTTAACTATCGCTTTGGAGCAAAACTGGTGGTACTCCATTCTCGATCACCTTTCAGATTTGATAATTTAAATTATCAATTCACATTTTTAATCTAATTAAAGGTTCATTAAAACTCCACTTAATTTTAATCTTTTCAAAAATCAACATCCTGCCTTTAACTGGGTTAAAGAACCAATGTCATCTAAAACACGATTCACGATAAACCCAAATCATACTTGATATTAAATACGAGGCTCTGAATAGAAAATATATCGGCTTATATTCAATATCAAATTCTGGAACCAACAAATATCGTATTGGAAATAATGATATAAAATATATCTTTCAAATCCCCATAACAGTATTTGTATAGTCACGAAATCCAACATCGAAATATTCCGAAGATAATTTCGATTCAACTCCAGTTCAATTCACGTATTGGGAATATTGATTATTTTTAAAATCACTTTCAAATTCAATTTATTTATTTCAAAAATAGATTGATTTTAATTCTAGTTCAAAACTAGTTCATTTCGATAAAAATCTATTTTTATCTTTTCAAATGTGGAGTTTTTCACCCCGTTCTTTCCAATTCACATATTATGATTTTACACAAATTATTAATATTTTTAATAATTTTATCAAGGCCCGTACAGTCGATTTCCAACAACGGCCATCGAACTGCACTTACAACGACCTTTTTTCGAATTTGATTTGGACATAACTCCAAATCCAACCGTTAGATTTCAAATTTTTAATATTCATTGGAAATCTCTTTTCGATACGAACCCAACGGTTCCGGTTTTAGGAGAATCCGACGGTCGGATCTCCCGTAACATCAATTAGAAGTCAATGGTCGAAATTCACGAACTACCGCGGCGCGGCGCGTTCTATTCAGGCCATTATATATATATATATATATAATATATATTATATATATTTCGTCGATTTCATTTTAAAACATATTTTCAAAATCGTTTTAAATTCGTTTTCAAAACCATTTCAAATCTATTTTCAATTTCTAATCAATTTGATTTCAATTCAATTCGAATTCATTTCAAATTGATTTCAATTCAATTTCAGTTCGTTTTAAATTTTATTCAAAACGATTTCAATTCGTTTTTAATTCAATTTCAATTTAATTCAATTTATATTCATTTCTATTTAATTCGAATTCAAATTCACTTTCTATTCAATTTGAATTCAAATTCACTTTCTATTCGATTCAAATTCATTTCAATTTCACTTCAATTTCACTTCAATTTGAATTCATTTCAAATTGATTCAATTAAATTTCAATTTTTGTTTAATTTAATTCGAATTTCTTTTCAAAACATTCAATTTTGAAATCACTTTTCAATATTCATTATAAAACGAATAAAATCGATAAAAATATCGTTCGCATCAAAATAACGCATCTCTAATCAACGCGACTTTATATTTCAATAATTCGTTATTCTATTCAACAAATGAATATTTATTCTATTCAACACCTGAATCTATTTTTCTTTCAACACACGACTAATCTCAACACATGAGTACTGTCAACACATCACTATTTTTGTTATGTAAAATATTTTATAAAACTATGGTATCTATCGTTTGATTTTAATTAGACTCCACCAAGAAGTAGATTCTAATTGTAAATATGATAAAGATGTAATTTTTATTATTTAAAATATTTTACTCAACACACGAATATTTTCAACACATGAACATCGTCAACACATGACTATTTTTATATTCAACACATGAATTTTCTTTTATAACATTCATTATTTTCTCGATTGGAATGAGGCCCAATCAATCACCATATAATGTTAATTATATGGATTCCACACAACACATGTATATAATAGCAATGACAAACAATCAACCATCATCCAAGGTGCACCACACAACTGCATAAGCATCAGATATAAATAATTAACGCATACACAGCCTGTCGACCAATCGATCGACATACAATTAAATAATTGGGATTAGTGTACCCAAATATCATCCCAACACCCGTATGGGGTTTCAAATCAACAAACACATATTTTTATTCGTGCAGTTGGGCGATGTGTAAAATTTATCGACCCAATCAATATCAGTCAAATCAGTGTATATAAACAAATCGATTTCATATCAACATCACAAACAAATTTTCACAACACATCAACCAAACAAACAAGCCATCCATGGTCTGTGGATGACGGGTGTCGGGTGCTGCTAAGCACCGTCTGCACCCTAGTATATATATATAACTAGAAAAGGAAATTTAGAGTGAGAAGTTCTCACCAATAGCTATCCCAACTCCACGACACTTCATTTATAGAAATCTTCGTCGTTGTCGCCTTTTGTCACTTTCGTTGCTCGTAGCCACTACATATATAAAAATCACATTTTTACTTCGCTATTCAATATATAAAAATCGAATTTTTATTTTGCTACAACGTTACTATATAGATAAAAATTCCATTTTTACATCGCTACTATATAGATAAAAATTCCATTTTTACATCGCTACTATATAGATAAAAAATTATATTTTTATTTCAACGCTGTAAAAAAAAATCACATTCTTATTTTACTTCCTACATAGTAAAAATCATATCTTTTCCCCAATAAAGATGATATTTTTATTTCTATACCACTTACATAAAGATTATATTTTTATGTAAATAAAAATCATTACTTTTATATAAACAAAAATTATAACTTCATATAAAAATGAAATCAGATTTAAAAGCAATGCCTTCATATATATACTAGAAAAAGAAATTGAAACAAATAACAAAACTTACTGTCGATGGTTGAACGGAGAGGAGGGGGAGGGAAATATCGTGTCGGAGGTCCGAGGGAGTGGGGGATGGTGTTGACGCAAGGAGGAGGGGGCGGAGCTTCTGGAGGGGCGGTGGTCTGCGCCCTGGGGGACTCACGGTGGTGGGTTGGGTGCTGCGCGAGTGGAGGATCGGCGAGAGGGGGTAGGGGGAGGAGGTGCAGTCCGGGGGGGGGGGGAGGGCTCCGACGTCTGCGGCGGTGGTGGGCCACGGGGGAGGGCGCGATGTTTAATTGTTTTTTTTCCTTTTTTTTCTCTTCTAAATCGGGTTTGGGGAAATAGGGGGGCCAACGGTTTTGAAGGGGGAGGAGATATTTTTATTTATTTAATTAATTTCAAAAAGTTGACTTTTTCATACGACCTCTAAACGAGGCCCACCGCCTGTCGTCCATAGCGTATTAACCTCATTCCGAACACAATGGGATATGTATCGTAAGCTGATTCGATCGTTTCGATCAGTTTTCGTTGAAATCAACATATAACTATATATATTGAATTTGAACGCGTATTTCAATTTACCGGGGTCACATACGAACTCTAAAAACTCCATAAAAATATTTTCTAGCTTCGTATTGACGATACGGTCCTAACAAAACTAGTTTCGTCGAATTCCGAGACCGTTGGAAAAATGGCCATTTTCCAGCCGATTAAAATCAACTAAAACTGGTCAAACACGTTTTCTTTTGCCACGCTCACATATTGATTCGAAAAATTATGAAATTTGAAACCTAGCAATAATTTGACATCACGGATCCAACAAAACTGGTTTCGTCGAAATCCGAGGTCGTTTGCAAAATTCCCATTTTTAAGGGCCTGAATTCCATAGCGACTATTCAGAATTTTCATCTGGACATATCTTTTGATTTCCACTATGAAATTTCAATTTTTCGGATTCGTTGGAAAGATATCATCAATTAGATTCTATTATTTTTGGTTTCACTAAAATCCAGATTATTTTGCACCTGGTACATTCAATTGAAGTTTGAAATCGAATTATCGAACTACCGCGCCATTTTCAATTCTATTTGTAATTATATATATAATTATTTATATTCTAACGACGACGTATATAATATATACGTTCGAATTCTATTCAAAATAAATTTCTCGTCGATATTATTTAAAATAATTCATTTTAAATGTTCAAAATTCGCTAAAATTGCCAAAATAAAATTTTTAAACTGGCCCATATTTTCGGGTTGTTACAATCTCCCCCACTTAAAACTTTTCGTCCCTGAAAAGGAACAAAGTCGAAAGTGGTTTGATCAATCAACTCTACGTTCGATCTGGCTTCCATTCTCCAACTTTTCAGTTTCTGAGAATTTTCAAATTCTTCAAAAATTTGGCTAACACCCTAAATTTTCGAAAAATTTCGCCATAACCTCCCCTGCACCGGGAGCCACGGGAAAATCCCGAAATTTCTATATAGGCCTTCTGATCTCAAAAAGAAAAAGAAAAAGCCAAGCGGCTAGCCAATAGGCTCATAAAATCATCATCACCCAAACAAAACAGTAAATTATAGTAAACATGTACCTATTTGTCGGGCAAACAAATTTTATTCTCTGCTCTAGCCTCCTTGCTATGACCTGTTCAATGTAAGCACATGTATATGCAAGCAAATTCGACCAATTTTCAATATAATTCAATGTTTGGTACAATTAGGTTAATGGTTCAAAATTATCAAACAAACAAGCAAACAACACAAGCATCAATCAATTAGTGAATTCACATTTCAAATCCATAAATTTGATATATATACAAAAAATCATGTTTTTGATGCCAATTCACAACAATGTATTCTAGCTATGTTAGTTTTGGTTCTCACACCAGTCTAATGGAAATATATGGAAATCACACCTTCGTCACTCGAATATAAATACTGATGATGATGCATCATCATCAGAATCATCCCCGGATGTCTAGAATGTGATTCTATATCTACCCAGTATATTAAAACTTCGAATATACATTCATGACGCGTATACGCGAAATCTTTATATACTCGGTTGTCCAAATTCAAAATAAATAAATATTCAAATACGTATAAAGCGATTTAAATTTTCAAAAGAAAATTGTTTTCATTTAAAAAATATACTCTTCACACTCGTTCTAGGATACTACTGTTCCTATCTCTAACGAGTCATTCTAATTGGATATTACTAATCCAATATCTGATGAATTCTTTCGTATGGTTCTAATGTGTCTTGTTCTCGAGCTCTGTAAACCAAAGCTCTGATACCAACTGTAACGGCAAGGAATTTCGCTTGATCTGAATCGATCATTAAACCGACTAAGACCGTTCGAAACCCCTGATCGTTTGAGAACAGGACAAATCAAAACGCAGACGGAAGAACATTTCATTGTTATTACAACAATTCCATCAGAATACAAGAATATACAGAGTATAAATGAATAAATTACATTCGACAAATATCAGACATCACAATAAATTACATAGCAGCAGAAAAATATACAAAAGCACAACTGAAAGTGATACACGGATACAGAGCTTTCCGAGCATCGTTCCAGCTGTTAATTAGGATCCTGTGAATATAAGTCTGCAAAACCAAAACTACTAGCTGTTCGTGTCGAGAATAGGGGCACCCAGAGTTTAGGTTAAAACAATAAACTCCAGGTCAGTCATGTGACTGGTGTGAGAACTAAAACAGTTATTTAAAACTTTATTTTAAAGATAGTAATTCAAGGGACCACGCCGTATAACACGGAACGGGTTTCCTCCCAAGAATACTAGTGCATATAACAAAACAGCGCAATGCTCTTTGGAAAAATGAAGTATTATACGACCCAGGGCCCATCACACAATGCAACGCAAGCCGGAGGATAGGGTTTTCCCTTATAATAGCCAAACATGCTTGGTACGTCAAAACAAATCATTTGATACTATTTTAAGTGTATAGTGTCAAAAAAATTCAAGTCATAAATATCAATCATAGGCGGCATGGGTACCATCTATCATGTCGCCATACTAGTTCTACAATTAAAACCGCAATATCACGTATTGGAAGTTGGATTCCTTCATGAGCCGAGGCAAGGGGCAAGCTCTCTCCGATTCGATACACTCTAGCAAATGTCCCAGGACCCCACTATGATCCTTGGATCTTCAGGTCTGGTCCTCACCTAACTTTGGAGGATTAGTTATTCCTGAACACACGTTTCCCGGTCCTTACAGACCTATATCCGAGGCGCCTCGCATTCCAACAACCACACAGGTGAAAAGTATATAAATGTCAGGGCTGGTAGGTCACTGACACCATCCTAGCTAGAAAGAAATGTCGTGCTCTCCCTGCAGTCACTATCCCGTTTTTGACTCATACCGAGGTGTGAGGATCGCGAATTCACGTTATACACAAAGCTACGCCACACAGGCCGTGCTTTGATCATCAACCACAAAACTTTGCTTTTCAACAGAAGCCCTGATCATTTACCACTTACGCGTGCCACACTGGCAATTCACTCCATGCGACTGATGTCCATCGATATACAACCTCTGAGCTCGTACGTCTCAGAGAAGGGCGTTAAGCAAGAGAATAAATTCTCCGCCGCCAAACAGATGTATATTTAATAGAGATCAATCAACACATAATAAAATCCAATGTCAGACACACAATCCATTTACTAGTTCATTCTGGGTCTGAACGAAACCGGAGGCACTTTCCTCGCATATCCATCCATCTCCAAGTACGTCAGGACGATCACCAACTGTTTCCCTCATCTTTGACATATCGTCGAATCAGTTATTCAGAATGGATATAAACCCGACGTTTCTGAATAACCCACGTATATGATAAACAAAGGTTACACAAACACAACAAACACCTCAATCCAATTCAGAATATTCTTTTTCACAAAATCACATTCTTAGGAAAAGGTTCCCATTAATTTTATCCAAGATAAATTCTTCTAAATTTATTCTTTAATCTTCCTTTGGATATCATTTCAAACTAGTCGGGATTAGCGAGCCACACCGAAGTAATTATTTATTTTATTTCCCAATCCCAACCTATATATCCCATGGAGAAAACTGGTAATACTCCACATCTAACACCACGGTGTTATCGATAAAATTAATTACCATTTCACGTTCAAATCTAATTAAAGATTTAACTATCGCTTTGGAGCAAAACTGGTGGTACTCCATTCTCGATCACCTTTCAGATTTGATAATTTAAATTATCAATTCACATTTTTAATCTAATTAAAGATTCATTAAAACTCCACTTAATTTTAATCTTTTCAAAAATCAACATCCTGCCTTTAACTGGGTTAAAGAACCAATGTCATCTAAAACACGATTCACGATATACCCAAATCATATTTAATATTAAATACGAGGCTCTGAATAGAAAATATATCGGCTTATATTCAATATCAAATTCTGGAACCAACAAATATCGTATTGGAAATAACGATATAAAATATATCTTTCAAATCCCCATAACAGTATTTGTATAGTCACGAAATCCAATATCGAAATATTCGGAAGATAATTTCGATTCAACTCCAGATCAATTCAGGTATTGGGAATATTGATTATTTTTAAAATCACTTTCAAATTCAATTTATTTATTTCAAAAATAAATTGATTTTAATTCTAGTTCAAAACTAGTTCATTTCGATAAAAATCTATTTTTATCTTTTCAAATGTGGAGTTTTCACGCCAGTTCTTTCCAATTCACATATTATGATTTTACACAAATTATTAATATTTTTAATAATTATATCAAGGCCTGTACAGACGATTTCCAACAACGGCCATTGAACTGCACTTACAGCGACCTTTTTCGAATTTGATTTGGACATAAATCCAAATCCAACCGTTAGATTTCAAATTTCTAATATTCATTGGAAAGCTCTTTTCGATACGAACCCAACGGTTCCTGTTTTAGGAGAATCCGACGGTCGGATCTCCCGCAACGTCAATTCGAAGTCAATGGTCGAAATTCACGAATTGCCGCAGCGCGGCGCTTTCTATTCAGGCCATTATATATATAATATATATTATATATATTTCGTCGATTTCCTTTTAAAACATATTTTCTAAATCATTTTAAATTCGTTTTCAAAACCATTTCAACTCTATTTTCAATTTCTAATCAATTTGATTTCAATTCAATTCGAATTCATTTCAATTCAATTTCAGTTCGTTTTAAATTTTATTCAAAACGATTTCAATTCGTTTTTAATTCAATTTCAATTTAATTCAATTTGAATTCATTTCTATTTAATTCGAATTCGAATGCACTTTCTATTCAATTTGAATTCAAATTCACTTTCTATTCGATTCAAATTCATTTCAATTTCACTTCAATTTGAATTCATTTCAAATTGATTCAATTAAATTTCAATTTTTATTTAGTTTTATTCGAATTTTTTTTCAAAATATTCAATTTTGAAATTACTTTTCAATATTCATTATAAAACGAATAAAATCGATAAAAATATCGTTCGCATCAAAATAACGCATCTCTAATCAATGCGACTTTATATTTCAATAATTCGTTATTCTATTCAACAAATGAATATTTATTCTATTCAACACCTGAATCTATTTTTCTTTCAACACACGACTAATCTCAACACATGAGTACTGTCAACGCATCACTATTTTTGTTATGTAAAATATTTTATAAAACTATGGTATCTATCGTTTGATTTTAATTAGACTGCACCGAGAAGTAGATTCTAATTGTAAATATGATAAAGATGTAATTTTTATTATTTAAAATATTTTACTCAACACACGAACATCGTCAACACATGACTATTTTTATATTCAACACATGAATTTTCTTTTATAACATTCATTATTTTCTCGATTGGAATGAGGCCCAATCAATCACCATATAATGTTAATTATATGGATTCCACACAACACATGTATATAATAGCAATGACAAACAATCAACCATCATCCAAGGTGCACCACACAACTGCATAAGCATCAAATATAAATAATTAACGCTTACACAGCCTGTCGACCAATCGATCGACATACAATTAAATAATTGGGATTAGTGTACCCAAATATCATCCCAAAACCCGTGTGGGGTTTCAAATTAACAAACACATATTTTTATTTGTGCAGTTGGGCGATGTGTAAAATTTATCGACCCAATCAATATCAGTCAAATCAGTGTATATAAACAAATCGGCCGATTTGTTTATAAATATTCCTTTATTCACATTCACGTTAAAAATTATATTTTTAATGATAATTAATTTATCTCAACTATCTACATTTTATTATCGATTTTATATCAACATCACAAACAAATTTTCATAACACATCAACCAAACAAACAAGCCATCCATGGTCTGTGGATGACGGGTGTCGAGTGCTGCTAAGCACCGTCTGCATTATAGTATATATATATAACTAGAAAAGGAAATTTAGAGTGAGAAGTTCTCACCAATAGCTATCCCCACTCCACGACACTTCATTTATAGAAATCTTCGTCGTTCTCGCCTTTTGTCACTTTCGCTGCTCGTAGCCACTACATATAAAAAAAAAATCACATTTTTACTTTGCTATTCAATATATAAAAAAATTGAATTTTTATTTTGCTATTCAATATATAAAAATCGAATTTTTACAACGTTACTATATAGATAAAAATTCCATTTTTACATCGCTACTATATAGATAAAAATTCCATTTTTACATCGCTACTATATAGATAAAAAATTATATTTTTATTTCAACGCTGTAAAAAAAATCACATTCTTATTTTACTTCCTACATAGTAAAAATCATATCTTTTCCCCAATAAAGATGATATTTTTATTTCTATACCACTTACATAAAGATTATATTTTTATGTAAATAAAAATCATTACGTTTATATAAACAAAAATTATAACTTCATATAAAAATGAAATCAGATTTAAAAGCAATGCCTTCATAAATATACTAGAAAAAGAAATTGAAACAAATAACAAAACTTACTGTCGATGGTTGAACGGAGAGGAGGGGGAGGGAAATATCGCATCGGAGGTCCGAGGGAGTGGGGGATGGTGTTGACGCAAGGAGGAGGGGGCGGAGCTTCTGGAGGGGCGGTGGTCTGCGCCCTGGGGGACTCGCGGTGGTGGGTTGGGTGTTGCGCGAGTGGAGGATCGACGAGAGGGGGTAGGGGGAGGAGGCACAGCCTAGAGGGGGGGCTCCGACGTCTGCGGCGGCGGTGGGCCACGGGGGAGGGCACGATGTTTAATTGTTTTTTTTTCTCTTCTGAATCGGGTTTGGGGAAATAGGGGGGCCAGCAGTTTTGAAGGGGGAGGAGAGTTTTTTTTATTTAATTAATTTCAAAAAGTTGACTTTTTCATACGACCTCTAAACGAGGCCCACCGCCTGTCGTCCATAGCGTATTACCCCCATTCCGAACACAATGGGATATGTATCGTAAGCTGATTCGATCGTTTCGATCAGTTTTCGTTGAAATCAACATATAACTCTATATATTGAATTTGAACGCGTATTTCAATTTACCGGGGTCACATACGAACTCTAAAAATTCCATAAAAATATTTTCTAGCTTCGTATTGACGATACGGTCCTAACAAAACTAGTTTCGTCGAATTCCGAGACCGTTGGAAAAATGGCCATTTTCCAGTCGATTAAAATCAACTAAAACTGGTCAAACACGTTTTCTTTTGCCACGCTCACATATTGATTCGAAAAATTATGAAATTTGAAGCCTAGCAATAATTTGACATCACGGATCCAACAAAAGTGGTTTCGTCGAAATCCGAGATCGTTTGCAAAATTCCCATTTTTTAGGGCCTGAATTCCATAGCGATTATTCAGACTTTTCATCTGGACATATCTTTTGATTCCCACTATGAAATTTCAATTTTTCGGATTCGTTGGAAAGATATCATCTATTAGATTCTATTATTTTTGGTTTCACTAAAATCCGGATTGTTTTGCACCTGGTACATTCAATTGAAGTTTGAAATCGAATTATCGAACTACCACACCATTTTCAATTCTATTTATAATTATATATATAATTATTTATATTCTAACGACGACGTATATAATATATACGTTCGAATTCTATTCAAAATAAATTTCTCGTCGATATTATTTAAAATAATTCATTTTAAATGTTCAAAATTCGCTAAAATTGCCAAAATAAAAATTTTAAATGGCCCATATTTTCGGGTTGTTACAGATAACCAGTTAGAGTTAACCAGTTAGAGTTAATCAGTTAGAGTTAATCAGTTAGAGTTAACCAGTTAGAGCTAACCAGTTAGAGTTAATCAGTTAGAGTTAATCAGTTAGAGTTAACCAGTTAGAGTTAATCAGTTAGAGTTAATCAGTTAGAGTTAACCAGTTAGAGTTAATCAATTTGAGTTAATCGATTAGAGTTAAATCGAACTAGAGTTATTCAAATAGAGTAAATCGAGTTAAGAGTTAGTCGAGTATTAGTTGATCGAATTTAGTTTATTCGAATAGAGTTGAAAGGAGTTAATCAAATATAATTTACTCGAAAAGGAATTAATTGAATATAATTTATTCGAAAGGAGTTAATCAAATAGAGTTATTCGAAAACGAGTTAATCGAACATAGTTTATTCGAATTAGAGAAAATCGAATATAGTTTGTTCGAAAAAGGGAGATAATCGAATATTAGTCATTCGAGGAGAGTTAATCGAATACAAGTTATTTGAATAGAGATAATCGAATGTTAGTTATTTGAAAGGAGTTAATCGAATAGAGATTACTCGTAAGAGAGTTATACGTCGAATTCAATTATATCAAATTCAGGAAAGTATTATTTACTTTCCGGTTTTAATCAAGATTTGTTTATTTATAAATAAATTAGTTGTCGGCTTATTTATTCAAAATAAGAATTTAAGTTAGATTTCTAAGTTAGATATTTCGAAAGTTGGGTTTATAATGTTAGCGTCATAATAAATGTTTTTCATAAAAGAAGTAGATTCACAATCTGAATCCGAGAATTTGCGTAAACAAATGATTGTAGAAATTGGAGCGGTGAGCTTTGTCTATTGCAAGGTTAAGAACGTTGTTCAGTTAAGGTCTGAGAGGTAATTATACCCCAACTTGATTGACTTCCTTACTTAACTAAGAAATAGTTGAGGTTCGATGGCGAGAGTTAGTTAGAAATACAGTTAAGTAATAAGCGATTTATGGATTGAGCGGTCGTAATAATGTTTTATACAACGTTAGTTTGAAATCCATATAAATGATTTTTGGAAACGTTTTCCAAATATAGAATCAGAGATATATTCTAAACATAGAAAATGGAATGTTTTACTTATAGGAATTAAGAAATGGAGTTAAGCTAAATTAGAAACTGACTAGAGATTAGTTAAGTTGAATGGTGTGACGATCCCAAAACCCCATGACACGGTGTTAAGGACAATCATTGGAATATAACACATTAATCATCATTAGCAGATCACAGATAATAGCATAAACAGAAAATAGAATAATTTACACACATATGACAGCGGAATCATATAGATATCATCACATCAGAGAAGCACAGTACAGGATACAACTTAGTGCATAATGATACATAGTCAGTCACCATCGCCTGAGGCGGAAACATACATAATGAGTACACAAAATAAATATCAGTCTACATCGCCAATGGCGGAATCATAATATAGATACAATAATGGCGGAGAAAATCCAAGTCAGCACGGTGTAGTCAAGCCTCGCCATGAGCCAAAAGGTGCATCAGAAACCTGTAACTAGGCTGCCCGTGTGAAAATGAGGGCATCCGAGTTTGCAAGGTGAAACAAACTACGAGTCAGTCATGGGACTGGTATGAGAAATCTACTTAACTTATTAACAAAAATAATAAGGCAAATCAAAGGACCACGCTACTTTCGCGGTATGGGTTTACTCCAATGAGTGCTAGTGCATGAAATAAAGTAAATGATTAAATCATCGCAATGCTTTTTATAAATGGTTTTCTAAGTGTCTGTCTGATGTTGGTTTTGACCTTCGGGATTGATATTTAGGGAATTGTTCTCATACTAGTTTACAGTCAGAGACTGATAGATGTTGCAGAATATTGATAAGTAAACAAAGCAATGGAAATGTTTTCCAATGTTCATAACATATATTTTCTAAATATAGAAAATAGGGAAATATATATATATATATATATATATGTATGATGCTTGATCAATAGAAATTCCAATTGGAAATAAGATTGTTGTTTGCGCTCGTGTTTTTATTTGATAGTTAAATCACCGACTATCAAAGTTTTTGACCATTTTTACGTTGTTAATATGGAGAGATCGTTTGGATTATTATCCGAAGAACCACTCCGTGTTGGCATAAGCGTTGCAAACCAAGTATGCTGAATATATTGAAGACGGAGTAAAGTGCAAGGGCTATTTTATAAATCTTAGGTAGAGATTACCTAAGATAGATGTATTGAATAGTTCCTTCGGTTTGTCTAGTCCCAGGACAACTTGAATGGACGAATGTCTGACAGAGTATATTTGGTAGATCGCGTAAGTTGATCGTTTCAAATGTATTTACGTTGGTGGCGGAGGAATTCGTTTCTCTTAGCTTATATCCATGGTATTTTTGGGGAAATCAATTTGTGATTTGACGGGTATGATGATGTGGCATTTAAAGTAAATGAAGATGTGATCTGTATAGAGATACGTTATAACCTCAAGCCTCATCAACTGGGAAATGACAAAAATCGGGCAGACTGCATGGCTAAGTGGGCCGCACCCAATTAGGGTATATTGTCACCATCTAGAGAATATTCATATTTGTACTTTCAATTCCGTATCTGTCGGGAACAGTTATGTTGGAATACCAACCGAGGGGTGGTAAAATATTCGATACATTCAAGAGAAATGAATGGTCGATCATATGTGGCCGAGTTAGAAGATGTTCTTGTTGAAGTCTAGTGTATCTCTTCTAGAGTACACTAAGCGGAAGGTGGATCCATACCTTGTCATAGTTGGAATCCATTCCCCAAACAAGAGCCCGTGGTTTTGATTGTATATTATATATGTAGAATGTTAGATACAAGCGTTTCTGCTAGATTTCTATTTACTTGATCTAGACATTATTATAATATCAGACAAGTATCATTTTAGAAATATTTTGGGTTATCATAAGGTAGAAGCCATCTGTGGTTATGTGTGGATCGGTTTTATATCCTTTGTTTCAAAAGAATTTTGAAAGTTAAATCAAATGATTTGAGTTTACTAACACCATTCACATGACTAACCCAAAGTTTATTTTGTTTTGTTTTCCCTAAATTCTTGGGTGATCAATTTTGTACGGGTAGTCAAGTAGTCGGGATTTACATATACTTGAAGAGCTGGACTAGGAGGCTTCAGAATTATATAGCTATTGTTGTTTCCGCTGTGTTGTAAGTGTTATACTCTAATAATGGTATTGTATACAGATACTATTTTATATCAAAGTTATGTTATGAAATATATTTATTCGTTCCGCTGTGAGATTTGTGTTTACTCTAATGTTGTATGTTCTTCTTCTTCTTCTTCTATTCTAAGTTTCTATCTTATCTATTCTCACCCTCTAACTTCTTTCATTAACTATCGATATTTTCGATGTTTGGATAATCGACGGGGGTTTTATGTCTATGACCAAAGATCGCAAATTTCCGGGACATTACAAAACTGCTACAACTATTCACATTTCAAAATAAATAAATTAATGAACGTTTGAACATCTATTCCCCATTCCAAATTCCTAAAATTACATTTTGAATAAACAGGGAATGTATAAAAGACAATTGCCAAAGATATACACATGTATGTTGCCAAAATTCATTTCTTTTAGAATTTACGTATTGTCAAATGTAACTTATATATTGTTGACACTTAGATTCGAGATTCATTTTTATTATTATTTGCACAAGAACAACAATTACCAAAATATTTAGTGTTAATTAATAAGTGTCCCCATAAATTAATTTAGCCTATTCAAATTCAAAGAGATAACATTGAGGAAAATATATATTACTCTCAAACAAGTACACATATAACAAACATCATCCTTTTTCTTCCTTTTTACACTTACAAACGCGAATTTCGGACAAACGAAATTAAATTTCAACAAATAGAAAAATGATGAATGCTCAGAATTCGGTATAGATTCATAAAAAAATGAATTCAAATTTTGACAACTATTAAATTTTTACAAAATTCAAATTTGACCAAATTTGACACAAACTGACTTTTTCGGAAAAACTAATATTTCAATAGATTTGGCACGTCAACATATTCATTAATCCAAATATAATATTTAATTTTTTTTTCATAAACTTAAATAAATTTAATTTGCACAATTGTGAATCAATTAAACAATTACATTTATATTTGACAATTGTTCAACTTAATTGTTCAGCGTTACATATTATTATTCTTCTACGAAATAAATTCATTTATTTCATTCAATTCCAAATAAAATGGAGTTTTTAAATGTTAAAATTTAAAATTCAATCAAATTATTAATTTCAAACATATTTAAAAATTAAGGTTGTTACAATCTCCCCCACTCAAATCTTTTCGTCCTAAAAAAGGAGAGGTTACCAAAATCATACTTATGTGTATAACAAAAATATTATTATTTGTACAAATTTACTAAGTTTGGAACGAAATAAATTATAGGAATTTAAATTTGAAAATTTGTCCTTAATTATTAATTAGATTCATTTGTTATAAATCTATTTATTAAATTCAAAATCTTTATTTCAAACACTTTTATTAAAGTTTGAGTTTTCTTAAAGTCACAACTTAAATTATTTATAACAAACTTAAAATTTGAAAATATGATTCTCATGTTTGAAAATAACTTTTGAAATCAGAAATAAGTATTCTTTAAAAATTCAAAGCTATTGTATTGCTTAAGGCATTTAAAACTTTCATTTCTTAGTTTATCATGTTGAAGTTATATAAATTTAATTGCAGACTATTGATTTGTTATTTAACGTTTGAAAATACTTGATAACTCGAAGTTTGACAAGTTTACTATCGTTCTTACAGACGTTAGGCATACGCTGGCCAAACACACGACTAAAATCTTTAAGTACTAAATATACATGTTTCAACTCCTAGTGAAAATACTTCAAAACATTTTAAGCAGATATGGAAAAGTACGTTCCCCCATGGATTATGGTTACTCGGCGTTTACGCTACTATCCCAGTATAATCACTTGAAATAATACGTATTACACCCTCGAATTTCGCCATAATGGTCACCATAGATCGCAGTCACATAGCGGTTACACCATTATCTCAATAGAGTCGCTTGTACCATCGGCATCGCGACCCTCGAATTTCCCTATGGCGTCTAGATCGTGGTTACACTGCGGTTACGCTGCTATCCCAGTGGAATTGCTCGTAATTTTAGCCTTCGTTTCACTCGAATTGCGCTAGAACAGATAAGTAATAACGATCAATGTTGAAACGACCCAAACTTGCCCTTATGTGAAAGCCAGGGCTGAGTTGAGAACTTGACAAATCAGTAAGCAAATAGAAGAACATTTCGTTGTTATTACAACAAATTACATCAGAGTATAAGAATATAACAAAGTATGAATAAATAATATACATTTGATAAATATCAGAGATTCAAATTACAAAGCAACAGAAAAATAATACATAACACAACTGAAAGAAATACACAGATACAGATCTTTTCGAATATAGCTCCTGCTGTAAACAAGGATCCTGTAAAAATAAATCTGCAAAACAAAAACTACTAGCTACCAATGTGGAAAATAGGGGCACCCAGAGTTTAGGTAAAAACAATAAACTCAAGGTCGGTCATGTCACTGGTGTGAGAACTAAAACAGTTATTTAAAACTTTACTTTAAAGTAGAGTAAATCAAGGGACCACACTGTATAACATGGAACGGGTTTTCTCCCAAGAATACCAGTGCATAAACAGTTTACAAATAGCGCAATGCTTTTCGAAAAATTAAGCTATTATAAGACTCAGGTCCCGTCACACAATGCAACGGAAGCCGGAGGATAGAGTTTTTCCTTATAATAGCCAAACATGCTTGGTACGTTTAAAAACAAATCATTTGATACTACTATAAGTATATAGTGTCAAAATCACTTTAAATATAAATGTATCAATCATAAACAACATAGTATCCCATGCTACTATGTCGCCATAATAGATCTGCAATTAAAACCGAAATGTCATGCACTGGAAGTTGGATTTCCATTATGAACCAAGGCAAGGGATCATCCTTACCGAATTAGAGAAACTCTAGCACATGCCTTATACAGCCACAACTGCACCTAGGAACCATAGGGTCGGTCGTCTCTTGCGTTTGAGGATTATAACTCCTGAACAATGCATTTCCCCGCCCTATGGGGCGTAATGGTCAGTATGTCGACTATATCATCCATCGGCTCCGTAGTGACCAATATATACGAGGAGCCTTGCTATCCATCAAATAATATGCAACATCCACATGAGTAAAATGTCTAGGCTCCATACCATGACACCACTCCTAGCTAGAAAGAAACGCATGTTCTCCCCGGATCCTTCATCCCGTTTCTGGTTCATATCGGGGAGTGAAGCTCGCGAATTAACGTTATATACAAAGCTATGCTATTTAAAGCTGTGCTTTGATCATCAACCACAAGACTCTCTTTTCAACAAAAGCCTTGATCATTTGCATCTCAGCATGCCACAATCACAATTCACGCTATGCGGCTGATGTCTAGCGACATATAACCTCTAAGCTCGTATGTCTCAGAGAAGGGTGTTAAGCAAGAGAATAAATTCTCTGCCACCAAACAGATATATGTTTAATAGAGATCAATCAACACAGAATAAAATTCAATGTCAGACACACATCCATTTACAAGATCATTCTGGGTCTAAACGAAACTGGAGCCCCCTATATTCCTCGTCCTATATGTCTAATACAAGTTAGAGGTCCTCGCATATCCGGTCATCTCCAAGTACGTCTGGACGATCACCACTCATTATCTTGTCTTGGGTGTACAGCACAATCAAAACATCAGTAATCATCCAAACGATGTGAAGACCTCCGGTCTTCAACCACCGTCTTCATCATCGACTTATCGTCGGATCAATTATTCAGAATGGGTATAAACCCAGCCTTTCCGAATTATTCACGTATCTTATAGTCAAGTGCTATAAAAACACAACATACATCGCATTCTAATCCAGAATATTCTTTTATTCAAATATTCATATCCTTTGGGAATGGTTCCCATTAATTTTATCAACGATAAATACTTTAAATTTATTCTTTAAGCTTTCTTTGGATTTCAATTCAAACCAAATTAAGGTTTATCTAAACTAGTCGGGATTAGCGCACCTTACCGAAGTAATCATTTGTTATATTTCCCAATCCCAACCTATTCATCCCATAGAGAAAAACTGGTAATACTCTATATCTAACACCACAATGTTATCCGTAAATTTAGTTACCGTTTCACGTTCAAATCTAATTAAAGATTTAACTATCGCCCGGAGTAAAACTGGTGGTACTCCATTCTCGATCATCTCACAAATTTGATAATTTAAATCATCATATTCACAATCCAATCAAATTAAAGATTCATTAAAACTTCACTTAGTTTTAATCTTCCCAAAAATCATTATTAATGATTATTTAATTTTGGGAAATCAAACATGCCACACTGACAATCTACATCGTACCACTAATTTCTGCCAATATAAAACCTCTAAGCTCGTACGTCTTAGAGAAGGGTGTTAAGCAAGAGAATGAATTCTCCGCCACTAAACAGATATATATTTAGCAGAGATCAACAATACAGTTCGAAATACAATGTTAGACATGTAATCCTGCCTTTAACTAGGTTAAAAAACTAATGTCTTTTAAAACATAGTTTACGATAAACCCAAAATCACATTCCATTAATTATGGAATCTTCACAGAAAACAGATCAATGTATAATCGATATCAATTTCTGAATTTGATTAATAATATAAATGGAATAACGACAAAGCCTGTTAAATTCCATATTTATATTAACAGTCTTCCTCCACAGAAGCTTACTTCGATTATTTCCAAATCGAATTCCATTCAATCCCAATTTATTTTATTAAATTAGAAAACTTTACTTTGGAAAATTCCATTAAATCTTAGAATAAAGATTTATAAATTCCAAATCTTAACTTCACTGTTAATCGGTTTAAAGAACAAGTGTTATTTAAAACACCTTTCACGATAAAACCAAAAATCCAATTCTTAATTCAATTCCAATTAAATAATAATTAATTGGTAAACTTCTCTAAATCTTAATTAAAAGATTTATTCTTTTCTCAGCTGGTTTTAAGAAGAGTGTTAATGAAGACACCATTCGCGACAAACCCAAAATCCCATTTGATATTAAATACAAGGCTCTGAATAGAAAATTATATCGGCTTATATTCAATATCAAATTCTGAAACCAACAAATATCGTATTGGAAATAACGATATAAATATATCTTCCAAATTTCCATAACAACATCCGTATAATCACGGAATCCAATATCAAAATATTTCGAAAAATATTTCCATTGCAAATCCATTCCAATTTGTTCGTTGGAAATTTCTGGTTATATTAAAGCCATTCTCAAGTCCGATTTATTTTATTCAAATTTTATTAGATTTCAAATCTAGTTAATAACTAGTTCATTTTAATAAAACTTTATTTTTATCTTTACAAACGTGGAATTTTTCATCCAAAATCTTTCCAAATCATTTATTATGATTTTACGCAAATTATTTATATTTTTAATAATTTTATCAAGTCCCGTACAGTCGATTTCCATAAACGGTCATCGAACTGCACTTACAACGACCTTTTCCAAATTTGATTTGGACATAATTCCAAATTCAACCATTAGATTTCATACCTCTTATAATCGTTGGAAAGCCCTTTTCGATACGAACCCAATGGTTCTAGATTTAGGAGAATCCGACGGTCAGGTCTCCCGTAATGTCAATTCGAAGTCAATGGTCGAAATTCACGAACGGTCGCGGCGTGACGCATTCTATTCAGGCCATTAAATATGTATAATATATACATTATATATATTTCATCGATTTCCATTTAAAATTTATTTTATAAATCGTTTTTAAATTCGTTTTAAAAATATTCCCACTTTCATTTCAATTTTAAATCAAAATTGAATACTCCCTATCAATATAATATTTAAATGATAATATTTTCAAAATATAATATTTTGAAATCATTTCCTTTTCGATATTCATTATAAAAATGAATAAAATCGATATAAATATCGTTCGCGTTAAAAATGGCATAAATCTAATCAACACGGCTTCATATATTTCAATATTCTCGTGTCCATCCAAAATCGAACATCAAAAATCATATTTTAATCCATTACTGAATATTATTTAAAATATAGTTATTTTAAAATATTCGTTATTTTAAAATATTCATTCTTTTCGAATTGGAATCAGACACATTCAATTAATATATAATGTTATTTATATGGATTTCATACACACATGTACACAAAAATAATTATACACGGTCAACCATCATCCAGAGTGCCTTACACAACTGCATAAGCATTAAATATAAATAATTAACGCTTACAACAATCCGTCAACCAATCGATTAACATACAATTAAACAATTGGGATTAGTGTATACGAAATATCATCCCAATACCCATGTGGGGTTTCAACCAAAAAATACTGAAATATATTTGTGCAGTTGGGCGATGTGTAAAATTATCGTCTCGATCGATATCACAAAAATAGGTGAGCATGAACAAGTCGTCCGACCTGTAAATGGATGTGTAAACTTATTTTAAACTACCCAATAATTATTTTATTAATTGCAGTTATAATCTAAAAATAATATTTTCAACTAACTAAATTTTTCTAGCACTTTTTAGAAAATTTCAAAAGCATAACGGCACGATACTAGAACCGGAATAAGGTCTAGCCTTATCCCTCGCCTAATAATGGCTCGCGCCATACACAAACCAATTTCAATCCAGTTCACATCCAAATCAATTCCAAACAAATAAATCAATTTTCACAACCATAATCCAATCATGCAGAACATCCAAATAAATAAATGATCAACTACCCCAATACCATTTACGGCACCATAAGTGGCTATTCGCGGAGTATGAAATCCGTGTGGCGGTAAAATCCGTACATTGCTTTCAATTTATGTGATTGTGCGAATTCGAGTGTTAAATTCCATATAATTCAAATAAAAATCTACACTGGAAATTTCTATTTATTTACAGTTATAAAATACATTAACTAACTATACAAAATTTTAGTGAGAAGGAGTTCTCACATTGGAATCCACTCCATCGCGCTTTTCTAACGTTCTGAATTGTTGTTCAGATTCCGGAATTTGCAAACGAGCCCCAATCTTCATGCCGTCTTTTTTTTAGCCTAAGCGCGCTATTCCGGAAAACTTTCGCCTGATCTTTCTTCTGAAATTGGTCCATTTTGCTAGAAATCGCAAAAGATACAATTTGGACTGCTGACTTTAGACCCATTTTCTGATCAACTCCGCAATCCAAAATATGACTTTCATATTGCCTAATCAAAAAGAAAATCATGCTCTTCGATTTCGGCATTGTGGATTTTGGCCAGAAGCGCTCTTTTTGGGAGATATGGGCTTGGGAAGGTTGCAACATTAAATATACACTTTAATTTATAAAAAGGGGATTTTTTTCCAGAGGAGGAGGCCCCACACGGTGCTGACGTGGCGGGGGAGATGGGCGGTGGGCTTGACTGGTCGGGGGAGGCTGCGGTTGGTCGGTGGCAGGGCTAGTGTCTGATGGCGGTGGTTTTGGCTGATTTAGAGAGAGGGAGGAAGAAATCGGAGAGGAGGAGATGAGGGAGGAGGTGCGGCAGTCGAAGGGGGTGCTGGAGGGGCATGCGACAGTGGTGGGGAGGGCGGAGGCGACGGGCGCAGGCGATGATGGCTGAAATTGGGGGGAGCGACGGTTTTGACCGTGGTTTGTGAATGAAGGAGGTTTTTTTGGAATGAAGGAGGGTTTGACCCAAAATGAATATATATATATATATATATATATATTAATTCTTTTAATTTCGAAAATATACGTTTACCGATACGAACTCCAAATCAAACCCAATGACCGTCGCCCTAGCTAAATACCCCCATTCCAGACACAATGGGACACGTCCCGTAAGCCAATTCGATTGTTATGCTTAGTTTTCGTTAAAATTAAAATATAAATCAATGTATATTGAATTTGAACGCACATTTTAATTTACCGGGGCCACATATTAGCTCCAAAAATTCCATAAAAATAAATCTAGCTATGTTTTGATGATACGGTCCTAACAAAACTAATTTCATTGAATTTGGAGACCGTTTGAAAAGTGGTCACTTTTCAGTCGATTAAATTCAAACTGAAATTACCAAACACGTTTAAATTCACCATGCTCACATATCAATTCGAAAAATTATGAAATTTAAAATCTAGCAATAATTTGACATTCCGGGTCTAACTAAAGTGGTTAATCTAGCAATAATTTGACATTCCGGGTCTAACTTAAGTGGTTTTGTCAAAAACAGAGGTCATATGCAAAATGGCTATTGTTAAGGGCTATATATTATATATAAAATATATAAATTCCATAGTGACTATTTCAAATTTTAAACTAGACATAACTTTTAATTTATATTATGAATTCTGGATATTTCACATTCGTTAGAAAGATATAATCAAACAGATTTAAATATTTCTGGTTTTATGAAATCCAATTTATTTTGAATTTTGTACATTCATTTGAAATTTAAAATCGAATTTTCAAACTACCGCGCCATTTCCGGCTCGTTTTATAATTAAAATAAATTTATATTATAACTTCGATTAAAATAAATTTAAATTCGTTATTATTGAAAATAAATCATTTTAAATATCCTAAATTCATAAAAATAGCCAAAATAAAAAATTTAAATTGGTTCTGAAAATCCGGGTTGTTACAAACATGATCCCATCGAGTGTGATTCTAATTTTAATGATCTAAAATTTTGGAACCAATTTATAATTTTGAAAATATGATTTTTCGAGAATTTAAAATAACCGTGCATGGTTCTGGATACATACACTTATTTTAAATACAATTTCAAAAAGTACAACGGTCGAGAATGTTATTTAGATTAGTTTTATCAACTAATCAATTTAAACTATTTTGGTCAGAAAAACTGTTCACCATTATTGTAAATCTTGAGATTTTGAGTTAATTATTTGAATACGACTTATTTAATAGCTAAGACAAGGTTAGTAAACTTTTAAAATTAATTTAAAAGTGAAAATTTTGAAATCAATATTTTAATATTATTTAGATGACTTGAAAAAGGACCATTTTTTAAACAGTCTCCGAATCAAATGAAAACAATTTTATTGGATCCATAATATCGAAATATGGTATCATTTAAAATTTCATAATTTTCGAAATTCGTATGTGAGTGTGCGTAATATAAACGTATGTTGGAAAAACCAGTCAAAATTCAGTAAAAATTAGAAATAAGGCTATTTTAAACGGTCACTGAATTCGATGAGACCAGACTTGTTAGAACCGTAATTGTTAAACATAGAGAGATTTCAAATTTCATAAATTTTGGAGTTAGTATGTGGCCACACGACTAGAAACGAGTTTACGTTACATAATAAATTAAGGAGTAATTAACTTCCTTATACACAACTTTCCATAAGCTACCATAATTAGACACATCATGTACCCTTGAGACACTTGTCAGTTTCTTCCTAATAGTCACTTCCCACTGTACTTAAGCCCATGTATCCCTTTTCTTTTGTTTTTTCTTCCATTTTCATTTTACTTTTCTAAGCTTCTTCCTTAAGCTTTCTCTTCCCGCTCGTTGCAAATATCTATGTCCGCCACCACCTAGAGCTCCTCCACCTTGCCGTAGCCGTCTCCTCCCCTTAAAACTTCCAAAAACACATCCTTTTACACTAAATTGCTATTATACCTAAATTAAACCTAAAAAGCACCCACCTTTACATCTCTACACCCCACAACCAGCCCCCATACCTATTCCTAACCCTTCTCTAGCACATGCACAGCCAAAAACGTGGGCCCCACTGAAAGCCCAACCCCCACAAGCCCCGTATCCTCTCCAATTTGCTTTGCATACCCAGATCTGCACCCGTTTGTTTGTCTGTAGAATTTAGGGAACCCGTAGCCTCAAAAACAAGGTCCAATAAGCTATTGGAAATATTTTTTAGCTCTGGTGGAGTGTAATAGTCGCATATGAGTGTTCGTAGTCCATTTATCCAAAAGATTAGTGGAGTGGAACTCACGGTGAGAAACCGAAACTCATTAGAAATTGGCTAGTTAGCGATTAACTGTTTATCAGTTAATTGGTTTGAACGGATAACGATTATTAAATTAGAATGAAAGTTTATAATGATGTTAAATAATTTGTAGTATGATAAAAATATTATCTTTACTTGATATATGTGCATGTGATTGAGTATGTGACATTTATAATGCAAGTAGACTTGGAATGTCTTGAACGCTAATTGATTTTGGGAAAGTAATTCATAAATTACTATTTATTGAATGTGTAGCAAACCCCATATGGGTATTGGGATGATATTGACACATCTCTTAATTGGATCCGACCGTCTGATTCATAAATTAGATCCGACCGTTTGATTCTCCCAAAACCGAAAATTTGGTTTTGAAATTAAAAGAGTTTTCTAACGAATATAAGAATTTTAAGATCCAACGGTTAGATTGTTAGATAATTCAAAATCATATTTCTAGAAAATTATGGATTTTGAAGTTTAAGACCCAAAACTGGATTTTTATAAAATGGACTATTTTTATATTTATAAAAATAGGGATAAGATATGATAAATCATAATAAAGGATTTGAAAAGCTTTTAGACTGAATATTCTGAGTTTTGAAAAGATAAAAGATATTTTATCTGAATGAGCTAGTTAACAACTAGAGTAAAGAACCAAAAGGAATAAGCAATGATTCTTAGGAGTATAGTCTAGTACCACCTGTGAGATCTAACCGGAAATTATTCCGTTAGGCGAGAGGTGGGAAGAACCGAAAGGACATCGGATATTCGACTAAGAACAGATGAAGTTTTCTATAAATAAATTATCCAGTGTTTTAAAATAACGTATTGGACTGTAAGGGTTTAAATATAACCAAAGTTTCCAATGTATTAATTGGATGGATTTCGAATGGAAATAGTCTTCAGATATTTCGATATTGGATTCCGTGATTATATGGGTATTGTTGACATTTGTAAGACAGTGATATCGTTATTCCCGTATGGTATCTGTTGATTGCAGAATTTGATATTGAATATGAGTCGATATGATTTTTATTCAAGGCCTTGTATATGAAGTCAAATTGTATTTTGGGTTTGTTGTGGAGGACGTTTTTGAATAACATATATTCTTTAACCCAGTTAAAGATGGAATTAATTTCCAAGATTAATTAATCATTGAATAATTTTGTTTGAAGATTAAAACTAAATTTGGATTTTAATAAATCTTTAACTAGATTTTGAATGTGAGGCGGTAAATAAATTTACCAAACATAAGGAGTGTTAAATAAGGAGTACCACTGGTTTTGCTCCATAGGATGAATAGGATTTTGATATTTAATGTTGTTGACTGCTTGTTTGGTTTGTGATCGACCAGTTTATGAGCAAATATGCTTTTGTTTTTAGCATTGGGTTGGGTAGAAATATTTGTATGCTAACACCTTGTGATTTATTTCACGATTTGACTATGAGGTGTTTAGCAATGTTTTTTGGTTCATTTCAATTTAATGAATGGTTTTTGAAATAATATTTTCATAAGAGAAAGGTAGTGTTATTCCCGATTTTGGACAGAAGATGTTTTATAAAAATGTTTTATAAAAGCAAAAAAGATTTCGAGAACTAAACCTGATTTTTTGAAATGTTTTGGAAATGGATTCTCTGTTTGACATTATATTTCATCACATAACCGATTAGTTGCTATTGATAGTATATCAATGGTGGTAAAGAATTTATTCTCTTATCTTAACGCTTCTTTGAGACGTATGAGCTCGAAGGTTAAATTATTAATTGAAACTGATCGTATGTGTTAATCGACAATGTGAAGTATTATGGTTTGAAAGTACTTGTGATTATAACTATTTCGAAATGGTTTTCCATACTTTGGGATATAATATGGTTTAGTATATGTCTCAAGATTCAGGTAACCCTAACGACTAAAAGTATGGGTGTGACCCAGGTACCTTAAATGGTCAGTGGTTGGTGTAGTCCCAACTTGTTAGCCGGAGGTGCACGGTGTAGTCCTGCTCGTTAGTGGGAGGTAATCCTATACATATCGAGCGATTAAGATGTGTTCTCTTTTCCTTGTTGATGGGAGAAACCTCCCGATATTTGGTTGCATCGTTTTGTTATGCATTGATTGTGATATTTCATAATTTAAATTTCAAATGTTTTGGTTTTGTGTTCCCGAAGTGAATATATTTTGATATAAAAACTATATATGTATTTCAAATTATTTGAAATAAGAAATCGGGAATAAAGTCCAAAGAAATAACTCTTGTAAAGTTAAATAGATTTTGAAAATCTAAGTTGGGAATTAAGCCTAAATAGGTAGTTGAAGAATTGCACATTGTTCAATGCATCATAGCTCCATAAGTCTATTTTTGGTGATTGTTTGTGCACTGACATTCGTGTGAAGTAAACTCATTCCATGTTGTACGGCGCGGTCCCGTGATATGCCTTATTTTAAAACAAGTTAAGAATTGTCAGGGAATGAGGATCTTAAGGCAAAACAAACATTAGAGGGGGTGAATAGTGTTTATAAAGAATTTATGAAAATCTTAAACTTAGTTGATCTACTATATGAATCACGCAATGATTATCACACCAGAGATGATAACAAACACAGAAACAATCATAGACAGAAATAGATAAATATAAAATGCAGAAAAGGAAAGAACATAATGGATTTCTAACTGGTTCGGATTACTCCTACGTCCGGTCCCACGCAATGCTGGATTGCGCAGAGTTTTATTATTATCAATATCCAAGTACAACACTCTTGATTCCATGGTGACAAGGTTAACACCGATTTCCACCACCCTTGACGTAACACCCCACCTCCGTTAAGGTCACTCACAAAGGGAATGCCTTAACTTTGATGGAGCGTTTTAGTAGACAGAACAGAAATTTACAAGACAGATAAAACAATACTTGAAAAATTTATAACTTTATTACAACAGAAACCGAAATTAGTTTGGTTACATCTTTTCAAATCACAATATCAGAATTCAAGTACAAAATATCGGTCTTGTACAAAATCCTTTAGAATGCATAGTTTTTTTTAAAGTCACAATCTCCAACGTAAACTGCCATGGAAAGATAGAGCCAAGGCCAAGCAATACTTCAAGTAGAGAAAATCCGAATCAAGCTCCTATATTTCCACCCAAAAAACATGGGAGGTGAACTAAAGAAAAGGGGAGAAAACAAGCAAGGTCAAACATAAAGTCTAGCAAGTCCAGTGACTTTCAACATAGGAACATATAATAATATCATGACAAAAAATAAAGCTGGATAAGCCACAACAACAACAGGAGTAACTGGTATGCTTAAGCTAAACAAAAGAAACTGAATGATATAGCCCAAGTTATGCTTCTTACTTATATCTTACTTGTCTGCACTAATACTAATTTAACAGGATTAGGCGTTATCCTAATGTTTAAACTGAAACATAAACGGAGCAGAATAATCTTTACAGAAACAGAATGCCAGTAATGGGCCTTTACCACCCCAACAGACAGAAGGTACATAAACGGAATCAGAGACGGAAACAGAATAATCCCTATGGAAACAGAATGTTAGAATTAGGTGTACACTAGTAAATGGGCCTTTACCACCCCAACAGAAGGTACCACGCAGAAACAGACAGGTGTTACCACCCAACAGAAATAGACGGTACCCCAATGGAAACAGACAGAACTAAGTGTACCCTAAATCTACCCCAAGCGATCGGCTCCCTAATACATAAATACCCTGTGCCAGCCCCACAGAAGGGTGTATCACTCCCTAAAGTGGCAAACTTTGAATGACATAGACCTATTTACAGATGTCACGACGTCTTACATCCTCAGAGGCGGACCGGGATCCATGCATGCACATGACCCGGTTGGAACGCACTATCAACACCCCTCGCCATTATCAGAATGAACCGCTTATAATTAGTTCAGTAAGCGTGCCCGGACCCTACCTACTATTGGGTCATAGTTTTGATACCAGAAAGGGTTACTAACTAATATGGGTCCCAAACAATAGATGACACAAGTATTTTCCCTCCTAACCTTGTGTCCCCAGACTGATGGATTTCAGATTAACTTGTTTACAAGTTTTCAGACCTACAGAGTTCAGATCAACTAGTTCACAGATCAGAAAATCAAGTCAACAGGTCTTCAGACTAACGGATCAGATGTACAGTTTTAACAGACTTACAGATTGTCTAACTTTGTATTGGGACTACAGATTCACGAAACAGGTTTATTAATTCATCAGTCCAGTTGGTTTATCCCTATCCACCTAACACGTTTTAGACATCATATTTATGTCAGGTTTGAGTTAATTAAATATTAATGTGCAGACCTCTCACATTAGGTCGGTAGCTTGTGGCCGCTGGATAAGCCGGGCGGTTCCGGGCAGACTTCTGCCACAAGCCCGACCTAACCTCGTGTCTAAGCATATTTTAGTTATGCCTACGACCTCTCACATTAGGCTAGCAGTTTGCAGTTGCTGGTTAAGCCGGTTGGGTCCGGGCAGGCTTCTACCACAAACATGAGTCTAACCTCATGTCTCAGCATTTTTATTATAATCAGTTTATTACATTACAAATTATAATATCAGACTAATTATGTCAATTTAACAGATTTGACTTCTTTTCAAGTCGCAGCAGATTAATCAAATTAACATGTTTTACTCAATCTTAGATCGAGCCTACGGATTTTCATACACAAATTACAGTCATTCATCTTTTCAATAGATTTAACAGATTTAGCAGCTCAGACAGTTCAACAAATTTAGCAGATTAGGCAACTCAACAGATTTAGCAGATTAGGCATAATTAGCAGATTAGGCGATTCAACATATTTAACAGTTTAGGCAATTCAACAGATTAAGCAGGTAGCAGATTAGGCAAATTTAACATATTAAGCAAATACTAGTTTTAGCCGATTTAAACATTCCTTAAAGTCCTATTCACATATCTTGCCTAATTCATAAAGTAAGCCTAAACTTTTATGCCTAAATTATGGTCATAATCCACCATATAACATATGTACAAAATTTTAGTTAAACTTGCATAGTTCAGAATATTCTCCAAAAACCCTAATCGTGATTCACATATAAATTGTGCCAAATATAGCCATTGATTACAATGCATGTCAGATATCCGCTGTGACGATCCCAAAACCCCGTGACACGGTGTTAAGGATAATCATTGGAATATAACACATTAATCATCATTAGCAGATCACAGATAATAGCATAAACAGAAAATAGAATAATTTACACACATATGATAGCGGAATCATATAGATATCATCACATCAGAGAAGCACAGTACAGGATACAACTTAGTGCATAATGATACATAATCAGTCACCATCGCCGGAGGCGGAATCATACATAAAGAGTACACAAAAGGAATATCAGTCTACATCGCCAATGGCGGAATCATAATATAGATACAATAATGGCGGAGAAAATCCAAGTCAGCACAGTGTAGTCAAGCCTCACCATGAGCCAAAAGATACGTCAGAAACCTGTAACTAGGCTGCCCGTGTGAAAATGAGGGCACCCGAGTTTGCAAGGTGAAACAAACTACGAGTCAGTCATGGGACTGGTATGAGAAATCTACTCAACTTATTACAACAATAATAAGGCAAATCAAAGGACCACGCCACTTTCGTGGAACGGGTTTACTCCAATGAGTGCTAGTGCATGAAATAAAATAAATGATTAAATCAACGCAATGCTTTTTATAAAATGAAGCCATTATAAGACTAAGGTCCCATCACACAATGCAACGCAAGCCGGAGGATAGAGTTTTCCCTTATAATGGCCAAAAATGCTTCATACGTATAAAACAAAAGTGTTTGATATTATTACTAGTGCATATATGTTTCAAAAGCAAATTCAATCATAAATATCAATCCTAGACGGCATGGGTACCATATATCATGTCGCCATACTAGTAATACAATCACATCCGCATATTTCGTATTGGAAATTGGATTCCTTCATGAGTCGAGGCAAGGGGCAAGCTCCTCTCCGATTCGAGACACTCTAGCAAATGTCCCAGGACCCCACTATGATCCTTGGATCTTCATGGCCGGTCCTCTCTTACTTTTGAGGATTGGCAATTCCTGAACACACGTTTCCCGGTCCTTATAGACCTATATCGAGGCGCCTCGCATTCCAACAATCACACAGGTGAAAAGTATATATAATGTCAGGGCTGGTAGGTCACTGACACCACCTTAGCTAGAAAGAAACGTCGTGCTCTCCCTGCAGTCACTCTCCCGTTTTTGACTCATACCGAGGTGCGAGGCTCGCGAATTCACGTTGTACACAAAGCTACGTCACACAGACCATGCTTTGATCATCAACCACAAGACTTTGCTTTGCAACAGAAGCCTTGATCATATGCCACTTAGGCGTGCCACACAGGCAATCTACTCCATGTGACTGATTTCTGTCAATACATAACCTCTGAGCTCGTACGTCTCAGAGAAGGGCGTTAAGCAAGAGAATAAATTCTCCGCCGCCAAACAGATATATATTTAACAGAGATCAATCAACACAGAACAAAATCCAATGTCAGACACACAGTCCATTTACAAGTCCGTTCTGGGTCTGAACGAAACCGGAGGCACCAATTCCTCGCATATCCGTACAATCAACAGTATGTTTGGACGACTACTACTTCAATTCCTTCATGGTAGCTACTCCAATCACGAGCATCAGTAGCGCCCATCTATCCAATGTGGAGATCGTCAGTCTTCAACCGTCTTCGACTCTTCGACTTCTCAACGTCGATCGATTATTTGAAATGAGATAAACTCGGCCTTTTCAAATAACCCACGTATATTTAGATTTTCAAATCAATCAATCAGATGGTTGGACTATTCAACAATCACATTTCAGTTATTTAGTTATAATTTTCATGTCAAATACATTCAACCATCACATATCAAGCAAACACAACAAAATTGGTTTATTTCCACTCTATATCGTCCATAATATTTTATAACGATATATCGCCATTTATATTTGATTTAAAACGGCCATATTTAATTAAACGACGTTTCAGGACGTGTCGATGCACTGGCGTTGCTTTTCACTAATTTTGTTTTACACATATCTGAAAATCTAACCGTTGGATCTTCACAAATTTTACATCATTAGGAAGGTCATTTCAAAACGAATCCAACGGTTTCAGTTTTGGAAAATCCGACGGTCGGATCTTCCACACTAGCCATTTGAAGTTACGATTTCAATTTACGAACTGCAGCGTCGTTATTCGATTTAATTTAATTATATTTATATATATATAAATATAATCGTTTCTGACGCTGTTTTTCCCTAATTTTGAATTAAACATTCCAGACAATCCAACCGTCGGATCTTCACAAAGTTGGTGCCGTTGGAAAGATATTTCCAAGGTGAACCCAACAGTTGCGGTTTCGGGAAAATCCAATGGTCGGATTTCCCGCATTAGTTGTTTGAAATCACGGTTTCGAAACACGAACTGCACGGCCACGTTTCGTTTTAATTCTATTTATATTTATAGTTATATAAATATAGTTCTTTCAAAAATTCCTATATCGTTTCCACTTCAATTATTTCACTAACGCCTTTAAATTTTGGAAAATTTCGCCATAACCTCCTTTGTACGGGAGGGTCTGGGAAAATTCCCAAATAGCCACACGGGCGTCTCATATCAAAAAGAAAAAGAAAAAGCCAAGCGGCTAGCCAACAGGCTCATAAAATCATCACCCAAACAAAGCAGTAAATATGTACCTATTTGTCGGGCACAAAATTTTATTTCTCTTCTCTAGCCCCTTTGCTTTAACCTGTTCAATAGATATGCATGTACATATATACAATTTTTAGCACTTATCATTTTCCATTCAATTTCATATTTGATTTGCTTTGTTTTAAAAACACCATTCATTCTAATGTTGCATGCATAGGCTAAAATCATATCAATAGCTAGTTAATGTATGTTTCAACTCATGCACGTTTATTTGAACAAGTAGCTATTTTTAACACTTCACATTTCAAAGATGATAATTTTGGCGAACTAAAATAGATTTCAACACATGACTATTTTATTTAGTTCCTATGCATGTTAAAAATAATATTTCTTTCACAAATATTTATTTCAACGTCCGCATATCTTTAGCATATCACAAATATGATAAAAATGATATTTTTATCGTTCAAAATATTTATTCAACCAATGTATGGTTTCAACACTTCATAGTTTAAATAAAAATGTAATTTTTATTGTTCGATCTTTTTATTCAACACATGAACTTTTCCACTACACACACTTCTCAACAAATGAGCATTTCCACACATGGATATTTTATTTATGTTGTTCATATTGGAAAGATGAGATTTTTATTGTTGAAACTATTTATATAAGGCGAATATTTTTCATACTTCATATATAATAAAAATGTGATTTTTATTGTTTAAATACTTCGTTCATTCACAAACGAATTCAATTTTCACACAACACTTTTCAACACACAAACATTTCCACACATGGATATAGTTTCAACATATGGCTTTAATTTCAATGCATGAAAATAATTTCAACATATGAAAATAATTTCAACATATGAAAATAATTCTAACACACAAAGATTATTCAAAATTTCGGCAGCATAACGGCAGGGTAGTTAAAACCGGCACCGTCCCTAGTACGGCTCCTCGCTCTACCTTAAAACCTCGCGGTTTTTGACAATGGGGATTCATGCATCTAATTCGCACGCAGGCGGCATGTTTATTTTTATTTCCACAAATATTTTCAATTCATTTCAATCACCAATGGGTATTTTTCAACCACAACCAAACAATATCAACCACAAACAATTATTCAACCATTCGTATCTTTCATCCAATATTTCACACCAATTCACCACAATAAATATCGTCCATGGTTTGTGGACGAGGGGAGTGTATATATATATATATATATAATATAATATATATTTGCTATATTTCACTAGCATTTCAACACATATATCACTTATTCTATGCATGTAAAAATTCATATTTCGCTTATATAGCTTACACTACGTATGTACATAAGGTATACAACACGTATGTAATTTATATTTCGCTTATATAAATTATACGCGACATTTTCCATTCAATTTCACGTTAATTTAGATTTCTCACCTTGGTTTTCTGAGCGCTAAAAATCGATACGATGTCAGAAAAATCCGCGGCTTCTTCTATTGGGTAGAGAGCTTCCTTGCGGTCTCGATGTTTCCTGTTTCATCGAATTTCGTCAACACACCAAAAAGATATGATTTTTCAAAGTGTAAAGATCAAAGAAAAACTCACTTCACGAAGCTTCAAAACTAGGTTTACAGTTTTCGCAAAATCAGTGGCACGTGGGGACGATCGGGGAGTTGGACGTGGAAGAGGGAAGAGAGGGCTTTAAATCGGTGGTGGTTTGGTGGCGTTCGGTGGCGTTCAGGGCGGCGGCGGGAAGTGCTCGACTTCCTGGCGTCGATACGGGCGGAGGAGGCGACTGTGGCGGCGGCGGTGGGGTCGGATTTGAAGAGGAGGAGGAGGCGCGTCGAGGTAGGGGGGTGGCGCAGGCGGAAATCGCCTGTGGCGGCGGCGATTTGGGGGAGAAGGTAGGGAGCGGTTTTCGCCGTTGGACGGGGGAGGGGTTTCTTTTTTTTTTTTTTTAAATTTATGAAAGGAAAATTCTGATTGGCCGAGGATTATATTAAATTTTTAAATAGTGTTTTCTCAAACGAACTCCTTTTTAACCCCAACGACTGTCGCCCCTAGCTAAATACCCCCATTCCGGACACAATGGGATATGTTTCATAGGCCAATTCGACTGTTACAGTCAGTTATTTTTCAAATTAAAGTATAAAACATTTAATTTTTAACTCTAAACGCACATTTCAATTTGCCAGGGCCACAAACTGATTCGAAAAATTCCAGAAAAATAAATCTAGCTATGTTTTGACGCTACGGTCCCAACAAAACTAGTTTCGTCGAATTCTGAGGTCGTTTGAAAAATGGCCATTTTCTGGTCGATCCAATTTAACAGAAATTGACCAAACACATTTTCTTTTGCCACGCTCACATACTAGCTTCAAAAATTATGAAATTTTAAACCTAGCAATAGTTTGACATCCCGGACCCAACAAAAGTGGTTTCGTCGAATTCCGAGGTCGTATGCAAAATATCAATTTTCCAGGCCTATATATTCTATATACCGACTCTTCTGAAAATTCATTCGGCCATAACTTTTAATTCCCGTTATGAAACTTCGATTTTTCAGATTCGTTAGAAAGGTATTGACTAACAGATTTAAATATTTTTGGTTTCGCTAAAATCCGTTATATTTTCCACCCTGCATAGTCGGTCAAAGTTCGAATTCAAATTTTCAAACTGACTCACTATTCCTAATTCACTATTTTATTGAAATATTCTATTTCAATTGTTCAAATTCCTTTGAAATAACCAATTTAAAAAATTTTAAATTGGCTCGTATTTTCCGGGTTATTACAATCTCCCCTACTTAAAACTTTTCGTCCTCGAAAAGGAAACAACAGTAAAGTAGGAAATAAAATGTAAATGCGAAGTATTGTAAAAGTACCTTGCACCGGAGTTAGTCAGAGATATCCACTCTACATTTGGGGTAAGCTTGCTTAATGCTTTCCTCAGTTTCCCAAGTATAGTCTCTAGGATCACTGCTCCACTGCACTTTAACTAAATGAACCTTTTTGCTTCTGAGTTTTGTAGTTTCTTTGCCAACAATTTTTAACGGCTCTCTTCTGAGTGCTAATTCTGGAGTTATTTCCACATCCCGTTGCGCTACTTCTTCTACAACAAGATCCGGATCATGCACATGTCTTCTAAGTTGAGATACGTGAAATACATTGTGCACTCCAGGCAACCAATCTGGTAATTGAACCCTATAAGCAAGAGTTCCAATTCGCTCAAGTATAGGAAAGGGACCAATAAATCTCGGAGCCAACTTCCCAGTCTTTCCAAATCTGATTACTCCTCTCATCGGAGAAACCTTTAAATAAACATGATCACCAACAGCAAATGTCAAATCTCTCCTTCTAGAGTCTGCATAACTTTTCTGTCTGCTTTGGGCGGTTTTCAATCGCTTCTTGATGAAGTCCACTTTATCAGATGCTTCCCTAATCATATCGGGTCCTAGTACAAGTCTGTTGCCAGGTTCTACCCAACATGCTGGAGATCTGCAGGGCCTGCCATATAATGCTTCAAAAGGCGACATTCTCAAACTTGCTTGATAGCTATTGTTATATGAGAATTCTGCCAAATGCAAATGATCTTCCCATGACCCACCAAAATCAATTATACAAGCCCGCAATAAATCTTCTAGAATTCTATTCACCCGCTCAGTTTGGCCATCTGTTTGAGGGTGATAAGCGGTGCTCATATTCAGTTTTGTTCCCAATTCTGTCTGGAAAGCCTCCCAGAATTTGCTAGTAAATAGGGGATCTCTATCACTGACTATGCTGATGGGAATTCCATGCAGCTTAACAATTTCTCTGAAATATATCTGCGCTAGACTTTGAGCAGTTCTATTGGATCTGACAGGTATAAAATGGGCAGTCTTCGTGAAGCGATCTACGATTACCTAAATGCTGTCATTATCTTTCTTGGTTCGCGGCAAACCATCTATGAAATCCATGGAAATCTGTTCCCATTTCCAGCCTGGGACTTCCAACGGTTGCAACAGTCCTGCTAGCTTCTGCTGGTCACTCTTGACCAATTGACAAGTAGGGCATCTGCTAACATACAAAGAAATATCCCTTTTCATTGCCTTCCACCAGAAAGTGCGTTTGATATCGTTGTACATTTTACTCACACCTGGATGGATGCAAAATTTGGATTTATGGCATTCGTCCAGCACTTCTCTTTTGAGCTCAGGAAGGTTGGGAACACAAATTCTCCCATTCAGCCTCAGAACTCCTTCTTTATCTACTTGAAAGCTTGAGGGTTCTCCCTTCTGGATTCTTTCTTTGATCTTTTGAATGAAATAATCATTCTTCTGGAGAGCACATATCTTATCGACCAAGCTAGGTGTAATTATAAGATGGGCAACTATTGCGGTTTTTCTACTAAGTGCATCCGCTACAACGTTAGCCTTCCCCGGCGTATACAGGATATCAAGATCATACGCTGTAAGAAATTCTAGCCAACGCTGCTGTCTCAGATTCAGATCCTTCTGGGTATATAAATACTTCAATGATTGATGATCTGTGTACAATATAAATTTCTCACCCAATAAATAATGTCTCCAGATTTTCAATGCAAAAACGATGGCTAGCAACTCAAGATCATGAGTCACATAATTCTTCTCATGCGGTTTCAGGTTGCGGCTTGCATAAGCGACTACTTGGCCTCTCTGCATTAACACTGCACCAAGACCTCTAATAGAAGCATCTGTCCAAACCGTTAAATCCTGATTGCCATCAATAATAGTTAACACTGGAGCGGTGGTCAGCTTCGATTTCAATTCCTGGAAAGCTTCTTCACAGTCGGAAGTCCACTTAAACTTCTCGTGTTTCTTTGTGAGCTTCGTTAACGGACCGGATATCTTCGAAAAATCCGTAACGAACTTTCGATAATAACTAGCCAACCCCATAAAACTTCTAACTTCTATGGGAGTAGTGGGTTATTTCCAGTCTTGAATCGCTGTTATTTTACTTGGGTCAACAGAAATTCCTTTCTCTGACACGACATGGCCAAGAAATTTGACTTCTTCTTGCCAGAAGACACATTTAGAGAATTTGGCTTTGAAGACGTTCTTCCTTAGAATCTCCAATACTTGTTCTAAGTGTTTTCGTGCTCGGGTTTTGATTTGGAGTAGATTAAAATATCATCGATGAAGACGAGGACAAATTTATTCAGAACTCCCCTGAACACTCTATTCATTAGATCGACAAAGTATGTTGGAGCGTTGCATAGGCCAAACGACATTACTAACCATTCATAAAATATGTCTGGACCTCTGAAAGCTGTCAAAGGAACACACTCTTCTGCTATTCTCAATTGATGAAAACCTGTAGCTAGGTCCATTCGGGAAAATACTTTCGCCCCATTCAATTGGTCTAGCAAATCATCAATGCGAGGTAATGGATACTTATTTTTGAGCGTCTGTTTGTTGAGGTCTCGGTAATCAACGCATAATCGAAGAGTACCGTCTGACTTCGGGACAAACACAACAGCTGCACCCCAATTAGAAAAACTAGGTCTGATTAGACCCTTCCACAACAGTTGACGAGTTTGATCGCCTAATTCTTCTTTTTCTTTCGGAGTCATTCTACGAATTGGATGCACCACTGGTCTGGCATTGGGAATTAGATCGATTCGGAATTCTATTTCTCTTTGCGGAGGTAAGTTTTCAACTTCTTCAAACACATCCGCAAAGTTTCTAACAATCGGAATCTTTTCCATGGAAGTGGGGATAAGTTCTAATGCTAACCAAAATTCTTCTCTATTTGGATTCGAACCATGACAGGGAACCATAATATATCCAAGCTTCGTACGAATTTTAACGATTCTTTCCGCACAATTCACTTCGGCTTCGTGTTTCGTTAACCAATCCAGCCCGAGAATAATATCGAATTCGGGGAAATCCATAAAGATTAAATCAAAAGGAAACTTGTAGGAAGAATAAGAGATTGGCACTCTACAATATGAACCAAGAGTAATAGGACCCCCTATCGGGTTATGAACTTCAACCGATTCTTTAAGCTTTCGCTGTTTTAACTTTAATTTGTGCACTGTGTTTTTAGCAATAAAACTACGCGACGCACCTGTATCAAATAATACAGAAACAGGAATATTTTTAATTGTAAGGGTACCTCCCAAAACATCAGGTTTACCTGCTCCATCGGAAGCAGCTGGCGGGCTAGACCCGTCATAGACATGAGCTACTGTAGGTTTCTTGAAACACCCCACCTCCGTTAGGGTCACTCTCAAAGGGAATGCCCTAATTTTGGTGGAGGTTTATAAGTACAAGTCACAGATATACAAGACAGATATAAGAACACATATTTGTAAAACAGCGGAAGAACAACAAACTTTATTTCAAAAAGTCAAATACGTGTTACAACAACATCCTTTCCAAAAACATAACATAACACTTTCATAATCTGTCTTGAGTACATTATTTAAAGAAGCATAAATAAAACATAGATAAACTGCAAAAGCCCCTTAGTGGATTGTCCAAAGCCATAGTTCAAAACAGGAAAGTCCAAGCAATACATTTCTCTTCTTCAAGCTGGATGTTGAGGCTGGTCAAGCTGCTGTGTTCCCTCCCTGAGGACCTGGGGGGGGGGGGAACGGAAGAAAGAAGACGAAAGAAAAATAGAGTCAGACATAAAGCCTGAGTAAGTCTAGTACTACTTTGTCTATGAATAAAGAACTGGGTATGATAAGTAAAACAGGAAGTGGGCAAACACTATGAACTTGGTTAAGTTACCTAGGGTCGAATATACTATCGTACCCCATGTTAATCTCTGAACCCATATAAACTAGTTTCCAATTTGCACCCCATAATCAGGGTGATGTGATCCATTCAATGATGATCGGCTCCTACTCGCATAGTTACATGTGTCTTACGGCCCCCGATGTCTGTAGTTACCTATGCTGGTCCCACCATGGGGTGTATCAAGTCCCATAGTGGCAACCCGACACAACCTTAGAGTGCACAGGTATGCTACTGGTGTCCAGTGCCTTATTTTTCTGCGCCGGAGTGTGTGCACGCCCGCACTCCATTAGAACCTACACTGCTACACCACCGCCGTCGCTTTGACCTCTTACAATCAGCCCAGTAATCGTGCCCCACCCTGCCTAGTTTCAGGGTATCATGATACACCTTTTAGGGTTACTGCTGAAAAGGGTCCCCCGTTACTAGGTTTTCTATCTCTAGCCAACATGCTAAGTTGGTTAAGTGTTTCCTACCTAACCCCCACCAGTCCGTTTAGTTTAGCATGTTCCATTTTGATTAAGTTTTTAGTCCACTTAATCCTAACAATCCTGACTCAGCCTTAATTGTCTTATTAAGGCCCTGACCTCTCACATTAGACAGGTATTGTTGTGGCTGCCTGTTGCCGGTTGGTTCCGGGCAGTCTTACGCCACAACTCAGTCTAACCTCGGGTCCTTGCTGGGCTCCATGTTTAACCTCCCACATTGGATAGGTATTGTTGTGACTACTGGACAGCCGGGCGGTTCCGGGCAGGTTTACATCACAACTCAATCCAACCTCGGGTTAAACACATCGTATGTTCTACATTTACATATCTTGTCATTCTTCTTTATTTATATGTAAATATTTGCGGCCCATTATTAAGTTAATGGTGTAAAGGTTACACCAATCACGGGCCCAACCCATACTTGAATTTGGGCCCTTCTATTTTATAATTTCATTCATTAATTTATTTTTAACCCAACGTTATTTTCCCCCGTTTTACACGTCCGTTTATATATATATTGGGCTTAGCCTTTTAAAGCCCAATTTAGCCATGCGAAAAGGGGAGGCTTATGGCGTATACACAAAGAGGGGAAGGTGAGCGCATGAACTTGCAATACGACGTTGGAAATACAAAATAGAAATTGGTGTACTTGCATAGTGGTAACATAGGTGACATGAATCACAGCATGTGAACTTGCATAGGTTTAACTACAACATGAACCTATATTCTTATTTAGGCATAATGTCAAACATAAGCATGTCATAAATATTCCTAGCATAAGCATGGCATAATGTCAAACATAAGCATGGCATAAATACTTCTAGCATAAACATGGCATAATGTCAAACATAAGCATGGCATAGGTAAAGTTCAATTTGTTCATGGCATAAACATAAACAAGTCATGTTCATAAGGTTTCTACATGTTTACAAAGGGGATACTTTGTTACTAACACAAAAGCATAGTTCAACTTAATCATGGTTTAAGTCTAATCACATAACGATGGTATAAATATACTTATGCATAAATATTCCTAATCATGGTTTTTGCTTTAAACTTGCAAAAAGGGATTTTTGAGTCTAACCTAGCCATGTCTCACATATGTCATCATATAACCCTTTTAAACAAGATAGACTTAATCATAGATTTCAATTATGCCAAATATCATTCATAGCCTAGCCATATTCATAAGCATGACTTAATACATGGATTAAGGTGTCAAAATTCCAACATAGTTTCATATGAACTATAACGACCAAACTAGTCTCAATTGCTTGCAAAACGATTTATGCACAAAGTATACATCATGACGACATAATAACAAAGCCCCAAACTTGCATAAATTTCACTCAACTACATACATGTAGCTTCAACATAGATTACATAATTTGCGCAATATTCCAAACGTATATTTGCATAGAACTACCGCATGTAGTTCTTTATAATGAATAACATAATTTTGCACAAACATGAATTACTTCCATTGCCACAATTCAAGCATACACATCAACACAGTTGTTTATTATACCAAAGTAATACTCTACTTACAATGGTTGCGGCGAATTCTCTAATTAAGAGACACGATTCCTTTGTTGAATTGATTAGCTTTAGGTTGCTTGAATTGCTTTAGGCTTTAGAACTTTCTTCCTAACTCTCTCTCTAGTCGGCGGCTACTCTTTGTCGTTCCTCAGCAACATGGCGGCTATAATCTTATTTTGAATGAATAGATTAGGGTTTAGACTAGGGTTGTTTATATAGAGGTTAGGAATTGATTTGGACCATTGATGTTGCTAGGTTAGATCGTAGCCATTCATTAGGAAGAGAGACCAATAAAAACCCGCCACCTAGCCCTAATGACAAAGCAGACCACAGAAATTCGACCACACACCGACCTGGCCAGCCAGGGCTAGACCAGACCTGGCCAGCAGGTCATTTTTGACCTGGGCGCACTTGGCAGGTGCGCCAGGTCAAAAATGTACTGGCGCACTTCACAGGTGCGCCAGTTCATTTTTGTTCTGGCGCACTTCCCAAGTGCGCCATTGCATTCTGGCCCTTTTTTTCGGTTTTTCGCCCAACTTCGTTCGTCCATAACTTCTTCATACGATATCCGTTTTTCGAAAACTCGGACTCTATTTCGCGTATTTTTCCGAGACGAACGCAATGGCGTATCCCGTTTCCCTTAGTTCTTTGATTTGAAATTAATTATACTTTAATTTGTGAGTTTCACAGTCATAGAATTCACGGGTGTTACATTCTCCCCCACTTAAAAGGATTTCGTCCCCGAAATCTTCAAGTTAGGAGGAATGTATATCCTAACATCCAATCATCCATCTACTCATCCATCAAACACGAGCATCCATTGTCCTTAAAAGACTTCTAATGCTTCATGATCATATGCAAAGTGTGTGTGTACATGAACTTATCTAATGCAAAATCAGGCGGTCTACTGATTCAGTTGACCTCCTTAATGCGAATTATGTAAGTGCCATGAATCCATTATGTATGCAAATTTTTCTATTCATGATTCTACATGAGTGCACAATCATTCAACACAAATGCAGCATCCACATGACAACACATTAAAGTTCAACCATATACGAGTGCAAACATATATGCATATGCAATATGAAGTGACTGAGCCGATCTAAAACCTAGATTGTGTGTGTATATGCAACCACGAGCAACCACTAGCAATCACTTGCAACCATCATACATAACATGTTTCAATTACATGTTCCCATCCAAAAAGATTCTACCTAAAAGATACGGTCGAGGAAATATACCTAAAAAGATAAAAGCGCAACTTAAGGAAAAGGAAAGATCAAGGATGTACCCTCGAACAGAAAAGGGTAGGCTGTGCGTATTTTAGCTTCATTTTCCCAAGTCGCGTCTCCCTCGGCGTCGCTCCACTGAACTTTGACGAGCTTGACTTCACGGTTGCGTAGTTTCTTCACTTCCGTTCCTAATATGCGGGTTGGAACTTTCCTTATGGTTGCCTCGCGTTCCACTTCGACCTCTTCGAGGATATTTGGCTCTACCACTTCGGCAGACTCATGCAGACATTTTCGGAGATGTGAAACGTGAAAGACGTTGTGGACTCCAGCCAACTTCTCGGGTAGCTCTAATCTATAAGCCATTTTCCCAATTTTCTCGATAATAGGGAATGGCCCTACGAATCTTGGCGCTAGCTTTCCTGTGGTTCCAAAACGAACAACGTTTCTTAGCGGTGATACCTTGAGAAAAACTCTGTCTCCAACTCCGAATTCAAGGTCGGTCCTCCTCTTGTCGGCGTAGGACTTTTGTCTGTCTTGGGCCGTCTTCATCCTTCTTCGTATTAAGTCTACTTTCTCTGAAGTCTCTCGGATCATGTCTGGTCCAAGTATAAGCTTATCCGTGGACTCCCACCAACAAGTGGGCGATCGGCACGGTCTTCCATATAAAGCTTCGAAGGGCGCCATTCCGATGGTTGCTTGATAGCTGTTGTTGTAGGCGAATTCTACTAAAGGAAGGTGGTCTTCCCATGTCCCTCCGAAGTCGAGGACGCATAGTCTTAAGAGGTCTTCCAAAACTCTATTTACTCTCTCTGTTTGACCGTCGGTTTGGGGATGATAGGCTGTGCTCAAGCATAACTGCGTTCCTACTGCTTCTTGCAGACTCCGCCAAAACTCGCTGGTGAAGATGGGGTCTCGGTCACTAACAATGCTAGATGGTATTCCATGGAGTCGAACGATTTCCTTGAGATAAAGTGATGCTAGGGATGAGGCAGTTCTCTTACTTTTGACGGGTAAAAAGTGGGCGCTTTTAGTAAGCCTATCCACTATTACCCAAATGCTAGTGTTGCCTCTCCTAGACCTAGGCAGCCCATCGATGAAGTCCATTGAGATGCTATCCCACTTCCACTGCGGGACCTCCAGAGGATGCAGCAGTCCGCCAGGCTTTTTCTGTTCTGCCTTAACCTGTTGGCACACCATACATTTAGAAACGAATTCTGCCACGTCCTTTTTCATGCCATTCCAAAAGAAAGTCCTTTTTATGTCTTTGTACATTTTATCCCCGCCTGGGTGTATCGTCATCTTGGAGTGATGTGCTTCCTCTAGAACCCTTTTCACTAAATCTTTTGCTTGTGGGACGCAGAGTCTTCCGTCTTGCCTTAGTAAACCCCTATCGTCGATGGAGTATCGGTTGAGGTGACTTGAAGTCTCACCCCTAATTAGCCTATCAATTATTTCCACAAGTTGAGGGTCTTCGCGTTGTGCTGTCCCTACTGAATCCACTAAAGTTGGGCGCACTTCGAGAGATGCAAGATAGCCTGGTACGAAATCTGTAACAACCCGTATTTTCAATAACCTGTAATAACATAAATCGAGGCAGAATTTAATTCTAAAATGGGAATCAAGGGAAACGGGCTATGCCATTGCGTTCGTCTCGGAAAAATACGCGAAATAGAGTCCGAGTTTTCGAAAATCGGAGTCCGTATGACCAAGATATGGCCTCGCGAAGTTTCACGAAAATTCCCAAATTAAAGTATACTTAATTAAGTGAAATGGGTTGTGTAGATATATATATATATATATATATTGATATATATATATATATATATATAATTGAAAATTTAATAAATAAATATGCAAAAATGCTCAAAACAGCGAATTGGGAGAGGGGAATAACCGAACCGGCCGATTTTTGAAGTCGACCCGAGCTCGCTGGGTCGACTAGGGGTTAATCCAGGGTGTTTGGCTGTCAACCCGTGGGCCGATTCGCTCAAGTGCAGATTTTTCATTTGAATGGTTCTCATGGTCCATCTTTAATCTAAAGGCCCTAGATGGTTCCTACACTTGACTTCTTCCCCAAGACATGCTTTGATGGCTTGGATTGAATCTAGGGTTAATCCTATGGCCTAAAACACTTGCCTAATCTATAAATAAGACCCTAACCTACCCTAATTCATTCATAATTAAACCTAGTGACTAAACTATGGCAAAATGCTAGCTCTCATGGCCTCCACTAATTTTATGAAGAGGGTTGCATACTAATCACTCTCTAATCAACTTCTAATCCCTTCTTAGCATCTTAATCTTCTTCATTTGGTGTTCAAAGTTGCTAGTTGTGAGTTTCTATCACTTTGATGATCTTTTGGTAAACTAATTAGATGAGATGTGATGAGATTTATGGTTTTGTATGTGGGTTAATGAGCTTTGAATCATATGATATGATGTTAGCATTAATCTTATGTTTATGCATGTTGAGTATGTAAGCTTATGCAAGTTTAATATGATGTATGTTATGTTTGCATGATGCTAAATATGCAAGTTGTGGGCTATGTAATCATATGCATGTTATGCAAGTTCATGGTAATATGCTATGCAAGTTACATGTATGTAAATATGCAAGTTACATGTTTGTTAATATGCAAGTTACATGTATGTAAATATGCAAGTTACATGTTTGTTAATATGCAAGTTACATGTTTGTTAATATGCAAGTTACATGTATGTAAATATGCAAGTTACATGTTTCTTTATATGCAAGTTACATGTTTGTTAATATGCGAGTTACATGTATGTAAATATGCAAGTTACATGTTTATTAATATGCAAGTTCATGATGACACATTATGCAAGTCTATAAGCTAATATGCAAGTTTGTTATGCAAAATGAATATGTAAGTTATGTGACATATTATATGCAAGTTATGTGACATGTTATGCAAGTTCATATGCAAGTTATGTGTTTGTTAATATGCAAGATGGCACCTTTGAAACATGTTCATTCATATGCAAGTTGACACCTTTTATATGTGTTATATCATGAACGAAATTACGTGGGAACGATGGGGTAATTAAATGCATAAGTTAATAAGATTGTGTGAAATTAATATAATTATGCATAACACAAAATAAATAAACATAGTATGGGAATTTGCCTATTTGGTTAGGTGTACCCATACTATGTGTTGGGAATTTACCTATTGAGTTAGGTCTACCCCATGGGAATTTACCTATTAAGTTAGGTCTACCCATGTTAAGAAAACTTGATTAATTAGGGATAATTAATATAAAATTATGAGGGTGATTAATTAGGTGTAATTAATTGACTAAGACACGAGGTTGGACTCAGTTGTAGCGTAAAACTGCCCGGACCCAACCGGCTTAACCAGTTGCTACAAATGTTAGCCCAATGTGAGAGGTCTTAGGCACAAACTAAATACGTAATTAATGTAAAGACACGAGGTTAGACTCTGTTATGACATAAGGCTGCCCGGACCCAACCGGCTTAACCAGCGGTCATAAAAGACAGTCTAATGTGAGAGGTCTTTACAAAGGTTACGTTCTTAATTAATTAATTAAGAAACACTTAACCATATTAGCATGTAGAGGGACATGAGGGGTTAAGTGGGTGCCTCGGGTGGCATGAGAAAATCTAGTGGTTGCCTTGGGTGGCAATAGAAAATACGATTAGAATACTTAACCAAAATGGAACATGTAATTAAAACATGATTAAAGGGTTAAGTGGGATATACTAGAAAAAGGGACAAGCTTAGGTGGGTAGCTTGTGGAGGCCCATTTCAACCAGTAACCCATACGTATCTTTGTGGGCTCGACCCATGTCGAGGACGGGACACGCATACTGGGCTTGACTGTAAGAGGCAAACGGGTTAGCGGTGGCAACGCAAGTCCAACGGGCTTCATATGCGTGAGTGGGCCCGGGCTGGTAGGTAAGCCGTTGTTGCATCGAGTAGATATAAGCCGTGCACCTTTAGTTCCATCAGGTTGCCACATTGGGGAATGATACATCCCACGGTGGGGCCAGCACGGGTATCTACGTTAGGGAGCCGATCGAATGGGAAGTAGTGTGTACACCTAGTGGATTGTAGGGCCCCGTGGCGCCTACTTGGTCACCTAGGGGTACGCAGGTACTAATTAGTAAATTTTATAAGTCCTTGGGTGGGATCAACCTTTAAGTTAGGAACGACTGGTGTGGTGCAGTTTAGTAATTTACCTTAGGGAGGGTAGATGCGTCTTTATCCTTTATCTTCGTTTAGTTGACTGCTTAGGGTAGCCATTCATCCCTATATGTTACCGTATATCAGTTTATGTCTTCTCTGGTTACTTTAACGATTGTATTGTTAAAGTTATAGGACTCGCTCAGACTTATGTCTGACCCTGTTGTTTTTATCTTTTTCCCAACCCTCAGGTCCTACGGTGGATCCTAGCAGTAGTGGAGCTTGATCGGATTGCTGTTCCAGTCTTTAGGAGCTTGGATAGATGTAAAGCTCCAGTTATCCAGTTATCTTTTCTTTTGTTTGGCTATTGTATGAGAGTGGGATTATGTACTTCTTTATTTTGATGGATATTGTACTTGACCTTTATTGTGGTTTTATGATGTAACCAGACATGTTTTACTTCCGCTGTTATGAGATGATGTTTTAAAATTTCAAGTACTATTTATATCTGTCTTGTTGTAATTTTTCTGTTCTATATTCACTAAAATACTCCACCAATGCTATGGCATTCCCTTAGTGAGTGATCATAGCGGGAGTGGGGTGTTACACGTGGTATCAGAGCTTAAGGTTACCAGAACAGATAAAATTTTTGAGAAAAACTACTTTCTAAGAGTATTTTCGAAGAAAGGATTTTTAAAAGCATGTCTTCTAAGAGAAAAAGTTTTTGAAAAAGAAAAGCATAATCCCCAATAGCCATATCTTTATCTTTCGGAATCTCCTTTTTGAATCTTTCCTCTTTCGTTTCAGCATGGCTGAAGATCTTAACATCCCGGAGGGTTTAGTTATACCACTATGGTATAGGAGGTTGCAAGAGGCTAGGGCCGCGGCTGCGGGTCCGGCCAATGCTACTACACCAGAGACAACCGCTCCTCCTCCTCAGCCTAGAGTGGATAATTTTGCTAAGGTTTGCAAGGAGTTCAAGGCTATAGGAGGAAAACCTTTTCTTGGTTCAGAGACTTTCGTAGAGGCTAGAGATTGGCTTAAGGAAGTGGAAGAGTTGCTAGATATCTTTGAAGTGGAAGAGGGAAAGAAAGTCAAGTTGGCGGCTTGGTTAATGAAGGGAGAGGCCTCATTCTGGTGGGAGGTCACTAATGGAGAACGCCCTGTTGACTCTTGGGCAGATTTTAAGCAAAGGTTTGGGGCTAAGTTTCTCTCAAGGGCGGAAGAGAATCTGTTTATGGAGAAGTTCTTGAATTTGAAGCAAGGGAATCTCACGGTGAAAGAATATGTCAACAAATTCAATCAATTAGCAAGGTTTGGCATAGAGTTGGTGAATACACCGGAGAAGAAGGCTTTGAGGTTCGTTAGAGGCTTGAACGAACCATTGCAAGGAATAGCTATGACTCACATTCCTATGGGGGCCACTTTTGAGAAGCTTGTCTACATGGCACTTATGCATGAGGATGATAAGAATTCTAAGGCACCAGAGAAAAAGGGGGATCAGAAGAAACCGCAACAGCAACAACAAGGCAAGGGCAGAAAAGGCAATGGTGACAAAAAGAAGACGAAGAAGAAGTGCTTCAATTGTGGAACACCAGGACACCTTAGTAAGGATTGTCGCAAAAAGAAGAAAACCGGTTGCTTTCATTGTGGTGAAGCAGGGCATCTTGTGAAAAACTGCCCAAAGAAGGGGCAGAAGACGGGGTCTACCTCAGGAGGCCAGGTGCAAGCTCTTATAGCACCACCTCAGTCAGGGGGGCAAGTTCAGGTTCTCTCAGTTCCACCGATTCAGCAGAGAGGTAGAACTATTTCCGTTGAAAGTCTGGTTTTTCTGTTTGATCATCCAGTTCGTACTTTGTTTGACTCTGGCGCATCGCATTCTTTTATCTCATCATCGTTAGTTGAGTCACTGCACTTAGACACCAGTCTAGTTGATGATCCCTTGGTTGTCTCAAACCCAATTGGGGGCTCCATATATCTGTCTATGATATGTTTGGGTTTGAAGATTTCTATACTTAGCGTTGAGTTTAGATGTGATGCTTTTGTATTGGGCTTCACGGGCTATGGGTTGATCTTGGGCATGGACTGGTTATCCAGTAATGGTGCCGTTCTTGATTGCGAAAGGAGAGTTGTCAGGCTCATGACCCGCTTGGGTAACACTCTCGAGATCTCTTGCAATCCCATGGAATCTGTTTTGCTAAGTTATCTTGAATCGCTCGATGCTTCGGTCGAGAGTTTGTGTTCTGTCAGAGTAGTCCGGGAATATCCGGATGTGTTTGAAGAAGTAAAGGGTTTGCCTCCGAAGCGGGAGATAGATTTCCGAATTTATTTGGTGGATAATGCCAAACCAGTGTCTTTGCCAGTACGCCACATGGCTCCTCGTGAGAGAAGAGAACTTCATAAGCAAGTAGGGGAGTTGCTTGAGAAGGGGTTCATAAGGCGAAGTATATCGGAGTGGGGAGCTCCAGTAGTGTTTGCCACGAAGGCGGATGGGTCCCTCAGACTTTGTGTGGATTATAGAGAACTTAATAAGCTCACGAAGAAGAATAGACACCCATTACCGAGGATAGATGATCTCTTTGATCAGTTGGTTGGCGCGTCAGTATTTTCGCAGATGGACTTAGCTACAGGGTTTCATCAGTTAAGAGTGGCGGAGGACAGTATAGAGAAGACTGCTTTCCGGACTCCGGATGGTTTTTATGAGTGGCTAGTGATGCCATTTGGGTTGACAAACGCCCCCGCATACTTTGTTGATCTCATGAGTAGAGTGTTCAGAGAGTATCTGAATAAGTTTGTAGTAGTTTTTGTGGATGACATCTTGGTCTTTTCCAAGAATGAAGAAGAGCATGCCTTACATCTCAAGGAAGTGTTGGAGACTCTTCGAGCGCATAGTCTTAAAGCTAAATTCTCTAAATGCCATTTTTGGAGAAGAGAAGTGCGATTCTTAGGGCATGTGGTCTCTAAGGAAGGGATAGCTGTGGATCCCGCAAAGATAGTATCTATCCAGGATTGGAAAGTTCCTAGAAATGCTACCGAGGTAAGAAGTTTCTTGGGGTTGGCAGGATATTATAGGAAGTTCATCAAAGACTTCGCGAAGATATCAGCCCCATTAACCCGCTTGACGAAAAAGAATCTGGTTTTCTCGTGGGATGTAGATTGTGATGATGCTTTCCGACGGTTAAAGAGAGCTTTGACCACCGCTCCAGTTTTAGTGCTCCCGGATGGGAGTAAGCCGTTTGTTGTTTATACCGATGCTTGTGGAACAGGATTAGGCGCAGTCTTGATGCAGGAGGGAAGGGTAATAGCCTATGGAGGGAGACAATTGAGAGTGCATGAGAAGAATTACCCTACCCATGATCTAGAGTTGGCCGCGATTGTTTTCGCACTTAAGTCTTGGCGCCATTATCTTCTTGGTGAGAGATTCGAGTTGTTCACCGACCATAAATCATTGAAGTACTTATTCTCTCAGAAGGATTTAAACTTAAGACAGCAAAGGTGGATGGAGTTCTTAGCATCCTATGATTTCGAGATAGCGTATACCCCTGGTAAGGGTAACGTGGTGGCAGACGCCTTGAGTAGAAAAAGGCTATCTTTGAGTCCATTGTTCGTGGAACGACGAAGCTTGGAGTTTCTTTCTTTGTTTGACTTCAGACCTTCTGTTGATTTTGTACCTGGTTTGTTGGCATCCTTGGAGGTTAGACCTACTCTTTTGAGACGGATTGGCGAGGCTCAGCGAGACGACCCACAGTTAGTTGTGTTGGTAGAGAAGCTTATAAGAGGGGAGTCGTCCAGCCATTTGGGTAGATACACCATAGATGATAAGGGATGGTTGCATAGAGACGGTAGACTTTGTGTACCGCAAGATGAGGGTTTGAAGAAGGCTATTTTGGATGATGCACATCGTTCAAGAATGACTATTCATCCCGGTGGAGACAAAATGTACCAAGACATGAAGAGAGTTTTCTTCTGGGCCGGTATGAAGAAAGATGTGGCCGAGTATGTGGCTAGATGCTTAGTGTGCCAACAAGTTAAAGTGGAGCAAAGGAAACCCGGTGGGTTGCTACACCCATTGGAAGTTCCACAGTGGAAGTGGGATAGTGTCTCGATGGATTTCATCGACGGGTTACCGAGATCGAGGAAGGGCAATACGGGAATTTGGGTTGTGGTAGACAGACTTACCAAGAGTGCCCATTTTATACCCGTAAAGAGTAAGAGGACCGCTCCATGGCTTGCTTCAGTCTATGTTAGAGAGATTGTTAGATTGCATGGCGTACCATCCAGCATTGTGAGTGATCGAGATCCTATTTTCACTAGTGAGTTTTGGAGAAGTTTGCAAGAGGCGGTAGGGACTCAGTTGTGTTTGAGCACCGCATATCATCCTCAGACGGACGGTCAGACTGAGAGGGTGAACCGTATCTTAGAAGATCTTTTGAGGCTTTGTATCTTGGATTTTGGAGGTACATGGGAAGAACATCTTCCTTTGGTGGAGTTCGCATATAATAACAGCTTTCAGTCCAGTATTGGTATGGCTCCTTTCGAAGCTCTTTATGGAAGGCCTTGTCGATCTCCTACATGTTGGTGGGAATCTACGGATAAGATCTTGCTTGGGCCGGATATGGTTAGAGAGACTTCAGAGAAGATTGATTTAATTCGAAAAAGGATGAAAGCAGCGCAAGATAGACAGAAATCTTATGCGGATCGAAGAAGGACGGATCTTGAGTTTGAGGTTGGGGACATGGTTTTTGTCAAAGTATCTCCATTGAGAAATGTTGTTCGCTTTGGGTCCGTAGGGAAGTTAGCACCGAGATTTGTTGGGCCGTTTCCTATTAAGGAAAGGATTGGACGGATGGCATATAGGGTGGAGTTGCCCGACAGACTTAGTGGTGTTCATGATGTATTCCATGTATCACATTTGAGGAAGTGCTTACATGAGACCGCGGAGGTGGTAGAGCCGAGCTTGCTTAGAGATGTAGAGGTAGAGCGTGATGCGACGATTCGACGAGCTCCTACTCGCATCCTTGGGTCAGAAACTAGGAAGTTGAGGAACAGAGAAGTTCAGCTAGTTAAAGTGCAATGGGGAGATGACGAAAGCAATGCTACTTGGGAGACGGAAGCAAAGATGCGTTCTTTGTATCCATTTCTTTTTGAGAGTATGTCTTTTAACTTCTCCTTTATTGCTTGTCTAGTACTTATCTTATCTTTAGTATATCCTCTCGCTAATACCTATGACCTTTAGATAGGGTAAAACCTATGGTTGAAACATGTGTTTGAAACATGTTATGGTTGATGGATGCATATGGATGCAATTGTTTGCTAGTGGTTGCTCGTGGATGCATATACACACACATTAGGCACTAGATCGGCTCAGTCACTTCATGTTGCATATTGCATAAATGGATGTGGTAGTTAGATTGATGGATGTATCATGGCTGTGTTATCATATGGATGATGCATTTTTGTGTATGGTTGTGCACGCATGTAGAAATTTGTATGTGTCAATAGGGTTTCGCATACATATTGGATGCATGGCACTATCATGGTTTGCATTAAGGAGGTTTACTGTATCAGTAACCGCCTGATTTTTGCATTAGGTAAGTACATATACACACACTTTTGCATATATCCATCCAGCATTTAGAATCTTGTAAGGACAATGATTGCTCGTGGATGATGCTTTGAGTAGATGGATGATTGGATGGTAGGATACATTCTTCCTAACTTGAAGATTTCGGGGACGAAATCCTTTAAGGAGGGGAGAATGTAACAACCCGTATTTTCAATAACCTGTAATAACATAAATCGAGGCAGAATTTAATTCTAAAATGGGAATCAAGGGAAACGGGCTATGCCATTGCGTTCGTCTCGGAAAAATACGCGAAATAGAGTCCGAGTTTTCGAAAATCGGAGTCCGTATGACCAAGATATGGCCTCGCGAAGTTTCACGAAAATTCCCAAATTAAAGTATACTTAATTAAGTGAAATGGGTTGTGTAGATATATATATATATATATTGATATATATATATATATATATAATTGAAAATTTAATAAATAAATATGCAAAAATGCTCAAAACAGCCAATTGGGAGAGGGGAATAACCGAACCGGCCGATTTTTGAAGTCGACCCGAGCCCGCTGGGTCGACTAGGGGTTAATCCAGGGTGTTTGGCTGTCAACCCGTGGGCCGATTCGCTCAAGTGCAGATTTTGCATTTGAATGGTTCTCATGGTCCATCTTTAATCTAAAGGCCCTAGATGGTTCCTACACTTGACTTCTTCCCCAAGACATGCTTTGATGGCTTGGATTGAATCTAGGGTTAATCCTATGGCCTAAAACACTTGCCTAATCTATAAATAAGACCCTAACCTACCCTAATTCATTCATAATTAAACCTAGTGACTAAACTATGGCAAAATGCTAGCTCTCATGGCCTCCACTAATTTTATGAAGAGGGTTGCATACTAATCACTCTCTAATCAACTTCTAATCCCTTCTTAGCATCTTAATCTTCTTCATTTGGTGTTCAAAGTTGCTAGTTGTGAGTTTCTATCACTTTGATGATCTTTTGGTAAACTAATTAGATGAGATGTGATGAGATTTATGGTTTTGTATGTGGGTTAATGAGCTTTGAATCATATGATATGATGTTAGCATTAATCTTATGTTTATGCATGTTGAGTATGTAAGCTTATGCAAGTTTAATATGATGTATGTTATGTTTGCATGATGCTAAATATGCAAGTTGTGGGCTATGTAATCATATGCATGTTATGCAAGTTCATGGTAATATGCTATGCAAGTTACATGTATGTAAATATGCAAGTTACATGTTTGTTAATATGCAAGTTACATGTATGTAAATATGCAAGTTACATGTTTGTTAATATGCAAGTTACATGTTTGTTAATATGCAAGTTACATGTATGTAAATATGCAAGTTACATGTTTCTTTATATGCAAGTTACATGTTTGTTAATATGCGAGTTACATGTATGTAAATATGCAAGTTACATGTTTATTAATATGCAAGTTCATGATGACACATTATGCAAGTCTATAAGCTAATATGCAAGTTTGTTATGCAAAATGAATATGTAAGTTATGTGACATATTATATGCAAGTTATGTGACATGTTATGCAAGTTCATATGCAAGTTATGTGTTTGTTAATATGCAAGATGGCACCTTTGAAACATGTTCATTCATATGCAAGTTGACACCTTTTATATGTGTTATATCATGAACGAAATTACGTGGGAACGATGGGGTAATTAAATGCATAAGTTAATAAGATTGTGTGAAATTAATATAATTATGCATAACACAAAATAAATAAACATAGTATGGGAATTTGCCTATTTGGTTAGGTGTACCCATACTATGTGTTGGGAATTTACCTATTGAGTTAGGTCTACCCCATGGGAATTTACCTATTAAGTTAGGTCTACCCATGTTAAGAAAACTTGATTAATTAGGGATAATTAATATAAAATTATGAGGGTGATTAATTAGGTGTAATTAATTGACTAAGACACGAGGTTGGACTCAGTTGTAGCGTAAAACTGCCCGGACCCAACCGGCTTAACCAGTTGCTACAAATGTTAGCCCAATGTGAGAGGTCTTAGGCACAAACTAAATACGTAATTAATGTAAAGACACGAGGTTAGACTCTGTTATGACATAAGGCTGCCCGGACCCAACCGGCTTAACCAGCGGTCATAAAAGACAGTCTAATGTGAGAGGTCTTTACAAAGGTTACGTTCTTAATTAATTAATTAAGAAACACTTAACCATATTAGCATGTTGTAAAAACCCGCAACTTCCCCGTAAAGGAAAGCGTCGGATAGTTCGAGAACAAACCACAACAGAACGCATACAGAAGAACATTTCACTATATATAACAACAGTGCATCAGATTACAAGAATATACAGAGTATAAATGAATATTACACAGAAATATCAGAGATTTAAATTACATTTAAATACATAGCAGCGGAAAATAATACAATACACAACTAGAATGAGATATACGGATACAAAGCTTTCCGGATATCGTTCCAGCTGTAAACCAGGATCCTGTGAATATAAATCTGCAAAACCGAAACTACTAGCTGCCCGTGTCAAAATAAGGGCACCCAGAGTTTAGGTTAAAACAATAAACTCCAGGTCAGTCATGTGACTGGTGTGAGAACTAAAACAGTTATTAATCTTTATTTTTAAATCATTAGGTAAATCAAGGGACCACGCCGTATAACACGGAACGGGTTTCCTCCCAAGAATACCAGTGCATAAAACAACAGCGCAATGCTAAGTAAAGAAGATGAAGCTGTTATAAGACCCAGGTCCTATCACACAATGCAACGCAAGCCGGGGGATAGGGTTTTCCCTTATAACAGCCAAAGAATGCTTGATACGTTTAAAACAAATCATTTGATACTATTATAAGTGCATAGTATATAAAACACTTCAAATCATAAGTATCAATCATAGGCGGCATGAGCGCCCCATCCCACTATGTCGCCATATATAGGATATACAATCAAAACCGCAAAGTCTCGTATTTGGAAATTGGATTTCCATCTATGAACCGAGGCAAAAGATAGTCCTCACCGACTTCGTGACTCTCTAGCCCGAGCCACAGGGTCAGAGCGCATCGACCCTTGGAGCGACAGGGCCGGTCCACCGATGTGGATTAAACTTAAACCCTGAACACTACGTTTCCCCACCCTATGGGGTGTAAGTCTGGTCCGTCAGCCGACCAGAAGCATCGGCCGAAACCGATATAACCGAGGCGCCTCGCAACAGCAACAACCACATAAGTCAAACTCGTCAGGGCGTGTAAAACCACTGACGCCACTTCTAACTAGAAAGAAACGCATGCCCTCCCTGAGGTCCGTCTCCCGTTTTTGATTCATACCGGGTGTGAAACTCGCGAATCAAACGTTACACGAAGCTACGCCACAAAGGCCGTGCTTCGATCATCAACCACAAGACTTTGCTTTTCAACAGAAGCCTTGATCATTTGCATCTTAGCATGCCACACAGGCAAACCATCCTATGCAACCGATATCAGTCACACAGAATGAAATCCGATGTCAGACACACAGTCCATTTACAAGTCCGTTCTGGGTCTGAACGAAACCGGAGGCACCTAGTACCCCGCATATCCATCGATCTCCAAGTACGTCTGGACGATCACTAACTGTTTCCATCTTCTTGGGTGTACAGCCCAATCAAGATCATCAGTTATCACCCAAACGACGTGAAGACCTCCGGTCTTCGACCATCGTCTTCATCTTCGACTTATCGTCGTATCAGTTATTCAGAATGGGATAAACCCGGTCTTTCCGAATAACTCGCGTATATTTAAATAAGTGTTACACAAACACAACATACGCCTCATTCCAATTCATTAGTCACTAACCGTAAATTAATCAAGAGAATAATTCCCCAAATATTAACCCCGAAGGCCGAAACCAACATCAGATCAATATCTAGAAAACCATTCTGTTTGGCTAACCGACAGTTAGTTTCTAAATTTCACGTTCAAATCTAATTAAAGATTTAACTATCGCCTGGAGCAAAACTGGTGATACTCCATTCTCGATCTTTTCAATCTAATTAAAGATTCATTAAAACTCCACTTAGTTTTAATCGTTAACTGGGTTAAAGAATCAGTGTCATCTAAAAACACGGTTCGCGATAAACCCAAAGTCACATTCCATTAATTATCGGGTTAAAGAACGAGTGTTATTTAGAAACACTGTTCACGATAAACCCAAAAATCAATATCAATTCAATTCCAATTAAATATTATTTAATTGGTACACTTCATTAAATCTAAATAAAAAGATTTAATCTTTTCTCAACTGGGTTCAAGAACAGTGTTAGTGAAGACACCATTCACGACAAACCCAAATCTCATTCGATAATTATCGGGCTAAAGAACAAGTGTTATTTAAAACACTGTTCACGATAAACCCAAAAATCAATATCAATTCAATTCCAATTAAATATCATTTAATTGGTACACTTCATTAAATCTAAATAAAAAGATTTAATCTTTTCTCAACTGGGTTCAAGAACAGTGTTAGTGAAGACACCATTCACGACAAACCCAAATCACATTTGATATTCAATACAAGGCTCTGAATAGAAAATATCCCGGCTTATATTCAATATCAAATCCTACGATTAACAAATGTCGTATTGGAAATAACGATATAAATATATATCTTTCAAATTTCCATAACAACACCTGTATAATCACGAATTCCAACATCGAAATATTCCGAAGACAATTTCGATTCAAATCCACTCCAATGCAATCATTGGAAATTTTGGTTATTTTTAAAACCCTTTTCAAATTCAATTTATTTATTCAAAAATAAATAGGATTATAATTCTAGTTCAAAACTAGTTCATTTCGATAAAAATCTATTTTTATCTTTTCAAATATGGAGTTTTTCATCCTAATTCTTTCTAAATCATTTCTTATGATTTTACATAAATTATTACTATTTTTAATAATTTTATCAAGGCCCGTACAGCCGATTTCCATCAATGGCCATCGAACTGCACTTACAGCGACCTTTTTCGAATTTGATTTGGACGTATCTCCAAATCCAACCGTTAGATTTCAAATTTCTAATATTCGTTAGAAAGCTCTTTTCGATACGAACCCAACGGTTCCGGTTTTAGGAGAATCCGACGGTCGGATCTCCCGTAATGTCCGTTTGAAATAAATGGTCGAAATTCGCGAACTGCCGCGGCGCGGCGCGTTCTATTCAGGCCCTTATATTATATATATAATATATATAATATATATTTCGTCGATTTTTATTTAAAACGAATTATATAAATAGTTTTGAATTCGTTTCAAAAATCCATTTCAACTTCCATTTCAATTCAAAGCAAAATTGAATTCTTCTTTATAGATTCGTTTCAAAACTCACTTCTATTCAATTCAAATTTCAATTCAATTTGAATTCATTTCAATTCACTTTCAATTCGATTCCAATTCGTTTTCAATTCAATTCATTTCGAAATCGTTTTCAATTCAATTCATTTCGAAATCGTTTTCAATTCAATTCATTTCGAAACCGTTTTCAATTCAATTCATTTCGAAATCGTTTTCAATTCAATTCATTTCGAAATCGTTTTCAATTCAATTCATTTCGAAATCGTTTTCAATTCAATTCATTTCGAAATCGTTTTCAATTCAATTCATTTCGAAATCGTTTTCAATTCAATTCATTTCGAAATCGTTTTCAATTCAATTCATTTCGAAATCGTTTTCAATTCAATTCATTTCGAAATCGTTTTCAATTCAATTCATTTCGAAATCGTTTTCAATTCAATTCATTTCGAAATCGTTTTCAATTCAATTCATTTCGAAATCGTTTTCAATTCAATTCATTTCGAAATCGTTTTCAATTCAATTCATTTCGAAATCGTTTTCAATTCAATTCATTTCGAAATCGTTTTCAATTCAATTCATTTCGAAATCGTTTTCAATTCAATTCATTTCGAAATCGTTTTCAATTCAATTCATTTCGAAATCGTTTTCAATTCAATTCATTTCGAAATCGTTTTCAATTCAATTCATTTCGAAATCGTTTTCAATTCAATTCATTTCGAAATCGTTTTCAATTCAATTCATTTCGAAATCGTTTTCAATTCAATTCATTTCGAAATCGTTTTCAATTCAATTCATTTCGAAATCGTTTTCAATTCAATTCATTTCGAAATCGTTTTCAATTCAATTCATTTCGAAATCGTTTTCAATTCAATTCATTTCGAAATCGTTTTCAATTCAATTCATTTCGAAATCGTTTTCAATTCAATTCATTTCGAAATCGTTTTCTAAAATCGATATAAATATCGTTCACGTCAAAATGGCGTCAATCTAATCAACACGGCTTCATATATTCCTTTATTTTCAAATATTCTATTTCGAATATTTCTTTTTCAAATATTTCTTTTTCAAAGCTGGAATGAGGCCCAATCAATTACCATATAAAATTAATTATATGGATTTTCATACAACACATGTATATAACAGCATTGAAAATAATCAACCATCAACCAAAGTGCACTACACTGTATAAGCATCAAATATAGATATTCAACGCTTATAACAGCCTGTCAATCAATCGATCGACATATTTAATCAATCAGGATGAGTGAACTTCAAATTTCATCCTAACACCCGTGTGGGGTTTCAAACAATCAAACACATATTTTATTTGTGCAGTTAGGCGATGTGTAAAATTTATCGACCCAATCAACGTCATTCAAATAGGTGTACATAAACAAACCGTCTGGTTTGTAAATGAATATTTATTTATTCACATTCACGTTAAAAATTATATTTTTAACGATAAAACATTTTATTCCAACATATGAATTTCAATTTAGTTCATTCTTTAAATAAAATGATATTTTTATTTTTCTAACTTATTTTAGAAAATTTCGGCGGCATAACGGCACGATACTAGAAACGGGACAAGGCCTAGCCTTATCCCCGGTCTAGTGAAGGCCCACGCCATTCACACATCAATCAAATTCACTTTCGTTATGCAAACCACAAAATTTGGAGTAAGGGTCTAACCTAGCCTTACTCCTTCGCCTTATAACGGCGCACGTCTAATCCTAACCAATTTATCGATTCGATTTTTTTTTTTCCACACCACAAACCACATTCAAACCAATATCACAATCAATCACCAAACAGTCAAACAAACAAGTCCATGGTCTGTGGACGGGTGTCGGGTGCTACTAAGCACCGTCTGCATCCTAGTATATATATAACTAGAAAAATAAATTGAAAGGTGAGAAATTCTCACATATAGCTATCCTAGCTCCACGGCACTTCATTTGCAGAAGTCTTCGTCGTTTCGCCCTTTTTGTTGCTTTCGTTGTCCGCTTTCACTACATATGTAAAAATCGAATTTTACTTCGTTATTCAATATATAAAAATCGAATTTTTATTTCGATGTTCAATATATAAAAATTCTATTATTCTATCGAAGTTCAATATATAAAAATTCTATTTTTCTATCGAAGTTCAATATATAAAATTCTATATTTTTATGTCGAAGTTCAATATATAAAAACCATATTTTTATGTCGAAGTTCAATATATAAAAATTGAATTTTTATTTCAAAGTTCAGTATATAAAAATCGAATTTTTATTTCACTTTAAACAAAATCAGTTTTTAAACATTAATTAAAATCAGTTTTTAAACAAAATGAAATTCAGATTTTAAACAAAATAAAATTCAGATTTCAACCTAAATAAAATTCAGATTTCAACCTAAACAAAATAAAATCAATTTTACTGTAATATAAAATAAGAATATAAAAAATCAGTTTTCTTTATTTTTCAAAATTCAGTTTTTACAACTTTAAAAATCAGGTTTCAAAATTCTTTTAAAAGGAATCAGTTTTATTTATTCCTTTTCAAATCAGTTTTTAACTTTGATAAAAAAAATCAGTTTTTAACTTTGATAAAAAAAATCAGTTTTTAACTTTGATAAAAAAAATCAGTTTTTAACTTTGATAAAAAAAATCAGTTTTTAACTTTGATAAAAAAAATCAGTTTTTAACTTTGATAAAAAAAATCAGTTTTTAACTTTGATAAAAAAAATCAGTTTTTAACTTTGATAAAAAAAAATCAGTTTTTAACTTTTGAAGTCAATTTTTATCACCTAACAAAATCAGTGTTTATTAACTAAAGAAATCAGTTTTTAAAGCTAATAAAAATCAGTGTTTATTAACTAAAGAAATCAGTTTTTAAAGCTAATAAAAATCAGTACAAGAACTCACCGGGTTATCGAAGAAAAAGAGGGGGTTTCATCATCGTCCCTGGGGACTGGAGGGGGTGGCGCGTCTTCTGGCGGCTGCGTGAGGGTTTTGAGGGGGTTCGGGTATGTGGAGGTGGGTGGTCTGAGGGGAGTACGGGGGGGGGGGGAAGAAAGGAGAGAGGAGAGAGAGCGTCGGAGATGGGGTCGAAGATGGAGGCGCGATAGGGAGAGGCGGCGGCCAGGCCTGGCGGCGATGGCGCCTCCGTCGCCATTTCGATTTCGTTCGGTTTTTTTTTTTTTTTTTTTCTCTTTTCTGTTTGAAATGATTTTAGTCGGGGGGGGGGGCCTGGTAGTTAAGGGGAGAAGATATTTTTTTTTTTTTTTTTTTTTTTTTTTATTATTTAATTATTAAAAGGTTGACTTTTTCATACGACCTCTAAACGAGGTCCACCGCCTGTCGTCCATAGCGTTTAACCCCCATTCCGAACACAATGGGATATGTATCGCTGGCTGATTCGATCGTTTGAATCAGTTTCCGTTGAATTTACATTTAAATCACTATATTGAATTTTAAACGTATATTTCAAATTACAGGGGTCACATACTAACTAGAAAAATTCCAGAAAAATATTTTCTAGCTTCGTATTGACGATACGGTCCTAACAAAACTAGTTTCATCGAATTCTGAGACCGTTTGAAATATGGCCATTTTCCAGTCGATTAAAATCAACTAAAACTGGTCAAACGCGTTTTCCTTTGCCACGCTCACATATTGATTCGAAAAATTATGAAATTTGAAACCTAGCAATAACTTAACATCACGGACCCAACAAAACTGGTTTCGTCGAAATCCGAGGTCGTTTGCAAAATTGCTATTTTTAAGGGCCTTATATTATATTAAAATATATATAAATTCCACAGCGACTATTTCTAAATTTCAACTGGACATATCTCATCATTTATAAAGTGAAATCTCAGTTTCTCAACTTCGTTGGAAAGATATTCACTATTAGATTCCATTATTTTTGGTTTCACTGAAATCCGGATTGTTTTGCACCCGGTACATTCAATTGAAGTTTGAAATCGAATTATCGAACTACCGCGCCATTTTCAATTCTATTTATAATTATATATAATTATTATATATTCTAACGACGACGTATATAATATATACGTTCGAATTCTATTCAAAATAAATTTCTCGTCGATTATATTTAAAATAATCTATTTTAAATATTCAAAATCCGCTATAATTGCCAAAATAAAATTTTCAAACTGGCTCGCATTTTACGGGTTGTTACAATCTCCCCCACTTAAAACTTTTCGTCCCCGAAAAGGAACAAAGTCGAAAGTGGTTTGATAAATCAACTCTACGATCGATCAGGCTTCCATTCTCCAACTCTTTAGTTTCTGAGAATTTTCAAAACTTCAAAAATTTGGCTAACACCCTAAATTTTTGAAAAATTTCGCCATAACCTCCCCTGCAATGGGAGCATCGGGGAATTTCAAATAGCTTCCCCGGTCCTTCAGATCTCAAAAAGAAAAAGAAAAAGCCAAGCGGCTAGCCAATAGGCTCACAAAATCATCATCACCCAAACAAAACAGGAAATTATGTAGTAAACATGTACCTATTTGTCGGGCAAACAAATTTTATTCTCTGGCTCTAGCCTCCTTGCTATGACCTGTTCAATGTAAGTATATGTATATGCAAGCAAATGCAACCAATTTTCAATACGATTCAATTATTTGTTTACTTAGGCATAAATGGTTAAAATTAGCAAACAATTAAACAAGCAACTCAAACATCAATCAATTAGTGGATTAGAATTTCAAATTCATAATTTTGATACATATACAAAAATCGGATTTTTGATGCCAAATCACAACAAATAAATCTAGCTATATAAGTTTTGGTTCTCACACCAGTCTAATGGAAATATATAGAAAATCACATCTTCGAAACTCGAATACCAATTCTGATGATGTCTAGACTATCATCAGAATCGTCTCCGGGCGACTAGAGTGTGGCTCTATATCTATCCAGTATATTAAAACTTCAAATACACGTGGATCAGACGCATACGCAAAGTCTATATATACTGGACTGTCCAAATTCAATATAAATAGATAATCAGATACGAATAATTGATTTAAATTTTCAAAACAAAAATTGTTTTCATTTGAAAAATATACTCTTCACACTCGTTCTAGGATACTACTGATCCTATCTCTAACGAGTCATTCCCATTGGATATTTCTAATCCAATATCTGATGAATTCTTTCGTATGGTTCTAATGTGTCTTGTTCTCTGCTTTGTAAACCAAAGCTCTGATACCAAATGTAAAAACCCGCAACTTCCCCGTAAAGGAAAGCGTCGGATAGTTCGAGAACAAACCACAACAGAACGCATACAGAAGAACATTTCACTATATATAACAACAGTGCATCAGATTACAAGAATATACAGAGTATAAATGAATATTACACAGAAATATCAGAGATTTAAATTACATTTAAATACATAGCAGCGGAAAATAATACAATACACAACTAGAATGAGATATACGGATACAAAGCTTTCCGGATATCGTTCCAGCTGTAAACCAGGATCCTGTGAATATAAATCTGCAAAACCGAAACTACTAGCTGCCCGTGTCAAAATAAGGGCACCCAGAGTTTAGGTTAAAACAATAAACTCCAGGTCAGTCATGTGACTGGTGTGAGAACTAAAACAGTTATTAATCTTTATTTTTAAATCATTAGGTAAATCAAGGGACCACGCCGTATAACACGGAACGGGTTTCCTCCCAAGAATACCAGTGCATAAAACAACAGCGCAATGCTAAGTAAAGAAGATGAAGCTGTTATAAGACCCAGGTCCTATCACACAATGCAACGCAAGCCGGGGGATAGGGTTTTCCCTTATAACAGCCAAAGAATGCTTGATACGTTTAAAACAAATCATTTGATACTATTATAAGTGCATAGTATATAAAACACTTCAAATCATAAGTATCAATCATAGGCGGCATGAGCGCCCCATCCCACTATGTCGCCATATATAGGATATACAATCAAAACCGCAAAGTCTCGTATTTGGAAATTGGATTTCCATCTATGAACCGAGGCAAAAGATAGTCCTCACCGACTTCGTGACTCTCTAGCCCGAGCCACAGGGTCAGAGCGCATCGACCCTTGGAGCGACAGGGCCGGTCCACCGATGTGGATTAAACTTAAACCCTGAACACTACGTTTCCCCACCCTATGGGGTGTAAGTCTGGTCCGTCAGCCGACCAGAAGCATCGGCCGAAACCGATATAACCGAGGCGCCTCGCAACAGCAACAACCACATAAGTCAAACTCGTCAGGGCGTGTAAAACCACTGACGCCACTTCTAACTAGAAAGAAACGCATGCCCTCCCTGAGGTCCGTCTCCCGTTTTTGATTCATACCGGGTGTGAAACTCGCGAATCAAACGTTACACGAAGCTACGCCACAAAGGCCGTGCTTCGATCATCAACCACAAGACTTTGCTTTTCAACAGAAGCCTTGATCATTTGCATCTTAGCATGCCACACAGGCAAACCATCCTATGCAACCGATATCAGTCACACAGAATGAAATCCGATGTCAGACACACAGTCCATTTACAAGTCCGTTCTGGGTCTGAACGAAACCGGAGGCACCTAGTACCCCGCATATCCATCGATCTCCAAGTACGTCTGGACGATCACTAACTGTTTCCATCTTCTTGGGTGTACAGCCCAATCAAGATCATCAGTTATCACCCAAACGACGTGAAGACCTCCGGTCTTCGACCATCGTCTTCATCTTCGACTTATCGTCGTATCAGTTATTCAGAATGGGATAAACCCGGTCTTTCCGAATAACTCGCGTATATTTAAATAAGTGTTACACAAACACAACATACGCCTCATTCCAATTCATTAGTCACTAACCGTAAATTAATCAAGAGAATAATTCCCCAAATATTAACCCCGAAGGCCGAAACCAACATCAGATCAATATCTAGAAAACCATTCTGTTTGGCTAACCGACAGTTAGTTTCTAAATTTCACGTTCAAATCTAATTAAAGATTTAACTATCGCCTGGAGCAAAACTGGTGATACTCCATTCTCGATCTTTTCAATCTAATTAAAGATTCATTAAAACTCCACTTAGTTTTAATCGTTAACTGGGTTAAAGAATCAGTGTCATCTAAAAACACGGTTCGCGATAAACCCAAAGTCACATTCCATTAATTATCGGGTTAAAGAACGAGTGTTATTTAGAAACACTGTTCACGATAAACCCAAAAATCAATATCAATTCAATTCCAATTAAATATTATTTAATTGGTACACTTCATTAAATCTAAATAAAAAGATTTAATCTTTTCTCAACTGGGTTCAAGAACAGTGTTAGTGAAGACACCATTCACGACAAACCCAAATCTCATTCGATAATTATCGGGCTAAAGAACAAGTGTTATTTAAAACACTGTTCACGATAAACCCAAAAATCAATATCAATTCAATTCCAATTAAATATCATTTAATTGGTACACTTCATTAAATCTAAATAAAAAGATTTAATCTTTTCTCAACTGGGTTCAAGAACAGTGTTAGTGAAGACACCATTCACGACAAACCCAAATCACATTTGATATTCAATACAAGGCTCTGAATAGAAAATATCCCGGCTTATATTCAATATCAAATCCTACGATTAACAAATGTCGTATTGGAAATAACGATATAAATATATATCTTTCAAATTTCCATAACAACACCTGTATAATCACGAATTCCAACATCGAAATATTCCGAAGACAATTTCGATTCAAATCCACTCCAATGCAATCATTGGAAATTTTGGTTATTTTTAAAACCCTTTTCAAATTCAATTTATTTATTCAAAAATAAATAGGATTATAATTCTAGTTCAAAACTAGTTCATTTCGATAAAAATCTATTTTTATCTTTTCAAATATGGAGTTTTTCATCCTAATTCTTTCTAAATCATTTCTTATGATTTTACATAAATTATTACTATTTTTAATAATTTTATCAAGGCCCGTACAGCCGATTTCCATCAATGGCCATCGAACTGCACTTACAGCGACCTTTTTCGAATTTGATTTGGACGTATCTCCAAATCCAACCGTTAGATTTCAAATTTCTAATATTCGTTAGAAAGCTCTTTTCGATACGAACCCAACGGTTCCGGTTTTAGGAGAATCCGACGGTCGGATCTCCCGTAATGTCCGTTTGAAATAAATGGTCGAAATTCGCGAACTGCCGCGGCGCGGCGCGTTCTATTCAGGCCCTTATATTATATATATAATATATATAATATATATTTCGTCGATTTTTATTTAAAACGAATTATATAAATAGTTTTGAATTCGTTTCAAAAATCCATTTCAACTTCCATTTCAATTCAAAGCAAAATTGAATTCTTCTTTATAGATTCGTTTCAAAACTCACTTCTATTCAATTCAAATTTCAATTCAATTTGAATTCATTTCAATTCACTTTCAATTCGATTCCAATTCGTTTTCAATTCAATTCATTTCGAAATCGTTTTCAATTCAATTCATTTCGAAATCGTTTTCAATTCAATTCATTTCGAAACCGTTTTCAATTCAATTCATTTCGAAATCGTTTTCAATTCAATTCATTTCGAAATCGTTTTCAATTCAATTCATTTCGAAATCGTTTTCAATTCAATTCATTTCGAAATCGTTTTCAATTCAATTCATTTCGAAATCGTTTTCAATTCAATTCATTTCGAAATCGTTTTCAATTCAATTCATTTCGAAATCGTTTTCAATTCAATTCATTTCGAAATCGTTTTCAATTCAATTCATTTCGAAATCGTTTTCAATTCAATTCATTTCGAAATCGTTTTCAATTCAATTCATTTCGAAATCGTTTTCAATTCAATTCATTTCGAAATCGTTTTCAATTCAATTCATTTCGAAATCGTTTTCAATTCAATTCATTTCGAAATCGTTTTCAATTCAATTCATTTCGAAATCGTTTTCAATTCAATTCATTTCGAAATCGTTTTCAATTCAATTCATTTCGAAATCGTTTTCAATTCAATTCATTTCGAAATCGTTTTCAATTCAATTCATTTCGAAATCGTTTTCAATTCAATTCATTTCGAAATCGTTTTCAATTCAATTCATTTCGAAATCGTTTTCAATTCAATTCATTTCGAAATCGTTTTCAATTCAATTCATTTCGAAATCGTTTTCAATTCAATTCATTTCGAAATCGTTTTCAATTCAATTCATTTCGAAATCGTTTTCAATTCAATTCATTTCGAAATCGTTTTCAATTCAATTCATTTCGAAATCGTTTTCAATTCAATTCATTTCGAAATCGTTTTCTAAAATCGATATAAATATCGTTCACGTCAAAATGGCGTCAATCTAATCAACACGGCTTCATATATTCCTTTATTTTCAAATATTCTATTTCGAATATTTCTTTTTCAAATATTTCTTTTTCAAAGCTGGAATGAGGCCCAATCAATTACCATATAAAATTAATTATATGGATTTTCATACAACACATGTATATAACAGCATTGAAAATAATCAACCATCAACCAAAGTGCACTACACTGTATAAGCATCAAATATAGATATTCAACGCTTATAACAGCCTGTCAATCAATCGATCGACATATTTAATCAATCAGGATGAGTGAACTTCAAATTTCATCCTAACACCCGTGTGGGGTTTCAAACAATCAAACACATATTTTATTTGTGCAGTTAGGCGATGTGTAAAATTTATCGACCCAATCAACGTCATTCAAATAGGTGTACATAAACAAACCGTCTGGTTTGTAAATGAATATTTATTTATTCACATTCACGTTAAAAATTATATTTTTAACGATAAAACATTTTATTCCAACATATGAATTTCAATTTAGTTCATTCTTTAAATAAAATGATATTTTTATTTTTCTAACTTATTTTAGAAAATTTCGGCGGCATAACGGCACGATACTAGAAACGGGACAAGGCCTAGCCTTATCCCCGGTCTAGTGAAGGCCCACGCCATTCACACATCAATCAAATTCACTTTCGTTATGCAAACCACAAAATTTGGAGTAAGGGTCTAACCTAGCCTTACTCCTTCGCCTTATAACGGCGCACGTCTAATCCTAACCAATTTATCGATTCGATTTTTTTTTTTCCACACCACAAACCACATTCAAACCAATATCACAATCAATCACCAAACAGTCAAACAAACAAGTCCATGGTCTGTGGACGGGTGTCGGGTGCTACTAAGCACCGTCTGCATCCTAGTATATATATAACTAGAAAAATAAATTGAAAGGTGAGAAATTCTCACATATAGCTATCCTAGCTCCACGGCACTTCATTTGCAGAAGTCTTCGTCGTTTCGCCCTTTTTGTTGCTTTCGTTGTCCGCTTTCACTACATATGTAAAAATCGAATTTTACTTCGTTATTCAATATATAAAAATCGAATTTTTATTTCGATGTTCAATATATAAAAATTCTATTATTCTATCGAAGTTCAATATATAAAAATTCTATTTTTCTATCGAAGTTCAATATATAAAATTCTATATTTTTATGTCGAAGTTCAATATATAAAAACCATATTTTTATGTCGAAGTTCAATATATAAAAATTGAATTTTTATTTCAAAGTTCAGTATATAAAAATCGAATTTTTATTTCACTTTAAACAAAATCAGTTTTTAAACATTAATTAAAATCAGTTTTTAAACAAAATGAAATTCAGATTTTAAACAAAATAAAATTCAGATTTCAACCTAAATAAAATTCAGATTTCAACCTAAACAAAATAAAATCAATTTTACTGTAATATAAAATAAGAATATAAAAAATCAGTTTTCTTTATTTTTCAAAATTCAGTTTTTACAACTTTAAAAATCAGGTTTCAAAATTCTTTTAAAAGGAATCAGTTTTATTTATTCCTTTTCAAATCAGTTTTTAACTTTGATAAAAAAAATCAGTTTTTAACTTTGATAAAAAAAATCAGTTTTTAACTTTGATAAAAAAAATCAGTTTTTAACTTTGATAAAAAAAATCAGTTTTTAACTTTGATAAAAAAAATCAGTTTTTAACTTTGATAAAAAAAATCAGTTTTTAACTTTGATAAAAAAAATCAGTTTTTAACTTTGATAAAAAAAAATCAGTTTTTAACTTTTGAAGTCAATTTTTATCACCTAACAAAATCAGTGTTTATTAACTAAAGAAATCAGTTTTTAAAGCTAATAAAAATCAGTGTTTATTAACTAAAGAAATCAGTTTTTAAAGCTAATAAAAATCAGTACAAGAACTCACCGGGTTATCGAAGAAAAAGAGGGGGTTTCATCATCGTCCCTGGGGACTGGAGGGGGTGGCGCGTCTTCTGGCGGCTGCGTGAGGGTTTTGAGGGGGTTCGGGTATGTGGAGGTGGGTGGTCTGAGGGGAGTACGGGGGGGGGGGGAAGAAAGGAGAGAGGAGAGAGAGCGTCGGAGATGGGGTCGAAGATGGAGGCGCGATAGGGAGAGGCGGCGGCCAGGCCTGGCGGCGATGGCGCCTCCGTCGCCATTTCGATTTCGTTCGGTTTTTTTTTTTTTTTTTTTCTCTTTTCTGTTTGAAATGATTTTAGTCGGGGGGGGGGGCCTGGTAGTTAAGGGGAGAAGATATTTTTTTTTTTTTTTTTTTTTTTTTTTATTATTTAATTATTAAAAGGTTGACTTTTTCATACGACCTCTAAACGAGGTCCACCGCCTGTCGTCCATAGCGTTTAACCCCCATTCCGAACACAATGGGATATGTATCGCTGGCTGATTCGATCGTTTGAATCAGTTTCCGTTGAATTTACATTTAAATCACTATATTGAATTTTAAACGTATATTTCAAATTACAGGGGTCACATACTAACTAGAAAAATTCCAGAAAAATATTTTCTAGCTTCGTATTGACGATACGGTCCTAACAAAACTAGTTTCATCGAATTCTGAGACCGTTTGAAATATGGCCATTTTCCAGTCGATTAAAATCAACTAAAACTGGTCAAACGCGTTTTCCTTTGCCACGCTCACATATTGATTCGAAAAATTATGAAATTTGAAACCTAGCAATAACTTAACATCACGGACCCAACAAAACTGGTTTCGTCGAAATCCGAGGTCGTTTGCAAAATTGCTATTTTTAAGGGCCTTATATTATATTAAAATATATATAAATTCCACAGCGACTATTTCTAAATTTCAACTGGACATATCTCATCATTTATAAAGTGAAATCTCAGTTTCTCAACTTCGTTGGAAAGATATTCACTATTAGATTCCATTATTTTTGGTTTCACTGAAATCCGGATTGTTTTGCACCCGGTACATTCAATTGAAGTTTGAAATCGAATTATCGAACTACCGCGCCATTTTCAATTCTATTTATAATTATATATAATTATTATATATTCTAACGACGACGTATATAATATATACGTTCGAATTCTATTCAAAATAAATTTCTCGTCGATTATATTTAAAATAATCTATTTTAAATATTCAAAATCCGCTATAATTGCCAAAATAAAATTTTCAAACTGGCTCGCATTTTACGGGTTGTTACACATGTAGAGGGACATGAGGGGTTAAGTGGGTGCCTCGGGTGGCATGAGAAAATCTAGTGGTTGCCTTGGGTGGCAATAGAAAATACGATTAGAATACTTAACCAAAATGGAACATGTAATTAAAACATGATTAAAGGGTTAAGTGGGATATACTAGAAAAAGGGACAAGCTTAGGTGGGTAGCTTGTGGAGGCCCATTTCAACCAGTAACCCATACGTATCTTTGTGGGCTCGACCCATGTCGAGGACGGGACACGCATACTGGGCTTGACTGTAAGAGGCAAACGGGTTAGCGGTGGCAACGCAAGTCCAACGGGCTTCATATGCGTGAGTGGGCCCGGGCTGGTAGGTAAGCCGTTGTTGCATCGAGTAGATATAAGCCGTGCACCTTTAGTTCCATCAGGTTGCCACATTGGGGAATGATACATCCCACGGTGGGGCCAGCACGGGTATCTACGTTAGGGAGCCGATCGAATGGGAAGTAGTGTGTACACCTAGTGGATTGTAGGGCCCCGTGGCGCCTACTTGGTCACCTAGGGGTACGCAGGTACTAATTAGTAAATTTTATAAGTCCTTGGGTGGGATCAACCTTTAAGTTAGGAACGACTGGTGTGGTGCAGTTTAGTAATTTACCTTAGGGAGGGTAGATGCGTCTTTATCCTTTATCTTCGTTTAGTTGACTGCTTAGGGTAGCCATTCATCCCTATATGTTACCGTATATCAGTTTATGTCTTCTCTGGTTACTTTAACGATTGTATTGTTAAAGTTATAGGACTCGCTCAGACTTATGTCTGACCCTGTTGTTTTTATCTTTTTCCCAACCCTCAGGTCCTACGGTGGATCCTAGCAGTAGTGGAGCTTGATCGGATTGCTGTTCCAGTCTTTAGGAGCTTGGATAGATGTAAAGCTCCAGTTATCCAGTTATCTTTTCTTTTGTTTGGCTATTGTATGAGAGTGGGATTATGTACTTCTTTATTTTGATGGATATTGTACTTGACCTTTATTGTGGTTTTATGATGTAACCAGACATGTTTTACTTCCGCTGTTATGAGATGATGTTTTAAAATTTCAAGTACTATTTATATCTGTCTTGTTGTAATTTTTCTGTTCTATATTCACTAAAATACTCCACCAATGCTATGGCATTCCCTTAGTGAGTGATCATAGCGGGAGTGGGGTGTTACAAAATCGGAGGAAGGCCTAAAGTCGAAGCTGGCTATAAACTCTAGGCTTTGTCTTTCAACAAATCTTGGGCTTAGGGTCAATTTCTTTCGGCTCAACGCGTCTGCCACTACGTTGCCTTTGCCCGGAGTGTAGGAGATTTCGATGTCGTACGAGGCAAGAAACTCCATCCATCTTTTTTGCCTCAAGTTAAGATCCTTCTGCGAGAAAAGATATTTCAACGATTTATGGTCAGTGTAAAGTTCGAACTTCTCACCTAGGAGATAGTGTCGCCAAGACTTGAGTGCAAAGACGATGGCGGCTAACTCGAGATCGTGGGTTGGGTAGTTCTTTTCGTGTGCTTTCAACTGCCTTCCGCCATAAGCTACTACCCTTCCTTCTTGCATTAAGACGGCGCCTAGCCCTGTCCCACATGCATCCGTATAAACAGTGAACATCTTGCTCCCATCCGGCAGCGTCAAAACTGGGGCTGTTGTGAGAGCCCTTTTTAGTCGTTGGAAAGCAAACTCGCAATCCAAATCCCAATTGAACACTAGATTCTTCTTAGTCAATTTCGTGAGCGGAGCTGAGATTTTCGCAAAATCACTTATAAATTTTCGATAGAAACCCGCTAGTCCTAGAAAGCTTCGGACCTCAGTTGCATTCCTTGGTGTCTTCCAATCCTGTACCGCCACTACCTTCGCAGGGTCCACCGCTAACCCTTGTTTGGATACTATGTGCCCAAGGAACCTCACCTCTTCTCTCCAAAAGTGGCATTTGGAGAATTTGGCTTTTAGTTGATGGACTCGCAAAGTTTCCATGATTTCCCTTAAGTGTTGAGCATGTTCCTCTTCACTCTTTGAGAAGATAAGGATATCATCTACGAAGACCACTACGAATTTGTTGAGGAAATCTCTAAATACCCTACTCATCAGGTCCACGAAGTAAGCAGGTGCATTTGTCAAGCCGAAAGGCATGACAAGCCATTCAAAGAAGCCGTCTGGGGTTCTGAACGCCGTTTTATCGATGCTATCTTCAGCCACCCTTAGCTGATGAAAACCGGTTGCTAAATCGAGTTGGGAGAAAACAAACGCTCCTACAAGCTAGTCAAATAAATCGTCAATTCTAGGGAGAGGGTGCCTATTCTTTTTCGTTAGCTTGTTGAGCTCCCTATAGTCAACACATAGACGGAGTGAACCATCCGCCTTTGTAGCGAACACCACCGGAGCGCCCCATTCTGAAATGCTCCTCCTAATGAACCCCTTCCCTAGAAGCTCTTTAATCTGTTTACTGAGCTCTTTCCTTTCTCGTGGAGCCATGTGTCTAACGGGCAACGCAACGGGCTTTGCATTATCTACCAGATATATGCGGAAGTCTATTTCCCGCTTCGGAGGCAAGCCCTTCACCTCTTCGAAGACATCCGGATATTCCCGGACCACTCTAACTGATTGCAAATTTTCAACAGAGGCATCTAGCGATTCAAGATAACTAAGCATAACCGCATACGAGGGATTACAAGAAATTTCCAAAGTATTACCGAGCTGGGTTAGGAGCCTAACAACCCTTTTCTCACAATCAAGGATGGCCCCATTACGGGATAGCCAATCCATGCCCAAAATCAAACCATACCCCGAAAATCCCAAAACAAAGGCACTACATAGAAATTCTACGCTTAGAATAGAAATTTTCAAATCCAAACAGATCATAGACAAATGAGCTGGGCCCCCAATTGGGTTTGAAACAATTAAGGGGTCCTCTACCATACTAGTTTTTAGGTGCAGAGATTCTACTAAAGCAGACGAGATAAAGGAGTGTGATGCGCCGGAATCAAATAAAGTGCGAACGGGGTGATCATAAAGATAAACTACACTTTCTACAGAAGTGTTTGTACCTCGCTGTTGCAATGGTGGCGCTTCTAGCACATGAACCTGTGCCCCTGGGGTGGATCCAGCGCCCTTCCCCTGTCCTCGTTTCCTTGGGCAGTCCCTGGCCCTGTGGCCTGTCTGACCGCATGAAAAGCACCCGCCATTCTCCTTGGCCTTCTTTTTCCGGCAGTCCTTTACTAAGTGCCCCACTTTGCCACAGAAATTACACTTCCTCTTCTCTTTGTTGCCTTTCCCGCCTTTCTTAAAGTCTGTCTTTTTAGGCTGCAAACCCTCTTTCTTCCCTTGAGAGCTTTCTGCCTTTGTCTCCTTCTTGCCCTTATCCTCCTCATTCAGCAATGCCATTTGCACCAATCTTTCATACGTGGCTCCCATGGGTATATGGGTCATGGCCAAACTGTGTAATGGCTCATTTAACCCTTTGACAAAACGGAGAGCCTTCTTGTGCGGGGTATTGACTAGGTCAAGCCCAAACCTAGCCAGCTCATCGAACTGATTCACATATTCTCTGACTGTCTTGTCCCCTTGTTTAAGAAATAAGAATTTTTCCAACTGCAAACTCCTTTCTGCATCTGAGAGAAATTTGGTCTCAAACCTTGCCCTAAAGTCCTCCCATGTCTCCACTGGTCTTTCAGCATTAGTGACTTCCCACCAGTAGGAAGCCTCACCCTTCAACAGCCACACTGCCACCTGTACTTTTTGTCTATCCTCTACCTCAAAGATGATGAATAGGTCTTCAGTTTCTTTCAGCCAATTCCTAGCTGCTACGAAGGACTCAGTTCCATGGAAATCCCTTCCTCCCATGGCTTTAAAATCTTTACATATCTTAGCAAAAGTGTTTCCCCGAGGAGGAGGTGGAGGAAAAGGTGCCGCTGCAGCTGGATGATTCCCTTCAGCTGGGGGAGGAGGAATGGTAGGACCTGGCTGAGTGGCCCTTGCTTCTAAGAACCGTCTAAACCAACCAAGTATTGGCACCCCTTCAGGCAAGTTAAGATCTTGGGACATGCTGAAACAAAAAAGGATAGATTCAAAACGAAGGATAAGAGATAGTTCCTATGGCTTTGGGGAGTGGACTTTGCCTTTTAAAAATAAAATAATATTTTATCTTTTAAAAATGCTTCTTTAAATTCCCTTTTTGAAAATAATTTTTCAAAACTTTTTATCTTATCTGGTAAACCTATGCTCTGATACCAAGTGAAACACCCCACCTCCGTTAGGGTCACTCTCAAAGGGAATGCCCTAATTTTGGTGGAGGTTTATAAGTACAAGTCACAGATATACAAGACAGATATAAGAACACATATTTGTAAAACAGCGGAAGAACAACAAACTTTATTTCAAAAAGTCAAATACGTGTTACAACAACATCCTTTCCAAAAACATAACATAACACTTTCATAATTTGTCTTGAGTACATTATTTAAAGAAGCATAAATAAAACATAGATAAACTGCAAAAGCCCCTTAGTGGATTGTCCAAAGCCATAGTTCAAAACAGGAAAGTCCAAGCAATACATTTCTCTTCTTCAAGCTGGATGTTGAGGCTGGTCAAGATGCTGTGTTCCCTCCCTGAGGACCTGGGGGGGGGGGTAACGGAAGAAAGAAGACGAAAGAAAAATAGAGTCAGACATAAAGCCTGAGTAAGTCTAGTACTACTTTGTCTATGAATAAAGAACTGGGTATGATAAGTAAAACAGGAAGTGGGCAAACACTATGAACTTGGTTAAGTTACCTAGGGTCGAATATACTATCGTACCCCATGTTAATCTCTGAACCCATATAAACTAGTTTCCAATTTGCACCCTATAATCAGGGTGATGTGATCCATTCAATGATGATCGGCTCCTACTCGCATAGTTACATGTGTCTTACGGCCCCCGATGTCTGTAGTTACCTATGCTGGTCCCACCATGGGGTGTATCAAGTCCCATAGTGGCAACCCGACACAACCTTAGAGTGCACAGGTATGCTACTGGTGTCCAGTGCCTTATTTTTCTGCGCCGGAGTGTGTGCACGCCCGCACTCCGTTAGAACCTACACCACCGCCGTCGCTTTGACCTCTTACAATCAGCTCAGTAATCGTGCCCCACCCTGCCTAGTTTCAGGGTATCATGATACACCTTTTAGGGTTACTGCTGAAAAGGGTCCCCCGTTACTAGGTTTTCTATCTCTAGCCAACATGCTAAGTTGGTTAAGTGTTTCCTACCTAACCCCCACCAGTCCGTTTAGTTTAGCATGTTCCATTTTGATTAAGTTTTTAGTCCACTTAATCCTAACAATCCTGACTCAGCCTTAATTGTCTTATTAAGGCCCTGACCTCTCACATTAGACAGGTATTGTTGTGGCTGCCTGTTGCCGGTTGGTTCCGGGCAGTCTTACGCCACAACTCAGTCTAACCTCGGGTCCTTGCTGGGCTCCATGTTTAACCTCCCACATTGGATAGGTATTGTTGTGACTACTGGACAGCCGGGCGGTTCCGGGCAGGTTTACATCACAACTCAATCCAACCTCGGGTTAAACACATCGTATGTTCTACATTTACATATCTTGTCATTCTTCTTTATTTATATGTAAATATTTGCGGCCCATTATTAAGTTAATGGTGTAAAGGTTACACCAATCACGGGCCCAACCCATACTTGAATTTGGGCCCTTCTATTTTATAATTTCATTCATTAATTTATTTTTAACCCAACGTTATTTTCCCCCGTTTTACACGTCCGTTTATATATATATTGGGCTTAGCCTTTTAAAGCCCAATTTAGCCATGCGAAAAGGGGAGGCTTATGGCGTATACACAAAGAGGGGAAGGTGAGCGCATGAACTTGCAATACGACGTTGGAAATACAAAATAGAAATTGGTGTACTTGCATAGTGGTAACATAGGTGACATGAATCACAGCATGTGAACTTGCATAGGTTTAACTACAACATGAACCTATATTCTTATTTAGGCATAATGTCAAACATAAGCATGTCATAAATATTCCTAGCATAAGCATGGCATAATGTCAAACATAAGCATGGCATAAATACTTCTAGCATAAACATGGCATAATGTCAAACATAAGCATGGCATAGGTAAAGTTCAATTTGTTCATGGCATAAACATAAACAAGTCATGTTCATAAGGTTTCTACATGTTTACAAAGGGGATACTTTGTTACTAACAAAAAAGCATAGTTCAACTTAATCATGGTTTAAGTCTAATCACATAACGATGGTATAAATATACTTATGCATAAATATTCCTAATCATGGTGTTTGCTTTAAACTTGCAAAAAGGGATTTTTGAGTCTAACCTAGCCATGTCTCACATATGTCATCATATAACCCTTTTAAACAAGATAGACTTAATCATAGATTTCAATTATGCCAAATATCATTCATAGCCTAGCCATATTCATAAGCATGACTTAATACATGGATTAAGGTGTCAAAATTCCAACATAGTTTCATATGAACTATAACGACCAAACTAGTCTCAATTGCTTGCAAAACGATTTATGCACAAAGTATACATCATGACGACATAATAACAAAGCCCCAAACTTGCATAAATTTCACTCAACTACATACATGTAGCTTCAACATAGATTACATAATTTGCGCAATATTCCAAACGTATATTTGCATAGAACTACCGCATGTAGTTCTTTATAATGAATAACATAATTTTGCACAAACATGAATTACTTCCATTGCCACAATTCAAGCATACACATCAACACAGTTGTTTATTATACCAAAGTAATACTCTACTTACAATGGTTGCGGCGAATTCTCTAATTAAGAGACACGATTCCTTTGTTGAATTGATTAGCTTTAGGTTGCTTGAATTGCTTTAGGCTTTAGAACTTTCTTCCTAACTCTCTCTCTAGTCGGCGGCTACTCTTTGTCGTTCCTCAGCAACATGGCGGCTATAATCTTATTTTGAATGAATAGATTAGGGTTTAGCCTAGGGTTGTTTATATAGAGGTTAGGAATTGATTAGGACCATTGATGTTGCTAGGTTAGATCGTAGCCATTCATTAGGAAGAGAGACCAATAAAAACCCGCCACCTAGCCCTAATGACAAAGCAGACCACAGAAATTCGACCACACACCGACCTGGCCAGCCAGGGCTAGACCAGACCTGGCCAGCAGGTCATTTTTGACCTGGGCGCACTTGGCAGGTGCGCCAGGTCAAAAATGTACTGGCGCACTTCATAGGTGCGCCAGTTCATTTTTGTTCTGGCGCACTTCCCAAGTGCGCCATTGCATTCTGGCCCTTTTTTTCGGTTTTTCGCCCAACTTCGTTCGTCCATAACTTCTTCATACGATATCCGTTTTTCGAAAACTCGGACTCTATTTCGCGTATTTTTCCGAGACGAACGCAATGGCGTATCCCGTTTCCCTTAGTTCTTTGATTTGAAATTAATTATACTTTAATTTGTGAGTTTCACAGTCATAGAATTCACGGGTGTTACATTTCTTCAGCAAAGGACAGTCTTTGACTAGATGATCGGTCTTGCGACAGTTGAAACACGAGCGAGGGTTCTGAGAGCCTTGGCTCGAGCCTTGAGAATTTGTCTTCTGTCTCTTCGGAGCAGTGCAGACGTTTGAGTAGTGCCCCGGCTTACCACAGTTAAAGCAATTTCCTCTTGGCGGCTTGCCAGTCTGAGGTTTTGAAGATGCTGCTTGGCTTGACTTGCCTTGATTTACAGCAGGCTTGCGCTTGTTTCCGGCTTGGCTTCTAGCGCGATCCTGATCCAGATGCCTTTGATCAAGGTCTTCATAGTTGAATGTCATTTCCACCAGATCGTTGAATTCCAGCTTGACATGGGCCATGGCTCTATCATGATATTGTCGTCTTAGTCCAAGGATAAACCTCTTATTTTTGGATTTTGCAGTGGCGACGAGCTCTGGAGCATAGGGCGACAACATTGTAAATTTGTTCAGATAATCTTGCACGGAAAGATCCCCTTGCGGGAGATTGGCGAAGTCATCATGCATTCTTTCTAGAGCTTGTTCTGGGACATATTTCTCCTTGAAGAGTTCTTTAAATCCATCCCATGTTCTTCCAGCTTCTCTATTCCCGGTGGTAAGAGATTCCCACCATAATTCCGCTTGTTCCTACATAAGCCAGACGCCCATAATAGCTTTGTCTTCGTCTCCCAGCCTTAGGCCTTCAAGAATTTTCTCGCATGTTTTGAGCCATGCAAGGGCCTCTATTACGGTGCCAGTTCCCGAGAAGGTCTTGCCTCCTAAGTTCTTATATCTCTTAGCTACACGGTCAAGCTCAAAGTATTGAGCTGCCGGAGGTTGTATCAAAGGTCCTTCTTGAGCTGGGATTTCTCCCCTTCCTCGGCCTCGGCCGGCACGGCCTCCTCTAGCGGCGGCTGCTCTGGTAGCCATTTTTCAAATTCTGTATAAGCAACGAAAAAAGTTAGCTAACAGAAATGATAGTCTATTGCATAGTTAAGCAGAAAATTTTACGGAAAGATAACGATGGACTGATCAATTGTTTTTGCTATTCTGCTCGGCTCATTCTAGGACTTTACTAGTCCTATCTCTAATGAGCGACTCACCTTAGAATACTACTGATTCTATTTTGACGAAGTGTTTAATGTGTTAGACTCCAGAACTAAGGTTAACCAAAGCTCTGATACCAGCTGTGACGATCCCAAAACCCCGTGACACGGTGTTAAGGATAATCATTGGAATATAACACATTAATCATCATTAGCAGATCACAGATAATATCATAAACAGAAAATAGAATAATTTACACACATATGACAGCGGAATCATATAGATATCATCACATCAGAGAAGCACAGTACAGGATACAACTTAGTGCATAATGATACATAATCAGTCACCATCGCCGGAGGCGGAATCATACATAAAGAGTACACAAAAGGAATATCAGTCTACATCGCCAATGGCAGAATCATAATATAGATACAATAATGGCGGAGAAAATCCAAGTCATCACAATGTAGTCAAGCCTCATCATGAGCCAAAAGATGCATCAGAAACCTGTAACTAGGATGCCCGTGTGAAAATGAGGGCACCCGAGTTTGCAAGGTGAAACAAACTACGAGTCAGTCATGGGACTGGTGTGAGAAATCTACTCAACTTATTACAACAATAATAAGGCAAATCAAAGGACCATGCCACTTTCGCAGAACGAGTTTACTCCAATGAGTGCTAGTGCATGAAATAAAATAAATGATTAAATCAACGCAATGCTTTTTATAAAATGAAGCCATTATAAGACTCAGGTCCCATCACACAATGCAACACAAGCCGGAGGATAGAGTTTTCCCTTATAATGGCCAAAAATGCTTCATACGTATAAAACAAAAGTGTTGATATTATTACTAGTGCATATATGTTTCAAAAGCAAATTCAATCATAAATATCAATCCTAGACGGCATCGGTACCATATATCATGTCGCCATACTAGTAATACAATCACATCCGCATATTTCGTATTGGAAATTGGATTCCTTCATGAGTTGAGGCAAGGGGCAAGCTCCTCTTCGATTCGAGACACTCTAGCAAATGTCCCAGGACCCCACTATGATCCTTGGATCTTCAGGGCCGGTCCTCTCTTACTTTTGAGGATTGGCAATTCCTGAACACACGTTTCCCGGTCCTTACAGACCTATATCGAGGCGCCTCGCATTCCAACAACCACACAGGTGAAAAGTATATATAATGTCAGGGCTGGTAGGTCACTGACACCACCTTAGCTAGAAAGAAACGTCGTGCTCTCCCTGTAGTCACTCTCCCGTTTTTGACTCATACCGAGGTGTGAGGCTCGCGAATTCACGTTATACACAAAGCTACGTCACACAGACCATGCTTTGATCATCAACCACAAGACTTTGCTTTGCAACAGAAGCCTTGATCATATGCCACTTAGGCGTGCCACACAGGCAATCTACTCCATGTGACTGATTTCTATCAATACATAACCTCTGAGCTCGTACGTCTCAGAGAAGGGCGTTAAGCAAGAGAATAAATTCTCCGCTGCCAAACAGATATATATTTAACAGAGATCAAACAACATAGAACAAAATCCAATGTCAGACACACAGTCCATTTACAAGTCCGTTCTGGGTCTGAACGAAACCGGAGGCACCAATTCCTCGCATATCCGTACAATCAACAGTATGTTTGGACGACTACTACTTTAATTCCTTCATGGTAGCTACTCCAATCACGAGCATCAGTAGCACCCATCCATCCAATGTGGAGATCGTCGGTCTTCAACCGTCTTCGACTCTTCGACTTCTCAACGTCGATCGATTATTTGAAATGAGATAAACTCGGCCTTTTCAAATAACCCACGTATATTTAGATTTTCAAATCAATCAATCACATGGTTGGACTATTCAACAATCACATTTCAGTTATTTAGTTATAATTTTCATGTCAAATACATTCAACCATCACATATCAAGCAAACACAACAAAATTGGTTTATTTCCACTCTATATCGTCCATAATATTTTATAACGATATATCGCTATTTTTATTTGATTTAAAACGGCCATATTTAATTAAACGACGTTTCAGGACGTGTCGATGCACTGGCGTTGCTTTTCACTAATTTTGTTTTACACATATCTGAAAATCTAACCGTTGGATCTTCACAAATTTTACATCATTAGGAAGGTCATTTCAAAACGAATCCAACGGTTTCAGTTTTGGGAAAATCCGACGGTCGGATCTTCCACACTAGCCATTTGAAGTTACGATTTCAATTTATGAACTGCAGCGTCGTTATTCGATTTAATTTAATTATATTTATATATATATAAATATAATCGTTTCTGATGCTGTTTTTCCCTAATTTTGAATTAAACATTCCAGACAATCCAACCGTCGGATCTTCACAAAGTTGGTGTCGTTGGAAAGATATTTCCAAGGCGAACCCAACGGTTGCGGTTTCGAGAAAATCCAATCGTCGGATTTCCCGAATTAGTCGTTTGAAATCACGGTTTCAAAACACGGACTGCACGGCCACGTTTCGTTTTAATTCTATTTATATTTATAGTTATATAAATATAGTTCTTTCAAAAATTCCTATATCGTTTCCACTTCAATTATTTCACTAACGCCTTTAAATTTTTGAAAATTTCGCCATAACCTCCTTTGTACGGGAGGGTCTGGGAAAATTCCCAAAAAGCCACACGGGCATCTCATATCAAAAAGAAAAAGAAAAAGCCAAGCGGCTAGCCAACAGGCTCATAAAATCCTCACCCAAACAAAGCAGTAAATATGTACCTATTTGTCGGGCACAAAATTTTATTTCTCTTCTCTAGCCCCTTTGCTTTAACCTGTTCAATAGATATGCATGTACATATATACAATTTTTAACACTTATCATTTTCCATTCAATTTCATATTTGATTTGCTTTGGTTTAAAAACACCATTCATTCTAATGTTGCATGCATAGGCTAAAATCATATCATTAGCTAGTTAATGTATGTTTCAACTCATGCACGTTTATTTGAACAAGTAGCTATTTTTAACACTTCACATTTCAAAGATGATAATTTTGGCGAACTAAAATAGATTTCAACACATGACTATTTTATTTAGTTCCTATGCATGTTAAAAATAATATTTCTTTCACAAATATTTATTTCAACGTCCGCATATCTTTAGCATATCACAAATATGATAAAAATGATATTTTTATCGTTCAAAATATTTATTCAACCAATGGATGGTTTCAACGCTTCATAGTTTAAATAAAAATGTAATTTTTATTGTTCAATCTTTTTATTCAACACATGAACTTTTCCACTACACACACTTCTCAACAAATGAGCATTTCCACATATGGACATTTTATTTATGTTGTTCATATTGGAAAGATGAGATTTTTATTGTTGAAACTATTTATATAAGGCGAATATTTTTCATACTTCATATATAATAAAAATGTGATTTTTATTGTTTAAATACTTCGTTCATTCACAAACGAATTCAATTTTCACACAACACTTTTCAACACACAAACATTTCCACACATGGATATAGTTTCAACATATGGCTTTAATTTCAACGCATGAAAATAATTTCAACATATGAAAATAATTTCAACATATGAAAATAATTCTAACACACAAAGATTATTCAAAATTTCGGCAGCATAACGGCAGGGTAGTTAAAACCGGCACCGTCCCTAGTACGGCTCCTCGCTCTACCTTAAAACCTCGCGGTTTTTGACAATGGGGATTCATGCATCTAATTCGCACGCAGGCGGCATGTTTATTTTTATTTCCACAAATATTTTCAATTCATTTCAATCACCAATGGGTATTTTTCAACCACAACCAAACAATATCAACCACAAACAATTATTCAACCATTCGTATCTTTCATCCAATATTTCACACCAATTCACCACAATAAATATCGTCCATGGTTTGTGGACGAGGGGAGTGTATATATATAATATAATATATATTTGCTATATTTCACTAGCATTTCAACACATATATCACTTATTCTATGCATGTAAAAATTCATACTTCGCTTATATAGCTTACACTACGTATGTACATAAGGTATACAACACGTATGTAATTTATATTTCACTTATATAAATTATACGCGACATTTTCCATTCAATTTCACGTTAATTTAGATTTCTCACCTTGGTTTTCTGAGCGCTAAAAATCGATACGATGTCAGAAAAATCCACGGCTTCTTCTATTGGGTAGAGAGCTTCCTTGCGGTCTCGATGTTTCCTGTTTCATCGAATTTCGTCAACACACCAGAAAGATACGATTTTTCAAAGTGTAAAGATCAAAGAAAAACTCACTTCACGAAGCTTCAAAACTAGGTTTACAGTTTTCGCGAAATCAGTGGCACGTGGGGACGATCGAGGAGTTGGACGTGGAAGAGGGAAGAGAGGGCTTTAAATCGGTGGTGGTTTGGTGGCGTTCGGTGGTCGGTGGCGTTCAGGGCGGCGGCGGGAAGTGCTCGACTTCCTGGCGTCGATACGGGCGGAGGAGGCGACTGTGGCGGCGGCGGTGGGGTCGGATTTGAAGAGGAGGAGGAGGCGCGTCGAGGTAGGGGGGTGGCGCAGGCGGAAATCGCCTGTGGCGGCGGCGATTTAGGGGAGAAGGTAGGGAGCGGTTTTCGCCGTTGGACGGGGAAGGGGGGGTTTCTTTTTTTTTAAAAAAAAAAATTTATGAAAGGAAAATTCTGATTGGCCGAGGATTATATTAAATTTTTAAATAGTGTTTTCTCAAACGAACTCCTTTTTAACCCCAACGACTGTCGCCCCTAGCTAAATACCCCCATTCCGGACACAATGGGATATGTTTCGTAGGTTAATTCGACTGTTACAATAAGCTATTTTTCAAATTAAAGTATAAAACATTTAATTTTTAACTCTGAACGCACATTTCAATTTGCCAGGGCCACAAACTGATTCGAAAAATTCCAGAAAAATAAATCTAGCTATGTTTTGACGCTACGGTCCCAACAAAACTAGTTTCGTCGAATTCTGAGGTCGTTTGAAAAATGGCCATTTTCTGGTCGATCCAATTTAATAGAAATTGACCAAACACATTTTCTTTTGCCACGCTCACATACTAGCTTCAAAAATTATGTAATTTGAAACCTAGCAATAGTTTGACATCCCGGACCCAACAAAAGTGGTTTCGTCGAATTCCGAGGTCGTATGCAAAATATCAATTTTCCAGGCCTATATATTCTATATACCGACTCTTCTGAAAATTCATTCGGCCATAACTTTTAATTCCCGTTATGAAACTTCGATTTTTCAGATTCGTTAGAAAGGTATTGACTAACAGATTTAAATATTTTTGGTTTCGCTAAAATCCGTTATATTTTCCACCCTGCATAGTCGGTCAAAGTTCGAATTCAAATTTTCAAACTGACTCACTATTCCTAATTCACTATTTTATTGAAATATTCTATTTCAATTGTTCAAATTCCTTTGAAATAACCAATTTAAAAATTTTTAAATTGGCTCGTATTTTCCGGGTTATTACATCCAAAAACCCTCCCCCTTACTTAGGTGTATTCACACTTAATAGTCATCAAATCTTAATATAGGTTTTTACACCTAAGTCATATGCAAATTAATTCTCCAACTTCCAAATGACAAACTATCAAATTTAATATGCCCAGATCCAGATCTTAAATTATGGAATATGTTTTTTATGTTCTACTTCACTATAATCCTCTTTTTCCAAGTCATAGATCATCTTATGCAATATGTCTCAAATTTATGTCCAGAATTACAACATGCATTTTGTCCTCAAATTAGTTACAAATCGATTTTGCCCAAATATGCCTCATTCAATATTCTTCCCAAATTTAGCGTTTATGCATTCATCTCTTATGAGACTTGGCTCAGGCTCATGTTAGCCTGACTATCAAACAAAAAGAAAGAAATGAGGAAGAAATACAGAACAAACAGAATAATAAAACAGAGGAACAGATCTGATAAATAGAAAAAGGGCCTAGTCTCAGATTCAGATTTATAATTATGTCAAGATCATGATTAAATTTCGTATCAGAAAATAATTGCACTTGCCTTGGTTGGATTATAGAAGAAGAGTTGCAGTTGTTCTCTTTTAATCTTATTCAGATTTGGAAGAAGATGCACTAGTTCTAGTTTTGATCCCAACAGAGTAGCGACGCCGTTATTTTATTTATTTATTTCTGTTATTTTAGAGGCAACATAAGGAGAGAAGAATGGTGTAAAGAGAATGGGGCTAGGGGCTGTTTATATAGGATTAGGCGGGCGAATATAGACTGAAAACGAGACCAGATACATCCGAATGAACCCAGGCTCAAAAGTGGGTTTTGGCACCAGGTCGACCCACAAGTCGACCATAGGGTCGACCTGGCCCATGGGAGGTCGACCATAGTGTCGACCCCCAGGTCGACCTGGCCCTGGGGTTTGAATTCGAATTTCGAATTCGAGCTGTTTTTCGGTTCTGAAAATCCTTGAAACTTCGGAGGGTCATATCTCCCTTATATGGACTCCATTTCTCGAAAACTCGGGCACGTTTCCAAGTAGAATTTCGAGACAACGCTATGGCGCAACCCGTTTCCCTTGATTCTTATTTTAAAAATTAATTCTGCCTTGATTTATGGTTTTAATATGTTATTAAAATTCGGGTTGTTACATTCTCCCCTCCTTAAAGGATTTCGTCCCCGAAATCTTCAAGTTAAGAAGAATGCATCCTATCATCCAATCATCCATCTACTCAACCAGCATCCACAAGCAACCATTGTCCTTAAAAGATTTCTAATGCTGTATGAACTTATGCAAGAGTGTGTGTATATGTACTTATCTAATGCAAAGATCAGGCGGTCCACTGATTCAGTTGACCTCCTTAATGCGAATTATGTCAGTGCCATGAGTCCAACATGTATGCAATTTTCCTATTTGATACATATCATTTCTATATGAGTGCACAACCGTTCATTCATATGCAACGTTCATGTGCCGAGTCAAACATTTTGCATCCATAAAATTTAAAAAAAGATGCACACACATCCATATGCAGTATGAGAGTGTTTTTCAGCCGATCTAGTGCCTAGTGTGTGTATATGCATCCACAAGCAATCACTAGCAACCACTTGCATCCACTTGCAACCATCAAACATAACATGTCTCAAACACATGTTTACACCCACTAGTTTCTACCTAAAGGTCGAAGGATAAAGTCAAGTGATAGAAGCAAGTATAATTAAAACTAAAGCTAGGTTCCCATTAGACATTGGTTTATGAGAATAACTCCCTAAGTATCAACCCCAAAGACAGAAATCAACATCAGATTAATACTCAGAGAATCACTCCCATTAAACAAATGCCCAACTGGAAATCTATTTCACACTTTGAGTAAAAACTCATATCCTTTTCAGAAACCTATAGACTACTGATACATATCAGATTACCAAATGATTCTTAGGAAACTAAGCATGATAAAAAACTCAGCATGTATGCGTCATGGTTAACTTAATGCCCAACACAGATGCTCTCAAACCCCAACTTATCACAAATAGATGAGTCGTAACCCTCATGGGGTTTGAGACTATAACGGAACTAGAAACAAGACTAGTGTTAAAGTGCAGAGTTTCAATTACGGAATCAAAATGCCAGAATCAGAAAGAGTTTTTAACTCCTCAATCAGATAAGGAAATTAAACCTTCTACATAAGTTTTCTTATTTCTACCCTATCTACCAATCACTTGAGTATTCGCCGGTCCTCCAGAAGTGGGTTCTGCCCTCTGCCCTTGCCCCCGTTTCTTTGGGAAGTCCCTTATGAAGTGCCCCATTTCTCCACAGTTGAAGCAAGTGACCTTCCTTTTTCAGCAATCCTTGTTCAGATGGGTCGAGCTTCCACATGTAAAGCACTTCTTCTCCTTCTTATCTTCAGTCTTCTCATCCTTCTTTTGTGTTTCCTTTTTGGGTCCCGCCTTCTTGTTCTGTGGTACTTCAAGCTTTTCCTCTTTCTTTTTACTTTCGGCTTCCTCTTCATGCATTAACGCCATGTCCACCAATTTTTCGAAGGTTGCCCCCATAGAAATGTGGGACATCGCCAATCCGTGTAGCGGCACATTCAAACCTTTAGCAAACCTTAGTGCCTTCTTATGCGGTGTATTTACAAATTCTAAGACGAATCTTGCCAATTGAATAAACTTGTTGACGTACTCTCTCACTAATAAATTCCCCTGCTTCAATGCCAAGAACCTTTCTACGTATTGACTCTCTTCTGCTCATGAGAGAAATTTCATCTCGAACCTATGCCTGAAATCCATTCATCTCTCTACCAGACGCTTTCCATTTGTGACCTCCCACCAAAAAGAAGCTTCGTCCTTAAGCAACCATACCGCCAACTTTATCTTCTGCCTATCGTCCACCTCGAAGATAACAAACAAATCCTCAGTTTCTTTGAGCCAGTTCCTTACTTCCACGAAGGATTCAGTTCCATTAAAGTTCTTCCCACCCATGGCTCGAAAGTCTCTACATATCTTCGGGAAAGTATTCACGCGCGGAGGAGGAGGAGGAACCGCTGCAGCTGGGGGAGGAGGGACGTTTGTTGGGCCCGCATCATTAGCCCTAGCTTCTAGGTACCTCCTGAACCAGCCAGGTATCGGAACACCCTCCGGAAGGTTAAGATCCCAAGACATGCTGAAACGAAAGAAAAAGGAAAGATTCAAAACAAAGGATAGAAAGATAGCCTATGGCTTTGGGGATTATGTTTTTCAAAATAAACTCTACTTTTGAAAATACTTCCTTTTTAAAAACCTTTCTGAAAATTGTTTTCCAAAACATTTTATCAAATCTGGTAACCTTCAGCTCTGATACCAAGTGTAACATCCCACCTCCGTTAAGGTCACTCACAAAGGGAATGCCTTAACTTTGATGGAGCGGTTTAGTAGACAGAACAGAAATTTACAAGACAGATAAAACAGTACGTGAAAATTTTATAACTTTATTACAACAGAAATCGAAATAATTTTGGTTACATCTTTTCAAATCACAATATCAGAATTCAAGTACAAAATATCGGTCTTGTACAAAATCCTTTAGAAAGCATAGTTTTTTTTAAAGTCACATAAACTGCCATAGAAAGATAGAGCCAAGGCCAAGTAATACTTCAAGCAGAGAAAATCCAAATCAAGCTCCTATATTTCCACCCAAAAAACCTGGGGGGGGGGGGGGGGTGGACGAAAGAAAAGGGGAAAAAACAAGCAAGGTCAGACATAAAGTCTGCCAAGTCCAGTGAATTTCAGCATAGGAACAGATAATAATATCATGACATGAAAATAAAGCTGGATAAGAGATAACAACAACAGGAGTAACTGGTATACTTAAGCTAAATAGAAGAAACAGAATAATATAGCCCAAGTTTTGCTTCTTACTTATATCTTACTTCTCTGCACAATTACTAGTATAAAAGGATTAGGTGTTACCCTAATGTCTAAATTGAAACAGAAACGGAACAGAATAATCTATACAGAAACAGAATGCCAGTAATAGGCCTTTACCACCCCAACAGACAGAAGGTACATAAACGGAACCAGAGACGGAAACAGAATAATCCCTACGGAAATAGAATGTTAGAAATAGGTGTACACTAGTAAATGGGCCTTTACCACCCCAACCGACGGTACCACGCAGAAACAGACAGGTGTTACCACCCAACAGAAACAGACGGTACCCCAATGGAAACAGATAGAACTAAGTGTACCCTAATTCTACCCCAAGCGATCGGCTCCCTAATACATAAATACCCTGTGCCAGCCCCACAGAAGGGTGTATCACTCCCTAAAGTGGAAACCTTTGAATGACACAGACCTATTTACAGATGTCACGGCGTCTTACATCCTCAGAGGCGGACCAGGAACCATGCACGCACATGACCCGGTTGGAATGCACCATCAACACCGCTCGCCATTATCAGAATGAACCGCTTATAATTAGCTCAGTAAGCGTGCCCGGACCCTACCTACTGTTGGGTCATAGTTTTGATACCAGAAAGGGTTACCGACTAATATGGGTCCCAAACAACAGATGACACAAGTATTTTCCCTCCTAACCTTGTGTCCCCAGACTAATGGATTTCAGATTAACTTGTTTACAAGTTTTCAGACCTACAGAGTTTAGATAAACTAGTTCATAGATCAGAAAATCAAGTCAACGGGTTTTCAGACTAACGGATCAGATGTATAGTTTTAACAGACTTACAGATTGTCTAACTTTGTATTGAGCCTACAGATTCACGAAACAGGTTTATTAATTCATCAGTCCAGTTAGTTTAGCCCTATCCACCCAACACGTTTTAGACATCATATTTATGTCATATTTGCATTAATTAAATATTAATGCGCAGACCTCTCACATTAGGTTGGTAGCTTGTGCCACTGGATAAGCCGGGCGGTTCAGGGCAGACTTGTACCACAAGCCAGACCTAACCTCGTGTCTAAGCATATTTTAGTTATGCCTACAACCTCTCACATTATACTAGCAGTTTGCGGTCGCTGGTTAAGCCAGTTGGGTCCGGGCAGGCTTCTACCGCAAACATGAGTCTAACCTCGTGTCTCAACATTTTTGTTATAATCAGTTTATTCCATTACAAATTATAATATCAGACTAATTATGTCAATTTAACAGATTTGACTTCTTTTCAAGTCGCAGCAGATTAATCAAATTAACATGTTTTACTCAATCTTAGATCAAGCCTACGGATTTTCATACACAAATTACAATATTAAGCTTTTCAACAGATTTAATAGATTTAGCAGCTTAGGCGGTTCAACAGATTTAGCATATTAGGCAACTCAACAGATTTAGCAGATTAGGTATAATTAGCAGATTAGGCGATTCAACATTTTTAACAGTTTAGGCAATTCAATAGATTAAGCAGGTAATAGATTTAGCAGATTAGGCAAATTTAACATATTAAGCAGATAGCAGTTTTAGCCGATTTAAACATTCCTTAAAGTCCTATTCACATATCTTCCTAATTCATAAAGTAAGCCTAAACTTATATTCCCAAATTATGGTCATAATCCACCATATAACATATGTCCCAAATTTTAGTTAAACTTGCATAGTTCAGAATATTCTCCAAAAAAACTAATCGTGATTCACATATAAATTATGCCAAATATAGCCATTGATTACAATTCATGTCACATATCCAAAAACCCTCCCCCTTACTTAGGTGTATTCACACTTAATAGTCATCAAATCTTAATATAGGTTTTTACACCTAAGTCATATGCAAATTAATTCTCCTACTTCCAAATGACAAATTATCAGATTTAATATGCCCAGATCTAGATCTTAAATTATGAAATGTGTTCTTTATGTTCTATGTCACTATAATACTCTTCTTCCAAGTCATAGATTATCTTATGCAATATGTCTCAAATTTATGTCCAGAATTACAACATGCGTTGTGTCCTCAAATTAGTTACAAATCGATTTTTGCCCAAATGTGGCTCATTCAATATTCTTCCCAAATTTAGCGTTTATGCGTTCATCTCTTATGAGACTTGGCTCAGACTCGTGGTAGCCTAGCTATCAAATAAAAAGAAAGAAAGGAGGAAGAAATACAGAACAAACAGAATAATAAAACCGAGGAACAGATCTGATAAATAGAAAAAGGGCCTAGTCTCAGATTCAAATTTATAATTATGTCAAGATCATGATTAAATTTCATATCGGAAAATAACTACACTTGCCTTGGTTGGATTATAGACGAAGAGTTGCAATTGTTCTCTTTTATTCTTATTCAGATTTGGAAGAAGATGCACTAGTTCTAGTTTTGATCCCAGCAGAGTAGCGACGCCATTATTTTATTTATTTATTTCTGTTATTTCAAAGACAGCATAAGGAACGAAGAATGGTGTAAAGAGAATGGGCTAGGGGGCTGTTTATATAGGGTTAGGCGGGCGAATATAGACTGAAAACGAGACCAGATACATCAGAATGAACCCAGGCTCAAAAGTGGGTTTTGGCACCAGGTCAACCCGCAGGTCGACCTGGCCCATGGGAGGTCGACCATAGTGTCGACCCCCAGGTCGACCTGGTCCTGGGCGGGAAAATTCCCGCCCAGTCTGCACTGGGGTTTGAATTCGAATTCGAATTTCGAGTTCGAGTTCGAGCTGTTTTTCGGTTCTAAAAATCCTTGACACTTCGGAGGGTCATAACTCCCTCATACGGACTCCGTTTCTCGAAAGCTCGGACTCGTTTCCAAGCAGAATTTCGAGACAACGCAATGGCGCTACCCATCTCCCTTGATTCTTATTTCAAAAATTAATTCTGCCTTGATTTATTGTTTTAATATGCTATTAAAATTCAGGTTGTTACACTTGATTTCACGGCTACAAGGTTAACACCACTCCCTTTCCCTGATTTCAGGGCTACAAGGAACACACCCTTTCCCAAACAATTACCAAATGATTACGACCACCCTATAAATCTTCAGTAGCACTTCAATTCAGAGAGTATTTGATAGATATTGAGAAGAAAAGAAGTTTGTTATAATTTGAGTAGAAACCGACAAAGTATAAGTGTAGAAATCGAGAAAATAATGTATATTAATGATGGTAAGGAAAGGAGTGAGGATGGAAAAGAAAGAATGATTGAAAATTCGAAATCAACCCCTTTTATAGTGTCCCAAAGATTGCAACATTTCTGAAACGTTTCAAATAGTGAAAAGACACTTCCTTTGAAAATTGAAAATCTGATAGTTATATGTCGGCATGTCTAATTATGTATGTCGGCATATTTATAAAATTTTGATTTTTAAAACTATTTTTCAAGTGTTTAAACATATATATCATTCTGGAAATTCTTATATCAGAACTTAGTAATTTAAATGAATATTCTAAAGTGTAAAATCATATCGACACATAGTAATATATTATATAAACATATTTATAAAGTTATAAGATTTAAAGCTGTAAAACTATAAAAATATATGTTATAAACTTATATATATTTATATTAAAACTTTATAAACATATATATTTGAAATTATACGTAAGATAATAATTTGAAATCATTTAGAAAAATAATTTGAAATCATTTAGAAAAATAATTTGAAATCAGGATTTAAATTTTGAAAACAGAATTTGAAATTTGAAAATCAGAATTTGAACCCGGAGTGCTATTCAGAATCTTACATATAAATTAGACTTAATTTCTGTATTTTTCTTGAGCTCTTGAAATCTTAATATCTTGATAACTTGATAACTCATGAGTCTTGAATCTCTTTTGATCCTGAATCTCTTGGAACTCTAAAACTATACAGTCTTCAATTTTTAAGTCTTGTATACAATCCCTACATATATATGTACATAAAATATTAATCTAGATAGAGCTATTAGTGTATATTTTATAATCAATTAATAATGATAATTGAAATTAGGTTGTTGCCATCAAAACTCCATTCTCCAACAATCTCCTCCTTTTTTATGATGACAACCTTGGTTGATAAAATGTTCATACCTATTCATATCTGCTGATACTTTTTGATTTAGTCCTTCGAATACTCCCCCTTTCACTATGAATCCTACATGCCCCCCTAAGCCTAACTAATCCTTATTTCATATTTTTTCCCCTTTATCATCAACAATAAGAACCTCTAAATATATTACCTCTAAATCTATACCATAAATAACTATCTATTTATTCTAAGGTTATAAAACTTAATTATGTACTAAAGTACTTAATACACATGATTCCCCCTAAATTCATGCCTATATAATATCCTAATTCTATATATAAGTCCTATTTAATCTATAACCCCCCTAAACCTATAATTCTCCCTAAATCTATAAATTTCTATAACTCCCCCTAAATCTATGACTACAAATATTGTATAATTTAGACCAAACAAGCAATTCAAACAATATTTAGACTAATAATTAAGTCAAACCAACTCAATACAAACTAAGTCAAACAAACTCAATACAAACTTCCTATGTAAACAAGCATCCAATCAATCCAAACAAATTTAAATCTTAGTTATATTAAATTCAAGTTTTAAGTTAGTCAAAGATGACCATTGTTAATTATGCTTATTATGTATAGGCTATTCCAATTAAATCAACAATCCAGACCAAATCAACCAAACCAATATATTTCAATTCAAAAACACTTCTTGAACCTTCAACTAATCCTAAGAAACTATAAAACTCCCCCTTAATCTAATAAAAGACTAAACCTAGCTTAAACTCTAATTCCCTTAAATTTATAATAATACTTTAATCTGGACAAAGAAATAATTCTGATAATGTATCCTTAAAACTATGATATAAGTTAAGCAATTTAATCAAAACAATCTATCATTTTGAGTTTTCTTGTCACAAAACATCAATTCAACTAAATTCAAACATAAAGGCAAACATTTCTTGTAACTTCTATTTATCCTAAAAACATATAAAACTCATATTAACCACAAATGCATAAGTATATAACTAACACACCTATCAACCACTGATGAAATTCAACCATGCCAATCAAGTTATTCATGTCAAATCAGGCAAGTCAAATAAGTCAAACAATTTAAACAAGTCAACCAAATAAATCAATCAAGCCAAACAAGTAAATTAAGTTAAAGTAAATATGTTACATATTTGATTAATAATCCAATATATTTCTAATTGTACAATAACTCCACATATAGTATACTTGTTGTAACGACCCGCATTCTACGCATCGAAGGATCGTAGAATATTTATTTCTTTCACATACGAAGTCGTATGGTCATGTAACTTTGGGAGACGACTAATGGGGTCATTTCCCATGTTCATGATTTTTGCCGATTTTTAAATGACTGTTTTGCCCCTAACTGATCTTGTTTCGGCCATAACTTTTGATTGGAAAGGAGTTTTGATCTGAAACCACCTCCATTAGATCCAGATGATTGTTTACCTTTCCGTGAGTGGTCATATGTGAAAAACGGACTTACCGTTTAGGAGATACGGCTGAATCAAGGTTTAGGAGGTGAAAGCAGCTTAACCGGGCTTAATTGGGTAGTTAACAGCTAGGCCCATTGGGAGGTTTCGGGATTAGGGGTATATAGGGGCTGATTAGGGTTAGAAAACATTTCTTTAGACACTTTTTCAGCCTTCACTTTCATGCTTGGAACCCTAGTAATGGCCTCCAACATCTAAAACACCTCTAAACCACTTTCTAATTGAAGATTTGGCTAAATTACACCAAATTAAGGAGAAATAGCACCAAAGCAAGGTTTGAACTGCTGTTAGACATCAGTATTCGTGCCAAACAGAGAATCATTTCAGATCTACAGTTTATTTGTTGCAATGGTGAGTGATTTGCATAGTTCCTCACTAATTATGGTTAATTAAGGGTAATTAGTGTTAATTAGTGAATTTAAACATGATTAAATTCTGGAAAATATTCATAAATTTCAAAATATTGTTTTAGGCCTCTGTTAAAAAATTTGGTTAATTTGGTTAAGTTTTACTAATCCTATCATTAGTTTCGCTTAAACATGCTTAAGGGAAAAATATGGGATTTTGGCTATGTTTGATCTGTTTTATTCTATCAAATGGTTATTTTGGTGTTAGTGGTCAATTCTATATGTTGTTATGACTGTATAGTATGTTTTGTGATTGATTAGAAAAGTTAGATTGGTCGAAAACGCCGTCGAATGATGTAAAACAGGCGCTGGAAAAGTTGCAGGAAATGTGTAGAGTTTCGGACCGGATCGGATCGGATCGGGTATGGGGATCGGATCGGATAAGGGAACTGAGCAAGGGGACTTGATTTGGAACGGAGCTTGGCACAAGAGGCTTGGCAAGAAGGAAGGCCATTTTCATCAAAGTTGGAGTTGGGTTCGGATCGGAAGTAAGGGCGTGGAGATCGGATTGGAAACAAGGGTATGGAGATCGGATCGGACTGAAGCTAGGGAGTGGGATCGCATCAACGTAAGTGGAGCTGGAAATGAAGGAGCTAAACCAAACCACGAAGGAGAATCCAAACCGAACCGGATGGAGAGACCCGAACTGGATGGAGAGACCCGAACCGAACGAGAAATCTGAAGATGATGTATAGCCAAACCGAACCAGAACTACTTCTACTTGACAACTCTTCTGAAGACCAACTCCAATTCGACCAAAACCCAAAATGCAAAGGAAGTCCAGATAGGAAGTAGAGCTCAGGATCCAAATGGGAACCAACGAGTCAACTTCATGAGTTGGGCTTTGCTGCAGGACGTGTGCAAAGGGGTTATCGACGTCCATAACTTTGAGTCACCACCAAGACGGATGTTAGGCTACAGATTAGTGCAGTGTGGTAGTTATTAATCCATGGGGCAGAGTGATCGTAGCATGGTATGAGCCAGTGCAGTGGAGTCATCACGACTTCATGGGGCAGAGTGGGCATAGCAAGGACTAGTGGCTATGGATCATTGCAGTGGTGTCATTATGACTCCGTGGGGCAGGGTGATCATATCAAGGATTTGGGTGATCAAAGCGGTGGATATCGTATGCTTTACGCATTGAGTGAGAGATGTGAGGATGGTTGCTATGCTTGATTGTTTTCTATCACTATGACACGCACACCCCCTCCCCCGTATCTTTTCGCCTTATGTTAGTGGCACCTTAGAGTATTGTACAGTACGTAGTGCTAACTCTTTGGTTGCAGGTCCAGGTTCAGGTATGGTTTAGTATACCTATTATTATTCTATTTTGCTGCGTATTGCTCATACCAGGCTTTTGTCTGACCCAGAGTTTTATATCTCTTCTTATTTCTCTGGGTTCTTTTAAACGGGAAGACTAGTGATAGGTAAGGTGGTATGCACTAGTAGCTGTACTGGAGACGAGCAGAAGGCTCCTACGTATGACATATATAGATATTCTCCCTGTATCGATGTTGGTCACTACTTTGGGTATTAGTAGTGTACCTTTCTTATTTGCTTTAGGGATAGTTTTCAAAAGTTGTAATAATGGTTATGTATCATAAGCTGTATTTTGGATTTCTACTGCTATGATGATTATGGTTTAGTTTTCAGCTTATGCACTGTCTCGCCTGTTTTATGTCAAGTATGTTATTATTATATTTTATTCCTTACGCTGTGAGACATTCTACAGGTTCCTTGTTAGTTCAAATACCCTTCCTTTCCTTTCTTTGGCGATCGTCCTGTGCTGGTTAGACATTGGCATAACGCACTTTCATTGAAATGTCGGCTGGCGCGGGGCGGGTCGTCACACTTGGTATCAGAGCTCTAGGTTGCGTAGTTAACCTAGAGAAAGACACTAGAGAGAGAGATAATACGTATATGAGAGCACGTATTTGTGATTATTTTGGTTTTCAAAAGCTATATATATACTATTAGTATAGCAAAGGATGAAGTCGTACTGCACTGACACCACACAGAGGATGGTTAATCGTTTCTCTTTACAGATTGAACAATGAGCCGATTTACGAGGGGTGCTGGTAGAGGAGCCAATAATGGGAATGCTCCTGACATGAGGACTATGTTCATTGACTTCATGAAAGAGATGCTTAGGGACGTTCAAAAGGCAATTCCTAATGCTGCTAATGGTGGTGGTGCAGCGGTGCAGTCGCCTAGAGCCGATTTCGCCAAGCTTTGCAAGGATTACACTAGTCTTGGTGGAAAGCCGTTCCACCGAACGGAATCAGCCACAGAAGTTCAGGATTGGTTGGATAGCTGTGAGTGTATCTTCAAAGTCTTGGGCATCGAGGATGCGATGAAGAAGAAGTTAGCTTCCCGTCAGCTGCACGGACGGGCAATGAATTGGTGGAATGCTATTAAGGCAGCTACTCCAGAGGATCAAGTTACATGGGATCAATTTAAGGCCCGATTCAGTGATAAGTTCATCCCAGCTGCCCAGAAGTCAGAGTTGTTTAGGAAATTTCTAGAGCTTAAGCAGAATGGTAGGGCTGTCTCGAGTACATTGCAGAGTTCGATACTTTATCGAAGTATGGACTATCTCTTATCGACACTCCCGAGAAGAAGAACGAGCAGTTCATAACTGGTTTGGATGGATACTTGGGGGAAATGCTTATTAACCACATCGATAAGACGTTTGAATCGATTGTGGGGAAAGCATTGAGGTCAGAGAGTCTTTACCCTAAGACAAAAAATGAGGTTGCATCTACAGAGGAGCCAAAGCCGTAAGCAAGCGATGGAGGCAAGAATGATTCTCAGAATAAGAGAAAGCAGAATCAGACTGAGGATGGCCAGAAGAAAAAGAATAAGAAAGATGTTGAGTTCTTCAACTGTGGTAAGAAGGGCCATTATGCCAAAGAATGTCAGGCCAAGCCAGTGGATAGGAAGTGCTTCAACTGTGGCCAAGTGGGACATCACAAGGATAAGTGTCTGCAACCCCTTAAAGAAAAATAGATGGTGAAAGCATATGCTATCAATGCTGTTCCTTCTTCGTCGAATGCCCCAACTGTGGCGGAGAAAGGAAAGAATGTCGTCATTCAAGGTATGATTTCTATTTATGATGTTCCTATTCGAGTATTGTTTGATACCGGAGCTTCCGTTCCTTCATATCTAGTGACCTGGTAGATATGTTAGGATTGGAACTCGAGATAGTCGATAGACCTTTAGCAGTTACGAACCCGACTGGTGGTTCGACTAGCCTTTGTATGATTTGTTGTAATTTGTTTTTATCGATTCATGGATGCATGTTTGTTTGTGATTGCTTTGTTTTGGGCTTTACTGGGTTTGACATCATTTTGGGAGTCGATTGGCTCCAAAGATTCGGGGTGGTGGTAGACTGTGAGGGCTTTTTGGTGACAGTTAGAGTGGATGATGGCGGAGGGTAGTATTTGGTGGTCTACCTAGTGATGTGGTAATGGCTAGTTTTCTAAATTCCCTCGACATCCCGCATGATGAGTTGTCAGATGTGCCCGTGTGATTGACATAGAAATGTGTTTATTTTATGCTCTTATATCTTATCTTTTGTATATAAATAAATATTACTTGGGTATTGTTTTGTTATTTTTACAGATATTCCAACCCACCCCGCATGCAACCAGAAATGTAGAGAAATAGAGTTCAATTTGCTGTGTATTTGCATTTTGAAGAATTGTAGATAAAGATATCACATCTAGTTGCTGTTGGACAAGAAAAGGATTGATAACAAGGCTTTGCACATCACAAATCAATGAAGAAGTGTCAAGGAAGCAAGAGGAAAAGAGAAAAGGCCCAAATTTGCTTTATTTATCTAAGGCCCATTTATGTTTCTCATTGTAAACTAATTAGTGATGTAATGACAAGGCCCAGTTATCATTAGGGTTAGGGTTAGGGCTTGGTTATCCCCTATATATACCCTTGTAATGGCATTGTAGCCACCATCCTATCATATATCTCATTCTATTCTCTTCTTCATCAATAAAACTCATTTTTCTTTTTATGCAATTTTCTATTTTTCTTAGCAATTAGTGTTGTCTACACGATTAGATTCGGTAGAACACTATTTGTCTTTTGCATTTCTTTTCGTTAGTGATTGACCGTCTGATTAGATTCAGCGGTAATCCTAATTGTTATTTTATGTTCGTTTAATTCTGTTCTGCAATTTTATTTCCATCGTTCTATTTTTAATCGTTGAAATTATTACAGATCTGATTAGATTCGAATCTGCAGTAAATTTAATTGCATCTTTTAATTGTAGTTTCACTTTTTATTTTATTTTGCAAAATCAACCTCCAGCTTCGTCTAACACGCCCAAGAAAAAATAATTAATAATTTTTAATTAAACCTCCCTGTGTTCGACCTGTATGCTACACGCCTGTATGCTTGCAGAATTTATTACAAATGTCGCGCTTTTCTAATTCATAGATTAGCGTCGATCACCGTGGCTGGCCATTATCCGGATGTCTTCGAGGAAGTGACCGGACTTCCACCACACTGAGGGACTGGGTTCCGTATTGATTTGGTGAAAGATGCCAAACCTATAGTGATGCCACTTCGTCGTATGGCACCAAGGGAGCAACGAGAGCTCGGGGTGCAAGTAAGCAATCTTTTGAAGAAGGGATTTATCAGAAGAAGTGTTTCTGAGTGGGGAGCACCAGTTGTGTTTGCTACCAAGGCAGATGGTTCCCTTCGTTTGTGTGTGGACTACCGCGAATTGAATAAGGTGACAAGGAAGAATAAGTATCCTCTACCGTGGATAGATGTTTTGTTTGATCAGTTGAGTGGCGCGAGAGTGTTCTCCCAGTTGGATCTCGCGACAAGTTTTCATCAGCTTAGTGTGGAAGATGAAAGTATAGCTAAAATGACATTTCAGATGCTGTTTTGATTTTATGAGTGGTTGGTCATGCCATTCGGGTTGATCAATGCACCAGCATATTTTGTGGATCTTATGAATAGGGTATTCGGAGATCAGTTGAATAAATTTGTTCTTGTGTTCATGGATGATATACTTGTTTATTCAAGGACAGAGGAAGAACACAAGGAACACTTAAGGATAGTGATGGAGATGTTGAGAAAAAACCAATTGAAAGCAAAGTTTTCTAAGTGTCACTTCTGAAGGAGGGAAGTGAGATTCTTGGGCCATGTTGTTTCAGAGAATGGTATTTCCATGGATCCCGCGAATGTGGCTACGGTACAAGATTGGTCTACGCCCAATAATGCAACAGACGTAATAAGTTTATTGGGGTTAGCTGGATATTATCGTAAGTTTATCCAAGACTTCTCCAAGATAGCAGCACCATTGACTCGGTTGACTAAAAAGACTCAAGCTTTCGTCTGGGACAAAAAGTGCGAGAATGCATTCAAGAGTCTAAAGGAAAAGTTGACATGTGCACCCGTGTTAGTCATTCCTAAGGGGAATGAAGAGATGACAGTATATACAGATGCATGTGGTACCGGACTTGGTGAGGTACTGATGCAAGGAGTTAGGGTTATAGCTTATGCAAGTCAGCAATTGAAACCGCACGAGAGAAGATACCCTACCCATGATTTGGAATTAGCAGCTATCATATTCGCGTTGAAGATATGGAGACATTATCTCTTGGGAGAAAGATTCGAGTTGTTTACCAATCATAAATTGTTAAAGTATCTTTTCTCGCAGAAGGATCTAAATCTCCGATAGCAAAGATGGTTAGAATTCTTGGCTTCATATGATTTTGATATCGCATATACACCAGGAAAATGCAATGTAGTAGTTGATGCCTTGAGTAGGAGACATGCCAGTTTAGGGGCTATGTTTCTTGAATGGAAGCAGCTAGAGTACATCGCTGCTTATGATTTCAAACCAAAGTGCGAATTGGATCTAGAAGTGTTAGCAAATTTGACGATCAGACCCACTTTGAATGAGCGGATTGGTTCCAGTCAGATGGACGATGCTAACTTATTGAAAATCATCTCCAAGTTAGAGATGGGCATTGATGAGGAGATGAACGAGTATGGGTTTGATTGAGATGGATGACTTAGAAATAACGGAAGACTAGTTGTACCCAATGTCAATGGATTGGGAGATGAAGTACATAGAGAATGTCATCACTCAAAGCTGACTATACACCCCGGTGGTAACAAGATGTATCGAGACATGAAGCAGGCCTACTACTGGGAAGGGATGAAAAGAGACGTTGGGAAATTTATATCCAAATGCACGAATTGCCAGCTAGTTAAAGCTGAGCAAAAGAAGCCTAATGGTTTGTTGCAACCATTAGAAATTCCATAATGGAAATGGGAACAAGTCTCAATGGATTTCATTGATGGGTTACCAAGGACTAGGTTGGGCCATGATAGCATTTGGGTGATTGTGGACCGATTGACCAAGAGTGCAAGATTTATACCCGTCAAGTCGAATTGAACGGCAACTAAGTTAGCTGAGCTATATATGAAATGGGTAGTGAGATTTCATGGAGTACCTAAAAGTATTGTGAGTGACCGAGACCCGTTGTTTACTAGCGGGTTTTGGAAGAGCTTACAAGAGGCGTTAGGATCAGAATTACATCTCAGTACCACGTATCATCCTCAAACCGACGGTCAAACAGAGAGGGTGAATTGTATATTAGAAAATCTCTTGAGAGCTTACATATTAGATTTTGGTGGATCATGGGATGACCATTAACCTCTAGTAGAATTTGCCTATAATAACAGTTATCAATCCAGTATAGCTATGGCTCCATTTGAAGCTTTGTACGGGAGACCGTGCAACTCACCGTCATGTTGGTTAGAAACCGGTGAGAAATTTGTGTTTGGGCCAAATGTGATAAGAGAAACCTCAGATAAGATCAAAGTTATCCGACAACGAATGAAAGCTGCCCAAGATAGGCAAAAGAGTTATGCTGATAAGAGAAGAAGAGATTTAAATTTCTCCATTGGCGACTTGGTGTTTGTCAAGATTTCTCCATTAAAGAGCGTGATACGATTTGGCAGGAAAGGCAAGTTAACACCAAGATTTGTTGGACATTCCCAGATCTCGAGAAAATTGGGAATTTGGCATATAAATTGAATTACCTGACAAGATGGTGAGAGTTCACAATGTATTTCTTGTTTCCCAGTTAAGGAAGTTTGTGCACCACCCTAGTGTGGCTATTTCACCAAATCAGTTGGATGATATCGAGGTTGAACCTGAGGCAGTTGGGAACCGCAAGCCTATGCGTATTGTTGGAAATGATACGAAGCAGCCTCGAAGGAAGGCAGTGAGACTAGTCAAAATTCAGTGGGGTGATGATGACGAAGACTGTACTTGGGAAACAGAAGAGAACATAAGGAGGAAGTATCCAGAACTCTTTGCCTCGTAATGTTTTTATATCGGTATAATACTCCCTTGTTAGTAAACTGCATGCTAGGATAGGCTTGTTGTGTTGTTTTGTATGCTCTATTGTTTTGTTAATGATTAGTAGGCATGCGTGATCCTTTGTGTGTTTTGGGTTAAGAAATTTCGGGGACGAAATTTCTTAACGGGGGGGGGGGGGGGGATGTAACAACCCACATTCTACACATCAAAGGATTGTAGAATATTTATTTCTTTCAGATACGAAGTCGTATGGTCATTTAACTTTGGGAGACGATTATTGGGGGTAATTTCCCATGTTCATGATTTTTACTGCTTTTTAAATGATTGTTTTGCCCCTAGATGATCTTGTTTCGGCCATAGCTTTTGACTGGAAATGAGTTTTGACCTAAAACCACTTCCATTAGATCCAGATGATGGTTTACCTTTCCGTAGATTGGTCATATGTGAAAAACGGACTTACCGTTTGGGAGATATGGCTGAATTAAGGTTTATGAGGTGAAAACAGCTTAATCGGGCTTAATTGGGTAGTTAACAGCTAGGCCCATCGGGGGATTTCGGGGTTAGGGGTACATAAGGGTTGATTAGGGTTAGAAAACATTTCTTTAGACACTTTTTCAGTTGCCACTTTCATTCTTGGAACCCTAGTAATGGCCTCTAACATCTAAAACACTTCTAAACCACTTTCTAATTGAAGATTTGGCTAAATTACACCAAATTAAGGAGAAATAGCACCAAAGCAAGGTTAGAACTACTGTTATACATCAGTATTCGTGCCAAACAGAGAATCATTTTAGATCTACAGTTTATTTGTGGCAAAGATGAGTGATTTGCATAATTCCTCACTAATTATGGTTAATTAAGGGTAATTAATGTTAATTAGCGAATTTAAACATGATTAAATTCTGGAAAAATATTCATAAATTTCGAAATATTGTTTTAGGCCGCTGTTAGAAAATTTGGTTAATTTGGTTAAGTTTTACTAATCCTATCATTAGTTTTGCTTAAACATGCTTAAGGGAAAATATGGGGTTTTGGCTATGTTTGATCCGTTTTAACCTATCAAATTGTCGTTTTGGTGTTAGTGGTCAATTCTGTATGTTGCTATGACTATATGGTATGTTTACTGATTGATTAGAGAAGTTAGATTGGTCGAAAACGCCGTCGAATGACGTAAAACAGACGCTGGAAAAGTTGCAAGAAATGCTCAGAGTTTCGGACCAGATCGGATCGGGTATGGGGCTCAGATCGGATAAGGGAACTGAGCAAGGGGAATCGATTTGGATTGGAACTTGGCAAAAGAGGCTTGGCAAGAAGGAAGGCCATTTTCATCAAAGTTGGAGTTGGGTTTGGATCGGAAGTAAGGGCGTGGAGATCGAATCGGAAACAAGGGCATGGAGATCAGATCGGACTGAAGCTAGGGAGTGGGATCAGATCAACGTAAGTGGAGCTGGAAATGAAGGAGATGTACCAAACCACGATGGAGAATCCGAACTGAACCGGATGGGGAGACCCGAGCCGAACCAGAGGGCCCGAACCGAACGAGAAATCTGAAGATGATGTATAGCCGAACCGAACCAGACTTAAGCTACTTCTACGGGACGAATCTTATGAAGACCAACTCCTATTCGACCAAAACCTGAGATGCAAAGGAAGTCCAGATAGGAAGTAGAGCTCAGGATCCAGATGGGAACCAACGAGTTAACTTCACGAGTTGGGCTTTGCTGCGGGACGTGTGCAAAGGGGTTATCGACGTCCATAACTTTGAGTCATCACCAAGACGGATGTTAGCTACGGATCAATGTAGTGTGGTAGTTATTACTCCATGGGGCAGAGTGATCATAGCATAGCTATGAGCCAGTGCAGTGGAATCATCACGACTTCATGGGGGCAGAGTGGACCTAGCAAGGACTAGTGGCTATGGATCAGTGCAGTGGTGTCATTATGACTCCATGGGGCAGAGTGATCATAGCAAGGATTTGGGTGATCAAAGCGGTGGATGTTGTATGCTTTACGCACTGAGTGAGAGATGTGAGGATGGTTTTTATGCTTGATTGTTTGCTATCACTATGACATGCACACCCCCTCCCCCGTATCTTTATGCCTTATGTTAGTGGCACCTTAGAGTATTGTATAGTACGCAGTGCTAACTCTTTGGTTGCAGGTCCAGGTTTAGTATACCTGTTATTATTCTGTTTTGCTGCTTATCGCTCATACCAGACTTTTGTCTGACTCAGAGTTTTATGTCTCTTCTTATTGCTCTGGGTGCTCTTAAACGGGCAGACTAGAGATATGTTAGTTGGTATGCACGAGTAGCTGTACCGGAGACGAGCAGGAGGCTCCCAGGTATGATATATATAGATATTCTCCCCGTATCGCTGCTGGTCACTTCTTTGGGCATTAGTAGTGTACCTTTCTTATTTTCTTTAGAGACAGTTTTCAAAAGTTGTAATAATGGTTATGGATCATAAGCTGTATTTTGGATTTCCGCTGCTATGATGATTATGGTTTAGTTTTCAGCTTATGCACTGTCTTTCCTGTTTTATGTCAAGTATGTTATTATTATATTTTATTCCTTGCGCTGTGAGACATTCTACATGTTCCTTGTTAGTTCAAATACCCTTCCTTTCCTTTCTTTGGCAACTGTCCCGTACTGGTTAGACATTGCCAAAACGCACTTTCATTCAAATGTCGACTGGTGCGGGGTGGGCCGTCACACTTGTTATGTGTGGAGTTAAAGTTAACATGTAATGTAATGTAATGTAATGTGCGTAGTGTGTTGGGTATAATGTAGTATGTCACATGCAAAGCTATATGAAGTGACATACTGAATGAAATGCAACTTGTGATGTGAATAATTTTAATTTGAGATGCACTGTTATTTATAATAATGATGTATGGTACAAAATAAGATTTGTAATGATAATATGCAGGATGATTTGGTGATGATATCAATTTTGGTAAAAGATATTCAAAGTATTACATATATTATAAGTTATTTCAATAAAACAAAAGTATTATTAATTTCTAGATTAGGCTAATGATACTAATTAAAGAAATTAAGAGTTTAGTGGTAATTAAAAATATATTCATGATAGGTGGTAAAATATTTAGAATAATTCTATGAGAAATATGGAGTTAAATAATCTTAGTAGGGTGCCTTTTTAAAAATAATATAATAAATGTTGTAGATCATTTTAAAGGGAATAAAAAGTTTTATCATATGAAGTAAACTATTATAAACATTTATTCATAATTGTATATATAAAAACTTAAAAAATTAATGTATTATGAAATATACATCAATTTTTTAATACAAATTAACTTTAAATTTATACTATAGAATAAATTAATTTACTAAAGAACCATTAAAATTTTAAAATTTCAAATTACAAAATTATTATAATATAAAATCTATAATTATAACAAAATTAATTTTTTTTGATAAAATCTGATAAAATAAAGTAAACTATAAAAATATGTTTTATATACCAAAGTTTAAGTATACAAGTTTTATAAAAATAAGATAATCAAAATTAGTATTCAGTTTGCAATGTAACCCAAATCTTTATGTAATCATAGGTGAAAAAAATATAAGTTAACTATGTATATTTAAACTATATATAAAAGATATATAAATTTATATTTATAACAATATCAAATATTGAAAATTTTAAATAAATTCAAGCATATATCTATGTACTATATATAATTTTATTGATTTTTATAATTTCAATATATATATATATATATGTATATTTGAAACAAAATATATGAAAATTAGTAGATAAACAAATTTGATAATTAGAGTTTAAACAGACATTTTCATATTGAAAAGAAGTCCTTTCAAATTTTCAAATCCAAATCAAACAGTAATGAAAATTAAATTTAGAATAAGAAAAGATTTTAATTATATTGGTATATTGATAAGTATACTATGGTGTATCAACATATGAACCAAATTATTTAAAATTTGAAAAGAGATAAATTTCTATATCTTACTATGTGCATAGATGTATATTCCTAAATATAATGATAATTACGAAATTATTGTAAAGCATACCTCTTTTTGCAATCCTCCATTTTGTTGTTCTTCCATTGTCATGAACCATACATTAATGTCTTTTAGAATTTGACGATGAGATCTTCTTTATTGCGACAGGCACGTTCTTCCGATCAGCATAGTATATTCATTTGCTAAATTTGAAGACCGTATGAGAAGGATACTGATGATTTAGTAGTTTAACCAACTTGGCGCCAAAATTTTGGTTTAGAATTTTGAATGAATGGACACTTCAACTACTATAAGCCTAAAAGTCATATCCTTTCATAAACTTTTCTCTTCTTGATTGATGAATGATCATCTTGGTGTCTAGGAATGGAAATGGGGCGGGTTGGGGCGGGTTTCTCGTGCCCCAGACCCGACCCAGACTTTTTAAAGCTCGCCCCAGACCCGCCCCGTAGACCCGGTGCGGGTCTGGAATTTCGCCCCGTACCCGAAACCCGTACGGGTCAGGGTAGACCCGACCCGTCCTGCGACCCAGTGATATTATGTTCTATTGTACACAAATTTATATAGTTATATTTTTTTTATCACTAAATGATAAATTATATGCATATTATAATGTGTTCACAATGACAAGAGAATATTATAAAATGAGTTGCAAGATAATAGTTCAAAATGTATGCATTTGTTATTGTATGATTATCATTGATGCAACTTAATACAATGAAAATTTTATAGTTTGTCAATTGAAAGAATATAATATTCAAGTTACAACCATGTAAATCTAAGAAGATTAACAAGTAATAATTATAGTTATAAAGAGTTTGAATGATGTTTCGATCATGTGGGTCGGGTTGGGGCGGGTTAGCCATGCCCCAGACCCGACCCTAGACCCGGACCTCCAAAAGTGGGTCGCGGGTCTACCCGCCCCGAAGACCCTATGGGGCGGGTCTAAGTGGGTCAAAACAGGGGCGGGTCAAGCGGGTTTGGACCCTAGACCCGCCCCATTGCCATCCCTATTGGTGTCTTTCGGGTGGTAGTCATCAGATATAACTCTTTCCCTGCAAAGCAATACAACTTTTTAAAGAATCAAGTGTCTTTTCAAAATAAATAATTGTAATTTTAAATAATAACATCATGATGATTTTGTGACATATACATATGAAAAATAGTGTTAAAAATTACTATTTTAAACTTTTCAAAAAGCAGATTATGATAACTTGATTTTTTTTAACATAATAAAATGCAGACCTTTCTAATACTAATGCAATGCATGAATTTAAACTAGTGTAATAAATCATTTCAAAATTTGCCATTTAATATTTTCGAAAATTGAATTATGAACTTTTGAAAACCTATGCTCTGATACCAATTGTAAGGGAATGCAGAATGAAGATTTTAAGGCAAAACAAACACTAGAGTGGGTGAATAGTGCTTATAAGGAATTTATGAAAATCTTAAACTTATTAATCTACTATATGAATCACATAATGATTATCACACCATAGATGATCACAACACAAAAATAATCACAGACACATAAATAGTTAAATATAAAATGCAAAAAAGGAAAGAACGCACCGGATTTTATACTAATTCAAATTACTCCTATGTCCAGTCCCATGCAATGCTAGATTGCACAAAGTTTTATTATTATCAATATCCAAGTACAACACCCTTGATTTCGGGACTACAAGGTTAACACCGATTCCACCATCCTTGATTTCATGGCTAGAAGGTTAATACTGCTCCCTTTCCTTGATTTCAAAGCTACAAGGAACACACCCTTTCCCAAACAATTCCCATATGATTACAAAAACCTTATAACTCTTCAATAGCACTTCAATTCAAAGAATAATTGACAGAGATTGAGAAGAGAAGAAGTTTGATATAATTTGAGTAGAAATCGGAAAGTATAAGTGTAGAAATCAAGAAATAATGTATATTAATGGTGGTAAGTAAAGGAGTGAAGATGGTGAAGAAAGAATGATTAAAAATTCGAAACCAACCCCTTTTTATTGTGTCCCAAAGATTCCAAAGTTTCTAAAACGTTTCAAATAGTGAAAAGACATTTCCTTTGAAAATTGAAAATCTGACAGTTATATGTCGACATATATATATATATATAATATTTTGATTTTTAAAACTATTTTTCAAGTGTTTAAACATATGTATTATTCTGGAAATTCTTGAATCAAAATTTAGTAATTTAAATGAATATTCTAACGTGTAAAATCATATGGAAAAATAATAATATATTATACAAACATATTTACAAAATTATAAGATTTAAAACTGTAAACTTATAAAACTATATATTATAAACTTATAAATATTTATATTTAAACTTTATAAACATATATGTTTGAAATCATAAGTAAGATAATAGTTTAAAATCATTTGGAAAAATAATTTGAAATCAGGATTTGAATTTTGAAAACAAAATTTGAAATTTGGAAATCAGAATGTGAACCTGGAGTGCTATTCAAAGTCTTACATATAAACAAGACTCAATTTCTATATTTTTCTTGAGCTCTTGAAATCTTGATATCTTGATAACTCCAGAGTCTTGAATCTCTTTTGAATCCTGAATCTCTTGGAACTCTAAAGCTGTACAGTCTTTAGTATTTAAGTTATGTATATAAACCCTAATATATATGTATATATATTCTAGATAGAGATGTTAGTATATATTTTATAATCAATTAATAATGATAATTGAAATAAGGTTGCTGTCATCAAAACTCCATTCTCCAACAAGAATAACTATAGGGTTTCTCATACCAGTCTCATGACTGACTCATAGTTTGTTTTTCCCTTGTAAACTCGGGTGCCAATTATTTCCATACGGGCAGCCAAGTAGTTTGTTTTGCAGATATATATATATATATATATATTGAGCAAGATTCTGGATTAAAGCTTAATGCTGTGTTCAAAGCATCAATAAGTCTTCCACTGAATGTAAGTTTGTATTTCCGTTGTGCATTGTAATAATTATATTCTGTGTTTATTTTGTACTCTGATGTAATATTGTAACAATGTTAATGAAAATTTCTTTTATTTCTATTTGAAGTGTTGCACTCCCAAAGTTAGTGGTTCGAGAATTTCTGCCATTTCGGATCGGACTGATGTGGCTTATGGTCGATTCGAAAGGCGGGGAATTTCGAGTCGTTACAGATGGTATCAGAGCTTTGGGAATGTAATAACCCATATTTTTAACCATCTAAATAAATATTTAAAATGGTTTTAAACTTTTTTTTGGAAATTTAATTACTTGAAATTTAAGGGTTTTGAATATTTTATTAATATAAATATCATGATAACAATTTAATTCTGAAATAGTCGGGATTAATTAAATTTGCTTTATAATGTAGATTGGACAATACAGAAATATTTATTTTAATTTGTTTTTAATTATATTAATTTGTTCGTTTGTTAAATTATGTTAGAGCGTATATTTTATAATTTAATTATAAACGAACCCGCAGCGTCACGGTAGTTCGTAATATTTTGTTTCGAACTTTAAATGGTTGTACAGGAAACAATATAAGCCGGATTTCTTTGAAACAAGGAAAATCCAAATCTATTGGATTATACTTCTCTAATGGAAGGGAAAAATCGAATTTTCATGTTGTAGGTTTTGTTTTATGTCCAAATCAAATTTCCAAAAGCTCGCTATGGAATCGTTTTCAAACCATAACGATTCATTATATTATATAATATAAAAGGGTTTCTCATATCTTTAATATCATTATAACCTTGGATTTTAAAACAAGTTAAAATATTAAAGCAATATAAATTCTGTTGGTTTTATATATGATTATAATATTTTATTATTGATGAAATTGATTATTTTGAAATCAATGTATATTTTATCAATCCAATATGTAATTTAAAAATAGTCGACTTTAAAATGAACTCGAAATTCGATGAACCTTGTTCCATCGCGTGAAAAATATTATATTATTGTATGTTTTCGAGTTTCATTTCAATCGGAGGTCATGTGCGCTCGTGCGATTGGTAAACTTAAAGCCTTATAAGTCCAAAATATCACTAGTCGCTTTCGAAAAATATCGTTCGTCGTTTCAACAAAAAATCATTAGTCTAATCAAAATAAATGAAAATGTGTGCAAGAGTCAAAAACTATGTCTGTCCACCACCCTATTCGCACAAGCCTCATTCTAAAATTTGTTGAATCTATTAAAACGCCATCCCCTTCTTCTTTCTATTTAAACAGCTTCTTTCTCCTTCTTAAAAAAACAAGCCAGCCTTCATTCCTTACATTCGAAACCCTCTTCCTCCCAGCTGTTCTTCATTCTAAAATAATACCTATTTGCGTATTTAAATATCAAACCAACATATCTCTACTTCTTCGAAAAATCAAACAGTGGAAACCTAAAACCACTTACATATTTATATTTCAAAAAAAAAGCTTTAGAGAAATTTCAAAAAATCCAATACAAGATCAAACCGAATAAAGTCTGACCCTCTAAATCCAATATGTGAGAGGTTTGCAACAACACGATGACCAGAATGCAATGCGTTTTTCTTTCCAGGAACCCGAATAATGGGCTGCAAAGTTAATGCAAATCAATGTTCGATGGAGTGGGGGCATGTCAATCTCTGAACGTAGAGCATTATAGAGGAGGGTTCCTGGAGTTCCATTGGAAAAACGTGATGGCGAGGAGGGACTTCGAGTTTTCCGAGAAGTATCATACGAGGTAGATCGGAGATTCGGTGTGTGGCATTATAATCAAGGCAAGGAGATGCACGGGTGGGCAGATTTTTGTGGATGCTGGTGCTAAAAAAAATTCGCAACTTTTAGTTGTTGCTGTGCATGGAGGTTGTGCTCGATTATTGCAGGGAGGTGATCAGATGGAGAGCTTGGGCTACATAGTTCAACGGTGGAGTTTGTTCTGCTTTTCATGAGGGCGATTGAAGTGCTAAAGTTCGGCATAATAGTTTCAGGTGTCGACCTTGGTTTTTGGCATGAGGGAGAAAGTATGGGGAGACTCATGGCTGACCGTGTAGCATATATGGGGAAGAGTTGAATGATGAGCATGGAGATACTATTCCAGGTTAAGGTTTTGCGTTTAAGAAGAGGTAGATTTTCGAGACAGAGTCTATCAAAGGTTGTTTGGGTTTTTAGAGGAAGGCGGGATATGTTAAAATGGAAGAAGTATTTAGGGGGAGGGGTTTAAGCGGATCGAGATGCAAAGAGGAGTGCAACAGTTTTTTAGAGTTATAAGTAGTGGAATTTATGCATGGTGTTGGGATGTTTTTCCGAGAGCAGCTCGCATAGGGTAATAAAGAAGGAAAAGTGGACTGTAGATTGCTGTGGGCTTTAGGCCTTATAAAATATATATTAATAAAGGAATAGGGAAATAAGAAGGTGGAATGCAATAAGGAAGGCTGGTGGATTGTTTTATAGGAGAAGATAGGGTAGGTGGGCTGCGGAGATTTTCTGGACTTGGGATTCCCATTTTAATTGAAAAAATGTAACAACCCGGGGGATTTGATGCCTGAATTCCAACAATAATACATAATATGTATCACTCAGCATAACTCAAGTATCAAAAACACCAGATAGTTAATAAAAGAATATAGAGGGTGAGACAAGAAAGAAAGAAAGAAAGAAAATTTAGAATAGAAGAAGAAGAAGAACATAACCACATCAGAGTCTCGCATCGCAGTGGAATAAAATATAATAGAGACAAAACTTTATAGAAAGCTTCGAAATAAAAACTTACAATCATCAGTGTACAATTATAATGGTCTATCCTCATATACAACACACAGCGGAATAAATCTAGACATCATACGTCTGAACACCTTCAGCTCGTCTCCGGACTTCACAACATCCGATAACCTGAACCTGCATAACCCGGTCTAACTCGAGCATTTACAAAACGCCGGATCAGTCTGGTGAACCAGAGTGAGAAAAACTCGCTAATTTTAAAAACATCACACAACTTGATTTTAAAGTCAAACCATTTCTTTTTGAAATCATATCTTTTTCTGATACCATAATAGTGTCTAAACACAAGTAAATATCAATCTAGCGTAACGCTTGCATCTAATGTTCCATATATATAGTATACAATCAAAACCACAGGTTCTTATGGGAGATTGGATTTCCAACTGTGATAAGGTATGGAACCACCTTCCGATAGTGTATCTTTGGAGCCGAATACATTGGGTTCAACAAGAACATTTTGCAACCCGGCCGCACATGACTGACCACTCATTTCGCTTGAGTGTATCGAATGTATATCACCAACGGTTGGGAGATACCCTACCGTTTCTAGAAAAGGGACATCATCAAAATAGATTAAAGAAGGAAATGAATTATCTCTAGATAGGTGATTATACACCCTACTTGGTTGCGACCCACTTAGCCATGTTACCTGCCCGATTTTTGTCATTTCCCAGTTGAAGAGGCTTGATGTTTAACATTACCTTTAGAACCTCACATCACCAACACTTTGAATGCCACATCGTCGTATCCATCAAATTACTAACTGACGTCCAGAAATATACTCTGGGTGTAAAAAAAGTATCCTTCTTTGCCACCAACTCGATATATTTGTAAAAATCAACATACATGATTCTTAAGAAATATTTTGTTAGACACTCGTCTATACAAGTCATCTAGGAACAGGATGAACCGAAGGTACCCTCCTACCACATCCTAAGTATCACCCTAGAGATCAATAACGAGTAGTCCTTGCAAATCCGTAGATTTCAACCACGACAGAACCCCAGTATATCTTCGGGTCGAATCAGAGATTTTAAGTGGTTATTTCATTTTATGAAGATCTATGGTCTTTGATTTCTCTATCTTGATCAGCATCAAATAACTTTAACATTTTGTACTTACTGGTCGGAATGGTATTCGAATATAAATTCTGTCCCAGTCTTTTCGTACCAATAATTGTATTAGCCAGATTTGATAGTCGTTATTAACTATCAAATAAACAACCATTCAACCATAAAATAAAATATATTTACTGGTTTAGTACTCATCACCATTTGGCTTATTTAATTGTAAACAATTAAATAAATGATTTATTAAAATATTCCAATACTTGGGAATACATTACACTTCTTATTAATATTCGCAAAATCATTTCATTCTAATACTTCGAAAAATATATATTATAACACTATCCATTATTCCAATTATTTATCCTTTGTATAACATTCTTCATTATCTAAACTGGGGAATCAGTTTATCTTCTTATTCGTAAAATAATCATTACGATAATCTCTTTTGTTTCAAAACTTGAAAACCATAGCCCACACTTTCCTTTTAGAATAAAACCATTCTAATTCTCATTTCCTTACTTCGAAAATATCGTTATGTATTCACACAACCTCCTTTTCATTTCCGTTGCTCTGGAAATCTCATCTTGTATATCCTTAAATCTTTTATTTCCGTTTTCTCTTTGGAAATACCGTTTTATCATTTCTAAAGTCTTCTATTTCCTATTTACTATGGAAATATCTTTTATCCATGCATTTCTGTGTTTCAACATTAATTAGTCCCAGACTGTAAATTGGTAAGAGAAAAATCCTCTGAGTATCAACCCCGAAGATCGAAATTAACATCAGACTGACACTTAGCAAATAACTCAACTCACTCAATCTTCAGTTAGGTTCCAATTATTATCTTAACTCGTTATCAACTCATTTTATTTCACTTGCAATCCATTCAACCATTTTCCACTTCGGAAATCTCGTTTTAATTCCATTCACTTTGTTTAATTTCATTATTAAGTCCCACCCATTAAAAATCGATATTTTAACTCCATGTCACTTTTATAAAATCCTATTTATAAACTCAGTTTTCATGTAAATCCTTTTTATATATCGATCTCTTTATACTTAATCCAAATGGTAAGTAACATTTAGTTTAAGCTATCTCTTAAGTCTCCTTATAACTTAGTTATAAAACTCGGTTTTTAATATAAAACCCGTTCAAATCTCCTTTCACAATTCAACTCGATTTCATTTCAAACTCTGATTTCTTACTTAAATGAATTTCATTTATAAATAAATCTCTTAAATTATTATTAATTAAATTAATAGTTTACTCCATCACAAACTACTGTAAAAGTAGTTAATCACTTAATTAATTAATATACATAATGAACTTCTCTCTATGTCTTATTAAATTAAAACAAATGTTCGTTAAACTATTCCAACGGATTTATTTGATAATAAACTAATATAATTTAATAGTCAATTCTAATAAAAGCGGTTGACTTTGTCAATCCAAAACATGGTTATCTCGTTAACCAATTCTCATTAATTCTCCCTTTAAATTAATTAATAATATATAATTAATTTAAATAACTTTATATAATTATTTTCTTAGAACAATTAATCAAATTCTTAACCATCTGGTTAATTTCTACTTGATCGCTTATATATTCCCTTATTATAACAATTTGCTTTATAAAATAATTTTATAATTATTTATAAACCTGAATAATCAATAAATATCTATTTTCTTTTTATAAATTCCATTTGGATAAATAGATTTAAAAAAAATATTTTCAATTATAAAATAAATTTATAACCTCATTCCAGTCGATTTACATGACGCTAAATCCTTATTTATAAAGCAATTGATTTTCAAGCCATCTGATGCTAATTACTCAATACTGTCCATTGGTTAAAAACAAACAACTGTGAAATTTCAGTTCAACAGTCAACAACCAAATCAATAGTCCAATCCATATTGGTGAAACATTTCATGTAATTGTGATATGAAAATAACAATAAATTTTGAGGAATCTCGTTGGATACCTCCCACCTATTTTTCCATGCATCCAAATATGCTACCACAAATAATATTTGTTCAATTCAATAACATATGTCATATTCAATAACAAATAAATCACAGCAATCCAGTCACCCTATTATAATTCAATATGTTTATATTATTATAAACGTAACCAATGAGGCAAGTTACCTCATTTGGAAATAATCGTTAAAAATAACGATTGGTTCAAATTAAATTAAACGAATGTTTAATTTAAATCATTTTAGTTCAACACACACACATGCACACGCACATATATATATATAAATATATATATATATATAGCATCCATCAAACAATTAACAACCATAGCACACAAATCATAAACCCGACTTATATAAATGTAAGTGGGTAAAAACTGAGTGAGTTAAACTCACTTTGATTTGATTATTCTGAAATGGTTCAGTTTCAGCTAAATTAAACATTCGTTTAATTTAACTATGAATTCCAGTCATCTCCTACACTGTCCAGATAAATTCCATGACGCGATGTTCGTCAATACTATTCCGACAGATCTTGCTTCGTTCCATTCTGCTGATGTAGGTATAAGATATAACTGTTTTAAATATACAGGTTTAAATTAACTAAATAAATTATTAAATAATTTAATTTACTTCGGTTAGCAAATTTAGTCGCCAACTTACTTTTAATATACCAGGATCGAAACAACCACCATTGGAAATATATGGATCCTCACGTTAACTTCTTTCCAAAAACAAACGTTAAAAGTGCCCAGCTTCTTCTCACAGCAGTCTTTCCTCTTTGCTGCTCATGTATATACCCATCCCACTGTTCCCCTTAATGAACGCATTACACAAACTGGCCAAATTCATTCTTCTCGTTGCCTTGCGTTGATCCTTTCCTTTATAAAACAAACGATCCCGGTCCCATTGTTTACCACTTATTCGCAAATGACCATCAGCCCTTCTTAATATTATATACTTCAGCTTTCTCCAACTAACATGATTTTCGAATCCATGCATTTCTTCACAAACCCCATGTATGCTCAACCTCACGTCTGTCTCATACTTCTGGAGCCACGCCTTCTTGCCTAAACTTCTCATACCTTACCCCATTTTAACGTTTTATTTGATTGTCTTATCATTGCAAAGCTTATCAACTCCTTCAAACCACGCTGAAGACTACCCTTCACGTGATAACGCCTCTGTTCCCGCATGTTGCTGTTTTACACTTGGCCCAGTGTCCATTTTCCCATTTTTTTCTATCATTTTGGATCGAACTGACCCTGCTTCTCGTTCTTTTTTTGCTTAAATGTCCAGAAATTCCCACACACATTGTTTCTTTATCCTCTCTTCTTGATATTTCTTCCTACCTTAAACTACCACCATCACGTTCAACAAAATGTCTGACTTCCCTTTTGCATTGATACCCACTTCATTGTTAAACGCATGGTAATCCTCACGTCCCAGTTAACGATCACCACATAGAACTTCTGTCACATTCCCAGTTAACAATCACCACACTTCTTTATATAATTCAAACTTCCCAGCGAAATACCTTTGATCCACATTCTGGTGCTTTGAAAGCATGCAGGCTCTTCGTTGTTCCATTGTTTACAAAATCTACTTCTGTTCTAAATTACTTCTTTTTCTTGTGATGAGACTACTTCCTCTCATCTCTTCATTCCCACTTCACTGCTTTTCCACGAACCGTGTTCGGCCAAATTGCATTAACACAGCGCCGCCTAGATGATCAGACAATGGCGGCAAGTACGCCTCTTCCAGCTCGACTTTCACCCAGGGTCTCGAGTCTCTTGCCTTCTCCCTTCTTGCAACATGTCATTAATCGAAACCACTGCTAGGTCGGATCCTGGCCACCCCGATCATCGGATCTCGATCACTGCCGTTCAGAATGAGCATCTTGGTGAGATGAAAAACGTCGATGTTGAAGAGTTGTTGGTTAACGCACAAGACTAGAGAATGAATGGAAATAAATTTGGATTAGTTTTAGTTCGTTGATTTTATTTGATGGAGGCGCGTATAGTGTTTGACCACGCTGAGATAAAACTTATGGTTAGGAATAAAATTTGGGGGTATTTATAAGGTTGTGAATATTATAAAATATTATTAATGATAATTCGTGATGAAGTAACACCTTAAAATACACACAGACACCCTCTGATCGAGATGAAACTCCTAATCCTAGCATAGAAAAATATTCCGGACTCAGTGGGATAGGTTTCGTCGAATTTCGATATTGTTTGTGAAAACGCCTTTAAAATCACACGTGGAAACACGCGTTTAAATTCACCACGATCACAAAATAAATTCAATCAGCTTGAAACTTTGAAATCCTACAATAATAAATTTATACGAATCCAATGACACACACTTTGTTACATTCCGAGACTGTTTCCCGGTACGCTATTTAATACGCACACCAAGTGATATTTTGGACACCAAATTGTCCGGTTTCCAAAAATAACAAACAATATATGTTTTCAGACTCTAAACGTCAATATGAATTCAACGGAATTCGTTTCGTGGTTTAATTCAATCGTTATCTCAAATTATGATCAAAAACCCTTTTTAAATCGAATTAAATTATAAATAAATCCATAGGGACTATTCTAAAATTTGAATTGGACATAATTCGCTGTAACAACACGCATTCTACGCATCAAAGGATCGTAGAATATTTATTTCTTTCTCATGCGAAGTCGTATGGTCATGCAACTTTGGGAGACGACTATTGATGTCAATTCCCATGTTCATGATTTTTTGCCAATTTTTAAATGACCATTTCGCCCCTAGGTGATCTTGTTTCGGCCATAACTTTTGATTGGTAAGGAGTTTTGATTTGAAACCACTTCCATTGGATTCGAATGATGGTTTACAATTCCGTAGAGTGGTCACATTAGCCAAACGGACTTACCGTTTGGGAGATATGGCTGAAACAATGTTTAGAAGGTGAGAAACTGCTTAACCGGGCTTAATTGGGTAGTTAATAGCTAGGCCCAGTGGAGGATTTCGGGATTAGGGGTATATAGGGGCTGATTAGGGTTTAGAAAATATTTCTTTGGACAGTTTTTCAGCCACCACTTTCATTCTTGGAACCCTAGTAATGGCCTCCAACATCTGGAATCACCTTTAATCACTTTCTAATCAAGTATTAGCCTAATCTTCACCAAATAAAGGAGAAATAGCACCAAAGCAAGGTTAGAACTGTTGTATAGCCTTGGGGACTGCGCCAAACAGAAGATAATTTCAGATTTGGTATTTTGTTTGTGACTAAGGTGAGTGGTTAGCACCTTTTTACACTAATTATGGCTATCTAGGATTGATTAGTGTTATTTAGCGAATTTAAACATGATTAAATTCTAGAAAAATATTTATATATTTCTAAATATTGTTTTAGGCCTCTGTTAGAAAATTTGGTTAATTTGATAAGTTTTGCTAATCATATCATTAGTTATGCTTAAACATGATTAAGGGAAATATGGGTTCTTGGGTATGTTTGATCCGTTTTGACATGTTAATTCAATGTTTTGCTGTTTATGGTTAATTTGTTCGTTGTTATGATTGTATGGTATGCTTTGTGATCGATTATAAGATTTAGAATGGTCGAAAACGCCGTCGTATGGCGTAAAATAGTCATTGCAAAAATTGCAGGAAATGTGCAGAGTTTCGGATCGGATCAAATCGGATCGGGTATGGGGCTCGGATCAGATAAGGGGACTGGGAAAAGGGATTTGATTTGGATCGGAACTTGGCACCTGAGAAGACTTGGCAAGAAGTAAGGCCATTTGCATTGAGTTGGGGTTAGGATCGGACCAAAGCTTGGCGTGGGGATCAGATCGGACTAGGGCTAGGGAGCGGGATCAGATCGGAGGATCAAGGAGACCAGGAACGCCGAACCGAACAGAATTTGACGTGGAGAACACCATATATCGAACCGAACTGGATTGATGACCGGGGAGTGGGGTAAGACGAACCGAACTAGGGAAGGAGAACCGAACCGAACTGCATCTGGAGGCCGAACCGAACCAGATTGGAGCTACGATTATGCGATGACTCTTCTGAAGACCAACTCCAATTCGACCAAAACCCGAGATGCAAAGGAAGTCCAAATGGGAGGTTATTACTCAGGATCCAAATGGGATCAACGGGATAACTTCATGAATTCGGTTTTGTTGCGAGACGTGTGCTAAGGGGTTATTGAAGTCCAAAGCTTTGTTTCACCATGGAAAGACAAGTGTTAGGCTGCGGATCAGTGCAGTGGGGTAGTTACTACTCCATAGGGCAGAGTGATCGTAGCATGGCTTGAGCCAGTGCAGTGGAGTCTTCATGACTTCATGGGGCAGAGTGGACATAGCAAGGACTAGTAGCTATGGATCAGTGCAGTGGAGTCGCCATGACTCCATGGGGTAGAGTGATCATAGCAAGGAATAAGGTAATCAAAGTGGTGGATATCGTATGCTTTACGCACCGAGTGAGAGATGTGAGGATGGTTGCTATGATTGATTGTTTGCCATCACTATGTCATGCACACCCCGCCCCCTTATTCTTCACACTATATGTTAGTGGCACCTTAAAGTATTGCACAGTATGTAGTGCTAACTCTTTGGTTGCAGGTCCAGGTTCAGGTATGGTTTAGTATACCTGTTATTGTTCTGTTTTGCTGCTTATCGCTCATACTAGACTTTTGTCTGTACCAGAGTTTTATGTCTCTTCTTATTACTCTGGGTGCTCTTAAACGGGCAGACTAGAGACAGGTCAGGTGATTATGCACGAGTAGCTGTACCAGAGACGAGCAGGAGGCACCTACGTATTTTCTACATATATTCTCCCTGTGTCGCTGCTGGTCACTGCTTTGGGCATTAGTAGTGTACCTTCCTTATTTTCTTTAGAGACAGTTTTCAAAAGTTGTAATAATGATGATGTGGAACATAAGTTGTATTTGGATTTTCCGCTGCTATGATGTTTAGTTTTCAGCTTATGCACTGTCTCACCTAATTTATGTCAAGTATGTTATTATTATATTTTATTCCTTGTGCTGTGAGACATTCTACAGGTTCCTTGTTAGTTCAAATACCCTTCATTGCCTTTCTTTAGCGACCGTCCCGTGCTGGTTAGACATTAGCTCAACGCACTTTCATTGAAATGTCGGCTGGTGCGGGGGGGGGGGGGGGCATCACATTTGGTATAAGAGCTCTAGGTTGCGTAGTTAACCTAGGGAAGACAACAAGGAGAAATAATACCTATATGAGAGAACGTATTTGTGATTATTTTGGTTTTCAAAAGCTATATATATACTATCAGTATATTTAAGGATGAAGACGCATTGCACTGGCACCACTGAAGAGATGGTTAATCGTTTCTCTTTACAGATCGAACAATGAGCCAATATACGAGGGGTACCGGTAGAGGAGCTAATAATGGGAATGCTCCTAATATGAGGACTATGTTCACTGACTTCATGAGAGAGATGCTTAGGGATGTTCAGATGGCAGTTCCTAATGCTGCAAATGGTGGTGGTGCAGCGGCGGTGCAGGCGCCTAGAGCCGATTTCGCCAAGCTTTGCAAGGATTACACTAGTCTTGGTGGAAAGCCGTACCACCGAACGGAATCGGCTACAGAAGTTCAGGATTGGTTGGATAGCTATGAGCGTATCTTCGAAGACTTGGGTATCGAGGATGCGATGAAGAGGAAGTTAGCATCCCGTCAGCTGCACGGATGGGCAATGAATTGGTGGAATGCTATTAAGGTATCTACTCCAGAGGACCAAGTTACATGGGATCAGTTTAAGGCCTGATTTTGTGATACATTCATCCCAGCTGCCCAGAAGTCAGAGTTGTTTAGGAAATTTCTAGAGCTTAAGCAGAATGGTAGGGCTGTCTCGGAGTACATTGTAGAGTTTGATACTTTATCGAAGTATGGATTATCTCTTATCGACACTCCCGAGAAGAAGAACGGGAAGTTCATAACTGGTTTGGATGGATACTTGTGGGAAAACCTTATTAACCACATCGATGAGAAGTTTGAATCGATTGGGGAAAAGCATTGAGGTCAGAGAGTCTTTAACCTAAGACAAAAACTGAGGTTCCATCTGCAAAGGATCCAAAGCTGCAAGAAAGTGGTGGAGGGAAGAATAGTTCTCAGAATAAGGGAATGCAGAATCAGACCAAGGATGGCTAAATGAAAAAGAATAAGAAAGATGTTGAGTGCTTCAGTTGTGGTAAGAAGGGCCATTATGCCAAAAAATGTCAGGCCAAGCCAACGGATAGGAAGTGCTTCAACCGTGGCCAAGTGGGACATCAAAAGGATAAGTGTCCGCAACCCCCTAAAGAAAAGCAGACTGTGAAAGCATACGCTATCAATGTTGTTTCTTCTTCGTCGATTTCCTCAACTGCAGTGGAGAAAGGAAAGAATGTCGTTATTCAAGGTATGCTTTCTTGTAACGACCCAGAAAATCTGAACCAATTTAAAATTTTTAAATTGGCTAAAATAATGGATTTTAAATATTTAAAATAAATATTTTAAATAATGGCGATGAAAACTAAGTTTGAATCGACAATTGAAAACGAATATAATTAATTATAATTATAAACAAGGCCTGAAATGGCGCTGTAGTTTCGAAAAATCGAATTCAAACTTTGTCGGGCTGTACCGGGTGCAGAACAATCCGGATTTTAGTGAAACCAAAAACATTAGGATCTATTTGATGATATCTTTCTAACGAATCCAACCAATCGAAATTTCATAGCGGGAATCAAAAGATATGTCCAGTTGAAAATTCTGAATAGTCGCTATGGAATTCAGGCCCTTAAAAATGGACATTTTGCAAACGACCTCGGATTTCAACGAAACTACTTTTGTTGGGTCCGGGATGTCAAATTATTGCTAAGTTTCAAATTTCATAATTTTTTGAATCAATATGTGAGCGTGGCAAAAGAAAACGTGTTTGACCAGTTTCAGTTGATTTTAATCGACTGGAAATTGGCCATTTTTCCAACGGTCTCAGAATTCGACGAAACTAGTTTTGTTAGGACCGTATCGTCAATACGAAGCTAGAAAATATTTTTCTGGAATTTTTAGAGTTAGTATGTGACCCCGGTAATTTGAAATGTACGTTAAAATTCAATATAGTGATTTAAATGTAAATTCAACAGAAACTGATTGTAACGATCAAATCAGCTTGCGATACATAACCCATTGTGTTCGAAATGGGGGTTAAACGCTATGGACGACAGGCGGTGGGCCTCGTTTAGAGGTCGTATGTAAAAGTCAACTTTTTGCAAAATTAAATAATTAAATAAAAAAATATTTAATTCCCTCCCTTTATCTTTCCTTCTGCCCCCCCCCCCCCCGATTTCAGTAAACAGAAAAAAAAAAAAGGAGGAGCAGCTCGTCGCCTCCACCGAAGCTCCGCCCTCTCCCCCGTGCCAACCGCTCCACCCTCCGATCCCGCTCCCCCCTAGACGGCGACCGCGAAACCCCCTCCCTGCCCAATTCGCGAGTCCCCCCCCCCCTGAAGCATCGACGCCACCACCACCGAAGACCACTGCCTGCCGCCGACGTCTTCTTTTTTCCCCTCCTTCTTCGCAGGTTAAAGTAAGTATTTTATTTTTATTTTTATTTTTATTTTTATTTTAATTCATTAAAACTGATTTTTAAAAGGATTAAAACTGATTTTTAAAAGTATTAAAACTGATGTTTTTAAAAGGATTAAAACTGATATTTTTAAAAGGATTAAAACTGGTTTTTAAAAGGATTAAAACTGATTTTTAAAAGGATTAAAACTGATATTTTTAAAAGGATTAAAACTGATATTTTTAAAAGGATTAAAACTGATTTTTATAAAGGATTAAAACTGATTTTATTTTAAGATTTAAAATAGAAAAAGATATGAACTTTAAATAGAAAAAGATTTGAACTTTAAATAGAAAAAGATTTGAATTTTAAATAGAGAAAGATTAGAACTTTAAAAAGAAAAAGATCAGGTTTTTTTTTAGAATAGAAAAGATCATATTTTTAAAATAGAAAAGACAGAATTTTTATTAAGTAGAAGAAGTAAGATATGATTTTTATATTTTTAAAGTAATAAAAATATAATTTTTACATCATAGGAATATTAAAAATATAATCTTTATTTTTGAAAAGGCGGAATCTATATTTTTGAAATTCGATTTTAAATATTGAATAACATAGTAAAAATTGGATTTTTACATATGTAGAGAATACGGGCAACGAAAGCGACAAAAGGCGAGAAAGGCGAAGATTTCTCTAAGTGAAGTGTCGTGCAGTTGGATAGCTATAGGTGAGAATTTCTCACTCTTCAATTTCTTTATCTATATATATATGTGTTGAAATAAAAGTGAATTGCTATATAATATATATATATATATCTACGCCCCTCGTCCACAAACCATGGACGATATTTATTGATTGAAATTGTTGTGAAAATTGATTGATAGCGAATGATTGTTTGGGATTGTTTGTGGTTGATATTGATTGATTGAGGTTGAAAAATACCCGTTTGTGGTTGAGAAATATTTGGTTGAAACCACATAGGATTAGTTTGTGGAAATGAAATAAATATATACATGCCGCCTGCGTGCGAACTAGATGCATGATCCCCATTGTCAAAAACCGCGAGGTTTTAAGGTAGAGCGAGGAGTCGTACTAGGGACGGTCCCGGTTTTAACTACCCTGCCGTTATGCTGCCGAAATTTTGAATAATATTCGTGTGTTTGAATTATTTTCATATGCTTAAACTATATTTATTCCTTGTATAGAAAACCTTCATGTGTTGAATTGATATTCATTCGTTGATTAGAAATTCATGTGTTGAATGGTATTCATATTTTGAAATAAATTGTTTGATAATAAAAATCACATTTTTTCCTATATATAGAAACTATAGAAAACATTCATGTGTTGAATTGATATTCATTCGTTGATTAGAAATTCATGTGTTGAATGGTATTCATATTTTGAAATAAATTGTTTGATAATAAAAATCACATTTTTATCTATATATAGAAACTATGGAAAACATTCATGTGTTGAATTGATATTCATTCGTTGATTAGAAATTCACGTGTTGAATGGTATTCATATTTTGAAATAAATTGTTTGATAATAAAAATCACATTTTTATCTATATATAGAAACTATAGAAAACATTCATGTGTTGAATTGATATTCATTCGTTGATTAGAAATTCATGTGTTGAATGGTATTCATATTTTGAAATAAATTGTTTGATAATAAAAATCACATTTTTTATCTATATATAGAAACTATAGAAAACATTCATGTGTTGAATTGATATTCATTCGTTGATTAGAAATTCATGTGTTGAATGATATTCATATTTTGAAATAAATTGTTTGATAATAAAAATCACATTTTTATCTATATATAGAAACTATAGAAAACATTCATGTGTTGAATTGATATTCATTCGTTGATTAGAAATTCATGTGTTGAATGGTATTCATATTTTGAAATAAATTGTTTGATAATAAAAATCACATTTTTATCTATATATAGAAACTATAGAAAACATTCATGTGTTGAATTGATATTCATTCGTTGATTAGAAATTCATGTGTTGAATGGTATTCATATTTTGAAATAAATTGTTTGATAATAAAAATCACATTTTTATCTATATATAGAAACTATAGAAAACATTCATGTGTTGAATTGATATTCATTCGTTGATTAGAAATTCATGTGTTAAATGGTATTCATATTTTGAAATAAATTGTTTGATAATAAAAATCACCTTTTATCGACTATATGAACTGTGTAAAATAATCTCGTTTTAAAAGAAATTGTTTTATGATAAAAAATCCTATTTTTATCACCTATATGAACTATATAGAAAAATAGTGTTTTGAAATAAATTGTTTTACAATAAAATTCACATTTTTATTGTATGCATAAATCGTTGAAATGTGAAGTGTTAAAAATAGCCACTTGTTCAAAATAAACATATGTGAGTTGAAATATCCATTAATTAGCTAATGAAATGATTTGCACCTATGTATGTAACATTAGAATGAATGGTGTTTTTGAACCAAATAGAAATCAAATATGAAGTTGGATAGAAAACGATAAATGATAAGAACTGTATATATATGTACATGCATATTCATTGAACAGGTTATAGCAAAGGGGCTAGAGAAGAGGAATAAAATTTTGTGCTCGACAAATAGGTACACATTTACTGTTTTGTTTGGGTGATGATTTTGAGCCTGTTGGCTAGCCGCTTGGCTTTTTCTTTTTCTTTTTGAGATTAGAAGGACCGGGAAAGCTATTTGCGATTTCCCGATGCTCCCGGTGCAGGGGAGGTTATGGCGAAATTTTCCAAAATTTTAAGGCGTTAGTGAAAAATTTGAAGTGAAAACAATATTGAAATCATTGAATGAACTATATTTATATAAATATATAAATATAAATAAAATTAAAACGAAACATAGTCGTGCAGTTCATGTTTTGAAACCGTGTTTTCAAACAACTAGTACGGGAAATCCGACCATTGGATTTTCCCGAAACCTCAACCGTCGGGTCCGCCTTGGAAATATCTTTCCAACGGCACCAACCTTGTAAAAATCCAACGGTCGGATTGTCTGGAATGTTTAATTCAAATCTGAAGAAAAACAGCGCCAGAAGCGATTATATTTATATATATATATATATAAATATAATTATATATTTAATCGAATAACGACGCTGCAGTTCGTATTTGGAAATCGAAAATTCAAACGATTGTACCGGGAGATCCGATCGTCGGATTTTCCCGAAACTGGAACCGTTGGATTCGTTTTGAAAAGACCTTTCTAATGATGTAAATTTTGTGAAGATCCAACGGTTAGATTTTCAGATATGTGTAAATCAAATCTGAAGAAAAACAGTGCCACGGCCGCTTTATGGCCCGAAGCGTCGTTTTGAATAAATTAGCTATTTTAAAATAAATAAAAATAGCGATAAATAGTTATAAAATATCATAAGCGATATGGAATGGACATAAACTGAATTTGCTCGATTTATGTTGTATTTGATGGTTGAATCTGTTTGGTGTGAAAATTACATTAAAGAACACAATTGGTGTTGTCGAATAATTTAACCATTGAAATAAATTGATTTGAAATTCTAAAAATACGTGAATCATTTGAAAAGGCTGAGTTAATTCTCATTTCAAATAATTGACCGACGATTGAAATTCGAAGATGAAGACGACGGTCGAAGACCGGAGATCTTCACCTCGTTTGGATGGTAACCGAGGTCCTGATTGGGAGGCATCCCGAAATATGGATAATGAGTGGTGATCGTCCAGACATACGTGGTGATCGATGGGTTTGCGAGGTATTTAGTGCCTCCGGTTTCGTTCAGACCCAGAACGGACTTGTAAATGGACTGTGTGTCTGACATAGGATTTATTCTGTGTGGCATGCTAAGATGCAGTGATCAGGGCTTCTGTTGAAAAGCAAAGTCCTGTGATGACGATCAAAGCACCGCCTGTGTGGCATAGCTTTGTGTATAACGTGAATTCGCGAGCCTCACACCCCGGTATGAACCTAAAACGGGAGAGGACATCAGGGAGGGCCTGCGTTTCTTTCTAGCTAGGGTTGTAACACCCCGAAAATTCTATAACTGTGAAATTAACAAATTAAAGTATAATTAATCTGAAATCAAAGAACTAGGGGAAACGGGATACGCCATTGCGTTCGTCTCGGAAAAATACGCGAAATAGAGTCCGAGTTTTCGAAAAACGGAGTCCGTATGAAGAAGATATGGCCTTCGGAAGTTTTGAATTAAATTTAAAATTCAAACAGAATAAAATAATTAAAAATCGGGCCCAGTGGGCCAGGGCGGATAAACACCCGCCTAGGCCACCCAGGTCGACTGGGCTGTCGACCTGGGCTACCCATGTCGACAGGGCTGTCGACAGCCTTGTCGACAGGGGTATCGACCTGGTCGAGCCCAGTCAACCTGGCTGGCCAGGTCGGTGTGTGGTCGAATTTCTGTGGTCTGCTTTGTCATTAGGGCTATGTGGCGGGTTTTTATTGGTCTCTCTTCCTAATGAATGGCTACGATCTAACCTAGCAACATCAATGGTCCTAATCAATTCCTAACCTCTATATAAACAACCCTAGACTAAACCCTAATCTATTCATTCAAATTAAGAACATAGCCGCCATGTTGCTGAGGAACGACTAAGAGTAGCCGCCAACTAGAGAGAGAATTAGGAAGAAAGTTCTAAAGCCTAAAGCAATTCAAGCAACCTAAAGCCAATCAATTCAACAAAGGAATCATATCTCTTAATTAGAGAATTCGCCGCAACCATTGTAAGTAGAGTATTACTTTGGTATAAATAAACAACTGTGTTGATGTGTATGCTTGAATTGTGGCAATGGAAGTTATTCATATTTGTGCGTTCTTATCAATTTGAAATATTATATACGTTCGGATATTTATGGATTATGTTATAAAGAACTACATGCGGTAGTTCTATGCAAGTTTACGTTTGGAATATGGCGCAAATTATGTTATCTATGTTAAAGCTACATGTATGTAGTTGATTGAAATTTTATGCAAGTTTGGGGCTTTGTTATTATGCCATCATGATGTATATTTTTGTGCATAAATCATTTTGCAAGTAATTGAAAGCAAGTTTGGTTGTTATAGTTCATATGAAACTATGTGGGAATTTTGACACCATAATCCATGTATTAAGTCATGCTTTTGCAAAACTTATGAATATGGCTAGGCTATGAATGATATTTGGCATAATTGAAATCTATGATTAAGTCTATCTTGTTTAAAGAATTATATGATGACATATGTGAGACATGGCTAGGTTAGACTCAAAAATCCCTTTTTGCAAGTTTTAAAGCAAACACCATGTTTAGGAATATTTATGCATAAGTATGTTTATACCATCGTTATGTGATTAGACTTAAACCATGATTAAGTTGAATTATGCTTTTGTATTGGTAACAAAGTATCCCCTTTGTAAACATGTAGAAACCTTATGAACATGACATGTTTATGTTTATGCCATGAACAAAATTTAACTTTACTTATGCCATGCTTATGTTTGACATTATGCCATGTTTATGCCAAAAGTATTTATGCCATGCTTATGTTTGACATTATGCTATGCTTATGCGAGGAATATTTATGACATGCTTATGTTTGACATTATGCATAAATAAAAATATAGATACATGTGATAGTTAAACCTATGCAAGTTCACATGCTTTGATTCATGTCACCTATGTTACCACTATGCAAGTACACCAATTTCTATTTTATATTTCCAACGTCATATGCAAGTTCATGCGCTCACCTTCCCCTCTTTGTGTATACGCCATAAGCCTCCCCTTTTCGCATGGCTAAATTGGGCTTTAAAAGGCTAAGCCCAATATATATGAACGGACGTGTAAAACGGGGGAAAATAACGTTGGGTAAAAATTAATTAATGAATGAAAATATAAAATAGAAGGGCCCAAATTCAAGTGTGGGTTGGGCCCGTGATTGGTGTGATCTTTACACCATTAACTTAATAATGGGCCGCAAATATTTACATATAAATAAAGCAGAATGACAAGATATGTAAATGTAGAACATACGATGTGTTTAACCCGAGGTTGGATTGAGTTGTGATGTAAACCTGCCCGGAACCGCCCGGCTGTCCAGTAGTCACAACAATACCTATCCAATGTGGGAGGTTAAACATGGAGCCCAGCAAGGACCCGAGGTTAGACTGAGTTGTGGCGTAAGACTGCCCGGAACCAACCGGCAACAGGCAGCCACAACAATACATGTCTAATGTGAGAGGTCAGGGCCTTAATAAGACAATTAAGGCTGAGTCAGGATTGTTAGGATTAAGTGAACTTAAGACTTAATCAAAATGGAACATGCTAAACTAAACGGACTGGTGGGGTTAGGTTAGGAAACACTTAACCAACTTAGCATGTTGGCTAGAGATAGAAAACCTAGTAACGGGGGACCCTTTTCAGCAGTAACCCTAAAAGGTGTATCAGGATACCCTGAAACTAGGCAGGGTGGGGCACGATTACTGGGCTGATTGTAAGAGGTCAAAGCGACGGCGGTGGTGTAGCAGTGTAGATTCTAACGGAGTGCGGGCGTGCACACACTCCGGCGCAGAAAAATAAGGCACTGGACACCAGTAGCATACCTGTGCACTCTAAGGTTGTGTCGGGTTGCCACTATGGGACTTGATACACCCTATGGTGGGACCAGCATAGGTAACTACAGACATCGGGGGCCGTAAGACACATGTAACCATGCGAGTAGGAGCCGATCATCATTGAATGGATCACATCACCCTGATTAGGGGGTGCCAATTGGAAACTAGTTTATATGGGTTCAGAGATTAACATGGGGTACGATAGTATATTCGACCCTAGGTAACTTAACCAAGTTCATAGTGTTTGCCCACTTCCTGTTTTACTTATCATACCCAGTTCTTTATTCATAGACAAAGTAGTACTAGACTTACTCAGGCTTTATGTCTGACTCTACTTTTCTTTCGTCTTCTTTCTTCTGTTCCCCCCCCCCCCCAGGTCCTCAGGGAGGGAACACAGCAGCTTGATCAGCCTCAACATCCAGCTTGAAGAAGAGAAATGTATTGCTTGGACTTTCCTGTTTTGAACTATGGCTTTGGACAATCCGCTATGGGGCTTTTGCAGTTTATCTACGTTTTATTTATGCTTCTTTAAATAATGTACTCAAGACAGATTATGAAAGTGTTATGTTATGTTTTTGGAAAGGATGTTGTTGTAACACGTATTTGACTTTATGAAATAAAAGTTTGTTGTTCTTCCGCTGTTTACAAATATGTGTTCTTATATCTGTCTTGTATATCTGTGACTTGTACTTATAAACCTCCACCAAAATTAGGGCATTCCCTTTGAGAGTGACCCTAATGGAGGTGGGGTGTTTCACTTGGTATCAGAGCATAGGTTTACCAGATAAGATAAAAAGTTTTGAAAAATTATTTTCAAAAAGGAAATTTAAAGAAGCATTTTTAAAAGAAAAATATTATTTTATTTTAAAAAGGCAAAGTCCACCCCCCAAAGCCATAGGAACTATCTCTTATCCTTCGTTTTGAATCTATCCTTTTTGTTTCAGCATGTCCCAAGAACTTAACTTGCCGGAAGGGGTGCCAATACCTGGTTGGTTTAGACGATTCTTAGAAGCAAGGGCCACTCAGCCAGGTCCTACCGTTCCTCCTCCCCCAGCGGAAGGAAATCATCCAGCTGCAGCAGCACCTTTTCCTCCACCTCCTCCTCGGGGAAACACGTTTGCTAAGATATGTAAAGATTTTAAAGCTATGGGAGGAAGGGATTTCCATGGAACTGAGTCCTTCGTAGCAGCTAGAAATTGGCTGAAAGAAACTGAGGACCTATTCATCATCTTTGAGGTAGAGGATAGACAAAAAGTACAACTGGCGGTGTGGCTATTGAAGGGCGAGGCTTCCTACTGGTGGGAAGTCACTAATGCTGAAAGACCAGTGGAGACATGGGAGGACTTTACGGCAAGGTTTGAGACCAAATTTCTCTCAGATGCGGAAAGAAGTTTGCAGTTGGAAAAATTCTTATTTCTTAAGCAAGGGGACAAGACTGTCAGAGAATATGTGAATCAGTTCGATGAGCTGGCTAGGTTTGGGCTTGACCTAGTCAACACCCCGCACAAGAAGGCTCTCCGTTTCGTCAAAGGGTTAAATAAGCCATTACACAGTTTGGCCATGACCCATATACCCATGGGAGCCACGTATGAAAGATTGGTGCAAATGGCATTGCTGAATGAAGAGGATAAGGGCAAGAAGAAAGAGGGTTTGCAGCCCAAGAAGACAGACTTTAAGAAGGGCGGGAAAGGCAACAAAGAGAAGAGGAAGTGCAATTTCTGTGGCAAAGTGGGGCACTTAGTAAAGGACTGCCGGAAAAAGAAGGCCAAGGAGAATGGTGGGTGCTTTTCTTGCGGTGAGACAGGCCATAGGGCTAAGGACTGCCCAAAGAAACGAGGACAGGGGCAGAGGGCTGGATCCACCCCAGGGGCACAGGTTCATGTGCTAGAAGCGCCACCGTTGCAACAGCGAGGTATAAATACTTCAGTAGAAAGTGTAGTTTATCTTTATGATCACCCCATTCGCACTTTATTTGATTCTGGCGCATCACACTCCTTTATCTCGTCTGCTTTAGTAGAATCTCTGCACCTAGAAACTAGTATGGTAGAGGACCCCTTAATTGTTTCAAACCCAATTGGGGGCCCAGCTCATTTGTCTATGATTTGTTTGGATTTGAAAATTTCTATTCTAAGTGTAGAATTTCTATGTAGTGCCTTTGTTTTGGGCTTTTCGGGTTATGGTTTGATTTTGGGTATGGATTGGCTATCCAGTAATGGGGCCATCCTTGATTGTGAGAAAAGGGTTGTTAGGCTCCTAACCCAGCTCGGTAATACTTTGGAAATTTCTTGTAATCCCTCGCATGCGGTTATGCTTAGTTATCTTGAATCACTAGATGCCTCTGTTGAAAATTTGCAATCAGTTAGAGTGGTCCGGGAATATCCGGATGTCTTCGAAGAGGTGAAGGGCTTGCCTCCAAAGCGGGAAATAGACTTCCGCATATATCTTGTAGATAATGCAAAGCCCGTTGCGTTGCCCGTTAGACATATGGCTCCACGAGAAAGGAAAGAGCTCAGTAAACAGATTAAAGAGCTTCTAGAAAAGGGGTTCATTAGGAGGAGCATTTCAGAATGGGGCGCTCCAGTGGTGTTCGCTACGAAGGCGGATGGTTCACTCCGTCTACGTGTTGACTATAGGGAGCTCAACAAGCTAATGAAAAAGAATAGGCACCCTCTCCCTAGAATTGACGATTTGTTTGACCAGCTTGTAGGAGCGTCTGTTTTCTCCCAACTCGATTTAGCAACCGGTTTTCATCAGCTAAGGGTGGCTGAAGATAGCATCGATAAAACGGCTTTCAGAACCCCAGACGGTTTCTTTGAATGGCTTGTCATGCCTTTCGGCTTGACAAATGCACCTTCTTACTTCGTGGACCTGATGAGTAGGGTATTTAGAGATTTCCTCAACAAGTTCGTAGTGGTCTTCGTAGATGATATCCTTATCTTCTCAAAGAGTGAAGAGGAACATGCTCAGCACTTAAGGGCAATCATGGAAACTTTGCGAGTCCATCAACTAAAAGCCAAATTCTCCAAATGCCACTTTTGGAGAGAAGAAGTGAGGTTCCTTGGGCACATAGTATCCAAACAAGGGTTAGCAGTGGACCCTGCTAAGGTAGTGGCGGTACAAGATTGGAAGACACCAAGGAATGCGACTGAGGTCCGAAGCTTCCTAGGACTAGCGGGTTTCTATCGAAAATTCATAAGGGATTTTGCGAAAATCTCGGCTCCGCTCACGAAATTGACTAAGAAGAACCTAGCGTTCAATTGGAACTTGGATTGCGAGTTTGCTTTCCAACGACTAAAAAGGGCTCTCACAACAGCCCCAGTTTTGACGCTGCCAGATGGGAGCAAGATGTTCACTGTTTATACGGATGCATGTGGGACAGGGCTAGGCGCCGTCTTAATGCAAGAAGGAAGGGTGGTAGCTTATGGCGGGAGGCAATTGAAGGCGCACGAAAAGAACTACCAAACCCACGATCTTGAGTTAGCCGCCATCGTCTTTGCACTCAAGTCTTGGCGACACTATCTCCTAGGTGAGAAGTTCGAACTTTACACTGACCATAAATTGTTGAAATATCTTTTCTCGCAGAAGGATCTTAACTTGAGGCAACAAAGATGGATGGAGTTTCTTGCCTCGTACGATTTCGAAATCTCCTACACTCCGGGCAAAGGCAACGTAGTGGCAGACGCGTTGAGCCGAAAGAAATTGACCCTAAACCCGTTGTTTGTTGAAAGACAAAGCCTAGAGTTTATAGCCAGCTTCGACTTTAGGCCCTCCTCCGATTTCGTACCGGGCTTGCTAGAATCTCTCGAAGTGCGCCCAACTTTAGTGGATTCAGTAGGGACAGCACAACGCGAAGACCCTCAGCTTGTGGAAATAATTGATAGGTTAATTAGGGGTGAGACTTCAAGTCACCTCAACAGATACTCCATCGACGATAAGGGTTTGCTAAGGCGAGACGGAAGACTATGCGTCCCACAGACAAACGATTTAATAAAGAAGGTTCTTGAGGAAGCACATCACTCCAAGATGACGATACACCCAGGCGGGGATAAAATGTACAAAGACATAAAAAGGACTTTCTTTTGGAATGGCATGAAAAAGGACGTGGCAGAATTCGTTTCTAAATGTATGGTGTGCCAACAGGTTAAGGCGGAACAGAAAAAGCCTGGCGGACTACTACATCCTCTGGAGGTCCCGCAGTGGAAGTGGGATAGCATCTCAATGGACTTCATCGATGGGCTGCCTAGGTCTAGGAGAGGCAACACTAGTATTTGGGTAATAGTGGATAGGCTTACTAAGAGCGCCCACTTTTTACCTGTCAAAAGTAAAAGAACTTCCTCATCCCTAGCATCACTTTACCTCAAGGAAATCGTTCGACTCCATGGAATACCGTCTAGCATTGTTAGTGACCGAGACCCCATCTTCACCAGTGAGTTTTGGCGGAGTCTGCAAGAAGCAGTAGGAACGCAGTTATGCTTGAGCACAGCCTATCATCCCCAAACCGACGGCCAAACAGAGAGAGTGAATAGAGTTTTGGAAGACCTCTTAAGACTATGTGTCCTTGACTTCGGAGGGACATGGGAAGACCACCTTCCTTTGGTGGAATTTGCCTACAACAACAGCTATCAAGCAACCATCGGAATGGCGCCCTTCGAAGCTTTATATGGAAGACCGTGCCGATCGCCCACTTGTTGGTGGGAGTCCACGGATAAGCTCATACTTGGACCAGACATGATCCGAGAGACTTCCGAGAAAGTGGACTTAATACGAAGAAGGATGAAGACGGCCCAAGACAGACAAAAGTCCTATGCCGACAAAAGGAGGACCGACCTTGAATTTGAAGTTGGAGATAGAGTTTTTCTCAAGGTATCACCGCTAAGAAACGTTGTTCGTTTTGGAACCACAGGAAAGCTAGCGCCAAGATTCGTAGGGCCATTCCCTATTATCGAGAAGATTGGGAAAATGGCCTATAGATTAGAGCTACCCGAGAAGTTGGCTGGAGTCCACAACGTTTTTCACGTTTCACATCTCCGAAAATGTCTGCATGAGTCAGCTGAAGTGGTAGAGCTAAATATCCTCGAAGAGGCCGAAGTGGAACGCGAAGCAACCATAAGAAAAGTTCCAACCCGCATCTTAGGAACGGAAGTGAAGAAGCTACGCAACCGCGAAGTCAAGCTCGTCAAAGTTCAGTGGAGCGACGCCGAGGAAGATGCGACTTGGGAAACTGAAGCTAGAATCCGTACAGCCTACCCTTTTCTGTTCGAGGGTACATCCTTGATCTTTCCTTTTCGATAAGTTGCGCTTTTATCTATCTTTTTAGGTATATTTCCTCGACCGTATCTTTTAGATAGAATCTTTTTGGATGGAAACATGTAGTTGAAACATGTTATGGATGATGGTTGCAAGTGGTTGCAAGTGATTGCTAGTGGTTGCTCGTGGTTGCATATACACACACAATCTAGGTTTTAGATCGGCTCAGTCACTTCATATTGCATATGCATATATGTTTGTATTCGTATATGGTTGAACTTTAATGTGTTGTTATGTGGATGCTGCATTTGTATTGAATGATTGTGCACTCATGTAGAATCATGAATAGGAAAATTTGCATACATAATGGATTCATGGCACTTACATAATTCGCATTAAGGAGGTCAACTGAATCAGTAGACCGCCTGATTTTGCATTAGATAAGTTCATGTACACACACACTTCGCATATGATCATGAAGCATTAGAAGTCTTTTAAGGACAATGGATGCTCGTGTTTGATGGATGAGTAGATGGATGATTGGATGTTAGGATATACATTCTTCCTCCTAGCTTGAAGATTTCGGGGACGAAATCCTTTTAAGTGGGGGAGAATGTAACACCCCGAAAATTCTAAAACTGTGAAATTAACAAATTAAAGTATAATTAATCTGAAATCAAAGAACTAAGGGAAACGGGATACGCCATTGCGTTCGTCTCGGAAAAATACGCGAAATAGAGTCCGAGTTTTCGAAAAACGGAGTCCGTATGAAGAAGATATGGCCTTCGGGAGTTTTGAATTAAATTTAAAATTCAAACAGAATAAAATAATTAAAAATCGGGCCCAGTGGGCCAGGGCGGATAAACACCCGCCTAGGCCACCCAGGTCGACTGGGCTGTCGACCTGGGCTACCCATGTCGACAGGGCTGTCGACAGCCCTGTCGACAGGGGTATCGACCTGGTCGAGCCCAGTCAACCTGGCTGGCCAGGTCGGTGTGTGGTCGAATTTCTGTGGTCTGCTTTGTCATTAGGGCTAGGTGGCGGGTTTTTATTGGTCTCTCTTCCTAATGAATGGCTACGATCTAACCTAGCTACATCAATGGTCCTAATCAATTCCTAACCTCTATATAAACAACCCTAGACTAAACCCTAATCTATTCATTCAAATTAAGAACATAGCCGCCATGTTGCTGAGGAACGACTAAGAGTAGCCGCCAACTAGAGAGAGAATTAGGAAGAAAGTTCTAAAGCCTAAAGCAATTCAAGCAACCTAAAGCCAATCAATTCAACAAAGGAATCATATCTCTTAATTAGAGAATTCGCCGCAACCATTGTAAGTAGAGTATTACTTTGGTATAAATAAACAACTGTGTTGATGTGTATGCTTGAATTGTGGCAATGGAAGTTATTCATATTTGTGCGTTCTTATCAATTTGAAATATTATATACGTTCGGATATTTATGGATTATGTTATAAAGAACTACATGCGGTAGTTCTATGCAAGTTTACGTTTGGAATATGGCGCAAATTATGTTATCTATGTTAAAGCTACATGTATGTAGTTGATTGAAATTTTATGCAAGTTTGGGGCTTTGTTATTATGCCATCATGATGTATATTTTTGTGCATAAATCATTTTGCAAGTAATTGAAAGCAAGTTTGGTTGTTATAGTTCATATGAAACTATGTGGGAATTTTGACACCATAATCCATGTATTAAGTCATGCTTTTGCAAAACTTATGAATATGGCTAGGCTATGAATGATATTTGGCATAATTGAAATCTATGATTAAGTCTATCTTGTTTAAAGAATTATATGATGACATATGTGAGACATGGCTAGGTTAGACTCAAAAATCCCTTTTTGCAAGTTTTAAAGCAAACACCATGTTTAGGAATATTTATGCATAAGTATGTTTATACCATCGTTATGTGATTAGACTTAAACCATGATTAAGTTGAATTATGCTTTTGTATTGGTAACAAAGTATCCCCTTTGTAAACATGTAGAAACCTTATGAACATGACATGTTTATGTTTATGCCATGAACAAAATTTAACTTTACTTATGCCATGCTTATGTTTGACATTATGCCATGTTTATGCCAAAAGTATTTATGCCATGCTTATGTTTGACATTATGCTATGCTTATGCGAGGAATATTTATGACATGCTTATGTTTGACATTATGCATAAATAAAAATATAGATACATGTGATAGTTAAACCTATGCAAGTTCACATGCTTTGATTCATGTCACCTATGTTACCACTATGCAAGTACACCAATTTCTATTTTATATTTCCAACGTCATATGCAAGTTCATGCGCTCACCTTCCCCTCTTTGTGTATACGCCATAAGCCTCCCCTTTTCGCATGGCTAAATTGGGCTTTAAAAGGCTAAGCCCAATATATATGAACGGACGTGTAAAACGGGGGAAAATAACGTTGGGTAAAAATTAATTAATGAATGAAAATATAAAATAGAAGGGCCCAAATTCAAGTGTGGGTTGGGCCCGTGATTGGTGTGATCTTTACACCATTAACTTAATAATGGGCCGCAAATATTTACATATAAATAAAGCAGAATGACAAGATATGTAAATGTAGAACATACGATGTGTTTAACCCGAGGTTGGATTGAGTTGTGATGTAAACCTGCCCGGAACCGCCCGGCTGTCCAGTAGTCACAACAATACCTATCCAATGTGGGAGGTTAAACATGGAGCCCAGCAAGGACCCGAGGTTAGACTGAGTTGTGGCGTAAGACTGCCCGGAACCAACCGGCAACAGGCAGCCACAACAATACCTGTCTAATGTGAGAGGTCAGGGCCTTAATAAGACAATTAAGGCTGAGTCAGGATTGTTAGGATTAAGTGAACTTAAGACTTAATCAAAATGGAACATGCTAAACTAAACGGACTGGTGGGGTTAGGTTAGGAAACACTTAACCAACTTAGCATGTTGGCTAGAGATAGAAAACCTAGTAACGGGGGACCCTTTTCAGCAGTAACCCTAAAAGGTGTATCAGGATACCCTGAAACTAGGCAGGGTGGGGCACGATTACTGGGCTGATTGTAAGAGGTCAAAGCGACGGCGGTGGTGTAGCAGTGTAGATTCTAACGGAGTGCGGGCGTGCACACACTCCGGCGCAGAAAAATAAGGCACTGGACACCAGTAGCATACCTGTGCACTCTAAGGTTGTGTCGGGTTGCCACTATGGGACTTGATACACCCCATGGTGGGACCAGCATAGGTAACTACAGACATCGGGGGCCGTAAGACACATGTAACCATGCGAGTAGGAGCCGATCATCATTGAATGGATCACATCACCCTGATTAGGGGGTGCCAATTGGAAACTAGTTTATATGGGTTCAGAGATTAACATGGGGTACGATAGTATATTCGACCCTAGGTAACTTAACCAAGTTCATAGTGTTTGCCCACTTCCTGTTTTACTTATCATACCCAGTTCTTTATTCATAGACAAAGTAGTACTAGACTTACTCAGGCTTTATGTCTGACTCTACTTTTCTTTCGTCTTCTTTCTTCCGTTTCCCCCCTTCCCCCCCAGGTCCTCAGGGAGGGAACACAGCAGCTTGATCAGCCTCAACATCCAGCTTGAAGAAGAGAAATGTATTGCTTGGACTTTCCTGTTTTGAACTATGGCTTTGGACAATCCGCTATGGGGCTTTTGCAGTTTATCTACGTTTTATTTATGCTTCTTTAAATAATATACTCAAGACAGATTATGAAAGTGTTATGTTATGTTTTTGGAAAGGATGTTGTTGTAACACGTATTTGACTTTATGAATAAAAGTTTGTTGTTCTTCTGCTGTTTACAAATATGTGTTCTTATATCTGTCTTGTATATCTGTGACTTGTACTTATAAACCTCCACCAAAATTAGGGCATTCCCTTTGAGAGTGACCCTAACGGAGGTGGGGTGTTTCAAGGGTGGTGTCAGTGACCTACCAGCCCTGACATTTATATACTTTTCACCTATGTGGTTGTTGCTGTTGCGAGGCGCCTCGGTTTGATCGGACGATCCGGGTCCGATGTAGTCATTCGTTGGCTCATTTACACCCCAAAGGGTGGGGAAACGCAGTGTTCAGGAATTTTAATCCACATCGGTGGACCGGCCCTGACGATCCAAAGGCTTGACTGAGTACTTGCCTGAGGGGCGGGCTAGAGCGTCTCGAATTCGGTAAGGACTATCTTTTGCCTTGGTTCATGATGGAAATCCAATTTCCAAATACGTGACTGTGCGTTTTTGATTGTATACCTATATATATATATGGCGACATAGTGGTATGGGCATTAATGCCGTCTATGATTGATAGTTATGATTTGAAATTGTTTTCAAAACATATAAACACTAGCAATAATATCAAATGCCTTTGTTTTATTCGTATCAAGCATAATTTAGCCATTATAAGGAAAAAACTCTATCCTCCGGTTTGCGATGCATTGTGTGATGGGAACTGAGTCATATAACGGTTTCATTTTTTTTATAAAAAGCATAGCGTTGTTTAAAAGAAAGATTTGTTTTAAAGCACTGGCAATCCAATGGAGTAAACCTGTTCCACGAAAGTGGCGTGGTCCTGTGATTAGCCAATTATATATGTGTTGAGTGGATTTCTCATACCAGTCCCATGACTGACTCGTAGTTTGTTTCACTTTCAAACTCGGGTGCCCCTTTTTCTACACGGGCAGCCTTGTATTCAGGTTTAGCTGGTTCTTTCTGGATAGCTGGAGCTGAAGATGGATTCTATCATTTATCTCTTTTTATGCTGTTCGGCTCCTATTGTACATATTTTGTTTATTTCCGCTGTAGACATTTATGTATAGCTGAACTGTATTTGTACTAAGTAAGATCCTGTATACTGTGTAACTCTGATGATTACTTTTATCCAGTATATTTTGTTGTTCATTATCTGGTGTATTTATTTAATTTTGTTCTGCTATTATCTGTTTCTGTGTTATATTCCAAAGATAACCCTTGTTTCCGTCTGAACGGGATTTCGGGTCGTCTCAACGTGGTATCAGAGCTTTGGTTAAGCTTAGTTCTGGAATATAACATTTGAACGAACTCGTCAGAAATAGAACCAGTAGTGTTCTAGGACGGGTAACTCTATACAGATAGGATCAGCAATATCCTTGTTTGAGTAAAGCAGAATGAAATTACACCTTGATAGACACATTTACATTTGAAGTATGTGTTTCTATATTTTAAAATACCTTTTCTGTGACCTGACACTTGATCTGCTAATTGCAGAAGTACTAGAAAAATGAGTGCCAGGAACAGAAGGAATACAGAACCCGATCTAGAGGCTCTATTCAAGAGATATCGAAATCTGGGTGGAGCACAATTCTCGGGCAATGAATCTATTATTCAAACTCAAGCTTGGATGAGTTCTGTCGAAAGAATCTTTGAGCATATCCAGCTGAGAGATGACCAGAAACGGTTAGTAGCATCTTGGGCGCTCAAAGAAGAAGCTTTAATCTGGTGGGAAACAATCATCAAAGATAATCCAGAAGGTGATATCACCTGGGACAGATTCAAAGTGATTTTCCTAGAAAGATTTACTCCTCCCGAAGCAACCGAGAGATTATGTGATGAATTTTCTTATCTAATACAAGGTGATATGACCATCCCAGAATATCACAAGAAATTCAATGAACTTGCTCACTTTGCTCCCCATCTGATTCAGAATACAAAGAGGAAAAATCTGAGATTTATTCATGGGCTTCAAAGGAAATACCAGAATAAAGTATTGGGGCATGTGAAGCTTCCTTTCTCTGAAATGATATACATGGCTTATCAGTATGAAAATCTCCATAAAAAAGGAAATGACAGTATTTGGGTGATCGTAGATCGCTTCACGAAGACCGCCCATTTTATACCTGTCAGATCAAATAGAACCGCTCAGAGTCTGGCGCAGATTTACTTCAGGGAAATAGTTAGACTACATGGAGTGCCGCTCAGTATAGTCAGTGATAGAGATACAATATTCACTAGCAAATTCTGGGAGGCATTTCAAGTCGAGCTGGGAACGAAGTTAAACTTGAGCACCGCTTATCATCCTCAGTTAGACGGTCAGACTGAGAGGGTGAATCGCATTTTAGAAAATCTATTGCGGGCTTGTGTTCTAGATTTCGGTGGATCATGGGAAGACCATCTGCATTTGGATGAATTCTCTTATAACAACAGCTATCAGGCAAGCCTGACAATGTCGCCATTCGAAGCATTGTATGGTAGACCGTGCCGATCTCCTGCTTGTTGGGTCGAGCCTGGAAATAGACTTGTGTTAGGGCCTGATATGATTCGAGAAGCTGCCGACAAAGTCGATTTTATCAAAAAACGATTACTCGCCGCTCAAAGCCGACAAAAGAGTTATGCCGATAGAAGAAGAAGGGATGTATCCTTTGAAGTTGGTGACTATGTATATTTGAAAGTATCGCCGATGAGAGGAGTTATCCGGTTCGATAAAACTGGAAAGTTGGCGCCCAAATTCAAAGGTCCGTTTCCTATTCTGGAACGGATTGGGACTCTCGCATATAAAGTTAAATTGCCAGACTGGTTGCCTGGAGTGCATGATGTATTTCATATATCTCAACTTCGAAAGCACGTTCATGATCCAGACTTGATCGTGGAAGAAGCAGCTCAGCAGGATATTGAAATTACTCCAGAATTAGCTATGAGGCGAGAGCCGCTAAAGATAATAGGCAAAGAAACCAAAGAGCTGAGGAACAAGAAGGTTCGCTTAGTCAAAGTGCAATGGAGTGGAGATCCGCGAGATTGTACTTGGGAAACTGAGGAGAGCATTCAGAAAGCTTATCCTAGATGCCGAGTGGATATCTCTGATTGACTCTAGTGCAAGGTACATTTACCATACTTTGCATTACCATTTAATTCTCTACTCTGTTGTTATTTTCTTTTCATGGATGTGCACTTTTAAATTCTATAGGCTGAATGATTTTGAAAAGAGTATAGAGATTAATTAGTATATTTTTGAAGGTTAAAAACAATTGGGTCGGTTGTTGTGTTGTGTGATTGTAGATTTATCAAACCACTTTCGACTTTGTTCCTTTTCGGGGACGAAAAGTTTTAAGTGGGGGAGATTGTAATGACCCAGAAAATCTGAACCAATTTAAAAATTTTAAATTGGCTAAAATAATGGATTTTAAATATTTAAAATAAATATTTTAAATAATGGCGATGAAAACTGAGTTTGAATCGACAATTGAAAACGAATATAATTAATTATAATTATAAACAAGGCCTGAAATGGCGCTATAGTTTCGAAAAATCGAATTCAAACTTTGTCGGGGTGTACCGGGTGCAAAACAATCCGGATTTTAGTGAAACCAAAAACATTAGGATCTATTTGATGATATCTTTCTAACGAATCCGACCAATCGAAATTTCATAGCGGGAATCAAAAGATATGTCCAGTTGAAAATTCTGAATAGTCGCTATGGAATTCAGGCCCTTAAAAATGGACATTTTGCAAACGACCTCGGATTTCAACGAAACTACTTTTGTTGGGTCCGGGATGTCAAATTATTGCTAAGTTTCAAATTTCATAATTTTTCGAATCAATATGTGAGCATGGCAAAAGAAAACGTGTTTGACCAGTTTCAGTTGATTTTAATCGACTGGAAATTGGCCATTTTTCCAACGGTCTCAGAATTCGACGAAACTAGTTTTGTTAGGACCGTATCGTCAATACGAAGCTAGAAAATATTTTTCTGGAATTTTTAGAGTTAGTATGTGACCCCGGTAATTTGAAATGTACGTTAAAATTCAATATAGTGATTTAAATGTAAATTCAACGGAAACTGATTGTAACGATCAAATCAGCTTGCGATACATATCCCATTGTGTTCGGAATGGGGGTTAAACGCTATGGACGACAGGCGGTGGGCCTCGTTTAGAGGTCGTATGCAAAAGTCAACTTTTTGCAAAATTAAATAAATAAATAAATATTTAATTCCCTCCCTTTATCTTTCCTTCTGCCCCCCCCCCCCCCCGATTTCAGTAAACAGAAAAAAAAAGAAAAGAAAGGAGGAGCAGCTCGTCGCCTCCACCGAAGCTCCGCCCTCTCCCCCGTGCCAACCGCTCCACCCTCCGATCCCGCTCCCCCCTAGACGGCGACCGCGAAACCCCCTCCCTGCCCAATTCGCGAGTCCCCCCCCCCCCCTGAAGCATCGACGCCACCACCACCGAAGACCACTGCCTGCCGCCGACGTCTTCTTTTTTCCCCTCCTTCTTTGCAGGTTAAAGTAAGTATTTTATTTTATTTTTATTCATTAAAACTGATTTTTAAAAGGATTAAAACTGATTTTTAAAAGGATTAAAACTGATATTTTTAAAAGGATTAAAACTGATATTTTTAAAAGGATTAAAACTGATTTTTAAAAGGATTAAAACTGATTTTTAAAAGGATTAAAACTGATATTTTTAAAAGGATTAAAACTGATATTTTTAAAAGGATTAAAACTGATTTTTATAAAGGATTAAAACTGATTTTATTTTAAGATTTAAAATAGAAAAAGATTTGAACTTTAAATAGAAAAAGATTTGAACTTTAAATAGAAAAAGATTTGAATTTTAAATAGAGAAAGATTAGAACTTTAAAAAGAAAAAGATCAGATTTTTTTTAGAATAGAAAAGATCATATTTTTAAAATAGAAAAGACAGAATTTTTATTAAGTAGAAGAAGTAAGATATGATTTTTATATTTTTAAAGTAATAAAAATATAATTTTTACATCATAGGAATATTAAAAATATAATCTTTATTTTTGAAAAGGCGGAATCTATATTTTTGAAATTCGATTTTATATATCGAATAACATAGTAAAAATAGGATTTTTACATATGTAGAGAATACGGGCAACGAAAGCGACAAAAGGCGAGAAAGGCGAAGATTTCTCTATGTGAAGTTTCGTGCAGTTGGATAGCTATAGGTGAGAATTTCTCACTCTTCAATTTCTTTATCTATATATATATGTGTTGAAATAAAAGTGAATTGCTATATATATAATATATATATATATATATATATATATATATATCTACGCCCCTCGTCCACAAACCATGGACGATATTTATTGATTGAAATTGTTGTGAAAATTGATTGATAGCGAATGATTGTTTGGGATTGTTTGTGGTTGATATTGATTGATTGAGGTTGAAAAATACCCGTTTGTGGTTGAGAAATATTTGGTTGAAACCACATAGGATTAGTTTGTGGAAATGAAATAAATATATACATGCCGCATGCGTGCGAACTAGATGCATGATCCCCATTGTCAAAAACCGCGAGGTTTTAAGGTAGAGTGAGGAGCCGTACTAGGGACGGTCCCGGTTTTAACTACCCTGCCGTTATGCTGCCGAAATTTTGAATAATATTCGTGTGTTTGAATTATTTTCATATGCTTAAACTATATTTATTCCTTGTATAGAAAACCTTCATGTGTTGAATTGATATTCATTCGTTGATTAGAAATTCATGTGTTGAATGGTATTCATATTTTGAAATAAATTGTTTGATAATAAAAATCACATTTTTTCCTATATATAGAAACTATAGAAAACATTCATGTGTTGAATTGATATTCATTCGTTGATTAGAAATTCATGTGTTGAATGGTATTCATATTTTGAAATAAATTGTTTGATAATAAAAATCACATTTTTATCTATATATAGAAACTATAGAAAACATTCATGTGTTGAATTGATATTCATTCGTTGATTAGAAATTCATGTGTTGAATGGTATTCATATTTTGAAATAAATTGTTTGATAATAAAAATCACATTTTTATCTATATATAGAAACTATAGAAAACATTCATGTGTTGAATTGATATTCATTCGTTGATTAGAAATTCATGTGTTGAATGGTATTCATATTTTGAAATAAATTGTTTGATAATAAAAATCACATTTTTATCTATATATAAAAACTACAGAAAACATTCATGTGTTGAATTGATATTCATTCGTTGATTAGAAATTCATGTGTTGAATGGTATTCATATTTTGAAATAAATTGTTTGATAATAAAAATCACATTTTTATCTATATATAGAAACTATAGAAAACATTCATGTGTTGAATTGATATTCATTCGTTGATTAGAAATTCATGTGTTGAATGGTATTCATATTTTGAAATAAATTGTTTGATAATAAAAATCACATTTTTATCTATATATAGAAACTATAGAAAACATTCATGTGTTGAATTGATATTCATTCGTTGATTAGAAATTCATGTGTTGAATGGTATTCATATTTTGAAATAAATTGTTTGATAATAAAAATCACATTTTTATCTATATATAGAAACTATAGAAAACATTCATGTGTTGAATTGATATTCATTCGTTGATTAGAAATTCATGTGTTGAATGGTATTCATATTTTGAAATAAATTGTTTGATAATAAAAATCACCTTTTATCGACTATATGAACTGTGTAAAATAATCTCGTTAAGAAATTGTTTTATGATAAAAATCCTATTTTTATCACCTATATGAACTATATAGAAAAATAGTGTTTTGAAATGAATTGTTTTACAACAATAAAAAATCACATTTTTATTGTATGCATAAATCGTTGAAATGTGAAGTGTTAAAAATAGCCACTTGTTCAAAATAAACATATGTGAGTTGAAATATCCATTAATTAGCTAATGAAATGATTTGCACCTATGTATGTAACATTAGAATGAATGGTGTTTTTGAACCAAATAGAAATCAAATATGAAGTTGGATAGAAAACGATAAATGATAAGAACTGTATATATATGTACATGCATATTCATTGAACAGGTTATAGCAAAGGGGCTAGAGAAGAGGAATAAAATTTTGTGCCCGACAAATAGGTACACATTTACTGTTTTGTTTGGGTGATGATTTTGAGCCTGTTGGCTAGCCGCTTGGCTTTTTCTTTTTCTTTTTGAGATTAGAAGGACCGGGAAAGCTATTTGCGATTTCCCGATGCTCCCGGTGCAGGTGAGGTTATGGCGAAATTTTCCAAAATTTTAAGGCGTTAGTGAAAAATTTGAAGTGAAAACGATATTGAAATCATTGAATGAACTATATTTATATAAATATATAAATATAAATAAAATTAAAACGAAACATAGTCGTGCAGTTCGTGTTTTGAAACCGTGTTTTCAAACAACTAGTACGGGAAATCCGACCATTGGATTTTCCCGAAACCTCAACCGTCGGGTCCGCCTTGGAAATATCTTTCCAACGGCACCAACCTTGTAAAAATCCAACGGTTGGATTGTCTGGAATGTTTAATTCAAATCTGAAGAAAAACAGCGCCAGAAGCGATTATATTTATATATATATATATATAAATATAATTATATATTTAATCGAATAACGACGCTGCAGTTCATATTTTGAAATCGAAAATTCAAACGATTGTACCGGGAGATCCGACCGTCGGATTTTCCCGAAACTGGAACCGTTGGATTCGTTTTGAAAAGACCTTTCTAATGATGTAAATTTTGTGAAGATCCAACGGTTAGATTTCCAGATATGTGTAAATCAAATCTGAAGAAAAACAGCGCCACGGCCGCTTTATGGCCCGAAGCGTCGTTTTGAATAAATTAGCTATTTTAAAATAAATAAAAATAGCGATAAATAGTTATAAAATATCATAAGCGATATGGAATGGACATAAACTGAATTTGCTCGATTTATGTTGTATTTGATGGTTGAATGTGTTTGGTGTGAAAATTACATTAAAGAACACAATTGGTGTTGTCGAATAATTTAACCATTGAAATAAATTGATTTGAAATTCTAAAAATACGTGAATCATTTGAAAAGGCCGAGTTAATTCTCATTTCAAATAATTGACCGACGATTGAAATTCGAAGATGAAGACGACGGTCGAAGACCGGAGATCTTCACCTCGTTTGGATGGTAACCGAGGTCCTGATTGGGAGGCATCCCGAAATATGGATAATGAGTGGTGATCGTCCAGACGTACGTGGTGATCGATGGGTTTGCGAGGTATTTAGTGCCTCCGGTTTCGTTCAGACCCAGAACGGACTTGTAAATGGACTGTGTGTCTGACATAGGATTTATTCTGTGTGGCATGCTAAGATGCAGTGATCAGGGCTTCTGTTGAAAAGCAAAGTCTTGTGGTGATGATCAAAGCACCGCCTGTGTGGCGTAGCTTTGTGTATAACGTGAATTCGCGAGCCTCACACCCCGGTATGAACCTAAAACGGGAGAGGACATCAGGGAGGGCCTGCGTTTCTTTCTAGCTAGGGTGGTGTCAGTGACCTACCAGCCCTGACATTTATATACTTTTCACCTATGTGGTTGTTGCTGTTGCGAGGCGCCTCGGTTTGATCGGACGATCCGGGTCCGATGTAGTCATTCGTTGGCTCATTTACACCCCAAAGGGTGGGGAAACGCAGTGTTCAGGAATTTTAATCCACATCGGTGGACCGGCCCTGACGATCCAAAGGCTTGACTGAGTACTTGCCTGAGGGGCGGGCTAGAGCGTCTCGAATTCGGTAAGGACTATCTTTTGCCTTGGTTCATGATGGAAATCCAATTTCCAAATACGTGACTGTGCGGTTTTGATTGTATACCTATATATATATGGCGACATAGTGGTATGGGGCATTAATGCCGTCTATGATTGATAGTTATGATTTGAAATTGTTTTCAAAACATATAAACACTAGCAATAATATCAAATGCCTTTATTTTATTCGTATCAAGCATAATTTAGCCGTTATAAGGAAAAAAAATCTATCCTCCGGTTTGCGTTGCATTGTGTGATGGGAACTGAGTCTTATAACGGTTTCATTTTTTTTTATAAAAAGCATAGCGTTGTTTAAAAGAAAGATTTGTTTTAAAGCACTGGCAATCCAATGGAGTAAACCCGTTCCACGAAAGTGACATGGTCCTGTGATTAGCCAATTATATATGTGTTGAGTGGATTTCTCATACCAGTCCCATGACTGACTCGTAGTTTGTTTCACTTTCAAACTCGGGTGCCCCTTTTTCTACACGGGCAGCCTTGTATTCAGGTTTAGCTGGTTCTTTCTGGATAGCTGGAGCTGAAGATGGATTCTATCATTTATCTCTTTTTATGCTGTTCGGCTCCTATTGTACATATTTTGTTTATTTCCGCTGTAGACATTTATGTATAGCTGAACTGTATTTGTACTAAGTAAGATCCTGTATACTGTGTAACTCTGATGATTACTTTTATCCAGTATATTTTGTTGTTCATTATCTGGTGTATTTATTTAATTTTGTTCTGCTATTATCTGTTTCTGTGTTATATTCCAAAGATAACCCTTGTTTCCGTCTGAACAGGATTTCGGGTCGTCTCATTTCTGTTTATAATGTTACTGTTCGAGTATTGTTTGATACCGGAGCTTCCCATTCCTTCATATCTAGTGACCTGGTTGGTAGGTTGGGATTGGAACCCGAGATAGTCGATAGACCTTTGGCAGTGACGGACCTGATTGGTGGTTCGACTAGCCTTTGTATGATTTGTCGTAATGTGGTCTTATCGAGTCATAGATGCATGTTTGTTTGTGACTGCTTTGTTTTGGGATTTACTGGGTTTGGCATTATTTTGGGAGTCGATTGGCTCCAAAGATACGGGGTGGTGGTAGACTATGATGGCTTTTTGGTGACAGTTAGAGCGGATGATGGGCGGAGGGTAGTGTTTGGTGGTCTACCTAGTGATGGGATAATGGCTAGTTTTCTAAATTCCCTCGACATCCCGCATGACGAGTTGTTAGATGTGCCCGTGGTTGACCATTATCCGGACGTCTTCGAGGAAGTGACCGGACTTCCACCACACCGAGAGATTGAGTTCCGTATTAATTTAGTGAAAGATGCCTGACCTATAGTGATGCCGCTTCGTCATATGGCACCAAGGGAGCAGTGAGAGCTCGGGGTGCAAGTAAACGATCTTTTGAAGAAGGGATTTATCAGAAGTAGTGTTTCTGAGTAGGGAGCACCAGTTGTGTTTGCTTCCAAGGCAGATGGTTCCCTTCGTTTGTGTGTGGACTACCGCGAGTTGAATAAGGTAACGAGGAAGAATCAGTATTCTTTACCGCGGATAGATGATTTGTTTTATTAGTTGAGTGGCGTGAGAGTGTTCTCCTAGTTGGATCTCGCGACAGGTTTTCATCAGCTTAGAGTGGAAGCTGAGAGTATAGCTAAAACGGCATTTCGGATGCCGTCTGGATTCTATGAGTGGTTGGTCATGCCATTCGGGTTGACCAATGCACCCGCATATTTTGTGGATCTTATGAATAGGGTATTCAGAGATCAGTTGAATAAGTTTGTTCTTGTGTTCGTAGACGATATCTTGGTTTATTCAGGGACAGAGGAAGAACACACAAGGAACATTTGAGGATAGTGATGGAGGTGTTGAGAAAACACCAATTGAAAGCAAAGTTTTCTAAGTGTCACTTTTGGAGGAGGGAAGTGAGATTCTTGGGCCATGTTGTTTCAGAGAATGGTATTGCCATTGACCCTGCGAAAGTGGCTACGGTGCAAGATTGGTCTACGCCCAAGAACGCAACAGATGTAAGAAGTTTCTTGGGGTTTGCTAGATATTGTCGTAAGTTTATCCAAGACTTCTCCAAGATAGCAACACCGTTGACTCAATTGACCAAGAAGAATCAAGCTTTCGTCTGGGACGAAAAGTGCGAGAATGCATTTAAGAGTCTAAAGGAAAAGTTGTCATGTGCACTAGTGTTAGTCATCCCTAAAGTGAATGAAGAGATATCCTACCCACGATTTGGAATTGGCAGCGATCATGTTCGCATTGAATATAAGGAGACATTATCTCTTGGGAGAAAGATTCGAGTTGTTTACCTATCATAAATCGTTAAAGTATCTTTTCTCACAGAAGGATCTAAATCTCCGACAGCAAAGATGATTAGAATTCTTGGCTTCCTACGATTTTGATATCACATACACACCAGGAAAGGGCAATAAGGTGGCTGATGCGTTGAGTAGAAGACATGCCAATTTAGGGGCTATGTTTCTAGAATGGAAGCAGCTAGAGTACATCGCTGGGTATGATTTCAGACCAAAGTGCGAATTAGATCCAGAAATGTTAGCAAATTTGATGATCAGACCCACTTTGATTGAGCGGATCGGTTCCAGTCAGAGGGGCGATCCTAACTTATTGAAAATCATCCACAAGTTAGAGATGGGCATTGATGAGGAGATGAACGAGTATGGGCTTGATCGAGATGGATGGCTTAGAAAGAATGGAATACTAGTTGTACCAATGTCAATGGATTGAGAGATGAAGTGCTTAGAGAATGTCATCACTCAAAATTGACTATACGCCCAGGTGGTAATAAGATGTATCGAGACATGAAGCAGACCTACTACTGGGAAGGGAAGAAAAGAGACGTTGGGAAGTTTATATCCAAATGCATGAATTGCCAACTAGTTAAAGCTGAGCAAAAGAAGCCTAGTGGTTTGTTGCAACCATTAGAAGTTCCAAAATGGAAATTGGAACAAGTCTCAATGGATTTCATTGATCAGTTACCAAGGAGTAGGTCGGGCCATGATAGCATTTGGGTGATTGTGGACCGATTGACCAAGCGTGCAAGATTTATACCCGTCAAGTCGAATAGAATGGCAGCTAAGTTAGCTGAGCTATATATGAAATGGGTAGTGATATTTCATGGTGTAACTAAAAGCATTGTGAGTGACCGAGACCCGTTGTTTACTAGTGGGTTTTGGAAGAGCTTACAAGAGGCGTTAGGATCAGAATTACACCTCAGTGTCGCGTATCATCCTCAAACCGACGGTTAGACAGAGAGGGTGAATCGTATATTGGAGGATCTCTAAAGAGCTTGTATATTGGATTTGGTGGATCATGGGATGACCATTTGCATCTAGTAGAATTTGCATATAATAATAGTTATTAATCCAGTATTGGTATGGCTCCATTTGAAGTTTTGTACGGAAGACGATGTAACTCACCGCCATGATGGTTAGAAACTGGTGAGAAGTTTGTGCTTGGACCAAATGTGATAAGAGAAACTTCAAATAAGATTAAGGTTATCCAACAGCGAATGAAGGCTGCTCAAGACAGACAGAAGAGTTATGCTGATAAAAGGAGAAAAGATTTAAAATTCTCCATTGGTGACTTGGTGTTTGTCAAGATTTCTCCGTTAAAGAGCATGATTCGATTTGGCAGGAGAGGCAAGTTTGCACCAAGATTTGTTGGTCCATTCCCAGTTCTTGAGAAAATTGAGAATTTGGCATATAAAGTTGAATTACCCGAGAAGATGGCAGGAGTTCACAACGTATTTCATGTTTCCCAGTTAAGGAAATTCATGCACGACCCTAGTGTGACTATTTCACTGGATCAGTTGGACGATATCGAGGTTGAACCCGAGGCGGTTGGGAACAGCAGGCCTATGCGTACTGTTGGAACGATACGAAGAAGCTTTGAAGGAAGGAGGTGAAACCAGTCAAAGTTCAGTGGGGTTATGATGAGGAAGACTGTACTTGGGAAATAGAGGAGGACATAAGGAAGAAGTATCTAGAACTCTTTGCCTAGTAAGGTTTTTATATCGGTATAGTACTCCCTTGTTAGTAAACCACATGCTAGGATAGGCTTGTTGTTTTGTATGCTTTATTGTTTTGTTAATGATTGGTAGGCATGCGGGATCCTTTGTGTGTTTTGGGTTAAGGAATTTCGGGGACGAAATTTCTTAAGGGGGGGGGGGGGAATGTAATGACCCGCATTCTACGCATCAGAGGATCGTAGAATATTTATTTCTTTCCCATGCGAAGTCGTATGGTTATGCAACTTTGGGAGATGACTATTTTGGTCATTTCCATGTTCATGATTTTTTGCCGATTTTAAAATGACCATTTCGCCCCTAGCTGATCTAGTTTCAGCCATAACTTTTGATTGGTAAGGAGTTTAGACCTGAAACTACTTCCATTGGATTCGGATGATGGTTTACAATTCCGTAGAGTGGTCACATTAGCCAAACGGACTCACCGTTTGGGAGATATGGCTGAAACAATGTTTAGAAGGTGAAAAACTGCTTAACCAGGCTTAATTGGGTAGTTAATAGCTTGGCCCAATGGGGGATTTCAGGATTAAAGGTATATAAGGGCTGATTAGGGTTAGAAAACATTTCTTTAGACACTTTTTCAGCCGCCACTTTCATTCTTGGAACCCTAGTAATGGCCTCCAACATCTAGAATCACCTCTAATCAAGTATTAGCCTAATCTTCACCAAATTAAGGAGAAATAGCACCAAAGCAAGGCTAGAACTGCTGTATAGCCTTGGGGACAATACCAAACAGAAGATAATTTCAGATTTGGTATTTTGTTTGTGGCTAAGGTGAGTGATTAGCACCTTTTTACACTAATTATGGCTAATTAGGATTGATTAGTGTTAATTAGAGAATTTAAACATAATTAAATTCTGGGTAAATATTTATAAATTTCGAAATATTGTTTTAGGCCGTTGTTAGAAAATTTGGTTAATTTGGTTAAGTTTTGCTAGTCATATCATTAGTTATAACATGATTAAGGAAAATATGTGTTCTTGGGTTGTTTGATCCGTTTTGACATGTTAATTCATTATTTTGGTGTTTATGGTTAGTTCTCTATTTTGCTATGACTGTATGGTATGCTTTTTGATTGATTGGAAGAGTTAGACTGGTCGAAAACGCCATCGTATGGCGTAAAACAGTCGCTGGAAAAGTTGCAGGAAATGTACAGAGTATCAGACTGGATCGGATCAGGTATGGGGCTCGGATCGAGTAAGGGGACTGGGCAAAGGGATTTGATTCGGATCAGAACTTGGCACCTGAGAAGACTTGGCAAGTAGGAAGGCCATTTGCGTTGAGTTGGGGTTGAGATTGGACCAAAGCTTGGCATGGAGATCGGATCGGACTCGGGCTAGGGAGCGGGGTCGGTTCGGAGGACCAAGGAGACCAGGAACGCCGAACCGAACCAAATTTGATGTGGAGAACACCATATATCGAACCGAACTGGATTGATGATGAGGGAATGGAGTAAGCCTAACCCAACCAGGGAAGGAGAATCGAACCGAACTGCATCTGGAGGCCGAACCGAACCGGGTTGGAGCTACGATTACGCGATGACTCTTCTGAAGACCAACTCCAATTCGACCAAAACCCGAGATGCAAAGCCAGTCCAAATGGGAGGTTATTACTCAGGATCCAAATGGGATCAATGGGTTAACTTCATGAATTGAGCTTTGCTGCGGGACGTGTGCTAAGGGGTTATCGACGTCTAAAGCTTTGATTCACCACGAAAAGACAAGTGTTAGTCTGCGGATCAGTGCAGTGGGGTAGTTACTACTCCATTGGGTAGAGTGATCGTAGCATGGCTATGAGCCATTGCAGTGGAGTCTTCATGACTTCATGGGGTAGAGTGGACATAGCAAGGACAAGTGGCTATGGATCAGTGCAGTGTAGTCGCAATGACTCCATGGGGTAGAGTGATCATAGCAGGGTGATCAAAGTGGTGGATATCGTATGCTTTACGCACTGAGTGAGAGATGTGAGGATGGTTGCTGTGATTGATTGTTTCACATCACTCTGTCATGCACACCCCCACCCCCGTATTCTTCACACTATATGTTAGTGGCACTTTACAGTATTGTACAGTATGTAGTGCTAACTCTTTGGTTGCAGGCAGGTTCAGGTATGGTTTAGTACACCTGTCATTGTTATGTTTTGCTTCTTATCGCTCATACCAGACTTTTGTCTGACCCAGAGTTTTATGTCTCTTCTTATTGCTCTGGGTGTTCTTAAACGGGCAGACTAGAGACATGTCAGGTGATTATGCACGAGTAGTTGTACCAGAGACGGGTAGGAGGCTCCTACGTATTATCTACATATATTCTCCCTGTGTCGCTGCTGGTCACTGCTTTGGGCATTAGTAGTGTACCTTCCTATTTTCTTTAGAGATAGTTTTCAAAAGTTGTAATAATGATGATGTGGAACATAAGCTGTATTTGAATTTTCTACTGTTATGATGTCTAGTTTTCAGCTTATGCACTATCTCACCTGTTTTATGTCAAGTATGTTATTATTATATTTTATTCCTTGAGTTGTGAGACATTCTACAGGTTCCTTGTTCGTTCAAATACCCTTCCTTTCCTTTTTTTGGCGATCGTCCCGTGCTGGTAAGACATTGGCACATCGCACTTTCATTGAAATGTCAGCTAGTGCGGGGTGGGCCGTCACATTTGCAATTTATAACACGAAATCTCCAATTTTCTCTTTCATTAGAAAATTTGAATTAAATCAATTCCAACGTTTATTGTTTCACCGAATTCCTACTTATATTGGATCCGGTATATTCATTTGAAGTTCAAATCGTAAATTATGAACTACCACGCCATTTCGAGCTCGTTTTATAATTATATATAAACTAAAAGTTCTAACTTCGTTTTATAAATGAATTATATATTTTAAATCCATTTAAAATTTCAAATTAATGTTTAATATAATAATATATATTAAATATGTAACTACGGGAAATACGGGATGTTACGCAAAATATATATTGAAGATGGATAGGCTGAAAGTTAGATGCTTGATTTTGGAGCATAATATTTGTCTGGAGAAGGTAAAGAGGTTATGCGACCAAATTATGTAATTGGTAATTTAGTTAATCATAATAATTATTTTAATCATAAACTATTATTTTAATTTGTTTTAATTTGTAATAATAACAAAAGTTGACGAGACTGGATTCATTGGAATCGCAGAGACAAAGGCTACGTGTAGGTGCTGATTGGGTTTAGCATTAGAGCTGCTTGAAATTTTGTTTAATTTTAAAAGCCTGTTTAAAATTAAACGAAACAACGCGAATCGTCAATCGAAAATAAAATTGTGAGTTAACTCTCATACCATCTGGAATATTATGATATGGTTAAATTCATATAACTTAAATTTATTGTTGATAAAATAAATTGGACGATTGGTTGCCTTGGATGCCTGTTAATTATTTAATGGTTTTCGACGTTTATATTAACATCGTATAGGTTGATTAGTTGAAATATTATTCTATATGCTGTTATAAAATAATTTTGTGAGCTATGATGCAGGAAAGGACAGGTTGGAGGGATCTAACTGGATTCCTCAAATAAGTTTTACGCATCTACTTTTCATGTTATTTATTTATGAGTTGTTCACCCAAATACGTTATATTCTATTTAGATGTTAATTATTGACTAGATGTTGATCGTTGAATTTAGATTCTATGATCATTGTACTGTTAATCAATAGACAGTATTGATTAAGTGGTTGACAGTGAATGGTCTAAACCTGTCTTTTTTAGACGTTAATTTGTCGTTAGGCGAATTGACGAAGTTTTAGGTTATAAAATTTATTTTTATAACTGAATTGAAGTTTCAAATTTATACCATATAAGTCACTTAAAATAGATATTTTTATAAATATATTTATAATCGTATTTTCAAATAATTATTAAACGGTTTATGTTCTTATGTTTATCATAAGGGAAAGCAAGAATTTGCTGAAAGATTGATAATCTGAGATAATTGTTCAAGGGAAAAATTAAGCAGGTCTATATTAAATTAATTATATATATTTTTTATTCAATAAGAGGTATTTGTGGAAACCATTTAGCATGTTAACGATGCTTTACCTTGACTTAGTCAACTATTCCAATTGAAAATGCTATTTTAAAATGGTATTTAATTGAATTTGTTTTCAATAAATAATTGTTTAAACGTAGAAGATATCCTTAAATATAGAAGTTAATTATTATTTAATTAACAGTGGTTTGAAGTGATTATCGAATTGTTTAAAAATAATTGATCATTCTATTTTGGTTCAAAATAAAAGTAACTATTTTTATTTAGTTGGTTATTATTTTAGTAACCAAGACGATGACTTTTAAATTGGATTTTATTTAAAAAGAAAATCGAGTAAGATTTGATTGAAATCGGTAAGATGTTCTTTAAAAGAAATTTTTATTTTTACAAATATTTTTACAAAAAACATTTGTAAAAAGGGAATTAAAGGCTATGCAATGAATATAAATAAGATTTTACCAAACTAAGGGAAACGAAAAGAGTTTCAAAGTGATGACTAATAGATAGATTATGATAAAGCGTTTAATGTACAAATCTAGTTTTGTAAATATATTAAAGAGGTTTATACCTAAAAGCTTGTAATTTGATTAAGTAAAAGAGGTTTCCAAATATGAAGTATGGTTTACAAAACCATACGTTAAACGAAATAGTAAATAGAATTAATATGGTATTAATGTTATGGGGTTTTGAGTTATAAAATTCTATCTATCTTGAGATAAGAGTGTTGTTGATCATGGCTTGAGAGGTAAATGGAATACCCCAACTTGAATGATTTCACTATTATCAAGTGATGATATTAGTTGTAACGGTAGGGGAAGTAAAAAGAGATGTTGCGAATATTTCCAAATTAAAGGAAAGATAAAAGGGTTTTAAAAGGATATTTTGAATATAAGGAAAAATAACTGGTTTGTGTGATATAGAGATATTTTTCCAAAGTAGTAAAAAGGAATTTTTGATATACGCAAATGATGGAAAGATGTAGTTTTGTTTTTAATTGTTTGGTTGGGAAATGAAATATAAGAGACTATATGGGTTGAAATGAAATTTGATTTTGGGATTATAATTTCCATAACGAGTGTATAAATTTTAATTGATAAGAATTAACCGTTATGGTTATATTATTAAAATACGTCGTTTAACATTAGTTAGCATAGATAAGATTTGGTAATTTAATTATGCCGAGTGGTCAAAGTATAGGAAATGATATTTTTCGGATAATGAAAATAAAAGTGGCTTTTGTGAAATATAATTATATGTCGAATTAAAGGAAATAATAAGATGCATTTGTTAAGGATGTTTATGATAAAAAGGGATTGGTTGAAATAAATTATAGAATCAACTTTTAATCGATATAATGGTTTGAATAAATGGTTTGAAATGAATGGGCCTGAGCTTCCGAAGTACTGATCTATACTGTTTAAGTTGATAGTTAAAACCCCAACTATCAATGAATATCATTTGGACCTTTGACGAGTTAGTTCGAAGAGACCGAGATGGGAACTAGATCCAAAACCACTTCAAACCAACTATCCGTTCGCAACTAACTTGCAGGCATATAAAGATGGAGCACTAAAAACCGTTGATCTTCATGACTGGAAGAACTACACATTAAAATTTCTCTAGTTTGGTCACTGGAGTTATTATGACTTGTGATTCTTTCGTGATAGAAATCTTCGGATTTCATGGACCACTCGCTACTGACCCTTAGGGTAATTCCTATATAGGATGTGGTAGGAGGGCGCCTTCGGTTCATCTTGTTCCTAGATGATTTGTATAGACGAATGTCTGACAAAATATTTCCTAAGGGTCACATATGTTGATTTTTACAAATATACTAAGTTTATTGGCGGATAAGACATCTTCTCATAGCTTAACACCCATAGTGTATTTGTGGATGTCAATTAGTGATTTGATGGACCTGACAATGTGGCATTCAAAGTAAATTATGATGTGATGTTCTCTAAAGGAAAACATAACCTCAAGCCTCACAACCGGGAAATGACAAAAATCGGGCAGGCAGCATGGCTAATTGGGTCGCACCCAAGCAGAGTGTATTATCACTATCTAGAGAAAATACTTATTTGTTTCTTCTGTCGATTCTGTATCTTACAGAGTACGATTGGACGCCGGACAACTGTGGGTGATAATATATTCAATACACTCAAACTGAATGAGTGGTCGGTCATGTGTGGCCGGGTTGCAAGATGTTCTTGTTGATCCCAATGTATCCCCTTTGGAGTACGCTGATCAGAAGGTTGTCCCATACCTTGTCATGTTGGAAATCCAATCTCTAATAAGCACCTTGAGGTTTTCTATTATATAATAAATATGTAGAGCGTGAGATGCAAGTGTTCTGCTAGATGGTTATTCATTTGAGATTTGATAGACACTATTATAATATCACCTGATTTGATATATCAAAAATTTTTTGGGTTATCGTAAGGTAAAAATCGTCCGTGTTTATGTATTAACTGGTCTTACAGTTATCCTTTTCTTTCAAAAAGAGTTTCAAAAGTTAAGCAAGTTGTTTGTCATGTGAATTTATCACTAAAAGTATTCCAGACTGATTCGGGTGAATTTTGCTTTGCTTCAAATGTGCTCGGGTCAAACCGAGTATATTATCAAGTTAGGTATCGCTTGGAGCTTCATAAGAGCAGCAGGAGTCAAGAAGTAATTCCATATTTTTCTGGTAGTAAGTACTTTCGCTATGTGAATTGTATTGATCTGTGTTGTACTCTGATGTTGTAATCATATATATATATATATATATATATATATACACCGTTTCTTTGTGTAAAGCATTTTAGCATATTATATTTTGTCCATTTCGCTTGAGACCCTGATCTTTTTACTCTTCTATTCTAATATTTCTTTCTTTCTTTTCTCACCCTCTAACTTATTTACCCTAACTATCTGATTTTCTGTGTAATTTGAGTTGACATGGGTTGTTAGATGTTGGCTTAAACTGTACGAAAAAAGGGCAGTTACGGGGTACAACTCGTTAGAGCAGAATGAAGAAATTCATCAGAGATAGAATTAGTAATATCCTATAATAATAACAACTCATTAGAGATTAGATCAATAGTATCCTAGAACGAGTTAAGAGTATTACATCTTCCCTCCTTTTCGAGGACGAAAAGTTTTTTAAGTGGGGAGGTTGTAATGACCTGAAATTTTGGAACCAATTTAAAATTTTGAAAATACGAGTTTTTGAGAATTTAAAATAACCGTGCACAGTTCCTGATACGTACACTCTTTTTTAAATATGATTTTAAATTTATAACGGTCAGATAAATTATTTAAATTAGTTTTGTCAACTTACTAGTTTAAACAATTTTGGTCAGAAACACTAACCGAAATTGTAAATTTTGAGTTAAGTCTTTGAATACGATTTATTTAATAGTTAAGACAAGGTTAGTAAACCTTTAAATTTAATTTAAAAGTGAAAATTTTGAAAATCAATATCTTAATATTATTTAGATGACCTGATAAAGGACCATTTTTGAAACTGTCTCGGAATATGACAAAACCAATTTTATTGCATATGTAATATTGAAATATAGCAGGATTTAAAATTTCATAATTTTTGGAGTTTGTATGTATACGTGCGTCATATAAACGTGTGTTGAAAAGCTAGTCAAAATTCGTTAAAAGCTAGAAATAAGGCCATTTTTCAAATGGTCACCGAATTCAATGACACTAGACTCGTTAAAACCGTAATTGTGAAATGTAGCGAGATTTCAAATTTCGTAATTTTTGAAGTTAATATGTGGTCATATGACTAGAAACAAATTTGCATAGCATAATCGGTTAAGAAGTATTTAACTTCCTTATACACAACTTTCCATAAGCCATCATTATTAGACACATCATGTACCCTTGAGACAATTGTCAATTTCTTCCTAATGTTCCCTTCCCACTATACTTAAGCACATGCCTCACTTTTCTTTTGTTCTCTTTATTCTATTTTCATTTTACTTTTCTGTTCTTCCTTAAGCTTTCTCTTCCTCCTCCTTGCAAATAGCTGCCACCACCTAGAGCTCCTCCCCCACCTATGTAACCGTCTTTCACCTCCTTCCCCTTACCATAGCCTTCTCCTCCCCTTAAAACTTCCAAAACACCTCCTTTTACACCAAATTGCTACTATACCTAAATTAAACCTAAAAAGCACCCACCTTTCCACCTCTACACCCCACAACCAGCCGTCATACGTACGCCTAACCCCCCTTCAACACCTGTGTGGCCAAATACGTGGGGCTATGTAACATCCCATATTTTTGAATATTAATTACGAATATTTAATTCTGTTTTAGATATTGATTTAATGGACTTTTATATTGAGTTTATATAATAAAACTTAGTTTGAACATCTAATTTTATACTATAATTAAAACGAACTCGTAACGGTGCAGTAGTTCATAATATTGAGGTTTGTACTTTAAGAATATATGGGATCCGTTATAAGTCGGATTTCTATGAAACAAGAAATGTTTGAATCTGTTGGATAGTGATTTTCTAATGAAAGAGAAAAATTGAGATTTCAGCTTACATATTGTGAGATATGTTCAAATTAAATTTTCAATAGTTGCTATGTAATTGTTTTTAAATCATATCAATTTATTTATAAATATAAAATGATTTTTATATAAACAGAGCATCGTTTAATTCAAAGTTCTGAACGTTGAGTTTGTAATTGGTTTAATTCGAAGTTATATATATTCCATTTGAATATATTTGTTAATAATAATTTGTTATTTTTACCACTAAATTATTTTGGACTTAATATATATTTTATCGATATTGTATATGTTTTAGAAATAACCGTTTTTCAAACAACCTCCATTTTTTATGAAACAAATTTTATTGGAATATTTATGGCTTGTTATTGTTAAATTTCAAGTTTGGAGCCAAACGGAGTTGTTTTGTCTGTAGACAAAATTTAAAGGTGAAGTAATAAATTAAAATAAGGTCATTTTTGCAAACGGGGTCAGATTTTGATGAAACGAGTTTCCTTGGGTTTGTACTCTCAAGACGTAGCTACACGTCCGTTTTCGTCGTGTTTGGAGATCGTGTATGTTAGTGCGAATTTAACAGTCAACGTTAAATCACGGTACCATGTAAAATCTAAAACCTTAAGTATATAACCTACCCTAAATCTAACAGAATGTGTACTTGCAGCCTGTTTTAATATGACATACAACCCTCCCCAGTTGTTTACGCATCCACCATTTCACCTCAGCACTGCTTCATGTTTCCAAAACACACTGCTATTCTATTTTTACATACGCCGACCTAACATTTATTTTAACCTTCAACTGACCAAACATTTAAGGCTCGCACAACTACCCTATACACATGTAACAACCCATTTTTTGGTCGATTTATTTTCGAATATTTAATATTTATTTTAAATATTTAGTTGATAATATAAATTAATTTTTAATTATCGAATTAATAATCGATTTTGATTTAATATCGAATATATTAAATTATCGTAATACGAGAAATAATTCAATTCGAGATTTAAAACTGAACTGAAAACAGTTCAGATAATCAATACAAACGTCTGTTTGAATTAGAATAATAATAATATATTATCGAAAAATTTATTTGTTTTGAATTTAAATTATATTATATCAATTTAATATGGTTATTTTATATATACGTTGGAATAAAATTTTATAGTCTATTCTTTTGAGTCCAAAATAATGTAAATACGTTGAAACGTCAGTCGGTAGGTTACAATAGCGGTTCGTGATGTTGAGTTATGAACCCCCGATATATTTTTAGTGGATAGGATCGAAATGAAATCGATATCTATTTAAAAAGAATAAAAATCCCTTAATGTCTAATCGTATTTAATACAAATCAAATCGTAGTTAATTATATGTACTTAGCCTACCCTACCTTTGTACCATATACTGATCCAATTCCTTAACCCCTAAGTGTTTGTCACCTATAAATCGTGACAAACTCTTTCTCTAGTTCTCTTCTGTTTTCATTCCTCAGAAAATCAAAACAATGAAATTTAAACCACACCCGCTTTAATTCTTTTAAGATCGATTGAAGCTTCAATAACTATTCCCTTCTAAAATCAAACCCTTTGAGACCTTCGTTCCATGTCGAAGTCATTTATACGGGTGCGATGTTTGTGTTCGATGATCAAATTTAAACAAAGATTTGTGCTTTTGCTTTCTGGGTTCGTTTGGGTAGAAAGCTTCTCGCGATGGAAAGTAGCTCGAGTTCAACACTTGGTAGCGCGTCAAAAGGAGATCGAGATGTTGATTTCCATGTCTTAGTGGCAGCGTGATGAAGTCGACGAGGTGGAATTGGGGATGGAAGTCACGATCAATTTTAGGTGACGCTGAGCAATGGTGAGGTCGGCTTTGTGGTGGTAGCATCGGAAGGTTCGACTTGTTTTTGGGATGATACATGTAGCAGTGATTTTGGGGTGTAGTTTCGAGTTCTGAAGATCCTGTACTTGTGAGGTGAATAGTTAGTGGAAATTGAGGAGTGAAGCTGTTAGTATCTTTACTGTGGCAGCAATCCACGTCACCGCTTTTGTCCTAGGGTGTTCGATAGCTTGGTTTTTGTGAAGATTGGGGAAAGGCAGTTTAAGCTGCTATTGTTTGAAGGTGACCAAGCCTTGCTCGGTAAAGACGGGGTTGATAAAATGTGGGTGGTTAAAAGTGTGGTTTTGGCAGGATGACATATGAGATGAAGGTGAAGCTCATGCTAGTGCTGAGGAACTGTTTGCTGAAACGAGATTGTCGGTTTTGGGTTGGTAGTGGAGAATTGATGCAATAGGGTTTAGAGAAGAAGTAGACTATGTATTAAGGTAATTTAATGCAATCAATAAATTAGATTAAATCATTTTGATTAGTGTTTAAATGTTTTTTTAAAACAAATAAATAGATCGATTCTTATAAAATCAAATTCGTATGATAATAGATGCTAGTAAAACAAATTATGTTGGAACTGTATGGATAAGGCTGTGCATTCGAGTTGAATTCAAAGTCACCGGAGTTAATTGGAATTTTCCATTAAATTAAACACTTGTTTAATTTAATCGCAAAATAATCGTTGTTTCGACGAATAAAAATCACAGTGAGTAAATCTCACTTATATTTTTATTTAGAATCATTTTATTCACTAAAATAATTGTTCGTTGGTTGTTTGCATGCATTGAAATAATATTGTGGTTGTTAAATATATATTAGTTATCTAGGATAGGTGTTTGTGGCTATTATATATATATATATATATATATATATATTGGTGGTTGGATTCCCGTAGTACCATTAGTGGATGCCCGCCGTATCATCAGCGGATGACCCTATACGCCACATGCTATGATAGCGGATGACCTTCACACCGCGATATCCTGCCATAAAGTAGGATGGGTATTATTTCTGTTGGCTAACATCTATGGATGCAGGAAAACGGGTTGAAGGGATCCAACTGGATTCCTCAAAAATATTATTATTTGTTTGTTCCACATATATTATCATATATGATGTGTTGATTGATAATTGAGTGGTTTGATTGTTTAAATATAACTGGGGCCAAAATATTGATATATAAAAATATCATGAAAAAATATTTGGGATTTAAAAATGGGAATTCTATTTTTCTAGAAATAGAATTTGAATTTCGAGTGGACTATAATGATATTAACTTGTTTAAAATAAATAAAACAAGTAATTAATTTTGTAAATGATATTTATAAATTAAATAACACAGGAAATTTAAGTGAATTTATAAACGGTGTTTATAAATGAAATGGAATGATTTTCATTGGATAATCAGGGAATTGAATTGAACTGAATTTATAAACGGGGAAAATATTATCATTTGATAATTTGAATATTTAAATTCGAATGTGAATTTAAAAATAGAAATGGGGAAATCGTTTTAAAGAAATAAACGATGGAATTTATTCTGATGTTCAGAATATAAATTGAACTAAAATAAATCCGTAAGGAATTATGATTTGAATTCGATTAATTCAAATTTATTTAAGTAGAAGTTAAATTGAATATGAAAATAAATTGGGTGTTATATATATAAGTTATTATAAATAGAAATTTACAAAATAAGATTTGAGTTTTAAATAGATTACGAAATAAACTTGTTTAAATATAAAATAAGGAAATTTATAAAATGGTGTTTATAAATATAATGAATTAATTATCAAGAGATAATTTGAAAATTTAAATTAAAATATGAATTTAAAAATAGAATTTGAAATCATTCGAAGGGGACAATGGTTTTTATTTCGTAATTCGGAATATCAAAGGGATGTAGTTTCAAATAGAAATTTGAAAAGGGAACTTGTTTAAATATATGAACAAGGAAGTTGAATTTATAAATAGTATTATGAATTAGGTGAAATAAATTATCATTTGGATAATTTAAACCATTTAAATTCAAATAGTAATTTAAAAGTAAATTGGGATGTGTTTTGAAACAAAACAATTGATTATATTTTGGAATTCGGAATATAAGCTGAATTGAGAAAAATCCAACGGGCTTAAAATCGAAATTTGATTATATCGAATTTTATAAATAATTTATTTATAAAAGGAATTTGAGTTAAATATAGAAGATCGAAGTATAAATAAATATATTACCAAGTAAGGGAAAATCAACAATTATAGATAATCAAAAATATTATGTTGAATTGGGAAACTGATTTGATATATATTAAAAATATATTAGAATGGAGTTAGAACTTATATATAAACGAAGTTTAAACGTTTATATATGTAAATATAATTAAAACGTACTCGCCGCAGCACGACAGTTCGTAAATTGGCAATTTGAACTTCAATTGAGTATATAGAATTCAAATTAAGTCGAAGGACCAATTAGTTAATAGTTTTCTATGGAAGAAAAAATTCTGAATTTCGTCGTATAGATTTTGAGTTATGTCAAAATCAAATTTTCAGAAAAACAGCGCCAGAATGATTATAAAACCATAACGGTTTACTTAAATAAATAAAAGGATTTTAAACAAATAAAATCTGAATTTCCATAAGAAAATCTAGATTCGAGTTGTAAAAAAAGTACGCACTCAAGTGGAGTAAGTGAACTGATTTTTGAAACAAAAAAAATCAGTTTTTAATTGTTGAATTGAATTAACTAATTTGAAGAAAAAATTAATTAATGAAATTTGAAATCGAAATTGAACTTTGGATCAGAAAAGGGGGTTGTAAATTCATATTCGAAATTGAATATGGAATTTGAATTGAAAATGGGATTCAAATGGTAATAAGAAAGTTAAAATATATTTGAACGTGATATGCTCAAATAGGAAAAATGAAATGAGCAAACGATCTGATTAAAGAATAAATTAGCGAATCAAGTTAAAATGGCCAGATTGAGTTGGAATAAATTAGGAATGGAAGTATATGGGTTAGACAGGTATGGAATGAAGTGTGTGAAGATTATAATTCATGTGCTCGACAAAAAGGTACACGTTTAAATTTCATATGAGATTTTATGCGCCGAATCGACAAGCCACTTGGCTTTTTGATTTTTCTTTTTAAATGGAAAGGGCCTAGAGAGGCGAGTTGAGGTTTGAACTATCGGCCGGTACAAAGGAGGTTATGGCGAAATTTTCTGTAAATTTAAGGAGTTAGAATATTTTTAAGATAATTTGATAATTAGAAATCTATATATCGTTATATATAGAATCTGGTAAGGAAAATGAACTTAAAAATAGAATATTATATACAAAAAGGAAATCGAAAATCTGGTAATAGAAAGAGAAATATATATATATACACGTTTTGAAAAATGAATAAGTGGTTTTTATGGTGTTGATGATTTGAGATAAGTTGTCTTGTCTGTTTTGAAGTTAAAGATGTTATTCAGTCAAGGTATGAGAGGTACTTATACCCCAACTTGATTGATTTCATTACTAACTGATAAACAACAAGATTCAGTCTCCAAGAGAAATGTTTGTATAAGAGTTAGTTGAATGCAGTGTTTTGGGTTGTTGTAACGATGTTTTACACAACATTCATTTTAACCCAAGTAAGTGGAAATTTAGAAATATAATAATAAATATTTCCTGAGTATAGAAATAAATGAATGGTCGTGAAGAGGTAAGTAATTGGAACGTTTTCCAATTATAAATAGAATATATTTTCTAAGTATAGAAAATAAAAGAAGGTGATATATGGAAATGTTTTCCAAATAGCGTAAGAGGCCAAGATGATTATTGAAAATATTTGGTTAACAAATATTGATAAAGAAATGGAGAAATGATTTAATTAAGGAAATATTAATTAAGAGGCCCAGTGATTTGTTTGATGGTTGGAATGTCTGTTTATTTTTCTTCGATAGTTAAATGACCGACTATCGAAGTATTTGCCAATAATCATCATCAATATGGAGAGACCAGTTGGATTATTATCCGAGAACCACTCTGTATTGGCAGTTGCGTTGCGAATCAGATTATATGAAGATAGTCGAAGACAGAGTAAAGTGCAAGGGCTTTTTCTATTAATAGAAATTGTGCCTTCGGTTTCGTTCAATCTCAGAACGAACGTATATAGATGAATGTCTGACAAAGTATTTCCAATGATCGAATATGTTGGTCTATATAGATATATATGGTGGCGGAGAATTTATTCTCTTAGCATAATATCCAGAATATATTTGTGCAAATCAATTAGTGATTAACGGATCTGACAATGTGTCATTCAAAGTGATTGTGCTATCAATGAATGATAAGAAATCGTAGCCTCAGGCCTCAACAACCAGGAAATGACAAAAATCGGGCAGGCATCTTGGCTATGTGGATCGCTCCCATTAGGGTGTATAATAACCTATCTAGAGACATTCATTTCATTCTTTAATCTATTCGATGCTGTCCCAATCGGGAATGTAACAACCCGTATTTTCAATAACCTATTATAACGTAAATCGAGGCAGAATTTAATTTATAAATCTGAATCAAGGGAAAAGGGCTATGCCATTGCGTTCGTCTCGGAAAAAACGCGAAATAGAGTCCGAGTTTTTGAAAATCGGAGTCCGTATGACCCGATTAAGGCCCAACGAAGTTTTCAGAAAATTTCAAAGTAAAAACAGATTCAAATTCAAGTTTAAAATTGAAAATTAGGGTCATATTGGGCCAGGCGGGAAAATTCCCGCCAAAACACCCAAGTCGACAGCCCTGTCGACTTGGGAGTCGACTTGGTTGGACCCAAGTCGACAGCCCTGTCGACTTGGCTGTCGACTTGGTCCAGCCGGGCTGTTTAGCCTGGTGCACCATTTAGAGATTGTGTTGAGCTTGGGGGCCAGATTCGGTTTTGAGGGCTGAGATTGGAACTAGGGTTTAATCCTATGGCCTAAAACACTTGCCTAATCTATAAATAAGGCCCTAACCTAACCCTAAATAATCATTATTCATTCATACAACTAAACTATGGCAAAATCAATCCTCTCATGGCCTCCACTCTCTTCATAAATTCCTAAATAAATTTTTAAGTGATTTTCCATGCATACAAGTGTTTTCAAACTTGTATGAGCATCATTAGCTTGCATTCAAGTCAAGTTTCTATATTTGCATCATAAAGAAAGAGTTTTGATCATTTTGGCTCAAGGGTTTTTATGTTAGAGCTTGCATTTTGGGTCTATTTGATTGCATAAGGGCTTTCTTATATTTGCTATACTCATTTGAGTCCTCATAAGCATTGTAAGCCCTATTCTACTTTCATACTTAAACTCTAAAGTTAAATGTATGATATGCAAGTTTGCCATGATATGCAAGTTTACTATGATTTAATATGCAAGTTTACTATGATGTGTTATGCAAGTTCATCAAGTTATGTTATGCAAGTTTGATATGCAAGTTATGTTATGCAAGTTTGATATGCAAGTTTGTCATATGATATGCAAGTTATGTTATGCAAGTTTGATATGCAAGTTTGTCATATGATATGCAAGTTATGTTATGCAAGTTTGATATGCAAGTTTGTCATATGATATGCAAGTTATGTTATGCAAGTTTGGGATGATCATTTTGTCCATGTTATCATGTTATGCAAGCTTATCTTGAGTATGTGAACATAAAGCTTCAAGCTTTAGGCTAAAGGTTGCATTTTGGCAACATGTAAGTTATCATATCCCTTATGATAACTTGCATGTGAGGCTAAATGCGAACTTATGGCCATTTCTACATGTCATTTAGCACCATGTATCACCAATATGCCAAGTTTGGTTTTATGCATGCTTTTGAGGCCTAAAAATGTAACATGCAAGTGTATGAACATATGAACATTTCATATGCCACCATGTTAAACTTGTGGCTTCAATACCTTTATGTCATGATTATGCCAAGTTCCCTCTTTCTATCCTTTATGCGCTATTGCGATATGTAAGCGATGGGATTGCGTTTGGGGTTGGGTAAAATTAAAAGACATAAAAACATAAGCTTGGGAATTTACCTATTAAGTTAGGTCTACCCTTTGGGAATTTACCTATTAAGTTAGGTCTACCCAAATTCTTGAAAACTTGTAACATGTTTTGGAAACATGATGGACATGACACTTAGAAAAGATAAGTGTGACCAACTCGAGGTTGGGTTGAGTTTGTAGCGTAAACCTACCCGGAACCGACCGGCTTAACTAGTTGCTACAAACAATAGGACCCAATGTGAGAAGTTGGCCATGTTGTACCTTGAACCCGAGGTTAGACCAAGTTGTGGTGTAAAGCTACCCGGACCCGCCCGGCTTAACTAGTAACCACAACAAGGTCTAATGTGAGAGGTTAAGGCGCATTAAATTAATTAATGCCTCGTGATTAGGGTTAAGTCATGGTCCACTTAATACTTAACCAATTTGGGCTTGGTAGATTAATCAGGGTTAAGTCGTGAACTCATTGTTACACTTAACCAAGTTAATCCATGATTAGCAAGAGGGTTAAACCGTACTTAACCCACTAGGAAATCCTAGCAATGGGGGTCCACTCCAGCAGTAATCCCAAGTTTGTATCATCATGACCCTAGGGTCTAGGCTAGGGTAGGGGCACGATTACTGGGCTGGAGGTAAGCGACCAATAAACGACGGCAGGGTGGTACGCCGGTGTAGTTCCGGGCGGACCATGGTCGTGCACATAGTCCGAAGCCGGGGAAAGCATGCACGGGTACCAGTAGATCGAGACTGTGCACTCATGTTTATGGTGTCCAGGGGTTGCCACCCTAGGGCTTGATACACCCGACGGGAGACCCTGCACAGTCTGACTACAAATTATGTTTGGGCCGTATTGACACCAACACATGACGAGTTAGGCTTAGGGAGCCGATCGACTAGACCGTTTGGTTGGACCTTGTATTAGGGTCATTTCATGTTATTGGGCCAAAGCTTGGGCCAAGGGATCAATACTTGTTTATTCCAGTCATGTTAGTTTGCTAGTACACCTGTGGTGCAAAACCTTAAACCTGATTATGCGATGACACCTTTATCTACCTTGTTAGTTAATCACCATGCTAGTATGTTGTTATCCTTATGATCATACCTGCTTCTCATGCCAGTTAACTTTATCAGTTTACATTGATTGTAGTAGGGCTTACTCAGTCTTTTTGACTGACCTGTTTTCTTTCGCCTCTTTTCTTCCGTTCCCCCCCAGGTTCTCAGGGTGGGAATGTTGGAGCTTAGCTTGGATTTCGGATTGCTTGCTTGTGGGATTTCAGCTCATGTACGGTTTCGACATGAAGCTAGCTATGGTTATCACTTATTTTGGGGATAGTACTTATGTATTTCAGTTTTTCAGTAACGTTGTTTTTATCTAGACTTGTGTATTTGGAAAGTTGACATTATGTTGTACCAGACTTGTTTTGAAATGGTTTAAAATCTTCCGCTGTTTTATCTATGTTATTTACTCTGTTTACATATATACATATGTTCTTGTTCTGCCTTGATATATCATTATGCATGTTTACCTGATTCAAACGCCCCTCCAAAGTCAGAGTGCTTGCAAGAGACACCCTGGCGGAGGCGGGGTATTACATTTGGTATCAGAGCATATGGTTTACGAGAAGGAAAAAAAAAAGGTTTTTTAGAAAACTTTTGGAAAACTATTTTCAAAACCAAGTATAAAGTATTTTCCAAAGAAAAGTCTAGTTTATTTTAAAGGCTATTCCCCAAGAAGCCATTAGCAAAATTCCTTCGTTTTTCTCCATTCTGAATCTGTCTTTTTCTTCATTTTCAGTATGGCCGATAACTTTGCTATTCCGGAGGGAGTACACGTACCTGTTTGGTATAGGAGACTTTTGGAGGCTAGGGCGACCGAAGCCGGCCCCGCAGATGTCCCTCCTCCTCCTCCCCCAGTAGTTAATGTTCCTCCTCCTCCTCTGGTAGTTAATGTTCCTCCTCCTCCTGTCGCCGAGGTCCCTCTTCCTCCTCCCCCTCAGCATCCTCAAGCTGACTTCGCAAAGACTTGCAAAGATTTCAAAGCAATGGGTGGCAAGAACTTTCAAGGCACTGAGACTTTTGTAGAAGCCAGAAATTGGTTGAAAGAGACCGAGGATTTATTTGCTATCATTGGGTTAGACGATCAGAGGAAGATCTTGTTGGCGGTTTGGCTTATGAAGGATGAAGCCGCTTATTGGTGGGAAGTCACCAATGGTACTAGGCCTGTTGAGACTTGGGCCGATTTCAGGGCAAGGTTCATGCTTAAGTTTCTATCTTCTGCTGAGGAGAATCTGCAAATGGAGAGGTTCATAACTCTGAGACAAGGAGATATGTCTGTCAAAGAATATGTGAACAAGTTCAATCAGTAAGCTCGTTTTGGCTTGGATATGGTGAATACTCCTCAGAAGAAGGCTCTTCGTTTTGCTAGAGGATTGAATGAGCCGTTGCAGGGACTGGCTATGTCACATATTCCCCATGGGGCCACGTTTGAGAGCTTGGTTGATATGGCGTTACTTCAAGGAGATGTCAAGAAAGAGGTCAAGATGAATGATACTCAAGCCAAGAAGACTGATTCCCAGTGGAAAGGAAATCAGGGTAATCCAAGTGGTCAGAGCAGTCAAGGCAATCAGAACAAGAACAAGAGTCAAGGCAATGAGGGGAACAACAACAAGGGCAAGAACAACAAGGGGAAGTGCCATTATTGCGGTTCAGTTGGGCATCTTATTAAGGATTGTAAGAAGAGGAAAAGGAAGAATGGTGAATGCTTTTTCTGCGGTGAGACTGGACATTTCAGTAAGGATTGCCCGAAGAAGCAAGGGCAAGGCCAGGGTCAGACTCAGCGTGCTGGACCTTCAGGAGGGCAAGTTCATGCTCTCAATGTCGCTCCAGTTCCCGATCGAGGTAGTATTTCTGTTGAGAGCCTTGTATATATTTCTGATTTTCCAGTTCGCACCTTGTTTGATTCTGGTGCATCGCATAGCTTTATCTCATCTGATCTTGTTGATAGTTTGCACCTTAGTACTAGCTTGGTAGATGATCCCGTTTGTGTCTCAAATCCTATTGGGGGTTCCGCCCATTTGTCTATGATATGTGGGGATTTGAGGATCTCTATACTGAGTGTAGAGTTCTTGTGTAGTGCTTATGTTCTTGGTTTTAGGGGATACGGATTGATATTGAGCATGGATTGGTTGTCCAGATATGGAGCCATCCTAGATTGTGAGCATAGGGTGGTGAGGCTCGTGACTCGCCTCGGAAACACCCTAGAGATTTCTTGTGATCCGAGAGGTCCCGTCATGTTGTGCTATCTGGAATCACTCGACTCGTCAATGGAAACTCTTCAGTCTGTGAGAGTGGTTCGAGAGTATTCGGATGTTTTCGATGAAGTTAGGGGGTTGCCCCCTAAGCGAGAGATTGATTTCCACATTTATCTGGTGGATAATGCAAAGCCGGTTTCCTTGCCTGTTCGGCACATGGCTCCGCGTGAAAGACGGGAGCTAAGTAAGCAGGTGAAAGAGTTGCTTGAGAAGAACTTCATTAGACGAAGTATATCTGAATGGGGAGCGCCTGTGGTATTTGCTACCAAGGCAGATGGTTCTCTCCGACTTTGTGTTGACTATCGAGAGTTGAATAAGCTGACTAAGAAGAACAGACACCCGTTACCGAGGATCGATGATCTCTTTGACCAGCTTGTCGGTGCTTCTGTTTTCTCTCAGCTTGATCTTGCTACTGGATTCCATCAGCTCAGGGTAGCTGAAGATAGTATAGACAAGACTGCATTCAGAACTTCAGATGGATTCTTCGAATGGCTTATCATGCCGTTCGGCTTGACTAATGCACCCGCATATTTCGTGGACTTGATGAGTAGGGTGTTCAGGGAGTTCTTGAACAAGTTTGTCGTGGTCTTCGTAGATGATATTCTGATCTTCTCTAAGGATGAGGAAGAGCACGCAAGGCATCTCATGGAGGTGATGGATACGCTTAGAGCACATCAGTTGAAGGCCAAGTTCTCCAAGTGTCACTTTTGGAGAAGGGAAGTTAGATTCCTTGGGCATATAGTATCTAAGCAAGGCTTAGCGGTGGATCCCGCTAAGGTAGTTGCAGTTCAGGATTGGAAGACTCCAAGGAATGCAACCGAGGTGAGAAGTTTTCTAGGTCTTGCAGGCTTTTACCGGAAGTTTATTAAGGACTTCGCGAAGATTTCCGCTCCTCTCACTAAATTGACGAAGAAGAATTTAGTTTTTTCTTGGAGCATAGAATGCGAGCTTGCTTTTCAGAAGCTCAAGAGAGCTCTCACATCAGCACCTGTTCTAGCTTTGCCCGATGGAGGGAAGTTATTTACAGTATACACCGATGCATGTGGCACGGGGTTAGGAGTTGTTCTGATGCAAGAAGGAAGAGTGATATGCTTTGGCGGTAGGCAACTCAAAGTACATGAGAAGAATTATCCCACTCATGACTTAGAGTTGGCAGCAATAGTATATGCACTCAAGGCTTGGCGTCATTATCTTCTGGGAGAAAGATTTGAGCTTTATACAGATCACAAGTCATTGAAGTATCTCTTTTCTCAGAAGGATCTGAATCTGAGGCAACAAAGATGGATGGAATTCTTGGCATCCTATGATTTTGAGATAGCTTATACCCCTGGCAAGGGGAATGTGGTAGCTGATGCATTGAGTAGAAAAAGGTTGACCCTAAGTCCTCTATTCGTTGAGATGAAGAATTTAGAGTATGTGGCAACCTTTGATTTCTCTTTGGCGATTGAGTCGATGACCGGTTCTTTAGCATCTCTGGAACTCAGACCTACCCTTCTTGATCAAGTTGGGGCTTCGCAGAGAGAAGACCCTCAGGTAGTTGAGATTATGGATAAGCTGATTCGAGGAGAGGCGTCTAGTCATCTCGCTCGATATTCTATTGATGACAAGGGTTGGCTGAGGAGAGATGGAAGGTTATGTGTTCCAATGGTAGAAGATTTAGTAAGAAAAGTTCTGGAGGAAGCGCATCGCTCTAAGTTGACTATACATCCGGGCGGAGATAAGATGTATAAAGATATGAAGCACATTTTCTTTTGGCCTGGGATGAAGAAGGATGTGGCAGAGTTTGTCTCTAGATGTATCATTTGCCAGCAAGTTAAGGCCGAGTCGAAGAAGCCCGGTGGGCTATTGCATCCTCTAGACGTTCCACTATGGAAGTGGGAGAGTATTTCCATGGATTTTATCGATGGGCTACCAAGGTCAAGGAAAGGGAATACGAGCATTTGGGTTATTGTGGACAGACTTACGAAGAGTGCTCATTTCATTCCGGTGAAGAGCAAGAGGACCGCATCTTGGCTAGCGTCCGTATATCTTCGTGAGATTGTGAGACTACATGGAGTCCCTTCTAGTATAGTCAGTGACCGTGACCCAATCTTTACAAGTCAGTTCTGGAATAGCTTGCAAGAATCTATGGGCACGAGGTTGAATCTAAGTACGGCTTATCACCCACAAACGGACGGTCAAACCGAAAGGGTGAATAGGGTACTCGAGGATCTGTTGAGGCTTTATATTCTGGATTTTGGTGGTACTTGGGAAGACCATCTTCCTCTTGTTGAGTTTGCATATAATAACAGTTATCAGGCAAGCATAGGGATGGCACCATTTGAAGCTTTATATGGGAGGCCGTGCAAGTCGCCTACATGTTGGTGGGAGACTACAGATAAGCTTAACTTGGGCCTGATATGATCAGAGATACATCCGAGAAGATCGAGTTGATTCGGAGACGGATGAAAGCAGCCCAAGACCGACAGAAATCCTATGCTGATAAGCGAAGAACTGATTTGGAGTTTGATGTTGGGGATATGGTTTTCGTGAAGGTTTCTCCTTTGCGGAATGTGGTCCGATTTGGAGCCGTTGGGAAGTTAGCACCAAGGTTTGTTGGACCATTCCCTATTATAGAGAGGATCGGGCAGATGGCTTATAGAGTGGAGTTGCCCGAGAAGCTTGCCGGAGTACACGATGTTTTTCATGTCTCGCATCTCCGGAAGTGTTTACATGAAACAGCAGAGGTTGTTGAGCCGAGTGTTCTGAAAGATGTGGAAGTGGAGAAAGAAGCTACCTTGAGGAGAGCTCCGATTCGTATCATGGGGACAGAGACCAAGAAGCTAAGGAATCGAGAGGTCAAGTTGGTGAAGGTTCAATGGGGTGAAGCCGAAGAAGACGCAACTTGGGAAATCGAGGAGAAGATGCGTGGGCTTTATCCATTCCTTTTTGAGGGTACACTCTCAATCTCTTTTCTTTGTTAGCATATCTTTCTCTTTGCTATCCATGTTTATCTAGTTTATCGTGTTAATCTTGTCATGAGAACCTTAGGTAGAAACCCTTTGGATGAAACATGTGTTTGAAACATGTTATGCTTGATGGTTGCAAGTGGCTGCAAGTGTTTGCAAGTGGTTACTCGTGGATGCATTATGCACGTTAGGCACTAGATCGGCTCACACACTCCTCATATTGCATATGCATGAGTGTTTATGCTTATTCATGGATGAAAATTTTTGTGTTATCACATGGATGTTGCATATGGATGTATGTGATGTGCACACATATAGATGTTATGCAGTATGTTAGGAATTGCATACATATGGATTCATTTCACTAACATAATTTGCATTGATGATATTTGCATTAGATAAGTACATATACACACACCTTTGCATATGTTCATACAACATTTAGAATCTTGTAAGGACAATGATTGCTCATGGATGATGTTTTGAGTAGATGGATGATTGGATGGTAGGATACGTTCTTCCTAACTTGAAGATTTCGGGGACGAAATCCTTTAAGGAGGGGAGAATGTAACAACCCGTATTTTCAATAACCTGTTATAACGTAAATCGAGGCAGAATTTAATTTATAAATCTGAATCAAGGGAAACGGGCTATGCCATTGCGTTCGTCTCGGAAAAATACGCGAAATAGAGTCCGAGTTTTCGAAAATCGGAGTCCGTATGACCCGATTAAGGCCCAACGAAGTTTTCAGAAAATTTCAAAGTAAAAACAGATTTCAAATTCAAGTTTAAAATTGAAAATTAGGGTCATATTGGGCCAGGCGGGAAAATTCCCGCCAGAACACCCAAGTCGACAGCCCTGTCGACTTGGGAGTCGACTTGGTTGGACCCAAGTCGACAGCCCTGTCGACTTGGCTGTCGACTTGGTCCAGCCGGGCGGTTTAGCCTGGTGCACCATTTAGAGATTGTGTTGAGCTTGGGGGCCAGATTCGGTTTTGAGGGCTGAGATTGGAACTAGGGTTTAATTCTATGGCCTAAAACACTTGCCTAATCTATAAATAAGGCCCTAACCTAACCCTAAATCATCATTATTCATTCATACAACTAAACTATGGCAAAATCAATCCTCTCATGGCCTCCACTCTCTTCATAAATTCCTAAATAAATTTTTAAGTGATTTTCCATGCATACAAGTGTTTTCAAACTTGTATGAGCATCATTAGCTTGCATTCAAGTCAAGTTTCTATATTTGCATCATAAAGAAAGAGTTTTGATCATTTTGGCTCAAGGGTTTTTATGTTAGAGCTTGCATTTTGGGTCTATTTGATTGCATAAGGGCTTTCTTATATTTGCTATAATCATTTGAGTCCTCATAAGCATTGTAAGCCCTATTCTACTTTCATACTTAAACTCTAAAGTTAAATGTATGATATGCAAGTTTGCCATGATATGCAAGTTTACTATGATGTGTTATGCAAGTTCATCAAGTTATGTTATGCAAGTTTGATATGCAAGTTATGTTATGCAAGTTTGATATGCAAGTTTGTCATATGATATGCAAGTTTGATATGCAAGTTTGTCATATGATATGCAAGTTATGTTATGCAAGTTTGTCATATGATATGCAAGTTATGTTATGCAAGTTTGGGATGATCATTTTGTCCATGTTATCATGTTATGCAAGCTTATCTTGAGTATGTGAACATAAAGCTTCAAGCTTTAGGCTAAAGGTTGCATTTTGGAAACATGTAAGTTATCATATCCCTTATGATAACTTGCATGTGAGGCTAAATGCGAACTTATGGCCATTTCTACATGTCATTTAGCACCATGTATCACCAATATGCCAAGTTTGGTTTTATGCATGCTTTTGAGGCCTAAAAGTGTAACATGCAAGTGTATGAACATATGAACATTTCATATGCCACCATGTTAAACTTGTGGCTTCAATACCTTTATGTCATGATTATGCCAAGTTCCCTCTTTCTATCCTTTATGCGCTATTGCGATATGTAAGCGATGGGATTGCGTTTGGGGTTGGGTAAACTTAAAAGACATAAAAACATAAGCTTGGGAATTTACCTATTAAGTTAGGTCTACCCTTTGGGAATTTACCTATTAAGTTAGGTCTACCCAACTGCTTGAAAACTTGTAACATGTTTTGGAAACATGATGGACATGACACTTAGAAAAGATAAGTGTGACCAACTCGAAGTTGGGTTGAGTTTGTAGCGTAAACCTACCCGGAACCGACCGGCTTAACTAGTTGCTACAAACAATAGGACCCAATGTGAGAAGTTGGCCATGTTGTACCTTGAACCCGAGGTTAGACCAAGTTGTGGTGTAAAGCTACCCGGACCCGCCCGGCTTAACTAGTAACCACAACAAGGTCTAATGTGAGAGGTTAAGGCGCATTAAATTAATTAATGCCTCGTGATTAGGGTTAAGTCATGGTCCACTTAATACTTAACCAATTTGGGCTTGGTAGATTAATCAGGGTTAAGTCGTGAACTCATTGTTACACTTAACCAAGTTAATCCATGATTAACAAGAGGGTTAAACCGTACTTAACCCACTAGGAAATCCTAGCAATGGGGGTCCACTCCAGCAGTAATCCCAAGTTTGTATCATCATGACCCAAGGGTCTAGGCTAGGGTGCGGGCACGATTACTGGGCTGGAGGTAAGCGACCAATAAACAACGGCAGGGTGGTACGCCGGTGTAGTTCCGGGCGGACCATGGTCGTGCACATAGTCCGAAGCCGGGGAAAGCATGCACGGGTACCAGTAGATCGAGACTGTGCACTCATGTTTATGGTGTCCAGGGGTTGCCACCTTAGGGCTTGATACACCCGACGGGAGACCCTGCACACTCTGACTACAAATTATGTTTGGGCCGTATTGACACCAACACGTGACGAGTTAGGCTTAGGGAGCCGATCGACTAGACCGTTTGGTTGGACCTTGTATTAGGGTCATTTCATGTTATTGGGCCAAAGCTTGGGCCAAGGGATCAATACTTGTTTATTCCAGTCATGTTAGTTTGCTAGTACACCTGTGGTGCAAAACCTTAAACCTGATTATGCGATGACACCTTTATCTACCTTGTTAGTTAATCACCATGCTAGTATGTTGTTATCCTTATGATCATACCTGCTTCTCATGCTAGTTAACTTTATCAGCTTACATTGATTGTAGTAGGGCTTACTCAGTCTTTTTGACTGACCTGTTTTCTTTCGCCTCTTTTCTTTCGTTTCCCCCCCCCCCCAGGTTCTCAGGGTGGGAACGTTGGAGCTTAGCTTGGATTTCGGATTGCTTGCTTGTGGGATTTCAGCTCATGTACGGTTTCGACATGAAGCTAGCTATGGTTATCACTTATTTCGGGGATAGTACTTATGTATTTCAGTTTTTTAGTAACGTTGTTTTTATCTAGACTTGTGTATTTGGAAAGTTGACATTATGTTGTACCAGACTTGTTTTGAAATGGTTTAAAATCTTCCGCTGTTTTATCTATGTTATTTACTCTGTTTACATATATACATATGTTCTTGTTCTGCCTTGATATATCATTATGCATGTTTACCTGATTCAAACGCCCCTCCAAAGTCAGAGTGCTTGCAAGAGACACCCTGGCGGAGGCGGGGTGTTACAGGGAAACAGTTGCTAATCCCAACCGTTGGAGATATACTTTCGATACATTCAAGCGAAATGAGTGGCCGGTCATGTGTGGGTCGGGTTACAAGATGTTCTTGTTGAACCCAGTGTATTCCCCTCTAGAGATATACTATTGGAAGGTGGTTCCATATCTTGTCATAATCGGAATCCAATCTCCAATAAGCGCCCTGCGGTTTTTGATTTTATATTATATATGGAGCGTGAGATGCAAGCGTTCCGCTAGATTGTTATTTATTAAATTTAGACACTATTATAATATCATTGGATTTTCGTATCAAAATATTTTGGGTTATCATAAGGTAAAAACCATCCGTGTTTATGTATGGATCGGTCTTATGATTATCATTTCTTTCGAAAGGATTTTTAAAGTTAAACAAATGATTAGAGTTTACTCACACCAGTCCCATGACTGACCAAGAGTTTATTTTGTTTGTTTTCCCTAAACTCTTGGGTGCCCAAATTTGTACGGGCAGTCAAGTAGTCGGCATTTTACAGATTCACTTAGAGGAGTTTGAAGCAGGATGCTTTGCCAGTTAGCTACAGACTATCATATATTCCTCTGTGTACCATGTTTGTATCTGGAAACAGGTGTTTATAACTGTTCCAGAAATAGCTATTGTGCTCTGATGATGGTATGTATATACAGTTACTGATTTATATTTCAAAAGTTTATGTTACCTAATATATTTTATTCGTTCCGCTGTGAGTTTATGATCTTTGTTTTCTTCTATTCTACCATTTCTTTCTTTCTATTTCTCATCCTCTAACTTCTTTCTAATAATGATTCGTATTTCTGTGCAATTTGGGTTGGACGTGTGGTGTTATTAGTCAACTCAGATAGTACAGATTTGCGGGCCATTACAGTTGGTATCAGAGCCAGGTTGGCGAACACCTAGGCTTTGGTGGGATTGTGCTCATTAGAGATAGGGTCAGTAGTACCCTAGAATGAGTTGAGTGTATATATATGAGAGAGCTTATTTGTTAATGGATAAAACAATTGTTTTATATTGTGTTGGATAGTCTGTTGAGTGATTTATGAATTCTGGTCGAATCGTGGAACGCCACGAGTCGATAAGAGTTTGTATATACTTGAACAGAAGATTGAACAGATATTGTTTTAAAGTGGGTAAATGAAATAAATTTACTCAAAATTCTATTTTTGACAGAAAAGTAATAGTTTTCTGAAAATATTATACTATATGGATATATTGGTTGTTAAAATTATGATCCAATAAGATTATAAACTTGTAATGGTTATATATAGCCAAATAAAATTTGTATATGAATAGTATATACAAATAAGATGAATTAAAATTTAATTCAAACTAGAATTTGGATTTTTAAATCCTGGGAAGATGGAAAATATTTTTGAAGTATATTAAAATTATATAGCTTTGTTTTGAATGAGATTTTTGAAAAAAAAATCATTTTTGAATGGATTTTGAAAGGGTAAAATACTGAACTCACTTCAGTGGCTGGAAAATAATTCTGACGACGACTGCAGCATCATCAGTATTCATTTTCGAGTTTCTAAGTGATGGATAGCTACCTTAGAAAAGTTTGATGGAAATTTGTTTGAAAGAAAACAAGTTGGGTTTTAAAATTCAAATGTTTTGAATTTGTGATGAGTTATAAATATATGTATATGCTTATATGATTTCAAAGGGATTTGAAATAAAAACCCGGGTATTTGAATTCTGGAATTAAAATTTAACTTAAGCAAGTTAAATGGATCGAGGTAAATAGATTGGTTAAAATCAATCTGAATGCAATGTGAACGAAAACCAAAAGTTTTGGTAAAACAAAAATTTGTTGAAATATAAAGAGTTGAGTTTCAACATAAAGGAGTTTTGAAAAGTTAATGGGTTTGCAGCACTTTTCCTATCTTAGTAATTTCGGGAACGAAATTCTTTTAAAGGGGGGAGAATGTAACGACCTAGATTTTGGTTGATTTATTTTCAAATATTTAATATTTATTTTAAATATTTAGTTGATAATATAAATGAACTTTTAGTTATCGATTTCGATTTAATATCGAATATATTAAATTATCGTAATACGAGAAATAATTCAATTCGAGATTTAAAACTGAATTGAAAACAGTTAAGATAATCAATACAAACGTCTGTTTGAATTAGAATAATAATAATATATTATCGAAGAATTTATTTGTTTTGAATTTAAATTATATTATATCAATTTAATATTGTTATTTTATATATACATTCGAATAAAATTTTATAGTCTTTTCTGTTGAGTCCAGAATAATGTAAATATGTTGAAACGTCAGTCGGTAGGTTAAAATAGTGGTTTATGATGTCGAGTTATGAACCCCGATATATTTTTTGTGGATAGGTTCGAAATCAGATCAATATCTATTTAAAAAGAATAAAAATCCCTTTATGTCTAATCGTATTTAATACAAATCAAATCGTATTTAATTATATGTACTTAGCCTACCCTACCTTTGTACCATATACTGATCCAATTCCTTAACCCCTAAGTGTTCGTTACCTATAAATCGCGACCAACTCTTTCTCTATTTCACTACTGTTTTCATTCCTCAGAAAATCAAAACAATGAAATTTAAACCACACCCGCTTTAATTCTTTTAAGATCGATTGAAGCTTCAATAACCGTTGCCTTCCAAAATCAAACCCTTTGAGCCCTCCGTTCCATGTCGATGTCATTTATACGGGTGCGATGTTGGTGTTCGATGATCAAATTCGAACAAAGATTTGTGCGTTTTCTTTCTGGGTTCGCTTGGGTAGAAAGCTTCTCGCGATGGAAAGTAGGTCGAGTTCGATACTTGGTAGCGCAACAGAAGGAGATCGAGATGCTGATTTCCATGTCTTGGTGGCAGCGTGATGAAGTCGACGAGGTGGAATTGGGGATGGAAGTCACAAACAATTTTAGGCGACGCTGAGCAATGGTGAGGTCGGCTTTGTGGTGGTAGCATCAGGAGGTTCGACTTGTTTTTGTGATGATACCAGTAGTAGTGATTTTGGGGTGTAATTTTGAGTTCTGAAGATCCTGTAACTTGTGAGGTGAATAGTTAGTGGAAATTGAGGAGAGAGAAGTTGTCGGTATCTTTATTGTGGCAGCAGTCCAGGTCATCACTTTTGTCCTGGGGTGTTCGATAGCTTGATTTTTGTGAAGATCGGGGGAAAGGCAGTTTAAGCTACTATTGTTTGAAGGTGACCAAGTCTTGCTCGGTAAAGACGGGGTCGATAAAATGTGGGTGGTTAAAAGTGTGGTTTTGACAGGATGACATAGGAGATGAAGGTGAAGCTCATGCTAGTGCTAAGTAACTGTTTGCTAAAATGAGATTGTCAGTTTTCAGTTGGTAGTGGAGAATTGATGCAGTAGGTTTTAGAGAAGAAGTGGACTGTGTATTGAGGTAATTTAATTGAATCAATAAATTAGATTAAATCATTTTGATTAGTGTTTAAATGTTTTTTTTTAAATAAACAAATAGACGATTCTTATAAAATCAAATTCATATGATAAAAAATGCCAATAAAACAAATTACGTTGGAACTATATGGATAAGGCTGTCCATTGGAGTTGAATTCTAAGTCATTGGAGTTAATTGGAATTTTCCATTAAATTAAGCATTTGTTTAATTTAATTGGAATTTTCCATTAAATTAAACACTTGTTTAATTTAATCGGAAATTAATCGCTGTTTCGACGAATAAAAATCACAGGGAGTAAAACTCACTTAAATTTTTATTTAGAATTATTTTATTCGTTAAAATAATTGTTCGTTGGTTGTTTGCATTCATTGAAATAATATTGTGGTTGTTAAATATATATTAGTTATTTAGGATTGGTGTTTGTGCTTATTATATATATATATATATATATATTGGTGGTTGGATTCCCGCAGTACCATTAGCGGATGCCCGCAGTATCATTAGCGGATGACCCTATACACCCCACGCTATGATAGTGGATGACCTTCACACCATGATATCCAGCAACGAAGCAGGATGGGTATTATTTCTGTTGACTAACATCTGTGGATGCAGGAAAACAGGTTGGAGGGATCCAACTAGATTCCTCAAAAATATTATTATTTGTTTGTTCCACATATATTATCATATATGATGTGTTGATTGATAATTGAGTGGTTTTATTGTTTAAATATCACTAGGGCCAAAATATTGAAATATAAAAATATCGTGAAAAGGATATTTGGGATTTAAAAAGGGGAATTCTATTTTTCTAAAAATAGAATTTGAATTTCGAGTGGACTATAAAGATATTAACTTGTTTAAAATAAATAAAACAAGTAATTAATTTATAAATGATATTTATAAATTAAATAACACAAGAAATTTAAGTGAATTTATAAACGGTGTTTATAAATGAAATGGAATGATTTTCATTGGATAATCAGGGAATTGAATTGAACTGAATTTATAAACAGGGAAAATTTATCATTTAATAATTTGAATATTTAAATTCAAATGTGAATTTAAAAATAGAAATGGGGAAATCGTTTTAAAGAAATAAACGATGGAATTTATTCTGATGTTCAGAATATAAATTGAAATAAAATAAATCCATAAGGATTTATGATTTGAATTCGATTAATTCGAATTTATTTAAATAGAAGTTAAATTGAATATGAAAATAAATTGGGTGTTATATATATAAGTTATTATAAATAGAAATTTCCAAAATAAGTTTTGGGTTTTAAATAGATTTCGAAATAGACATGTTTAAATATAAAACAAGGAAATTTATAAAACGGTGTTCATAAATATAATGAATTAATTATCAAGAGATAATTTGAATATTTAAATTCAAATATGAATTTAAAAATAGAAATTGAAATCATTCGAAAGGGAACAACGTTTTTTATTCCGTAATTCGGAATATCAAAGGGAAGGAGTTTGAAATAGAAATTTGAAACGGTAACTTGTTTAAATATATGAAACAAGGAAGTTGAATTTATAAATAATGTTATGAATTTGGTGAAATAAATTATCATTTGGATAATTTAAACCATTTAAATTCAAATAGGAATTTAAAAGTAAATTGGGAAGTGTTTTGAAACGAAACAATTGATTATATTTCGGAATTCGAAATATAAGCTGAATTGAGAAAAATCCAACGGGTTTATAATCGAAATTTGATTATATTGAATTTTATAAATAATTTATTTATAAAAGGAATTTGAGTTAAATACAGAAGATCGAAGTATAAATAAATATATTATCGAGTAAGGAAAAATCAACAATTATAGATAATGAAAATATTATGTTGAATTAGGAAACTGATTTGATATATATTAAAAATATATCAGAATGGAGTTAGAATTTATATGCAAACGAAGTTTAAACGTTTTTATATATAAATATAATTAAAATGAACTCACCGCAGCGCAACAGTTCGTAGATTGGCGATTAGAACTTCAATTGAGTATACAGATCTCAAATTAAGTCGGAATTCTTTGAAACAAGAACCGTCAGGACCAATTAGATAATAGTTTTTTAATGGAAGAGAAAATTCTGAATTTCGTCATATAGATTTTAAGTTATGTCAAAATCAAATTTTCAGAAAAACAGCGCCAGAACCATTATAAAACCAAAACAGTTTATTTAAATAAATAAAAGGATTTTAAACAAATAAAATCCGAATTTCCATAAGAAAATCCAGATTGGATTTGTGAAATAAGTATGCACTCAAGTGGAGTAAGTGAACTGATTTTTGAAACAAAAAAAATTAGATTTTTAACTGTTGAATTGAATTAACTAATTTGAAGAATAAATTAGTTAATGAAATTTGAAATCGAAAATGAACTTTGGATTAGAAAAGGGGATTGTAAACTCATATTTGAAATTGAATATGGAATTTGAATTGAAAATGGGATTCGAATGGTAATAAGCAAGTTAAAATATATTTGAACGTGATATGTTCAAATAGGAAAAATGAAATGAGCAAATGAGCTGATTAAAGAATAAATTAGCGAATCGAGTTAAAATGGCCAGATTGAGTTGGAATAAATTAGGAATGGAAGTATATGGGTTAGACATGTATGGAACGAAGTGTATGAAGATTATAATTCGTGTGCTAGACAAAAAGGTACACGTTTAAATTCCATATGAGATTTTATGCGCTGAATCGGCAAGCCACTTGGCTTTTTTATTTTCTTTTTCAATGGAAAGGGCCTAGAGAGGCGAGTTGAGGTTTGAACTATCGACCGATACAAAGGAGGTAATGGAAAAATTTTCCGTAAATTTAAGGAGTTAGAATATTTGTAAGATAATTTGATAATTAGAAATCTATATATCAATATATGTAGAATCCGGTAAGGAACGAACTTAAAAGTAGAATATTATATACAAAAAGGAAATCAAAAATCTGGTAATAGAAAGAGAAATATATATATATATATATACACATTTTTAAAAATGAATAAGTGGTTTTTATGGTGTTGATGATTTGAGATAAGTGGTCTTGTCTGTTTTGAAGTTAAAGATGTTATTCAGTCAAGGTATGAGAGGTAATTATACCCCAACTTGATTGATTTCATTACTAACTGATAAACAACAAGATTCAGTCTCGAAGAGAAATGTTTAAATAAGAGTTCGTTGAATGCAGTGTTTTGGTTTGTTGTAACGATGTTTTACACAGCAATCATTTAAACCCAAGTAAGTGGAAATTTAGAAATATAATAATAAATATTTCTTGAGTATAGAAATAAATGAATGGTCATGGAAGAGATTAGTAATTGGAATGTTTTCCAATTATAAATAGAATATATTTTCTAAGTATAGAAAATAAAAGAAGGCGATATATGGAAATGTTTTCCAAATAGCGTAAGAGGTCAAGATGATTATTGAAAATACTTGGTTAACAAGTATTGATAAAGAAATGGAGAAATGATTTAATTAAGGAAATATTCATTAAGAGGCCCAGTGATTTGTTTGATGGTTGGAATGTCTGTTTATTTTTCTTCGATATTTAAATAACCGACTATCGAAGTATTTGCCAATAACCATTGTCGATAAGGAGATACTGGTTGGATTATTATCCGAGAACCACTACATATTGGCCGTAGCATTGCGAATCAGATTATACGAAGATAATCGAAGATGGAGTAAAGTGCAAGGGCTTTTTCTATTAATAGAAATTGTGCCTTCGGTTTCGTTCAATCCCAGAACGAACCTATGTGGACGAATGTCTGATAAAGTATTTCCAATGATCGAATATGTTGGTCTGTATAGATATATATGGTGGCGAAGAATTTATTCTCTTAGCATAATATCTATAAAATATTTTTGCAAATCAGTTAGTGATTAACGGATCTGACAATGTGGCATTCAAAGTGATTGTATCAATGAATGATAAGAAATCGTAGCCTCAGGCCTCAACAACCGGGAAATGACAAAAATCGGGCAGGCAGCATGGCTATGTGGGTCGCTCCCATTAGGGTGTATAATCACCTATCTAGAGATATTCATTTCATTCTTTGATCTATTCGATGATGTCCCATTCTGGAAACAGTTGCTGATCCCAAACGTTGGTGATATACATTCGATACACTCAAGCGAAATGAGTGGTCGGTCATGTGTGGGCTAGGTTGCAAGATGTTCTTGTTGAACCTAGTGTATTCCCCTCTAGAAATACACTATCGTAAGGTGGTTCCATACCTTGTCATAGTCGGAATCCAATCTCCAATAAGCGCCCTGCGGTTTTTGATTTTATATTATATATGGAGCATGAGATGCAAGCGTTCCGCTAGATTGTTATTTATTTAATTTAGACACTACTATAATATCACTGGATTTTCATATCAAAATATTTTGGGTTATCGTAAGGTAAAAACCGTCCGTCTTTATGTGTGGATCGGTCTTACAATTATCATTTCTTTCGAAAGGATTTTTGAAGTTAAACAAATGATTGGAGTTTACTCACACAAGTCCCATGACTGACCCAGAGTTTATTTTGTTTGTATTCCCTAAACTCTTCGGTGCCCAAATTTGTACGGGCAGTCAATTAGTCAAGATTTTGCGGATTCACTTGGAGGAGTTTGAAGCAGGAGGCTTCACCAGTTAGCTATAGACTATCATATATTCCGCTGTGTACCATGTTTGTATCTGGAAACAGGTGTTTATAACTGTTCCAAAAATAGCCGTTGTGCTCTGATGATGGTATGTATATATAGTTACTGATTTGTATTTCAAAAGTTTATGTTATGTAATATATTTTATTCGTTCCGTTGTGAGTTTGTGATCTTCGTTTTCTTCTATTCTAACATTTCTTTCTTTCTATTTCTCATCTTTTAACTTCTTTCTAATAATGATTCGTATTTCTGTGCAATTTGGGTTGGACATGTGGTGTTATTAGTCAACTCAGATAGTACAGATTTGCAGGCCATTACAACATAGCCGCACCCCTACGTTGTACTGATTGAAATTACAGCGTTCTTATCCTCCATTTCCTCCACCTATAAATATGTACACACTGTTGTATACTTCTTTTTCCAGCAAGCTTTAAAAAGGAAACCGCAAAAATCCTTTTCATTGTATAAAAACCAAAAACCCTCATTCCTTATTTCTTCCCACTATAGAAACCAAAACCCCATTTCATATATTAAAAAATAAAAGAGGAAGGAATCTCATGCAGCAGTCGGTGGTGGAGGTCGAGCGAGCACAGGTGGTTGTCGTTCATCAAACTTTAGGTCGGAGGTAGAGCGACGGAGGCCGAGGCATTGACCAATGAGGCACACGGGGCCAGTGGCAGTAGCAAAAGGCCGCGGGTTTTTCGTTACATTTACTAGAAGCGACCATGAGTCGGGCGGTTAGGTGTTGACGAGGCGAGGGTAGTGAAGGGACAAAGGTGCGACAGTGGGTGAGGAGTGCGGGATTGTTGTGAGAGCAGTGTGCGTGGGTAAGGCTAAGGACGGGAAGGGATAAGGGAAAATGTGGGGAAGTTTTATGCATAGGGGAGGAAGCATGTACGAGTGGCATGGGCTTTGGAGGGCATTAGGCTTGGGTCAGCTGTCATTTTAAAAAAAAGGGAAAAATTAGAACAAACGAGACTAGGATTATGGAGTGGGGGTGTGGGCACTGGGCGGACGCATTACTGATTGCGTGAGATTTTTGATATTGGTATGCACTTTGGGCCGTAGTCTTATATATACAAAAAAAAATGAAATGGGGCGATTTGTTCAAAACAGCAGATGGAGAAAAAAAAGAGAACAGCTGATAATAGAAATATAAAGGGGAGGCGTGGTGCATGCATGGGGAAAAAACAACATGGGCGGAAAAGTAATAAATGTGATGTGGGGAAGAAGAAGCAGTATTGGCAAGGGTAGATGGGAGGAACACGGGCTAGTTTTCAGATGGGCTTGGGCCTTCGGATAAATAAATAAATAAATGAAATAGGCCCGTGTAGAATGGAACTGTGCTGGAAGAAATCAAGCACTTCAAACAAAATAAGGAAGGAAGGAACTTTGGTAATACATGTTAAGAATGGTTAAGGTTATTAAGTTAGTTAATATCATTAATTTATTAAATCAACATATAACCTGTAATAATTGTAACTCTTATATATGTGGTCAGAACATAACAAAATCAAAGATATTGAAACCGTGTTAACAAGCACATCATTTTGGAATTAGTTTGGATGAAGATGGAAGCAACTGAGATATTTAATTAAATTAAACGCATGTTCAATTTAATTAAAACAAACCGTTTTCACGACAAAAGGCTATCAAGGTGAGTTCAACTCACTAAATTTATCCCGCCTATATAAGCTGGGTTTTCATTTTGTGTGCAATGTTTGCTAATGATGATGATTGAATGGTTGTTTGCATGGATGCTGAATAATTTTAATATTCGTTGATTTAATTGAACGTTTAATTAAATCAATTTTTTTTACTTTAACGATTATATTATAAACGAGGTAACTTACCTTGTTGGTTACGTTTATAGAAATATAAATGTATTAAATAAATAATTGGATGCTTGAATGGATATTATTAATTAATTATTGACCATTATTAGTTTATTTTTGTTATTATAAATATTGTCGTATTGAAATTGAAATAACTCATTTTGGTGCAGGGAAGGACAGGTTGGAGGTATCCAACCGGATTCCTCAAATATGTTATTTATTCTCATATTATAGTATGAATTGTGTACCATTACAAGTTGACATGTTTGAATTGATATGAGACTTGTTAATATTTCACAGTTTAGTACTTTGGTAGACATTTGCCTCTTTAGTACCATGGACAAATTAAAGATTTTTGGAATCGATATTGAATCGATTCCGAATATTTTCAAAGTTATATTCATATGCGATTTTGAAATGCAATTTTGACTTTAAAATAAATACCAAAGTTAATTACGCTTTTATAATAATTTAGATTTTAAATAAATGGAAATTTCAGAATTTTTTTATTACATAAATGATTAAGTGAATTATAACTGGATGTATAAGTGAATTTATGTATTAAGGATATTTAAAACATTGTAAATGGAATTTATAAGATTTTGAATGAGATAAAGGGATCGTAAGTATATGGGAAATTGGTTTAAAAGAAATTGAAAGGGGATTTTCTGTAAATAATGAACGTTTATGAAAAACATTATTTGCAAATGTGATTAAATGAGTTTCGTTAATAGGACTCGTGAATAAATGGAATTTAAAGTAGTAAATCTTGAAATTTAGTTCCCTAATGGAAATTTATGAAATGTAAGGTCATGTGTGCATGGAGTTAAATGAAATATTAAGTGAACTTATATTAATAAGAATAAAGTTAAAGTTTAAGATGAATGTTATTGGTTGGACTTTTATAAACTCAAAATGGCAAATATAAGGCAAAGTTATAAATAAATTGATATTGTAAATGATTTTTGAGAATATTCTTATGTTATATAAGAAGTAAAAGTTGTTTCCCAAAATATTGAAGATTAGAAGTTTTAATTAACCGATGGTTAATTAAAGAGGCCAAATGATGCTGAGTATTGAATAAGTGAATTTATTTTTCTTTTATGGTTGAATGGATGTTTATTTGATAGTTAAACAATCGACAATTAAATCTGGCCAATACGATTGTTGGTACGGAAAAACCGGTATCGAATTTATATTCGAAAACCATTCTGAGTGGCAAATACGAACGTGGAAGATGTAGATCAAGATAAAGCAATTGAAGACCATGGATTTTCATAAGCGAAGGGATCACTGGTTGAATTCCTCTTGCTAGCTACCAGAGGTTTTTAAACTATGATTCAGTCATGGTTGAGATTTGCGGATTTTCAAGGACTGCTCGGTACTGGGCTTTTTGGTGATTCCTAGAATGTGGTAGGAGGGTGCCCTCCATTCATCTGTTCCTGGATGACTTGTATGAACAAATGTATGACAGAGTATTTCCTGAGAACTCACATACGTTGATTTTTACAAATATACCAAGTTTGGTGGTGGAGAAACTCTCTTGCTTACTACCTAGAGTATATTTGTGGACGTCAATTAGTGATTTGATGGATCTGACAATGTGGCATTCAAAGTAAATGATGATGAGATGTCCTCTAAAAAGTAACGTGACCTCAAGCCTCCTCAACCGGAAATGGGAAAAATCGGGCAGGCAACATGGCTAGTTGGGTTACCCCCAAGCAGGGTGTATTGTCACATCTAGCGAAATTTCATTTTTGTTCTTCTTTCGATTCTGTTTCTCTCGGGAATTACGGCAAGCACGCAATAAAAATTCGTATGGATGATAATACATTCGGTCCACTCAAGCTGAATGAGTGACCGGTCATGTGTAGCCGGGTTGTAAGATGTTCTTATTGAACCCAAATGTATCCTCTCTAGAGTACACTGATCGGAAGGTGGTCCTATACCTTGTCATAGTTAGAATCCAATCTCCAATAAGAGCCCATGTTTTTTTTACTATACACTATGTATGTGGAGCGTGGGATGCAAGCGTTCTGGTATTTGGTTATTTATTTGATAGACATTATTGTAATACCATTAGATTTTGATAGCAAAATGTTTCGGATTATAGTAAGGTAAAAATCGTCCTGTTTATGTGTGGGCTAGTCTTACTATTACCCTTTTCGTTCTAAAGGATTTTCTAAAGTTAAACAATATGGATGTTATTTAAACTTAGTGAGTTTTTCTCACGCCGGTTCACCAGACTAATCTGTGGCATTTGTAATGCTCGGGCAAACCGAGTTGTATAGGTTCAGGTTATCGGATGCTGTGAAGTTCAAATACAAGCTGGAGGAGTCCAGACGTATGAAATATATAGTATTATTCCGTTGTGTGTTGCATTTGAGCATGGGTTAGTATAACTATCCAGACGTATTGGATGTTCATGTAAGTGTTATTTCAAGCTCTCAATAAAGCTATTTTTGTATTATGTTTTATTCTACTGCGATGTGAGACTCTGTGTGGTATTGATTCTGCTTCTTATTCTTCTATTCAAAATTTTCTATCTTATCTTTCTCTCACCCTCTAACTTCTTTCTCTTTACTTTCTGCTTTTCTGTATAACTTAGGTTAATTGTGGTAGTTAAATGTCGACTTAAATTGTACGGAAAAGTGGGACGTTACAAGCCCACTAAAAGCCCGAACCCCCACAAGCTCATATCCTCTCCTATTTGCTTTGTATACCCAGATCTGCACCCGTTTGTCCGTCAATAGAGTTTAGGGAACCCATAGCCTAAGAAACAAGATCCAATAAGCTATCAGAAATATTTGTAAGCTCCGATGGAGTGTAGTACTTGCGTGCGAGTGTTCGTAGTCCATTCGCACAAAAGATTGGTGGAGTGGGACTCACGGTGAGAAACCGAGACTCACTAGAAAAAGGCTAGTTAGGGATTAACTGTTTATTAGTTAATTGGTTTAAATTGATAATGATTGTTAATTGATAATGCAAGTTTATAATGATGTTAAGTGATGCGTAGTATGATAAAAATATAATCTTTACTTGATATATGTGCATTTGGTTGGGTATGTGACATTTAAAACACAAACAGTGTTGACTTGAAATGTTTTGAACATTAACTTATTTTGGGAAAGTAATTCATTAATTATTGTTTATTCAATGTGTAGCAAACTACATACTGGTATTGGGATGATATTGACACATCTCTCAATTGTTTAGTTTACGAAAAAAACCCACAAGTGTATTAGGATGATATTTACACATCTCTCAATTATTTAGTTCACGACAAATCCCACATGGGGATTAGGTTGATATTTACACATCTCTCAATTGTTTATTTTAAGGAAAAACCCACACGGGTATTGAGATGACATTGACACATATCTCAATTGTTTAGTTAGCGGAAAACCCCACATGAGTATTAGGATGATATTGACACGTCTCTCAATTGTTTAGTTTACGGCAAACCCCATACGAGTATTGGAATTATAATTAACCTACACGTCTCCCAAGTGTTTATTGAATGTGTAGTAAACCCCACACGAGTATTGGGACGTTAATTAACTTACACATCCCCCAGTTGTTTTATTTGTGTGGTAATTGTTTATAGATGAGGGCCCAGAGAGGAAAGTTATAGTTGTACCGATCAACCCGTGAGATAACAGATATTTTATCTAAATGAGCTAGTTAACAACTAGAGTAAAGAACTAAAAGGAATATGCAGTGATTCTTGGTAGTACAGTCTAGAACCACCTGTGAGATCTAGCTGGGAATCATTCCGTAAAGCGATGGGTGAGAAGAAACGAAAGGACATCGGATATTTGACTAAGAACAGACGAAGTTTTCCATAAACAAATGATCCAGTGCTTTAAAATAACATATTGGACTGTAAGGGTTTAAATATAACCAAAGCTTGCAACGTATTAATTGGATGGATTCTGAATGGAAATAGTCTTCGGATATTTCAATATTGGATTCCGTGATTATACAGATATTGTTGAGGAATTTGGAAGATAGACATATCGTTATCCCCCATATGATATCTGCTGATTGCAGATTTTGATATTGAATATGAGTCGATATGTTTTCTATTCAAAGCCTTTGTATTTGATATCAAATTGTATTTTGGGTTTATCGTGAAGGATGTTTTTGAATAACATCTATTCTTTAACTCAATTAATGATGGAATCAATTTCCAAGATTAATTAATCATTAAACAAATGGTGTTTGAAGATTAAAACTAAGTTTGGGTTTTAATAAATCTTTAATTAAATTTGGATTGGAAAGATGGTAATTAAATTGACCAAGACACGAGGAGTGTTAGATATGGAGTACCACCAGTTTTACTCCATAGGATGAATAGGTTTTGGATATTTATTATCGTCGATTGATTGTTTGGTTTGTGTTCGACCAGTTTATGAGCATGTATGCTTTTATATTTAGTACTACATTAGGTAGGAATACTTGTATGCTAACACCTTGTGATTTATTTCACGATTTGACTATGAGGTGTTTATCAATGTTGTTTGGATCATTTCTATTTAATGAACGGTTTTTGAAATGAGATTTTCATAAGAGAAAGGAAATGTTATTCCCAATTTTGGATAGGGAATGTTTTATTAAAATGTTTTATGAAACAGAAAGTATTTTAAGGACTAAACCCGATGTTTTCGAAATATTTTGGAAATGGATTGTGTGTTTGACATTGTACTTCATCACATAACCGATTAGTGGCTATTGATAGTATATATGTGATGGCGGAGAATTTATTCTCTTAGCTTAACACCCTTTTTCGAGACATATGAGCTCAAAGGTTATATTATTAACATAAACTGATCATATGTGTGAATCGACTATGTGAAGTATTATGGTTTGAAATTACTTGTGATTATTATTATTATTTTGAAATGGGTTTTTCCCACTTCAGGATAAAAAATGGTTTAGTATGTGGCTAAAGATTCGGATAAAGCTGACAACAAAAGGTATCGGTGTGACCCTTAAATGATCAGTTGTTGGTGTATTCCTACCCCGTTAGTGGGAGGTGCATGGTATAGTCCTTCCTCATTAGTGGGAGGTACACCTACATATATCAAGTGAATAAGGTGCGTGCCCTTTGCCTTGTGGATGGCAGAAACCTACCCATATTTGATTGCACAGGTTTTGTTATGCATTGATTGTGACATTTTGGAATTTAAATTTACAAATGTTTTGGTTTTGAGATCTCAAAGTGAAATATATTTTGATATGAAAGCAAGATATGTATATCAAATGATTTGAAATAAGAAATCAGGAATAAAGTCCAATGAAATAACTTTTGTAAATTTAATTAGAATTTGAAAATCTAAGTTTGGGAATTTAGCCTAAATGGGTAGTTGATGAATTGCATATTGTTAGATGCATCGTGAACACCCCACGTTCATTAATGTCACTCACAAAGGGAATGCATTAACATCAGTGAAGCGTTATAGGTATGAGATGCAGATAAATTACAAGACACACAAATAAAGCAGTGAAAATTAAAGTCATTTTATAAGCAACGTAATTCAGTCAAGCTTTTACAACAATTGACTCTGAAACACCCCACCTCCGTTAAGGTCACTCACAAAGGGAATGCCTTAACTTTGGTGGAGGGTTATAGGTACAAAACACAGAAAAATTTACAAGATAGATAAATATAAGCAGCGGAAAATCAAACATTTATTACATATATGGTTCAATACAAAAGCATTACAGCAAATTGTCTCAAAATAACCTCCAAAACATTACATCATAAATTATGTCTTGATTATTTAATAAAGAAGCACAAACCATAAATAAAACTGCATAAAACCCCAAGTGTAGCGTCCAAAAACCATAGCCAAGGTAAGAGAGTCCCAATCATACATCTACTATCTTGAAGCTTGCAAAGAGTCTGACTAAGCTGGAGTATTCCCTCCATATGGACCGGGGGAAGGGGCAGGAGAGAAATGGAAGAAAAGAGGACGAAAGAAAATAGGTCAGACAATAAGTCTGGTAAGTTCAGTGATTACTAGTATTTAAACAAGAAAAAGGTATCATGAAATTAATAACAGAACATAGGACAACACCCTAGTATAAGATAAGAGGAACATGTGATTGCACCCATTACTATAGTCACTACATCTACTAACCATTGGTTCAACCAGCCTTACGTGTTCATAACGAACGATTCCCTTAATGATCGGCTCCTACTCACATACATTTATATCATGTGTCATTCGGCCCTGCTTGATTGTAGATACCTGTGCTGGTCCCACCATGCGGTGTATCAGTCCCTTTGGTGGCAACCCGACATGATTCAAGATGCACAATGTATACTACTGATGCCCAGTGCCTGCTTTTTCCACTCCGGAGTACGTGCAAGCCCGTACTCCGTCGGAACCTACACTAATGCACCAACCGCCGATGTTTTTGACCGCTTATAATCAGCCCAGTAATCGTGCCCCACCCTGCCTAGTTCAGGGTACCATGATACATCTATGTGGGTTACTGTTGAAATGTGTCCTCGTTACTAGGGTTTTCTAATCAACATGTTTATTTAGTTAAGTGTCCAAATTTACTTAACCCCACCCATCAGTTTAGTTAACACGTTGAATCGGTTAAGTGTTTCCGAAATTAACTTAACCCTACCAATCTCGACTTAGCTTTAATTTATTCATTAAAGCACCAACCACTCACATTAGACAGGTCTTGTTGTGGTCACTGGATGTGCCGGTTGGTTCCGGGCAGTTTTACGCCACAACTCAGTCTAACCTCAGATTCTTTTTGGGCTTGATGCACTAACCACCCACATTAGACAGGTCTTGTTGTGGTCACTAGATGTGCCGGTCGGTTAAGGGCAGTTTTACCCCACAACTCAATCTAACCTCGGGTTAGGCATATTCGTCTTTTCTAAATTCACATATTTTATATGTCTAGTTTTGTATATAAATTAATCTTAATTTAATCATGCCATAATTATTCTTTTGATTATGCTCACTATAAATGGTATACCAAATATACCATTTCATGAACCAATCTATGCAATGAAATTTTCATGTTTTCCCAACGCTACCCCCGTGGTAGATTCGCATAAAATACATAAAATGTAGGGCTAGTAAATTAGCCCAAACCCATAAACAAACAGGGTAACAAACAAGGGACATGAAATAAACATATAGTAACATACTTTTAACTTATTATGTGTAACTTGGCATAGAAGCATCACTAACTTAATTAAACAGGTAAGGGTGAACTTGTGACCAAGTTAGGTCTAATTTTCATGTAAACTTGATATAAGTCTAACATGGAGGTTTAACATATAAGCACAATTTTAAACCAAAACTTAGCATATTAACTTATGTATGTGAAAACATAAGAAAACCACTTTAAACATATTTAAATCACAACTTAGCATGATAACTTATGTGTGTTAAAACATAAGAGGGCCACATATCCAATCTAGCAACATAATAGTTTCAACTTAACAAAGTTCTAAATATACATAAATGTTGATCTAAACATGTAGGCATGTGATTTAAATCATAAACTTGCAAGTAATCACCAAACTATAACATGACATGTTCATCACTAAGTTGGCATAGTAGTTCATCATCCAATCATAATAGATTCCAATAATACCATACAATTTTGTATGTTCATCACCACAAACATATAGGCATGATCAATCGCAACGGTAATTTAAGATAAATGAGAATCAAACTTTATTTATCTTATACATAAGAATCACTCTATATTCGAATTACAACATGTCATGATTTCATTTAAGAGAACGTTTAAATCTACATAATAACCAACGTACAAACTAGAAGGAATTCTTGGTTTCTGGAATCTGAATTCTGAAGTTGAAATGCTCGCCTTTGATGTAGATCGTTGAATTAGATTAGTTTTAATTTAATTTTGATGTAGACTTTTATCTCGTCTTTGAATTGAAAGCGTTGACGGCTACTCTAAGTTCTCTATTGACGGCATGACAGTTCCAAGATTATTTTTGTGTGATTTTAGGTTGAGTATTAGGTTGTTTATATAGAATTTCAATTTAGTTAGAGCCGTCGGATGAACCTAGAGTTAACCACAACCATTCAGACCAAATCAGAACTATCCAGAAACCCTAGTGACTCAGCAACAAGTCATATGTCGTCAAAATTCAGATCTGGTCCGGGGGGGGACAGGTCGACCCCCAGGTTAACCTGTAGGGGAGAGGTCGACACTAGGGTCGACCTGGGTCCTGGGCGGGAATTTTCCCGCCCAGCCCGCTTCTGACTTCTGTTTTGAATTTTGAATCCAATTTTGAGCTGTTTGAATTTATTTGAATTTCTGAAACTTCTGAAGGCCATAACTTCTTCATAAGAAGTCCAATTCACGCAAACTCAGATTCTTTCTCAAGCAGAATTCCGAGACGAATGAAATGGCGTAACCCGTTTTCCTTAATTCTCACATTTGAAATTCAGTATTGTTTAATTTGTTACTATAACGTTAACAGAAAGTACGGGATGTTACATTCTCCCCTCCTTTTTGGATTTTGTCCCCGAAATCTTTAAGTCGAGAAGAACTTATATCCTACCATCCAATCACCCATCTACTCAACCATCAAACACAGGCGCCATTGTCCTTAAAAGACTTCTAATGCTTCATGATCACACACATAGTGTGTGTACATGTCCTTATCTAATACAAAATCAGACGGTCTACTGATTCAATTGACCTCCTTAATGCAAATTATGTCAGTGCCATGAGTCCATTATGTATGCAATTTTTCCTACTCAAAATTTCTTACATGAGTGCACATCATTCATACAAATGCAACGTCCATAGGATAACACATCAAGTTTCAACCCATATACAAATACATATATGCATATGCAATATGAAAGTGACTAAGCCGATCTAATACCTAATGTGTGTACATGCATCCACGAGCAACCACTAGCAATCCACTTGCAACCATCAACCATAACATATTTCAATTACATGTTTACATCCAAATAGGTTTCTACCTAAGGATAAGGATAAGGTCGAGAAGATATACCTAAAAAGATAGATACAAGCATAAACTTAAGGAAAAAGAGGTCAAAGATGTACCCTCAAAAAGAAAAGGGTAGGTTGCATGTATTCTGTCCTCAGTTTCCTAAGTCGCGTCTTCCTCGGCGTCGCTTCACTGAACTTTGACAAGCTTGACTTCACGGTTGCGTAGCTTTTTGACTACTGTTCCCAAGATATGGGTTGGAACTTTCCTCACAGTTGCTTCTCATTCAACTTCTACTTCTTCTAGCACGCTTGGTTCCACCACTTCCGTAGACTCATGTAAGCACTTTCGCAGGTGAGAGACATGAAAGACATTATGAACCCCAGCCAATCTTTTGGGAAGCTGTACCCTATAATCCCAATCTTCTCAATGATAGGAAATGGCCCCACAAATCTTGGTGCTAACTTTCCTGCGAATCCAAAGCGAACGATGTTTCTTAAAGGAGATACTTTAAGGAACACCTTGTCTCCAACTTCGAACTCAAGGCCGGTTCTTCTTTTGTCTGCGTAGGTCTTCTGTCTATCTTGGGCAGTCTTCATTCTTCTTCGTATCAAGTCCACTTTCTCTGAAGTTTCTCTAATCATGTCTGGTCCAAGTATGAGTTTGTCTGTGGACTCGCACAAGCAAGTTGGTGACCGGTACGGTCTTCCGTATAAAGTTTCGAAAGGCGCCATGCCTATGGTGGCTTGGTAGCTATTGTTGTAAGCGAATTTCACCAAAGGTAAATGATCCTCCCATGTACCTCCGAGATCAAGAATGCATAGTATCAAGAGGTCTTCTAATACTCTATTTACTCTTTCCGTCTAGCCATCGGTTTGAGGGTGATAGGCTGTGCTTAAGCACAACTGTGTGCCTACAGCCTCTTGTAAACTCTTCCGAAACTCGCTCGTGAAGATAGGATCTCGATCACTCACTATGCTGGAGGGTATCCCATGGAGTCGAACTATCTCTTTAAGATATTGTAATGGCGCGTTTTGTTAGCTGTCGAATAATTAATTTATTTAATGATTTATATATCGATTTGGCGATATCGATAACTTAAAGTACAACGTTCGAACTTATAATTTATAATTATAATTAAAACGAACCTGAAACGTCGCGGCAGTTCGCAATTTGGCGATTTGAACTTCAACTGAATGTACATGATTCATTTTAAGCCGGATTTCTGTGAAACAAGAAACGTGTGGAGCTGGTGGAGTATATCTTTCTAGTGGAAGAGAAAAATCAGGATTTCATCGTGTAGATTTTGAGTTATGTCCAAATCAAATTTCAGAAAAGTCGCTGTGGAATTCCTTTATAATTAGCAACGCTTTATTTACGTTATAAAAGAGTTTTCAATATATTTGAATATCGGGTTTGAATTTAGACAAGGTTCTTTTGGGAAGTAGTGATAATTTAATTTTTAGAATTTTATGGTAATTTTTAATTAATTAAATAAGCAACTTTTATTTGGAGTATTTGGCACCCTGTACCGACATTTCGGGGTTTCACAATATGAGTCCACCTACCGGTATTAGTATATTTTCGGGATCGCAGCACCTCACTGAACACGACTGTATTTTCATCTCAGTCTGCAACGCTCATATATGAATATAATTGTATGGAATGGAGTGTGTAGTTATTTTAAAACTTTAAAACAATGAAGGAAATATTGTTCCAATATATCAAGTGGACCAAATGAACACATATACGTGGACGGTGCTCCTACTGTCACAAAAGCTACGAAATACAAATGAAAGAGCCATACAAACCCACGTCTATAGCCCATTCCCACTGATACCCTCCACATGTTTTCTGTGGCCATGAAGTGAGTATGTTGGCTTAAGGACTAAGGTCCTCCACACTATAAAATATGAAGAATTCTTCCTTTCTGTTGTTTTCGCATCCCACAAACACAAAATGCAGGCAACCAAAGAAAAATAAAATAAAATCATACAAACTCCTATAAATCGAGTTATACATATATTCAGATTCAGCGTGGGACGCTCTTCAACCTCATACCCATATCGCCGGACTCGATGCAAGTTTTCCCACTCGTCAGTTTTACAGCGTGACCTAGGTTGAAATATTTGGAGAGATCGAAGCAGTTATGGGAAGATTCGAGCTCGTAATCGAATTCAGGAGATCGATTTGAGTTCGTTGGCAGTCTTTTGGTGATTTCGGTTTCCGCTTGTGTCGATGGGGTTCCACTGTGGACGGTGGATTTCCTGAAGCCGCGGATACATCGGTGAGCTCGAGCTGAGCATGATGGGGTGGATGTCAAAGAGGAGATGAAGCGGAGTCAAATGGGGGTAGTCTTGAGAAGTTCAGAGGAGGGACGATCGAGTAAGAGGTGGTTGAAATCACGGGAATGAAGGAGGAACGAAACTGGACTTCGTGATTTCAATTTAGGGAGATGAAGGAAGGTCGGGTTGGGCAGGTGCAAGGGGTAGTGGGCCTTGTTAAAGAGAAATTCAGAACCGTAAGTTGCGTTGGGACCGTATGGACGGACACTACACGATGACACTGACTGGAAGTCCATCCGAGCTCGTTACAATTTATTGCAAAATAAATTGTCCAGCTGGATAAAGCGATGGTTATCGTCATTGACGATGATCGTCTAAATGTGAGTAAATCTCACTAACTCTGAACAGTTTATAATTTCATGTTGTATTGTTAGAACTGTTAAAATTGTCTGTTTGACTGTGTGTTGATTGTTTGATTGAACTGCTAGTCAGTTAGTTAAATTTCTATATTGATTCTGTTTAACAGAATATATCATATGGAACTGAAAGTGATGTTATCTATATTGTCTAACATCTGTGATGCAGGGAAACAGGTTGGAGGAATCCAACTGGATTCCTCAACAGTTATTTTTACTGTGATTTATGTATTGTGATATATAAATGTGATGTATATAATCTGTTGTGATTACGTGTGGTTGGACGATATTCATCGTTGTTAGGTGATGTGTTAAAAACCATAAGAAATACCAGAGTGTGATAAAAGGATTAAACAAAGTAATTGGTTAGGTTAACCAAAGCAAAGTTAGTCGAGTTAAACAAAGTAATTGGTTAGGTTAACCAAAGCAAGTTAGTCGAGTTAAACAAAGTAATTTGTTAGGTTAACCAAAGCAAGTTAGTCGAGTTAAACAAAGTAATTTGTTAGGTTAACCAAAGCAAGTTAGTCGAGTTAATCAAAGTAATTGGTTAAGTTAACCAAAGCGAGTTAGTCGAGATAATCAAAGTAATTGGTTAAGTTAACCAAAGTAAATTAGTTAAGATAAACTAAGCGGTTAATCGAAGTGAATTAGTTAAGTTAAACTAATTGGTAAATCAAAGTGAATTAGTTGCGTCAAACTAAGTGACTTAGTTAAGTTAAACTAATTTGTAAATCAAAGTGAATTAGTTGCGTCAAACTAAGTGAATTAGTCAAGTTAAACTAATTGGTTAATCGAAGTAAATTAGTTGGGTTAATCAAAGTGAATTAGCTGAGTTAAACTAAGTAAATCGGTTAGAGTTAATCAAAGTGAATTAACTAAGTTAAACTAAGTGGATTAGTTCAGTTAATCGAAACAAGTAAATCAAGTTAGGTTAAACCATTTGAGTTAACCAGTTAGGTTAAACCATTTGAGTTAACCAGTTAAAGATAAACAGTTAGAGTTGACCAGTTAAAGTTGACCAGTTAAAGTTGACCGGTTAAAGTTGACCAGTTAAAGTTAACCAGTTAGAGTTGATCAGTTAGAGTTACTCCGTTAGAGTTGACCAGTTAGAGTTGACCAGTTAGAGTTATCCAAGTGGAGTTAATCGAGTAGAGTTGCCGAATATCACTTATTCGAAGTAGAGTTATCGAATATAGTGTATTCGAGGGAAGAGGTATCAAATATAGTTTATTCGAGTGGAGAAATCAAATGTTATTCATTTGAGAAAAGTATTCGAATAATAGTTATTCGAAGGAGTAAATCGAATATTAGTTATTCGAAGGTAAGTTATTCGAATAGAGTTAAACACATAAGAGTTAATTGAATATTAGTTATTCAATTTAAGTTAATCGAATTTAGTTATTCGAGAAGAGTTAAATCGAATTTAGTTATTCGAAAGGAGTTAATCAATTTGAGTTAAGTTAATCGATTTGAATTAAGTTAAATCGAAATGGAGTAAATCGATTAGAATTAAGTTAATCGAGTTAGAGTAAATCGAATATTAGTTATTCGAAGGTAAGTTATTCGAATTAGTTATTCGAATAGAGTTAAACACGTAAGAGTTAATTGAATATTAGTTATTCAATTTAAGTTAATCAAATTTAGTTATTCGAAAGGAGTTAATCAATTTGAGTTAAGTTAATCGATTTGAATTAAGTTGAATCGAAATGAAGTAAATCGATTAGAATTAAGTTAATCGAGTTAGAGTAAATCGAATATTAGTTATTCGAATTAGTTATTCGAAGGAGTTAATCAATTAAGTTATTCGAATGAGTCATTCGAAGGAGGAAATCAAATTAAGTTAATCGATTAGAGTTGAGTTAATCGATTTGGGTTAAGTTAAGTTATCGAGTTAAGTAATCGAGTTAAGATTTATCGAGTTAAGTAATCGAGTTAAGTAATCGAGTTGAGATAATTGAGTTAAGAAAATCAAGTTGAGTTAATCGAATAAGTTATTCGATAAGAGTAAATCCATTTAAGTTAAATCGGATGTTAATTATTCGATAAGAATTGACACATTTAAGAAAATCGAATATTTGTTATTCGATAAGAGTTAATGAAATAGAGCCAACCAAGAAGAGTTATTCGAATATTTGTTATTCGATAGGAGTTAATCGAAATAGAGTTTATCGAATATCAGTTATTAAAAAGGGAGAGTTAATCGAATAGAGATTACTCGAAAGAGAGCTATACGTCGAATTCGATTATAGCGAATTCGGGAAAGTACTATTTACTTTCCAGGGTTTAAATCAAGATTTAGTTATTGATTTAGAAATTAGGTGTCTGTTAAATTATTCGAGTTAGGAAATAAATTTATAATTTAGGTTAGATATTTTAGGGGTAGGAATTATAACGTTATAGTTATAATCAAACGTTGTCATATAAGAAGTGGATTCGTAACCTGAATCCGAGAATTTGCGTAAATAGATGATTGGAAAAAGTGAGTGACGAGCTTCATCTATTTCACAGTAAAGGACGTTGTTAAATTAAGGTCTGAGAGGTAATTATACCCCAACTTGATTGACTTCAGAATTGACAAAGGAATAGTTGTGGTTCAATCTAAAAGGTTGATTAGGAATAAAGTTAAGGAATAAGCGATAAATGGATTAAGCGAAACGATGTTTTATACAACGTTCATTGGAAATCCATAAATGAGTTTTGGAAACGTTTTCCAAATATAGTCAGATATGTTTTCTAAACATAGAAAATGAAATGTTTTCATGATAAGAATTTAAGAAATAGAGTTAAGCAAATTCAGAAACTGACTGGAGAGGGTAAGTTGAACGGTTTTCTAAGTGACGATCTGATGTTGGATTCGACCTTCCGGATTGATACTTAGAGAATTGTTCTCATACTAGTTACAGTTAGGGACTGATAGTTCCGAAATAATAGTGATGTGAAAATAAGCTATGGAAATGTTTTCCAATGATTAATAACAGATATTTTCTAAATATATGAAATAAGGAAATATGAACATATGATGATTGATCGATCGAATTTCCATTTGGAAATAAGATCGTTGTTTGTACACCGACATGTTTTCATTTGATAGTTGAATCACAGACTATCAAAGTTTTGACCATATTTACGTTGTAAATATGGAGAGACCGGTTGGATTATTATCCGAAGAACCACTCCGTATTAGCATAAGCGTTGCGAATCAAGTACGCTGAAAATAATTGAAGACGGAGTGAAGTGCAAGGGCTATTGTGAAAAGCCTAGGTAGGATGGATTCACTGAATAGTGCCTTCGGTTTATTCAGTCCCAGAACAACGTATATGGACGAGTGTCTGACAAAGTATTCTTAACGAATCATATATGTTGATCTCTTTAAACGTATTACGTTGGTGGCGGAGAAATTCGTTTCTCTTAGCTTTTATACCCGTGATGCCTTGAGAAATCGATAATGATTTGGCGGGTATGACGATGTGGCATTCAAAGTAATTGAAGAAATAATCGGTCAAAGTGATAAACGTGACCTCTAAACCTCACAACCGGAAAATAACAGAAGTTGGGCTATGCAGCATGGCTAGTTGGGCCATACCCAAGCAGGGTGTATTATCACCATCTAGAGAATATTCAATTGTACTCCTTTATAATCTATTTCAATGCTGTCCCTTATCGGGAAGGATGGTTGCTGATCCCAACCATCGGTGATAATATATTCGTTACACTCAAGCTAAATGAGTGGACGGTCATGTGTGGCCGGGTTGCAAGACGTTCTTGTCGAACCCTAGTGTATCTCCTCTAGAGTACACTGATCGGAAGGTGCTCCCATACCTTGTATGTAGGAATCCAATCTCCAATAAGCGCTCACGGTTTTATTTGTATACTATGTATGTGGAACGTGAGATGCAAGCGTTCTGCTAGATTAATATCTATTTGTATTTAGACATTATTATAATATCAGAAAGATATCCTTTATTTAACCAAGTGTTGGAGTTTTATTCACACCAGTCCCATGACTGACCCAGAGTTTATTTTGTTTTGTTTCCCCTAAACTCTTGGGTGCCTAAATTTGTACGGGCAGTCAAGTAGTCGGGATTTTATAGATACACTTGGAGAGCTTGGAGCAGGAGGCTTCAGGATTATAACTACTATTATTCCACTGTGTTGTTAAGTGTTGTACTTTGAAATGGTATGTATATACGAGTACTGATTTGTATTTCAAAGTTATGTTATATTTTATTCGTTCCGCTGTGAGATTCGTGTTTACTCTGATGATGTAAGTTCTTCTTCTTCTTCTATTCTAGTAGTTCTATCTTTTCTTCATCACCCTCTACTTTCTTTCACTAACGTTCTCGGGATTTTCGACTCTCGAGGAGTCGAAAATTTCCAGCCGTTACAGTTGGTATCAGAGCTTAAGTTAAGTGATTACCTTGGCTCTGTGGCATAACTCGATAGAGATGGGATTAGTAATATCCTAGATTGAGTTTGAGTGTATATATATGAGCGCGTAATTGTTACTCAATATAAAATGGTTTTATATTGTGGAGACTCATTGGTTGAGTGGCTTATGAATTCTGGTCGATCAGTTTGATTCACTGTATCGATAAGGGTTACTAAACACTCGAATACGATGAACCGTCATGGTATGTTTTGAAAGAGGGTAAATGAAATAATTTTTCCCAAAATATATTTGTTTATAGAAGAAATATATATCTTGAAATTATTATAGTATATTGATTGTGTTGGTTGTTATTATAATCGAATAAGATTATAAAAGGGTGAAATGGTTATAAATGACCAATCAGAATTCATATGAATGTAATATATGAAATAGTTTGAATTAAATATGAATTTAAATCAGATTTGGAATTAAAATAAGGAAATTTTAAGTTCCTGGGAGATTTTGAAAATGTTTTTCAAATTGAAAATGATATAGTATTGAACTCACTTCGATAGCTGGAAAATAGATTTTGATGATGAATCTAGACATCATCAGTATTCATTTTCGATTTCTAAGTGACGGATTACTACCAAAGGTTTTGTTTTTGAATTGTTTTGAGAAAACAAGTTGTTTAGAAATTCAAAGGTTTTGAATTGGCATTATGATTTCAAATTGATTTGAAAGAAACCCAGGAACTTAAGTTCTGGAATCAAAATTTAACTAATGAAGTTAAATAAAATGAGATGGTAAAAATAAATTGAAATTTAACTTGAACCGAGTTAAATAAAATTGAATTGGGATAGAGATAATCTAGAATGGAACCAAATTGATAAGTCAATAATTTGGAATTTGATATTAGAGTTCGAATGAAATTCGATTTGGATTTGAGGATATGAACTGATTGGAGATCAATTGGAATGGATAACATTGGTATATGTTGAAGTGGTAGCAGATGAAAGGGATAGAGTTAAATTCCCGACAAAAAGGTACAAGTTTATATCATATATGAGTTTGGATTTTATGAGCCGAATTAGCAAGCCGCTTGGCTATTTTGGTTTCCTTTTGGATTGGAGGAGGCCTAGAGAGGCGAGTTGTGGTTTGACGTATTGAGCCGTACTAAGGAGGTTATGGCGAAATTTTTCGAAAATTCCAGGCGTTAGAACATTCTCATGATTTATGGAAATTCAGTTAGCCAGAATGAATTAATAATTTAATTGAAAATTTAATGGTTCAGTTGAAACTGGAGTTGAGAAGTAAACTAAAAGGGATTTTTAAATCTAGTTAGTAGAGTTAGTAGCATTTTTCTAACTTAGCAATTTCGAGGACGAAATTATTTTAAGGGGGGAAGTCTGTAATGGCGCGTTTTGTTAGCTGTCGAATAATTAATTTATTTAATGATTTATATATCGATTTGGCGATATCGATAACTTAAAGTACAACGTTCGAACTTATAATTTATAATTATAATTAAAACGAACCTGAAACGTCGCGGCAGTTCGCAATTTGGCGATTTGAACTTCAACTGAATGTACATGATTCATTTTAAGCCGGATTTCTGTGAAACAAGAAACGTGTGGAGCTGGTGGAGTATATCTTTCCAGTGGAAGAGAAAAATCAGGATTTCATCGTGTAGATTTTGAGTTATGTCCAAATCAAATTTCAGAAAAGTCGCTATGGAATCCTTTATAATTAGCAACGCTTTATTTACGTTATAAAAGAGTTTTCAATATATTTGAATATCGGGTTTGAATTTAGACAAGGTTCTTTTGGGAAGTAGTGATAATTTAATTTTTAGAATTTTATGGTAATTTTTAATTAATTAAATAAGCAACTTTTATTTGGAGTATTTGGCACCCTGTACCGACATTTCGGGGTTTCACAATATGAGTCCACCTACCGGTATTAGTATATTTTCGGGATCGCAGCACCTCACTGAACACGACTGTATTTTCATCTCAGTCTGCAACGCTCATATATGAATATAATTGTATGGAATGGAGTGTGTAGTTATTTTAAAACATTAAAACAATGAAGGAAATATTGTTCCAGTATAACAAGTGGACCAAATGAACACATATACGTGGACGATGCTCCTACTGTCACAAAAGCTACGAAAGACAAATGAAAGAGCCATACAAACCCACGTCTATAGCCCATTCCCACTGATACCCTCCACATGTTTTCTGTGGCCATGAAGTGAATATGTTGGCTTAAGTACTAAGGTCCTCCACACTATAAAATATGAAGCATTCTTCCTTTCTGTTGTTTTCGCATCCCACAAACACAAAACGCAGGCAACCAAAGAAAAATAAAATCAAATCATACAAACTCCTATAAATCGAGTTATACATATATTCAGATTCAGCGTGTGACGCTCTTCAACCTCATACCCATATCGCCGGACTCGATGCAAGTTTTCCCACTCGTCAGTTTTACAGCGTGACCTAGGTTGAAATATTTGGAGAGATCGAAGCAGTTATGGGAAGATTCGAGCTCATAATCGAATTCAGGAGATCGATTTGAGTTCGTTGGCAGTCTTTTGGTGATTTCGGTTTCCGCTTGTGTCGATGGGGTTCCACTGTGGACGGCGGATTTCCTGAAGCCGCGGATACATCGGTGAGCTCGAGCTGAGCATGATGGGGTGGATGTCAAAGAGGAGATGAAGCGGAGTCAAATGGGGGTAGTCTTGAGAAGTTCAGAGGAGGGACGGTCGAGTAAGAGGTGGTTGAAATCACGGAAATGAAGGAGGAACGAAACTGGACTTCGTGATTTCAATTAGGGGAGATGAAGGAAGGTCGGGTTGGGCAGGTACAAGGGGTAGTGGGCCTTGTTAAAGAGAAATTCAGAACCGTAAGTTGCGTTGGGACCGTATGGACGGACACTACACGATGACACTGACTGGAAGTCCATCCGAGCTCATTACAATTTATTGCAAAATAAATTGTCCAGCTGGATAAAGCGATGGTTATCGTCATTGACGATGATCGTCTAAATGTGAGTAAATCTCACTAACTCTGAACAGTTTATAATTTCATGTTGTATTGTTAGAACTGTTAAAATTGTCTGTTTGACTGTGTGTTGATTGTTTGATTGAACTGCTAGTCAGTTAGTTAAATTTCTATATTGAATCTGTTTAACAGAATATATCATATGGAACTGAAAGTGATGTTATCTATATTGTCTAACATCTGTGATGTAGGGAAACAGGTTGGAGGAATCCAACTGGATTCCTCAACAGTTATTTTTACTGTGATTTATGTATTGTGATATATAAATGTGATGTATATAATCTGTTGTGATTACGTGTGGTTGGACGATATTCATCGTTGTTAGGTGATGTGTTAAAAACCATAAGAAATACCAGAGTGTGATAAAAGGATTAAACAAAGTAATTGGTTAGGTTAACCAAAGCAAAGTTAGTCGAGTTAAACAAAGTAATTGGTTAGGTTAACCAAAGCAAGTTAGTCGAGTTAAACAAAGTAATTTGTTAGGTTAACCAAAGCAAGTTAGTCGAGTTAAACAAAGTAATTTGTTAGGTTAACCAAAGCAAGTTAGTCGAGTTAATCAAAGTAATTGGTTAAGTTAACCAAAGCGAGTTAGTCGAGTTAATCAAAGTAATTGGTTAAGTTAACCAAAGTAAATTAGTTAAGATAAACTAAGCGGTTAATCGAAGTGAATTAGTTAAGTTAAACTAATTGGTAAATCAAAGTGAATTAGTTGCGTCAAACTAAGTGACTTAGTTAAGTTAAACTAATTTGTAAATCAAAGTGAATTAGTTGCGTCAAACTAAGTGAATTAGTCAAGTTAAACTAATTGGTTAATCGAAGTAAATTAGTTGGGTTAATCAAAGTGAATTAGCTGAGTTAAACTAAGTAAATCGGTTAGAGTTAATCAAAGTGAATTAACTAAGTTAAACTAAGTGGATTAGTTCAGTTAATCGAGACAAGTAAATCAAGTTAGGTTAAACCATTTGAGTTAACCAGTTAGGTTAAACCATTTGAGTTAACCAGTTAAAGTTTACCCGTTAAAGATAAACAGTTAGAGTTGACCAGTTAAAGTTGACCAGTTAAAGTTGACCAGTTAGAGTTGATCAGTTAGAGTTACTCAGTTAGAGTTGACCAGTTAGAGTTGACCAGTTAGAGTTATCCAAGTGGAGTTAATCGAGTAGAGTTGCCGAATATCACTTATTCGAAGTAGAGTTATCGAATATAGTGTATTCGGGGGAAGAGTAACGAATATAGTTTATTCGACTGGAGAAATCAAATGTTATTCATTTGAGAAAAGTATTCGAATAATAGTTATTCGAAGGAGTAAATCGAATATTAGTTATTCGAAGGTAAGTTATTCGAATTAGTTATTCGAATAGAGTTAAACACGTAAGAGTTAATTGAATATTAGTTATTCAATTTAAGTTAATCGAATTTAGTTATTCGAGAAGAGTTAAATCGAATTTAGTTATTCGAAAGGAGTTAATCAATTTGAGTTAAGTTAATCGATTTGAATTAAGTTGAATCGAAATGGAGTAAATCGATTAGAATTAAGTTAATCGAGTTAGAGTAAATCGAATATTAGTTATTCGAAGGTAAGTTATTCGAATTAGTTATTCGAATAGAGTTAAATACGTAAGAGTTAATTGAATATTAGTTATTCAATTTAAGTTAATCGAATTTAGTTATTCGAGAAGAGTTAAATCGAATTTAGTTATTCGAAAGGAGTTAATCAATTTGAGTTAAGTTAATCGATTTGAATTAAGTTGAATCGAAATGAAGTAAATCGATTAGAATTAAGTTAATCGAGTTAGAGTAAATCGAATATTATTTATTCGAAGGTAAGTTATTCGAATTAGTTATTCGAAGGAGTTAATCAATTAAGTTATTCGAATGAGTCATTCGAAGGAGGAAATCAAATTAAGTTAATCGATTAGAGTTGAGTTAATCGATTTGGGTTAAGTTAAGTTATCGAGTTAAGTAATCGAGTTAAGATTTATCGAGTTAAGTAATTGAGTTAAGTAATCGAGTTGAGATAATCGAGTTAAGAAAATCAAGTTGAGTTAATCGAATAAGTTATTCGATAAGAGTAAATCCATTTAAGTTAAATCGGATGTTAGTTATTCGATAAGAATTGACACATTTAAGAAAATCGAATATTTATTATTCGATAAGAGTTAATGAAATAGAGCCAACCAAGAAGAGTTATTCGAATATTTGTTATTCGATAGGAGTTAATCGAAATAGAGTTTATCGAATATCAGTTATTAAAAAGGGAGAGTTAATCGAATAGAGATTACTCGAAAGAGAGCTATATGTCGAATTCGATTATAGCGAATTCTGGAAAGTACTATTTACTTTCCAGGGTTTAAATCAAGATTTAGTTATTGATTTAGAAATTAGGTGTCTGTTAAATTATTCGAGTTAGGAAATAAATTTATAATTTAGGTTAGATATTTTAGGGGTAGGAATTATAACGTTATAGTTATAATCAAACGTTGTCATATAAGAAGTGGATTCGTAACCTGAATCCGAGAATTTGCGTAAACAGATGATTGGAAAAAGTGAGTGACGAGCTTCATCTATTTCACAGTAAAGGACGTTGTTAAATTAAGGTCTGAGAGGTAATTATACCCCAACTTGATTGACTTCAGAATTGACAAAGGAATAGTTGTGGTTCGATCTAAAAGGTTGATTAGGAATAAAGTTAAGGAATAAGCGATAAATGGATTAAGCGAAACGATGTTTTATACAACGTTCATTGGAAATCCATAAATGAGTTTTGGAAACGTTTTCCAAATATAGTCAGATATGTTTTCTAAACATAGAAAATGAAATGTTTTCATGATAAGAATTTAAGAAATAGAGTTAAGCAAATTCATAAACTGACTGGAGAGGGTAAGTTGAACGGTTTTCTAAGTGACGATCTGATGTTGGTTTCGACCTTCCGGATTGATACTTAGAGAATTGTTCTCATACTAGTTACAGTTAGGGACTGATAGTTGCGAAATAATAGCGATGTGAAAATAAGCTATGGAAATGTTTTCCAATGATTAATAACAGATATTTTCTAAATATATGAAATAAGGAAATATGAACATATGATGATTGATCGATCGAATTTCCATTTGGAAATAAGATCGTTGTTTGTACACCGACATGTTTTCATTTGATAGTTGAATCACAGACTATCAAAGTTTTGACCATATTTACGTTGTAAATATGGAGAGACCGGTTGGATTATTATCCGAAGAACCACTCCGTATTAGCATAAGCGTTGCGAATCAAGTACGCTGAAAATAATTGAAGACGGAGTGAAGTGCAAGGGCTATTGTGAAAAGCCTAGGTAGGATGGATTCACTGAATAGTGCCTTTGGTTTATTCAGTCCCAGAACAACGTATATGGACGAGTGTCTGACAAAGTATTCTTAACGAATCATATATGTTGATCTCTTTAAACGTATTACGTTGGTGGCGGAGAAATTCGTTTCTCTTAGCTTTTATACCCGTGATGCCTTGAGAAATCGATAATGATTTGGCGGGTATGACGATGTGGCATTCAAAGTAATTGAAGAAATAATCGGTCAAAGTGATAAACGTGACCTCTAAACCTCACAACCGGAAAATAACAGAAGTTGGGCTAGGCAGCATGGCTAGTTGGGCCATACCCAAGCAGGGTGTATTATCACCATCTAGAGAATATTCAATTGTACTCCTTTATAATCTATTTCAATGCTGTCCCTTATCGGGAAGGATGGTTGCTGATCCCAACCATCGGTGATAATATATTCGTTACACTCAAGCTAAATGAGTGGACGGTCATGTGTGGCCGGGTTGCAAGACGTTCTTGTCGAACCCTAGTGTATCTCCTCTAGAGTACACTGATCGGAAGGTGCTCCCATACCTTGTATGTAGGAATCCAATCTCCAATAAGCGCTCACGGTTTTATTTGTATACTATGTATGTGGAACGTGAGATGCAAGCGTTCTGCTAGATTGATATCTATTTGTATTTAGACATTATTATAATATCAGAAAGATATCCTTTATTTAACCAAGTGTTGGAGTTTTATTCACACCAGTCCCATGACTGACCCAGAGTTTATTTTGTTTTGTTTCCCCTAAACTCTTGGGTGCCTAAATTTGTACGGGCAGTCAAGTAGTCGGGATTTTACAGATACACTTGGAGAGCGTGGAGCAGGATGCTTCAGGATTATAGCTATTATTATTCTGTTGTGTTGTTAAGTGTTGTACTTTGAAATGGTATGTATATACGAGTACTGATTTGTATTTCAAAGTTATGTTATATTTTATTCGTTCCGCTGTGAGATTCGTGTTTACTCTGATGATGTAAGTTCTTCTTCTTCTTCTATTTTAGTAGTTCTATCTTTTCTTCCTCACCCTCTACTTTCTTTCACTAACGTTCTCGGGATTTTCGACTCTCGAGGAGTCGAAAATTTCCAGCCGTTACAGATATATGGATGCTAGAGATGAGGCAGTCCTTCTACTCTTGACAGGCATAAAGTGGACACTTTTTGCGAGCCTATCCAGTATTACCCAGATACTGGTATTGCCCCTCCTTGACCTAGGCAACCCATCAACAAAGTCCATTGAAATGCTATCCCATTTCCACTAGGGGACCTCTAGAGGATGAAGCAAACCTCTAGGCTTCTTCTGTTCCGCCTTTACTTGCTGGCATATCATGCACTTGGAGACGAATTCAGCTACATCTCTTTTCATGCCGCTCCAAAAGAAAACCCTTTTTATGTCTTTGTACATTCTGTCTCCACCGGGGTGTATGGTCAACTTGGAATGGTGTGCCTCTTCGAGAACCTTCTTCACCAAATCCCTTGCTTGTGGGACACATAGTCTTCCATCCCATCTCAACCATCCCTTATCATCGATGGAGTATTTATTGAGGTGACTCGAAGTCTCACCCCTAATCATCTTATCTATTATATCAACAAGCTGAGGGTCTTCACGTTGTGCGGTCCCGATTGAGTCCAAAAGCGTAGGCCGCACTTCCAATGTTGCTAATAGGCCAGGTACAAATTCAGAGGAGGGAGTAAAGTCAACGTTGGCTATGTACTCCAAGCTTTGCCTTTCTACAAAGAGAGGGCTTAAAGTCAGTTTCTTTCTACTCAAGGCGTCTGCTACTGCATAGCCCTTGCCCGGAGTGTTGGAAATCTCAAAATCATACGAGGCAAGAAACTCCATCCATCTTTGCTGCCTCAAGTTGAGATCTTTCTGCGAGAAAAGGTATTTCAACGATTTATGGTCAATAAACAATTCAAACTTCTCACCTAGGAGATAATGTCGCCAAGACTTAAGGGCAAAAACGATGGTTGCCAACTCTAGATCGTGGGTTGGGTAGTTTTTCTCATGTACTTTCAACTGCCTTCCAGCATAAGCCACTACCTTCCCTTCTTGCATCAGAATAGCGCCTAGTCCCAGGCCACATGCATCTTTGTATACTGTAAACATTTTGCTTCCATCAGGCAATATCAGAACTGGGGCTGTTGTCAGATCCCTTTTCAAACGTTGGAAAGCAATATCGCAATCTAAATCCCAAGCGAAAACTAGGTTCTTCTTTGTCAACCTTATAAGTGGAGCTGAGATTTTCACAAAATCTTTGATGAATTTTCGATAGCCCGAGAAAGCTTTGGACTTCAGTTGCGTTCCGCGAAACCTTCCAATCTTGCACAGCAACCACTTTTGCGGGGTCCACAGCTTACCCCTCTTTGGACACCACATGTCCAAGGAACCTAACTTCTTCTCTCCATAAATGGCATTTGGAGAATTTGGCTTTCAACTGATGTGCACGGAGAGTATCCATGACTTCCCTTAAGTGCTGAGCATGCTCTTCCTTACTCTATGAAAAGATGAAAATATCGTCTAGGAAGACCACCAAAAATTTATTGAGGAACTCCCTGAACACTCTGCTCATCAAATCAACGAAGTAAGCAGGTGCATTTGTCAAGCCGAAAGGCATGACAAGCCACTCGAAGAAACCATTCGGAGTTCTGAACGCGGTCTTATCAATGTTGTCTTCAGCCACTCTTAGCTGATGAAACCCGGTAGCTAGATCTAGTTGGGAGAAAACCGATGAACCTTTAAGCTGATCAAACAAATCATCTATTCTTGGGAGTGGGTGCCTATTCTTCTTGGTCAGCTTGTTTAGCTCCCTATAATCAATGCACAGGCGAAGCAAACCGTCCGCTTTAGTTGCGAACAATACTGGAGCACCCCATTTAGAAATACTCCGCCTTATAAACCCCTTTTCTAGGAGCTCTTTAACTTGCTTGTTGAGCTCTTTCCGCTCTCTTGGAGCCGTATGCCTAACAGGTATGGCAACGGGTTTTGCATTGTCAATGAGGTATATGCGGAAGTCTATCTCCCGCTTCGGAGGTAAGCCCTTTACCTTTTCAAACATATTCGAGTATTCACGGCCCACCTTTACAGACTGCAAGTTCTCAATAGACGCATCAAGAGATTTTAGATAACTAAGCATAACAGAGTTCATGGGATTACAAGAAATTTCGAGAGTGTTACCGAGGCGAGTCATGAGTCTAACCACTCTCTTTTCACAATCGAGGACGACACCATTTCTGGATAGCCAGTCCATGCCTAGAATCAACCCATAGCCCATGAAGCCCAAAACATAGGCATTGCATCTAAACCCTACACTTAGTATAAAAAATTTCAAATCCAAACAAATCATTGACAAATAAGTTGAGCCCCCAATTGGATTTCAAACAACCAAGGGATCCTCTACTAAACTAGTGTCTAAGTGCAGAGATTCAACCAAAGTAGCAGATACAAATGAGTGCGATGCGCCAGAATCAAATAGTGTACGAATAGGATGATCAAACAAATAAACTAAACTCTCGACAGGAATATTTCTACCTCGTTCGTGCGGAGGCGCCGTGAGAGCATGAACTTGTCCTCCAGAAGAAGGTCCATCTCTCTGCCTTTGCTTCCTTGGGCAGTCCGTAGCCATGTGTCATGTTTCTCCACAATTGAAACAACCACCCATCTTCCTTTTCTTCTTCCTACAGTCTTTGACCAGATGTCCAGGAATGCCACAAAAATTACACTTTCTCTTGTCATGGGGTTTGTTATTCTTCTCGCCTTTCTTTGAATCAGCCTTCTTGTTCTGTGACCCCTCCACCTTCTTATCTTGAGGCACTTCCACTTTTGCCTCTTTCTTGCCCTTGTCTTCCTCATGTAAGAGTGCCATGTCCACTAACCTCTCGTAAATAGCCCCCATAGGTACGTGGGTCATAGACAAGCTGTGAAGTGGCTCATTCAGTCCCTTGAAAAAATAGAGAGCCTTCTTATGAAGAGTATTCACTAAGTCCAGTCCAAATCGGGCCAGCTGATTGAATTGGTTGACGTACTCCTTGACCGTCATACTTGCTTAAGTGATAAGAACTACTCTACTTGTAAGCTTCGTTCAGCTTGTGAGAGGAATTTCATCTCAAACCTTATTCTGAAATCCATAAATATTTTAACTGGTCTTTCAGCGTTAGTGACTTCCCACCAATAGGAAGCTTCGTCTTTGAGCAACCATACAGCCAACTGTACCTTCTGTCTATCGTCCATCTCGAAGATAACGAATAGATCCTTAGTTTCTTTGAGCCAGTTCCTTGCTTCTACGAATGATTCAGTTCCCTTGAAATCCTTTCCACCCATGGCCCTAAAGTCTCTGCAAATCTTTGAGAAATCATTTGCACGTGGAGGAGGAGGAACCGCTGCAGCTGGAGGAGGAGGAACCTCCTAAACCAACCAGTTATCGGCACACCCTTCGGAAGGTTAAGACTCCCAGACATGCTGAAATGAAAAAGAAAAGATTCAAAACAAAGGATAGAAAGATAAGGCATATGGCTTTGGGGGATTTTGCCTTTAAAATGAAATAACACTTATTCTTGTAAAATGCTTCTTTATATTTCTTTTGAAAATAGTTTTCGAAAACTCTTATCTGATCTGATAAACCTTTGCTCTGATACTAAGTGAAACACCCCACCTCCGTTAAGGTCACTCACAAAGGGAATGCCTTAACTTTGGTGGAGGGTTATAGGTACAAGACACAAAAGAATTTACAAGATAGATAAATATAAGCAGCGGAAAATCAATCATTTATTACATACGTGGTTCAATACAAAAGCATTACAGCAAATTGTCTCAAAATAACCTCCAAAACATAACATCATAAATTCTGTCTTGATTATTTAATAAAGAAGCATAAACCATAAATAAAACTGCATAAATCCCCAAGTGTAGTGTCCAAAAACCATAGCCAAGGTAAGAGAGTCCCAATCATACATCTACTTTCTTGAAGCTTGCAAAGATCTGACTAAGCTGGAGTATTCCCTCCCTGTGGACCTTGGGGAGGGGGAAGGGAGAAACGGAAGAAAAGAGGACGAAAGAAATTAGGTCAGACAATAAGTCTGGTAAGTTCAGTGATTACTAGTATATAAACAAGAAAAAGGGATCATGACAGTAATAACAGAACATAGGACAACACCCTAATATAAGATAAGAGGAACATGTGATCGCACCCATTACTATAGTCTCTGCACCTACTAACCATTGGTCCAACCAGCCTCACATGTTCATAACGAATGATCCCCTTAATGATCGGCTCCTACTCGCATGCATTTATATCCTATGTCATTCGGCCCCGCTTGATTGTAGATACCTGCGTTGGTCCCACCATGGGGTGTATCAGTCCCTCTGGTGGCAACCGGACACGATTCAAGATGCATAGTATATACTACTGATGCCCAGTGCCTTCTTTTTCCACTTCGGAGTACGTGCACGCCCGTACTCCATCGGAACCTGCACTAATGCACCAACCGCCGATATTTTTGACCGCTTATAATCATCCTAATAATCGTGCTCACCCTCCCTAGTTCAGGGTACCATGATACATCTATGTGGGTTACTGCTGAAATGGGTCCCCGTTACTAGGGTTTTCTAATCAACATGTTTATTTGGTTAAGAGTCCAAGTTTACCTAACCCCACCCATCACTTTAGTTAACATATTAAATCGGTTAAGTGTTTCCGTAATTGACTTAACCTTACCAATCTTGACTTAGCTTTAATTTATTCATTGAAGCACCAACCACTCACATTAGACAGGTCTAGTTGTGGTCACTGGATGTGCCGGTTGGTTCCAGGCAGTTTTACACCACAACTCAGTCTAACCTCGGGTCCTTTTTGGGCTTGATGCACTAACCACCCACATTATACAGGTCTTGTTGTGGTCACTGGATGTGTCGGTCGGTTCTGGGCAGTTTTACACCACAACTCAGTCTAACCTCGGGTTAGGCATATTCGTCTTTTCTAAATTCACATATTTTCTATACACGTCTAGTTTTATATGTAAATTAATCTTAATTTAATCATGCCATAATTATTCTTTTGATTATGCTCACAATAAATGGTATACAAAATATACCATTTCATGAACCAATCTATGCCATGAAATTTTAACCCATAAACAAAAAGGATAACAAACAAGGGACATGAAATAAGCATACAGTAACATACATTTAAATTATCATGTGTAGCTTGGCATATAAGCATCACTAACTTAATTAAACAGGTTAGGGTGAACTTGTGACCAAGTTGGGTCTAATTTTCATGTAAACTTGATATAGGTCTTGTAACAACCCTGAATTTTGGGGTAAATTTAAAATTTTATTTCAAGTAATTTTAATGGGTTTTGATATTTAAAATAATTTATTCAAAATGATAATGATTAATAATTTATTTAAATCAAAGTTAGGATGAATAATTTAATTTTAATTATAAAAGGAGTTAGAAATAGCGCGGTAGTTTGAAAAGTCAAACTTGAACTTTGACTAACCGTACAGGATGCAAAATTTAACTGATTTTAGTGAAACCAAAAATATTAAAATCTCTTTTAAAATATCTTTCCAACGAATCCAAAAAATCGAAATTTTATAGCGGGAATCAAAAGTTATGCCCAGTTTAAATTTCAGAATAGTCGCTGTAGGATTTATATATATTTTTTAATATTAAAAATAGCCATTTTCCAAACGATCTCTGTTTTCAACGAAACCACTTTTGTTGGATTCAGAATGTCAAATTATTGCTAAGTTTAATTTTTCATAATTTTTGGAATTAATTTATGACCGTGGCAAAAAGATTTCAGTTTGGTCAATTTAGGTCAATTTTAATCGACTTAAAAAATGCCATTTTTTAAATAGGCTCAGAATTGAATGAAATTAATTTTCCTAGGTCCGTAGCATCAAAACATAGATAAATATATTTTTTGAAGTTAATTTGTGGCCCCGGTGAATTTATTCGTACGGTTGAATTAAAAATAAAAGTAAAAATATTTTAAAATAAAGAAAACTGGGTCAAGACAGTCGTTTGGGCCTGTGGGACATAGCTAGATGAGTCCGGAATAGGGGATAATAGGTAGAAACGACAATCGTTGGGCTGGAATCGAACAAATTTGATAAACGAGCCTTAATGGGTAATTAGTGAATATAATAATATAAATATTCACTAAATGACAAAACCCCTAGCCCTAATCTATTTGCTCCAGCCTCCATCTTCTTCCTCAATGGCCAAGAGAGCTCCAAACTTCCCTCCTCAATATCTCGAAATCCACTTAATGAAATTATTCAGTTCTTTAGCCAATTTTGTAGGGATTTTGATAAGCTTTCAATCCATACGGTTATGATCAACCAAAAGTGCTCGAATTTCGAGGAAAACACCCCCTACCCGCGGCCAAACAGCCCCCACCGCACCACCATGGTCCCACCACGACCTCCACCTCCCTAGGCGCACCAACCCCTCCCTTGGCTCTTCGATATGCCACCTCCCGATCGTCTTCAAGCCTTATAAATCTCAAGTTAAATGCAAACCTAGATTAGAAGGTAACGGGTTCAACAATAACAGAAGGAACGACATTGGCAACGTTAGGAGGAAGATGGAGAGAAGGGTTGACTTTTTCAAACTTAGGTTGACTAATTATTTTAATTCAAAAAATTTCAATCTTGTTTAATCCATATCTTACTCATACGAACTCGAATTCGAATGATTTCAGGTGTGCCACGACCGTGAGACCGAGTTCTTCGTGATGAAACTGACTAGACCTGATTCTGAGCAAGTTGCTGAACAGCGCAAAACTGCGCAGAACTCAATAACGATGTGATATTTCTGAATTTAATTATTAAAAATTTAATTATTTCTTGCGATATGAATTCCATTTATGTACGTTATGAAATCTGTATTGTTTGTGGTTGGGAAATTTGAATTTATTGATGTTGTGATGGGAATTGGTTGATGCTGTGATATTGGTGTTTGAAACAAAATCATTGAATCCAGATATGTAATCTTGTTGAAAATAAAAGATTAAATTTTCACTGTAATGTTGATTATCATAAAAAGATATCATTTTGTTGATTATTATAAAAGTTATTATTTTTAAAAGAAAAAGTAACATTAATTTCATTGTTTTGTAAAAAGAAAGATTTCACCTTTGTTTTGTTAAATATAAAGATTTCGCCTTTTGTTTAATAATATAAAGATTACTTTTTGTTTGTTTATAAAATAAAAAAGTTTTCGTTTTTGTTTGTTTAAAAAAATAAAAAGTTTTTACCTTTGTTACTTAATAAAAAGATAGGATCTTTGATTGTAAAATATATGGAAAAGATTGAAATTTTGTTTGTAAACTTAATAAAAAGATTGAAATTTTGATTGTAAACTTAATAAAAAGATTGAATTTTTTTTTGTAAAATTAATAAAAAGATTGAAATTTTGTTTGTAAACTTAATAAAAAGATTGAAACTTTATTTGTGAACTTAATAAAAGATTTTAACTTTTGGTTAAATTAAAAGATTTTACTTTTGTTTAAAAATAAAAAAAAGTTTACTTTTGTTTATATGAAGAAAGATTTCAACTTTGTAATACAAAGTTGTAATCTTGTTTGTAACTCAAAGTTGTAACTTTGTTTTGTTAAATAAATGTTGTAACTTGGTTTGTTAATCAAAAACTTTTCATTTTCTTTGTTTTTATAAATAAAAAGATGTTAACTTTATTAATAAAAAGATTGCAACTTTATTGTAACTTTGTTAATAAAAAGGGTATGATTTTGTTGTGTAAACTTAAAAATGTATATATATATATATATATATATATATATATTCTTTTATTATGTTGTAATGCAAGAACACAAACAAAAGATTTCAAACATTATTTACATTGTTCGTAAATATAAAAAGAGAAGTGACAATATTTACATTTGTTTTCTAAATAGAAATTGACATTTGTTTGTAAATACATGAAACTCACTTTTGTTTGTAAGTACATGAAATTCACTTTTGTTTGTATAACGAAAGGAAATTACCTTTTTGTATTAATGAATAGAAATCACTTTTGTTTATTAATAAAAAGTTTCATTTTTTTGTATAATGAAAATAAGACAAAAAGTTTCATTTTTGTGTGTAATGAAAATAAGAACAAAAGTATCATTTTTGTTAAAAAGAAAGTAATGACATTAACGTTGATTTTAGTTGAAATAATAAAAATTACATTTTTCACTGATTTTAGTTGAAAGAAAAAAAATGTACAAAGACATCATTTTGTCATTATTTTGCAAATGTACGAAGCTATCATTTTTGTATTTGTTTTGTTAAATGTAAAAAGATAATTTGTTTGTTTATAAATAAGAAATTTACATTTGTTTGAAAATGAAAATTTGCACCGTTATGTGTTAAATTAGAAATGAAATTATTTATACCATTGTGTGTTAAATTAGAAATGACATTATTTACACCGTTGTGTGTTAAATTAGAAATGAACATGATTGATACCGCAATAAAAATTACACTTTTATGTAATCAAAAAGATAAGATTTTGTCATTGAAAATAAAATTTGTAAAGACTCGCAATTTCCCCGGTGAGGAAAGCGCGGATAGTTTGAGAACAAGCCACATTAGAACGCAGACGGGAGAACATTTCATTGTATATTACAACAATACCATTAGAATACAGGAATATACAGAGTATAAATGAATATTACACAGAAATATCAGAGATTTAAATTACATTTAAATACATAGCAGCAGAAAATAATCCAATACACAACTGAAGGAGATATACGGATACAAAGCTTTCTGGATATCGTTCGAGCTGTAAACCAGGATCCTGTGAATATAAATCTGCAAAACCAAAACTACTAGCTGCCCATGTCAAAATAAGGGCACCCAGAGTTTAGGTTAAAACAATAAACTCCAGGTCAGTCATGTGACTGGTGTGAGAACTAAAACAGTTATTAATCTTTATTTTTAAAGTTAGGTAAATCAAGGGACCACGCTATATAACACGGAACGAGTTTCCTCCCAAGAATACCAGTGCATAAAACAAACAGCGCAATGCTAAATAAAGAAAAATGAAGCTATTATAAGACCCAGTTCCCATCACACAATGCAACGCAAGCCGGAGGATAGGGTTTTTACCTTATAATAGCCAAGAATGCTTGATACGTTTAAAAAAAAATCATTTGATACTATCATAAGTGCATAGTGTATAAAACAACTGCAAATCATAAGTACCAATCATAGACGGCATAAGCGTCCCATCCCACTATGTCGCCATACTAGGCTCAACAAATAAAACTGCAAATGTCACGTATTTGGAAATTGGATTTCCATCTATGAACCGAGGCAAAAGATAGTCCTCTACCGATTCGAGACTCTCTAGCCCGAGCCTCAGGCAAGTACTCAGTCAAGCCTTTGGATCGTCAGGTCCGGTCCACCGATGTGGATTAAAATTCCTAAACACTGCGTTTCCCCGCCCTTTGGGCGTAAGTGAGCCAACGAATGACTCCATCGGACCCGGATCGTCCGATCAAACCGAGGTGCCTCGCAACAGCAACAACCACATAAGTCAAACTCGTCAGGGCATGTAAAACCACTGACGCCACTTCTAACTAGAAAGAAACGCATGCCCTAAGGTCCTCTCCCGTTTTTGGTTCACCACCGAGGTGTGAGGCTCACGAATCAACGTTACACAAAGCTACGCCACACAGGCCGTGCTTTGATCATCAACTACAAGACTCTGCTTTTCAACAGAAGACTTGATCATTTGCATCTTAGCATGCCACACAGTGTAACAACCCGAAAATCTGGCCCAGTTTAAAATTTTTATTTTAGCAATTTTAGCGAATTTTGATTATTTAAAATGAATTATTTTAAATAATATCGACGAGAAATTTATTTTGAATATAATTCGAGCGTATATATTATATTCGTCGTCGGTAGAATATAAATATTTTATTTTAATTCTAAAGGAATTGAAAATGGTGCGGTAGTTCGATAATTCGATTTCAAACTTCAATTGAATGTACCGGGTGCAAAACAATCCAGATTTTAGTGAAACCAAAAAAATAGGATCTATTTGATAATATCTTTCCAACGAATCCGACAAATCAAGATTTCATGGCGGGAATCAAAAGATATGTCCAGTTGAAAATTCTGAATAGTCGCTATGGAATTCAGGCCCTTAAAAATGGGAATTTTGCAAATGACCTCGGATTTCGACGAAACCGCTTTTGTTGGATCCGTGATGTCAAATTATTGCTAGATTCCAAATTTCATAATTTTTCGAATCAATATGTGAGCGTGGCAAAGGAAAACACGTTTGACCAGTTTCAGTTGATTTTAATCGACTGGAAAATGGACATTTTTCTAACGGTCTCAGAATTCGATGAAACTAGTTTTGTTAGGACCGCATCGTCAATACAAAGCTAGAAATAATTTTTCGGGAATTTTTCGGGTTAGTATGTGACCCCGGTAAATTGAAATGCGCGTTCAAATTCAATATATAGAGTTATATGTTGATTTTGATGAAAACTGATCGAAACAGTCAAATCAGCTTGTGATACATATCCCATTGTGTTCGGAATGGGGGTATTTGGCTAGAGGCGACAGTCGTTGGGTTTGATTTGAAGTTCGGAATCACATAGAGATAATTTGCAAAATAAGATAATAAAAAAATAAATATATATACGGTCAAAACTAAGGTCAAACCCTATGTCCTCACTCTCGTGGTCAACCTTTAGAACCCGCCTCCCTTTTCCATTTAGCAACGAAAAAAAAAATATCAGAATCGATTTCCCTCCCCCCCAAATCGATCGTCCGTCGCTCATCTCCTATGGCACCGCCGCCTCCCCACTCCGATGGTCTCTGCGTGACACCCCAAATCGGAAACCGAGAGCACCCAACAAGCAAAAACCCACCAGTAGCCACTACCGCTCCCCTTTGACAATCGCGAGCCCGATCCCCACCAGCTCCAGCTCCAGCTCCCCGGCGACAGTGACGGCCCCCCTTCCAATGGTGAGTCCTTTTTATTTTTTAAAGTGTTTAGAAACTGATTTTAACAGTGTTTAAAAACTCATTTTTACAGTGTTTAAAAACTAATTTTTACGGTGTTTAAAAACTGATTTTTAATTAAGTCTAAAAACTGAAAATAATGATTTTTCTTTAGAGGAAATATATATTTTTCTTTCGAGAAAATAAAGGTTTTTCATTAGAGAAAATATATGATCTTTCATTGTATACAAACATGATTTTTTAAGAGATAAAAACATGAGTTTTATGAGTTTGAAAGACGATATTTTTATCATTTAAAAGACGATATTTTTATCATTTAAAAGACGATATTTTTATCATTTAAAAGACGATATTTTTATAATAGAAAAGTTCATATTGATATAATAAAAAAGTTCATATTGATATAATAGAAAAGTTCATATTGATATTATAGAAAAGTTCATATGATTATAATAGAAAAGATTAGATTTTTAAAATAGAAAAGATTAGATTTTTAAAATAGAAAAGGTTAGATTTTTAAAATGGAAAAGATTAGATTTTTGAAATTGAAAAGGCGAAATGTTTATAATTGAAAAGGCGAAACATTTGTATATTGAATAGCAAAGTAAAAAATTCGATTTTTATATAGGTAGTGAAAGCGGACAACGAAAGTGACAAGAGGCAAGAACGGCGAAGATTTCTAACTAAGAAGAGTCGTGGGATTGGATTAGCTAATCTGTGAGAATTTCTCACTCTTCAATTTCTTTTCTAGTTATATATATATACTAGGATGCAGACGGTGCTTAGTAGCACCCGACACAATCGTCCACGGACCATGGACTTGTTTGTTTGGTTGTGTAGTTGGTTAGATTATTTGGTTTGAATTGAATTGTTTGGTGAATTGAATGGATTTGATTGATGTGTGAATGGCGTAGGCCTTCACTAGACCGGGGATAAGGCTAGGCCTCGTCCCGTTTCTGGTATCATGCCGTTATGCCGCCGAAATTTTCAAAAATAAGTTAGAAAAATAAAAATATTATTTTATTGGGTAAATGAACTAAAAATTAATGTGTTGAAAGAAACTAAAATATTTATATAGTTAAAAATATTTTATCGTTAAAAATATAATTTTTAACGTGAATGTGAATAAATAAATATCTATGAACAAATCGGCCGATTTGTTTATATACACTGATTTGACTGATATTTATTGGGTCGATAAATTTTACACATCGCCCAACTACACAAATAAAATCTGCGTTTGATTGTTTGAAACCCCACGCGGGTATTAGGATTAAATACGGCATACACTAATCCCAATAATTAGTTGTATGTCGATCGATTGATTGACATGCTGTTATAAGCGTTAGATATTTATATTTGATGCTTATACAGTGTAGTGCACTTTGGTTGATGGTTGATTATCTATCGTTGATATTATATACATGCGTTGTATGGAATCCATATAATTAACTTTATATGGTAATTGATTGGGCCTCATTCCAATTTAGAAAATAAAGAATATTATAAAATAAAGGTTCATGTGTTGACTGTACTCATCCGTTGAGATTAGTCATGTGTTGAACGAAATATTTTAACAAAAATAGTCACACGTAGACAATACTCATTCGTTGAGATTAGTCGTGTGTTGACAAAAATAAATATTTATTTGTTGAATAGAATTAAGGAATTATTGAAATATATAAAGCCGTATTGATTAGAGATGCGCTATTTTGACGCGAACGATTTTTATATCGATTATATTCGTTTTTAAATTTGAATTGAATCGAATAGAAAACCAATTTGAATTGAATCGAATAGAAATCCAATTTGAATTGAATAGAAAATGAATTGAATTCGAATTGAATATAAAACGAATTTGATTTCAATTGAATATATAACGAATTTGATTTGAATTGAATAGAAAACGAATTGAATTCGAATTGAATATAAAACGAATTTGATTTCAATTGAATATATAACGAATTTGATTTGAATAGAAAACGAATTGAATTCGAATTGAATATAAAACGAATTTGATTTCAATTGAATATATAACGAATTTGATTTGAATTGAATAGAAAACAAATTTGATTTGAATTGAAATCAAATAGAAATGAAAGTAAAGGATTTATAATAGAAAATTCAATTTTGATGTGAATTTGAAATGGAAGTTGAAATGTTTTTGAAACAAATTTGAAACTATTTATAAAATTCATTTTAAATAGTAATCGACGAAATATATATTATATATATAATATAATGGCCTGATTAGAACGAGCCGCGCCGCGCCGCGGCAGTTCGCGAATTTCGACCATTGATTTCGAACGGACATTACGGGAGATCCGACCGTCGGATTCTCTTAAAATCGGAACTGTTTGGTTCGTATCGAAAAGAGCTTTCTAAAAAATATTAGAAATTTGAAATCTAATGGTTGGATTTGGAGATACGTTCAAATCAAATTTGGAAAAGGTCGCTGTAAGTGCAGTTCGATGGCCGTTGATGGAAATCGACTGTACGGGCCTTGATAAAATTATTAAAAATAGTAATCATTAGTGTAAAATCATAAGAAATGATTTGGGAAAAATTGCGATGAAAAACTCCATATTTGAAAAGATAAAAATAGATTTTTATCGAAATGAACTAGTTTTGAACTGAAATGAAAACCCATTTATTTTTAAATAAATAATTTGGATTTGAAATGGGTTTAAATAGAATTGATTCATGGGTTTATCGTGAACTGTGTTTTAAATAACACTAGTTCTTTAACCCGATAATAAATAGTATGTGATTTGGGTTTATCATGAACTGTGTTTTAAATGACACTAGTTCTTTAACCCAGTAAAAAGAGTTTTAATGGATCTTCAATTAAATTGAAATGTGGATTGATAATTTAAATTATCAACTTTAGAAAATGAGCGAGAAGGGAGTATCACCAGTTTTGCTCCTAGCGATAGTTAAATCTTTAATTAGATTTGAACGTGAAATGGTAATTAAATTTACCGATAACACCATGGTGTTAGTTATGGGGTAATAACAGTTTTGCTCCATGGGATAAATAGGTTGGGATTGGGAAATAAAATAAATAATTACTTCGGTGTGGTTCGCTAATCCCGACTAGTTTGGAAAACCATAATTTGGTTTGAAATGATATCCAAAGGAAGATTAAAGAATAAATTTTAAAGAATTTATCTTTGATAAAATTAATGGGAACCTTTCCCTAAGAACGTGAAATTTAGAAACTAACTGTAGGTTAGCTAAGAAGGATGGTTTCCTGGGTATTGATCTGATGTTGGTTTCGGCCTTCGAGGTTAATATTTGGGGAATTGTTCTCTTGCTAATTTACGGTTAGTGACTGCTGAACTGGAATGAGGCGTATGTTGTGTTTGTGTAACATTTGTTTATAATATACGCGGGTTGTTCGGAAAGGCAGGGTTTATACCCATTCTGAATAACCGATTCGACGATAAGTCAAAGATGATGACAGTGGTCGAAGACCGGAAGTTTTCACATCGTTTGGGTGATTACTGATGATCTTGTTTGGGCTGTGCACCCAAGATGAGGGAATCAGTTGGTGGTCGTCCAGACGTACTTGGAGATCGACGGATATGCGAGGAAAGTGCCTCCGGTTTCGTTCAGACCTAGAACGGACTTGTAAATGGATGGTGTGTTTGACATTGTATTCCTTTATATTATATTCGTTGATCTCTGCTAAATATATATCTGTTTGGCGATGGGGAATTTATTCTCTTGCTTAACGCCCTTCTCTGAGACATAAGTGCTCAGAGGTTATATATTGGCAGAAATCAGTGGTACGATATGGATTGATAGTGTGGCATGCTGAGATGCAGTTATCCAGATTTTTGTTGAAAAGAAAAGTTTGGTGGATGATGATCAAAGCGCAGCTTTAATACAGCATGGCTTTGTGTATAGTGTTGATTCGCGAGCCTCACATACCGGTATGGTGGTAAACTGATGGTTTGATCAGTATGCTTTTTAGTGGATGGGCACCTTAGTGGTATCGTGGATTCGGTCGACTGAGATGAGCTTAGTGCTCAGGGACATATAGAGTAAGCGGTGCTTTCTCTCGCTGGGATGTAAGCCGCAGTGATACTCTGGTCCCAAAAGTGCGGATGTGCAGACGGTGTTTTCTCTTGTTGGGACGTAAGCCGTAGGGAATTGCATTACGCGATCGATCTTTCGAATCAGGAGCCACCACGATGGAAATCCAATTTCCGATACGTGTATTTCTGTTTTATTTGTAGAGCCTAGTATGGCGACATAGTGGGATGGGGCGCTTATGACGTCTATGATTGATACCTATGATTTGAAGATATTTTATACAATATGCACTTATAATAGTATCAAATGATTTGTTTTAAACGTACTAAGCATTCTTGGCTATTATAAGGTAAAAACCCTATCCTCCGGCTTGCGTTGCATTGTGTGACGGGACCTGGGTCTTATAATAGCTTCATTTTTCTTTATTTAGCATTGTGCTGTTGTTTTATGCACTGGTGTTCTTGGGAGGAAACCCGTTCCGTGTTATACGACGTGGTCCCTCTATTTACCTTACTTTGAAAATAAAGATAAATAACTGTTTTAGTTCTCACACCAGTCACATGATTGACCTGGAGTTTATTGTTTTAACCTAAACTCTGGGTTCCCCTTATTTTCGACACGGGCAGCTAGTAGTTTTGGTTTTGCAGATTTATATTCACAGGATCCTGGTTTATAGCTGGAACGATATCCGGAAAGCTTTGTATTCGTATATCTCCTTCAGTTGTGTATTGCATTATTTTCCGCTGCTATGTATTTAAATGTAATTTAAATCTCTGATATTTCTGTGTAATATTCATTTATACTCTGTATATTCTTGTATTCTGATGAAATTGTTGTAATATACAATGAAATGTTCTTCCATCTGCGTTTTGTTGTGGTTTGTTCTCGAACTATCCGCGCTTTCCTCACTAGGGAAGTTACGGGTTTTCACAGTTGGTATCAGAGCTTTGGTTTACAAAGCTCAGAGAACAAGACACATTAGAACCATACGAAAGAATTCATCAGAAATTGGATTAGTAATATCCAAAGAGAACGATTTGTTAGAGATAGGATCAGTAGTATCCTAGAACGAGTGTGAAGAGTATATTTTTAAAAGGAAAACAATTTTTGTTTTGAAAATTTAAGTCAATTATACGTATTTGAATATTTAATTGTATTGATTTGGACAGTCCAGTATATATAGACTTTGCGTATACGTCTGATCCGCATGTATTTGAAGTTTTAATATACTGGATAGATATAGAATTGCACTGTAGTCGTTCGGGGATAATTCTGATGATAGCGATCGCATCATCAGTATTTATGTTCGAGTGACGAAGGTGGGACGTATATATATTTCCTATTGACTGGTGTGAGAACCAAAATTTGATAGGGCTTATTGTTGTGATTTGGCATCAAAAATGTGATTTTTGACTATATCTCAAAATTATGTGTTGAAATGCTAATCAACTAATTGATTGATGCTTGTGTTGTTTGATTACTGTTTTGATTAATTGAAATTTTAACCATATAGTCAAATTGTACCAAAAAGTGAGTTGTATTGAAAATTTATTGCATTTGCTTGCATATACATGTACTTGCATTGAACAGGTCATAGCAAGGAGGCTAGAGCAGAGAATAAAATTTGTTTGCCTGACAAATAGGTACATGTTTACTATATAATTTACTATTTTGTTTGGGTGATGATGATTTTATGAGCCGATTGGCTAGCCGCTTGGCCTTTTCTTTTTCTTTTTGAGATTAGAAGGCCTATATGGCAATTTCAGGATTTTCCCGTGGCTCCCGGTGCAGGGGAGGTTATGGCGAAATTTTTCGAAAATTTACGGTGTTAGCCAAATTTTTGAAGAATTTGAAAATTCTCAGAAACTGAAAAGTTGGGGAATGAAAGCCAGATCGAACGTAGAGTTGATTAATCAAACCACTTTCGACTTTGTTCCTTTTCGGGGACGAAAAGTTTTAAGTGGGGGAGATTGTAACAACCCGAAAATCTGGGCCAGTTTAATATTTTTATTTTAGCAATTTTAGCGAATTTTGATTATTTAAAATGAATTATTTTAAATAATATCGACGAGAAATTTATTTTGAATATAATTCGAGCGTATATATTATATACGTCGTCGTTATAATATAAATATTTTATTTTAATTATAAAGGAATTGAAAATGGCGCGGTAGTTCGATAATTCGATTTCAAACTTCAATTGAATGTACCGGGTGCAAAACAATCCGGATTTTAGTGAAACCAAAAACAATAGGATCTATTTGATAATATCTTTCCAACGAATCCGACAAATCAAGATTTCATAGCGGGAATCAAAATATATGTCCAGTTGAAAATTCTGAATAGTCGCTATGGAATTCAGGCCCTTAAAAATGGGAATTTTGCAAACGACCTCGGATTTCGACGAAACCACTTTTGTTGGATCCGTGATGTCAAATTATTGCTAGATTCCAAATTTCATACTTTTTCGAATCAATATGTGAGCGTGGCAAAGGAATACGCGTTTGACTAGTTTTAGTTGATTTTAATCGACTGGAAAATGGACATTTTTCTAACGATCTCAGAATTCGACCAAACTAGTTTTGTTAGGACCGCATCATCAATACGAAGCTAGAAATGATTTTTCGGGTTAGTATGTGACCCCGGTAAATTGAAATGCGCGTTCAAATTCAATATATAGAGTTATATGTTGATTTTGACGAAAACTGATCGAAACAGTCGAATCAGCTTGTGATACATATCCCATTGTGTTTGGAATGGGGGTATTTGGCTAGAGGCGATAGTCGTTGGGTTTTATTTGAAATTCGGAATCACATAGAGATAATTTGCAAAATAAGATAATAAAAAAATAAATATATATACGATCAAAACTAAGGTCAAACCCTATGTCCTCACTCTCGTGGTCAACCTTTAGAACCCGCCTCCCTTTTCCATTTAGCAACGAAAATAAAATAAAATATCAGAATCGATTTCCCTCCCCCCCAAATCGATCGTCCGTCGCTCATCTCCTATGGCACTGCCGCCTCCCCACTCCGGTGGTCTCTTCGTGACACCCCAAATCGGAAACCGAGAGCACCCATCGCGCGAGGACCCACCAGCAGCCACTACCGCTCCCTTTTGACAATCGCGAGCCCGATCCCCACCAGCTCCAGCTCCCCGGCGACAGTGACGGCCCCCCTTCCAACGGTGAGTCCTTTTTATTTTTAAAGTGTTTAAAAACTGATTTTTACAGTGTTTAAAAACTGATTTTTACGGTGTTTAAAAACTGATTTTTAATTAAGTCTAAAAACTGAAAATAATGATTTTTCTTTAGAGGAAATATAGATTTTTCTTTCGAGAAAATAAAGATTTTTCATTAGAGAAAATATATGATCTTTCATTGTATACAAACATGATTTTTTTAAGAGATAAAAACATGAGTTTTATGAGTTTGAAAGACGATATTTTTATCATTTAAAAGACGATATTTTTATCATTTAAAAGACGATATTTTTATAATAGAAAAGTTCATATTGATATAATAGAAAAGTTCATATTGATAGAATAGAAAAGTTATTATTGATATAATAGAAAAATTCATATTGATATAATCGAAAAGTTCATATTAATATAATAGAAAAGTTCATATTGATAGAGTAAAAAAGTTCATATTGATATAATAGAAAAGTTCATATTGATATAATAGAAAAGTTCATACTGATATAATAGAAAAGTTCATATGATTATAATAGAAAAGATTAGATTTTTAAAATAGAAAAGATTAGATTTTTAAAATAGAAAAGATTAGATTTTTAAAATGGAAAAGATTAGATTTTTGAGATTGAAAAGGCGAAATATTTATAATTGAAAAGGCGAAACATTTATATATTGAATAGCAAAATAAAAATTCGATTTTTATATAGGTAGTGAAAGCGGACAACGAAAGTGACAAAAGGCAAGAACGACGAAGATTTCTAACTAAGAAGAGTCATGGGATTGGATTAGCTAATTTGTGAGAATTTCTCACTCTTCAATTTCTTTTCTAGTTATATATATATACTAGGATGCAGACGGTGCTTAGTAGCACCCGACACAATCGTCCACAGACCATGGACTTGTTTGTTTGGTTGTGTAGTTGGTTAGATTATTTGGTTTGAATTGAATTGTTTGGTGAATTGAATGGATTTGATTGATGTGTGAATGGCGTGGGCCTTCACTAGACCGGGGATAAGGCTAGGCCTCGTCCCATTTCTAGTATCGTGCCGTTATGCCGCCGAAATTTTCTAAAATAAGTTAGAAAAATAAAAATATCATTTTATTGGGTAAATGAACTAAAAATTAATGTGTTGAAAGAAAATAAAATATTTATATAGTTAAAAATATTATATCATTAAAAATATAATTTTTAACGTGAATGTGAATAAATAAATATCTATGAACAAATCGGCCGATTTGTTTATATACACTGATTTGACTGATATTGATTGGGTCGATAAATTTTACACATCGCCCAACTGCACAAATAAAATCTGTGTTTGATTGTTTGAAACCCCACGCGGGTATTGGGATAAAATACGGCATACACTAATCCCAATAATTAGTTGTATGTCGATCGATTGATTGACAGGCTGTTATAAGCGTTAGATATCTATATTTGATGCTTATACAGTGTAGTGCACTTTGGTTGATGGTTGATTATCTATCGTTGATATTATATACATGCGTTGTATGGAATCCATATAATTAACTTTATATGGTAATTGATTGGGCCTCATTCCAATTTAGAAAACAAAGAATATTATAAAATAAAGGTTCATGTGTTGACTGTACTCATCCGTTGAGATTAGTCATGCGTTGAACGAAATATTTTAACAAAAATAGTCACATGTGGACAGTACTCATTCGTTGATATTAGTCGTGTGTTGACAAAAATAAATATTCATTTGTTAAATAGAATAAAGGAATTATTGAAATATATAAAGCCGTATTGATTAGAGATGCGCTATTTTGACGCGAACGATTTTTATATCGATTATATTCATTTTTAAATTTGAATTGAATCGAATAGAAAACCAATTTGAATTGAATCGAATATAAAACCAATTTGAATTGAATCGAATAGAAATCCAATTTGAATTGAATAGAAAATGAATTGAATTCGAATTGAATATAAAACAAATTTGATTTCAATTGAATATATAACGAATTTGATTTGAATTGAATAGAAAACGAATTGAATTCGAATTGAATATAAAACGAATTTGATTTCAATTGAATATATAACGAATTTGATTTGAATTGAATAGAAAACGAATTGAATTCGAATTGAATATAAAACGAATTTGATTTCAATTGAATATATAACGAATTTGATTTGAATTGAATAGAAAACGAATTTGATTTGAATTGAAATCAAACAGAAATGAAAGTAAAGGATTTATAGTAGAAAATTCAATTTTGATGTGAATTTGAAATGGAAGTTGAAATGTTTTTGAAACAAATTTGTAACTGTTTATAAAATTCGTTTTAAATAGTAATCGACGAAATATATATTATATATATAATATAATGGCCTGATTAGAACGCGTCGCGCCGCGGCTGTTCGCGAATTTCGACCATTGATTTCGAACGGACATTACGGGAGATCCGACCGTCGGATTCTCCTAAAATTGGAACCATTGGGTTCGTATCGAAAAGAGCTTTCTAACAAATATTAGAAATTTGAAATCTAACAGTTGGATTTGGAGATACGTCCAAATCAAATTTGGAAAAGGTCGCAGTAAGCGCAGTTCGATGGCCGTTGATGGAAATCGACTGTACGGGCCTTGATAAAATTATTAAAAATAGTAATAATTAGTGTAAAATCATAAGAAATGATTTGGGAAAAATTGCGATGAAAGACTCCATATTTGAAAAGATAAAAATAGATTTTTATCGAAATGAACTAGTTTTGAACTGAAATGAAAACCCATTTATTTTTAAATAAATAAATTGGATTTGAAATGGGTTTAAATAGAATTGATTCATGGGTTTATCGTGAACTGTGTTTTAAATAACACTAGTTCTTTAACCCGATAATAAATAGAATGTGATTTGGGTTTATCGTGAACTGTGTTTTAAATGTCACTAGTTCTTTAACCCAGTAAAAAGAGTTTTAATGAATCTTCAATTAAATTGAAATGTGGATTGATAATTTAAATTATCAACTTTAGAAAATGAGCGAGAAGGGAGTATCACCAGTTTTGCTCCTAGCGATAGTTAAATCTTTAATTAGATTTGAACGTGAAATGGTAATTAAATTTACCGATAACACCGTGGTGTTAGTTATGGGGTAATAACAGTTTTGCTCCATGGGATAAATAGGTTGGGATTGGGAAATAAAATAAATAATTACTTCGGTGTGGTTCGCTAATCCCGACTAGTTTGGAAAACCATAATTTGGTTTGAAATGATATCCAAAGGAAGATTAAAGAATAAATTTTAAAGAATTTATCTATGATAAAATTAATGGGAACCTTTCCCTAAGAACGTGAAATTTAGAAACTAACTGTAGGTTAGCTAAGAAGGATGGTTTCCTGGGTATTGATCTGATGTTGGTTTCGGCCTTCGAGGTTAATATTTGGGGAATTGTTCTCTTGCTAATTTACGGTTAGTGACTGCTGAACTGGAATGAGGCGTATGTTGTGTTTGTGTAACATTTGTTTATAATATACGCGGGTTGTTCGGAAAGGCCGGGTTTATACCCATTCTGAATAACCGATTCGACGATAAGTCGAAGATGATGACGGTGGTCGAAGACCGGAAGTCTTCACATCGTTTGGGTGATTACTGATGATCTTGATTGGGCTGTACACCCAAGATGAGGGAATCAGTTGGTGGTCGTTCAGACGTACTTGGAGATCGACGGATATGCGAGGAAAGTGCCTCCGGTTTCGTTCATACCTAGAACGGACTTGTAAATGGATGGTGTGTCTGACATTGTATTCCTTTATATTGTATTCATTGATCTCTGCTAAATATATATCTGTTTGGCGACGGGGAATTTATTCTGTTGCATAACGCCCTTCTCTGAGACATACGAGCTCAGGGGTTAAATATTGGCAGAAATCAGTGGTACGATATGGATTGATAGTGTGGCATGCTGAGATGCAGTGATCCAGACTTTTGTTGAAAAGCAAAGTTTGGTGGATGATGATCAAAGCGCAGCTTTAATACATCATGGCTTTGTGTATAGCGTTGATTCGCGAGCCTCACATCCCGGTATGGTGGTAAACTGATGGTTTGATCAGTATGCTTTTTAGTGGATGGGCACCTTAGTGGTGTCGTGGATTCGGTCGACCGATATGAGCTTAGTGCTCAGGGACATATAGAGTTAGCGGTATTTTTTCTCGCTGGGACGTAAGCCGTGGTGATACTCTGGTCCCAAAAGTGCGGATGTGCAGATGGTGTTTTCTCTTGTTGGGACGTAAGCCGTGGGGAATTGCATTACGCGATAGATCTTTCGAATCAGGAGCCACCATGATGGAAATCAAATTTCCGATACGTGTATTTCGGTTTTATTTGTAGAGCCTAGTATGGCGACATAGTGGGATGGGGCGCTTATGCCGTCTATGATTGATACTTATGATTTGAAGATATTTTATACAATATGCACTTATAATAGTATCAAATGATTTGTTTTAAACGTACTAAGCATTCTTGGCTATTATAAGGTAAAAACCCTATCCTCCGGCTTGCGTTGCATTGTGTGATGGGACCTAGTTCTTATAATAGCTTCATTTTTCTTTATTTAGCATTGCGCTGTTGTTTTATGCACTGGTGTTCTTGGGAGGAAACCCATTCCGTGTTATACGGCGTGGTCCCTTGATTTACCTTACTTTGAAAATAAAGATAAATAACTGTTTTAGTTCTCACACCAGTCACATGACTGGCCTGGAGTTTTTTGTTTTAACCTAAACTCTGGCTGCCCCTATTTTCGACACGGGCAGCTAGTAGTTTTGGTTTTGTAGATTTATATTCACAGAATCCTGGTTTACAGCTGGAACGATATCCGGAAAGCTTTGTATCCGTATATTTCCTTCAGTTGTGTATTGTATTATTTTCCGCTGCTATGTATTTAAATGTAATTTAAATCTCTGATATTTCTATGTAATATTCATTTATACTTTGTATATTCTTGTATTATGATGAAATTGTTGTAATATACAATGAAATGTTCTTCCGTCTGCGTTCTGTTGTGGTTTGTTCTCGAATTATCCGCGATTTCCTCACCGGGGAAGTTACGGGTTTTCACAAACAGGCAAACCATTCTATGCAACTGATATCAGTCACACAGAATGAAATCCGATGTCGGACACATAGTCCATTTACAAGTCCGTTCTGGGTCTAAACGAAACCGGAGGCACCTAGTACCCTGCATATCGATCTCCAAGTACGTCTGGACGATCACCAACTAATTCCCTCCTTTCGGGTGTACGGCCCAATCAAGATCATCAGTAATTATCCAAACGACGTGAAGACCTCCGGTCTTCACCCATCGTCTTCATCTTCGACTTATCGTTGTATCAGTTATTCAGAATGGGATAAACCCGGTCTTTCTGAATAACTCGCATATATAGTAAACATGTGTTACACAAACACAACATACGCCTCATTCCAATTTATCAGTCACTAACCGTAAATTAACAAGAGAATAATTCCCCAAATATTAACCCCGAAGGTCGAAACCAACATCAGATCAATATCCAGAAAACCATTCTGCTTAGCTAACCAACAGTTAGTTTCTAAATTTCACATTCTTAGGGAAAGGTTCCCATTAATTTTATCAAAGATAAATTCTTTTAAATTTATTCTTTAATCTACTTTTGAATATCGATTCAAACTAGTCGGGATTAGCGATCCACACTGAAGTGATCATTTATTTTATTTCCCAATCCCAACCTATTCATCCCATGAAGTAAAACTAGTAATACTTCATATCTAACACCACGGTGTTATCGGTAAATTCAATTACCATTTCACGTTCAAATCTAATTAAAGATTTAACTATCGCCTGGAGCAAAACTGGTGATACTCCATTCTCGATCTTTTCAATCTAATTAAAGATTCATTAAAACTCCAATTAGTTTTAATCTGTGACTGGGTTAAAGAATTAGTGTCATTTAAAACACTGTTCACGATAAATCCCCAAATCACATCACATTTCAATCAGTCCCTAATCGTAAATTAGCAAGTGGGTAATTCCCTAAGTATTAACCCCGAAGGCCGAAACCAACATCAGATCAGTACCCCAGAAACCATTCAACTAAACTAATCTCCAGTTAGTTTCTGATTTTCTTAACTCCTTTGGGTCTAAGAACAGTATTATTGAAGATACCGCTCACGACAACCCAAAATCACATTCCATTAATTACCGGGTTAAAATTTGGGGAATTATTCTCTTGTTAATTTACGGTTAGTGATTGATAAATTAGAATGAGGCGTATGTTGTGTTTGTGTAACACATGTTTATTATATACGCGAGTTATTCGGAAAGACCGGGTTTATCCCATTCTGAATAACTGATACGACGATAAGTCGAAGATGAAGACGATGGGTGAAGACCGGAGGTCTTCAGGTCGTTTGGATAATTACTGATGATCTTGATTGGGCCTTACACCCAATAGGAGGGAATTAGTTAGTGATCGTCCAGACATACTTGGAGATCGATAGATATGCGGGGTACTAGGTGCCTCCGGTTTCGTACAAACCCAGAACGGACTTGTAAATGGACTGTGTGTCCGACATCGGATTTCATTCTGTGTGACTGATATCAGTTGCATAGAATGGTTTGCCTGTGTGGCATGCTAAGATGCAAATGATCAAGTCTTCTGTTGAAAAGCAGAGTCTTGTAGTTGATGATCAAAGCATGGCCTGTGTGGCGTAGATTTGTGTAACATTGATTCGCGAGCCTCACACCTCGGTGGTGAACCAAAAACGGGAGAGGACCTCAGGGAGGGCACGCGTTTCTTTCTAGTTAGAAGTGGCGTCAGTGGTTTTACACGCCCTGACGAGTTTGACTTATGTGGTTGTTGCTGTTGCGAGGCGCCTCGGTTTGATCGGACGATCCGAGTCCGATGGAGTCATTCGTTGGCTCACTTACGCCCCAAAGGGCGGGGAAACACAGTGTTTAGGAATTTTAATCCACATCGGTGGACCGGACCTGACGATCCAAAGGCTTGACTGAGTACTTGCCCGAGGCTCGGGCTAGAGAGTCTTGAATCGGTAGAGGACTATCTTTTGCCTCGGTTCACATAAGGAAATCCCATTTCCAAATACGTGACATTTGTGGTTTTATTTGTAGAGCGTAGTATGGCGACATAGTGGGATGGGGCGCTTATGCCATCTATGATTGGTACTTATGATTTGAAGTTGTTTTATACACTATGCACTTATGATAGTATCAAATAATTTGTTTTAAACGTATCAAGCATTCTTGGCTATTATAACGTAAAAACCCTATCCTCCGGCTTGCGTTGCATTGTATGATGGGAACTGGGTCTTATAATAGCTTCATTTTTCTTTATTTAGCATTGCACTGTTTGTTTTATGTACTGGTATTCTTGGGAGGAAACCCGTTCCGTGTTATACGGCGTGGTCCCTTTATTTACCTAACTTTAAAAATAAAGATTAATAACTGTTTTAGTTCTCACACCAGTCACATGACTGACCTGGAGTTTATTGTTTTAACCTAAACTCTGGGTGCCCTTATTTTGACACGGGCAGCTAGTAGTTTTGGTTTTGCAGATTTATATTCACAGGATCCTGGTTTACAGCTGGAACGATATCCGGAAAGCTTTGTATCCGTATATCTCCTTCAGTTGTGTATTATATTATTTTCCGATGTTATGTATTTAAATGTAATTTAAATCTCTGATATTTCTGTGTAATATTCATTTATACTCTGTATATTCCTGTATTCTAATGGTATTGTTGTAATATACAATGAACTGTTCTCCCGTCTGCGTTCTGATGTGGCTTGTTCTCGAACTATCCGCGCTTTCCTCACCGGGGAAGTTGCGGGTCTTTACATTTGGTATCAGAGCTTTGGTATACAAAGCTCAGAGAACAAGACACATTAGAACCATACGAAAGAATTCATCAGATATTGGATTAGTAATATCCAACAGGAATGACTCGTTAGAGATAGGATCAGTAGTATCCTAGAACGAGTGTGAAGAGTATATTTTTTAAAATGAAACAAATTTTGTTTTGAAAATTTAAATCAATTATTCGTATTTGATTATTTATTTTAAATTGATTTGGACAATCTAATATATAAAGATTTTGCATATATGTCCTACAAACGTGTATTCGAAGTTTTAATGTATTGGATAGTTATAGAATCGCACTCTAGTGCCCTGGGATAATTCTGGTAACGGGGCACCATCGCCAGTGTTTATTTTCGAGTCACGAAAGTGAGATTTCTTTATATTTCCTATTAACTGGTGTGAGAACCAAAATTAGATAGGGCCTATTATTGTGATTTGGCATCAAAAACATGACTTTTTGACTATGTATCAAAATTATGAATTTGAAATGATAATCAACTAATTGATTGATGGTTGTGTTGTTGATTAATTAAAATTTGTACCATATAGCCAAAATGATCAAATAGTGAGTTGTATTGGAAATTTATCGCATTTGTAGGCATATGCATGTACTTACATTGAACAGGTCATAGCAAGGAGGCTAGAGCTGAAGAATAAAATTGATCTTCATATATGTAGCGAAATAAAAATCCGATCTTTATATATGATATAAAAATATAATTTTTATATAAAATGAAGCGTTGTAAAGATATATGAAGTTGAAATAAAAATATGATTTTTATTTATTGAAATGAAGCAATAAAAATAATATTTTTATATTTGAACAACGTGAAAAAGGACTGAATTGGAATTTCAAGCAGATCCAAATGGTTCAGCAGTTCAAAAGAAAAGCATGGTGGAGTGGAACCCCACGGTGAGAACTCCTCACCTATTGTTTATTTTTCTAGTTGAAATATATACTAGGATGCAGACGGTGTTTAGTAGCACCCGACACCCGTTGTCCACAGACCATGGACGACTTGTATGCTTGTTTGTTTGATTTTGATGTGTAGTTGATTATGTAATGTGATGTGAAATGAAATAAAATATTTATATAGTTGAAAAAATATTTTATAGTTAAAAATAGTATTTTTAACGTATATATGAAATAAATTAATATAGACAAATCGAACGATTTGTATATATACACACATTTTACTGATATTGATTGGGACGATAAATTTTACACATCGCCCAACTGCACAAATAAAATCTGTGTTTGATTGTTTGAAAACCCCACACGGGTATTGAGGTGATATATGACATACACTAATCCCAATAGTTAGCTGTATGTCGATCGATTGATTGGCAGACTGTTATAAGCGTTGAATATTTATATTTGATGCTTATACAGTGTAGAATGCACTTTGGATGATGGTTGATTATTTGTCTTTGTTGATATATACATGCGTTGTATGGAAATCCATAGAAATAAAATCTATGGTAATTGATTGGCCCTCATTCCAGTTTTGAAATAGAATATTTGAAGATAACTATTTGAATAAAATATTTGAATAGAAATATTTGAATAGAAATATTTGAAATATAATATTTGAAAATATAAATATATGAAGCCGTGTTGATTAGATTGACGCCATTTTGACGTGAACGATATTTATATCGATGTTATTCATTTTATAATGAATATCGAAAGTGATTTCAAAATCTGATATTTTGAAAAGAATTGAATAGAAATAAATTCAAGTTGAAATTGAATAGAAATAAATTCAAATTGAAATTGAATAGAAATGAATTCAAATTGAATAGAAATGAATTCGTATTGAAATTGAATTGAATTGAAAACGAACTGAAATTGAAATAGAAATCGATTTGAATTGAAATCAATTTGAAATGAATTTAAAACGAATTTGTAAGGGAAAATTCAATTTTGATTTGAATTTGAAAAAGAAGTTGAAACCGTTTTGAAAACGAATTTAAAACGATTTATAAAATACATTTCAAAAGGAAATCGATGAAGTATATATTATATATATAATATAATGGCCTGAATACAACGCGCCGCGCCGCGGTAGTTCGCGAATTTCGACCATTGACTTCGAACGGATATTACAGGAGATCCGACTGTCGGATTCTCCTGAAATCGGAACTGTTGGGTTCATATCGAAAAGAGCTTTCTAAAGAACATTAGAAATTTGAAATCTAATGGTTGGATTTGGAATTATGTCCAAATCAAATTTGAAAAAGGTCGTTGTAAGTGTAGTTCGATGGCCATTGATGGGAATCGACTGTACGGGCCTTGATAAAATTATTAAAAATATCAATAATTTGTGTAAAATCATAAGAAATGATTTGTGAGGAATTGGGATGAAAAAGTCCATATTTGAAAAGATAAAAATAGATTTTTATCGAAATGAACTAGTTTTGAACTAGAATTATAATTATATTTATTTTTAAATAAATAAATTGAATTTGAAAAGGGTTTTAAAAATAACCAGAATTTCCAATGATTGAATTGGAAGGGATTTGAATTGAAATTGTCTTCGGAATATTTCGATGTTGGATTTCGTGATTATACAGATGTTGTTATGGAAATTTGAAAGATATATATATATATATATATATCCTTATTTCCAATACGATATTTGTTGGTCGTAGAATTTGATATTGAATATAAGCCGATATATTTTCTATTCAGAGCCTTGTATATAATATCAAATGTGATTTGGGTTTGTCGTGAATGGTGTCTTCATTAACACTGTTCTTAAACCCAGTTGAGAAAAAGATTAAATCTTTTTATTTAGATTTAATGAAGTGTACCAGTTAAATAATATTTAATTGGAATTGAATTGGTACTGATTTTTGGGTTTATCGTGAACAGTGTTTTAAATATCACTAGTTCTTTAACTCGATAATTAATGGAATTGTTGTAATATACAATGAAATGTTCTTCTATCTGCGTCCTTTTGTGGCTTGTTCTCGAACTATCCGCGCTTTCCTCACCGGGGAAGTTGCGGGTCTTTACAAAATTGCATTGTTATATGAAATTAAAGATTAAAGATTTACATTGTAAATAAAATCACATTTTTAAATGTAATTAAAGAATAAGTTTTTTGCATGTAAAATATAATTACATTTTTATATGTAATTAAAGAGGAAGAATTTGCATTGTAAATAAAATTACATTTTTATGTGTAATTAAAGTATTAAAATTTACATTGCAAATTAAAAGGTAAGAAAAATATATTTATATGTAATTAGATTTATAGAAAGATAAAATTACGTTTTTCTGTAATTAAAAGTGGAAACTTAAATTTTCATTAAAAGAATAAAGGAGTAATTTTTGCATTTTTATGTGAATAGATTTTCAATAAAAGAATTTATATATGATATTTACCTTTTTAATGTAAATAGATTTTCAATAAAGGAAATTAGAAAGGAAATTTACATTTTTATATAAATAAACAATGAAAGAGGAAAATTTACTTTTTAGGTAAATAAGCAATGAAAAGGAAAATTACATTCAAAATGTAAACTAGAATATAAAGGACATTTTGTTAGGAAATGTAAATTAGAATAAAAAGGGACATTTTTGTTAGAAATTGTAAATCAGAACAAAAAGTATAGAAATAAAGATTACATCTTTATTGACCTTTTATATGCAATAAAAAGAAGTAGGGAATTAGAAAAGTTACATTTTTCTTAATGTAAATAAGAATTAGAAGAAAATTACATTTTTATGTAATTAAGTTAAAGAACATAAAAATTTTATTTTTATGTAATTAAGTCAATTTCCATGTGAATTAGGTTAAAGGTGAAAATTTTTCATTTATCATGTAAATTAAGATAAAGAAGAAAATTACATTTTTATGTAATTAAACTAAAGTTTATATTTTCATGTAATTAAGATTTAAAGTAAGAAAATTACATTTTTATGTAATGAAAAGATTAGATTTTGACATTGCAAAATTATTTACATTGTTTTTACGTAAATTAGATTAAAAAGGAAAAGTCACATTTTTAATGTAGATTATATTAAAAAGAAAACTTTACAATTTTAGATGCGATAAAAATAATGGAATTAAAATGTATCTTTTTATCGTTATTTTAGATGTGATAAAAAGAGTAGAAATGAAATGTATATTTTTATCATCACTTTAGATGTGATAAAAGAATAGAATAAATATTATATATTTTTATCGTCATTTTAGAGACGGTAAAAAGAAGTTACATTTTTCAATGCAAATAAAATAAAAAAAGGAAGTCACATTTTTATATGTAATTAGAGAATTATAGAAACTTACAATTTTTTTTTGTAAATAAGGATGAAATGGAATTTTTTTTATATGTAAATAAAATAATTTACATTTTTCAATGTAAACAAAAGAAATAAAAGAATGATTAGGGATTCACATTTTCCAATGTAAATAGAACATGAAATAAAAGTTACATTTTCAATATAATAATATATTGAAATATAAGTTTACATTTCTCAATGTAAATAAAATAGGAATAGAAATTTACATTTTTTTATGTAAATAAAAGGATTAGAAATTTACATTTTAAGGAATGGGTTTTCATTAAAAAGGAATAATGAAACCAAATATACATTTGGTGTAAATTGAAAGATGAAAGAAGAAAAAAATACGTTGTTGGACATAACATGTGTATGTGAATTAAAATAAAATAAACATTATTGTGTGCCATGTTATACCTCGATATTATATACCCAAATAGGGATATTCGATGTTAAAAAAATATAGTGAAATGAAATGGACGACAGAATTTTATGTAAGTGTATATATGTAAATTATAATTGAATCGCGCGCGGCAGTTCGCGATTCGACAATCATAACTTTAAATAGTTATACCGAAATATCCGACCGTCGGATTTTCCCAAAACTGAAACCGTTTGGTTTGCCTTGGGAAGACCTTTCCAACGATATGAATTATGTTAAATTCCGACGGTTAGATTTAGAGAACTTGTAAAACAAATTTGGGTGAAAACAACGCCAAGGTTGCCTATTGACATGAAGTGTTGTTAAATAAAATTGATGAATTTTAATATTAATAAAAATAGAGATTAATCGTTATAAATTAATATTAACGATAAGAAATGATTTTAAATCATATATATACGAGGATCATTTGAAAAGTCCGAGTTCAATCTCATTTCAAATGAGTATTCGTCGATCTAAGTCGAAGAGTTGAAGACGGTGATTGAAGACCGACGATCTTCACGTCGAATGGATGAGCTACCATTGACGCCCATGATTGGAGTAGCTACCTTGAAGGGGCTACAATGGTGGCCGTCCAGACTACTTGTTGATTGTTCGGATATGCGAGGAATAAAGTGCCTCAGGTTTCGTTCAGACCTAGAACGGACTTGAAAATGGATTGTATGTCTAACGTTGTATTCCTTTACACGGTATTCGTTGATCTCTGCTAAATATATATCTGTTTGGTGTTTAACACCCTTCTCTAAGACGTACGAGCTTAGAGGTTATATATTGGTATGAATCAATGGTATGGATTGACAATGTGGCATGCTGAGATGCAAATGATCAAGGCTTTTGTTGAAAAGCAGGCCTTGTGGTTGATGATCAAAGCACGGCCTGTTTAGGCGTAGCTTTGTGTATAACGTAGCTTCACAAGCCTCACAACCCGGTTGAGTCTAAAACGGAGCACGGGAATGCAGGGAGAGCAGCACGTTTCTTTCTAGGTAGAAGTGGTGTTTGGGTTTTACACGGCCCGGCATTTTACTTATGTGGATGATGGAATGAGGTGTCTCAGATATTAGGTCCTATAGGACCGGGAAACATGTGTTCATGAATTGCCAATCCGCAAAATCGTATGTATGGATCAGCCCTGCAGGATCCAAGGGTTCACTACGGGGAATCCTGAGACATTTGCTAGAGTGTCCCGAATCGGTAAGGAGATCGTTCCTTGCCTTGACTCATGATGGAAACCCAATTCCCAATAAGACCCTACGGACTTGATTGTATTACTAGTATGGAGGCATAGTATACGGTAGCTATGTTTCCTAAGATTTATACATTTACTTTGAAATGTTTTTTGAAACATATATACACTAATAATAATATCAAATTCGTTTTTATCGTACCAAGCATGTTTAATCATCATAAGGTAAAACTCTATCCTCTGGTTTGCGTTGCATTGTGTCATGGGACTTGAGTCTTATGATGATTCCATTTTTATAAAAAGTATTGCGTTGTTTAACGATTTACTTTAATTTATGTACCGGCAATCCATTGGAATAAAACCCGTTCCGCGTTAGCGGCGTGGTCCTTGGATTTGCCTTATTGCTGTCAGTTATATTAGTTAAGAATTCTCACACCAGTCCCATGACTGACCCGTTGTTTGTTTCCACCTTTGCAAACTCGGGTGCCCTCTTTTCCACAAGGGCAGTCGAGTAGCTTTTTGCAGATATTTATCTCTTGAGCAGGATTCTGGATCGAAGCATAAAGCTGTGTCTAGAGCATAGAAAGTCTTCCGCTGTGTATTGTATTAATTTACTGTAATTTATCTTTCGCTATAATTTTATTCGATATACTCTGATATTCTGTACTCTGATGTAACATTATTATGATGTTTTATAAAGGTCTGTTGTTGTTTTGATGATGTTGTATTCCCAGAGTTAACATATCCGGGTTTTGAACAGTCTTAGTCGATTTTGCGATCGATCGGGTCGGGCGAAATTCCGAGCCGTTATAGGTTTAACATATAACACAATTTTAAACCACAACTTAGCATATTAACTTATGTATGTGAAAACATTAGAAAGCTACTATAAACATATTTAAATCACAACTTAGCATGATAACTTGTGTGTGTTAAAACATAATAGGGCCACAAATCCAATCTAGCAACATAATAGGTTCAACTTAACAAAGTTCTAAATATACATAAATGTTGATCTAAACATGTAGGAATGTGATTTAGATCATAAGCTTGCAAGTAATCACCAAACTATAACATGAAATGTTCATCACTAAGTTGGCATAATAAGTTCATCATCCAATCATAATAGATTCCAATAATACCATACAATTTTGTATGTTTATCACCACAAACATATAGGCATGATCAATTGCAATGGTAATTTAAGATAAATGAGAATCAAACTTTATTTATCTTATACATAAGCATCATTCTATATTCGAATTACAACATGTCATGATTTCATTTAAGAGAACGTTTAAATCTATGTAATAACCAACTTACAAACTAGAAGGAATTCTTGATTTCTGGAATCTGAATTCTGAAGTTGAAATGCTCGCCTTTGATGTAGATCGTTGAATTAGATTAGTTTTAATTTGATTTTGATGCAGGCTTTTATCTCGTCTTTGAATTGAAAGCGTTGACGGCTACTCCAAGTTCTCTGTTGACGGCATGACAGTTCCAAGATTATTTTTGTGTGATTTTAGGTTGAGTATTAGGTTGTTTATATAGAATTTCAATTTAATTAGAGCCGTCGGATGAACCTAGAGTTAACCACAACCATTCAGACCAGATCAGAACTATCCAGAAACCCTAGTGACTCAGCAATAGTCATAAGTCGTCAAAATTCAGATATGGTCGGGGGGGAGGGGGCAGGTCGACCCCCAAGTCGACCCCTAGGTCGACCCCCAAGTCGACCTGTAGAGGGGAGGTCGACACTAGGGTCGACCCCTGGTCGACCTGGGTCCTGGGCGGGAATTTTCCCGCCTAGCCCGCTTCTGACTTCTGTTTTGAATTTTGAATCCAGTTTCGAGCTGCTTGAATTTATTTGAATTTCTTAAACTTCTGAAGGCCATAACTTCTTCATACAAAGTCAAATTCACGCAAACTCGGACTTTATATCAAGCAGAATTCCGAGACGAACGAAAATGCCATAACCCGTTTCCCTTAATTCTCACATTTGAAATTAAGTATTGTTTAATTCGTTACTATAACGTTAACAGAAAATACAGGGTGTTACAGACTCATTCATACTTAAAAGATTACATAAAACTTCTGTCTTGATTAAAAAACTTCTAAGTATATAAGAAGCATAAAACATAGCAAAGTAGCATAAGTCCCAAAATTAAAGTGCAATCACAGCCATAGCCAATGATAAGAGGTTCCAAGCCATACATCACAGAATCTCTTAGCTTGGAAAGAGAAACGGTCCAAACTAAGCTGAGCTATTCCCTTCTTGACTACCTTGGAGGGGGGGAACGAAAGAAAAGAAGACGGAAGAAAACAGGTCAGACATAAGTCTGGTAAGTCCAGTTATTTTTCAACATGTAAACAAGATAAAGGATCTTGACATAAATAAACTGAAAATAGGACAATACCATAAAACAAGATAACTTAAGACAAGATAAGGCAAGGTAAACTGAATGCGCTTCTACTCTTTCTCTGCTTCGCTACTACCCTATTATTCTGATTTCTATATCTCTGCACTGCCCAACTAGTGTCCCAACTAGTAATCTATATAAAATGGTAATATTACAACGTGATCCCAATCCCCGCAATTGTGGTAGCCTTCAGGTGTACATCTAGTAAGAGGATCTTACCTCAATCAGCCAAATTGCCACGAAGATGTTAGATGTACCCTTACTACCCTATCGATCGACTCCCTACTTGTATTAATGTTCCATGTGTATGTGTCAATCGGCCCTCTCTTGCGTGTTGGTACCTTATGCTGGTCCCACCATAAGGTGTATCAATCCATATGATAGTAACCCGACACGATTCAAGGTGCACAGTGTGTAACTACTGGTACCCAGTGCCTGCTTTTTCCCACTCCGGAGTACGGGCACGCCAGTAAACCATCGGAACCTACACTGACGTACCCCCTGCCGCTATTTTGACCGCTTATAATCAGCCCAGTAATCATTCCCTACCCTTCCTAGTTCAGGGTACCATGATACATCTATGTGGGTTACTGCTGAAATGGGTCCTCGTTACTAGGGTTTCCTACTGGTTAAGTTTGGGGGCCTATATATACAAATATTACCCACCTATACACGATGTACTTAACCCTCCCACCGATTCAAGCATGTTTATTTAACGGTTAAGTTTGTGGGCCTATATATACTAATATTACCCACTTACACGAGATGTACTTAACCCTTCCACTGATTCAAACATGTTTATTTAACGGTTAAGTTTGTGGGCCTATATATACTAATATTACCCACCTACACAAGATGTACTTAACCCTCCCACTGATCAAGTCAATACGTATTATTGGTTAAGCTTGCCTTAATCCTATCCGCTTCGTTCATGTAATATTGGTTAAGTGTTGTCCATTCATGTTGACTTAACCCACCCACACATCATGTTGTATTGGTTAAGTGTTTTCTATTAACTTAACCCCACTCGTTCATCATGTTATATTGGTTAAGTGCTGCCCTCTTGTGTTACTTAACCCTATCATACATCATGTTATTTATATTGGTTAAGTGTTGCCTTCTTGTGTTATTTAACCCTACCATACATCATGTTATATATTGTTTAAGTGTTGCCTTCTGGTGTTACTTGACCCTATCATACATCGTGCTATATTGATTAAGTGTTGCCTTCTTGTATTACTTAATCCTAACATACATCATGTTATATATTGGTTAAGTGTTGCCTTCTTGTGTTACTTAACCCTACCATACATCATGTTATATATTGGTTAAGTGTTTCCTTCTTGTGTTACTTAACCCTACCATGCATCATGTTATATATATATATATATATATATATATATATATATATATATATAGGTTAAGTGTTGCCATCTTGTGTTACTTAACCCTACCATACATCATGTTATATCGGCTTAGTGTTGCCTTAGTTAACTTAACCCTACCATTCTTAACATGTCGTGTTCATTAGCATTAATTGATTTATTAATACATCAACCTCTCACATTAGATCAGTGTTGTTGCGGTTACCAGACGTGCCGGGTGGTTCCGGGCAGTTTTACACCACAACTCAATCTAACCTCCGGTTTTTCTTGGGCATGATGTACTAACCTCTCACATTAGATAGGTGTTGTTGCAGTTATTGGATGTGCCGAGCGGTTTCGGGCAGTTTTACACCACAACTCAATCTAACCTCGGGTTAGGCATGTTCATCTTTTATTTAATTTACATATTCGTCATTTATGTCAAGTTTATATATAAATTATCCACAAGTGTTGTCATATCACAATTACTATTTAAATTATGTTCATAATTAATGGTATACAAATTATCCCATTTCATGCTATTAATCATTTACATGATTATGAGCCAATCTATGCCATTAGCATGTAATTTAATGTTTTACCCCAACGTATCCCCCGTTATTTGTTCACATAAATTACATAAAATGTTAGGCTCGCAATTTAGCCTAACTCATAAATAAAAGGGAAAAGTAAAGGGACATGTAACATTCCAACAGCATAAAACGGTATAGATCAACTAAGCATGTGTGATATAAATTTGGCATAGTACTAAACAAATTTAATTAAGCATGTAAATGGAACTTGCATTTGAGTTGGACCAAATTAACATAGATCTAAACATCTAAGCCTGTAGATCTAGACATATAAGCCTATATGAACATGACTTAACTTATGAACTTGCATATAACATATCATAAAAGAGTCACCAAATATATGTGAAACATGATAGGTTCATCACTAAATTAATATACAACATGATAGGTTCATCATCAAATCAATATACAACATGATATGTTCATCACCAAATTAACATACAACATGATAGGCTCATCACCATATTAACATACATCATGATAAATTGTATCAATCACAATAGCCTCGTAGGCATAGGTAATTTCAGAATTGTTACAGGGATAAACATGAATCAGAATACGATTATTTAACAACTAGGCACAATTCTAGTTTCTCTTCATTACAAGTCGTGACTTTTATTTGTTCAAATATAAAGAATAACTGAACTTACAAACAAAAGAACAAATCTTGTTTTCTGGGATCTGATTTCTGAAATTGAAAAGCTATCCTTTGATGTAGACTACTGATTCTCTAGTTTTGATTTGATTTGGGACTTCCTAACTTTCTATATAGTTTAGAGAAAAATGGAGGCTACGCTAGTTTGGCCATGGACAACATGACGGCTTCAGAGAGCAATTTTATGAGGTTTTAGGGTTGGGGTTGTTTATATAGAAGTTTAGATTAATGAGAGCCGTTAGATCATCCTAGTAGAAATCAGAGCCATCCAGACTATATAGAGCCGACCGGAAGTCGCCACATATGCCCTAATGACTCATAAAACGTCATTGGATAAAACAGTCTAGATCTGGCTGAGGGGGTCGACCCCTACGCGTGGGGGGGGGGGGGGGGGGAGGGGGGGTCGACACCCCAGTCGACACCCCTTTTGGAGGGTCGACACTTATGTCGACTCCTTTGGGGGGAATCGACCCCTATGGGTGGGAATTTTCCTGCTCAGCCGCTTCTCTCGGAATTTTTGAATTTGAACTACTTTTTAATTTAATTACTATTTATATTTAATTTTCGATTAAACTTGAAATCTTCTGAACTCCATAACTTCTTCATACGGAGTCTCCTTCACGCAAACTCGGACTCTATCTCAAGCTGAATTCCGAGACGAACGCAATAGCGTAACCCATTTCCCTTAGTTCTTCTTTTAAAGAATAATTATTCTTTAATTATCTCTTATGTCCCGTTTAAAAATTACGGGGTGTTACATTCTCCCATCCTTAAAGGATTTCGTCCCCGAAATCTCCCAGTCAAGAAAAATGTTTATCCTACCATTCAACATCCATCTACTCAACCATTCAATCACAGGCATCCATTATCCTTAAATGGTCTCTAATGATTTTCATGAACATATGCGTAGTGTGTGTATATGTCCTTACCCAAATGCAAAATCAGGCGGTCTACTGATTCAGTTGACCTCCTTAATGCTAATTATGTTAGTGCCATGAGTCCATCATGTATGCAATTATTTCTAATCATACTTTATAACTTCTACATGAGTGCACAATCATTCATACAAATGCAACATCCATATGATAACACATCAAGTTTCAATCCATATATATAAAAATTCACTCATGCATATGCAATATGAAAGTGACTGAGCCGATCTAGTACCTAGTGTGTGTGCATATGCATCCACGAGCAACCACTTGCAACCACTTGCAACCATTAATCATAAAATGTTTCAAATACACGTTTACATCCATTGGTTTTGTAACAACCCGGATTTTCAGCGACTTTGGTTATCTACATAAGCTCGATGTCGATAACCAAAACGTCGAAAAATCCTGGTAATTAGTGAAAGAAATTAGAGGGTGAGGAAAGATAAGATAGAAACTTAGAATAGAAGAAGAAGAAGAACACAACATCAGAGTAACAAGAATCCCACAGCGGAACGAATAAATATATTTCATAACATAACTTTGAAATACAAATCTGTACTTGAATATACATATCATTATCAAAGTGCAACACTTACAACACAGCGGAAATAACTATAGCTATATGATCCTGAAGCCTCCTGCTCCAGCTCTTCAAGTGTATCTGTAAAATCCTGACTACTTGACTGCCCATACAAATTTAGGCACCCAAGAGTTTAGGGAAAACAACAAAGTAAACTCCGGGTCAGTCATGGGACTGGTGTGAGTAAAATAGTTTAAAACAGTTCAAGCAGGTAATCGATATCTCATAAGACCACGCCGTATAACGGAATGGGTTTTCCCCTTATGAGAATCCAAATATCTTTATATCGAAAACATTTTGATATTATAATAATGTCTATCAACCACAACTATAATAATCATCTAGTAGAAACGCTTTCATCTCACGTTCTACATATATAGTATACAATCAAAACCGCAAGCACGTATTGGGTAATGGATATCCAAATATGACAAGGTATGGAACCACCTTTCGCTAGTGTACCTCTAGAGAGAAATACATTGGGTTCAACAAGAACATCTTGCAACCCGGCCACACATGACCGACCACTCATTTCGCTTGAGTGTATCGAATGTATATCACCAACGGTTGGGATCAGCAACCGTTTCCCGAATGGGACAGCATCAACAATAGATTTTTAGAAGTAAATGAAACTCTAGATCAGGTGATTATACACCCTACTTCGGTGCGACCGACTTAGCCATGCTGCCTGCCCGATTTCTATCATTTACCGGATGATAAGGCTAGAAGCTACGCTTTATCATCATACCAGATTCACTTTGAATGTAACATCATCAAATCCATCAAATCACCGATTGACGTCCTCAACCATACATTATGTGTTAGCTAAAAGAAGTTTCCTTCTTCGCTTCAACTCTTGGTACAGTTGGAGAAATCAATATACGTGATCATCTGGAAATAGTCTGTCAGACAACCGCCCATACAAGTCACCCAGGAACAGGATGAACCGAAGGCACTGTTCTGTAAACAGGATAGCACTTGCATAACTCCATCTTCAATTTCCTTTGGCATATATGATTCGCAACGCTTATGCCAATACAGAGTGGTTCTTTGGATAATAATCCAACCGGTCTCTCCATATTAACAACGTTAAAATGGTAAAAACTTCGATAGTCTGTTATTTAACTATCGAATAAAAACAAGTGTGCAAACAACGATAATATTTCCAAATGGAAATTATATCGATCAAACATCATTTAACATTCATCTCTTTATTTCATTAATTCACTTATCTCCTGTTTCCCTACGTTCAATATTCCTTATTTTCTAAATTGGGAAAATATATGTTATTAACAAATGGAAAACATTTCCATTTCTTGTTTTCTTTATTAGAAAACATTTCTGGTTTCTTATTTGGAAAACATTTCCAAAGCTTCTTCATTGGGCTTAGACAGATGTTTAAACAAACCATCGCGATGCCAACTCAAACCATTTCCTTTACTGCCGAACCTTAACTATTCCTTAGTTAAAAACGAAGCCAATCAAGTTGGGGTAGAACTACCTCTCAGACCTTAACTGAACAACAATTCTAACTTTGAAATTAGCAAAGTTAACTTTATATTTCTTTAACTAACTTCCTTACTTAACTCTCGTTCGAATAGCTATATTCGATTGACTCTTTTCACTTAACTCTATTCGATTAACCCTTATCAGTTAACTCTATTAGACTAACACTATTGGATTAACTCCATTTGACTAACGCTATTGATTTACTCATTTCACTTAACTCTTTTCGAATAAACTATATTCGATAACTCCTTTTTCTTTCTTCGAATAAACTATATTCGATTAACTCGTTTGCTTTTATTCGAATAAACTATACTCGAATAACTCCTTTTACTTTCTATTCGAATAAACTATATTCGATTAACTCGTTTTCTTCTATTCGAATAAACTATATTCGATTAACTCCTTTGCTTTAACTTTAATTGATTAACTAACATTGATTAACTTATTTGCGATTAAACTAACATCGATTAACTCCTTTTGCTTTAACTCTAATCGATTAACTAACATCGATTAACTCCTTTGCGATTAAACTAACATCGATTAACTAACATCGATTAACTCCTTTTACTTTAACTCTAATCGATTAACTAACATCGATTAACTTCTTTTAACTTTATCTCTAATCGATTAACTAACATCGATTAACTTGTTTTATTTTTACTCTAATCGATTAACTAACATCGATTAACTTCTTTTAACTTTATCTCTAATCGATTAACTAACATCGATTAACTTCTTTTACTTTTACTCTAATCGATTAACTAACATCGATTAACTCCTTTTAACTTTATCTCTAATCGATTAACTAACATCGATTAACTTCTTTGTTTTAACTCTAATCGATTAAACTAACATCGATTAACTTCTTTTAACTCGATTAAACTATTCATTGATAAAGATTTACTTTTAGTAACAGTTCTTCACTTTACAAATGATTTCCCTTTTATAAAACTCTATTCGTTTTAAAAACATTTTCCCCTTTTTATTTTCTTTCGAAATATTTCCTTTTTATAAAATCTGGTGATTTTATAAAATCCCTTTATTTCAATATACATTGAAATAATTCTTTTACATCCCAGGGTCTTTTATGACATTTAAAATATCGAATAAAAATGATCAACATCATTCCAACACTTATAATCCATAACAGATTATATAACACATCATATATCACAATATATGAAAACAGTAAAATAAATGTTGAGGAATCCAGTTGGATTCCTCCAACATGTCTCCCTGCATCACATATGTTAAACAATATAGATAACATTACTTTCAGTTCCATATGATATATTCTGTTAAACAGAATCAATATAGAAAATTTAACTAACTGACTAGCAGTTCAATTAAACAGTCAAAACACAGTCAATCATCCAATATCTAACAGTTCTAAAAATACAACATGATATTATAAACTGTTCAGAGTTAGTGAGATTTACTCACTTTGGAAGTTCATCGTTAAAGAACGATAAAATGTTATTTGATTTGAATCAAATAATTTATTTCATCATAAATTCAAACGATCCCCAATCCACTTCCAGTCAGCTTCATTGTGAAGCTCTCGTCCATACGGTCCCAATGCAACTGACGGTTCGTGATTCCGATATGGTATGTGGAAGTCATGATATGACGAAGTTAGTATACATTGTTTTCATTTAAAATAAAACTAAATAAATCAAGTCCGGGCCTTTACCTTTCATCCCGGCCCAATACCCTATACCCAAGCCCAGACCCGTACGCCCTTTCTTCCTCCCAATGAAATCGGACTCCCTCACCCTTCATCCTTGCTACCAAAACGCTGCTCCAGGCTTGTTCATTTCGAACTCCAGAAAAATGGAGCAGGCAATTTCCACAATACATGATTCACCTTAACTCATACCGTACTCCAGCATTCCACAAACCGATGACACCCTTTCATTCTCCTTCTTCTTTTAGCTATACTTGATTGTGAAGCTCCACGCCTACTGTACCCAAATAAATCGATCCCTTTTTCAAAGGATTTAAATATCCAGACCTTCCCAAAACTACTTACTACCGATCAGCCTTTATTAATCCATCATAATCTCATATTAGTTGTACGAAACCAGATTACTTCCTTCTCCAGGATCGAAATCTCCTTCGACAAACGTGCTTTCTCCATAGCCGATGTTTTTAAACCCCAATGTTTCGTACAACACTTCACTGGAATCAAAACAGAACTCATGAAAATCCTCTTCATCAAACTCTTAAAAACTCCAACCCCATTTCACTTAGCTCGCCACCAAAACGTCAAACTCGACTTCGAATCCACTCAGCAACTCGCGACTTCCTGCTACTGGCTATCGACATCAGGGATTGATCGCACAAAGTCTCCACCGAACACCCTTGCAGTGCTCGAATAAGCACAAGAACCCCGAACCCTAGGCATTACTGTTGTACGTCGAACACAGACCCGAAGGCCGATCCCACTAATCCACTCACGAGATTGAAGAGCAGAGTAACACGATTTCGAATATACAGGTTAAAGGATTTTAGGATTTTCATTTTCTTTTTCTTTGATTTTAGAAATGGCGAATTGGTTTTCCAGAAAAGAGAAGTGCGGTTCATTTGGTTTAAAGAGTGGAGGCGCAGATACGAAGTGAACCAAGAATTCGGTTTAGAAATACTTTAAGGGTTATTATATATAGGGGTTTCCTTTTTGATTTAAGGGGAGATTTAGAGGCCATGTTTTCCTCTTACGTCCATGAATTTGTTGTGGTCCATAGCTGTCCACGTGAGTGATGAACGTTGCTTTGTTTGATCCACATATGAAGACTAGGTTAGGATAATTATTTTACGCTTGAGAATAACCCATTATGCGGAACTCTGTTTGTTCGCGGATTGATATGAAAGTACAAGTGAGTCGTACAATGTGTCACGATCCCAAAAATGTAATAATACCGGTAGATGGACTCATATTGTGAAACCCCGAAATGTTGATTATAGGGTGCAAAATACTCCAAAATAAAAAGTTGCTTATTTAATTAATTAAAAATTACAGTAAAATTCTAAAAATTAAATTATCACTATTTCCTAAAAGAACCTTGTCTAAATTCAAACTCGATCTCTAGTTATATCGAATAAACCATTACGGTCGATAAACGATTCCATAGCGACTATTTTAATATTTGATTTGGACATATCTCAAAATCTACACGACGAAATCCTGATTTTTCTCTTCCACTCGAAAGATATACTCCACCAGCTCCACACGTTTCTTGTTTCACAGAAATCCGGTTTAAAACGAATCCTGTACATTCAGTTGAAGTTCGAATCGCCAATTTGCGAACTACAACGCCATTTCGAGCTCGTTTATAATTATATTATAAACTATACGTTCAACTGTCGACGATTGAATATATTCGTTATTCAAATTCAATTCCAAGCTGAATTAAATATCACAGATGATCCGGTTCACACCATATCGTCATTTCGGCCAATTTTGATTATTCAGAATTAGATATATTATTTAATTTATTATTTTAATTAAATATTCACCATTATTAAATTCCACGACCATTAAATTCACTAACCCACCATTTATATAATTGAATAAATTAATTCTAATACCTCTGCCAATGCGGGTCATTACAATCTTCCCCACTTAAAATAATTTCGTCCTCGAAATTGCTAAAAGGTAGAGAACGACCCTATCGACTGGTTAGAACATTTTTGTTCACTTCTTAACTTCAGTTTCAACTAAACTAATTTAATTACAATTAAATTATTAATTAATTCTTATCAACGAAAATTTTCAAAAATCCTGAAAATTTTCTAATGCCTTAACTCTTCGAAAAATTTCGCTAGCACCTCCTTTGTACTGGTCAATACGTCAAACTCCAACTCGCATCTCTTGGCCATCTCCAACTCAAAAAGAAAACCAAACAGCCAAGCGGCTTGCCAATTCGGCTCATAAATCTTATCTCCAATAGAAATATAAACTTGTACCTTTTGTCGGCATATCATTTTATCCTTTCCACCTGTTATCAATTCAGCGAATACAAGGGTCATCCCAATCAAATCCCCCTCTGCTTTTATCCACGACTCAACCATTCGCTTATATCCTAAGTCGAATTTTATTTCAAATTCGAGTTCCATTCTCGATTTTAAACTCTTAACTTCCCAATCAAATTTTCATTTCAAATTCTTATCTCGACAATCCAATTTTATTCAAGAACAAATCTTTCCTGATATCGTTCTATTTCCATTTAGTTTTCACTTAACTGTTTCAATTCAATTTCAGCTTACTTTCGCAAACTTCTATTTAAATTTGTTCTTAATTCAAACAGTCTCTTCCTGGGAATTTTAAACAGTTTACTTTTTCAAAAATCAAAATTTTCCTTTTGAATATGTCACTGAGCCCTCAATTTATATTCCATTAGTTAAATCACTTCTCTATTTCTTTATCAATATTTGTTAACCAAATATTTTCAATAACCATATTGGCCTTTTATGTTATTTGGAAAACATTTCTGAATATCGCCTTCCTTTATTTTCTAAACTTTAGAAAATATATGCTATTTATAATTGGAAAATATTCCAATTACTTATCTCTTTTCCGATCTCGTTTATTTCTATACTTAGGAAATATCTATATCTATATCTATATATATATATTTTATATTTCCCAGCTTACGCTTATTTGGGTTAAAACGGATGTTGTGTAAAACATCGTTACGACCACCCAACTACTATATTCAACTAACTCTTATTCAACATTGATCTTCGAGCCTGAAATCTTACTATTTATTTGTTAATAATGAAATCAATCAAGTTGGGGTATAACTACCTCTCAGACCTTGACTGAATAACATTTATAACGTCAAAACAGATATGACTACTTACTCGAATAATCAATACCATACAACTACTTATCCACCTTTAAACACGTATACACTTTCTCTTTCTATTCTTACTATATTTTATTCTTAGTCTTCTTTTTGATTATACTATTCTATTTCTAAGTTCGTTTACTTATCGACTTCTATATATATATATATCGATACGTTGATTTCTAACTATCAAATTATCTTAAAAATATTCTAACTCCTTAAATTTCCGGAAAAATTCGCCATAACCTCCTTTGTATCAGGAGCATCGGGATATTTCAAATAGCCTCCCATGGCCCTTACCAATCCAAAAGAAGAAGAAAAAGCCAAGCGGCTAGCCGATACGGCGCATGAAATCTCATATATGAATTACATACATACCTTTTCGTCGAGCATTCTATTTATATACCTTCATACCTTTTTCCATACCTATCTCATGTATATTTATACTTGCCCAATCTATTTTAACTATACCTGATCGTTTTAACTCAATTCGTTAATTAATTTGTTAATTAACTCTTTAGTCTATTCCACTTTTATATTTGAATATACATGTTCAAATATAATTTAACTTGTTTATCAACTAATTGAATTCCATTTCAATTTTATTTGAATTTCCTATATTCAAATTCCATTTTTATTCTCTTATTCAAATTCTATATTTGAATTTCATTTCAAATCTCTTATTCAAATTCTATATTTGAATTTCGTTTCAATTTCCTTATTCAAATTTTATATTATAAATCCCATTTGAATTTCTATATTCAAATTCCATATATTCAAATTCTATATTTGAATTCCTTTATATTTTCTATATTCAAATTCTATATTTGAATTCCATTTGAATTTCTATATTCAAACCCCATTTGAATTTCTATATTCAAATTCTATTTATTACTCTATATGAATTTTATATTCAATTTTCCATTATTTAAATCTTCTTTATTCAAATCTCATTTGAATTTCTATATTCAAACCCCCTTTGAATTTTCTTATTCAAATTCTATGTTTGAACTTCCTTTATTCAAATTCCTTTTCAAACTTTATGTATTCATTCTTTACATAAGTCTCGATTTCAATTCCTTTTGAAATCGATATTTCTACCTTTGGAAAAATAGATTTCCCTTTCAATTTCACACTTGTATTTTTTTATTTCTGAATTATCCAATGATAATTCTTTTCACTTCATTTTATAAACTTCGTTTATAAAAGAACTATTTATAAACTTCATTTATAAAGGAACTTCTCGTTTTTATTTCTTTTAAAACAAGTTAATATTTCAAATCTATTTAAAAGTTCAAATTCTATTTTATAAATCCCATTTTGAAATTCAACACAACTTGTCTTTCCCAAAACAAATTCAAAATAGTATCTCTGGTAGTAATTCATCACTTACAACTCGAAAATGAATACTGATGATGCAGCTGTCATTATCAGAATCTATTTTCCAGCGATCGAAGTGAGTTCAATACTATAAAACCATTTCTAAACATTTCCACTTTGAAATTCATTTCAAAATATAATTCACACTGCTTGTAAAACAATTTAAAATCTCCCAGGATCTTAAATTTTCCTTATTTTTAATCCCAATCCATTTACAAACACTTATCCAATTCTCCAGAGTCTTAACTTCAATTCTGGTTTAAATTTCAGATTTAACTCATCTGATTTCATGTATTTCACTTATATGAATTCTGATTGGTTATTTACATAACCATTTAATTTATAATCTTACTCGATTATAATAACAACCAATATATCCAATATATATCAAAATATACTTTGGGTAAAATTATTTTTATTTACCTCTTTTCAAAACATATCGTGCCGACCCATCGTATTTGAGTGTTTATTTACTCCTACCGATACAGTAGATCAAACTGATCGACCAGAACTCATAAACAACTCAACCAATAAATCTCCACAATATAAAACAAATTTTTATATCAATAACAAATACGTTCACTTGTATATATACACTCAACTCAATCTAGGGTATTACTAACCCTATCTCTACCGAGTCACGCCACATAGCCAAGTAATTCTTAACTAAAGCTCTGATACCAACTGTAACGACCCGGATTTTCAGCGACTTTGGTTATCGACATAAGCTCGATGTCGATAACCAAAACATCGAAAAATCCTGGTAATTAGTGAAAGAAATTAGAGGGTGAGGAAAGATAAGATAGAAACTTAGAATAGAAGAAGAAGAAGAACACAACATCAGAGTAACACGAATCTCACAGTGGAACGAATAAATATATTTCATAACATAACTTTGAAATACAAATCTGTACTTGAATATACATATCATTATCAAAGTACAACACTTACAACACAGCGGAAATAACTATAGCTATATGATCCTGAAGCCTCCTGCTCCAGCTCTTCAAGTGTATCTGTAAAATCCTGACTACTTGACTGCCCATACAAATTTAGGCACCCAAGAGTTTAGGGAAAACAACAAAGTAAACTCCGGGTCAGTCATGGGACTGGTGTGAGTAAAACAGTTTAAAACAGTTCAAGCAGGTAATCAATATCTCATAAGACCACGCCGTATAACGGAACGGGTTTTTCCCTTATGAGAATCCAAATATCTTTATATCGAAAACCTTTTGATATTATAATAATGTCTATCAACCACAACTATAATAATCATCTAGTAGAAACGCTTTCATCTCACGTTCTACATATATAGTATACAATCAAAACCGCAAGCACGTATTGGGTAATGGATTTCCAACTATGACAAGGTATGGAACCACCTTTCGCTAGTGTACCTCTAGAGAGGAATACACTGGGTTCAACAAGAACATCTTGCAACCCGGCCACACATGACCGACCACTCATTTCGCTTGAGTATATCGAATGTATATCACCAACGGTTGGGATCAGCAACCGTTTCCCGAATGGGACAACATCAACAATAGATTTTTAGAAGTAAATGAAACTCTAGATCAGGTGATTATACACCCTACTTCGGTGCGACCGACTTAGCCATGCTGCCTGCCCGATTTCTGTCATTTACCGGATGATGAGGCTAGAAGCTACGCTTTATCATCATACCAGATTCACTTTGAATGTCACATCATCAAATCCATCAAATCACCGATTGACGTCCTCAACCATACATTATGTGTTAGCTAAAAGAAGTTTCCTTCTTCACTTCCACTCTTGGTACAGTTGGAGAAATCAATATACGTGATCGTCTGGAAATATTCTGCAGACATTCGTCCATACAAGTCCCCCGGGAACAGGATGAACCGAAGGCACTATTCTGTAAACATGATAGCCCTTGCATAACTCCGTCTTCAATTTCCTTTGGCATATATGATTCGCAACGCTTATGCCAATACAGGGTGGTTCTTTGGATAATAATCCAACCGGTCTCTCCATATTAACAACGTTAAAATGGTCAAAACTTCGATAGTCTGTTATTTAACTATTGAATAAAAACAAGTGTGCAAAAAACGATAATATTTCCAAATGGAAATTATATCGATCAAACATCATTTAACATTCATCTCTTTATTTCATTAATTTACTTATCTCCTGTTTCCCTACGTTGAATATTCCTTATTTTCTAAATTGGGAAAATATATGTTATTAACAAATGGAAAACATTTCCATTTCTTGTTTTCTTTATTAGAAAACATTTCTGGTTTCTTATTTGGAAAACATTTCCAAAGCTTCTTCATTGGGCTTAGACAGATGTTTAAACAAACCATCGTGTTGCCAACTCAAACCATTTCCTTTACAGCCGAACCTTAACTATTCCTTAGTTAAAAACGAAGCCAATCAAGTTGGGGTAGAACTACCTCTCAGACCTTAACTGAACAACAATTCTAACTTTGAAATTAGCAAAGGTCACTTTATATTTCTTTAACTAACTTCCTTACTTAACTCTCGTTCGAATAGTTATATTCGATTGACTCTTTTCACTTAACTCTATTCGATTAACCCTTATCAGTTTACTCTATTGGACTAACACTATTGGATTAACTCCATTTGACTAACGCTATTGATTTACTCATTTCACTTAACTCTTTTCGAATAAACTATATTCGATAACTCCTTTTTCTTTCTTCGAATAAACTATATTCGATTAACTCGTTTTCTTTTATTCGAATAAACTATATTCGATTAACTCCTTTTACTTTCTATTCGAATAAACTATATTCGATTAACTCGTTTTCTTCTATTCGAATAAACTATATTCGATTAACTCCTTTGCTTTAACTCTAATCGATTAACTAACATTGATTAACTCCTTTGCGATTAAACTAACATCGATTAACTCCTTTTACTTTAACTCTAATCGATTAACTAACATCGATTAACTCCTTTGCGATTAAACTAACATCGATTAACTAACATCGATTAACTCCTTTTACTTTAACTCTAATCGACTAACTAACATCGATTAAGTTCTTTTAACTTTATCTCTAGTCGATTAACTAACATCGATTAACTTCTTTTAGTTTTACTCTAATCGATTAACTAACATCGATTAACTTCTTTTAACTTTATCTCTAATCGATTAACTAACATCGATTAACTTCTTTTAACTTTATCTCTAATCGATTAACTAACATCGATTAACTTCTTTTACTTTTACTCTAATCGATTTACTAACATCGATTAACTCCTTTTAACTTTATCTCTAATCGATTAACTAACATCGATTAACTTCTTATTTTTAACTCTAATCGATTAAACTAACATCGATTAACTTCTTTTAACTCGATTAAACTATTCATTGATAAAGATTTACTTTTAGTAACAGTTCTTCACTTTACAAATGATTTCCCTTTTATAAAACTCTATTCGTTTTAAAAACATTTTTCCCTTTTTATTTTCTTTCGAAATATTTCCTTTTTATAAAATCTGGTGATTTTATAAAATCCCTTTATTTCAATATACATTGAAATAATTCTTTTACATCCCAGGGTCTTTTATGATATTTAAAATATCGAATAAAAATGATCAACATCATTCCAACACCCATAATCCATAACAGATTATATAACACATCATATATCACAATATATGAAAACAGTAAAATAAATGTTGAGGAATCCAGTTGGATTCCTCCAACCTGTCTCCCTGCATCACAGATGTTAAACAATATAGATAACATCACTTTCAGTTCTATGTGATATATTCTGTTAAACAGAAACAATATAGAAAATTTAACTAACCGACTAGCAGTTCAATCAAACAGTCAACACACAGTCAATCATCCAATATCTAACAGTTCTAAAAATACAACATGATATTATAAACTATTCAGAGTTAGTGAGATTTACTCACTTTGGCAGTTCATCGTTAAATAACGATAAACTGTTATTTGATTTGAATCAAATAATTTATTTCATCATAAATTCAAACGAGCCCCAATCCACTTCCAGTCAACTTCATTGTGAAGCTCTCGTCCATACGGTCCCAATGCAACTGACGGTTCGTGATTCCGATATGGTATGTGGAAGTTATGATATGACGAAGTTAGTATACATTGTTTTCATTTAAAATAAAACTAAATAAATCAAGTCCGGGCCTTTACCTTTCATCCCGGCCCACTACCCTATACCCAAGCCCAGACCCGTACGCCCTTTCTTCCTCCCAATGAAATCGGACTCCCTCACCCTTCATCCTTGCTACCAAAACGCTGCTCCAGGCTTGTTCATTTCGAACTCCAGAAAAATGGAGCAGGCAATTTCCACAATACTTGATTCATCTTAACTCATACCGTACTCCAGCATTCCACAAACCGATGACACCCTTTCATTCTCCTTCTTCTTTTAACTATACTTGACTGTAAAGCTCCACGCCTGCTGTACCCAAATAAATCGATCCCTTTTTCAAAGGATTTAAATATCCAGACCTTCCCAAAACTACTTATGTAACGACCTGTATTCTACGCATCATAGGATCGTAGGGTATTTATTTCTTTCACATACGAAGTCGTATGGTCATGTAACTTTGGGAGACGACTATTGGGGTCATTTCCCATGTTCATGGTTTTTCCCGATTTTTAAATGACCATTTTACCCCTAGTTGACACTGTTTTGGCCATAACTTTTGACTGGAAAGGAATTTTTACCTAAAACCACTTCCATTGGCTCCGGATGATGGTTTCTCTTTCCGTAGAGTGGTCACATTAGCCAAACGGACTCACCGTTTGGGAGATATGGCTGAAACAAGTTTCACATGGTGAAAAACAGCTTAATTAGGCTTAACCGGGTGATTAACAGCTAGGCCCAAGGGGAATTTCGGGATTAGGAGTTTAAAAGGGCTGTTAGGGTTTGGAGAATACCTTTTCCTCATTTTTCAGCCGTCACTATTCATTCCTCTTGATCTAGCCATGGCCTCCATTCTCTAAATCTCTCTAAAACACCCAAAATCACTCCCTAATCAAGGATTAAGGCTTAGAGGCATCAAATCAAGGAGGATTAGCACAAGGACCGAGGTAGAGCTGCTGTTATATATTGGAATTCGTGCAAATCAGAGGTTCACTTCAGATCTGAAAGTTTTATTGTGGCAAAGGTGAGTGATTTGCATAGTTTTGCACTAATTACGGTAATTAAGGGTAATTAGTGAAGGTTAGCGGATTTATACACTAATAAATTCTGGAAAAATGTTTAGAAATTCGAAAATAATATTTTATGCCTCTGGTAGAAATTTGGTTTAATTTGATTGAGTTTTGTTAACCCTATGATTAGATTTACTTCATTTGAATTGTTGTTTGGTGTTTCCGGTTGCTATTACATGTTGCTATGACTCTATGGTGTGTTTTATGATTGATTAGAAGTGTTAGATTTGTCAAAAACGTCGTCGAATGGCGTAAACTGCTTGTTGGAAAAACTGCAGGAAATACCCCGGACCGGATTGCCCCTACCCCATGCGAACCGATTCGATTGGAGCTCGCGCCACGACATGACCCGATCCGCCTATGGATGGTGACCACGAACCGATCTCTCGCATCTGAAGTTCACGATCCGATCCGATGGAAACTGGAGACCACGATCCAAATAGAAGGCACGAACTGAACTGGCTTTCCGACCCGATCCACTTCAGAAGCACGATCCGAACCGGAGTTATGCACTTGAGAGGACGCCGCGAGCTGAAGGGCACGACCTGGAGAGGTGCGACCCGATCCGACAAAGGGAGAACGAACCGATCCGATTGGGGAGGCGCGCCACGAACCGAACCATCCAAGGGAGCACGATCCGAGGAGAAGACTGAATGAAGACCGATCCGAATGATGACGACCGATCGGGATAAAGACGATGACCAAAACCCGAGATGCAAAGGTAGTCCAAATGGAAGTTAGAGCTCAGGATCCAGTTGGGAACCGACGAGTTCACTTCATGAGTTGGGCTTTGCTGCGGGGCGTGTGCCAAAGGGGCAGTCGATGTCTGTGACTTTGGATCACTATGTATGGGAGGTACGTGAACGGATTCAGGGCCAAAGTGGCCTAGGTACGACTAAAGGGCTATAAACCAATGAAGTGGGGTCATTTGTGAAGATTTGGTCATGACTCCATGTGGTAAGCTTGGTAGTAGCAGTAGTTGTACAAGTTGAACTCCGTCACTACTTCGATGGGTCTAGTGATTGACAGTGGTGGACATCGTATGCTTTACGCACTGAGTGAGAGATGTGAGGATGGTTGCCATAGATGATTTGTTTGCTATCATTTTGACATGCACACCCCACCCCCGTATTCTTACACTATTTATTATGGCACCTTAGAGCATTGTACGGTATGTGGTACTAACTCTTTGGTTGCAGGTCCAGGTTCAGGTATGGTTTAGGATACCTGTTATTATTCTGTTTATATGCTTATCGCTCATACCAGGATTATTGTCTGACCCAAATTTTTATGTCTCTTCTTATTACTCTGGATGCTCACACGAGCAAACTAGAGACAGGTTAGCTGGTGATGCACGGGTAGATGATCCGGAGACGAGCAGGAGGCTTCCACGTTATATATATATATATAATATTCTCCCCGTGTTGTTGAAGATCACTGCTTGGGCATCGGTGGTGCATCTTCTACTTTAGCTTTCTTTTGTTTAGAGACAGTAAATTTGGAAAATTGTAATAAGCTGTATTTGGATTTCCGCTGCTCTGATGATGGATGTTGATTTTAGTTATCAGCTTATACACTGTCTCACCTGGTTTATGTCAAGTATGTTATTATTATATTTTATCCCATGTGCTGTGAGACATTCTACAGGTTCCTAGATTAGTTTATTCCCTTCTTGCCTTTCTTTGGCGACCGTTCCGTGCTAGTCGGGGCATGTGTACAGCGCACTTCCGGAGGAAATGCAGGCTGGTGCGGAGCGGGCCGTTACACTTTGTATCAGAGCTCTAGGTTGCGTAGTTAACCAAGGGAAGTTATCAGGGAGAGATAATATACGTATACGAGAGAGCGTATTTGTGATTACTTTGGTTTTTAAAAGCTATATATATATATACTATTACTAGTATAAGGATGAAGTCGTACTGCACTAGCACCACTATGGACTCGTTAATCGTTTCCTTTTTCAGATTGATGATGAGCCGATATACTAGAGGTACTGGTAGGGGACCCAATAATGGGAATGCTGCTGACATGAGGACGATATTTACTGACCTCATGAGAGAGATGCTTAGATATGTGCAGAGGGCAGCTCCCGATGGTGGAAATGGTGGTGGTCCAATAGTGCAGGCGCCTAGAGTCGACTTCGCCAAGTTGAACAAAGATTATACTAGCCTTGGTGGGAAGCCGTTCCACGGAACGGAGTCGGCCACGGATGTTAAGGATTGGTTGGATAGTTGCGAACGTATCTTCGAGGATTTGGGTATCGAGGATGCGATGAAGAGAAAGCTAGCATCCCGTCAGTTGCAAGGGCGGGCAATGAATTGGTGGAATGCTATAAAGGCAGCTACTCCCGAAGATCAGATTACTTGGGAGCAGTTTAAAGCTCGCTTTAGCAAGAAGTTCATTCCAGCTACTCAGAAGTCAGTGCTGTTTAAGAAATTCTTGGAGCTCAAACAGAATGGCAGGGCTGTCTCAGAGTATATTGCTGAATTCGACACTTTGTCAAAGTATGGGTTATCTCTTATTGATACTGCCGAGAAGAAGAATGAGAAATTTATAACAGGTTTGGATCAGTACTTGGGGGAAAATCTTATTAACCACATCGATGAGATGTTTGAGTCGATTGTGGGGAAAGCATTAAGGTCAGAAAGTCTCTACCCTAAGTCGAAGACTGAGGTTGCATCCGCAGATGAGCCAAAGCCACAAGCAAGTGGTGGAGGCAAGGGTGGTTCCCAGAATAAGAGAAAGCAGAACCAAGCTAAGGATGGCCAGAAGAAAAAGAATAAGCAAGATGTTGAGTGCTTCAGCTGTGGTAAGAAGGGCCATTATGCTAGTAATTGTCGGGCCAAGCCAGCGGATAGGAAGTGCTTCAACTGTGGCCAAATGGAACATCACAAGGACAAGTGTCCACAACCCCCTAAGGAAAAGCAAATGGTGAAAGCCTACGCTCTTAATGCTATTCCTTCTTCGTCGAATGCCCCAACAGCGGCGGAGAAGGGAAAGAATGTCGTCATTCAAGGTATGCTTTCTGTTTACGATGTTCCTGTTAGAGTTTTGTTTGATACCGGAGCTTCCAGTTCTTTCATATCTAGTGACCTGGTAGATAGGTTGGGATTGGAGCCCGAGATTGTCGATAGACCTTTAGTAGTGACGAACCCGATTGGTGGTTCGACTAGCCTTAGCATGATTTGTCGTAATGTGGTCCTATCGAGTCATGGATGCATGTTTGTTTGTGATTGCTTTGTTTTGGGCTTTACTGGGTTTGGCATTATTTTGGGAGTAGATTGGCTCCAAAGATACAAGGTGGTGGTAGACTGTGAGGGCTTTTTAGTGACAGCTAGGGCGGATGATGGGCGAAGGATAGTGTTTGGTGGTCTACCCAGTAAGGGGGTATTGGCTAGTTTTCTAAACTCCCTTGACATTCCGCATAGTGAGTTGTCAGGTTTGCCCGTGGTTGGCCAGTATCCGGATGTTTTCGAAGAAGTGACCGGACTTCCACCACACCAAGAGATTGAGTTCCGTATTGATTTGGTAAAAGATGCCAGACCTATAGTGATGCCACTTCGTCGTATGGCACCAAGGGAGCAGCGAGAGCTCGAGGTGAAAGTCAGCGATCTTTTGAAGAAGGGATTTATCAGAAGGAGTGTTTCTGAATGGGGAGCACCAGTTGTGTTTGCTACCAAGGCGGATGGTTCCCTTCGTTTGTGTGTAGACTACCGCGAGTTGAATAAAGTGACGAGGAAGAATAAGTATCCTCTACCGCGGATAGATGATTTGTTCGATCAGTTGAGTGGCGCGAGAGTGTTTTCTCAGTTGGATCTCGCGACAGGTTTTCATCAGCTTAGAGTGGAAGCTGAGAGTATAGCTAAAACGGCATTTCGAACGCCGTCTGGATTTTATGAATGGTTGGTCATGCCATTCGGGCTGACCAATGCCCCAGCATATTTTGTGGATCTTATGAATAGGGTATTCAGAGATCAGTTGAATAAGTTTGTCCTTGTGTTCGTTGATGATATTTTGGTCTATTCGAGGACAGAGGAAGAACACAAGGAACATTTAAGAGTAGCGATGGAGGTGTTGAGAAAACACCAATTGAAAGCAAAGTTTTCTAAGTGTCACTTCTGGAAGAGGGAAGTGAGGTTCTTGGGCCATGTTGTATCATAGAATGGTATTGCCGTGGACCCGGCGAAGGTAGCTACGGTACAAGATTGGCCTACGCCCAAGAACGCAATAGATATAAGAAGTTTCTTGGGATTAGCCGGATATTATCGTAAGTTTATCCAAGGTTTCTCCAAGATAGCAGCACCATTGACCCAGTTGACCAAGAAGAATCAAACTTTTGTCTGGGATGAAAGGTGCGAGAATGCATTCAAAAGTCTAAAGGACAAGTTGACAAGCGCACCAGTGTTAGTCATTCCTAAGGGGGATGAAGAGATGACGGTATACACGGAAGCCTGTGGTACCGGACTGGGTGTTGTATTGATGCAAGGCGGTAGGGTTGTAGCTTACGCAAGTCGGCAATTGAAACCGCACGAGAGAAGATACCCTACCCATGGTTTAGAATTGGCAGTGATCGTGTTCGCGTTAAAGATGTGGAGACACTATCTCTTGGGAGGAAGATTTGAGCTGTTTACAGATCATAAGTCGTTGAAGTATCTATTCTCCCAGAAGGATTTAAATCTCCGTCAGCAGAGATGGTTAGAGTTCTTAGCTTCCTATGATTTTGACATCGCATACACTTCGGGAAAGGGCAATGCGGTGGCTGATGCATTGAGTAGAAGACATGCCAGCTTAGGGACTATGTTCCTTGAATGGAAGCAACTGGAGTATATCGCGGGGTTTGATTTCAGACCAAAGTGCGAATTAGATCCAGAAATGTTAGCAAGTTTGACGATCAGACCCACTTTGATTTAGCGGATCGGCTCTAGTCAGAGGGACGATCCTAACCTATTGGAAATCATCTCCAAGTTAGAGGTGTGTGTCGATGAGGAGATGAATAAGTATGGGCTTGATCGAGATGGATGGCTTAGAAAGAATGGAAAGCTTGTTGTACCCAATGTCAATGGATTGAGGGATGAAGTGCTGAGAGAATGTCAACACTCAAAGCTGACTATACACCCCGGTGGTAACAAGATGTATCGAGATATGAAGTAGACTTATTACTGGGAAGGGATGAAAAGAGACGTTGGGAAGTTTATATCCAAGTGCATGAATTGCCAGCTAGTTAAAGCCGAGCAAAAGAAGCCTGGTGGGTTGTTACAGCCCTTAGAAATTCCCGAATGGAAATGGGAGCAAGTCTCGATGGATTTTATCGATGGTTTACCAAGGACTAGATCGGGACATGATAGCATTTGGGTGATTGTGGACCGATTGACCAAAAGTGCAAGATTTATACCAGTCAGATCGACTAGAATGGCAGCTAAGTTAGCAGAATTGTATATGAAGTGGGTAGTGAGATTTCATGGAGTACCTAAAGGCATTATGAGCGACCGAGACCCGTTGTTCACTAGTGGGTTTTGGAAGAGCTTACAAGAGGCTCTAGGGTCAGAGTTACATCTCAGTACCGCATATCATCCTCAGACCGACGGTCAGACGGAGAGGGTGAATCGTATTTTGGAGGATCTCTTGAGAGCATGTATATTGGATTTTGGTGGATCATGGGATGACCATTTACATCTAGTAGAGTTTGCATATAATAATAGCTACCAATCCAGTATCGGTATGGCTCCGTTTGAAGCTTTGTACGGAAGACCGTGTAACTCACCATCATGTTGGATAGAGACTGGCGAGAAGTTTATGCTTGGACCAGATGTGGTGAGGGAAACTTCAGATAAGATCAAGATCATTCAACAACGAATGAAGGCTGCCCAAGATAGGCAGAAGAGTTATGCTGATAAGAGGAGAAGAGACCTAAAATTCTCCGTTGGTGACTTGGTGTTTGTCAAGATTTCTCCGTTGAAGAGCGTAATACGATTTGGCAGGAGAGGCAAGTTGGCACCAAGATTTGTTGGCCCATTCCCTGTTCTTGAACTAGTCGGGAATTTGGCATACAAAATTGACTTACCGGAGAAGATGGCGGGAGTTCATGACGTATTTCATGTTTCCCAACTAAGGAAGTTCGTTCACGACTCAGATATGACTATTTCACCTGATCAGTTAGAGGACTTCGAAGTAGAACCCGAGGCGGTTGGGAACCGCAAGCCGGCCCGTATTGTCGAGCACGACATGAAGCAACTTCGAAGAAAGGCGGTGAAGTTGGTCAAGGTTCAGTGGAGCGAGGACGAAAATGATTCTACTTGGGAGACAGAGGAGAACATTAGGAAGACATACCCAGAACTCTTTGCCTGGTAAGATTTTGACTTCGATTTAGTTTTCCGCATGCTAGGATAGGCTTGTTTGCTTGTTTTGCATGTTTGATTGTTGTATGTGGTTGTTAGGCATGTGGGATCCTTTGTATGTTTTGGTTAAGGAATTTCGGGGACGAAATTTCTTAAGGGGGGAAGAGTGTAACGACCCGTATTCTACGCATCATAGGATCGTAGGGTATTTATTTCTTTCACATACGAAGTCGTATGGTCATGTAACTTTGGGAGACGACTATTGGGGTCATTTCCCATGTTCATGATTTTTCCCGATTTTTAAATGACCATTTTACCCCTAGTTGACACTGTTTTGGCCATAACTTTTGACTGGAAAGGAATTTTGATCTAAAGCCACATCCATTGGCTCTGGATGATGGTTTCTCTTTCCGTAGAGTGGTCACATTAGCCAAACGAACTCACCGTTTGGGAGATATGGCTGAAACAATTTTCAGATGGTGAAAAACAGCTTAATTGGGCTTAACCGGGTGATTAACAGCTAGGCCCAAGGGGAATTTCGGGATTAGGAGTTTAAAAGGGCTGTTAGGGTTTGGAGAATACCTTTTTCTTATTTTTCAGCCGTCACTATTCATTCCTCTTGATCTAGCCATAGCCTCCATTCTCTAAATCTCTCTAAATCTCTCTAAAACACCCAAAATCACTCCCTAATCAAGGATTAAGGCTTAGAGGCATCAAATCAAGGAGGAGTAGCACAAGGACCGAGGTAGAGCTGCTATTATATATTGGAATTCGTGCAAATCAGAGGTTCACTTCAGATCTGAAAGTTTTATTGTGGCAAAGGTGAGTGATTTGCATAGTTTTTGCGCTAATTACGGTAATTAAGGGTAATTAGTGAAGATTAGCGGATTTATACACTAATAAATTCTGGAAAAATGTTTAGAAATTCGAAAATAATATTTTATGCCTCTGGTAGAAATTTGGTTTAATTTGATTGAGTTTTGTTAACCCTATGATTAGATTTACTTCATTTGAATTGTTGTTTAGTGTTTCCGGTTGCTATTACATGTTGCTATGACTCTATGGTGTGTTTTATGATTGATTAGAAGTGTTAGATTTGTCAAAAACGCCGTCGAATGGCGTAAACTGCTTGTTGGAAGAACTGCAGGAAATACCCCGGACCGGATCGCCCCTACCCCATGCGAACCGATCCGATTGGAGCTCGCGCCACGACACGACCCGATCCGCCTATGGATGGTGACCACGAACCGATCTCTCGCGTCTGAAGTTCACGATCCGATCCGATGGAAACTGGAGACCACGATCCAAATAGAAGGCACAAACTGAACTGGCTTTCCGACCCGATCCACTTCAGAAGCACGATCCGAACCGGAGTTATGCACTTGAGAGGACGCCGCGAGCTGAAGGGCACGACGTGGAGAGGTGCGACCTGATCCGACAAAGGGAGGACGAACCGATCCGATTGGGGAGGCGCGCCACAAACCGAACCATCCAAGGGAGCACGATCCGAGGAGAAGACTGAATGAAGACCGATCCGAATGATGACGACCGATCGGGATAAAGACGATGACCAAAACCCGAGATGAAAAGGTAGTCCAAATTGAAGTTAGAGCTCAGGATCCAGTTGGGAACCGACAAGTTCACTTCATGAGTTGGGCTTTGCTGCGGGGCGTATGCCAAAGGGGCAGTCGATGTCTGTGACTTTGGATCACTATGTATGGGAGGTACGTGAACGGATTCAGGGCCAAAGTGGCCTAGGTACGACTAAAGGGCTATAAACCAATGAAGTGGGGTCATTTGTAAAGATTTGGTCATGACTCCATGTGGTAAGCTTGGTAGTAGCAGTAGTTGTACAAGTTGAACTCCGTCACTACTTCGATGGGTCTAGTGATTGACAGTGGTGGACATCATATGCTTTACGCACCAAGTGAGAGATGTGAGGATGGTTGCCATGGATGATTTGTTTGCTATCATTTTGACATGCACACCCCACCCCTGTATTCTTACACTATTTATTATGGCACCTTAGAGCATTGTACGGTATGTGGTACTAACTCTTTGGTTGCAGGTCCAGGTTCAGGTATGGTTTAGGATACCTGTTATTATTCTGTTTATATGCTTATCGCTCATACCAGGCTTATTGTCTGACCCAGAGTTTTATGTCTCCTCTTATTACTCTGGGTGCTCACACGAGCAGACTAGAGACAGGTTAGCTGGTGATGCACGGGTAGATGATCCGGAGACGAGCAGGAGGCTTCCACGTTATATATATATAATATTCTCCCCGTGTTGTTGAAGATCACCGCTTGGGCATCGGTGGTGCATCTTCTACTTTAGCTTTCTTTTGTTTAGAGACAGTAAATTTGGAAAATTGTAATAAGCTGTATTTGGATTTCCGTTGCTCTGATGATGGATGTTGATTTTAGTTATCAGCTTATACACTGTCTCACCTGTTTTATGTCAAGTATGTTATTATTATATTTTATCCCATGCGCTGTGAGACATTCTACAGGTTCCTTGATTAGTTTATTCCCTTCTTGCCTTTTTTTGGCGACCGTTCTGTGCTAGTCGGGGCATGTGTACAGCGCACTTCCGGAGGAAATTCAGGCTGGTGCGGAGCGGGCCGTTACAACTTACTGCCGATTAGCCTTTATTAATCCATCATAATCTCATATTAGCTGTACGAAACCGGATTACTTCCTTCTCCAGGATCGAAATCTCCTTCGACAAACATGCTTTCTCCATAGCCGATGTTTTTAAACCCCAATGTTTCGTACAACACTTCACTGGAATCAAAACAGAACTCATGAAAATCCTCTTCATCAAACTCTTAAAAACTCCAACCCCATTTCACTCAGCTTGCCACCAAAACGTCAAACTCGACTTCGAATCCGCTCAGCAACTCGCGACTTCCTGCTACTTGCTATCGACATCAGGGATTGATCGCACAAAGTCTCCACCGAACACCCTTGCAGTGCTCGAATAAGCACAAGAACCCCGAACCCTAGGCATTACTGTTGTACGTCGAACACAGACCCGAAGGCCGATCCCACTAATCCACTCACCAGATTGAAGAGCAGAGTAACACGATTTCGAATATACAGGTTAAAGGATTTTAGGATTTTCATTTTCATTTTCATTTTCTTTGATTTTAGAAATGGCGAATTGGTTTTCCAGAAAAGAGAAGTGTGGTTCATTTGGTTTAAAGAGTGGAGGCGCAGATACGAAGTGAACCAAGAATTCGGTTTAGAAATACTTTAAGGGTTATTATATATAGGGATTTCCTTTTTGATTTAAGGGGAGATTTAGAGGCCATGATTTCCTCTTACGTCCATGAATTTGATTTGGTCCATAGCTGTCCACGTGAGTGATGAACGTGGCTTTGTTTGATCCACATAATGAAGACTAGGTTAGGATAATTATTTTACGCTTGAGAATAACCCATTATGCGGAACTCTGTTTGTTCACAGACTGATATGAAAGTACCAGTGAGTCGTACAATGTGTCACGATCCCAAAAATGTAATAATACCGGTAGATGGAATCATATTGTGAAACCCCGAAATGTTGATTATAGGGTGCAAAATACTCCAAATAAAAAGTTGCTTATTTAATTAATTAAAAATTACAGTAAAATTCTAAAAATTAAATTATCACTATTTCCTAAAAGAACCTTGTCTAAATTCAAACTCGATCTCTAGTTATATCGAATAAACCGTTACGGTCGATAAACGATTCCATAACGACTATTTTAATATTTGATTTGGACATATCTCAAAATCTACACGACGAAATCCTGATTTTTCTCTTCCACTCGAAAGATATACTCCACCAGCTCCACACGTTTCTTGTTTCACAGAAATTCGGTTTAAAACGAATCCTGTACATTCAGTTGAAGTTCGAATCGCCAATTTGCGAACTGCAGCGCAATTTCGAGCTCGTTTATAATTATATTATAAACTATACGTTCAACTGTCGACGATTGAATATATTCGTTATTCAAATTCAATTCCAAGCTGAATTAAATATCACAGATGATCCGGTTCACACCATATCGTCATTTCGGCCAATTTTGATTATTCAGAATTAAATATATTATTTAATTTATTATTTTAATTAAATATTCACCATTATTAAATTCCACGACCATTAAATTCACTAACCCACCATTTATATAATTGAATAAATTAATTCTAATACCTCTGCCAATGCGGGTCATTACAGGTTTCTACCTAAGGATCAAGGATTGGACCGAGAGGATGTACTTAAAAGATAAAGACTAGCAAATAAACTTTACGGAAAAAGAGAAATCAAGGATATACCCTCAAAAGGGTATGATGTGCATATTTAGTCTTCAGTTCTTCTAAGTCGCATCTTCTTGAGCTCGACCCCACATTGCTCTGACTGTCTTAACTTCACGATTGCGTAGCTTCTTAATTTCTGTTTCCAGAATATGCGTTGGAACTCATTTCACTGTCGCCTCTCGTTCCACCTTTTCTTCTTCTAGTATACTTGGCACCACAACTTCTACCATGTCATGCTAACATTTCCTCAAAAGGTCTTCCAAAATCCTATTCACCCTTTCTGTCAGAGGATGATAAGCGGTGCTCAAACATAATTGCGTACTCATGGCTTCTTGCAAGCTTATTTATTAAGGTGACTAGAGGTCTCTTCTCTACTTAATTTATCCATTGCGTTAGCTATCCGAGAGTCTTCTCTTTGTGAAGTCCCTATTTAATTCAAAAGCGTACGTCTTACTCCTAGCGATGCCGACTACTAACTTAACTGAAGGTTTTAAAATCAAGGTTTGATATGTATTCTAAACTTTCCCTTTTCACATAATGTAACGAACTGGGATTTTCGACCCAGAAAATCAACATAAAACCCATGTTAATTATTCAGGCATCGAACATTCCAGATCATTAATAGAAAGAAGTTAGAGGATGAGACTAGATAAGATAGAAAATTAAAATAGAAGAAGAAGAAGAACACAATCAGAGTAAATACGAATCTTACAGCGGAACGAATAAAACATAATACGTAATATAACTTTGCAATAAAACAATGTGTATATATATAGAATAACATTATCAGAGTACAACACTTACACACAGCGGAAATAACAATAGCTATATAATCCTGAAGCCTCCTGCTTCAAGCTCCTCCCAGTATATCTGTAAAGACCTGAACTACTTGACTGCCCGTACAAATTAGGGCACCCAAGAGTTTAGGGAAAACAAAACAAAATAAACTCTGGGTCAGTCATGGGACTGATGTGAGTAAACTCAAATCATTTGGTTTAACTTATCAAAATCCTTTCAAAAGAAAAGATAATCGTAAGACCGATCCACACATAAACACGGACCGTTTTTACCTTACGATAACCCAAAACAGTTTTGGAAAACCAATACTTTCTGATATTATAATAATGTCTAATCACAAGTAATTATCAATCTAGCAGAATGCTTGCATCTCACGTTCCACCTATATAGTATACAAACAAAACCACCGGAGCTTATTGAAGATTGGATTCCAACTATGACAATGTATGGGACCACCTGCCGATAGTGTATCTCTAGAGACGAATACACTGGGTTCAACAAGAACATCTTGCAACCCGGCCCACACACGACCGACCACTCATTTCGCTTGAGTGTATCGAATGTATATCACCAACGGTTGGGAGCTACCCACCGTCTTCCCGAAAAGGGACAACATCGATCATAGGTAAAAGAATGAAATGGATTTTCTCTAGATAGGTGATATACACCCTAATGGGAGCGACCCACTTAGCCATGCTGCCTGCCCGATTTCTGTCATTTCCCGGTTGATGAGGCTTGAGGTCATAACATATCTTTGACAGATCATACATTCATTTACTTTGAATGTCACATCGTCATACCCATCAAATCACAAATTGATTTCTCCAAAAATACCACGGGTATAAAGCTAAGAGAAACGAATTCCTCCGCCACCAAGCGTAAGTACGTTTGAAGAGATCAACTTACGCGATCCTTTAGATATACTCGGTCAGACATTCGTCCATTCATGTTTGTCCTAGGACTGGACAAACCGAAGCACTATTCTGTAACCGGATAGTTCTTGCATAACTCCGTCTTCAATATTTGATCGCAATGATAACGTCCATACAGAGTGGTTATTAGATAATGCATCTGATCCTGGTCCTCCGTATTTACGATGGAAAAATGGTCAAAACCTTCAATAGTTGGTGATTTAACTATCAAAGAAAAACAGGTGTGCAACTAACGATATTATTTCCAGATGAAAATTCTATCGATCAATCATCAATCCACATTTATCTCTTTCTATAAAATTATCTTTAATTTTTCAATTTCCCCATTTCTATATATTTGTAAATTCTTATTTTTCTAAATTTAGAAAATATACACCATCAATTATTGAAAAACAATTCCATCTCTGTTTCACGTATCACTGTCATTCCAGTATTCTTTCTCATCAACATCTCATTTCCTATGATTAGAAAATATCTATGATTATATTTGGAAAATGTTTCCAAATTGTATTCATTTGATTTAAAACAGATGTTAAAATAAAACATCACTAAGCCAATTTAAACCATTACACTCGATAATTAAATTCACTTAATCAATCTTCCCTATCGAACCTTACCCATCTCTTAGTTAAAAACGAAGTCAATCAAGTTGGGGTATAATTACCTCTCAGACCTTAACTGAACAACCTTTCTAACCTCGGAATAGACAAAGTTCACCTTTCAAACCTTTTACAACTTTCTTACGAAACCCTCGGATTCTATTTATGAATCCACTTCTTTTACCAAAATTATTTGATTATAACCATAGTGATATAATCTCGTACTTTCAAAATATAATAACTTTAATATAACTTTTCTTCCTTAATTTGAATAAATAAACAACGACTAATTTATTAATAAATAAATAAATCTTGATTTGAAGCTGGAAAGTATACAGAATTTTCCCAAATTCAATATAATCGAATTTCAACTTACAATCCCTTCTCGAATAATCTTTATTCGATTTAACTCCCTTCGAATAACTCATATTCGATTTAACTCACCTCGAATTACTCATATTCGATTTAACTCACCTTGAATAAACTATATTCGATAACATTTACCTCGAATAAACTATATTCGATTACGCTTTCTTCGAATAACTATATTCGATAATCTCTCTTCGAATGATTTACATTCGATTAACTTTCTACGAATGATTTACATTCGATTAATCTCCTTTCGAATAATCTATATTTGATTATTCTACTTTTGACTAACTCTATTCAATTTACTAATACTCGACTAACTCGAACTTGATTAACTCCATTTGGATAACTCTAATTCAATTTAACTACGATTAACTCTGATCGATTAACTCTAACTCGACTTATTTAACTCCTATCGATTAACTAATATTCTGTTTAACTCCATTCGCTTGACTCTAGATCGCAGCGATCACAATGGTTATGCCTGATTCCCTCAGGAAACATCCAACCGCCGTAGGCTATCTGCAGCCCTGCGAATTACGCTAGCAGTCGTACGAAATAGCAATACATCCTGAATAACTATGTTTGACTAACTCTATCTCAACTAACTATATTGGATCAACTCTAATTGAATAACTAATATTCAATTCATTCTGATTCGATTATCTCTATCTAGTTAACTCTATCTGATTAACTCCTTTGATTAACTCTACGTTTATTCAGTTTCAAATATCGATGTTGAAATAGATTTTTACTTCTCTATATAAGTCCTAACTTATATATATACTATTTATCCAGTGATAAACATCTTATTTAATTTATAAAATATTATTTATAAATTATTCTTCTCAATCTATCGGTCAGAATAGATTCTATTTCAAAACTTTGCTTAAATTCATAACACGTTATACCCGCGTGTGAAGCATGGGTCTAAACCTTTCAAATGTAAAATTCTCCATTATGTTATTCTAATCACTTTTCAAGTATTTCCTTTTAAAATCAATTTATTTACCAAATAATTCCCCTTTGATAATTCTATTTATTCAATAAAATATTTTCTATTTATAAAATCTATTGATTTATAAGTAATTCCTTTGATAATCTAACTATTTCTTTTTCTATTTATTTTACACATATGTCCTCTTTCTATTCTATTTATTTTCAAATAAATATCCCTTTCAACTCAATTTGTAAATAGTTTACAAATATTCTCTTTTCAATTCTATCTATTTAATTTACAAATAAATATCCCCTTTTTAATCTATTTATTTTCTAAATAAATAGTTTTCTTTTTAAAAAATCTTTTGATTTAAAAATATTTCTTTTTCAATATAACATTGAAAATTTCCTTTTTAACATTCCGGTATTCCTTATGGTGTTCAACATACCATATAACAATGATCAGCATCATTCAACCATACCAAATTAACAACAGATTTCATATCACATCATATAACACAATATATGAAAAACATTAAAATAATTGTTGAGGAACCCAGTTGGGTCCCACCAACCTGCTTCCCTGCATCCACAGATGTTAAACAATAAAATTAACATCAAATTTCATTTCACTATGAAGTATTCTGCTGAATAGAATCAATATCTGATTAACGATTTTATATCTATATCGTTATCTGTATTTTCAATCAACTGACTAGCAGTTCAATCAAATAGCCAAACACATAGCAAACAACCATCATTTATCATTTCTAAAAATACTTTAGAAAAATACAACTGAGAAGAGTTGGTGAGTTCACTCACATTTCGCGTTAACCGTTATATAACGATTTGCGATAGTTGATTCTGATCAGACAATTTATTTCTCTATAAATTGTAACGAGCTCTAATCCACTCCCAGTCAGTTCCATGGTGTAGCCACTGTCCCTACGATCCCAAAGGATCTTGTTTCGTCCAATTCTGATATCGTATGGTCAAGTTATGATACCGACAAGTTTGAATACTTTTTAATTAAATTAAAATTTCCATTTCCATTTTAATTTCTTGGGCTTACCTTTAAAACAAGGCCCACTTACCCTTTAAAAACTCAACACGCACATATTTCTTCCCCAAAGCCCTCGACTGTGTCTGCTCCTCCTCCACAGCCAATTTCAAACTTCGATCTCCCCTTTCTCCCCAACCACTTCACCGAACCTCAAACCGGAGCCACCATCGTCCTTCTCACCTCAGTCTCATCCACCCAGCTACCCTCTGGTTTAACTTGCGGCCCCATTTGGTATTCGTCGACAGCTCCGCTACAGAGGCAGCGACGCCTTCAATCACCGAATCGCACCATGAAACCACGCCCGAAGCCAAATCATTTCCTGATCCCATTTATCACCACAAATTCATGGATTAAAGCCTCAAATCTCCAAACCGTTTAACCTTAGAAATGAACATCCGCTATTCTGTATTTTCCAGCGAACAAATATTGCTCGAACTCAGTAATAACAACATGGATTTGAAGAGAAACATGTTGAGAATTCAAATATACAACTCTTTTGATTTACAGATTTTTATTCAATTTATTTTCGAATTAAGGAGCGGATTTTTTTCCATGATGAATAAAGAAAAAGTGAGCGGTGCATTTTCCCTTTCTGTTGACCATGGAAAAACTGAAATTAGGGTTAGGGGATGGTAAGGGTATTATATAGGATAGGTTTTATATTTTTTTTATTCGATTATTCTATTTTATTTTAAGCAAATGCTATTTTTCTGTGTCCTCTAAAATTCCTGTGAACACACATGACCCCCAAAATCACGAAAATGGACATGTAGATATTGTTTGACATTATGGTCCCAACAAAACTGGTTTCATCGAACTCCGACTTCGTTTGCTCACACAACGTATTTTTAACTGTCAAAATATCATCTGTTTTCACATTAAAATCCCGTACGGCCACATACTGACTTCAAAAATCACGAAAACTGAAATCTAGCAATAATTTAATATTGCGGATCCAACAAAATTAGTTTCATTGAATTCTGAGGTCGTTTGCAAAACTGGCTATTTTTAAAGCTCTAAATAGCCCTTTTAAATATATAAATATATTTAAAAACAATTAATTTAATATTTATAGATAAATATTATTGTATATATTCAGAGCAGAATATCGTACTGCTACACTGGGATTTATAATTCGATATTTCAAATCCAGTGTTACATCGATATTCGATTTACATTTAAAAATCCTTTTTAAAATATAAATAAATCGATATAAATTATAAAGGAAATCCATAGCGACTTTTCTAAAATTTGATTTGGAGACAAATCAAAATCTACACGACGAAATCCTGATTTTTCTCTTCCACTAGAAAAATATACTTCACTAGATCCTAACGTTTCTTGTTTCATAGAAATCCAATTTAAAACGAATCCTGTACATTCAGTTGAAGTTCAAATCGCCAAATAGCGAACAGCAACACCATATCGAGCTCGATTACAATTATATTATAATTATACATTCAAACTGCCGTTAAAATAATATATTCGTTATTCTAATTCAATTCTAAACTGAATTAAATACCACCGATGATCCAATTCACACCATTTTGTGAATTCCACCATTTCTGAATATTTCAGAAATTAAATATATTATTATATTATATATTTTTATTAAATATTCAATATTGTTCAATTCTGGTCATTTTAAATAACCAAACCATTATTCAAATAATTAAATAAATTATTTATATCGCTGAAAAATGCGGGTCGTTACATTCTTCCTACCTTAAAATAATTTCGTCCTCGAAATTGCTAAGGTAGAGATCAAGCCCTATTGACTCGTAAAAATTTGTTTGTCTACTTATCAACCTTGTTTCAACTGAACTAATTTAATTTCAATTAAAATATTAATTAATTCTTATCAATGATAATTTTCTAAAATCTTGAAAATTTTCTAACACCCGAAATTTTCGAAAAATTTCGCCAGCACCTCCTTTGTATCGGTTAATAGTTCAAACTCCAACTCGCCTCTCTAGGCCTTCTCCAATCCAAAAGAAAATCAAATAGCCCAGCGGCTTGCCAAATCGGCCCATAAATCATCAAATCCATAAAAATATACATGTACCTTTTTGTCGGGCATATCATTAAATCATTTTATTCTGCTGCCAATTCAGCATATACCAAAGTCATCCCAATCAATCTCTGATCAATTTATCCTCAACACAGCTATTCGCTTAAACAAGCCAATTACCATTTCAAACTCAAGTTTCATTCTCGATTCCGAACTCCTAACTCACCAACCCAATACCATTTCAGATTCTATCTCACAATTCAAAATCTGATTCTACTTAATATATTATATTCCAATTAAATTTGCAGTTAATTGGTTTCAATTCAATGCATATTTGCTTTCACGAATTTCTTTAATTTTGTTTTTAATTCATACTATCTGTCTTCTGGGAGTTTCCAAACAGCTTAGCTTTTTCTAAAGTCAACCATTTCCTTTCGGGGTTCAAAACAACTTCCTTTCTCAAAACAATTTCTTTGGTAGTAATCTGTCACAAAGAACTCGAAAATGAACACTAATGATGTGGCCAGCATCATCAGAGTTATTTCCCAGTGATCAAAGTGAGTTCAACACAATATCACTTTCAAAACCATATTAAACACTTTCATTTTGAAACCTTTTCAAAATATTATTCACGATACTTCTAAACAATTTAAAATCTCCCAGGATTTTAAAATTTCCTTATACTTAACTCAAACCCATTTATGAACACTTTTCGCATATTTCAGAATTTTAGTTCCAATTCTAATTTAATTAATCTGCTTTTATATTATATGAACTCAAATTGGTTATTTATATAACCATTTTAGTAATAATCAAGCAACACATCCAATATACTATAATACTTCAAATATAAATATTTTCTTTTATATCCAAATGTAATTTGGGTAAAATTATTTCATTTACCCTCTCTCAAAACATACTATGTCAGTTTACCTTATTCAAGTGTTTAAAAACTCCTATCGATACAGTTGATCAAACTGATCGACCAGAATTCACAAACTACCCATCCAATAAATCTCCACAATATAAAACAACTTTTATATCAATTAACAAATATGTTCACTCGTATATATATACACTCAGACTCAATCTAGGGTATTACTTACCCCATCTCTACTGAGTCACGCTACAGAGCCAAGGTAATCACTTAACCTTCACTCTGATACCACTGTAACGAACTGGGATTTTCGACCCAGAAAATCAACATAAAACCCATGTTAATTATTCAGGCATCGAACATTCCAGATCATTAATAGAAAGAAGTTAGAGGATGAGAATAGATAAGATTGAAAATTAGAATAGAAGAAGAAGAACACAATCAGAGTAAACACGAATCTCACAGCGGAACGAATAAAACATAATACATAACATAACTTTGCAATAAAACAGTGTATATATATATAGAATAACATTATTAGAGTATAACACTTACGCACATCGGAAATAACAATAGCTATATAATCCCGAAGCCTCCTACTTCAAGCTCCTCCCAGTATATATGTAAAGACCTGAACTACTTGACTGCTCGTACAAATTTGGGCACCCAAGAGTTTAGGGAAAACAAAACAAAATAAACTCTGGGTCAGTCATGGGACTGGTGTGAGTAAACTCGAATCATTTGGTTTAACTTATCAAAATCCTTTCAAAAAAAAGATAATCGTAAGACCGATCCACACATAAACATAGACGGTTTTTACCTTACGATAACCCAAAACAGTTTTGGAAAACTAATACTTTTTGATATTATAATAATGTCTAATCACAAGTAATTATCAATCTAGCAGAACGCTTGCATCTCACGTTCCACCTATATAGTATACAAACAAAACCGCGGGAGCTTATTGGAGATTGGATTCCAAATATGACAAGGCATGGGACCACCTGCCAATAGTGTATATTTAGAGACGAATACACTGGGTTCAACAAGAACATCTTGCAACCCGGCCCACACATGACTGACCACTCATTTCGCTTGAGTGTATCGAATTTATATCACCAACGGTTGGGAGCTACCCACCGTTGTAACGACCCCGAAAATCTGAACCAATTTTAAATTTTTAAATTGGCTAAAATAATGGATTTTAAATATTTAAAATAAATATTTTAAATAATAGAGATGAAAACTGAGTTTGAATCGACAATTGAAAACGAATATAATTAACTCTAATTATAAACAAGGCCTGAAAGTGCGCTGCAGTTTCAAAAATTGAACTCAAACTTTGTCGGACTGTACCGGGTGCAAAACAAAACGGATTTGAGTGAAACCAAAAATATTTAAATCTGTTAGTGAATACCTTTCTAACGAATCTGAAAAATCGAATTTTCACAGAGGAAAGGAAAAGTTATGGCCAAATGAATTTTCAGAAAGGTCGCTATGGAATTTATATAGCCCGTGAAATTGGCCATTTTGCATACGACCTCGGAATTCGACAAAACCACTTTTGTTGGATCCGGGATGTGAAGTTATTGCTAGGTTTCAAATTTCATAATTTTTGAAGCTAGTATGTGAGCGTGGCAAAGGAAAATGTGTTTTGATCAATTAAAGTTAAATTGGATCGACCAGAAATGGGCTTTTTTGCAAACGGTCTCAGAATTCGACGAAACTAGTTTTGTTGGGACCGTATCATCAAAACATAGCCAGATTTAACTTTCTGCAATTTTTCGAATCAGTTTGTGGCCCTGGCAAATTGAAATGTACGTTCAAATCAAATATTGAATGTTATATATTTTAGTTTAGAGGAAAACTGACTGAAACAGTCAAATGGGCCTACGAAACATATCCCATTATGTTCGGAATGGGGGTAAAACGCTAGGGACGACAGTCGTTGGGTTTAGATTGGTGGTCGTGTCAGAAAACCCCTTTAAAACTCCCCTGACCAATCATATTTTTTTTTAAAATAAATAAATAAAATCCTTTTTTCTCTCTCCCCGACGAACGACGGAAACCGCTCGAAACCTTCCCCCTCATTTTCCGATCAATCCATGTCGAATTAGCTCGTGCCACAGTTGAACTTTCTGAAGATCTTCTCGAGATCTTCAAATCCATATAAAGTTTGGAATTTTTCGTGGCCTGTAGAGGGAGAATCGACGTCCTGAAGTCGGCGACTTCAATCCGCCGCCGCCACCACTTGGTGCCACCGAGTGGGCCCCCACCACCACGCGTAGGCGCGTGTCTCCCCCCTCTTTGTCGCTTCACCGGTCGATCCTCCTATCGATTCACGGTTTGATCGAAAATTGCAAACCTAGTTTTGAACCTTTCAACTCAGGTACGGCTTGTTTTATTTTCAACTTTTTTAACACTTTAAACCGTTGCAAACTGTGAAAAATCATATCTTTTTGTTGTGTTGACGAAATTCAGTGAAACAAGAGACAGTGGACTCGGTGGACGTCTTCTACCTTCTAGAAGAGACCGCATATTTTTCTGAGCCTTCTGCTTTTTTTTGTGGAATGGAACCCAATGTGAGATTTCTAATTTATAAATGATATTAAAAACGACGATGTATAAATTATATAGTCGATGTATGAGTTATATAAGCGTTGTACACCTCTTGTATAAGCGTTGTATAAGTTGTACGTTCGATGTATAAGTTGTATATGCATTGTAAAAATTATATATGTGTTGAAATAGAAGTGAATTGCTATATATATATATATATATATATATATATATATATATATATATATATACACGCCCCTCATCAACAAACCATGGACGATATTTTCTGCTTGTGATTGGTGTGAAAATTGATTGATAGCGAATGGTTGGTTGGAATTGTTTGTGGTTGGAATTGATTGATTGTGGTTGAAAAATACCCGTTTGTGGTTGAGAAATATTTGGTTGAAACCACATAGGATTAGTTTGTGGAAATGAAATAAATATATACATGCTGCCTGCGTGCGAACTAGATGCATGATCCCCATTGTCAAAAACCGCGAGGTTTTAAGGTAGAGCGAGGAGCCGTACTAGAGACAGTCCCAGTTTTAACTACCCTGCCGTTATGCTGCCGAAATTTTGAATAATATTCATGTATTTGAATTATTTTCATTTGTTGAAACTATATTTATTCGTTGAATAGAAAACCTTCACGTGTTCAATTGAAACTCATTCGTTGAATAGAAATTCATGTGTTGAATGGTATTCGTGTTTTAAATATAAAAATCACATTTTTATCTATATATATAAACTATAGAAAACCTTCATGTGTTGAATCGATATTCATTCGTTGAATTGAAATTCATGTGTTGAATGGTGTTCGTGTTTTAAATATGAAAATCACACATATATATATATAAACTATAGAAAATCTTCATGTGTTGAATCGATATTCATTCGTTGAATTAAAATTCATGTGTTGAATGGTATTCATATTTTGAAATAAATTGTTTTATAATAAAAACCACATTTTTATCATCTATATGAACTATATAAAATAATCTTGTTTTGAAAGAATTTGTTTTATAATAAAAATCCTATTTTTATTACCTATATGAACTATATAAAATAGTAGTGTTTTGAAATGAACTGTTTTACAGTAAAAATCGCATTTTTATTATATACATGAATTGTTAAATATAGTAAAGTGTTGAAATAGAAGACAGTTAGATAAAAATATCATTTTTATCAAATGTATGAAAAGAATATAGTTTGAAATCGAAGAATCGATATATATATATATTTAAATGGAATTAAAATATATCGAAAAACGACGCTGCAGTTCGTATTTTGAAACTGTGATTTCAAACGATTATACCGGGAGATCCGACCATCGGATTTTCCTGAAATCGCAACCGTTGGGTTCGCTTTGGAAATATCTTTCCAACGGAACCAACTTTGTAAAAATCCAACGGTTGGATTGTCTGGAATGTTTGATTCAAATCAGAAGAAAAACAGCACCAGAATCTATTATATTTATATATATATATATATATAAATATAATTTTATTTAATCGAATAACGATGCTGTAGTTCGTATTTTGAAATCGAAACTTCAAACGATAATACCGGGAGATCCGACTGTCGGAATTTCCCGAAACTGGAACCGTTGGATTCGTTTTGAAAAGATCTTTCTAATGATGTAAATTTTGTGAAGATCCAACGGTTAGATTTTCAGGTATGTGTAAATCAAATCTGAAGAAAAACAGCGCCACGGTCGCGTTATGGCCCGAAGCGTCGTTTTGAATAAATTGGCTATTTTAAAATAAATAAAAATAGCGATAAATCGTTATAAAATATTATAAACGATATGGATGTGATTAGAAATTAACTGAAGGTTAGCTAAGTCGAATGGTTGCCTGGGTGTTGATCTGATGTTGGTTTCGGCCTTCGGGGTTAATATTTGGGAAATCGTTCTCGTACTGATTGACGGTTAGTGACTATTGAATTGAAATGATGCGTATGTATGTTAGTGTTGCACTTATTTATTATATACGCGAGTTTCTCACAAAGACCGGGTTTATCCCATTCTGAATAACTGAAACGACGATAAGAAATCAAAGATGAAGATGGTGGTCGAAGACCAGAGATCTTCACTTCGTTTGGATGGTAACGGAGGTCCTGATTGGGAGGCATCCCGAAATTTGGATAATGAGTGGTGACCATCCAGACGTACGTGGTGATCGATGGGTTTGCGAGGTATGTAGTGTCTCCGGTTTTGTTCAGACCTAGGATGGACTTGCAAATGGACAGTGTGTCTGACATTGGAATTTATTCTGTGTGATTGATAGCCATCAGTTGCACGGTGTGAATTGCTTGTGTGGCATGCTAAGATGCAGCGATCAGGGCTTCTGTTGAAAAGAAAAGTCTTGTGGTGATGATCAAAGCACCGCCTGTGTGGCCTAGCTTTGTGTATAATGTAAATTCTCAAGCCTCACACGCCGGTATGAACCAGAAACGGGAGAGGAAATCAGGGAGGGCCTGCGTTTCATCCTAGTTAGAAGTGGCGTCAGTGGTTTTACACGCCCTGACGAGTTTGACTTATGTGGTTGTTGCTGTTGCGAGGCGCCTCGGTTAGATCGGACGATCCAGGTTCGATGGAGCCATTCGTTGGCTCATTTACGCCCTAAAGGGCAGGGAAACGCAGTGTTTAGGAATTTTAAATCCACATCGGTGGACCGGCCCTGACGATCCGAGGGTCGATGCGCTCTGACCCTGAGGCTCGGGCTAGGCAGTCTCGAAGTCGGAAATCCAATTTCCAAATACGACATCGTGCGGTTTTGATTGTATATATATATATATATATATATATATATATATATATATGGCGACATGATATATGGTACCCATGTCATCTATGATTGATAGTTATGATTCGAAATTGTTTTTGAGACATGTAAACACTAGTAATAATATCAAATGCTTTTGTTTTAGTCGTATCAAGCATATTTTGGCTATTATAAGGTAAAGCTCTATCCTTTGGTTTGCGTTGCATTGTGTGATGGGAACTGAGTCTTATAATGGCTTCATTTTTATAAATAGCATTGCGATGTTTTAAAAGAAAGATTTGTTTTTAAAGCACTGGCAATCCAATGGAGTAAACCCATTCCACGAAAGTGGCATGGCCCTGTGATTTGCCATATTTGAAATGTGTTGAGTAGATTTCACATACCAGTCCCATGACTGACTCGTAGTTTGTTTCACTTTCAAACTCAGGTGCCCCTTTTTCTACACGGGCAGCCTTGTATTCAGGTTTAGCTGGCTTTCTATGGATAGCTGGAGCTGAAGATGGATTCTATCATTTATCTCTTTTTGTGCTGTTCAGCTCCTATTGTACATTATGTTTGTTTTTCCGTTGTAGACATATATGTATAGTTGAACTATATTTGTATTACGTAAGATCCTGAATATTGTGTAACTCTGACGATTACTTTTATCCAGTATATTCTATTGTTCATTATCTGGTGTATTTATTTAATTTTGTTCTGCTATTATCTGTTTTTGTGTTATATTCCAAAGATTACCCTTGTCTCCGTCTGTACGGGAAATGGGGTCATCACAACGTGGTATCATTGCTTTGGTTAAGCTTAGTTCTGGAATATAACATATGAACGAATTCGTCAGAAATAGAACCAGTAGTGTTCTAGGACGGGTAACTCTATATAGATAGGATCAGTAATATCCTAGTATGAGTAAAGCAGAGTGAAATTACACCTCGATAGACACATTTACATTTGAAGTATGTGTTTCTATATTTTAAAATATCTTTTCTGTGACCTGACACGTGATCTGCTATTTGCAGAAGTACTAGAAAAATGAGTGTCAGAAATGGGAGAAATGCAGAACCCGATCTAGAGGCTCGATTAAAGAGATATCGAAATCTGAAGGGAGCACAGTTCTCGGGCAATGAATCTATTATTCAAACACAAGCTTGGGTGAGCTCTGTAGAAAGAATATTTGAGCGTATCCAGTTGAGAGATGATCAAAAAAGATTAGTAGCCTCTTAGGCGCTCAAAGAAGAAGCTTTAATCTGGTGGGAAACAATCATCAATGATAATCCCGAAGGTGATATCACCTGGGACAGATTCAAAGAGATTTTCCTAGAAAGATTTACTCCTCCTGAAGCGACGGAGCGATTATGTGATGAATTTTCTTATCTAATACAAGGTGATATGACCATCCCAGAATATCATAAGAAATTCAACGAACTTTCTCACTTTACTCCTCATCTGATTCAAGATCCAAAGAGGAAGAATCTGAGATTTATTCATGGCCTGCAAAGGAGATATCAGAATAGTGTAATGAGGAATGTGAAGCTTCCTTTTTCAGAAATGATATACATGGCTTATCAGTATGAAGATCTCCATAAGAAAGGTATTTTGCGCGACGAAGAGGAGGTCAGTTCTAGTAACAAAGAAGAGTCTGAAACTAATATTCCTGAAGCCAGTACGAGGTCTGAGGTCAGTAAAGAGCCTAAAGTCAATCGAAAAAGGGCCAGGCCTGAAAAAGAACCAGCAACGACTGCCATGTGCAAGAACTGCAATCAGAAATGCCATTTGTCCAGAAAATGTAAATCTTTAAAGAAACCAATAAAGGATGCTTATAGATCCAATCGAAAGCAAAAGAAGAAAAGGTTTGGAAAAGATGGGGAGTTTCAAGAGATTAGGGAGTGCAAACAGCGCCACGAGGTTGGTCATCTTGCAAAGGATTGCCCGCTCTTAAACAAGCCCGAAGTAGTTCAAGTGAACGAAGCGGCAGAAGTGCCTGCATCTTCGTCTGCTCAGGAAAGGTTTGATGTCTTAGAAGGCACACTCAATGTCAAGAACATTTCAGTTAAAGTATTGTTTGATACTGGCGCGTCAAGAAGCTTTATAGCAAAGATTGCAGTCAAGAAGTTGGATTTGAAATTGAAAAAGCTCAAAGAACCAATGACTGTCCAAAATCCAGTTGGGGGTTCCATCGGTCTCAGTTGGGTTTGTGGGGTGCCTGTCTCTTTTTCCTGCTATAAATTCCCTACTATCTCTGTCTCATGAATTTTAATGAATTCGATCTTTTTCTGGGATTGGATTGGCTAACCAAATATGAAGCAGAGGCTAGATGCGCCGAGAGAGTTGTTAGGGCTAAGATTAAATCAGGGAATTATATAACCATACCGTGTGAAGGTCAGAAATCTAATAGAAAAGACTTCTGGGCAGCTCTCGATGTTTCTCCAGCCCAAATAGAAAATATCCCTGAAGTCACAGAGAATATTCCCGACCTCATAAAAGATATTCCTGTCGTCCAGAACTATGCGGATGTGTTCGAAGAAGTTGTTCGCTTACCTCCGTAGAGAGAAATAGATTTCAAGATTGCTTTAATTCCGAATGCAAGGCCGGTAGTTCACGCTATTCGAAGAATGTCCTTGAAAGAGAAAGAGGAATTAGACAATCAAACACGACAGCTAGTATGGAAGGGTCTGATCAGGCCTAGTTTCTCTGATTGGGGTGCAGCAGTGGTGTTTGTCCCAAAATCTGACAGTACTCTACGGTTATGTGTGGATTATCGTGATTTAAACAAACAAACAATAAAGAACAAATATCCATTGCCGCGGATTGATGATTTGTTGGATCGACTAAATGGCGCACAAGTATTTTCACGAATTGACCTAGCTACAGGTTTCCATCAGCTTCGAATTGCCGAAGAGTGTGTTCCAATGACAGCATTCAGAGGTCCCGACCTATTCTACGAGTGGTTAGTAATGCCGTTCGGCTTATGTAACGCTCCAGCTTACTTCGTCAATCTGATGAATAGAGTGTTCAGAGGGGTTTTGAATAAATTTTTTCTGGTTTTCATTGACGATATTCTAATCTTCTCTAAATCAAAGGCCGAACATGAAAAGCATTTGGAACAGGTTCTGGAAATCCTCAGAAGGAATGTATTGAAAGCCAAACTATCCAAATGTATATTCTGGCAAGATGAAGTAAAATTTCTGGGCCACGTTGTATCGAAAGAAGGAATTGCTATGGATCCAAGTAAAATCACAGCTATTCAAAATTGGAAACAGCCCAGTACCCCTACAGAAGTCCGCAGTTTTCTTGGATTGGCTAGTTATTACCGGAAGTTCGTTAAAAACTTTTCGAAGATATCTGGTCACTTAACGATGCTTACAAAGAAGCACTCTAAGTTCAAATGGACTCCAGAAAGTGAGGAGGCTTTTGAAGAGCTAAAGTTAAGACTAACGACTGCTCCAGTGTTAACCATCATCGATGGCAATCAGGATTTGAAAGTCTGGACTGATGCTTCTAGAGAAGGCCTTGGCGCAGTGTTAATGCAAAGGGGCCAAGTGATTGCTTATGCTAGCCGTCAACTGAAGCCACACGAGAAAAACTACGTAACTCATGATCTTGAGTTATTGGCTGTAGTATTCGCCTTGAAAATCTGGAGACACTATCTTCTGGGTGAGAGATTTGAACTGTTTACAGATCACCAGTCGTTAAAGTATCTGTTCACCCAGAAAGACTTGAATCTGAGGCAACAACGTTGGCTGGAGTTTCTTGCAGCATATGACTTTGAAATTATATACACTCCAGGGAAAGCCAATGTCGTGGCCGATGCGTTAAGCCGAAAGAATGAAATGATCCCCAGTTTTATTATCACGACTTCATTGCTAGATAAAATATCTGCTCTTCAGAAGGATGATCACTTCATTCAGAAGATCAGAGAGAAAATTCAACAAGGTGAACCCTCGAGTTTTCAAGTTGATAATGATGGGATTCTAAGGCTCAAAGGTCGGATCTGTGTCCCTAACATTGCTGAGCTCCGAAAGGAAGTACTGGATGAATGCCACAAGTCAAAACTTAGTATCCTTCTGGGAGTAAGAAAAATGTATAATGACATCAAACGCACTTTCTGGTGGAAGTCGACGAAGAGGGACATTTCTTTATATGTTAGCCGATGCCTTACTTGCCAGCTAGTCAAAAGCGACCAACAAAAACTTGTTGGATTATTGCAACCGCTAGACGTTCCTGGCTGGAAGTGGGAACATATTTCCATGGATTTCATAGATGGTCTGCCCAGAATCAGAAAAGGAAATGACAGTATTTGGGTGATCGTAGATCGCTTCACGAAGACCGCCCATTTCATACCTGTCAGATCAAACAGAACTGCTCAGAGTCTGGCGCAGATTTACTTCGAGGAAATTGTTAGACTACATGGAGTGCCGCTCAGTATAGTCAGTGATAGAGATACAATATTCACTAGTAAATTCTGGGAAGCATTTCAAGTAGAACTGGGAACAAAGATGAATCTAAGCACCGCCTATCATCCTCAGACAGATGGTCAAACTAAGAGGGTGAATCGTATATTAGAAGATCTATTGCGGTCTTGTGTTCTAGATTTCGGTGGATCATGGGAAGACCATCTGCATTTGGCTGAATTCTCATATAATAACAACTACCAGGCGAGCCTGACAATGTCGCCATTTGAAGCGTTGTATGGTAGACCGTACCGATCTCCTGCTTGTTGGGTCGAACCCGGTAATAGACTTGTGTTGGTTCCTGATATGATCCGAGAAGCTGCCGACAAAGTCGATTTTATTAAGAAGCGATTACTCGCCGCTCAAAGCCAACAAAAGAGCTATGCCGATAGGAGAAGAAGAGATATATCCTTTGATGTTGGCGACTATGTATATTTGAAGGTATCGCCGATGAGAGGAGTTATCCGGTTCGGTAAAACTGGAAAGTTGGCGCCCAAATTCATTAGTCCATTTCCTATTCTGGAACGGATCAGAACACTCACTTATAGGGTTAAACTGCCTGATTTGTTGCCTGGAGTTCATGATGTATTTCACATATCTCAACTTCGAAAGCACGTTTATGACCCAGACGTGATAGTGGAAGAAGCAGCTCAACAGGATATTGAAATTACCCCTGAATTAGCTGTGAGAAGAGAGCCGCTCAAGATCATTTGCAAAGAAACCAAAGAACTGAGGAACAAGAAGGTTCACTTAGTCAAAGTGCAATGGAGTGGAGATCCGCGAGATTGTACTTGGGAAACTGAGGAGAGCATTCAGAAAGCCTACCCTAGATGCCGAGTGGATATCTCTGATTGATTCCGGTGCAAGGTACATTTACCATACTTTGCATTACCAATCAGTTCTCTACTTTGTTGTTATTTTCTTTCCATGGATGTGAACTTTTAATTCTATAGTCTGCTTAATTTAAAAAGAGTGTACGAATTAATTTGTATGATTTTGAAAAGTTCAAAACAATTTGATTGTTGTTTGTGTGGTGTGATAGTAGATTTGATTAATTAAATTATTGAAACGATAGTTAATTTAATTAATAAGGGAATGAATGGTGGGATTTATTCGATTAACTCACACATTGAATTGATTAGAAAATAGATAGAAATATATACATGTGCATTTTATATATTTGAACAGGTAAATGGATAGCTGTTGAGTAAACATTTTATTTGCGTGCCCGACAAATAGGTTAACCTTAATGAGTTGGATGCAAAATATTATTATATCAACTCCTGTGAATGCCATTGGATGCGGAGTGCTGGTTTTTCTGTGTGAAAAAATAAATGTCGCCATAGGATAGTAACAATTAATTTTGAACTACATTGCATGGCATACTTCTGGAAGATAGGCATACTTCATCATATACCACATAAGCATTTGGAGCTTGTGTGACGAGGTGGAAGATTTACCATACGAGCGAGAGGCTTGTATGGCGATGACTATATTTTACAGATTGAACTGATGACTGATATGGACTATTTAAATTGTAACGATTAAATTGCCAGATTAAAAAAAAACCCCACATGGGTCTGGAGTTGACAATAATCACGCCTCTCTAGTTATTAGATACGGCACATGGACTATTTATTTCCCACACGGGACGAGGTGACGAGGATTTATCCTCTGGAGCATTTAAAATACACACTCCCTCAGGCTTTGACAGGGTGACGAGAATTTATTCTCTGGAGTTATTACTAATACACGCTCCCCTGTAAACACCATAATATATCACTATAAATATGTGTATGCTTATTAGGATTTATTGGGTACCTAATACGGCCCAATAAATTTCCAAACCTCTCCCCGTACAAAGGAGGTTATGGAGAAATTTTTCGAAAATTCCGGGTGTTAGCCAAATTTTTGAAGAATTTGAAAATTCTCAGAAACTGAAAAGTTGGAGAATTGAAGCCAGATTGAACGTAGAGTTGATTAATTAAACCACTTTCGACTTTGTTCCTTTTCGGGGACGAAAAGTTTTAAGTGGGGAAGATTGTAACGACCCGGAAAATCTGAACCAATTTAAAAAATTTAAATTGGCTAAAATAATGGATTTTAAATATTTAAAATAATATTTTAAATAATAGAGATGAAAACTGAGTTTGAATCGACAATTGAAAATGAATATAATTAATTCTAATTATAAACAAGGCCTGAAAGGGCGCTGCAGTTTCAAAAATTGAATTCAAACTTTGTCGGACTGTACCGGGTGCAAAACAAAACGGATTTGAGTGAAACCAAAAATATTTAAATCTGTTAGTGAATACCTTTCTAACGAATCTGAAAAATCAAATTTTCATAGTGGAAATAAAAAGTTATGGCCAAATGAATTTTCAGAAAGGTCGTTATGGAATTTATATAGCCCGTGAAATTGACCATTTTGCATACGACCAAGTAATTCGACGAAACCACTGTTGTTGGATCCGGGATGTGAATTTATTGCTAGATTTCAAATTTCATAATTTTTGAAGCTAGTATGTGAGCGTGGCAAAGGAATACGTGTTTTGATCAATTACAGTTAAATTGGATCGACCAGAAATGGGCCTTTTTGCAAACGGTCTCAGAATTCGACGAAACTAGTTTTGTTGGGACCGTATCGTCAAAACTTAGCCAGATTTATTTTTCTGGAATTTTTCGAATCAGTTTGTAGCCCTGGCAAATTGAAATGTACGTTCAAATCAAATATTGAATGTTATATATTTTAATTTGAAGGAAAACTGACTGAAACAGTCGAATGGGCCTACGAAACATATCCCATTGTGTTCGGAATGGGGGTAAAACGCTAGGGACGATAGTCGTTGGGTTTAGATTGGTGGTCGTGTCAGAAAACCCCTTTAAAACTCCCCCGACCAATCATATTTTTTTTAAACTAAAAAAAAAAGAAAAATCCTTTTTTCTCTCTCCCCGACGAACGACGGAAACCGCTCGAAACCTTCCCCCTCATTTTCCGATCAATCCACGCCGAATTAGCTCGTGCCAAAGTTGAACTTTTTGAAGATATTCTCGATATCTTCAAATCCATATAAAGTTTGGAATTTGTCGTGGCCTGTGGAGGGAGAATCGACGTCCTGAAGTCGGCGACTTCAATCCGCCGCCGCCACCGCCTGGCGCCACCGAGTGGGCCCCCACCACCACGCGCAGGCGCGCGTCTTCCCCCTCTTCGTCGCTTCACCGGCCGATCCTCCTATCGATTCACGGTTTGATCGAAAATTGCAAACCTAGTTTTGAACCTTTCAGCTGAGGTACGGCTTGTTTTATTTTCAACTGTTTTAACACCTTTAAACCGTTGCAAACTGTGAAAAATCATTTCTTTTTACTGTGTTGACGAAATTCAGTGAAACAAGAGACAGTGGACTCGTGTGGACGTCTTCTACCTTCTAGAAGAGACCGCATATTTTTCTGAGCCTTCTGCAATTTTTGGTGGAGTGGAACCCAATGTGAGATTTCTAATTTATAAATGATATGAAAAACGACGATGTATAAATTATATAGTCGATGTATGAGTTATATAAGCGTTGTACACCTCTTGTATAAGCGTTGTATAAGTTGTACATTCGATATATAAGTTGTATATGCGTTGTAAAAATTATATATGTGTTGAAATATAAGTGAATTGCTATATATATATATATGTATATACATATACACACCCCTCGTCCACAAACCATGGACGATATTTATTGGTTGTGATTGGTGTGAAAATTGATTGATAGCGAATGGTTGGTTGCAATTGTTTGTGGTTGGAATTGATTGATTGTGGTTGAAAAATACCCGTTTGTGGTTGAGAAATATTTGGTTGAAACCACATAGGATTAGTTTGTGGAAATGAAATAAATATATACATGCCGCCTGCGTTTATTTATTGGTTGTGATTGGTGTGAAAATTGATTGATAGCGAATGGTTGGTTGGAATTGTTTGTGGTTGGAATTGATTGTTTGTGGTTGAAAAATACCCGTTTGTGGTTGAGAAATATTTGGTTGAAACCACATAGGATTAGTTTGTGGAAATGAAATAAATATATACATGCCGCCTGCGTGCGAACTAGATGCATGATCCCCATTGTCAAAAAACCGTGAGGTTTTAAGGTAGAGCGAGGAGCCGTACTAGGGACGGTCCCGGTTTTAACTACCCTGCCGTTATGCTGCCGAAATTTTGAATAATATTCATGTATTTGAATTATTTTCATTTGTTGAAACTATATTTATTCGTTGAATAGAAAACCTTCATGTGTTGAATTGAAACTCATTCGTTGAATAGAAATTCATGTGTTGAATGGTATTCGTGTTTTAAATATAAAAAATTACATTTTTATCTATATATATAAACTATAGAAAACCTTCATGTGTTGAATCGATATTCATGTGTTGAATGGTGTTCGTGTTTTAAATATGAAAATCACATTTTTATCTATATATATAAACTATAGAAAATCTTCATGTGTTGAATCGATATTCATTCGTTGAATTGAAATTCATGTGTTGAATGGTATTCATATTTTGAAATAAATTGTTTTATAATAAAAACCACATTTTTATCATCTATATGAACTATATAAAATAATCTTGTTTTGAAAGAAATTGTTATATAATAAAAATCCTATTTTTATTACTTATATGAACTATATAAAATAATAGTGTTTTGAAATGAACTGTTTTACAATAAAAATCGCATTTTTATTATATACATGAATTGTTAAATATAGTAAAGTATTGAAATAGAAGACAGTTAGATAAAAATATCAGTTTTATCAAATGTATGAAAAGAATATAGTTTGAAACCGAAGAATCGATATATATATTTAAATGGAATTAAAATATATCGATAAACAGCGCTGCAGTTCGTATTTTGAAACCGTGATTTCAAACGATTATACCGGGAGATCCGACCATCGGATTTTCCTGAAATCGCAACCGTTGGGTTCGCTTTGGAAATATCTTTCCAACGGCACCAACTTTGTAAAATCCAACGGTTGTATTGTCTGGAATGTTTGATTCAAATCAGAAGAAAAACAGCGCCAGAATCAATTATATTTATATATATATATAAATATAATTATATTTAATCGAATAACGACGCTGCAGTTAGTATTTTGAAATCGAAACTTCAAACGATTATACCGGGAGATCCTACCGTCGGAATTTCCCGAAATTTGAACCGTTGGATTCGTTTTGAAAAGATCTTTCTAATGATGTAAATTTTGTGAAGATCCAACTATTAGATTTTCAGATATGTGTAAATCAAATCTGAAGAAAAACAGCGCCACGGTCGTGTTATGGCCCGAAGAGTCGTTTTGAATAAATTGGCTATTTTAAAATAAATAAAAATAGCGATAAATCGTTATAAAATATTATAAACGATATGGATGTGATTTAGAAATTAACTGAAGGTTAGCTAAGTTGAATGGTTGCCTGGGTGTTGATCTGATGTTGGTTTCGGCCTTCGGGGTTAATATTTGGGAAATCATTCTCCTACTGATTGACGGTTAGTGACTAATGAATTGAAATGATGCGTATGTATGTTAGTGTTGCACTTGTTTATTATATACGCGAGTTGCTCAGAAAGACCGGGTTTATCCCATTCTGAATAACTGAACCGACGATAAGAAATCAAAGATGAAGACGGTGGTCGAAGACCGGAGATCTTCACTTCGTTTGGATGGTAACCGAGGTCCTGATTGGAAGGCATCCCGAAATATGGATAATGAGTGGTGACCGTCCAGACGTACGTGGTGATCGATGGGTTTGCGAGGTATATAGTGCCTCCGGTTTCGTTCAGACCCAGGACGGACTTGCAAATGGACAGTGTGTCTGACATTGGAATTTATTCTCTGTGATTGATAGCCATCAGTTGCATGGTGTGAATTGCTTGTGTGGCATGCTAAGATGCAGCTATCAGGGCTTCTGTTGAAAAGCAAAGTCTTGTGGTGATGATCAAAGCACCGCCTGTGTGGCGTAGCTTTGTGTATAACGTAAATTCGCGAGCCTCACACCCCGGTATGAACCAGAAATGGGAGAGGACATCAGGGAGGGCCTGCGTTTTTCCTAGCTAGAAGTGGCGTCAGTGGTTTTACACGCCCTGACGAATTTGACTTATGTGGTTGTTGCTGTTGCGAGGCGCCTCGGTTAGATCGGACGATCCGGGTTCGATGGAGCCATTCGTTGGCTCATTTACGCCCCAAAGGGCGGGGAAACGCAGTGTTCAGGAATTTTAAATCCACATCGGTGAACCGGCCCTGACGATCCAAGGGTCGATGCGCTCTGACCCTGAGGCTCGGGCTAGGCAGTCTCGAAGTCGGTAAGGACTATCTTTTGCCTTGGTTCATGACGGAAATCCAATTTCCAAATACGACATCGTGCGGTTTTGATTGTATATATATATGGCGACATGATATATAGTACCCATGCCGTCTATGATTGATAGTTATGATTCGAAATTGTTTTCGAGACATGTAAACACTAGTAATAATATCAAATGCTTTTGTTTTAGTCGTATTAATCATATTTTGGCTATTATAAGGTAAAACTCTATCCTCCTGTTTGCGTTGCATTATGTGATGGGAATTGAGTCTTATAATGACTTCATTTTTATAAATAGCATTGCGATGTTTTAAAAGAAAGATTTGTTTTTAAAGCACTGGCAATCCAATGGAGTAAACCCGTTCCACGAAAGTGGCGTGGTCATGTGATTTTCCATATTTGAAATGTGTTAAGTAGATTTCTCATACCTGTCCCATGACTGACTCGCAGTTTGTTTCACTTTCAAACTCGGGTGCCCCTTTTTCTACACGGGCAGCCTTGTATTCAGGTTTAGCTGACTTTCTCTAGATAGCTGGAGCTGAAGATGGATTCTATCATTTATCTCTTTTTATGTTGTTCAGCTCCTATTGTACATTATGTTTGTTTTTCCGCTGTAGACATATATGTATAGTTGAACTGTATTTGTACTAAGTAAGATCCTGTATACTATGTAACTCTAACGATTACTTTTATCCAGTATATTCTATTGTTCATTATCCGGTGTATTTATTTAATTCTGTTCTGCTATTATCTGTTTCTGTGTTATATTCCAAAGATTACCCTTGTCTCCGTCTGTACAGGAAATGGGGTCGTCACAACCGTCTTCCCGAAAAGGGACAACATCGATCATAGGTAAAAGCATGAAATGGATTTTCTCTAGATATGTGATATACACCCTAATGGGAGCGACCCACTTAGCCATGCTGCCTGCCCGATTTCTGTCATTTCCCGGTTGATGAGGCTTGAGGTCATAACGTATCTTTGACAGATCATAAATTCATTTACTTTAAATGTCACATCGTCATACCCGTCAAATCACAAATTGATTTCTCCAAAAATACCACGGGTATAAAGCTAAGAGAAACGAATTCCTCCGCCACCAAACGTAAGTACGTTTGAAGAGATCAACTTACGCGATCCTTTAGATATACTCTGTCAGACATTCATCCATTCATGTTTGTCCTAGGACTGGACAAACCGAAGGCACTATTCTGTAACAGGATAGTTCTTGCATAACTCCGTCTTTAATATTTGATCGCAACGCTAACGTCCATACAAAGTGGTTTTCAGATAATGCATCTAATCCCGGTCTCTCCGTATTGACGACGGGAAAATGGTCAAAAACTTTGATAGTCGGTGATTTAACTATCAAAGAAAAACAGTTGTGCAACCAACGATATTATTTCCAGATAGAAATTCTATCGATCAATCATCAATCCACATTTATCTCTTTCTATAAAATTATCTTTAATTTTTCCATTTTCCCATTTCTATATATTTGTAAATTCTTATTTTCTAAATTTAGAAAATATACATCATCAATCATTGGAAAGCATTTCCGTCTCTGTTTCACGTATCACTGCCATTCCAGTATTCTGTCTCATCAACATCTCATTTCCTATGATTAGAAAATATCTCTGATTATATTTGGAAAATGTTTCCAAATTGTATTCATTTGATTTAAAACAGATGTTAAAATAAAACATCACTAAGTGTAACGACCCAGCGAATTTTCGGCCTCGAAAATCGACATAAATACCTTTACTGTAACTCATGCCGACCTTCCAAACACCGAAACACTGGATAGTTATTATGAAGAAATTAGAGGGTGAGATAAGAAAGAAAGAAATAGTAGAATAGAAGAAGAAGAAGTATCAACACAGAGTCTCACATCGCAGCGGAACAAAATATAATACAGAAATAAAACTTTATTGAGAGCTTTCAAATACTTACAAGATCAGAGTACAACACACAGCTGGACAGTTTTGATAATCTGTCCTCATATATATATCACACAGCGGAATATCATTTATCTGAACATCTTCAGCTCGTCACTGGACTTCACGGTACCTGATAACTTGAACCTGTACACCTCGGTCTAACCCGAGCATTTACAAAACACGGGGTCAGTCTGGTGGACCAGAGTGAGAAAAACTTGCACAGCATTAAGGTATCACACATCTTGATTTTAAGTTAAAATCCTTTCGAAAGAAAAAGATAATCGTAAGACCGATCCACACATAAATACGGACGGTTTTTACCTTACGATAACCCAAACCAGTTTCGAAATCAATATCTTTTCTGATATTATAATAATGTCTAAATACAAATAATTAACAAATCTAGAGGAACGCTTGCATCTCACGCTCCCCGTATATAGTATACAATCGAAAACCGCGGGCGCTTATTGGATGTTGGATTTCCAACTTGACAAGGTATGGGACCACCTTCCGCACGTGTATCTCTAGAGGCGAATACACAGGGTTCAACAAGAACGTCTTGCAACCCGGCCCTCACATGACCGACCACTCATTTCGCTTGAGTGTATCGAATGTATATCACCAACGGATGGACTCAAACCACCGTTCCCGAATGGGCAGAATCGATAGAATAAGAAACAAAAGGAATTTCTCTAGATAGGTGATTATACATCCTAATGGGAGCGACCCACATAGCCATGCTGCCTGCCCGATTTTTGTCATCTCCCGATTGATGAGGCTTGAGGTCAGAACACATCTGATCACCATACACTTTGAATGCCACATCGTCAGATCCTCTGGATATCACTAATTGACGCCCACAAAAATACTCTAGTTATTTGGCTAGAGAAAACCATTTCTCCGCCATCAACTATGGTACATTTGGAGAAATCAATGTACGTAATTCCTTTGGAAATACTCTGTCAGACACTCGTCCATACAAGTCATCCAGGAACAGGATGAACCGAAGGCACCCTCCTACTGCATCTCATATAGGAATCACCCCATGGATCAGTAGCGAGAAGTCCTTGCAATCCGTGGATTCCAACCACGACCGAACCACAGTTCATCCCTAGGAGCTCACCAAAGATTATTAGCAGTCCTTCCGCTTATGAAAATCCACGGTCTTCAATGCCCCCTCTCGACCATCTTCTGATTTCTTCAACGTTTTTGTTGGTCGGAATGGTTTTCGAATATATATTCGATCCCGGTCTTTCCATACCAACCATCGTATTGGTCTGGTTTTGATAGTCGGTGATTTAACTATCAAATAACACATGTGTCAATAGAATGATATCACTGATTCAGTGCTTGGCATGACTTGGCCTTTTAAAAATATATTTAACAAAATCGTTAATCAATTCTAATATTCGACTTAACTTTACTCGCTTGACTCTAGATCGCAGTGATCACAATGGTTACGCCTGATTGCCTCAGGAAACATCCGACCGCTGTAGGCTATCTGCAGCCCTGCGAATTACGCTAGCAGACATACGCAATGGCAACTCCTCTGACTAACTACGTTTGATTAACTCTACTATATTCGATCAACTCTAATTAAATAACAAATGTTTGACATAATTTTGAAATCAATATTCTTATCCCTTTTTAAACCAATATTGCAATATTCCTTAATTTTCCAAATCCTTGCATTAGAGTTCAATATTTCTTGGATAATATAAAACCAATCTATCATCTTCACTTACACCAAACTAATATCGTCCCTTGATAATAGTGAGGCCAACCAAGTTGGGGTATTTTAGTTACCTCTCAGACCTTGATCAACCCGTTCTTACCTCAGAATAATATTAGCTTATCACATAACTATCGATACTAAATCTCGTTTCAAATCTCGATTTCAAATCTGGGTTATTCAACATTTCTTTATATTTGAAACTCTTGTTCGAACATCTCATCAATTTGCCCCCTTTAACGTATCACTCCAATTCAGATTCGCCTTACTAAATTTGAAACATTTAGTAAAAACACTTATTCAAATCTTTATTTTTACCTACCAACTTTATTTACCAAGTTTGTCGAACGCTTGGGTCATAAAACACTCCATAATCTTTTAATCGAATTTATCTCCACTAATTATTTCTTACTCGACTTTAAATTGAATTCACTTCTTTAAATCAATTTAAATTAAAAGGATAATTAGTTTTATCATTAACCATATCAAAACATAGTTAACTTGGCCCAAATAAAAAAATAAGATTATTATTGCTCTTCTTTGTAAAATCATTTAAAAACCAACTATAACTCAATTCGTAAATAATAATTATTTATTTCCTTTTTACAACTTTAATTCAAATAATAGATTTAAAAATCTATTTTTAGTTATAAAATAAACTTTATAACTTGACTCGTCGATTTACCTGAGAGCAGATCGATATTTATAAAATGGTAAATTCAAAGGCCATGTACTGCCAACCACTCAACCAATGATACTCATTTAAACCAAACAAATGGTAAATCATCCGGTCAATATTCAACCATCAAAATAATTCAATAATGGTCTTATAACAGTTTGTAATGACAATTCAAAGTCAACCACAGCAACCAGTCAAACAATTCATTTATTAAAAACACGTTTACTTTATAAACGTGACCAGTGAGGTAAGTTACCTCTCCTGGAACCAATCGTTAAAAATAACGGTTTGGATTCACTGAAATTTAACGACGTTTAATCTCATCAGTTCAACAATAACTGAATATATATAAGCAAACAATCAATTACTAGCAATCATAGCACGCAAAAATAAACACCCAGCTTATAAAATTTAAGCGGGAAATAACTGAGTGAGATTAACTCACCTTTGGTTTGATTTCGTCGATAAATATCTGCTTGTTTTCAGTTGAATTAAACGATGTTTCATTTTTCTAAAAAATCCAGCTGCTGCCTGCCCTGCTCCAACCTCAACCATCACGTAGTGCTCGTCTTCAGGGTTCTGGTGTTTTTCGTTTCGTCAGAATCTGACCACGTGAGCTCTCGGAATCAATAATTGAAATTTTATAATTATTTAAACTAAGATTTTAAATAAAATTTAAAAAAAAGGGTCCTCACTTGTTTAAACTCGTCCAGCCCAACCCGATTTGGCCCAAACCCGCACCCTCTTCATCCCTTTTTACCCTAAAACGTCGGCCCTTCATCATTTCCAAACCTAAAATCATTTTGTAGCCGCCTCAAAAGCCAATCGAGAAAAAGAATGGAAACCCTAGGATGAGACCGGAGTCCATCGCCTCATGCCCGCTGCCTCGGCCTCAACTTCGACCCCTCCGCCGTCCCTAGAACGACACCGAAGCTCCGCCACCACGGCACTTACAACAGACGAGACCGACTTTCCCACCAAAAAGCTAAGTCATTTTTCCCTATTTAATTTCCGTTTTGATTTCCTGTTGTTGGTTTAATTCGGTTTCAAACTGGGTTTTTGCTGAGTTGATTGGTTTGTGGTGGCAACTTCATCCCTTTGGCCATGTATTTGTACATGCGGTTTACTGTGATTTCAAATCATAGATGTTAGACTTAGTTGTTCTAAACCCTAGGTGTTGTCTCCAGTCATGGCTGAACTGTTCTGTGATTTACTCGGTTGGTGTAATTTGCGCGATGTCCAACAGTAAGGACTACGGATTTTGTGATGGTTTTCCTGTGTTGTTTCAACTGTGCTGTGTGGTCTCTTGGTGATGGAACTAGATTTGCGTGTGACATTACAGTGAAATGTGACGATTTTCAGTTGGATTTTCATGCATTGTTACTGCTCATATATACACAACTGAACTGTGTCCCTATATAGATAGGTTAGGCTATGTATTGTCTGCTCAGATTTGAAATTTGCATTGAGTTGTCTGTGTAACCATTTAATGGTTTATTTGGGTTTTCAGATTTTAGAATTGATGTAAATTTATGGCAGATAGGATTTGGTATACCAGGTTTTCTGAATACCTATATATCAATATATACATATATATATATATATATATATGTAGGTCAGGATTGGGTTTTCTAAATGTAGGTCTGCTTCGATTTCCTAAAGATTTATAGGTTTGGTTTGCTTAAGGACATACATTGTCTGTGGTGCAATAGTTTTGAAAGGGACATGCATGTGCAAGCTGCACATGTCCATCTATATTATATATGTGGATATGTGTACTTGATGGATGAATAGTTTAGTAATGTAGCTGTTCTTGGTTGATTGAGTTGTGTACCTTACTGTTTTCATGAGTAGTTAAATCAATGTTTCGTATTTGTTATTTCACTGTAAATTCACTGTCTTCATTTTTATTTTTATTTTTCTTTACAGCTTGAAATCTATATCCTATTAGCTACTTATAGCAGTTTCTCTTCTTTTCAGGTTGCAGATTCAAATAGTGACATCACATGAATCGCTGAACAGTTTATATGTGAGGTTTACAGATTATATAGGATAGATATGCAGAACCGTAAATGTGTGAGAGACTCAAGAAAATACATAGGATACGAGCAGAAGACAATGGCAATCTCATTGTAGAAGTATTGTTTTCATCAATAACGTGTATTTTTTTTATACGTTTGTTTTGATTATGCTAATGTAATGTAATGTTCTCACTTGGTAAATTTTATAGTGGAACATCTTATCTTGATGTATTTACCTACTGGATGTTGTCAACCAGTTTTAGTGATGAATAAATGTGTTTATTCTTGGTCATTGTGTTTCAACAAATTTTCTTTTTACTTATATTTTCTCTTTCTTTAAGTTTCAGTTATGGATGGTGGATCCATACATTGGAAACATATCCATACTCTAGTCATATATATATGTATATATTTATATATATATATATATATATATATATATATGCATAGTCATCCCCTTAGCGGCGTTATAACTGGTGATACAACTTTGGATTGTCACATAACTTTTATTTAATACAAAGAGGGTTTGTTGCCTTGTGACTCTACCAAATATTTAATTATATACGGTCGAGGGTTAAGTTTGCGTTTTATAATACCGATACGAGATAAGTTACATTTCAAAACAGTTGGGTAAATAAAAATAAGCTGATATTATCAAATATATTCAAACGAAATCTCATATCAAATAAGACTAAGAGGGATTTAAAGCTCGACATTCAGGAATTCGGCTTAACAATTATCCAATTGTAAATACATCGCTAATATTTTATTTGATAAACGTTATTGTTTATAAACGATTTCCATAGCGACTATCTCAAAATTTTGAATTGGTCGTACTAACAAATTCAATATTAAATCCCATTAATATCTCGAATATTTAAATATTTGACTGACAGAAATACGGGTCGTTACATTCTTTCCCCCTTAAAATAATTTCGTCCTCGAAATTGCTAAGGTAAGAAGAATATTGCAAATCCCATTAATTTTAAAAGTATATTTTATCTTCAAAGTAAAACAAATTTTGGTGACCAAAATTTCCAAAAATATCGAAAATACTCCAACACATATATGAAATATTTAATTATCACTTCATTTACTGGGTTTTAGTTTATTTACTCTTCGTTAAACCATGGATAAATTTCATTCAGCCAATCTAATAAGCAAACAAAAATCAATCAACAAATCAAGGCACAACAACTCAACCAAGTCAAGTGAATTCACATTTAATATTATTATTTAATTTAATTCAACATATTTAAATATCCATCGATTGATATTCGATTGATTCCTATTTAATTATTCTTCATTAAATTTCCAAATTTAAATCAATTTTATTTAATTTCAACATTATTTCTTAATTTAATTCCCATAGAATTATTAATGATTTAATTCGATTTCACTAACCCAGTTAAGTTTCAAATTCAAATCCTTAATCCAATTTGAATTTATTCAAAATCAACTAACACCCCATGTCTAATTAATTTGAGAAAATTATTTCTTTTCAATACAAAAATAAATTTCGAGTAAAATTATTTTATCTACCCCTTTACAAAACAATATTGTGTCCCTTATCAGTTCAACGCTTTTCAACACTTGAACCGACTAAATAACACAATACAAAACATTTGTATATAAAATTTACAAATACGCTCTCATATATATACACTTAACTCAATCTAGGGTATTACTAACCCCATCTCTATCGAGTTACGCCACAGAGCCAAGGTTATTACTAAACCAATAGCTCTGATACCACTGCAACGACCCAACGAATTTTCGGCCTCGAAAATCGACATAAATACCTTTACTGTAACTCATGCCGACCTTCCAAACACCGAAACACTGGATAGTTATTAGGAAGAAATTAGAGGGTGAGATAAGAAAGAAAGAAATAGTAGAATAGAAGAAGAAGAAGTATCAACACAGAGTCTCACATCGCAGCGGAACAAAATATAATACAGAAATAAAATTTTATTGAGAGCTTTCAAATACTTACAAGATCAGAGTACAACACACAGCTGGACAGTTTTGATAATCTGTCCTCATATATGTATCACACAGCGGAATATCATTTATCTGAACATCTTCAGCTCGTCACTGGACTTCACGGTACCTGATAACCTGAACCTGTACACCTCGGTCTAACCCGAGCATTTACAAAACATCGGGTCAGTCTGGTGGACCAGAGTGAGAAAAACTCGCACAGCATTAAGGTATCACACATCTTGATTTTAAGTTAAAATCCTTTCGAAAGAAAAAGATAATCGTAAGACCGATCCACACATAAATACGGACGGTTTTTACCTTACGATAACCCAAACCAGTTTCGAAATCAATATCTTTTCTGATATTATAATAATGTCTAAATACAAATAATTAACAAATCTAGAGGAACGCTTGCATCTCACGCTCCCCATATATAGTATACAATCGAAAACCGCGGGCGCTTATTGGATGTTGGATTTCCAACTTGACAAGGTATGGGACCACCTTCCGCACGTGTATCTCTAGAGGCGAATACACAGGGTTCAACAAGAACGTCTTGCAACCCGGCCCTCACATGACCGACCACTCATTTCGCTTGAGTGTATCGAATGTATATCACCAACGGATGGACTCAAGCCACCATTCCTGAATGGGCAGAATCGATAGAATAAGAAACAAAAGGAATTTCTCTAGATAGGTGATTATACATCCTAATGGGAGCTACCCACATAGCCATGCTGCCTGCCCAATTTTTGTCATCTCCCGATTGATGAGGCTTGAGGTCAGAACACATCTGATCACCATACACTTTGAATGCCACATCGTCAGATCCTCTGGATATCACTAATTGACGCCCACAAAAATACTCTAGTTATTTGGCTAGAGAAAACCATTTCTCCGCCATCAACTATGGTACGTTTGGAGAAATCAATGTATGTAATTCCTTTGGAAATACTCTGTCAGACACTCATCCATACAAGTCATCCAGGAACAGGATGAACCGAAGGCACCCTCCTACTGCATCTCATATAGGAATCACCCCATGGATCAGTAGCGAGAAGTCCTTGCAATCCGTGGATTCCAACCACGACCGAACCACAGTTCATCCCTAGGAGCTCACCAAAGATTATTAGCAGTCCTTCCGCTTATGAAAATCCACGGTCTTCAATGCCCCCTCTCGACCATCTTCTGATTTCTTCAACGTTTTTGTTGGTCGGAATGGTTTTCGAATATATATTCGATCCCGGTCTTTCCATACCAACCATCGTATTGGTCTGGTTTTGATAGTCGGTGATTTAACTATCAAATAACACATGTGTCAATAGAATGATATCACTGATTCAGTGCTTGGCATGACTTGGCCTTTTAAAAATATATTTAACAAAATCGTTAATCAATTCTAATATTCGACTTAACTTTACTCGCTTGACTCTAGATCGCAGCGATCACAATGGTTACGCCTGATTGCCTCAGGAAACATCCGACCGCTGTAGGCTATCTGCAGCCCTGCGAATTACGCTAGCAGACATACGCAATGGCAACTCCTCTGACTAACTACGTTTGATTAACTCTACTATATTCGATCAACTCTAATTAAATAACAAATGTTTGACATAATTTTGAAATCAATATTCTTATCCCTTTTTAAACCAATATTGCAATATTCCTTAATTTTCCAAATCCTTGCATTAGAGTTCAATATTTCTTGGATAAGATAAAACCAATCTATCATCTTCACTTACACCAAACTAATACCGTCCCTTGATAATAGTGAGGCCAACCAAGTTGGGGTATTTTAGTTACCTCTCAGACCTTGATCAACCCGTTCTTACCTCAGAATAATATTAGCTTATCACATAACTATTGATACTAAATCTCGTTTCAAATCTCGATTTCAAATCTCGATTTCAAATCTAGGTTATTCAACATTTCTTTATATTTGAAACTCTTGTTCGAACATCTCATCAATTTGCCCCCTTTAACGTATCACTCCAATTCGGATTCGCCTTACTAAATTTGAAACATTTAGTAAAAACACTTATTCAAATCTTTATACTTACCTACCAACTTTATTTACCAAGTTCGTCGAACGCTTGGGTCATAAAACACTCCATAATCTTTTAATCGAATTTATCTCCACTAATTATTTCTTACTCGACTTTAAATTGAATTCACTTCTTTAAATCAATTTAAATTAAAAGGATAATTAGTTTTATCATTAACCATATCAAAACATAGTTAACTTGGCCCAAATAAAAAAATAAGATTATTATTGCTCTTCTTTATAAAATCATTTAAAAACCAACTATAACTCAATTCGTAAATAATAATTATTTATTTCCTTTTTACAACTTTAATTCAAATAATAGATTTAAAAATCTATTTTTAGTTATAAAATAAACTTTATAACTTGACTCGTCGATTTACCTGAGAGCAGATCGATATTTATAAAATGGTAAATTCACAGGCCATGTACTGCCAACCACTCAACCAATGATACTCATTTAAACCAAACAAATGGTAAATCATCCGGTCAATATTCAACCATCAAAATAATTCAATAATGGTCTTATAACAGTTTGTAATGACAATTCAAAGTCAACCACAGCAACCAGTCAAACAATTCATTTATTAAAAACACGTTTACTTTATAAACGTGACCAGTGAGGTAAGTTACCTCTCCTGGAACCAATCGTTAAAAATAACGGTTTGGATTCACTGAAATTTAACGACGTTTAATCTCATCAGTTCAACAATAACTGAATATATATCAGCAAACAGTCAATTACTAGCAATCATAGCACGCAAAAATAAACACCCAGCTTATAAAATATAAGCGGGAAATAACTGAGTGAGATTAACTCACCTTTGGTTTGATTTCGTCGATAAATATCTGCTTGTTTTCAGTTGAATTAAACGACGTTTCATTTTTTTGAAAAATCCAGCTGCTGCCTGCCCTGCTCCAACCTCAACCATCACGTAGTGCTCGTCTTCAGGGTTCTGGTGTTTTTCGTTTCGTCAGAATCTGACCACGTGAGCTCTCGGAATCAATAATTGAAATTTTATAATTATTTAAACTAAGATTTTAAATAAAATTTAAAAAAAAGGGTCCTCACTTGTTTAAACTCGTCCAGCCCAACCCGATTTGGCCCAAACCTGCACCCTCTTCATCCCTTTTTACCTTAAAACATCAGCCCTTCATCATTTCCAAACCCTAAAATCATTTTGTAGCCGCCTCAAAAGACAATCGAGAAAAAGAATGGAAACCCTAGGATGAGACCGGAGTCCATCGCCTCATGCCCGCTGCCTCGGCCTCAACTTCGACCCCTCCGCCGTCCCTAGAACGACACCGAAGCTCCGCCACCACGGCACTTACAACAGACGAGACCGACTTTCCCACCAAAAAGCTAAGTCATTTTTCCCTATTTAATTTCTGTTTTGATTTCCTGTTGTTGGTTTAATTCGGTTTCAAACTGGGTTTTTGCTGAGTTGATTGGTTTGTGGTGGCAACTTCATCCCTTTGGCCATGTATTTATACATGCAGTTTACTGTGATTTCAAATCATAGATGTTAGACTTAGTTGTTCTAAACCCTAGGTGTTGTCTCCTGTCATGGCCGAACTGTTCTGTGATTTACTCGGTTGGTGTAATTTGCGCGATGTCCAACAGTAAGGACTACGGATTTTGTGATGGTTTTCCTGTGTTGTTTCAACTGTGCTGTGTGGTCTCTTGGTGATGGAACTAGATTTGCGTGTGACATTACAGTGAAATGTGACGATTTTCAGTTGGATTTTCATGCATTGTTACTGCTCATATATACACAACTGAACTGTGTCCCTATATAGAAAGGTTAGGCTATGTATTGTCTGCTCAGATTTGAAATTTGCATTGAGTTGTCTGTGTAACCATTTAATGGTTTATTTGGGTTTTCAGATTTTAGAATTGATGTAAATTTATGGCAGATAGGATTTGGTATACCAGGTTTTCTGAATACCTATATATCAATATATATATATATATATATATATATATATATATATGTGTGTGTGTGTAGGTCAGGATTGGGTTTTCTAAATGTAGGTCTGCTTCGATTTCCTAAAGATTTATAGGTTTGGTTTGCTTAAGGACATACATTGTCTGTGGTGCAATGGTTTCGAAAGGGACATGCATGTGCAAGCTGCACATGTCCATCTATATTATATATGTGGGTATGTGTACTTGATGGATGAATAGTTTAGTAATGTAGCTGTTCTTGGTTGATTGAGTTGTGTACCTTACTGTTTTCATGAGTAGTTAAATCAATGTTTCGTATTTGTTATTTCACTGTAAATTCACTGTCTTCATTTTTATTTTTATTTTTCTTTACAGCTTGAAATCTATATCCTATTAGCTACTTATAGCAGTTTCTCTTCTTTTCAGGTTGCAGATTCAAATAGTGACATCACATGAATCGCTGAATAGTTTATATGTGAGGTTTACAGATTATATAGGATAGATATGCAGAACCATAAATGTGTGAGAGACTCAAGAAAATACATAGGATACGAGCAGAAGACAATGGCAATCTCATTGTAGAAGTATTGTTTTCATCAAGAACGTGTATTTTTTTTATACGTTTGTTTTGATTGTGCTAATGTAATGTAATGTTCTCACTTGGTAAATTTAATAGTGGAACATCTTATCTTAATGTATTTACCTACTGGATGTTGTCAACCAGTTTTAGTGATGAATAAATGTGTTTATTCTTGGTCATTGTGTTTCAACAAATTTTCTTTTTACTTATATTTTCTCTTTCTTTAAGTTTCAGTTATGGATGGTGGATCCATACATTGGAAACATATCCATACTCTAGTCATATATATATGTATATATATATATATATATATATATATATATATGCATAGTCATCCCCTTAGCGGCGTTATAACTGGTGATACAACTTTGGATTGTCACATAACTTTTATTTAATATAAAGAGGGTTTGTTGCCTTGTGACTCTACCAAATATTTAATTATATACGGTTGAGGGTTAAGTTTGCGTTTTATAATACCGATACGAGATAAGTTACATTTCAAAACAGTTGGGTAAATAAAAATAAGCTGATATTATCAAATATATTCAAACGAAATCTCATATCAAATAAGACTAAGAGGGATTTAAAGCTCGACATTCAGGAATTCGGCTTAACAATTATCCAATTGTAAATACATCGCTAATATTTTATTTGATAAACGTTATTGTTTATAAACGATTTCCATAGCGACTATCTCAAAATTTTGAATTGGTCGTACTAACAAATTCAATATTAAATCCCATTAATATCTCGAATATTTAAATATTTGACTGACAGAAATACGGGTCGTTACACTAAGCCAATTTAAACCATTACACTCAATAATTAAATTCACTTAATCAATCTTCCCTATCGAACCTTACCCATCTCTTAGTTAAAAACGAAGTCAATCAAGTTGGGGTATAATTACCTCTCAGACCTTAACTGAACAACCTTTCTAACCTCGGAATAGACAAAGTTCACCTTTTAAACCTTTTACAACTTCCTTACGAAACTCTCGGATTCTATTTACGAATCCACTTCTTTTACCAAAATTATTTGATTATAACCATAGTGATATAATATCATACTTTCGAAATATAATAACTTAAATATAACTTGTCTTCCTTAATTTGAATAAATAAACAACGACTAATTTATTAATAAATAAATAAATCTTGATTTGAAGCTGGAAAGTATACAACATTTTCCCAAATTCGATATAATCGAATTTCAACTTACAATCCCCTCTCGAATAATCTTTATACGATTTAACTCCCTTCGAATAACTCATATTCGATTTAACCCACCTCGAATAACTCATATTCGATTTAACTCTCCTTGAATAAACTATATTCGATAACACTTTCCTCGAATAAACTATATTCGATTACACTTTCTTCGAATAACCCTATTCGATAATCTCTCTTCGAATGATTTACATTCGATTAACTTTCTACGAATGATTTACATTCGATTAACCTCCTTTCGAATAATCTATATTTGATTATTCTACTTTTGACTAACTCTATTCAATTTAATAATACTCGACTAACTCGAACTTGATTAACTCCATTTGGATAACTCTAATTCGATTTAACTCTAAACGATTAACTCTGATCGATTAACTCTAACTCGACTTATTTAACTCCTATCGATTAACTAATATTCTGTTTAACTCCATTCGCTTGACTCTAGATCGCAGTGATCATAATGGTTATGCCTGATTCCCTCAGGAAACATCCGACCGCCGTAGGCTATCTACAGCCCTGCGAATTACTCTAGTAGTCGTATGAAATGGCAATACATCCTGAATAAATATATTTGACTAACTCTATCTCATCTAACTATATTCAACCAACTCTAATTGAATAACTAATATTCAGTTCATTCTAATTTGATTAACTCTATCTAATTAACTCTATATGATTAACTCCTTTGATTAACTCTACGTTTATTCAGTTTCAAATATCAATGTTGAAATAGATTTTTACTTCTCTATATAAGTCCTGATTTATATATATATATATATACTATTTATCCAATGATAAACATCTTATTTAATTTATAAAATACTATTTATAAATTATTCTTCTTAATCTATCGGTCAGAATAGATTCTATTTTAAAACTTTGCTTAAATCCATAACACGTTATACCTGTGTGCGAATCACAGGTCTAAACCTTTCAAACGTAAAATTCTCCTTTATGTTATTCTATTCACTTTTCAAGTATTTCCTTTTAAAATCAATTTTTTACCACATAATTCCCCTTTTGATAATTCTATTTATTCTATAAAATATTTTCTATTTATAAAATCTATTGATTTTATAAGTAATTCCTTTGATAATCTAATTATTTCTTTTTCTATTTATTTTACACATATGTCCTCTTTCTGTGACGACCCAAACTTCCCGGTAAAGGAAAGCATGGATTGTTTTGAGAGCAACACGCAACAGAACACAAACTGAAAAACATTTTATAGCTGATTACAATAATTACATCAGAGTACAAGAATGTAATAGAGTATGAATACTTATTACAAAAATAGTAATACAATAATATCAGAGTTTTAAATTACATTTAAATAGCAGCGGAAAAATATTACAAATATACAACTGAAAGGAATACATGGATACAGAGCATTCCGAATACCGCTTCAGCTAAAAACCAGGATCCTATAAATATATCTGCAAAACGCTACTCGACTGCCCATGTGGAAAATATGGGCACCCGAGTTTGCCAGTAAAACAAACTACAGGTCAGTTATGGGACTGGTATGAGAAATCTAACTTAACTTATCTAATAAAAAGGCTAATCACAGGACCACACCGCTAACGAGGAACGGGTTTACTCTATTGGATTGTCAGTGCATAAAATAAAGTAAATCGTTAAACAACGCAATGCTTTTTAGAAAAATGAAACCATTATAAGACCTAAGTCGAATCACACAATGCAACGCAAACCGGAAGATAGGGTTTTACCTTATAGTGGTCAAAAGATGCTTGATACGATAAAATGGATTTAATATTAGTGTGTATATGGTTTAATAAAAACATTTCAATCATAATGTATCAATCATAGACGGCATAGTACCCCATCCTACTACGTCGCCATACTAGTTCTACATTCAAAATTGCAAGGTCGTATTGGAAATTGGATTTCCATCATGAGTCGAGGATAGGGATCGTCCACTCCGATTTGAGACACTCTAGCAAATGCCTCAGGATCACACATATGGGCTACCCTTGGATGTAGTAGGGCCGGTCCACACCTAACGGTAGTGGATTGGCAATCCCTGAACACACGCTTCCCGGTCCCTTTGAACCTATAGTATGACCACTAATGGCCTATAAAAATCCGATGCGCCTCAAAATCCATCATCCACATAAGTAAAATGTCAGCCAGTTTAAGCATTGACACTACCACTAGCTAGAAACAAAGGTGTGCACTCCCTACGGTCCATATCCCATTTTTGACTCGTACCGAGGTGTGAGGCTCGCAAAGTCACGCTATACACAAAGCTATGCCGTAATAGGCTATACTTTGATCATCAAACAAGACCCTGCTTTCAACAAAAGCCCTGATCATTTGCATCTTGGCGTGCCACATTGAAAATTCACGCCATACGATCAATCACTATTAATATATACCGGGGTGTTAAGTAGAGAATAAATTCTCCACCACCAATCAGATATACATTAATAAAAATCAATTTAATTCACATGGAAAGAAATCCAATGTCAGACACGCATCCATTTACAAGTCCGTTCTGGGTCTGAACGAAACCGGAGACACCTGAGAGGTCCTCGCATATCCGAAACAATCAACAATAGTCCAGACGGCTACCACTGAAGCCCCTTCAAGGTAGCTACTCCAATCATGGGTCTCTGTAGCAACACATCCATTCGATGTGAAGATCATCGGTCTTCAACCACCGTCTTCATCTTCGACTCTTCATCGTCGTAGTAATTATTCGGAATGGGTTAAAGCCGATCTTTCCAAATAATTCGCGTATTTTTTATAATTAATAATCAAGCGCTATAAAAAACACATCCAACGCCTCATTCCAATTCAGAATATTCTTCTAATAAGATATTCGCATTATTATATCAAAGATAAATTCTTTAAATTATCCTTAAATCTTTTCTTTAAAGATTTATCAAAACTTCAATTAGGTTTCAAATACCAAAAATCATTATTCAATGATTATTTAAATTTAAGCAATTAATCTTATCTTTAACTAGGTTAAAAACTAATGTCATTTAAAACATAATTCACAGTAAACCCAAAACCGTCTTCCATAAAATATGGAATCCTCACAAAAATCATATCAATATATAATCGTTATAAATTTCTGTATCCGACCAATAATATAAATGGAATAAAGGAAAAGCCTTTTAAATTCCATAAGTAGTATCGGTCATCTTTTGCAGAAGCTTATCTCAGTTATAATTAATTCGAATTCTATTCAATTCCAATTTAATATCAATATATAATCGTTATAAATTTCTGTATCCGACCAATAATATAAATGGAATAACGGAAAAGCCTTTTAAATTCCATATGTAGTATCGGTCTTCTTTTACAGAAGCTTATCTCAGTTATAATTAATTCGAATTCTATTCAATTCCAATCTAATATATTAAATTGGAAAACTTTAATTTGAAAAAAAATCTTCATTAATTCTTAATAAAAGGTTTATAAATTCCAAATCATATTTTCACTGTCAGTTGGGTTAAAGAACATATGTCACTTAAAAACACCATTCACAATAAACCCAACTCACATTTCATCTTATTCCAACTACTACATATAACTGAAAACTTTAATAATCTAAATTAAAAGATTATTCTTTTCATACGGGTTTTAAGAACAGTGTTATTTAAGACACTATTCACGACAAACCCAAATCCAATTTATTTAATTTAATTTCAATTAAATATTAACAAATTGGAAAGCTTCATTAAATCTAAATTTAATGATTAATTCTAGTTAATAACTAGTTCATTTCAATAAAAATATATTTTTCTAAAATATATTCTTTTTCTAAAATATTCTTTATTGAAATGTGACTCAATCAACAACCATATATTGCATGAAATCAACCATCATGATAAATAATTATCAAACACCCAAATAACAACCAAAGTGGATTCTACACTAAATAATGGGACTAGTGTAGATCAAGTATCATCCCAACACCCATATGGGGTTTCATCCAACAAGCAAATAATAAATTATTTGTGCACTTGGGCGAGGTGTAAAAATAAATTATTGACCCAATTACATAAACAAGTCGGACAGCTTGTAAATGGAAGTGTAATGTTCAGTTTGAATATACAAACATTATATTTAACACAACAGACATTTCAACATTACATACATATACTCCAAGCCATCGCTAATATCATATTTATAACGTGTGATCTTTTTATTGTAACTAATCGACAATAAAAATATTAACTTTTATTTCTCTAATCTTTTTATTGTAACTAATTGACAATAAAAATATCAACTTTTATCTCTTTTGTGTAATCCCCTTTCAATGACCAAAAATGTATATTTTAGTGTAACTCTTTTTAATGACCAAAAATGACTATTTTGGTTAAACTCTTTTTAATGTAAACAAAACTATATATTTTGATCTACTTCTTTTCAATGTACACAAAACTATACATTTTGATCTACTTCTTTTTAATGTGACAAAAATGTCCATTTCTAATTCCTTCTTTTTATTTTGCCAAAAATGTCCTTTTCACATTCATTCTTTTTATTTGACAAAAATGTCCTTTTCACATTCATTCTTTTTATTTGGCAAAAATGTCCTTTTTATTCCATATAAAATTACAATAAAATGCAATACTAAAATTTATCATTCATTCTTTATAATGTATAAAAATATACATTTTAACTCATTCCTTTTAATGTATAAAAATATTGATTCTCAATTCATTCTTCTTAATGTATAAAAATATACATTTCCAATCCATTCTTCTTAATGTATAAAAATATACATTTCCATTTCATTCTTCTTAATGTATAAAAATATACATTTTTAACTCATTCTTTTTAATGTAAGAAAATTGGTTAAACTCTTTTTAATGACCAAAATTATTCATTTTCATTTGATCCTTTTTAATATATAAAAATGTTATTCTTATTTCAAAAAAAAAAAAATCATGTTTTGAAACAAAAGTGATACTTATCTTACTAACATGTTTTGACAAAATGTTATTCTTATATAATTCTTATTTAATGAAAAAAATGTTATTTTTGTAAAATCCTCATTAAGTGACAAAAATGTATGTTTTTGTCAAAATCTTTTTAATACACTAAAATGTTCATTTTTGTCTAATTCCTTTTAAGGTACAAAAATGTTCATTTTTGGTCTAACTCTTTTCAATGTGTCAAAATGAATGGTTTTAATACATTCTTTTTCAAAGTGACAAAATGATAATTTTTTCTTATTCTTTTAATGTAATTTTTCTAATAAAGATGACATTTTTTTTATTCTAATTAACTTTTCTGACCAAAGAATTTTTATTTCATTCTTTTTAAATAATAAAAAGAATGTTTTTATTTCATTCTTTTACCTTTGACAAAAATGCATAATTTTATCATTCTTTTACATTTGACAAGAATGAGCATTTCATATTCATTCTATTTTAACAAAAAGTATATTTTGAGTGCCATTCTTATTCCGACAAAGATGACTATTCTGATGTCATTTCAAATGTAAACAAAATGTTAATTTTTGTCTAATCTTTTTAATTATAAACAAAAATGATTATCTTGTCAAATCTTTTAATGTAAACAAAAATGTTAATTTTCGTTTAACTCTTTTTAATGCAAACAAAAATGATTATTTTGTCTAATCTCTTCAATGTAACAAAATATGATAAATTTGTCAAATTCTTTCTAATGTACAAATTATGCACTTCTAGTTCATTCCTTTTTAATGTTTAAAAATATACATTTCCATTTTATTCTTTTTAATGTATAAAAATATACATTTCCATTTTATTCTTCTTTAATAGTGACAAAAATATCCCATTTTATTATAACCAAAAATGATGATTTCAATTCAACAAAAATGTGATATTTTGTTTGATCTATTTCAACTCAACAAAAATGTACGAATTCTTTCCATAATCATGTTTTCACAAAAATGTGATTTTTATTTCTATAATCATTCTTTCACAAAAATGTAAATTTTGTTGAACATAATCTAATGACAAAAATGTAAATTTTGTTCTTTTTATTTTCAACAAAAAGCAATGTTAATTTTGTCCTTTATAATCTAATTAACAAAAAAATGTTAATTTTGTTTCAACTAACATGTTTGATAAGGAATGTTATTTTAATTTCACTAATCATGTTTTGACCGAAAAATGTTCTTTTTATCATATTTAACATTTCTAAACAAAAAGGCCTTTTTAATTTTATTCACATTTTATAAACAAAATGTCCTTTTTAATCATATTAACATTTTATAAATAAAAATGTCCTTTTTATATAAAATGGAAGTGTAATAATTTTGTCTAATTCTTCTATGTAATCAAAATTTAATAATTTTGTTTCAAATTGAACCTTATAAGTTAGATCAATATTTATAGATCTAAAATAAAAATATGATTTCTTTACTTGAGATCTAAATCTAAATCAAACACATACCACAACAGTCATCATCAACAACAAGCTGCAAATAAAATATCATACATCCCAGATCTGAATTAAATTACGTACACATATGGATTTTAACTAATGAATGATAATTAAGTTTTTAATTATTTTAAAATATAGAAATCTCACCTTGATATGAAGTGGATCCAAAATTCTAACCAGTTCAGAATTTGTTCTAGTCTGTACCATCTTGTAGATCTTGTCAATACGGTTCTAACGGATTCAGTTTCGTCGATTTCTGACGTCATATGAAGGAGATATCATCATTTAAACATTGAACAATTTTAATATGGTCTTTAACTAAATTAATTAAATTAATTTATCCTTTCTTTAAACCTCAATCATCAAATTAGGCCATCCCTTTCTTTGTATACGCTTCTGGACAAAAGGAAACCCATCGCTTATCTTACAAATCCACCATCGTATTATTCTAGAAGCCGCCGGAGACCAATCGGACTACACCACGTCGGAGCCCATCTCCTCCACCACCAACGCCCGCCCTGGTGGCCAACTTGAGGCCTTCCCCCGATCAGGAAGTGCATGCGAACGCACTAGGTTCATGCCCAAAATTTGAAGGAATCGATCTATGAAAATTAATCATGTCCATATGATTCTGAAGAACTCAATACCCTCTTCGATCATCGTCTAATATATTTCTGAAATTCATGTGTGGATTGGAAGATTATAGGGATTTATTTTGGTGCATTATTGGCCATTAATAGGATATTGGCGGCTGCTATAACAATTAGGGTTAGGTTTTGCTACAAGGGTTTTTATAGGAAATATATTATAATATTATTTTAATATTTAATTCAAATTTTTTATTTGTTTATCAGTGTTAACTCTGAATCAAACCCAACGGGTGTCGCCCCCAGCTAATAACCCCCATCTCGGACCCAATGAAATATGTTTTGTAGCCCGGCTCGGCTATTACGATATGTTTTGCTTTGAATTAAAATATAAATCATTTATTTATTAAATGCAAACGTAAATTTTAAATTACCGGGGCCACATACTAACTCTAAAAATTATAGAAATATTATTTCTATTTATGTTTTGATGATACGGTTCTAACAAAACTAATTTTATTGAATTCTGAGACCGTTTGAAAAATAGCCATTTTCAAGTCGATTAAATTTGATCGAAACTGACAAAACACGTTTCCCTCTGCCACGCTCACATATTAATTCGAAAAATTATGCAAATTGAAACCTAGCAATAATTTGACATTCCGGTTCCAACAAAATTGGCTTCGTTGAAAACCGAGGTCGTTTGCAAAATGGGTATTTTTAAGGGCTACATATTATATTAATATATATATAAATTCTACAGCGACTTTTATAAACTTTAAACTAGACATAACTTTTTATTCCTGCGATGAAATTTCAGTTTTTCAGATTCGTTGGAAAGATTAGATTAAACAGATTAAAATATTTTTGGTTTTACTGAAACCCGATTTGTTTTGAATCCTGTACAGTCAGCTAAAGTTAAAATTCAAATTTTCAAACTGCAGCGCTGTTTTGAACTCCTTTTATAATTAAATTAAATTTATTCGTTTTAAAATAAATTTTTAGCCGTTATTCTTTAAAATAAATTATTTTAAATATTTAAGTCCATTAAAATTTTTAAAATAAAAATTTTAAATTGGCCCCAAAATTCCGGGTTGTTACAATCGCCCCCACTTAAAATCTTTTCGTCCTCGAAAAGGAACGAAGCTAAACGTTGTTTAATTTACCAACCCAGCTTTAAATTTTTATTAATTGGTTTAATTAATTATCATTCTCATATTTTAATTAGTGAAACTAATTATGATACATCACAACTAGCAATCAATTAGGTGATTAACTTTTCAAATATATAACTTTTATATATAGTCAAAAATCATATTTTCAGTGCAAATCACAGCAATGTGTACTAACTAAGTTTTGGTTCTCATACCAGTCATTGGAAATATATAGACATACCACTTTCGAGACTCAAACATTAATACTGATGATGCGGCCGCATTAGAGTGTGATTCTATATCTATCCAGTATATTAAAACTTCGAATATCCGTTAATTACTCGCATATCCAAAATCTTTATATACTCGAATATCCACATTAAAATATAATAATATACTCAAATATGTATATTAAGATAAAATTTTCAAAACTAAATTTGTTTCCATTTTTAGAGAAAATAATACTCTTCACACTCGTTCTAGGATACTACTACATCTCTAACGAGTTATTCTCATTGGATATTACTAATCCAATCTTTGATGAGTTCTTTCGTTCGTTTCTAATGTGTCTTGTTCTCGAGGTCTGTAAACCAAAGCTCTGATACCACATGTGACGACCCAAACTTCCCAGTAAAGGAAAACATGGATTGCTTTGAGAACAATACGCAACAGAACACAAACTGAAGAACATTTTATAGTTGATTACAACAATTACATCAGAGTACACGAATGTAACATAGTATGAATACTTATTACAAAAATAGAAATACAATAATATCAGAGTTTTAAATTACATTTAAATAGCAGCGGAAAAATATTACAAATATACAACTGAAAGGAATACATGGATATAGAGCTTTCCGAATACCGCTTCAGCTATAAACCAGGATCCTGTAAATATATCTGCAAAAAGCTACTCGACTGCCCGTGTGGAAAATATGGGCACCCGAGTTTGCCAGTGAAACAAACTACAGGTCAGTCATGGGACTGATATGAGAAATCTAACTTAACTTATCTAATAATAAGGCTAATCACAAGACCACGCCGCTAACGCGGAATAGGTTTACTCCATTGGATTGCCAGTGCATAAAATAAAGTAAATCGTTAAACAACGCAATGCTTTTTAGAAAAATGAAACCATTATAAGACCCAAGTCCCATCACACAATGCAACACAAACCAAAGGATAGGGTTTTACCTTATAATGGTCAAAAGATGCTTGGTACGATAAAACGGATTTAATATTAGTGTGTATATGTTTAAATAGAAATATTTCAATCATAATGTATCAATCATAGACGGCATAGTACCCCATCCTACTATGTCGCCATAATAGTTCTACATTCAAAGTCGTAAGGTCATATTGGAAATTGGATTTCCATCATGAGTCGAGGCTAGGGATCGTCCTCTCCAATTCGAGACACTCTAGAAAATGCCTCAGGATCACGCCTATGGGCAACCCTTGGATGCGGTAGGGCCGGTCCCCACCTAACGGTAGTGGATTGGCAATTCCTGAACACACGCTTCCCGGTCCCTTTGAACATATAGTATGACCACTAACGGCCTATAAAAATCCGAGGCGCCTCAAAATCCATCATCCACATAAGTAAAATGTAAGCCATTTTAAGCACTGACACTACCACTAGCTAGAAAGAAACGTGTGCACTCCCTACGGTCCATATCCCGTTTTTGACTCATACCGGGGCGTGAGGCTCGCGAAGTCACGCTATACACAAAGCTATGCCGTAATAGGCTATACTATGATCATCCCACAAGTCCCTGCTTTCAACAAAAGCCTTGATCACTTTCATCTTGGCATGCCACATTGACAATTCACGCCATGCGATCAATCACTATTAATATATATCGGGGTGTTAAGTAGAGAATAAATTCTCCACCACCAATCAGATATACATTAATAAAAATCAATTTAATTCATATGGAACGAAATCCAATATCAGACACGCATCCATTTACAAGTCCGTTCTGGGTCTGAACGAAACCGGAGACACCTGAGAGGTCTTCGCATATCCGAAACAATCAACAATAATCCGGACGGCTACCACTGAAGCCCCTTCAAGGTAGCTACTCCCATCATGGGCCTCAGTAGCAACACATCCATTCGATGTGAAGATCATCGGTCTTCAACCACCGTCTTCATCTTCGACTCTTCATCGTCGTAGTAATTATTCGGAATGGGTTAAACCCGGTCTTTCTGAATAATTTGCGTATTTTTTATAATTAATAATCAAGCACTATAAAAAAACACATCTAACGCCTCATTCCAATTCAGAATATTCTTCTAATAAGATATTCGCATTATTATATCAAAGATAAATTCTTTAAATTATCCTTAAATCTTTTCTTCAAAGATTTATCAAAATTTCAATTGGGTTTTAAATACCAAAAATCATTATTCAATGATTATTTAAATTTAAGCAATTAATCTTATCTTTAACTGGGTTAAAGAACTAACGTCATTTAAAACATAATTCTTGGTAAACCCAAAATCGTCTTCCATAAAATAGGGAATCCTCACAGAAATCATATCAATATATAATCCTTATAAATTTCTGTATCCGACCAATAATATAAATGGAATAACGGAAAAGCCTTTTAAATTCCATATGCAGTATCGGTCTTCTTTTACAGAAGCTTATCTCGGTTATAATTAGTTTGAATTCTATTCAATTCCAATCTAATATATTAAATTGGAAAACTTTAATTTGAAAAAAAAATATTCATTAATTCTTAATAAAAGATTTATAAATTCCAAATCATAATTTCATTGTCAGTTGGGTTAAAGAACAAATGTCGCTTAAAAACACCGTTCACAATAAACCCAACTCACATTTCATCTTATTCCAATTACTACCTATAACTGAAAACTTTAATAATCTAAATTAAAAGATTATTCTTTTCATACGGGTTTTAAGAACAGTGTTATTTAAGACACTATTCACGACAAACACAAATCCAATTTATTTAATTTAATTTCAATTAAATATTAACAAATTGGACAGCTTCATTAAATCTAAATTTAATGATTAATTCTAGTTAATAACTAGTTCATTTCAACAAAAATATATTTTTCTAAAATATATTCTTTTTCTAAAATATTCTTTTTTGGAATGTGACTCAATCAACAACCATATATTGCATGAAATCAACCATCATGATAAATAATTATCAAACACCCAAATAACAACCAAAGTGGATTCTACACTAAATATTGGGACTTGTGTAGATCAAGTATCATCCCAACACCCGTGTGGGGTTTCATCCAACAAGCAAATAATAAATTATTTGGGCACTTGGGCGAGGTGTAAAAATAAATTATCGACCCAATCACATAAACAAGTCGGACAACTTGTAAATGGAAGTGTAATGTTCAGTTTGAATATAGAAACATTATATTTAACACAACAGACATTTCAACATTACAGACATAAACTTCAAGCCATCGCTAATATCATATTTATAACATGTGATCTTATTATTGTAACTAATCGACAATAAAAATGTTAACTTTTATTTCTCTAATCTTTTTATTTTAACTAATTGACAATAAAAATATCAACTTTTATCTCTTTTGTTTAATCCCCTTTCAATGACCAAAAATGTATATTTTGGTGTAACTCTTTTTAATGACCAAAAATGACTATTTTGGTAAAACTCTTTTTAATGTAAACAAAACTATATATTTTGATCTACTTCTTTTTAATGTACATAAAACTATTCATTTTGATCTACTTCTTTTTAATGTGACAAAAATGTCCATTTCTAATTCCTTCTTTTTATTTTGCCAAAAATGAGCATTTCATATTCATTCTTTTTATTTGACAAAAATGTGCTTTTCACATTCATTCTTTTTATTTGACAAAAATGTCCTTTTCACATTCATTCTTTTTATTTGGCAAAAATGTCCTTTTTATTCCATATAAAATTACAATAAAATGCAATTCTAAAATTTGTCATTCATTCTTTTTAATGTATAAAAATTACACATTTTAACTCATTCCTTTTAATGTATAAAAATATACATTCTCAATTCATTCTTCTTAATGAATAAAAATGTACATTTCCAATCCATTCTTCTTAATGTATAAAAATATACATTTCCATTTCATTCTTCTTAATGTATAAAAATATACATTTTTAACTCATTCTTTTTAATGTAAGAAAATTGGTTAAACCCTTTTTAATGACCAAAAATATTCATTTTCATTTGATCCTTTTTAATATATAAAAATGTTATTCTTATTTCAAAAAAAAAAATCATGTTTTGACACAAAACGTGATTTTTGTAAAATCCTCATTAAGTGACAAAAATGTATGTTTTTGTCAAACTCTTTTTAATACAATAAAATGTTCTTTTTTGTCTAATTCATTTTAAGGTACAAAAATGTTCATTTTTGGTCTAACTCTTTTCAATGTGTCAAAATGAATGGTTTTAATTCATTCTTTTTCAAAGTGACAAAAATGATAATTTTGTCTAATTCTTTTAATGTAACTTTTCTAATAAAGAAGACATTTTTTTTATTCTAATTAACTTTTCTGACCAAAGTATTTTTACTTCATTCTTTTTAAATAATAAAAAGAATGTTTTTATTTCATTCTTTTACCTTTGACAAAAATGCATAATTTTATCATTCTTTTACATTTGACAAGAATGAGCATTTCATATTCATTCTATTTTAACAAAAAGTATATTTTGAGTGCCATTCTTATTCCAACAAAGACGACTATTCTGATGTCATTTCAAATGTAAACAAAATTTTAATTTTTGTCTAATCTTTTTAATTATAAACAAAAATGATTATCCTGTCAAATCTTTTAATGTAAACAAAAATGTTAATTTTTGTTTAACTCTTTTTAATGCAAACAAAAATGATTATTTTGTCTAATCTCTTCAATGTAACAAAATATGATAAATTTGTCAAATTCTTTCTAATGTACAAATTATGCACTTCTAGTTCATTCCTTTTTAATGTTTAAAAATATAATTTCCATTTTATTCTTTTTAATGTACAAAAATATTCATTTCCATTTTATTCTTCTTTAATAGTGACAAAAATATCCCTTTTTATTGTAACCAAAAATGATGATTTCAATTCAACAAAAATGTGATATTTTGTTTGATCTATTTCAACTCAACTAAAATGTATGAATTCTTTCCATAATCATGTTTTCACAAAAATGTGATTTTTATTTCTATTATCATTCTTTCACAAAAATGTAAATTTTGTTGAACATAATCTAATGAAAAAAATGTAAATTTTGTTCTTTTTATTTTCAACAAAAAGCAATGTTAATTTTGTACTTTATAATCTAATTAACAAAAAAATGTTAATTTTGTTTCAACTAACATGTTTGACAAGGAATGTTATTTTAATTTCACTAATCATGTTTTGACCGAAAAATGTTCTTTTTATCATATTTAACATTTCTATACAAAAATGTCCTTTTTAATTCTATTCACATTTTATAAACAAAATGTCCTTTTTAATCATATTAACATTTTATAAACAAAAATGTCCTTTTTATTTAAAATGGAAGTGTAATAATTTTGTCTAATTCTTCTATGTAAACAAAATTTAATAATTTTGTTTAAAATCGAACCTTATAAGTTAGATCAATATTTATAGATCTAAAATACAAATATGATTTCTTTATTTGAGATCTAAATCTAAATCAAACACATACCACAACAATCATCATCAACAACAAGCTGCAAATAAAATATCATACATCCCAGATCTGAATTAAATTACGTACATATATGGATTTTAACTAACGAAAGATAATTAAGTTTTTAATTATTTTAAAATATAAAAATCTCACCTTGATATGAAGCGGATCCAAAATTCTAACCAGTTCATAATTTGTTCTAGTCTATACCATCATGTAGATCTTGTCAATATGGTTCTAACGGATTCAGTTTCGTCGATTTCTGACGTCATATGAACGAGATATCATCATTTAAACATTGAACAATTTTAATATGGTCTTTAACTAAATTAAATAAATTAATTTATCCTTTCTTTAAACCTTAATCATCAAATTAGGCCATCCCTTCCTTTGTATACGCTTCTGGACAAAAGGAAACCCATCGCTCTCTTACAAATCCACCATCGCATTATTTTAGAAGCCGCCAGAGACTAATCGGACTTCACCACGTCGGAGCCCATCTCCTCCACAACCAACGCCCACCCTGGTGGCTTACTCGAGGCCTTCCCCCGATCAGGAAATGCGTGCGAACGCACTGGGTTCATTCCCAAAATTTGAACGACTCGATCTATGAAAATTAATCATGTCCATATGAATCTGAAGAACTCAATACCCTCTTCGATCATCGTCTAATATATTTCTAAAATTCATGTGTGGATTGGAAGATTATAGGGATTTATTTTGGTGTGTTCTTGGCCATTAATAGGATATTAGCGGCTGCTATAACGATTAGGGTTAGGTTTTGCTACAAGGGTTTTTATAGGAAATATATTATACTATTATTTTAATATTTAATTCAAATTTTTTTATTTGTTTATCACTGTTAACTCCGAATCAAACCCAACGAGTGTCGCCTCCAGCTAATAACCCTCATCCCGGACCCAATGAAATATGTTTCGTAACCTGGTTCGGTTGTTACGATATGTTTTTCTTTAAATTAAAATATAAATCATTTAAGTATTAAATGCAAACGTAAATTTTAAATTACCGGGGCCACATACTGACTCTAAAAACTACAGAAAAATTATTTCTAGTTATGTTTTGACGATACGGTTCTAATAAGACTAATTTCATCGAATTCTGAGACCGTTTGAAAAATGGCCATTTTCAAGTCGATTAAATTTGACCGAAACTGACAAAACACATTTCCCTCTGCCATTCTCACATATTAATTCGAAAAATTATGCAAATTGAAACCTAGCAATAATTTGACATTCCAGTTCCAACAAAAGTGGTTTCGTCGAAAATCGAGGTCGTTTGCAAAATGGCTATTTTAAGGGCAATATATTATATTAATATATATATATATATATATTCTATAACGACTTTTCTAAACTTTAAACTGGACATAACTTTTTATTCCTACGATGAAATTTCAGTTTTTCAGATTCATTGGAAAGATATGATTAAACAGATTTAACTATTTTTGGTTTTTCTAAAACCCTATTTGTTTTGAATCTTGTACAGTCAGTTAAAGTTAAAATTCAAATTTTCAAACTACAGCGCTATTTTGAACTCCTTTAATAATTAAATTAAATTTATTCGTTTTAAAATAAATTTTTAGTCGTTATTCTTTAAAATAAATTATTTTAAATATTAAAGTCCATTAAAATTTCTAAAATAAAAATTTTAAATTGGCCCCAAATATCCGGGTTGTTACACTTTCTATTCTATTTATTTTCAAATAAATATCCCTTTCAACTCAATTTGTAAATAGTTTACAAATATTATCTTTTCAATTCTATCTATTTAATTTACAAATAAATATCCCCTTTTTAATCTATTTATTTTCTAAATAAATAGTTTTCTTTTTAGAAAATCTTTTGATTTAAAAATATTTCTTTTTCAATATAACATTGAAAATTTCCTTTTTAACATTCCAGTATTTCTTATGGTGTTTAACATACCATATAACAATGATCAGTATCATTCAACCATACCAAATTAACAACAGATTTCATATCACATCATATAATACAATATATGAAAAACAGTAAAATAACTGTTGAGGAACCCAGTTTGGTCCCTCCGACCTGTTTCCCTGCATCCACAGATGTTAAACAATAAAATTAACATCAAATTTCATTTCACTATGAAGAATTCTGCTAAACAGAATCAATATCTGATTAACGATTTTATATCTATATCGTTATCTATATTTTCAATCAACTGACTAGTAGTTTAATCAAACAGCCAAACACATAGCAAACAACCATCATTTATCATTTCTAAAAATACTTTAGAAAAATATAACTGAGAAGAGTTGGTGAGTTCACTCACATTTCGCGTTATATATAACGATCTGCGTTAGTTGATTCTGATCAGATAATTTATTTCGCCATAAATTGTAACGAGCTCGAATCCACTCCCAGTTAGTTCCATGGTGTAGCCACTGTCCCTACGATCCCAAAGGATCTTGTTTCGTCCAATTCTGATATCGTATGGTCAAGTTATGATACCGACAAGTTCGAATACTTTTTAATTAAATTAAAATTTCCATTTCAAATTTAATTTCTTGGGCTTACCTTTAAAACAAGGCCCACTTACCCTTTAAAAACTCAACCCACACATATTTCTTCCCCAAAGCCCTCGACTGTGTTTGCTCCTCCTCCACAGCCAATTTCAAACTTCGATCTCCCCTTTCTCCCCAACCACTTCACCGAACTTAAAACCGGAGCCACCATCGTCCTTCTCACCTCAGTCTCCTCCACCCAGCTACCCTCTGGTTTAACCCGCGGCCCCCATTCAGTATGCGTCGACAGCTCCGCTACATAGGTAGCGACGCCTTCAATCACCGAATCGCACCATGAAACCGCACCCGAAGCCAAATCATTTCCTGAACCCAATTATCACCACAAATTCACGGATTAAAGCCTCAAATCTCCAAACTGTTTAACCCTAGAAATGAACATCCGCTGTTCAGTATTTCCCAGCGAACAATTATTGCTCGAACTAAGTGATAACGACATGGATTTGAAGAGAAACATGTTGAGAATTCAAATATACAGCTCTTTTGATTTACAGATTTTTATTCGATTTATTTTCGAATTAAGGAGCGGATTTTTTTCCATGATGAACAAAGAAAAAGTGAGCGGCGTGTTTTCCCTTTCTGTTGACCAAGGAAAAACTGAAATTAGGGTTAGGGGATGGTAAGGGTATTATATAGGATAGGTTTTTTATTTTTATTATTCAATTATTCTATTTTATTTTAAGAAAACGCTATTTTTCTGTGTCCTCTAAAATTCTTGTGATCACACATGGCCCCCAAAAATCACGAAAATGGACATGTAGATACTGTTTGACATTACGGTCCCAACGAAACTGGTTTCGTCGAATTCCGACTTCATTTGCTCACACAGCGTATTTTTAACTGTCAAAATATCGTCCGTTTTCACATTAAAATCCCATACGGCCACATACTAACTTCAAAAATCACGAAAACTGAAATCTAGCAATAATCTAATATTGCGGATCCAACAAAATTAGTTTCGTTGAATTCTGAGGTCATTTGCAAAACTGGCTATTTTTAAAGCTCAAATAGCCCTTTTAAATATATAAATATATTTAAAAACAATTAAATTTAATATTTATAAATAAATATTATCGTATATATTCACAACAGAATATCATACTGCTACGCTGGGATTTATAATTCGATATTTCAAATCCAATGTTACATCGATGTTCGATTTACATTTAAAAATCCATTTTAACATATAAATAAATCGATATAAATTATAAAGGAAATCCATAGTGACTTTTCTAAAATTTGATTTGGAGATAAATCAAAATCTACACGACGAAATCCTGAATTTTCTTTTCCACTATAAAAATATACTTCACCAGCTCCTAACGTTTCTTGTTTCACAGAAATCCGATTTAAAACGAATCCTGTACATTCAGTTGAAGTTCAAATCGCCAAATAGCGAACTGCAGTGCCATTTCGAGCTCGATTATAATTATATTATAATTATACGTTCAAACTGCCATTAAAATAATATATTTGTTATTCTAATTCAATTCTAAACTGAATTAAATACCACCGATGATCCAATTCACACCATTTTGTGAATTCCACTAATTCTGACTATTTCAGAAATTAAATATATTATTATATTATTTATTTTAATTAAATATTCAATATTATTCAATTCTGCATTTTAAATAACCAAATCATTATTCAAATAATTAAATAAATTATTTATATCGCTGAAAAATGCGGGTCGTTACACATAAAGAGGACTTGAAGTCAACCTTTTTCTTCTTAAGGCATCCGCTACGACCTTACCCTTACATCAAAATGGCGCCTAGTCCCGTGTCACATGCATCCGTGTATGCCGTAAGCCTTTCACTACTGTAAGGTAAAATTCAAAACTGGGGCCATTGTAAGAGCCCTCTACGATTGTTGGAAAGCGATATCACAACCAATATCCCGAGCAAAGGTTAGATTCTTCTTTGTCAATCTTGTAAGTGGGGCTAATACCTTCGCAAAGTCCTTAATGAACTTCCTATATTAGCCCGCTAGTCCAAGAAAGCTTCTTGCTTCTGTTGCATTCCTTAGGACCTTCCAGTCTTGCACCGCAACTACTTTTGCGGGATCTACTGCTATCCCTTCTTTGGACACCACATGTCCAAGAAACCTTACTTCTTCTCTCCAAAAATGGCATTTTTGGAGAACTTCGCCTTAAGTTGATGCACTTGGAGGGTATCCAAGACTTCCCTTAGATGTAAAGCATGTTCTTCCTCATTCCAAAATATCATCTATGTACAAGCAAAGTGAACCATCCGCCTTTTTAACGAAAACAATTGGAGCATCCCATTCAGAAATACTTCGCCTTATGAACCCTTTTTCAAGTAACTCTTTTACTGAGCCCTTCATTTCCCTTGGATTAATGTGTCGTATAGGTAATGCAACTGGCTTTGCATTGCCAACTAGATATATGCGGAAGTTTGTCTTGCGTTTTAGGGGACAAACCCCTAGCCTAATCAAAAACATCTGCGTACTCATGGACTACTCCAAAGGATCGCAAATCATCGATAGATGCATCAAGTGATTCTAGGTAGCTAAGACAAACTGATCCCTTAGGATCGCATGAAATCTCGAGGGTATTCCCAAGGCATGTCGAAAGTCTGGCTACCCTCCTTTCACAATTACTAGCTAACCAATCCATGCCTAGAATCAACCCATAGCCCATGAAACTTAAAAAAACATAAACATTACACTTAAACTCAATACTTAATATAGCTATTTTCAAATCCTCACATACCAAAGATAAATGAGCCGAACCACCAATTGGATTTGAGACAATAATGGGATCTTCTACCATACGAGCACTAAGGTGCAGAGACTCGACTATGGAAGCAGATATAAATGAATGTGAAGTGCTAAAATCCAAAATGAGCACTAATAGGATGATCAAAAAAAAAAACTAGACTTTTTCAACAGAAACTTTACTACCTCTCTCTCTCAGGTACGCTAGCGGTGAGAGTGTGCACTTGCCCTCCTGAAAATCCCATCCTTTGTTCTTGCCCTTGTCCTTAATTATATGACCCGTTATACCATACTAACGACACTTCCTCTTGTCGTAGATTTTTCTATTCTTTCCTCCTTTGTGAACCAAGTCCATATCCATGAGTTTCTCACCCTTGGGTTGTGTTCCTTAGCCAAACTCCCTTATTCTCATCTTTTCCATCTTTGTGTAACTTGTTGACAAGTCTCTTGAAGGCTGCCTTCATCGCACGGAAAACCCTACAAAGCTTGGAAGAAAATTAGTCGCAGGTGAAACTACTACGGCTATATATGGAAGTTGGGCATTTCTTCGCCCTTTGACAAGTGTCGTAGTCTCATCAAGCCTACGGAACCATGCCGCGATGAGGTTACCTCCTAGAAAGCCAGGAGCCCCGGAACTCAGTAAAGAAGGAAAACAAGGATTCAAACAGAGGATCAAAAGATAATGCATATGGTTTTAGGGAATATGCCTTTAAAACAAATCTTTTATTTAGAAAATGCTTCTTTTAAAACTGTTTTGGAAATAATTTTTCAAATCTTTTATCTGATCTAGTAACCTTCAGCTCTAATACCAAAGTGAAACACCCCATGTTCATTAATGTCACTCACAAAGGGAATGAATTGACTTCAATGAAGCGTTATAGGTACGAGATGCAGATAAATTACAAGACAGAAAAATAAAGCAGCGGAAATTAAAGTCAATTTATAAGCAATGTAGTTCATTCAAGCTTTTACAACAATTGACGCAATCATACTTAAAAGTATTACATAAAACTTCTGTCTTGATTCAAAAACTTCCAAGTATATAAGAAGCATAAAACATAGAAAAGTAGCATAAGTCCCCAAATTAAAGTGCAATCACAACCATGGCCAAAGATAAGAGGTTCCAAGCCATACGTCACAGAATCTCCAAGCTTGGAAAGAGAAACGGTCCAAACTAAGCTGAGCTATTCCCTCCCTGACTACCTGGGGGGTGGGGGAACGGAAGAAAAGAAGATGAAAGAAAACAGGTCAGACATAAGTCTGGTAAATCCAGTGATTTTTTAGCATGTAAACAATATAAAGGATCATGACATGAATAAACTGAAAATAGGACAATACTATAAAACAAGATAACTTAAGGCAAGATAATGCAAGGTAAACTGAATGCGCTTCTACTCTTTCTCTACTTCACTACTACCATGTTATTCTGATTTCTATATCTTTGCACCGCCTAACTAGTGTCCTAACTAGTAATCTGTATAAAATGATAATATTACAACGTGTTCCCAATCCCCGCAATTGTGGTAGCCTTCAGGTGTACATCTAGTAGAAGGATCTTACCTCAGTCACCCTAAGAAGATGTTAGATATACCCTTACTACCCTATCGATCGGCTCCCTACTTGTATTAATGTTCCATGTGTCTGTGTCAATCGACCCTCTCTTGCGTGTAGATACCCCGTGCTGGTCCCACCATAAGGTGTATCAATTCTTATGATAGCAACCCGACACGATTCAAGATGCACAGTGTGTAACTACTGGTACCCAGTGCCTGCTTTTTCCCACTCAGGAGCACGTGCACGCCCGTAAACCGTCGGAACCTACACTGACATACCCCCTGCCGCTATTTTAACCGCTTATAATCAGCCCAGTAATCGAGCCCCACTCTGCCTAGTTCAGGGTACCATGATACATTTACTGCTGAAATGGGTCCCCGTTACTAGGGTTTCCTACTAGTTAGGTTTGTGGGCCTATATATATAAATATTACCTACCTATACGGGATGTACTTAACCCTCCCACCGATTCAAACATGTTTATTTAACGGTTAAGTTTGTGGGCCTATATATACTAATATTACCCACTTACACGAGATGTACTTAACCCTTCCACCGATTCAAACATACTTATTTAACGGTTAAGTATGTGGGCCTATATATACTAATATTACCCACCTACACGAGATGTACTTAACCCTCCCACTGATCTAGTCAATACGTATTATTGGTTAAGCTTGCCTTAACCCTATTCGCTTCGTTCATGTAATATTGGTCAAGTGTTGTCCATTCATGTTAACTTAACCCACCTACACATCATGTTGTATTGGTTAAGTGTTTTCTATTAACTTAACCCCACTCGTTCATCATGCTATATTGGTTAAGTGTTGCCCTCTTGTGTTACTTAACCCTATCATACATCATGTTATATATATTGGTTAAGTGTTGCCTTCTTGTTTTACTTAACCCTATCATACATCATGTTATATATTCGTTACGTGTTTCCTTCTTGTGTTACTTAACCCGACCATACATCATGTTATATCGGTTAAGTGTTGCTTTCTTGTGTTACTTAACCCTACCATACGTCATGTTATATATTGGTTAAGTGTTGCCTTCTTGTGTTACTTAACCCTACCATGCATCATGTTATATATATATATATATATATATTGGTTAATTGTTGCCTTCTTGTGTTACTTAACCCTACCATACATCATGTTATATCGGTTAAGTGTTGCCCTAGTTAACTTAACCCTACCATTCTTAACATGTCCTGTTCATTAGTATTAATTGATTTATTAATGCACCAACCTCTCACATTAGATCGGTGTTGTTGTGGTTACTGGATGTGCCAGGCGGTTCCGGGCAGTTTTACACCACAACTCAATCTAACCTCGGGTTTTTCTTGGGCATGATGCACTAACCTCTCACATTAGATAGGTATTGTAACGGTTACTGCATGTGAGGGGCGGTTCCGGGCTGTTTTACACCACAACTCAATCTAACCTCGGGTTAGGCATGTTAATCCTTTATTTTAATTTACATATTCGTCATTTATGTCAAGTTTATATGTAAATTATCCACAAGTGTTGTCATGTCACAATTACTATTTAAATTATGTTCATAATTAATGGTATACAAATTATATCATTTCATGCTATTAATCATTTGCATGATTATGAGCCAATCTATGCCATTACCATATAATTTAATGTTTTAACCCAATGTATCCCCCCTTATTCGTTCGCATAAATTACGTAAAACGTTGGGCTCGCAATTTAGCCTAACTCATAAACAAAAGGGAAAAGTAAAGGGACATATAACATTCCAACAGCATAAAATAGTATAGATCAACTAAGCATGTGTGATATAAATTTGGCATAGTACTACACAAATATAATTAAGCATGTAAATGTGAACTTGCATTTGAGTTGGGCCAAATTTACATAGATCTAAACATCTAAGCCTATAGATCTAGATATATAAGTCTATATGAACATGACTTAGCTTATGAACTTGCGTACAACATATCATAAAAGAATCACCAAATATATATGCAACATGATAGGTTCATCACCAAATTAATATACAACATGATAGGTTCATCATCAAATCAATATACAACATGATAGATTCATCACCAAATTAACATACAACCTGATAGGTTCATCACCATATAAACATACAACATGATAAATTGTATCAATCACAATAGCCACGTAGGCATAGGTAATTTCAGAATCGTTTCAGGGATAAACATGAATCAGAATACGATTATCTTACAACTAGGCAAAGTTCTAGTTTCTTTCATTACAAGTCATGACTTCTATTTGTTCAAATCTAAAGAATAACTGAACTTACAAACAAAAGAACAAATCTTATTTTCTGGGATCTGATTTCTGAAACTGAAAAGCTATCCTTTAATGTAGACTACTAATTCTCTAGTTTTGATTTGATTTGGGACTTCCTAACTTGCTTTCTAGTTTAGAGAAAAATGGAGGCTACGCTAGTTTGTCCATGACATCATGACGGCTTCAGAGAGCAATTTTATGAGGTTTTAGGGTTGGGGTTGTTTATATAGAAGTTTAGATTAACGAGAGTCGTTAGATCATCCTAGGAGAAATCAGAGCCATCCAGACTAAATAGAGCCAATCAGAAGTCGCCACATATGCCCTAATGACTTAGAAAACATCACTGGACAAAACAATCCAGATCTGGCCGAGGGGGTTGACCGCTACAGGGGGGTCGACACCCCAGTTGACACTCCTCTTGGGGTGTCGACACCTATGTCGACCCCCTAGGGGGAGTCGACCCCTATAGGTGGGAATTTTCCCGCCTAGCCGCTTCTCTCGTAATTTTTGAATTTGAACTGCTTTTTAATTTAATTATTATTTATATTTAATTTCCGATTAAACTTGAAATCTTCTGAACTCCGTAACTTCTTCATACGGAGTCCGATTCACACAAACTCAGACTCTATCTCAAGCAGAATTCCAAGACGAACGCAATGGCATAACCCTTTTCCCTTAGTTCTTCTTTTAAAGATTAATTATTCTTCAATTATCTCTTATGTCCCGTTATAAAATTACGGGGTGTTACACATCGTAGGATCCATAAGTCTATTTTGGGTAATTGTTTGTGCACTGGCATTCGTGTGGAGTAAACATGTTCCGTGTTACACGACGTGATTTCGTGATATACCTTATTTAAAAATATGTTAAGAATAACTATATGGTTTCTCATACCAATCTCTTGACCGACTCATAATATATTTTTCCATTGCAAACTCGAATGTCCATTATTTCCACACGACCAGCCGGGTTGTTTGTTTTGCAAATATTTTGAGTAGGATTATGGATTGAAGCTTAAAGCTATGTCCAGAGCATCGATAGGTCTTCGACTGGTAATTTTGTATTTTCGTTGTGCATTATAATCATTATATTCTATGTTTATTTTGTATTCTGATATTTTTGTACTCTGATGTAACATTGTAACAATGTTATGGAAAAGTTTTTTGTTTCTATCTAACGTGTTGTATGCCCCAAGTTAACGGTTCGTGAATTTCTGCCGTTTTGGATCAGACTGGTGTGGCTTATAGTCGATTTGAAAGGTGGGGAATTTCGGGGCATTACACTAATATCAATGGATACTCCAACCAACGGAGCACCAACGTAGCTACGATTTTCAATTTTCAATGGACACTCTCAACGAGCGCTAACGCAACCCCTCTCATTAGGAACTGTTATTTTTAAAGGAAGGTACTTCCCACATCATCATTTCGAAAACTTACATATTATATGTATAGTACTTCATTTCACATTTCGCATATATCGCACTGACATAAGTATCAATTTACAAAAGATTTTCTTTACAAATCACGTTTTTCCAACATATCATTCTCATATAAATTCTATTATATATAAGATTTTTATTTCAATCAATTATCTTCCAAACCAATGGTTTTCGAATTAATCTCGTACTTATATAGGTCATATAGATTTCAAACATTTCATATCACAATATTCATAAGTCAATAAATCTTCAAATTTACATTTCAATATCAATTTAAATAAATTTCAAATCGATTTGGGTATTTGATGTCATTTCAAAATTTTATATTCACATTTACGAATCGATTCATTATCAAATATTCACAATTAAATGGGGTTTCACATTTGATTATCGATTTTCAATCGAATCTTTATATTCAATCATTTTGGATCTTAAATTATTCGAATTTGATATATATAATTTTATTAAAAAATTAAGTTACATACAAAGTAGATTGGAAAAAATAATAGCTTGATATAAAATAGGTTAAATAAATAAATATATATTTTTGGAAAACTAGTTCGAATAATTAGTTAAGTCTGAAAATGGGTTTGACATAAATAGATAGGTTTTGTAAAATGACTAACTTAATAAAAATGAATTTGATAAAAAAAGGTTCGGTAAATAAATGAGATAGATTCGGAAAACTAAATTTGAATAAATTAAATAGATTTTGAAAAAATGTTTGCAATCAAAAATAATTATAAGCAAATGGTTGAAATAAGATTGATAAAGATAATGTTAATTTGAATAAAATAATTGTATGATAAATAGTTTGATTTCCAAAATAACCCAATCTGAATCAATTATCCATGATTCAAAATTTAGTAAATGTCGGTTTCGTTTTGAAATTAAACTTAATTTAGTTTCAGACCCAATTCGGTTACATTTCAAATTAAACCGGAGGTTCAAATTAGATTACATCTCGAGTTTCCTATTTAAATCTTCAATTTCAATTTAAACCTCAATTTTGATTACATTCCAAATTGAACTAGCTGTTCGAAATTTCTATTCATATTTAATTTCTTTTGAGCTTATAAGGATGTAATTCAAAATTTTAAATTCCATTTGAGATGATCGAATTTGTTCAAATAGTCGAAAAATTCAATTTTTAATCAATCATTGGGAATTCAAACTCAGTTGTTAATTTGAGATATATTTTACTCGAGATGTACAAATTGGACTGTCCTAATATATAGGATTATATCGCTAAGCCCAAACTCATGATACAATTCTAGTCTTATTTCAATCATCCAAAATATATTCATATATGGATATTCAAAAATATTTCAGAAATTAAATTCACTTTATCGAACAAATAAGTAGTAAAGCTACCTATACTGGTCTCCCCCACTTTGAAACTCGATAATGAATCCCGACAACAACAAAATTTATCATCGAAATTATTTTCTATCAACAAAGTGGGTTCGCTATTCATATATTTCCTTTCGGAAACATTTTTGATAATCATTTTAAAACACATTTTTTCCAAAATTACTCGCATAAATTACTAGTATATTTAAATAACCTAAAACATTTCCATTTCAAACATTTGAAATCAATTTCAAAAATGTCCTGAATCAATTTCTCAAATTTTATTCAAACAATCTCTTCACTTTTAACTGAGTCAATATGTCATTTTATTTCATGATATATATTTTGGTATTTCATCAATGGTTTAACATCTGTAATTTATTAATCCGAGTATCAGTTATCACCCATTGGTATATCTTAAATATACTACAATAAAGACAAGCATAGATTTACCTTTGCAAATATATTCTTCGAAAATTCGTAACTTTCGTTATATTTAAAATCGGTGTTTTTTATATGAAACTTATATATTAAAAATTATTTGTTGGAATTCAAAAACAATCGTTTTTCAAAACCATTTAGAGATTTCAAAATACTTAACTCAATATTAGGTTTGTTAATCATGCTCATACTGTATTACTAACCAATTTACAAAAAATAACTTGATTTAGACAAATTAGTTGTTACACTATACTTATATTTCCAAATAATTTACAAAACATAAACTTACTTATGAAGGCTTATTTAGATTCCTATTCAATTCAAATGGTATTTTGTTTGATATACAAACTCACTTAGGTCTCATTTACTTCCAAAAGTTTATTTGGTTTCAATATTTTTTTACATATATACTCAAATTTATTTCAAATTATTTCTCATCGTAAAAGTTCAAAACACTTATATCTCAAATTAACTTATATTCCAAAATATTTTATGTTTCATGTCAATTTATACTTCTGAACATTCTATATTTCCAAATACTTCTATACACTCTATATTTTAAACATACTTTATTTCAAATTAATTTATATTCCTAAAATACTTAATACTTTAAATCTAAATTATTTTCAAATATCTTCAAACAGATCTATTTCCCAAAAATTCTTTATACCAAATTACTTTATTTTCGAATTGATTTACAATTCTAAATAAATTATATTTTCAAATTAATATACACTTCAAAAGAACATTATAATTTCAAATCCAAAATATTTTTTTCAATTTAATTTATGCTAAAAAAATACTTAAATTTTAAAAATACATTGTCCCTAGAGATTCTGGTGATAATTGTTACTAAACCCCGAAAGTTAAGCTTTAAATAAACCAAAGCTCTGATACCAACTGTAACGACCTACTATTTCGACCGCTTCAAATCGGTAATTAAACTAACTCAAACCGTTCAAAATGACATATTGTTATTGCTTATGAGGCTTAACCAGAATCAGACACAAAATCATAGAATATAATTTCTTGCAGTGGAATAATTTTTTGTGCAACAATAATTTACACGATGAAAAAAACACAGCTTTAAAATAAAATAAATTATACAAATTTTACATTTTCGTCAAATAAATGTGTGCGCATCTTCACGTATCTCTAAATGTGATAGCTGAAATTTTTAATCTGCAACACTCGGTCTGACTCGAGCATTTATGCAACACACAAAAACACTCGAGTCAGGATTTATTCAAGTAAATCAACTTCAATAAAACACTAAAATATAATAGTTAATCCTAACAGAATTTAAAGTTTACTAAGTACATGATTCAAGCCTTATTTTTCTCTATCAATAAAAGTGTTGCATGTATTACTTTCAGTAAAGCATAACAAAGTTATTAGACATGATTTAACCCAAATATTCATAGTCAACGCATGCATTTTCAAGTCACAGAAATATATATATTTACTTCGAAACAAAAGTATAAGTAGAGACAATGCATGTTGTCTATTCCAGTAGGCACACTAAATATGGCATGAAAATAACAAGCCAGCAATTGTCTAAATCAAATATGAACAAACGTGTTCAAGTTTATAAACAAGATAGGGTAGCACATAACATGGTTCGGTTTCAGGGTAGCATATATAACCGAGCATGTATCCTTATTAAAACAATCATGTATAAATCAAAGTGTTTCTTAGTGTTTAAAAAAGGTATAAATCATAGGACAATGCACTGAAGGTTAAAATATGTATCAACATCCACATTTAAGCACAATCATAGCACGGCAAAACAAAAATGTAGCAGACAACAACAATTTGAATTTGCTATTACATTTTAGTTTAAATCAATGTCAAATTTTTTGAATAAAATTAATCATGAGATAAACTCACCTTTACTTGGCAGCATTCGCTGAAGCGGTGGAGATTTCGGTGGCAGAGGAGAAGTCGTGGTGTTGCTGGGTGGTTGGTGAGGAACAATTGGCCACATGATTCATTTCATTTTCGCAGATCTTGTTCTTTTTTTAAGAAGTTACATGAATGAAATAAGGTAGGGAACGAGAGTTGTTTCTGCATAGAGATGAACTAAAGAAAAGTGATGGTCTTATTCAATAAATAAGTGTAGGGAGAAGGTGAGGAAACCAGTGGTTACGTTTCTTTTATTTATTATTCTTTTATTACACATGGAAGCTAAGGGTTTAAGAAGCACGTTACATTTCCTTTTTGCCTTCCAGGCGTAGATTTTACGGCATATTATTTTTATATTCCTTCTTTTTGCATGAATATAAATATACAAACATGGAGTTGGTTTGTTTTTGGAGAGAAATAATGTAACGACCTGGATTTTTGACCGTTCAAATCGACAATAAACCACACATATTGACCCAAACAAATCACCAACACATGTAGTTATTGGGAAAAAGAAGAAAGAAGAGAAAAACATTCACAGAATCTCCAAGTGGAAGGACAACATAAAATAACGAATAAATATTCAAAAGCATTTAAAACATATACATTTGAGTTACACTTCTTTCAGTCATCAGAGTTACACTAGTACAAGTACATACAGTAATGCAACGGAATCAAAATGCAACGGGAAATATGTATATATATGTAATAGGTAAATACCAAATCTTCGTCTTCGCTCTCCAAGGCAGAGAGATCTTCCCCAACTGCAAACTTCTGCTGACCCGACCGTACTGCATAAAAAGAAAACACAACAAACACTCGGATCAGCACTAAATCATTCTCATATTAGTCAAATTAAAATAAGAAATAACACGAGTGTCATGGATGCAATAACTCACGAGATGTTGCGGGATTTTTCCATCTCTCAAGGATACGTTAAGCTAATACATACATAGTATAATAAGCTATTATGATTGTGTTTATTCAGTTAAGTAAATATCATAAAAATAGCGTAAGCAGGATTACATTTTTACCCTTATACCGTTTACAATACAATATTCTATACAGTACCGTAAATCCACCATAAACTGATGGAATCAGAAGGCACTCCATAGGTATGGTACAAATCAAAATCATATGGAGCTCGATAAGGATAAATATGACAAGGCACTCGAGGCAATACCCAGGGTAGGATTATACCAATTGCACTCCCAGATCGGTTGTAACGCATAGCAGCCATTACCGCCCACCTCGGAACACACTCCCAAATCAAAAAGGGCCCAAATCATCATCATAGTCATAGAAATAGTATTGGAGAAGTGCGTCCGATCAGAGGTGCTACCTCAATTAGTCACGGTATAGCTCCTGTTTTAGTCATTTCAATTATGACCCGAAGGTCAAGGCCATTTCGTCATCATTCGCCTTCTTAGTCCAGTCATCGCCTCCAAGTCATCATACTCCGTACCAGATACTTCATCACGTGCACAGTTGTTAAAGTGGTATCGGCACTAACAGAGATTATGCCACTTACCGACTCCGGTTTCTTTAACAACCAACGCTTACATTTTTCACATCAGTCGGTTCTTTTACTTTTCACAAAGGTTCACTTCCATATCCAAAATATCATGTTTGTTCCGAACTCATTTATATTCAAATAGAATATAATTCCATATCAAAATATCATAATCATTCCAAAATCGATTATATCCTAAACTAGAATATATTTCATTTTATGATATTATAATCCTACAATATTTCACAAAATCAATTTATATTCAAGCAGAATATACTTCATATGAAAGATTATAATTATTTCAATTTGATTTATGTTTGAAATCCATTCATATTCAAATAGAATATATATATATATATATTTCATTACAACTCATTTCAATCCCTTAGGAAATCCATTCATATTCGAGTAGAATATAACTTACATTTCCATATTAAAATCGATTTAAAATCGATTCATATTCAATAGAATATATTTTTTCTCAACTCCATTTGAACCAACAGTTTAAATCCAAACACTTTCCATTCGGAAGGAATTTACAATTCATAAAATATAATTTTGAAAAAAATAAAATAGATGCTTGTAAGAAAATATTTATATAAAATATAAATAATATAATAGTTAAAATAAGATAAGATAATTTAAACACTATTTATACACATAAATTTAAAGGTTCTAAATAGTTTTAAGTAATAAAATACAAGGAAGAATTTATTTATAATAAAATAATTTATATGTTAAGAGGTTACTAATAAATAACTTTTTTAGGAAGGAAATAGCTTATTTGTAAGTAAGTGGTGTATTTTACATATAATTTTTATAAAATAAATTTTAAACTGTAATTGTTTCTTTCTTCCGAATTTCCAATACTTGTATCTATAACCCAGTTTCAATAGGGTTTACATAGGTCTCATACTTATTTCAAACATCACCTTAACCAATCGTTCGATTTAAAGGATACAACCCATATTCGTACAAAAAATCGAAGTAATTCCAAATATACAACATCCATATACCGAATAACAGAACATTTCAGTATCAATATCAACTCAGTACCCAAATCAACCAATGCATCCATAACAACCATTTTATTCAAACAATGATATTAAATCATTTCACTGATAAACAAGTATCGGGATTTCTAACTAGAAATTAAATTGAATTTAAATAACTAATTATCGACTTTCATTTGCATGTTAACATACTTGCATGTCAATTTTATGCGACTATTCACAATCAATCACAACCATACAACCAAACTTATTTCATAATTTAATTTAATAACTATGGGAACTATTCGGTCAGTTGTGAGCGATAAAATCACTCATCTTTGGGTCTTTAGTTGATTGAACGTCAAACCAAAGCCCAAAATTTTACACTCTCCAAACGCATCCAAACCAATCTCAGATCGTCCACAATTTCACCACGATTCTAACGCACCCAACCGCGTCCAAATCCGAGAAAACTGTAAAAGTTATTAAGGTTTTACCATTTGACTTTCAAAATATATAGATTAATACAAAAAATAACTCTCACCCAATCGAAGACCGACACGTCAGCACCGGTATTTCTTCCCGCTCACGCACAATCCGCTACAGTTGTCGTATCGTGAAAACGAACCCATCTTGCACCAACTTTGACCGCCAACAGTGGTGGCTACCGACCACGAAACTGAGCATGACCACCTCCATCGTGAAGATCATCAGAATCCGCACCCATAGGTACCCTCGCCCGCACCTTCGATGGCCTTCTCTTCGCTGGCGACAGGGATGAACGGAGGTCTTTTCTGCCCTTTGACGACCGAATTCCGGCTATACACTTGACCATAGGACCTCTAACCACTACTAACATGCTCGTATGAGTCTCCTCTACAAAACCCATATTCCTAAATCTCTGATTAAAGCCCAAATCAAAAACCCCTAAAATCCAGCTTAAGGTTTCGAATTTCAAAAACTTTGACTGTTGATTCCGGTAAATCCGCTTACTGCATGTTGGAATAGAGGGTACCCATAGCTTCGTATCATCGAGGCCTTCGATTCGATATATAATTTGCTATGGTTTGAGGAGATTTGAATTTGAAGTTAGGTTTTTTATTTTGAGCTAGGTTTAGAAATTGATTTTCTGCCATGGAAGAAAAAGAATAGGCAGATGAAAATATACATGAAGTGAGAAATGGCTAATGGGGTTAAAGGAATTTTATTTATATATACGTATAGATGGTCCAGTGTGAGAAATAAATAATTATCTTATTACATTGATTCCTTTCATGTTTTATCCCGTTCAATCAATCGACAAGTCCGATTGTAAAGCAATTTGAGACTCTACAATAATTCACCGTTCCAGATCCAATGAAACTGGTTTCGTCAGATTCCGAGACGGTCATCGAAACAATTAAATTTCATAGTACATTAATTAATAAAATAATCAAAAATTCATTTAACTGTTTTAATTCAATTTAAATATTTGTTAAATTTCATTTCAATTCAATTACAACTTAAATAAATTTTATAAATTGATTTCACAAATTCTAGTTTCCCATATTTGATTATTTCGAATAATTAACTTAGAATTGCAATTACAAATGGATGAATTCCCTTTATCTTCAATTATTCTAATATTAAATTCAGAATCCCAACACTTACCAAATTAAATTAAAATTCCAATTTTAAATCAGACAACTCAAATTTATTTAAATATTAAATTCTAAATTTTAGCTTTTCTAAATATAAGCTAAATTAAAATTAAAATTTATATATATATATTCTATTCAAATAATTATTATTATCAAAAACAACAAGGTTCACATTTTAACCATTATCGTTCACTAAAATGTTTTCGTCCTCGAAAAGAGAACGAAATAAGGTATTGAGCACATATATACTTCCAAATCCAAACTTATAGAATAGCCTTTATAAAATAAGTTTTCGAGTTGAAAAATCTGATAAATTTTCTAACTCCCAAAATCGTAGAAAATTTCGGCAGCACCTCCTCTGTACGGAGAGGTCCGGAAAAATCATAATACATATATAAATCTAAATATACAACTCATCGCATGACGAGGCATTCCAATAATGGGGAAAACAATATATGTATAATCACAAATCCATATAACACAAGTACGTACCTTCTTTAGTGTTATTTGCAAATTTATTTATCTTAGCCCTTTAATATTTGGCGCAAGAGAGCTCCAAAGCATAGCGTGGCTTCCTTACACCTGCTATATACTCACATACACATAAGAATTAAACATATATACCATACATAGCAAATGTATATAACTTACACGACATACACTATGCCATAGATAGCCTACGGCAACCCCAAAGAAATGATGCAGTAGGTGCCAAAAAGTGTTGGTATAGGTAAAAAATGATCTATGGCAACACTTTTTTGGGGTTGCCTTTTGCCGCGTTGCCTTAGAGTCAAAGGCAGCGCATTTGCGAACCTAAGGCAACATCATCATAGGTGTTTCCACATGTACTAAATTTACAAAAATGTGGGGTCCACTAAATTCTGTAACTCGAGTTCACATAATCCTGTTGTGGTTGTTGCCTGGGTTCACAGAATCATGTTGTGGGACCCACATGCATTAATTTATGCAACACTTTGACCATCCAATGGCAACACCATATCATAACAATGGCAACAGTTCACATTACATACATCAACATTATAGAGGAGCTATGGCAACATTAAATCACATACTGCAACATTACAGAATTTAACATCACACTGATCAATTAAACTACTGATTATCTCGGATTCACAAGAGACACAAATATTAGTACCTACAAACGTAGCCAGAAAAATCATGTTCACATAGCATACTTACAAACACAGCTAGTACGTACTAAATATCAATTCATGTTCACTGCAGTTGCACACAAAGATCCCCCATATCATGACTAAGAGCGCGAGCCTCCACTATGTTCACTGCTTTCAGTTTCAGTGCCTTCACTGCAAACTGTCGCACAAAAATCCCCAATATCAATGTGCATGTGCAGGTTTGCTTCACCCAATTTCTTCAGCATCCTTGTCAAGTTCTCTTGAACTTTTTCATCCAACTTTGCATCAAATTCACTTTGGACCATCTTATTCACCTTTGCTTCGACTTCGTCGGCTATATCTTCCCTTATCTTCGTTGCCAGCTCCTGTATGTATGTGCCTGTTGTTGGAGCAGCTTTTGAAACTTTTGGAGACATGGTGTGGCGTCCTATAAGCCATGATGGACCGTGCGACTTTCCATCAGAAACAAGTTCATGAACAACTCCATCATTACTTCCTTCACCAATTGCTTTTTCAATCTTCTCCTGCAAAATAAAGCAGTTCTAAAATGTGACATTAAATAAAATTAACAATTTTTAAACAAGTTTCTTAAACAAGAATTGTGGCATATACACATTGAAACCTAAAGTAAAAGATCACACCCATTGCTTTGATCGATCCTGCTATCTGTTTCAACAAAGTAGGATCTAATTCTATAATAATGATGATCATGTGCAAAATGAAGCATTATTTTTGACACCTGATTCAAGAGAAAATAAAAATCCTTACAATTCTATAGTTCATTATTGAAGCATCAGTCTTTTACACCTTTCCTTCTTTTCGCTTGCGAGTTTTAACATAAAGTTCTCCATCAGATTCCTTGGACTGATACAAAAAACATTAGTTTATTCACAAGTTAAACAAGGATACTGCATTCGAGTTAAACAAGCATACCTCCATATGACCTATATTGTTAAACTAGCCAACCATAAAAATAAGCAAAATACATACCATTTTATGTCGAATTTGGGAAAAAAGTTTTGGACCAGCAGTGTGTGTGTGTGTTAGTATACGATTTCCGATTTGCAGAATTTGTAAGGGCCTTAGACTACAAAACAACATGAAATAAATATGATTATCTGACTGATTTGAATGAATAAAAAGGGGAAAAAATTCTGTGATAAAACTTAAAATTATACCTGAACTTTTTCATCTCCCCAATACTGCAAGAGTACTTTGAAATCCTGAAGTGGAATGTCATCCGGCCTATTTTCAAGCCTCTCTTCATCAGTTTCATAAGCCGTATAGTGTGCCTTTTTAGTAAGACTTTTGTACCCCCTCCAAGCATCACGAATTGACCTCAAAGCCCAATATTCACATTCATTCGGAATAATATACCGTTGCTTAAATAGAAATCAAACATTAAAAAGAACAGTCATGCTACTTTTGTGACAAGTTTCATGTGTTTAAGTAAAATTTAGCTAAGTTTGCAAATTACCTTCACATAGCTCCACAATCTGTCTTTCAAACTTGCAGGAACATCAAAACAAGACTTGTAAGTAAGTGGAACACTCCTCTTCAGTGTTCCTAAAAAAAAGCTCAGTTCAGTCATTACTTGGTCATCGTCTGAAATAGATTGGTCCCGATCATTCATTTGGATTACAACTCTTTTGTCATATGGCCTTGAATGAACTTTATCCACCTTTGTTTTTCCCCTGAGCCTTCTGGGAGTTCCGACTACCGTTACAAAGTACATACAATAGTAATGAGAAGGCTAGGCAAAACATAAATGAGAACTTAAGCTATTAAAATCATAACTCAATCAAATACTACCTTCATCTTCTGCTACTTCATCGTCTTCGTTTTCAATATTTGTCGAGACATTTCCGACAACATCCTTATTCTTTACACTTCCACTACTGTTAATCTTCTGGCGTTCTCGCATAGCCAAATAAGCAACCATTGTTCCTATCCCTTCATTGTGTGGTAACTCAATGCTACATGGACCATCAGATTGCGTACGAACTGGTACTTCCCCTGCCTTTGGAGTTGCATTATTATCAGTTGCAGATTCAACATTGGCTCGTGAACGGGTTGTTTGTCCAGACTGAGACTTTGTAACCCTATCTTTTTTGGTTCTCTAAAACACACACACAAAAACAATTAAAAAAAATGAAGCTAGTCTATGATTACCAACATAAAATTAAATCTTCAGCTTTAATGCACCTTTGCCTAATTTTTTTAAGTATCATCTTCAAATTCTGGAACATAATCTTCGCTTTCCTCATCAAGCATCTTTGATTTTGCTTTATTTTTTCCAAATTTATTTCTCATTCTAGAAACTAATTAGGCATCCAAGATTTTCAAAAACACTACTCTTCTCTAAGACATTTTTGTCTATCTCCCTTTCGTACTCTGTAAGCGGTGGAGGTGGCGGAGGTGATAGATCATCATTCTGAAAGTAATTAAACAAGACATTATTGTAAATATTAGCAAAATATGTAGATCATATATTAGAAGATCAGATTGTAGTCTTCTTACTAGAAACTCATTTTCATCTGTATTCTCCTCATCATCATGTGGAGAATTATTGAAATCCAATTTACTCTTGACACCTGCGGAGTTGATATTCAAAGTTGCATTGCTTACTTCAGTTGGATTTTCCTTCTCTGGTAACTTCATCGAACTACTGAATCTAGTTGACTTCTTGCTGACCCCCTTTTTCTTCTTCATGTGTGGACTCACAACGGTTTTGCTTGTCACCTCTGGATTGCTCGTAACTGGATTATTAAGCCGTGCCAACTTTCTAGCAGTAAAGACTTGATCTGTCTGCTTGTTGTTTATAGGTGGACTCACAGCAGCTTCGCAGATCATTTGGGAATTGTTTAGCCGTGTCGACTTTCTAGGAGTAAAGACTTGATCGGTCTGCTGCTTCTTTTTGGCTACCTGTTGTAGATGGTGAGCGGTGACAAACTGTCGTTTCTGTGATTTCGCAGCTGCAACATACAAGTTCTTTATTATTCTACTAATTGCACTAAAAATCAAACAAGTCCTAAATGAAAAACATATTTAGCAAAATGAACAAATTCATTAAAATAGTGCAAATGAGAAGTCATGTTTATACTTGGAAACAGATTCTTCCTCGGGCGTACGATGACATGTGATTGCATTTGTTTAATTGGCTCGGTACTATCCTCGATGACAATGTCGACATAAAAATCAATGTAATCACCATTATTTTTTATTTGCATCATAAACAACAGCTCTACATCATCGTCCACCAATTTCCACCTACTTGCTGGACCTTTCCATGCATATATTGCTCCAATTTCGGTGTACTCTAGTTCTTCCTTGACAAACTCCATCAGTACTATGTACGAAAACCTATCCAGATCAACATCCTTGACAATAGCCTCTTCTCCACCAACATATCCATTCTTCCCAAATTTTCCCTTGTGGTGGAACCTAAGATTTGCCTCCATCCTACACAAAATGGAGAATTTAACATTTAATTGAAATAATTACAAAATAAAATAAACCAACCACATTATAAAATAAAATAGCCACTTCACTAACATGTAATATAAGAAGAAACTGTAAAAAAGATACAAAAAAGAAGCCTCAAATATGATACATCAGTTACAGCATGTAATCAAGGCGGAAACAACATTTTCTTACTTAAATAGCATGCAGTTATTTTCCTTGAAACACCACAAATTTTGCAGTTATTTTCCTTTTCGTTTTTTGCCCAATATAGCATGCAGTCATTTGGACATGCATATATTCTTTGGTAATCGAGGCCTAAATTTACACACAAATAACATGCAACCATCTGAACTTATGTAGTTCTGCCCATATTTTTTTCTCGTTCATCACTAATTTACACACAAATAACATACACAAATATTGTTTGGCCATGACTATAAGGCAAAAAAACAGAATAATATCATATAAGCAGTGCTCAACATAAGTTTGTTACAAAAATAAACATAATAATAAAATCAGGAATATGATTACGCTAGAATACACAAGTAAATCTGTAAATTAGGCAACACAACTATCAAATTAGGAAATACTTGAAATATACATTGAGTAATACCTTAAGCAGCAGATTAAATCGAAGCCCTAACTGAAATTTGAGACCCAAACGAACCCCAATTGAAGACCTAATTAAAACACGGAAGCCCTAATTGAACTCGAACTTGTTGTAATCGAACCCCAATTAAGCTTGTAAACATGAACTTTTAGCCCTAATTGAAATTGCGAGTGAGAGTCTTTTAACAGATTGAGCGGTGCGTATTTTGTTAAGTTTTCAATTGAAATCCTAATTGAAAATTTGGCTAATTATTTTGCTGCTTTGTTTTTTGTTTTTGCTTCCCGCGTTAAAAATTATTTCATGTCACGCGGATTGCTAACGTGGACCGTTGGATCGTAATCACTCGGATTGATAAAATTAATCATGTGGCTACTGCAGCACCTTGGATTTTCCACGGTAACACTTTGAAGTGTGTGTTGCAATAGACAAAAAATAGCATACCTATAGTTACATTGTAGCTAGCAACACCTTCAATTTTCGTTGCTATAGGCCATTTATGGCATTGTGATACATTAAACATTTCAACTTTAAAACCATAATGTTAACGACAGGCCAGCAAACAAAATGAGGTTATCACCCTTTAAATGTTGAAATTTGACTAAAGCACATAGGCAAAAGTTGTTGCATTCTTTTCAGGATTTCCGAATTGCCCGGATTCATAGAATTCGGATAATCCATTCAAAATTTATGATTGTTTTAGTAAGAGCAAACGCTTCAGCCCACACAATGAAAAATGTAGGCCTGAAACCTAGTTTTTAACCATTTAAACAGCAAAATTTTGTCTAGAAAATTAAGAAAATTTCTTGTTTACATCTTGGGCTTTCCGAAATGTACAAGCACATCAAAATCCGACGCTCCTTTAGGAAGTTATGGTCAAAACAATATTGATATACACTTCAGTTTCTGAATTTTCAGCACATAGTACTACGACTAACAATTGGATTTCAACCTAGAAAACATGAAAATTTCAATATGGCTCTATTAATGAAAATTTTAGTTCAGTTTCTAAGGTTTCCAACAAGTCTGGAATCGTCGAATTCTGATCATCCCTTCAAAAGTTATGGTGATTTCACTTCAACTCATCTAATATTTCAGATTTTCTCATAAATGTTTGTTTATTTTATTTGAAGTTTCAAACTATTCGATTCCATAAATTTTGTAAATCTTCAATCCTTCAAATTTGTTATCACTTCCTTACTCGATTCGCAATCAATTTACTTACTCTATTATGGTATTCTTTCTATTCAATTTCCCGTTTCATGCCAAGCGTTAAATCCTAATTAAGACTTAGATTCATTTTAACTTTCCCAACTAAGTCGATTATATTAAATCATTAATTCATCAACATGTATCAATTTGCCAAATTTCCTATCTTGTTCTTTTCCTGAATACCTGATTCTCAACCGATCTTTATACGGTCTTCTAACTTAACTCTTATCGATTCACTTCACTTGACTCGACTAAATTTAGCCATATTTCATATTCCATTTGCTAATCCATTTACATCCATTTCCATTCTTAATGGTTTTATTTCCAGGATAGATTTTAAAATTCACTTCATGCCTATTTAATTTAAGCAAATTGGTCCGTTCACTAAAGCATCATGTTGTTATTGGGGATTTTAATCAAGTTTCAATCATAACCGCATTTCATTCTTTTATGTCAAATTTTAAATTGACTCAATAAAGTTTCTTAAGTTTCCTTCCATTCATCTCAATTCATCGATCTAAATTGAATCACATTTCAATCCAAATTCCAACGAATGTCCCATTTAACAAACTTAAACTTCATTTAAATTCCTAAGTCAATTCTCTTGGACTCAATTTAAATTTTCCCTATTCTCTCGTTCTTATTTTCACTTCACTTAAAGTTTATTCCTTTAAATCAATTTATTTATTCGACTCTCAAACCCTGAATTGAGTTAAGGACGATTCATACTCAAATTTATACTTATTTATCAAACCATTATTATTCGATTTCCTAAGTTAAATTTATTGAATTCAATTCATTTACTCAACTTAAACTTTTATTTCGTTCGACGGAAGTATTTACATTCCATCATTTTACTTTTCATACCCATATTTACACTCGACGTATTGTTTTAATCACATTTTTCCCATTTTAGTTTCTATGCCTTCATTTCACATATACCCTAATTTTCCATTTAATTTCTTCATTTTTAATTTATCAACCATTCATATTTTATTAACAACATACATTTCTTTCAGCCCTTCTCGACTAACTTAATATACTTATAATTTAGCCAAGTTATGGGTTACTACTTTTATTACATGACCAAATTTGGAATATGTTTAAACCTATTTTCATTCATGCTTAAGCACTTCAACGACCATTTCTCTTCTTTTAATACTTAAGTAAATTTCCTGATTTCATAGTCAAAAGTCTAATAAGTCGAGTTACTTTAGTACTTAAATCTATATTATTAGTTAAGACGAACTTAAATACTTTGATTTCGGGTTTATATCTAAGTTTGAAATAACATATATGTTTATATTATTTTATTAGAAAACCATGCCATATAAAATTTTAAATCCAAATCTTTAGCTAACAAAGAACGTAGAAATTTCAATTCCGGTTTAATTTAAGTTCAACTTTAAATAACATATACTAATATTCTTATATAAAATTTATACCATATGGAATTAAATCCAAAATCCTGTGTCCATATGTTATAATAATCATTGAGTGGTCTCTCCCCCACTCAAACTCTTCAAAATAACATTGATAATGCATGCACTCACTACTAAGGCTATTTCTAAAGTCTAAGAAAGGACTACACACTTATTTCGTTTAAAACTATTTGAAATCGTTTCCATTTCGAAAATACCTACCTATAATACTATATTATTTCAAAAATCTTAGCAAATCTATTTTCAAAAGCACCAGAATCAAGTCTTCAAGTTCATTTCTATTTTAATCGCAAACTGTTTTGCAATCAATTATACTTAAAGGTATTATTTCATTTTCAAATATTTTCTAACCATTAAATTTTCCTTATTAGATTTATTACCTAATCAACCATAATAGGTAATAACTTAATATTACTACCTACTAATATCAAATGCATATTAACATAAAACCAATAATATATTTGATATATATAAAAGTGAATATTAGGCTCACGTCCCTATTTTGAAACTTAATTAGGCTCACATCCGGTCATAAACTTAATATAAATTAGGTCCCTGTTTTCAAAACTTATAAAATAATAATTAAAAAAATAAAAAAAATTCGTAAATTAGTAATAAAATAAATTATGCATTATACAAAAAATTCAGTTCAAAAAACAACAAAAATAATGTTAGAAAGAAGAAAACAGCAAAAAAACAGAAAAAACTGCAGTTAATTGCATAATATTATGCACCTTTTTAACTTTTTTGCATGAATATATGCAATTAACTGCAGTTCTTCCAGCGGATAGATTTAACTTAATATTTCAGTTCATTTTTATTTGCATCCAAATGTGCAAATTTCTCAAAAAAATGCACACATGTGTGCAACATTTTTATACGATAAAAGTAGGGACCTAATTTATATATAAAAAAAAAGATTTGAAAAATTTAAACCCGCCCCTTATTTTATTACTTCCGCCTTTTTTTATTTTTATTTTTAAAAAGTACGTTCCTTCGTAAAAAAAAATTCTAAAATATGGAAATAATTTCAGGATTCTACGGAAATAAAAAAAATAGTTGCATACATTTATGCAATTATTACTTATAATTGCATATATGTATGCAACTTTTCCGTAAGCTGTGTTCGGTTTGAAAATTTGAAACTAAACCTGCACAAATGTGTGCAAATATTTGGTATATTTGCACACATATAAGCATATTTTTGTATAAATAAAAATCAACGAAGATGTATGTAGTGAAAAATATGCACGGATGTATGCAGGAAAATGATATATGTGCATACTATTATGCATTTAACTGGAAATTTCGTTTTTTTCTGTTTTTTTTATTTTTGACGCCTTATTTGATGGTTTTTTGCTCTGAATTTTTTAGTGTTTACATGTTTTATTTAAATACGAATTTACGTGATTTTTTTATATTTTTTTTATGACTTTTCAAAAAATAGGGACCTAATTTACAATAAGTTTATGACCGGGTTTTTTTTTATATTTTGAAACTTAATAGGGACCTCTAAAAAACGCACCCTATATAAAATATAATCGAAAATCATATTACGTCGATCCATTCTGTTTGATTATTTAGAAATTCCTATTGATTCCATGGCGTCCCATGTATTGACTAGAATCTATAAATATTCAACAAAACAAGTCAACACAATGTAAAATCATTTTATATCAAAATACAAGCATGCTCTCTCATACATCACTCAAACTCATTCTAGGGCATTACTAACCCTATCTATAATGAGCTGATTCCCAGACAGAACCAAGGTTATCGCTAACCAAAGCTATGATACCAACTTGTAAAGACTTGGATTTTTGACCGTTCAAATCGACAATAAACCACACATGTCGACCCAAATGAATCACCAACGCAGGTAGTTGTTGGAAAAAAGAAGAAAAGAAGAAAGAAGAAAGAAGAGAAACATTTACATAATCTCACAGCAGAAGGACAACATATAATAAAGAATAAATATTCAAAAGCATTTAAAACAAATACATTTGAGTTACACTTCTTTCAGTCATCAGAATTACACTAGTACAAGTATGTACAGTAATGCAGTGGAAACAAATTGCAGTGGGAAATGTCTATATATATAACGGGTAAATACCAAATCTTCGTCTTCGCTCTCCAAGGCAGAGTGATCTTCGCCAACTACAAACTTCTGCTGACCCTAGCGTATTGCATAAAAAGAAAACATAACAAACACTCGAATCAGCACTAAATCATTCTCATATTAGTCAAATTAAAATACGAAATAACATGAAAGTCATGGATGTGATAACTCAAGAGATGTTACGGGATTTTTCCATCTCCCAAGGATCCGTTAAACTAATACATACATAGTATAATACGCTATTATGATAGTATTTATTCGGTAAAGTAAATATTATAAAAATAGCGTAAATGGGATTACATTTTTACCCTTGCACCGTTTATAATAGCTTATTCTACACAGTACCGTAAACCCACCATTAATCGATGGCATCGGATGGCACTCCATAGTTATGGTACAAATCAAAATCGTATGGGGCTTGATAAGGATAAATATGACAAGGCACTCGAGGCAATACCTAGGGTAGGATTATACCAATTGCACTCCCGGACCGGTGGTAACGCATAGCAGCCACTACCGCCCACCTCGAAACACACTCCCAAATCAAAAAGGGCCCAAATCATCATCATAGTCATAGAAATAGTATAGGAGAAGTGCATCCGATCAAAGGTGCTACCTCAATTAGTCACGGTATAGCTCCGGTTTTAGTCATTTCAATTATGACCCAATAGTCATGGCCATTTCGTCATCATTCGCCTTCTCAGTCCACTCATCACCTCCAAGTCATCATGCTTCGTAACAGATACTTCATCACGTGCACAATTGTTAAAGTGGTATCGGCACTGACAGAGAGCATGCCACTTACTGACTCCGGTCTCTTTAACAACCAATGCTTACATTTTTCACATCGATCGGTTCTTTTACTTTTCACAAAGGGTCGCTTCCATATCCAAAATATCATGTTTGTTCCGAACCCATTTATATTCAAATAGAATATAATTCCATATCAAAATATTATAATCATTCCAAAATCGATTATATTCTAAACTAGAATATATTTCATTTCATTATATTATAATCCTACAATATTTCTCAAAATTGATTTATATTCGAGTAGAATATACTTCATATCGAAGATTATAATTATTTCAGTTCGATTTATGTTTGAAATCCACTCATATTCAAATAGAATATATATATTTCATTACAACTCATTTCAGTCCCTTAGGAAATCCATTCATATTTGAATAGAATATAACTTACATTTCCATATTAAAATCGGTTTAAAATCGATTCATATTCAATAGAATATATTTTATCTCAACTCCATTTGAACCAAAGGTTTAAATCCAAACACTTTCCATTCGGAAGAGATATACAATTCATAAAATATAATTTTGAAAAAATAAAAAAAATAAAATAAAATAGATGCTTATAATAAAATCTTTATATAAAATATATATAATATAATAGTTAAAATAAGATAAGATAATTTAAACACTATGTATATACATAAATTTAAAGGTTCTAAATAGTTTTAAGTAATAAAATATGTGGAAGAATTTATTTATAATAAAATAATTTATAGGTTAAGAGGTTTCTAATAAATAACTTTTTAATGGAGGAAATAACTTATTTGTAAGTAAGTGGTATATTTTACATATAATTTTTATAAGATAAATTTTAAACCGTAATTGTTTCTTTCTTCTGAATTTCCAATACTTCTATCTATAACCCAGTTTCAATAGGGTTTACATAGGTCTCATGCCTTGTTTCAAACATCACCTTAACCAACCATTCGATTTAAAGGATTCAACCCATATTCATACCAAAAATCAAAGTAATTCCAAATATTCTCAAATAACTTTCATTTCCAAAATTTAGTTCATAGAGAATTATAAATTTCACATCTTACCATAAATTTTGAAAACCCCAAGTCAAACTTAAAATTCCCATTTTTAAAATTCTCATATTTGTTTTGGATAATTCCCTTTCCAAATTCGTAATCATTCAAGGTTCAGGTTTTAAAGGAAAATAAAACTTATCGCAAATTGATACCTTTCCTTTAAATAAAATTTCTATCGAATAGAATTTCGAATATAAAAAAATCATTTAACCAACCGATGTCCATATATAATTTGTTATCCTATGGCCAAGTGATTTAAATTTCAATTCTTTGATATTTCAAAGATAGATATATATCATTTCACTCCAAACAGGTTAACAGATATTTATCATTTCAATCTGTGTTCTTAGTTCATTTAAATCAATTAATCCCGGTTTATTTGATGCCCGTAACATCTTGGGTGAAAAATGGGATTAATCGTCACAATAAACATACAACATCCATATACCGAATAATAGAACATTTCAGAATCAATATCAACTCAGTACCCAAATCAACCAATACATCCATCACAACCATTTTATTCAAACGGTGAATATTAAATCATTTCACTAGTTAACAAGTGTCGGGATTTCTAACTAGAAATTAAATTGAATTTAAATAACTAATTATCGACTTTCATTTGCATGTTAACACACTTGTATGTCAATTTTAAGCGACTATTCACAATCAATCACAATCATACGACCAAACTTGTTTCATAATTTAATTTAATAAATATGTAAACAATTCAATCAGTTGTGAGCGATAAAATCACTCACCTTTGGATCTTTCGTTAATCGAACGTCAAACCAAAACCAAAAAATTTACAGTCTCCAAACGCAGCCAAACCAGTCTCAAATCATCCGCAACTTCACCACGATTTTAAGGCACCCAACCGTGTCCAAATCCGAGTAAAAATGTGAGAATTATTAACATCTTACTATTTGAATTTCAAAATATATAGATTAATCAAAAAATAACTCCAACCCAATAGGAGACCGACACGTCAGCACTGATATTTCCTCCCACTCATGCACAATCCTCTACAGTACCCGTATTGTGAAAATCAACCCATCTTGCACTAACTTTGACCACCAACAGCGAGGGCTATCGACCATGAAACTGAGCAAGACCACCTCCATCGTGAAGATCATCGGAATCCGCACCAGTAGGTATCCTCACCCGCGCCTCCGGTGGCCTTCCCTTCGCCGGCGACAGAGAAGAATGGAGGGCTTTTCTTCCCTTTGATGACCGAATTTCGACTATACACTTGACGACCTCTAACCACCACCAACATGCTCGTATGAGTCTCCTCTACAAAACCCATAATCTGAAATCTCCGATTGAAGTCAAAATCAAAAACTCCTAAAATCGAGCTTAGGGTTTGGAATTTCAGAAATTTTGACCATTGATTCCGGTCAATCCGCTTACTACATGTTGAAATAGAGGGTACCTGTAGCTTTGTATCGTCGAGGCCTTCGATTCGATACATAACATGCTATGGTTTGAGGAGATTTGAATTTGAAGTTAGGATTTTTATTTTGAGCTAGGTTTAGTAATTGATTTTCTGCCATGGAAGAAAAAGAATAGGAAGATGAAAATATACGAGAAGTGAGAAATGGCTGATGGGGTTAAAGGAATTTTATTTATATATTTGTATAGATGGTCCAATTTGAGAAACAAACAATTATCTTATTACATTGATTCCTTTCATGTTTTATCCCGTACGATCAATTGGCAAGTTTGATTGTAACGCAATTTGAAACTCTATAATAATTCACCGTTCTGGATCCAATGAAACATGTTTCGTCGAATTCCGAGACAGTCATCGAAACAGTCATCGAAACAGTTAAATTTCACATAAATAAATTAATAAAATATTCAATAATTCATTTAACTGTTTTAGTTCAATTTAAATATTTATTAAGTTTCAATTCAATTACAACTTAAATAAATTTTATAAATTGATTTCACAAATTCTAGTTTCCCAAATTTGATTATTTTGAATAATTAACTTTGAATTGCAATTACAGATGGATGAATTCCCTTTATCTTCAATTATTCTAATATTAAATTCAAAATCCCAACACTTACCAAATTAAATTTAAATTCCAATTTTAAATTAGACAACTCAAATTTATTTAAATATTAAATTCCAAATTACACATTTCTAAATATAAGCTAAATTAAAATTAATTTTTTTATATATATCCTATTCAAATAATTATTATTCTCAAAATCAACAAGGTTCACATTTTAACCATTATCGTTCAATTTATTTATGCCAAATGTGAACTATAAATGTATGGAAATTATGGGTTGTTACAAATAATGAAGGTAAAAGGAGAAATAAAGGGATGTAAATTTAAGAAATAAAAGTACATAAACAAAATAAGATGCATGAAAACAGAACGAAGGGAAAGAAATTAATAGAACAAAGGGTAAAAATATAATAGAATTAAGGAAAGCAATGAATGTTGCATTAAGGAAAGAAAAAAGAGGGAAGGGCATTGAAACTGCTACAACTATATATGTTTCACAATTAATTAATTAATGAAGGTTTAAACATTTAATCCCTATTCCAAATTCCTAAAAGTTACATTTTGAATAGACATGGAATGTATTAAAGACAATAGCCAAAGATATATACATGTATGCTAACCAAATTTATTTCACGTAGAATCTACACATTGTTGCAAATCAAATGTAACTTATATATCATTGACACTCAGCTTCGTGATTCCTTTTTTTATTATTATTTGCACGAGAATGGCACTTACCAAATATTTAGTGTAATTAATAAGTGTCTCTACAAATTTAGTTTCATTTATTCAAATTCAAAGGGACAACATCAAGGAAGATATAGATTACTTTCAGACAAGTATAAATATAACAAACATCATCCTTTTTCATCCATTTTCGTCCTATTTTACAATTACAAACGTGAATTTCGGACAAACGAAATCCAATTTCAATAAACTGACTTTTAAATGTAACAAACGAAATCCAATTTCAACAAACGAAATCCAATTTCAAATTTTGACAACTTTTAAATTTTTACAAAATTCAAATTTAATCAAATTTGACACAAAACTGACTTTTTCAGAAAATTTAATATTTAATAGATTTGGAACGTCAATATATTCATTAATTCAAATAATATTTAAATTTAATTTTTTTTATAAGCTTACATAAATTTAATTTTTTTTAATAAACTTACATAAATTTAATTTACACAATTATGAACCAGTTAAACGGTTACATTTATATTTGACAATTGTTCAATTCAATTATTCGACATTAAATATTACTATTCGTCTACAAAATAAATTCATTTATTTTATTCAATTCCAAATAAAATGGAGTTTTTAAATATTAAAATTTAAAATTCAATTAAAATATTAATTTTAAACTTATTTAAAAATTCAGGTCGTTACAGAATGAAAAAGTACTACACATCATGAATGAGTTAAAAGATGACTATGAAGCTGTAACAACAGTTAATTTGCCATTACCCACTGTACCCGGCATAGACATTATGCACTCAACACTAATGGCTTATGAAGGAAGAATGGAGAAAAAGAAACTCAACATGGACATGTAAATAAATCTTGTCACACAATCATAGTCAAGGAACAAAAACTTCATGCAACAACCCAGATTTCCAACCGGTTAATTTTGAACATTTAAATAGTTTTAAATGTCATATTGGTGATATAAAAGGATATTCAAAAGGAATTTATTTATTAAAAACGACATTATAACATATAATTTAAAATTAAATTTAAAACAAGATCATAAGGTCGTGGTAGTTCGTAATATTATGTTTTGAACTTCAATTGGATATACATAATTCAACATAAGTCGGATTTCTTTGAAACAAGAAACATTCGAATCTATTGACTATATTTTTCTAATTAAAGTGGAAAATCGAGATTTCATCTTATGTATTGTGAGTTATGTCCAACTCAAAATTTCAGAAAGTCGTTATGGAATATGTTATAAATTATAACGATTTATTATATAAATATATTGCTTTTAAATAACCCGAGCGTCGTTTTAATTTGAAATATCGAGTTTAAAATCCAAATATGTTTATTTTGACGCTATATGATGTTCTATTCGGATATATATGATAATATGGATTTATTATAATTAAATTGAACTGTTTTGGAATTAATTAATATTTTAATCGATTTATTTAAGCCTTAAAAATAGTCTTTTTGCAAACGATATCCGTTTTCAACGAAATTAAATTCATTGGATCCATAAGATTAAATTATTATATGAAAATACATTTTATGGCGATTCGATACCATATATGACCATAATAGCCATAAACGCGCAACTAATTTATATAAATTTAATTAAATGAATTTATTTTGATTTGAAAGGAAGTTGTACGTAACTTAAGATAATGACTTAATTAAACTGCGAGACTAATTCCATTGAGCTCATATTGACCTTTAGAGTCAGGAAATGTATGATTCATTAATTTTGGAGACCAGGGAATTTGGTATCCAAAATAGCATCGTTTTACATGTAAAATATCATTCAGAAAGAATAGTCTCATAATGCGATGAAACTTGTGTCATTAGATCCATATTTGTAAGTCATTATAGAAGTTCGATTTTTGTGTCAATTGGACTTACCGATAGATCGTGGCTATAGTAAACGCCCAGATTTATCTAATCATTAAATTGATTTATTATGGAATTTAAGAATAGTCAATTTTCAAATGATCTTCGATCTCAACGAAATGAATTTTGTTAAATCCGTAATGATTAATTATTGTAAGATTTCCAACTTGGAGTCGATTGGATTTATTTTGATTATTGTGCGCGATATAAACACGTATTGATTTACATTGTGAAATAAAAAGGGAGTTTTACCAAACGATATCGGAATTTGATGAAACTAGTTCCATCGCATTCAGAATATTTAATTATCGTGAGATTTCAAGTTTCGTGCCATTCGGAATTGGTATGTAAGCATGCGAAAAATAAACGTAAACCAATTAGCGATTTTAATATTGAAAATTTCACTATTTTCCAAATGGAACCGGATTTCAATGAAATTAGTTCCGTTGAGTCTGAAATGTCAAACTATTACTGTATTTCTATTTTCATCATAAACAGATTTCGTATGGGATCACGCAAATTTGAGAACGTTGAATGCTAATGGAGATAGGCATTAATTCATAAAATTCAATAAAATAATATGATAAAATATTATTATATAACCCTGTAAATTAGGCCACCCATTTCGTTCACCATCCCTAAGCCCAAATCTCCTTCTCGCTCTCATTTCTATACCCAATTTTCTCGAGTCAAAAATGTTCGTATAGAAATAAATCTCAATTTTTATCCATTCGCCTTGTTTCTTCAGAGGTTCAACAATTGTTTCATCAGAGCTTCAACATCATAGGGTTTTTACAAGTTGCGATCACATTTTTTTGTAGCTCGAACCATAGAAGTCAACGACCTAGGGTTATCTGTTGGTGGAAATTGGATAGGTTTATGGAGAAAACGTTGATGGAGTAGGATTATTGAGTGATAGGCGCACTGATGGACGAGATTCAGTAAGATTTCATGATAATAAGGTTTGTTGTTTTCACTGTAATCGTGGGTTTTTGGGTTTCCAAGTAGCGACAGGGGTAACGTCGAGTTCGACATAGGGATGACCTGCGGATGGAGACTTTGGCGAGGAACGTAGTGGTAAAATCAGTTGTTAGAATCGTTGAGGATGGAAAGAGCAATAAATCGGTAAGTTTGGCAATGGTGTGACGCTCGATTTGAAAATATGGAGGGAACATGAACAATAATTGAGGTAGTAGCAGTGCTATTACTGCTACCAATACTGCTGATAATAGCAGTAACAACGGAAGGGGTTCTAGAAACTAGAGATAGGATGAACAAACTACTGCCAAAAGGATTGAACAAATTCTGCCGCATCCTTTGTTTTTCTTGTATGTTTTCTTTCAACAACACCTGTAACGTCTTTTCCATAATATGGCTTGCACTAGTGATGTTCAAGTCAGGCGACAGTGGAATGAGTGGGTAATCTCAGTATTGAGTTTCATTGAAGAATAGAAGAGAGGGAGAATGATCGAAGAGGACATTTGGCAGTGGCTATTTGAATTGAGCATGGGTTCGTACTATAGACGACATGAAAGAAGGGGATTGACAACGGAAATTTGGGTCAAGATTTTTAATAATTAATTTGGGTAATGATATATTAAGTGATTAAGTAATGACTTATTTTAATTTAAATCTTGTATAAATTGTATCTAATTCATTTGTAAATAGAATCGAAGGAAATTAGTCACGTTGGAATATTAGCGAAAACATCCACTTTATGTAACTAATGTGATCGAAAACTGAGCTACATGAATTTCATAGAAAATCAAACAGCCATTTGATTTTAAATGAAACAAAAGCAAAATCATCAACTGTGAAACTATGTATGTAAACTCACTAATTTTGTCCAGTTATAATTTTAGAATCGTATTTTTGAATTGATAAATGATGATTGAATGTTGTGTGATGGTTGTTTGGATGAATTGTTGATAAATTTGGTTGAAATGATTGAGATAGCTATATATATTAATCGTTTATTGAATATTGATTTACCATAATATCCCGTATTGGAATGAAGTTAATGTTATTTACGTTGACTAACATCTGTGGATGTAGGGAAACTGGTTGGTGGGATCCAACTGGATTCTTCAACATTTATATTACTGTTTTTAGTTATTTGTGATATATGATGTGATATATAATATGCGATTGATCATGTTGTATTTGAAAAACACTAGCCCTAGAATTTTGGTGTAACAACCCGGATTTTCAGAACCAATTTAAAATTTTTATTTTATCTATTTTGATGGATTTTGAATATTTAAAATGATTTATTTTAAATAATAACGACTAAAAACTTATTTAAATCAAAGATAGAACGTATAAATTTATTTTAATTATAAAACGAGCCTGAAATGGCGCGGTAGTTTGAAAATTCGATTTTAAATTTCAATAGAATGTATATAATTCATTTTAAATCAAAATTGGACGAAACAAGAAATATTTGAATCTGTTTAACAATATCTTTCTAACGGATGTGAAAATTATAAATTTCATTTTATAAATTGAAAGTCATGTCCAGTTTAAAATTGAAAATAGTCGCTATAGAATTTATATATATATATATTATATAATATATAGCCCTTAAAAATAGCCATGTTGCAAATGACCTCCGTTTTCGACGAAACCAATTTTTTTGGATCCGAAATGTCAAATTATTGCTAGATTCCAATTTTCATAATTTTTGGAATTAAAATATGAACGTGGTGAATTTAAACGTGTTTGGTAATATCAATTTGATACAAACGGCCTCCAAATTCAACGAAATTAGTTTTGTTAGGAACGTATCGTCAAAACATAGCTAGATTTATTTTTCTAGAATTTTTGAAATCTGTATGTGGCACCGGTACATTAAAATGTACATTCAAATCCAATATTGAATTTTTATATTTTAATTTTGAGAATAACCGACTGAAACAGTCGAATTTGTTTATAGGAAATATCCCACTGTGCTCGGAATGGCGGTGTTTGGCAGGGGCAACAGTCTTTGGGTTCGATTTGAAGTTCGAATTAAAAAGTAACTCTTTGGAAAATGAAATGGAATTAAATATATAAATTATATAGTACCTCCTCTCCTTTTCCTCCGGTTAACTTCAAATGAAAAAAAAGGGAAAAAAACCCAATCGATCCTCATCGCCTCCTCCTCCAGGCCCACCGTCACGCCGCCTTCCCCCTGACCGCCTCCCCCTCCGAACCCCCTCCGCTGCTACCTCGCCTCCTCCCTCTCTCCTCCTTCTCTAATTTAAAAACCTCCCCTAAATTGAACTGCCGCCACCACCGGGCCCGCCACCGCCTGGCCGCCGCTCCCCATGGCCAACAGCACCCCGGCACCGTCCACCCCCGCCACTACCTCCGACCGTGGGCCCCCTCCATATAATAATCCAATTTTTATATATTTTCAGTTTTGCAAATAATGCCCTGAGCTTCCACAGCCCATATCTCCCAAACCGAGCCACTATGGCCTAAACTCTACAATGCCAAAGTCGAAGAGCACGATTTTTTCCTCGATTTGAATATATGGAAGTCAGATTTTGGATTGTGGAGTTCTTCAGAAAACGCTTACAAAGTCTGCTATCCAAATACTGTCTTTTCGCAAATTCTGGCGAAATGGATCGTTTTCGAAAGAAAGTCCACTAGGTGAAAGTTATCCGGAATGGCGCGTTTAAGCTAGAAAAAAAGACGGCATGAAGACTGGAGCTCGTTTGCATATTCTGGAACCAGAACAACAAATCAGAGCGCCAGAAACAATGGCGGATTGGATCCCGATGTGAGAACATCTTGTCACTCAAATTATTTTACAGTTAAATATATCCTAGGTTGTAGACGGAGCTTCGTAGCTCCCGACACTATTTATTGTACAAACCATAGTTGTTTGTTTGAATTGAATTGTGGTGAAATTGGTTGTATTATGTTGAATGGATTGTATTGTGGTTTTGTGGTTTGGTTAATTATTGTGTATGGCGGGAGCCAGTATCAGGAGAGGGGTAATGCTAGACATTACTCCGCTTCTAATATTGCACCGTTATAATGCCAACATTTTCTAAAAAAATATTGTTCATTAAAAATATATTTTTTAATGTGTATACGAAATGTATAAAATACTCATGTGTTGAAAAATGTTTGAACAATAAAAATATTATTTTTATTGAATGTATGAACTATATAAAATAGTCAAGTGTTGAAATAAATATTTTATAGTTAAAATATAATTTTTAACGTATATATGAACGACATAAAATTCTCCTGAAAAGAAAATAAATATTCTTTTACAAATCGAACGACTTGTTTGTGTACACCCATTTAACTAACATGAATTGGGACGATAAATTTTACACATCATCCAACTGCACAAATAATATTAGTATTTGTTGGTTGAAACTCCACATGGGTATTGGATGATATTTAACGTACACTAATCCCAATTGTTTAGTTGTATGTCAATCGATTGGTTGACAGACTATTGTAAGCATTATTTATTTATTTATTTATTTATTTATATTTAATGCTTTATGTAGTTGTGTAATGCACTCTAGATGATAGTTGATCATATATCATTATTGTTGTGTACATATGATGTATGAAAACCATATAAATAACATTATATGGTAATTTATTGGGCCAGGTTCCATTTCAGGAATAACGAATATTTTGAAATAACGAATATTTTAAAATAATATTTAGTGAAGGATTAAAATGTGAATTTGATGTTTGATTTTGGATGGACACGAAAATATTGAAATGTGTGAAGCTGTGTTGATTAGTTATGCACCATTTTAACGTGAACGATTTTTATATCGATTTTATCCATTTTTATAATGAATATCGAAAAAGGAAATTATTTCAAAATATGATATTTTGAAAATATTATCATTTAAATATTATAATGATAAGGAGTATTCAATTTTGACTTCAAATTGAAATGAAAGTGGGAATCATTTTTAAAAAGAATTTATAAAATAAATTTTTGAATGAAATATATATTATATAATATATATATATATATATATATTAATGGCTTGAATAGAGCAAGCCGCGCTGCGACCATTCGCGAATTTCAACCATTGACTTCGAATTGACATTACGGGAGATCCGACTGTCGGATTCTCTAAAACCGAAACTGTTGGGTTCGTATCGAAAAGAGTTTTGCACTGAATATAAGAGACTTGTAATCTAATGGTTGGATTAGGAATTATGTCCAAATCAAATTTGGAAAACGTCGATATGGATGCAGTTTGGTGGCCGTTATTGGAAACCGAATGTACGGGACTTGATAAAATTATTAAAAATATTAATAATTCATGTAAAATCATAATTAATGATTTGGAAAGGATTTGGATGAAAAATTCCAATTTTGTAAAGATAAAGATATATTTTTATCAAAATGAACTAGTTATTAACCAGAAAGATAATCCAACGTTTTTAAATAAATAAGTTGGATTTGTGAATGGTTTTAATCTAACCAGAATTTCCCATTTATATTATTGGAATGGATTTGAATAGAAACCATCTCGGGATATTTCGATATTTAATTGCATGACTATACGGATATTGTGGAGGAATTTGGAAGATAGATATATACCTTTATTTCCCATACGATATGTGTTGGTTTCAGAATTTGATATTGAATATAAGCCGATATAATTTCTGTTTAGAGCCTTGTATTTAATATCAAATTGATTTTGGGTTTGTCGTGAATGGTGTCTTAAATAACATTGTTCGTAAACCCCGTCTGAAAAGAATAAATCTTTTAATTAAGATTATTAGAGTTTCTAGTTATATTTAGTAATTGAAATAAAATGGAATGTGAATTGGGTTTATTGTGAGCTGTGTTTTTAACGACATTCGTTCTTTAACCCGATTAACAGTGAAATGTGATTTGGAATATATAAATCTTTTATTAAGATTTAATGGAAATTTTCCAAAGTAAAGTTTTCCAGTTTAATATATTAAACTAGTGCATGACCCATTCTACACACATGGAAAGTTGTGGATTCCATGAATACGTGTAATATTGTTCAATTTTGTTTAATTTTTTTTGGGTATTTCTTCATGAACTTATAGCTTGTACCAAGTACATATGAAATACAACTGTTAGACCAAAAATTGGCTCTAACACCCAAATTAGATATGAATTCAACAAAATAGAATCAAAAAGCAAATAAGAACATGCAATTTATAGTGGTTCGGCGTTAACGGGCCTACGTCCACTTTGTTTTCTTTTATTTGATGATTTGAATATGAATACAGCAATGATTCTCTCCCAACCTCACAATTACAATGCATAAACTCACTCAAATCTCTCAAAAAGGGCTTTAAGAGATGATTTTGATCTGAATATGATTGTAGAATTCAGCTATGGAGGACGTATGGACTAAGAATTTGCCAAAAGATCCTTTCAAATGCCTCTAGGTGGTGTATTTATAGGTGAAAAATCTCCTCGAAGTGGCTCCGGTTCGGAATTGTGTGGCATCCATCCCTTGAGAGTCGGGTTCAGAGGCTCTAAGATGGCTACAGCGCATTGATTGAGCAGGAGATCGTGGGAGAAATGGTCAGATCTTGTCCGCGTCTTCAGGGGATATGCGCAGCAACGGCTACAGATTCAAAGGGAAAAGGGGTTCAGATCGGGGCCTCCGATCTGATCCAGTGATGCAACTCGCTGTCCCTTGATGCTGCTGACGTACTCATCCGATCAGACCCGATGGGATTGCTCGCTTTCTTCTGATGCCGCTGAAGTGTTCCTCCGATCCGATCCGCTGAAGCTACCTGTTATCCTTTGGTATTTCTGACGTATTACCGATTCAATCTGATGTAATGAGGCTACTGTGGTTTCTCTCCAATCCGATCTGATGTGGTCTCTGCGCTCTTGATCTTTATTCACCTCCTTCACTATCTTTCTCCGATCTGATCCGATTGGTGTCTTTCTCACTATTTACTCTTTGTGTAGCCTAGTTCACAAAGTAGGCTAATATTTTGCCCCCTCGAAGTACACTCTTATCTAAGATAAAGTGTCTTCGAAGCAGTTTACAAGACATCCTTTGAACCAGACACTACAACAAATATACCATATTAAAACAGTGCAAAAACATTGTAAAAAGTTTTTACAACGGTGGAGCCACCGTCGTGTATTAAGAAGTTGTAATATACTTATATCTATTACAACATTTCTGCACCATTGCAATACCATTGTGAATTAGGATATATTACAACTGTTACTCACCGTTGTAATAATCTTTACTACAACTTTTATTCCCCGTTGTTGTATATTATGTTATAACGTCAGAGCATATGTATGACAACTGGTGGTTACCGTTGTGACTTTCATAATATTACAACTTTTTCACACTGTTGTAAAATGTTTTATTACAACTTTATTTGCTGTTGTAACTTATATACACCTTACTAATATAAAGAATTCATATATATTAATAATAATATGATTCATATTTCAATGCAACAAATATAACTATACAGAATCATTCATATATATTAATTAACATAATATTCGATCAACATACGTATAGTACATCACCAACTAAACCCATCACAAAAAACATAACCATTTCAAAATACATACATCGATCTAACACAAAATATACATAAGAAAGAAGTTTTGTCCACAAAAGATACATAAGCATACCCTACGTGGCCGACGACCATCCATCCGTAAATGAGCATATAGTTTTCCCTGAGTACCGAGTGAGAAAATTAGACTGGAAATATGCTGAAAGAGGTAGCCAAAAGAATCAACGTGCCTGACGACCATCCATCCATAAATAATTCCCAACTACTCTCAAGATCTCGATCTGGATCTTAATTCAGAAACGATCCACTCCATCAAACGTCCGAAGCCTGTAGCCCCAAATCGGTCACTTGGTTTCACACCTGCATTAAAAAGCTTGCATTAGAAAGAGGCCTATAGAAAATAAACAATGTCGGCCATTTGGTTTCAGCAATCGAATGTTACATAAAGCATAGAAATACACAAAGGAGTGATGGACGTAGCATACATATAGCAAATGATAAACAATAAATAATTTGATAAAGTAAAACCAAATACTATAATTTGATATGTGAAGAAGAAGCCATGGCAGCAATTGCGAAAAAGCCACGCTAAAGGAAGCTGACACCATGTCCGTAAACACATCATCCGTTGATTCCCGCTTGGTGTTTGTATTTGGAATTACCGCCAACAAAGCCAAAAATAGTGCATATGCAGTAACCTGTAATATTCACAAATGCAAGAGTATCAATACTTAACATATCGTATGACTTAGATATCATGTACATGCATGGAAAGAAAACGCTACCAAATGCATATAAATAATCCCACTGATCGTCACCAAAGCTAAGTAAACCCATAGCTCTCTTTGGCAAAAGAAACTTATCACAAAACAATACATACACTTAAGTTGGAAAATTGCTAATAGTACAAATAAAATTTCAAATTTAAAGCAAATAATGAAATCAAACAAGGAAGAAAACAATACAAATAAATTTATAGCTACTGCACTACATGGAAAAACCTGCATACCGATTTTGCTAAGATACTTACACTTAAATTGGGCATACACTTAATATATTGCCACTAATTCAGTTTTTTTTTTTTTTTTTTTTTTTGAAATTCCATTCACAAAGGAAGATGGAATATGAAATCCAAGTTCAATTTTACCATTAGTTCTGATATGGAAACAAAAATTAGTCAAGTCAACCATCAAAAGAGAGCCAGTTAATTTCATCATTAATAAAGGATAAATATTTTGAACTATACATCAGGTTTGGAATGAAATTGAAACATTTAGCGACATAACCACTGACATGCTTGTTAATGTGTCTTACAGGAGGAAAAATGTTTAAAACACTAAACATAAAAAGTTAAAATTAAAATATAAAAATCAACCCACTCCTTTGTCAATTCCTAGATCCGCTCTTGTCTATTATCCGGATATGTGTTTATATTCCATGATTGTTATTTGAATATCACTCATGTTGGGTGACTGATAGAAGATGAGAATTGACCAAGTTTTGGTCTAACTAGGGATGAAAGGATATGGGTTTAAGTGTAGGTATTTTCATTTTACTTTCCTCAGTTCCTCCTTTCTACTGCCAGTACCAATTAATCTAATTAGTTAATTGCCCCTCGACCTATTTGGTTCATCAAGTATCATTCTCCCTACTTTCTAACATTATTTAATTAATTTACTTAATTAAATATTATAAATAATATCTAGTAAATTTATGATGTTATAGTACTCAATCGACTAATTATAAAAGAAAGTCCACCAAATATGAACAACAAAGTACATGCTTTTCGAAAATATGAATGTTCAGTAAAATATGCATGATCAGTCAATTGAAATATTTTCAATCAGTTGTCTTTAATTGGTTGAAAATATTTTCTAACAAACAGAACTACATAAAATTTCTTGTCTGTATAGACATCCCTTATAAATTGTTTACTTCTTTGATTTTTGAATTTCTTTGAATGCAGATGTGCGCACTCTTATGTGACATATCTAGAAGATTTTACCGGTATATCTAAGACCAGATACACCTGTTTGACTCAATGATCTGTATTTCGTTTCTTTTGTGCATTTACTGGCGACACATAGACGCTTATGATGTCATTGGTATGTTATCGCAACGTTCATTTGTGTATGGTTCATTGTGTGTAGTAGTTTGTTGACAACATGACTCCACCGATTGGTGGATATAGGGATACCCCATACGGGGTTCCCTGAATTCCACCAATCGGTGGATAGTGTTTGGTGACACCACAAATTGTGGAGTTAACAAACTCATTCGTTCATTGTCTAGCATCTAGCAACGATAAGACAACATACAGTATCTAAATAAATAGAAAAGCTCATTCATCACGTTACAAGCCACTTCCGTATGTTGAGGTGAATAAGGATAGCATGATTCGTAGATTTCGGAAGAGTAAATGATATGTCATATGCTCAATTACGTAACGTAATTATATAACCCAACTTTTATTGTAAATATGTCATAAGCTCTTGAAATTTGTTTACAGCAATCATAACACCAAAATGGATTAAGTCACGGCACAAACTGAATTCAACACATAATCAAAAATCAATCAACTATTTTATTCTAATTCTTATGAAATTATCTTACTTAAAATAAAGACTAATTGAAACTTAACATCGCAGCGGCAAGCAGGAACAACAAGAATGGATTTTCGCTACTTCACGACACAGTAGGTTCGAGCAATGCGAACTGGAAAACGCGGTGGAGCTTCAGGTTGATGGAGAGAGCTACGGCGTCGATCGGAACCGGTGGCATGGCTTCGATTAAAGAGGGAACGGTGCAAAAAGTGGTTCGGATTTGGCAGTGGAGGCGGAGCTTGCCAGGAAGGAAGCGGATTGCGTGCTACAGATGGGTGTGCGACTGCCTGGAATGGAGATGGCGGAAGACCCAAAGAGGATCGACAGACTACAATTTGATTTTTAGGTAAAAAAAAATTGGGAAAACTTAAATTTTGGGTAAGTGCTGAAGCAAAAAGGGGACGATGGAACCATGATTCGCGATAAAAGGAGGAATTGGGGATTTTGATTTTAACATATGGATGAGAAGTGAAGAGGTCGGCCGATAGAAGGTACTAGAAATACAAGACGCAAACTACAAGAGAGCCAAATTTTCAGTTTTACCGCCCTTAAGTTTCATTGTTTTGCATTTTACATGACCGTCAGTTTTCCATCGGTTACAATTAAAATTTCACCAAAATTTAGAGAATTAAAAATTATTATTTAGACTTAATAATAAAATTTTATATTAAATATAAATATAATATGAATTTCTTGAGAATTGACTTTTACTAAAATATAAAATGCTACTGATTAATAATAGTTATTATTAATTATTACCTATTTCTTCAAAGTTATAATTGAATTTCAACTATTAAAAGTTAATTATTATGTAAATATTATTGATTATATACTAATAAATATTTAATAGTAAATTTTAAAAAGTAACTATTATTTATTAATCATCAATTAAGCGTTTTTTATCTAATCTAATAGTAATTAATAGTAATTGGTATTAATTTGTTAATTTATTATTGAATATGAATTATTCTTAAATGTTAATATTACTAATTTTTAAATATAAGTTGTTATTAATATTTAATAGGTCTCTAATGAAAGAAATAGAAAAAAGAGTTACAAAAAATAAGTTTAAACAACTTTCTAATTTAACTATTAATTATCAGAAATTAATTAGTACATATTAGTTATTACAATAGACAAAAAAGAAAAGTTGTGATATATATGTTTATTACAACGGTGATTTTTTCACAGTTGTAAAAAACATTTATTACAACAGTGCGTTTTGCAAAGTTGTAAAAAAGCATTTATTACAACTGTGATTTTCGCACAGTTGTAAAATTAAAGTTGTAATATGGCGTTTTTGTTGTAGTGAGAATCATCGAATGATTTCCTTCGGTTTGGATTCCGATTCGGACGGGTTTCCTTCAGTGGCACATTCGAACAGATACACCAGTATTACTTTTCCATGGATCAATAGGCCATAGGGCCTTTGTGGGCTTGATTTCTAGTCCGAACGGGTTGGGTGAGACTGGGAATACGAGTGGTCACTACGATTTCATATAAGTATCCCCTCCGTCTCCCTCTTCCTCTTGCTATTTTATTGTCCTCTTCCAGCGAGATTTGCATCAAACCCTAAAACTTTAAAAACTCTGGAACTCTCTCGTTTTAATCTCCAAATCCAACATATAGGTAGTTTTATAATCTTGAATCTCATCTTTATAATTGCTTTTTTCTTAGATTCGCGATTTCCTTGAACGATTCCAGTGAGGTATTCAATAGATTCCGTCACCATGACCTCCTCCACTCCGCTATCGTCGTTCATGGCGTTAAATCTCTCTCGAGGCGGCGATGGAGGGGGTTAAGGTTCTTTGTTGAGTGTTCGAATGTAGCAGTGCTCGATTTCGGTTGGGATTCTTAACATAGGATTGAGCTTGACCCCAAAGAGGAGGAAAAAATGGAGAGGAGAGGTGCAGGGGATCGGTTCGGGTGACAAGACAAAGAGGAGGAAAAAAGGGAAAGGTGAAGTGCAGGGGATCAGTTCGGATGTCAAGACAGAGGAGAAAATGGGGTTTAACTGACCGGTTCGGGTCGATCTTGCAAGCCATGAGAAGAACAAGATTCACTAGACCGGACCGGATCGGAATGTGAAAGAAAGAAAGAGAGAAGCATGGTTGTTCAATCCGATCCGGACCATCCAAGTACTCACCTCTGAACCGATCCGACTTTGGTCACTGGGTACCAACTTTTGTCCCAGGCTAGCACAAGGCTTTCTTCTCGATCCGACTCTAGCGCGTGTATCTGAACCGAACCGAAAAACAGTCCAAGATTGCACATAAGACCTTACTCAGCTGGTTAAACCAATTCTTAATATAATCTTCAACTTAATGGACAGTTAGGATAGTGCCTTGCGAACATAAATAAATATCAAGAACCGATCTGAGCATTACCGCTTCCTTAGACCTTTGAATTATGCTTTCATGTATTTACTTTGCATCTCTGTCACACGTAGCACACGCTTTAGTTCACATACATACACGGGGGACACGGGCAACTTTACTCTAATCCTTGCCATTGTTTCTTCAATAGTCTAGCGATCATGGCCGAAAGACGTTCTTCTAGATTAGAAAAGAAGGTGGAAATGGAAGAAACTTCTGAGAAATATACTCTCGATAACATATCTTCTCCTTCAGACCCTGAATGGTATGACGAGGGCTCAGATTATGAAATAGGAACGCATAACAACGAAACACCTTCGGACAACGAAATTTCTCTGGGCTACGAGGAGGAAGGAGGGATTGGAGATTACCGAGCTCCTGACGAATTCGAGTCTACCATTATCATGGAATAACCCATAGACTCTGTTGAATCAACGATGGACGATGATAGACTTGCTCGCATATGTCTAAAGCACGGTATATTGAGAAGGGATACTTTGGTGCCGTCGAAAACTGACCGTCCTCACAATCCTCTAGAAGGATTTATGGCAATCACCCAATTGATGTGCATGGTTGGGGCCATTCCACCATTTTCTCCTTTTGTTGTCGACTTTCTAAGACATATGCGGATTGCCCCATGCAACTGCATCCCAACTCCTATGCTTACCTATATACCTTATATGTAGCATACCGCGAGATCTTAGGTACAGAGCTCACTTTCGGTGATGTTCATTTCTTTTACAACTTCAAGCATCGGACTCGAGAAACTCCTTCTTTCTCTTACTTCGAATCAGTCCCAAAAAGAAAAATAATTTCAGCGCTGTTCAGCAGCAAGGCCGGCGATTCCAAGTTGGAATGGTTTTATATAAGGCAACAGCCAGGAAGTGCTAGGAGATGGACAAAATCAAGTAAAGCATTGGTTTTCTAAATCTCAACTCTGAGTGTCCACGCCAACACATTAATCCATTTTCTTTTTGTTTGCAGTTGATAATCCCAAACAAATATCAGGTCAAGTGTACTTTGATCGGATGCATCAGCTCCTTAATGGCGACCAAAAATTTCTAACCATCGATGAAGTCCTTAAGGATGAATTCCTTCATCATCACGGGCTACTGTCCATTACCCATAGCATAGGTCACGGGTCGGGTCCATATGTATACATCCCTCTAGTGGATGTAATTCCAGGAATGGGCGAGAGATCGAAAAGCCCCACAATACCACTTCAAACTTCACCTTCTTCGACTTTGACTCAAGACGATGAGTTGGCTAACATACCCGAAAAGCACCGAGAAGGGTACATCGCCCCTGGGGATGCTACTTCTCCTAAAAAATCATTATCTCCTAAAGAACTACCAGCAGACGCTTCCAAAGGAGATGCCCCTACTACTGATGATCCTACATTTCAGGGCTTGGGAGATCTCCCCCTAACTGACATTGTCTATACTTCCGAGGATTTTGGCACAAGTCGTTTAGTTTTTACTTCTTCAGAGGAGACTACTCCTGTTAAGGTCAGAGAGTCCACTCACACTAGCTCTGCTTCGGACTCGGGTTTGTCGGGGGGAACGTCACTTAGGATGCACTTAACACAATAGCACTACACTTCACAGCACTTACTCCTCATGAGAATACTGATTCTGAATTCCACTTGTATTGTTGCGCAGGTACATTGTCCCATGCTCACTATGACATCAGAAAACTGCGCCGCAGCATGACCAGACCCCCTTCTGATGTTAAGCACGATCGCCGCGAAAGCCGGGGTAGAGAGGATAGAAGGCCTTATGATTCTTATCAATCTCAGACCTTGCGCTCTCGCTCTCCCATTCGGTCTGATCCAGAGCGATACAAAAGCTCCAAAGGTCATCGAGGAGATGACACATCGCAGTCAAAAGATCAAACCTCTTCTCAAGAAAAATGCGGTAGGGAAAGGAGCCCGCCGAGAGATTCTGACTCACGAGGCAAGCAAAAGGTTCCTGCTAAGTGGCCTAGAAAGAGTGAGGAAGCCATTGTGCCCGCTCATCATAAGGATACTGAGCTAACACATAGCGCACCTCCACCATTGGATGCTGAAGCTAAAGTTAAACGGGCGCATCTACAGAAACAATTCCCCGAACACTATTTTGAGAATCTGACCTTCTTACCCGCTCTTGAGCCTATTTCCTCGAGGTGGGCAGACGAAGCCAAAGCAAAAATTGACGCAGTCGAAAAACGATATTCGGAGATGTTCAAGTACTCGCGTAACCTCTCCAGAATTATCCGAACTCTAATCACGGATACTAACTCGATGAAAAAGACTGCAGAAGCCGATGCAAAAGCTTTGAAAAATTTGGGGAAAGATCTTGAGGATGCACAGGCCCAACTTGTTATTTCCCAACGGGATGCTTCCAACTTCAAGCAGCAATTTGAAGAGCTACAAAAACGTTATCATGACTTGCTCGAGTCTCATAGTCAAGAGTGCTCGGAGATGAAGAAGCAAGCAGAAGATGCTAAGTCGGATAACGCCAAAATGCAACTTGCTTACGCTGCTCTTGAGCGAGAAAAGGCCGAGTTAGCGAGGAAGAACGCTGAATTGGAAGAGAAGAACACTGACTTGGCTTCCAAGCTGATGGAGGCCGAAAACAAGGCTGCCCTAGCGGAGGGTAATGTTGAAAGTGTCATTAAGTCGGCCGAAGAGTCCCGCTAGCTGCTGGCAGAAGCCCAGGATTATGTGCAGGGTTTCAGTGAATTAATGATCAAATTTTTTGCGCATATAATTCGCCACCGAAACACCTCTTGGATCGAAGATTATCCGACTACCTTGGTTCACGTGTGGAGCCAAATTATTGAATGGGAGAAGGAGGAACTCGAGGTAGATTCCGTCGATGAAGACAAGCTCAAGGAAAAATATCTAAGAGATGATGAGCCGGCACGTCTGGCTGAGGGGCGTCGCCTCATTGCTGCTGCCATGGAGGAGGAAAAGAGGAGGGCCAAACAAAAGCATATCTCCGAGGCTGGTTCTTCTTCTATGACCGCTGAAACTCCTGAAGTCGAGGGATACGACCCCGAAAACCCGGCGATCCCTCAGGCATCTCTTTTATCCCCTATTCCATAGACGGTGTCAGAGACGGCAGTTACTCCAGCTAAAAAATCATCGGAAGGTATTTCTACCTTTTCACCCCAATTCATCAAAGCTGTCTCTACTTTCCATCACATAATCCGGCAATCGATGAAGGACCCTTTATTTTCTCCCGAGTTGATAACTGTTGCTTCTCATTCTGTAGGTGCTGAACCGTCCGAGAAGACAGACATGCCACAGGGGACCACCGCCGGAACAGAATCCGCTGAGAAGGCCGAAGGAGAAAATGATAAGGCTGATGCTCCTCATGATGACGAGATGATAGCCGCCTTGAAAGATGATGGTGTTAGCGAGGGGCATGAGGAAGACACCGACGTGGCTATAGTCGGTCATCCAAAAAGCACTGATGACATCACTTTGGCTGAAATGAAAGCCGAGCAAGATAAACGTATGCAGCTAAAGGTTGAAGACCTGGATCCCGAAAGCCTTAAACCTCTTGCAATGGTTGACCCTGGATCAAGGTTAGTTGTTAAGCTTTCAACTAGATCTATCACAGAAGAGCTTACTAAAAATTCTTCTCTTGATTCCAGCGTTCCTTCTCCTGGGAAAAAACCAACTAATTCCAGCGCTTCGGCTATAGGGAAGAAAAAGTCGAAACGCGTTGTGATCGAAGCTGAAAAGGAAGCTAAGGCAGCTCAAAAAGCTGCTAAAAAATCCAAGTCTGATCTGAAGCCTAAATGATGAAGTGCTTCATTTTGTTTTGGCATTTAGTTGGTTCACAATTGTTGTAGCGAGTGCGGCCCTCGCATCTTCTTTTTTGCTTGTTTTTAATGTACATACTCACACGTTTGTAAATAAAAATAATTCATTTCCTGCAATGCCCATTAGTCGTTAGTTCAGCACTTATGTAAAAATACAAATGCATTGTCATACTAAAGTTATGTAATGGAGTCATGGTGGAGGGGAATACGTGTGTACATGTATGCCCCCAGTCAATCTTGAATAACTGAGCAAGAACTATTCAAAATTAAATTAAATTAAAAAGTCCAGATGTCCCCGACTCTCCGACGGGGTCATTTTATTTCATCATTGATGCCTGTGCTTTCTAGCATCTTTATACTCTCCTGTCTCATATCCAGGTTAGAGTTTTCATTGAGGCGTTCTCTCATCTGGGTGCACCTTCACGCCTCAGAGGACGTCGTCTTCCCGTCCTTTATACTCTCTCTCGATTCTCGAGAATTAGAGTTAAGAATATCGTCTTCCCATTCTTCTATGTCTTATCATACAAACAGTCATTTTGTTTGTCCCCGCATATAGGTCATCTTCAACTTTAGTTTAACATTTCGTGTTTCACAGTCATAATAGAATAATAGTTGAAGATATAAATAATGCAGGAAAGTAAATGACACACGATATTTTTATAGTGGTTCGGCTAAGTAATAGCCTACATCCACTTTATAATCTTTTATTCACATGAACAGACTTTTTAAGGCAAGTCATGCCTTTTTACATGGCTTATGAAAACAAAAGAAATGACATTTCATATTCAGCTCAGATATCGTCATAGGTGCTGAGCGTTCCAGGCTCTGGGAATCTCTTCACTGTCCACGGTCGTTAGCTTGAACGCTCCGGTATCAAGCTTCCGTTGGATGGTGTACGTCCTTCCCACTTCGGACCCAACTGGGTTGAAGGCGGGAAGACTCGCTTCAGCACTAAGTCTCCTGGTTCAAAGGTTTTGAGGCGAACCTTTTGGTCATAATAACGTGCTACTTGATGTCGATGTCTTGAGGCACGCAAGTCGGCTTCATCTCTTTTTTCTTCAATCATATCAAGAGACTCTAGGAGGAGCGCTTTATTCGTCATCGGGTCATAGTACGCGACTCGATGAGAAGGGACTTCCAATTCTACCGGGATCACCGCTTCAGACCCAAATGAAAGTGAGTAGGGAGTGTGGCCGGTAGCCATCTTAATGGTCGTCCTGTATGCCCATAAGGCTAATGGCAACTCATCTACCCATCTGGCTTTGACCTGTTTCAGCCGCTTCTTTAGAATTGATTTAATGACTTTATTTATGGTTTCAACCTGTCCATTTGACTGGGCATGAGCTACCGCAGTGTATCGCTTATAAATCTTGTATTTCTGGCAAAAAATTTTGAACTCTATGCTGTCAAATTGCGTCCCATTATCAGTTATGATGGTCTTCGGTATCCCAAATCGACAAATAATGTTTCTCACCACAAAACTGATCACTTTCCTTGCCGTGATGGTGGTTAGAGGTTCAGCTTCCACCCACTTCGTGAAGTAATCCACGTCAACGATCGCATACTTGGCTCCTCCTCTGGCAATGGGTAGTACTCCAATAATGTCAATTCCCCACATGGCAAATGGCCACGGACTTACCATTGACTTGAGCTGAGTCGGTGGTGCTCTAGGAACTTTGGAATATCTTTGACATCTGTCACAGCGTCGTGAATAAGCAGCCGCGTCTTTGTTCACGGTAGGCCAAAAATATCAGTATCGTAACACTTTCCTTGCTAAGGTTTGGCCCCCAGTGCGATCTCCACACTCACCTTCATGTACCTCTTGCAGTACACGTTTGATGTCGTCGTGTGCGATACACCGTAGCAGGGGCATCGAAAACCCTTGACGATAAAGGACGTCGTCCTGTAAAACGTATCTTGTGGCCTTACGTCTTACAGCTCGTCTTTCACTCTTTTTCAACGAGAGGGTTCCATTTTTAAGAAAATTCTTAATGGATGTCATCCAGGATTCTCTTTCTGGTTCAACTTCCAAGGCTAGCTCTACTTCCATCAGGTCAAAACTGGCTGAATCCAACACCTCTATCGGAATCATTTCGGATTCTTTAAGACTATCTGAACTTGCTAGCTTCGCCAATCGATCTGCTTTCTGATTTTCCGCTCTTGGAATATGGGTTATGCTATAATGCTCCAAACCTTCCAACAACTCCTTTACTTTCTTGAGATAAGTGACGAGCCGAGGTCCTTTAGCAGTAAATTCTTCCCGAACTTGACATATAACTATCTTGGAGTCGCAATATATATCTAGTGTCCTCACTCCCAAATCTTTGGCGAGTTTCAGCCCGGCAATCAGGGCTTCATACTCGGAGTTGTTATTAGTGGCAGCAAACTCTAACCGCAACGCATAGTAGATAGATCGTCCTTCAGGAGTTATTAAAACAACTCCGGCGCTGGACTTTCTATCGTTCTTGGCTCCATCCGTATATAATTTCCACGAACTAAGATCTAATTCTTGATCCAAAGTAACTGTCTTGTCACCCATTGTTTCTTCTTCAGGAATTGTAAATTCAGCTATGAAGTCAGCTAAGGCCTGCCCCCGTATTGATCTTCGCGACTGAAAGTTCAAATCAAACTGGCTCAGCTCGATATTCCATTTGAGTAGCCGCCCTGATGCTTTAGGTTTCTGCAACACTTGTCTCAAAGGTTGGTCGGTATACACAACTATTGGGTGTGCCTAAAAATAATGGCAGAGTTTGTGGGAAGCAATCAGGAGGCTATAAGCAAGCTTCTCTATCTTTGGGTAGTTGCGTTCTGCAGCAGCTAGTTTTTTGCTTATGTAATACACAGGTTTCTGGACTTTCTCCTCTTCACGTACTAGTTCTGCACTAACAGCGTGAGATGATACCGCCAAGTAGATGAAAAAATCCTCATGTTGCACGGGCTTTGATAATATTGGAGGCTTTTCTAAGAAGTCTAACAGATTCTGGAACGCATCCACACAGTCGGGGGTCCACTCAAAATTTCACTTTCCCCGTTTTATGAGATCGAAGAAAGGCGCACACTTGTCTGTTGCTTTGGAGATGAACCTGCCCAGTGCTGCAACCTTCCCAGCTAAGCTCTGAACATCCCTAATCTTTCGCGGCTCCTCTATATTCCAGATTGCTGCTATTTGGTCTGGGTTGATTTCAATTCCTCTGGAACTCACGATAAAGCCAAGGAACTTGCCTGATGCCATGCCTAAAGAACACTTCAAGGGGTTCAACTTCATCCCATACCTTTGTAGTGTGCCAAACATTTCTGCTAAGTCTTTCGTATGATCGGGAGATTGCTTGGATTTCACTAGCATATCATCTACGTAAACATCCATAGTCTTCCCAATTTGATTGTAAAACATCCGGTTGACCAGGCGCTAATATGTAGCTCCCGCATTTTTTAATCCAAACGACATTACGACGTAACAATATAATCCCAAGTCTATAATAAAACTTATATGCTCTTGATCTGGTATGTGCATGGGAATTTGATTGTACCCGGAATAAGCATCCATAAAGGATAAAAGTTCATGCCCGACAGTTGAATATACTAGTTGATCAATTCTGGGGAGAGGAAAACTATCCTTCGGGCAAGCCTTGTTCAAATCAGAAAAGTCGATGCACATTCTCCACTTCCCATTTGACTTTTAAACTAGGACAGGATTCGATATCCAGTCGGGATACTTCGAATCGTTAATGAATCCGTTACCTTTTAACTTTTCTACTTCTTCTTTCAAAGCTGCTGACCGCTCTGGGCCCAACATCTGTCTCTTCTCCTTGACTGGTGGGTGCTTTGGATTAATACACAAGGAGTGACTCATGATGGATGGAGAAATCCCATACATATCAGCGTGGGTCCAGGCAAACACATCCAGATTTACCTTCAAAATATCAGCCAATTCTTTTGCTTTAACTGGATCTAGTTGCGAGCCAATCTTTAGCACTTTTATTGGATCTGTTTCATCAATAGGTATATCAACTGTTATTTCATTAGGAGTTGCCTTCATGTCCCCAGGTTCTCTATCCTCTCTGGGATCTATATCCTCGAGCACGTCTGAAGGCGACTCTCTTGGGGCAGGACCCCTTAGTTGCTATGCTGAGGCCCCCTTTGGAGAGGCGGAATCATCTTTAGCATCTATATTCAGCCCCTTCATTAGCATCTTTAACTCTGCCACGTAACAAGCTCATCCCGTATCTTGGTCGCCTCTCATCGTTCCAACTCTCGAGTCAGTATGGAATTTTAGCAGCAAACACCAAGGCGCAATACATGCCCTAAATTCAGCAAGGGCTGGTCGGCCTAGGAAGGCATTATAAGGCGACTCCAAATCCATAACTACAAACGGCAGGATCCTTACTCTCTGGAGATCCCCCTGCCCTAGTGTGACTGGTAATTCCACAAAACCCATTGGAGCTGTGGATACTCCGTTAAAACCACGTATCCATCCTTGACATGGCTTTAAGTCTTTTGCTTCGAGCCTCATTTGTTCGAAGGCTTTCTTAAAGAGGATATTGATCGGGCTTCTGTTATCCACTAACACCTTATGAACCAGAGCGGGGCCAATTGTCGTGGTTATCACCAGCGGATCGTCGGTTGGGGATAGAACTCCAAACTCGTCTCTATTGCGGAATACGACATCATCGGACATCGTTTTTTGCTGCTTTATTGGAGTGATTTCTTCAAGGCTGTTGCATTCTCCCACTTCATAATGCTTGGCAGCGTTGATGTACTGGTCCACTACTTTAAAACCACGACCAATCAAGTGAGGCCCGCCTATAATGGAGTTAATGACGATCCTCTTACCCTTTTGCTGAGCCGTGGGTTTTGAAGTAGGCTATTCTTGGTTCGGGGCTTGTCCCCCTGTCCCTCGGGGCGGCTTTGTACTCATCCAACTTCCCTTCTCACAGCAATTTTTCGACGATATCCCTCAAATGACGGCATTCATTGGTGGAATGACCGTGTGTACCATGAAACAAGCAAAACTTTCCTGTTTCAATCTCCTTCTCAGTAGAATCTCTGGGTGGTGGGTTTTTGTACTGCAATATGCTATATGTGTCTAGATAGATGTTCTCCAACGTATTATTTAACGGCGTGTAGTTTTCAAAACTCTGGAATCTGGGTCTTTTATTGGAGCTATTCCCACGGTTTCTATTCCTTCTATTGCTGTTCCCATTTCGGTTGTTATTACCACCACTCTGGTTGCCAACATTTACTTCCACTTTTCCTGAACTGTCACCAGATTGTTTCACAACGACATTACTCTGGACACCCTCTTTCGTGGCCCCTTCGGACTTACTCTTTGGGTTTGCCTTAGCTTCTTCTCGCCTCAGGCGAACATTAGCCTTTTCATAGAATAACTCTCTTGTGGGAGGTTGTTTTCCAACCAAATAATCCCCGAACTATGTGTCGGGATCTACTCCTACTATCAAGGCCATCAGGATAGTGGGCTCATGGGAATCGGTGACTTCGGTGACGGCCAGGTTGAAGCAATCCAAATATGACTTCAAAGATTCTCCTGGGCCCTGTTTAATTCGTGACAATTCTATGACGGTCTTGGACTTTTGGGCATGGAGTCGGAACTGATTCATGAAACGCTCACTTAATTCTGTGAAATTTGACACCGACCGAGGAGGTAGTCGAGTGAACCACATTAACGCTACATCTTCAAGATAAATGGGAAAAGCTTTGCATTTTACGGCATCGGGAGCTGCTGCCGCATTCATAAACCATGCATATCTCATTAGGTGCTGCCCTGGGTCTGTTCTCCCTGAATATCGATCCATCTGAGGCAAGTTGAATCGTCGGGGGAACTGGAAATCCAGGATGTCATCTGTGAAAGGGGTATGACTTCGCTTAATACCCCAATCTTCATTGGTATATCGCCGGCTTTCAGACATGATCTGTCGCACCATTTCCTGTACATCGGCGTTGGTTAATGTCTGCACAGGCTCTCTAGATCTAATGTTCGGATTACCCCTAGGTTCCTGGTCAGGGGATAACCTTCTGTTTCTGGCGGCAGCTGCTCTACGTTGCTCTCTACGCTCCCGGTCGATCTCTGGAGATAGAGGCTGGAGAAGTTCTTGCTTTGTGGGGTTAGTAACATTAGCATCCCTGGTTAAGACATGGGATCCGCACATAGGTAGAAACATAGGATGTTGCAGACTCGGGTCATCAGGGCCTAATACACGGGCAGCCTCTTCTCGGGATCCTAAAGATCCAAAAGTCAATTGGTCAAGGTTCTGAGGCCGTTCAAGCGGCCTTCTCTCGCGAGGACATTCCTCCTCCGAAGAAGACGAATCATCTATAAGAATGTGGCGTGGTGGGGAAGGAGTTCTCTACCTCCGGAGCTCATGTAATTCTCTACCCATGGTGATCATGTTTTCCTGCATGCGAAGGTTGTCACGCCTTTGGGCTTCCGATGTTTCTTTAGTGCTCTGAAGCATGTCAAGAAAACATGAAAAATCTCCTTGAGTAATGGGCGCAGATGGATCAGGCTGGACATTGGTCATCGTGGTTTGAATTGGAGCATCAGAGGGAGCTCGAGTGGAAGTTCCAGCTTCGTTCTAATTCGGATCGGATCGGCCCATAGCAGCCTAGTCGGGGCGGTTCGGATGGAGAGAGTGGGAGCCCCCAACACCATCGGTTCGGATCGGGTCTTCAGGTCGGATCGGTGTCAACACGATCCGGTTTGCTTCCTCTCAATTTGGATCAGCCCCTCCGATCCGATCCGCATTCTCCTGGTTGGAGTGATCTGCTCCAGAGCTTTGAGCGTGTGACCTTGTTAACACAATAGCTTGCTGATTTTCTCTAGCATCATTTCCCCTAGTACCTTGCACTTCCTTTCCTTTGGTCTTAGCCATAATGCTTGATTCTTCAACGACTAATCAACAAGTACTGAAAGATGTTAGAGAAAGGGGATTAACTTCTTTGAACTTGAAAGTCCAAATAGTAGAATGATAATCCCGAAAAAGCTAAGAATTCGAAGTTACTCAGTGAAAGCACCAAAATGTTAGACCAAAAATTGGCTCTAACACCCAAATTAGATATGAATTCAACAAAATAGAATCAAAAAGCAAATAAGAACACGTAATTTATAGTGGTTCGGCGTTAACGAGCTTACGTCCACTTTGTTTTCTTTTATTTGATGATTTGAATATGAATACAGCAATGATTCTCCCTCAACCTCACAATTAAAATGCATAAACTCACTCAATTCTCTCAAAAATGGGCTTTAAGAGATGATTTTGATCTGAATATGATTGTAGAATTCGGCTATGGAGGACGTATGGACTGAGAATTTGCCAAAAGATCCTTTCAAATGCCTCTAGGTGGTGTATTTATAGGTGAAAAATCTCCTCGAAGTGGCTCCGGTTCGGAATTGCGTGGCATCCATCCCTTGAGAGTCGGGTTCGGAGGCTCTAAGATGGCTACAGCGCATTGATTGAGTAGGAGATCGTGGGAGAAATGGTCAGATCTTGTTCGCGTCTTCAGGGGATATGCGAAGCAATGACTACAGATTCAAAGGGAAAAGGGATTCGGATCGGGGCCTCCGATCCGATTCGGTGATGCAACTCGCTGTCCCTTGCTGCTGCTAACGTACTCATCCGATCGGACCCGATGGGATTGCTCGCTTTCTTCTGATGCCGCTGAAGTGTTCCTCCAATCCGCTGAAGCTACCTGCTATCCTTTGGTATTGCTGACGTATTACCGATCTGATCCGATGTAAATAGGCTACCGTGATATCTCTCCGATCCGATCTGATGTGGTCTCTGCGCTCTTGATCTTTATTCACCTCCTGCACTATCTTCCTGTGATCCGATCCGATTGGTGTCTTTCTCACTATTTACTCTTTGTGTAGCCTAGTTCACAAAGTAGGCTAACAACAACCACAACAACTATTTGTATATTTCAACATTAATTTGTTCATTTGAATGACCGTGTTTAAAAGTTAGTTAGGAAGATTACTACTATGCTCGATTATAATAATTTTGTGAATTATTTACGACTTCGTTTGTAGTTCATAATTTTATGAGAACTTTGTGTTATAAAACGAACAGTTGATATTGCAAATGTTTTTTCACCTCTTTCAGAGATTAAAACGTTTGTGCAAATGATATAAAACCAATAAAGCTTGAATGTCATCACTAAAATAGAAGGATACTTGTTAGGATTAGGATACGATGAAAACATAATTAGATGTTTAGCATGCAGAATATACCGTATATGTCCCAGCCACACCAAAGAAATATATACAACTAAATATTACATCTTTAATAATAGTTGGAATAGGTTTGGTGTCACACTTTTTTTGTGTACACGCAAACTACCGAAAATGCCCCTTAAAATATTTGGAAAAAAATCGTACTGACTTCTTAATATATTGCATCAGCGACATAATAGGTCAATTTAACATAATATTGCATCGACAATAATTACTCCTTCTTATTCAAGAATACCATATCCAGCATACTAGAATTTGTTTCCTTTGTGCACTATTACCAGACTTTAAATCCTTTACGCATTTAACATAATATTAACATTACCAATATTATTCACTGCCATCTATTACCTTCTAATTAAAATTATTTTAAAAAACTATGTGTTTATGAATAAGTGTTTAACGTTTATAAATAGGCAATTAATAAATAGCCAATTAATATAAATTTTTCATTGAATGTTTCACTGCTTATTCTGTTAGCCATAAATATAAAACCTTGACGTTTTATATTAACATTACCAATATTATTCACTGCCATCTATTACCCTCTAATTAAAATTATTTAAAAAAAAATATGCATTTATAAATAAGTGTTGTAACATTTATGAATAGGAAATTAATAAATAGGCAATTAATATAAATTTTGCATTGAATGTTTCATTGCTTATTCTATTAGCTATAAGTATAAAACCTTGAATTTTTATATTAACATTACCAGTATTATTCACTGCCACCTATTACCCTCTAATTGAAATTATTTGAAAAAAAATATGTGTTTATAAAATAAGTGTTGTAACGTTTATAAATAGGCAATTAATATAATTAGATTACTCTTTCCATATCCAACGATAATTTGAATAGGCATTTAAATTTGAATAACGACATTTATTATTGCGTATTACGATATAAATTAGCAATTAATAAATAGTTGAACGTGCTAAAGTCAAATAAATAAAATCTTAATGATTTTTATTCAAATCTGACATTAGCGTAGGTGCATTTGAAAGGTCAGTCTCCCCTGCAAATGCGCTATTCTAGAAACAGCCATTCACCTTCAAATATGGCACACCATCCAATTAATTTTCACGCTTCTTTCCTCATTTCCTCTACGCTTTGCTTGAAATTCTCTCCTCTTTCATACCTATCTTCCCAATACTCACTACCTCATAAAATTGAATACACTGCACAACAAATTTACTTTTTATTTATTGGGTTTAAATTTTTGAAGCTTCACCTCATTCAAAAGGTGATTTTTTTTCCCAGGTAAACGCATAAATAAGATTAACCACATTTAAGTTTAACCAGCGTTCTTTGCCCTCAACCTATGTACTTTGTTTCTAAGGTTTTTCTTCGTGATTTGTATGAAAAATAATGTTTTATGTTCCTTTTAAATAGTAAAGTAAATGGGAGCATTGTCCCCTGTTGCTTGCGTGAGACCATGAACGTGAGAAGTGAATGTCTCAGTATATGTTCAAATAAAAGTGAATGTCTTAGTATATGTGTAAATAAAAGTGAATGTTGTCTGAAAGAAGTTAGGAAGGTAAAGGAAATAAGAATATGTTTTGTCCTCAACAGATAAAGCACGTTTAATGAGATTAATAAACCAAATATTAATACAAATATTTTTTTACATATGTAAAATACGCAGTACTTAAGGAACAATAATCCTTACGCGAAGTGTGTGTTATGATCACGCGCGAAGCGCGTGCCGTGACGCTTGTATACAATAAAGCCACAATCAGAATACCATAATGCCACACTACAGAAATACAAACAATGAAATAAATGCCTCAGTCCCCCAGCCACAATGATACAACGCTCTCAATCCACTAATTATGTATAGCAACATAAAGCATGAATTGTTCTCAACATCGGCAGAAGCTATTCCCCGCATGCCAAAAAGTTCAAGATTATTGATCCACTTGAAAAGGACAACAAACCACTTATCTTCACTTCAACATTTGATGAAAAAGAACAGCCTGAAGGTAAAATGGATGACTACCACACAGAAAATGCAATCTGTCTCCATACAAGAAAAAAAGGAAAAGCTAAGAAAGACTAAACCCGACTGAAGATGAGCTAGGACCCCAATTCTGTAGTACTGACGAGAACAGATTACATCCTACTAAGAGCACCAAGTTACCCCAAATCCACCTGAAAGATTCTCGTCTGAGACATTCTGATTCATTTTCATTGTGCTTCCCCTCTTCAGTTCAACCACCTGGTATTCCCATTTGTTCCTCCATTGTGCTTTCTTTTCATATCCCTTTCAAAATTAAGTTTCATTCTCATTAAATTGATCATACTCTAATCTTACTATCAACTAAGGACACATGAATCTAGTTTTACTGAGAGAGTTGTGCTACACTAAAGGAAAAAAACATTATATCGTCAAAATGCCAGAATAGTATATTCAGGAGAAGTTGGAGAAACCCAAGGGAATAACATGGTAATTTGATGTGTTAACTCTTAAATTATGTCTTTAATGTAGAATTTCACAAAAACTTATTTTGTAACTATATAGTAATGATGGTGCAATTTTTGTATTTGAAATATTGAGCTATATGGTAATTGGCTAAAGGTTTCTTTCCAGGTTCATTTTACATGCCAAGAATATAATGATCAAAGCTATAAAATGTTTGGATGTGCATGTTAATTATGTTTAACAGATCTCTGGTGAATTTTATTGGTCATACAAATATAAATAACATGTATATTAAGCCTATATATACTCTTACAATTCCAAATTAAACATTACAAAATTCGCAGCACCCTGCTCTTATAGTAACTGAAACCCAAGTTGCAAATAGATCATGTGATATGAATTTTTGGCTAACGCATTGTACTTTGCACAAATAGTAACATGATGACATGGATGGATAAACCAACATATTTTGTAGTGTGGAAAATAGTGTTGAAGAAACCTAGCAGTCCATACGATGAAATATACGTTGTTAAGTGACATAAATTGTGCGACAAAATCAGTAATAATCATAAGAATAATAGTGTTAATAGTATAAATCCATGTTTTTAAACAGTCCGGATTTATACCATCAAATTGGTATATAGGTAGGGATTCAAAATTTGGAAAACAGACACAAAATCTGAAAAACACATTCAAAGCAATAAATAAATAAATGACCAACATATGTTTAATTGTAAAAAAAAAAATGTTAGACAGCAGTTAATCTACATATGACATCATTACAAAAAGAAATACGTAATTCTCAACATCAAAAGGAGACTTACTTGAACAACATATACTGAATTAAATCATCTAAACCCATACGAAGAACACTAAAAATCCAATTGATCTCTAGTATGAAGTACAGGCTAAATTTCGAGTACGTCGAAATATTTAAAGAAGATACATATGTTTGATAAATCAACGCTAGGTGTAAAATAACAGTGATAGTAATTAGAGAGAGTCGGAGTTGTCGAATCACTTACCATCAAGTTAACAATTAACTTTTATATTAAATATGGACAAAGAAGAAATAACTTATATTGAATTCGGAGAAAGAGCCAACTTGGCGGAATAGAGAAGGTAGATTAAACCAACTATTTTAGAGGTTATTTTATTTTGATCATTAATAATTAAGCAAGAATGATAGGTAGGAACACGTCTCGAGATGTCATGAATTGCATAACTTGGTTTCTATTTTCTTATTTAAATTTAATTCAACTGTAATGACCAATGAATTAGCTGCAGATATTTTTTTGAATTCATACATAAGGTTGCTTGGCTAATTTTTCTATGATATCATAGAAGATTAGGACATCAATATACATTGGATGACATCCCTACTAATTACGAAAATATTCTATTAAACCTTGACATATCAGAAAAATAACACACATTCTAATTATTATGTAACACCCCGCCTCCGCTAGGGTCACTCACAAAGGAATGCACTAGCTTTAGAGGGGCATTATTGGTAAACATGCACAAAAATATCACAAGACAGAACATATAAAATAGCGGAAGTAAAATCAAACTTTCATAAACATCAATAATTAAGGTCTAAAGCCTTTTACATCAGAGTACATCAAAACCTGTCTTGCAATGGTAAAGAAGCATGGAGACTTTTTCATAAATTATTCCCCAAGTAAAAAGCCATAGCCAAGAAAAGTCCAAGCCATCCATAATGACCTTCAAGCAGGAGAAGTCCGAACTAAACAACAGTATTTCCTCCCTGTAACCTGGGGGGGAAACGGAAGAAAAGAGGCGAAACAAAACGGGTCAGTCAAAAAGACTGAGTAAGCCCTATCTACTATTAGCATAAAAACTAGTAAAGTTAACTGACATGAGAAACTGAGATGAACATAAGCATGATAACAAGATAGATAAGCTAAATCAAAATAACAGGATGAACTACTGAACTCAGATAAACTAAGGTGTCATGATAAATTACGATGTCAAGATAAAACAAGGTATCACGTCGTCAGGTTTCTATCAAGTATAATATCCCAAGATATCTATCAAGTCTAACGTCCCATGGTATCTATCCTGTACATCTGCTCTGCACCTACCGTACTAGTATCCCAACCGTATCATGTGTTATCCATGAATGACCCTTACTCAAAAGTCGTATAATGGTCCATGTCAACCTAATATGCCGCATATATAGGTTACTCAACTCGTATGTTCCTTTCCATGTAAATGTTCAGTCCCTTGTCGTAGACCATACGGGCTTTCCCATGAGATTCTATATTACTTTAACATAGTTCCATGATCCTTAAGATCGGTTTGGACCGTTACCCTAAACCTAGCTAGGGTCTTCCAACATGAATTATCGTTTGTACAACTAGGACTTATGCTACCTAGGGCTACTAGGGATTATGCTTACCTATTGCACGTTTTCGTATCTCGGTTTTGGTTCAACCACCCAGGGCCACTAGGATTTACGCTAACCGTCAACCGCGCCCTTTTTCCCACGCATTCATCGTGAATCGTTTTTCCATGACTGTATGCACATGTATCACATCGTGCCATCCGAGTCCTGTCACAGGGCAAATCAAGAAGTACAGGACTCGGTCGGGAGCTTTCGATTTATCTGCCGATGCAGATGCTAAGGTATGTTTTTTTTCTATACGTGGCTATGGTCCCACGAGACCACTCCCTCAACTAGTGAAAGACAAGACAGGATAAATCCTGTATGAGAACACAACACTGGCCAACCCACATCCAAGCCTTACCGCAACCATAATTAGATAGCAATTATGGTCTATTGGGTGTTCTCTGCCTTTCCGTACGTACACGCTTGACCAAAGATGGTAGGTAGCCTGACGAAATGCTATCTAGGGTACGACCGTGTATCGTCGACTATCCCCTATCCATCCCCGTCTTTAGGTCGCTCGTATAGCAACCAAGGCATACTCTTGGTTCTTCTAACGCAGACCTTAACCTCTCATGAGCCTAGTATAATCACCTGGCAGCTCATAGAGGGATACCAAGAATACCCTCATGTTCCCCGAAGCCGCTGCTTCGTTACCCAGTTCGCTGGAGCCTTTATCCAAATCAGATACTTGCTCCTACTCGTATACTTAAACGATGACCCACCATATTAGGTTACTCATCTATCTATGAACTGGTCTAAACTTCCTTGACTAAGAATCATTACTTAGTTATTCTTCAACTAAGGTTTACCACTTAGCATTGTTCCCGTTATCCTTGTTAACTACGGTTATCCACCTAATCCTCAGAACTAGGGTTTACATAATGGATTAAGTGTCACTTAAGTTCATGACTTAACCCGTCTACAAATCCTGTCAAAATTGGCTAAGTATCCAAGTTCAAGGCTTAACCCTACAAACCATGCTCAAGTTGGTTAAGTATATTAAGCAATTCACGACTTAACCTCGTCCAATTATCATTCTAGATTGGTTAAGTATATATTAACTTGACCCTATCAATTTACTTAGTCAAATCGGTCAAGTGTATTCAAGCGATTCGTGACTTAGCCTTATCATGTTTTCACGTTATATTGGTTAAGTATTGGTTAACTTAACCACAATAAATTAACGAGTTAGATTGAATAAGTATAGGTCACTTAACCACATCAATTCATCACGTTTAGATTAGTTAAGTGTTTAACTTAATCCCATTAAACTACCAAGTGGGATTAATTAAGTCTAGGCTAACTTAACCCCATCCGATTTCCATGTTTAGACTAGTTGAGTCTAATCTTAACCCCATTCGTTAACCGTATTTTTCGGTTAAGCGTCATTAAGAAAACTTACTTAACCTTACCAAGTTATCGCGTTGGATTGATTAAGTGTTGGTTAACTTAACCCCATCCACTAGTCATATAAAAATGGTTAAGTGTCATTAGGCAAATCAAGTTACTTAACCTACCCAACCTCGTCATGTTTTGTTAAGTATCATTAGCCTAATCAAATTACTTAACCCATTTGTCCATGTCATATTTGGTTAAGAGTCATTAATCCAATTAACTTAACCCTATCATGTGGCATTAATTACTTAACGCACCTTCACCTCTCACATTAGACTTTGTTGTGGTTACTAGTTAAGCCGGTCGGTTCCGGGTAGCTTTACACCACAACTTGGTCTAACCTCGGGTTCAAGCACAACATGACCAACTTCTCACATTGGGTCCTATTGTTTGCAACTACTAGTTAGGCCGGTCGGTTCCGGGTAGTTTTACGTTGCAAACTCAACCCAACCTCTAGTTGGCCACACTTATATTATCTAAGTGTCATGTCCATCATGTTTCCCAAAACATGTTACAAGTTTTCAAGCATTTGGGTAGACCTAACTTAATAGGTAAATTCCCAAAGGGTAGACCTAACTTAATAGGTAAATTCCCAAGCTTATGTTTTTATGCATACTTACATGTCAACTTCCATGTTATATTTCAAGTCATGTTTTCAAGTTGTATTTTCATGTCATTAGAAATTACCCATAACATAACCCAACGCTTTTAAACTCGCATATACGTTCGCGACAACGTAATGGATTAAAAGAAGAGACTTGGCAAAAGCATGACAAAAATGGATATTAAGCCACAAGTTAATCATGGTGGCAAATGAGGCACAAATGTGTTCATTAACTTGCATGTTACATTCTTAAGCCTCAAAACATGCATAAACCCAAACTTGGCACATAAGCGAATCATGGTGACAAAAGATATGGAATGAAGACTAGTAACTCGCATATATCATCATATAAGGGTTATGACTTCATATGCAAGTTGACATAAAGGTTATGAGGGTTCTCATGTTGCCTAATGCAACATTTCAACATAAAGGTTGTAGATTTTAGCTCACAAGATCAAGATAATGACTTCATAAACTTGCATGACATGATAGCATGTATCATACTCAATGATCAAACCCAAACTTGCAACATGAACATTTAACTTCATAGTTAATATCTAAGAGTAGGGAAAGGGCTTACATTGCTATGAAGACACAAAAGATATGACAAAGCCCTTATGCAATCAAATAGACCCAAAATGCAAGCTCTAACATAAAAACCCTTGAGCCAAAATGATCAAAACCCTTGCTTTATGATGCAAAGATAGAAACTTGACTTGAATGCAAGCTAATGACACTCATACAAGCTTGAAAACACTTGTATGCATGGAAAATCTCTCATAGAAACCATTTAGAAATTTTATGAAGAGAGTGGAGGCCATGAGAGGTAAAATTTTGCCATAGTTTAGTTGCATGAATGAATAATGAGGATTTAGGATAGGTTAGGGTCTTATTTATAGATTAGGCAAGTGTTTTAGGCCATAGGATTAAACCTAGATTCAATCCAAGCCATCAAAGCATGTCTTGGGGAAGAAGTCAAGTCTAAAAAATGGAGTGGTGTCTTAACCAGGCCTAAAAATGGAGTGGTGTCTTAATTGGGCTGAATTTCAAACCTGTTTTCGGATTTGAATTTTCGTGAAACTTTGCGAGGCCATATCTCAGTCATACGAACTCCGATTTATGAAATTTCGGACTCTATTTCGTGTATTTTTCCAAGATGAACGCAATGGCGCAACCCGTTTATCCTGATTTAGGTTTTATAATTAAATTCTGCCTTGATTTCTTGTTTTAATGTGTTATCGAAATACGGGTTGTTACATATTAATTAGTGGAAAATAGGGAGAAGGACAAACTTAACAAAATTTTTGGTGAAAAGTATGGAAAGTTTAGAATTTAGCAAGAAGGGTGTAAATGGGAAAATGATAGTGGGTCCCCTGAGTTTCACTTTTAAGTGTAAATGTGTCCTCCTTCCTAATTTTGAAACTTTCCATACTTTTCTCTAAATTTTTTGCAAAGTTTGTCCTTTAAAAGAAAATACTCATTAATTATTCAAAATGAAGTAGAAGAGTTACACCATTAATTGCATTATTCACTAACATACGGAATGACATAAAATACAATGATACAATCTTCAGAATACTAATGCATAACATGTTTGTCACTGTATAGAAAATATATATAAATATATTTTTAATTTAATATATAAATACTGAATTAAGTTATGAACAATTTTTTAACCAGCAACCATATAGGAAAAAAAAATAGAGTACCAGTAAAGATATGGAAGATATAAGTGCTAAGTATAGGAAATAACACAATTGAGATATGATACATAATTTATGCTTCATAATGTTTGAGATATTAATATAAAAATAGAATTCCAATAAATGGCATAAACGACATGCTTTATGTAAGTAGTTAAATAGGTACCTATGACTAAACTTTATGCTGAAATTATAAAAATTATACCATTTGAATGTTCTAAGTAATTATCTAGAATAATTAATGGACTCGTAACAATAAAATATGGAACCAATAAACATCAACTGAACTATTCAGTAATATGTGAATGTAATCTAATAAAGAAACAGCAACTGTTAAATAGCTAGTATAAGTCAACCTTATGAATGTATACACTTTACTTGACATAAAATTTACAGCACATGTACTAAATACATGTAATACAACATGCATTCCAGTTGAATTTTTCTTATAGAAGTTAATATTTAATTTTCTCTTGATAATTTGGGTCGATAAAAAGGCAATAATTTTATTGTAATACTAAGACAACCAATAAACTGTACGTATAGTTGAAAAATAGCACCCTCGTATTAATCAAAGTACGTGATGTTATTATAATTGAATTCATGAATTGCATTAAATGCTATAATCAGTATCAGTTTAAACCAAGTCTACCATGAGACCATGAATATTTTAAAACACAACTGGTGTTCGATATGAATCACAAAAACTGTAGAACTACAAAGGAAAATCATTAGGATTAAGGATACAAAGAGTTTACAATTGATCAGTCAAGTACGACATCAAGCAAAATGATTGAATCATATCATTAAAAAAATGTTGATAGTAGTCTTTTGATAATTGAAACAACTGGTATTTAGTACTATGTTGTGTAGTTAAAAAAACTGCAAAACCATGGAGTAAGGTTATAAAGATTAAAATAAGAATACCTTAACCGATCGATCAAGTAGACATGAGTAGCATGTCTAAATCATGCCATTAAAAATGATTTTTTTTCAATTTAAGTAAATTTTGATAAGGAAAAATAAACAGAAATACACAATTATTGGAAGTTGTTACTTATTACATAATTAAACCTCTTTCACCAAATTCAACCCTAAGTGGATATAACCGTTAAGGCTGTTTTTTGAAAAGTCACTTATATAGGCGATTTTTAAAAAATCGCCAAGATGTTTTAAGTAATAAAGCTTAAGGCGACATTCAAACATCGTTGTCGGGCAGTTTTTAAAAAAATTGTTGTACGGATTATACCCTGTCAGTACCGAGTTGACCCAAAGAATGATATTTCTGTAATAACTTTCAGAAGTGGTCTATCTGATTTACTTATTTCAAAACTAACCTAAAGTTGCAAAACTAAAGTATTTGGCAACTTACCAGAATCCGATAAACTACAGAACGCATATTGAAGGAAACAAATTTAAAAGGGAAAACGTGGTAAATAATAAAATATCTATCACTTTTAGTTATAAATGCTCAAAAAGTAGAGGGCATCCATTGAAGTTGGGAAAAATCAACTAATCAACATGAGAAATTTTAACCTAGAACAAACATTTCAGAATTGCTAATGTAGACGCTAAAGCACCTTAAAGCTCCAAAACAATAAAATGTAACCAAAGAACTTTTAGCATGTTAAAGGAGGCAGATGAATCAGTAATGGTTATAGAAGTTTCATACAAAAAATGTAAAATGTTGAAGCAGATTTGCATGTGTTTAAAAAAAACAGTACAAATGGTGAATCCAGTGTAAATGATGTAGCTTGTTATATAAAGCTTCGATTTAGTTGAAGAAAAAGTTGGGGCTTTTACACCCTTCCAACTAAACCAAATAAAAGTGAAACATGGAATTATTACCACAAATGTGGTGATTGAATCTTAAATGAATGACTGAAATTTCAATTGCTTGTTCATAAAGAAATAGTGATGCTTTCATTCTCAGTGCGCAAAAAGAAATTGAAATGGATGAAGAAAGCAAAATTATCTTTAATTTTATACACTATTGTGAAATTTTTGCAATATTTGAAGTTCTTTTTTCAGTTTTATAGTGTGTATTAACACGTGGAGTTAATAGTCCCTATGTAGATATTTCTCATAAAAATATTTATTCTACAACTATTTACATCGAAATATTAAATACTTGGGTATAAAAGGTTGTAATTAAAACAAATTAATCCATTTAGTGTCACGAGCATCACGGCACACGCTTCGCGTGTGATCATGACACACACTTCGCGTAAGGATTATTGTTCCTTAAGTACTGCGTATTTTACATATGTAAAAAAATATTTGTATTAATATTTGGTTTATTATTCTCATTAAACGTGCTTTATCTGTTGAGGACAAAACATATTCTTATTTCCTTTACCTTCCTAACTTCTTTCAGACAACATTCACTTTTATTTACACATATACTAAGACATTCACTTTTATTTGAACATATACTGAGACATTCACTTCTCACATTCATGGTCTCACGCAAGCAACAGGGGACAATGCTCCCATTTACTTTACTATTTAAAAGGAACATAAAACATTATTTTTCATACAAATCACGAAGAAAAACCTTAGAAACAAAGTACATAGGTTGAGGGCAAAGAACGCTGGTTAAACTTAAATGTGGTGTAATCTTATTTATGCGTTTACCTGGGAAAAAAAATCACCTTATGAATGAGGTGAAGCTTCAAAAATTTAAACCCAATAAATAAAAAGTAAATTTGTTGTGCAGTGTATTCAATTTTATGAGGTAGTGAGTATTAGGAAGATAGGTATGAAAGAGGAGAGAATTTCAAGCAAAGCGTAGAGGAAATGAGGAAAGAAGCGTGAAAATTAATTGGATGGTGTGCCATATTTGAAGGTGAATGGCTGTTTCTAGAATAGCGCATTTGCAGGGCAGACTGACCTTTCAAATGCACCTACGCTGATGTCAGATTTGAATAAAAATCACGTTCAACTATTTATTAATTGCTAATTTATATCGTAATACGCAATAATAAATGTCGTTATTCAAATTTAAATGCCTATTCAAATTATCGTTGGATATGGAAAGAGTAATCTAATTATATTAATTGCCTATTTATAAACGTTACAACACTTATTTTATAAACACATATTTTTTTTTTCAAATAATTTCAATTAGAGGGTAATAGGTGGCAGTGAATAATACTGGTAATGTTAATATAAAAATTCAAGGTTTTATACTTATAGCTAATAGAATAAGCAATGAAACATTCAATGCAAAATTTATATTAATTGCCTATTTATTAATTTCCTATTCATAAACGTTACAACACTTATTTATAAATGCATATTTTTTTAAAATAATTTTAATTAGAGGGTAATAGATGGCAGTGAATAATATTGGTAATGTTAATATAAAACGTCAAGGTTTTATATTTATGGCTAACAGAATAAGCAGTGAAACATTCAATGAAAAAATTATATTAATTGGCTATTTATTAATTGCCTATTTATAAACGTTAAACACTTATTTATAAACACATATTTTTTTAAAATAATTTTAATTAGAAGGTAATAGATGGTAGTGAATAATATTGGTAATGTTAATATTATGTTAAATGCGTAAAGGATTTAAAGTCTGGTAATAGTGCATAAAGGAAACAAATTCTAGTATGCTGGATATGGTATTCTTGAATAAGATGGAGTAATTATTGCCGATGCAATATTATGTTAAATTGACCTATTATGTCGCTGATGCAATATATTACGAAGTCAGTATGATTTTTTTCCAAATATTTTAAGGGGCATTTTCGGTAGTTTGCGTGTACACCAATAAAGTGTGACAACAAACCTATTCCAACTATTATTAAAGATAAATGAACAGCTAGAGCATTTAACAAAATAAAAAGATTTTCAAATCTTTGTTCATAAGGAAGTACCATCATCCATTCTTCCCTTTAATATGATAAAATAAATTGTAAGGGACAAAGAAAGAAAGATTATCTTTGATTTCCTGCCTTATGTGAACGTCTCACACTTTTTGGATAAAATATAAAAAATCTTAGTTATATCCTTCATATTAACAAATGGACCTTATTGTTTTTGATAAAAATATTTATCATCCAAAGTTTTTTTTTGCCCATGGTTGCTTACATAAAAATATAATATTTATGGATATAAAAGGCTATTAAACTTCGATTTGCCCAATTAGTGCTATAAATGAACAAAAAAGGAGTTATACTGAATTAATAAGATTTCTTGATGAACATGGTGAGGATATATTTGTAAAAAGCTCATCAATTACATCACCTAATAGTAACACAGCATAAATAAATGAGCTTTGTTGAAGAAAACAACAAATTAAACAGAAAGAAATGGAATGTATATACATAATTGTGATAAGATTGTATTAATGTCATCTGAGAAAAGGGGAAAAGATAAGATGCTGAATGGTAATATTATGAGTACAAATCAGATTATCACATAATTCGTATTTTAGAAAGAATACATCAGTTTAACAGTTCTTCTAGTATGGATATGGACAGGAAATACTTGAATACTACTTAGTTCGTTAATTGCATCCAGTAAAATTGAAATGCATTTGAATATCAACCTTGGGCATCAGATAAGAAGTCGAAACCACAACAAGGTGTAGTTAGAACATTCTGTAATTGTAATATCAAAATTAAAATGCACACATAGTAATAATTAATACCAATGTTATTGTCAGTATGTCGAAGAAATCAAATCCAAACACTACTGAGCAAAACATGAACGAACTGTATACTCAAAGTCAAAGTAATATGCTTAATAACATTGTCCAAATTCAAAAAAAAAGGTAAATGAAATGAATTGAAGAAAGAGGGGGGAAAAGCTACCTTTAAAAGGGAGAGATGAGATTCTAATTATGAGTAAAGAAACCACGATGCCACAAATCGAGAGAAATGGGGCACCTCCATCCAACTGAATACGGCTTCGCATCCGTCGAAGTGATTGCAATCTTGCAGAGAAATTACATGTTTACCTCAGGCTGATTTAAGAAACTATACTTCAGTTTAGGATTTTGTCCAATTAGGTATTCATAGATTTGTGGATTACAAAGGATGAAGAGGAACGTGAATGCATTTGCCGATAAGCGTAAAAAAGATTGTGTGACGCACGTGCAATTATCTACTATATGGATTTTGAAAAAGAATAGTTGTGACGGCAAAGAATTTCGCTCGGTCCGAACCAGTCGCTAAACCGACCCCGACCGTTCGAAACGCCCTATCGTTTGAGAACACGACAAATCGTAACACACATAAAAGAACATTTCATTGTATATTACAACAATGCATCAAATTACAAGAATATACAGAGTATAAATGAATAAATATTACACAGAAATATCAGAGATTTAAATTACATTTAAATACATAGCAGCAGAAAATAATACAATACACAACTAGAAGAGATATACGGATACAAAGCTTTCCGGATATCGTTCCAGCTGTAAACCAGGATCCTGTGAATATAAATCTGCAAAACCAAAACTACTAGCTGCCCGTGTCAAAATAGGGACACCCAGAGTTTAGGTTAAAACAATAAACTCCAGGTCAGTCATGGGACTGGTGTGAGAACTAAAACAGTTATTAATCTTTATTTTTAAAGTTAGGTAAATCAAGGGACCACGTCGTATAACACGTAACGGGTTTCCTCCCAAGAATACCAGTGCATAAAACAAACAGCGCAATGCTAAATAAAGAAAAATGAAGCTGTTATAAGACCCAGGTCCCATCACATAATGCAACGCAGCCGAGGATAGGGTTTTCCCTTATAATAGCCAAACATGCTTAATACGTTTAAAACAAATCACTCGATACTACTATAAGTGCATAGTGTATAAAACAACTTCAAATCATAAGTATCAATCATAGGCGGCATGAGCGCCCCATCCCACTATGTTGCCATACTAGGCTCTACAAATAAAACCGCAAATGTCACGTATTTGGAAACAGGAAAATTGGCACAAGGAAAAACTTAGACAAAAGTTTAGCGAGAAGGACAAGAAGTTTGAATTTTAGTCACAAGGACACTTTGTAGTGTATGATAGTGGACCCCTGAATTCCACTTTATACTAAAAAGTGTCCTTGTGGCTAAAATCCAAACTTCTTGTCCTTGAAACTAAATTTTTCTCTATGTTTTTCCTTCTCCCTAAAAACCTCTATTTGGAAATTGGATTTCCGTCTATGAACCGAGGCAAAAGATAGTCCTCTACCGATTCGAGACAATCTAGCCCATGTCTCAGGCAAGTACTCAGTCAAGCCTTGGAGCGACAGGGCCGGTCCACCGATGTGGATTAAAATGCCTGAACACTACGTTTCCCCGCCCTTTGGGGCGTAAATGAGCCAACTAAATGACTCCATCGGTTCGAGAACGACCGATCAATCCGAGGCGCCTCGGAACAGCAACAACCACATAAGTCAAACTCGTCAAGGCGTGTAAAACCACTGACGCCACTTTTTAGCTAGAAGGAAACGCATGCCCTCCCTGAGGTCCGTCTCCCGTTTTTGGTTCATACCGGGTGTGAAACTCGCGAAGTAAACGTTACACAAAGCTACGCCACAAAGGCCTTGCTTCGCTCATCAACCACAAGACTTTGCTTTTCAACAGAAGCCTTGATCATTTGCCACTTAAGCATGCCACACAGGCAATTCACTCCATGCGATTGATATCCATCAATATATAACCCCTGAGCTCGTACGTCTCAGAGAAGGGCGTTAAGCAAGAGAATAAATTCTCCGCCGCCAAACAGATATATATTTAATAGAGATCAATCACACGGACTAAAATCCAATGTCAGACACACAGTCCATTTACAAGTCCGTTCTGGGGTTGAACGAAACCGGAGGCACCTAGTACCCCGCATATCCATCGATCTCCAAGTACGTCTGGACGATCACTAACTGTTTCCATCTTCTTGGGTGTACAGCCCAATCAAGATCATCAGTAATTACCCAAACGACGTGAAGACCTCCGGTCTTCGACCATCGTCTTCATCTTCGACTTATCGTTGTATCAGTTATTCAGAATGGGATAAACCCGGCCTTTCCGAATAACTCGCGTATATTTTAAATAAGTGTTACACAAACACAACATACGCCTCATTCCAATTCATTAGTCACTAACCGTAAATTAATCAAGAGAATAATTCCCCAAATATTAACCCCGAAGGCCGAAACCAACATCAGATCAATATCCAGAAAACCATTCTGCTTAGCTAACCGACAGTTAGTTTCTGATTTTCACATTCATAGGGAAAGGTCCCCATTAATTTTATCCAAGATAATTTCTTGAATTTATCCTCTAATCTTCCTTTGTATTTCGATTCAACTAGTCGGAATTAGCGAACCTTACCGTAGTAATCATTGGTTTTAATTCCCCAATCCCAACCTATTCATCCCATGAAGTAAAACTGGTAATACTTCATATCTAACACCACAGTGTTATCGGTAAATTCAATTACCATTTTACGTTCAAATCTAATTAAAGATTTAACTATCGCCTGGAGCAAAACTGGTGATACTCCATTCTCGATGATTTCAATCTAATTAAAGATTCATTAAAACTCCACTTAGTTTTAATCTTTCACTGGGTTAAAGAATCAGTGTCATTTAAAACACTGTTCACGATAAACCCAAAAATCACATTCATTAACTATCGGGTTAAAGAACAAGTGTTATTTAAAACACTGTTCACGATAAACCCAATATCAATATCAATTCAATTCCAATTAAATATTATTGAATTGGTACACTTCATTAAATCTAAATAAAAAGATTTAATCTTTTCTCAACTGGGTTCAAGAACAGTGTTAGTGAAGACACCATTCACGACAAACCCAAATCACATTTGATATTCAATACAAGGCTCTGAATAGAAAATATACCGGCTTATATTCAATATCAAATTCTACGACTAACAAATGTCGTATTGGAAATACCGATGTAAATGTATATCTTTCAAATTTCCATAACAACACCTGTATAATCACGAATTCCAACATCGAAATATTCCGAAGACAATTTCGATTCAAATCCACTCCAATGCAATCATTGGATACTCTGGTTATTTTTAAAACCCCTTTTTTAAAATTCAATTTATTTATTTAAAAATAAATAGAATTATAATTCTAGTTCAAAACTAGTTCATTTCGAAAAAAATCTATTTTTATCTTTTTAAATATGGAGTTTTTCATCCCAATCCTTTCTAAATCATTTCTTATGATTTTACACAAATTATTACTATTTTTAATAATTTTATCAAGGCCCGTACAGTCGATTTCCATCAATGGCCATCGAACTGCACTTACAGCGACCTTTTTCGAATTTGATTTGGACATAATTCCAAATCCAACCGTTAGATTTCTAATTTCTAATATTCTTTAGAAAGATCTTTTCGATACGAACCCAACGGTTCCAGTTTTAGGAGAATCCGACGGTCGGATCTCCCGTAGTGTCCGTTTGAAATAAATGGTCGAAATTCACGAACTGCCACGGCGCGGCGCGTTCTATTCAGGCCATTATATTATATATATAATATATATAATATATATTTCGTCGATTTCTATTTAAAACGAGTTATATAAATAGTTTTAAAATTCGTTTCAAAAGCAACTTCAACTTCCATTTCAATTCAAATCAAAATTGAATTCTTCTTTATAAATTCGTTTTAAAATTCATTTCTATTCAATTCAAATTTCAATTCAATTTGAATTCGTTTCAATTTGCTTTCAATTCAATTTGAATTCGTTTTCAATTCATTTCGAAATCGTTTTCAATTCAATTCATTTCGAAATCGTTTTCAACTCAATTCATTTTGAAATCGTTTTCAATTCAATTCATTTCGAAATCGTTTTCAATTCAATTCATTTCGAAATCGTTTTCAATTCAATTCATTTCGAAATCGTTTTCAATTCAATTTATTTCGAATTCGTTTTCAATTCAATTCATTTCGAAATCGTTTTATATTCAATTCATTTCGAAATCGTTTTATATTCAATTCATTTCGAAATCGTTTTATATTCAATTCATTTCGAAATGAATAAAATCGATATAAATATCGTTCACGTCAAAATGGCGTCAATCTAATCAACACGGCTTCATAAATTTCTATTTTCAAATATTCTATTTCAAATATTTCTTTTTCAAAATAGTTGTCAATACTAAAATATTTCGTTCAACACATGACCAATCTCAATTGATGAGTACTGTCAACACATAAACCTTTATTTTATAATGATAAAGATGTAAATTTTATTACTAAAATATTTCGTTCAACACATGACCAATCTCAATGGATGAGTACTGTCAACACATGAACCTTTATTTTATATTGATAAAGATGTAAATTTTATTACTAAAATATTTCGTTCAACACATGACCAATCTCAATGGATGAGTACTGTCAACACATGAACCTTTATTTTATATTGATAAAGATATAAATTTTATTACTAAAATATTTCGTTCAACACATGACCAATCTCAATGGATGAGTACTATCAACACATGAACCTTTATTTTATATTGATAAAGATGTAAATTTTATTACTAAAATATTTCGTTCAACACATGACCAATCTCAATGGATGAGTACTGTCAACACATGAACCTTTATTTTATATTGATAAAGATGTAAATTTTATTACTAAAATATTTCGTTCAACACATGACCAATCTCAATGGATGAGTACTGTCAACACATGAACCTTTATTTTATATTATTCTTTATTTTCTAAATTGGAATGAGGCCCAATCAATCACCATATAAAGTTAATTATATGGATTTTCATACAACACATGTATAATAGCATTGAAAAATAATCAACCATCAACCAAAGTGCACTACACTGTATGAGCATCAAATATAGATATCTAACGCTTATAACAGCCTGTCAATCAATCGATCGACATATTTAATCAATCAGGATGAGTGAACTTCATATTTCATCCTAACACCCGTGTGGGGTTTTCAAGCAATCAAACACAGATTTTAGTTGTGCAGTTGGGCGATGTGTAAAATTTACCGTCCCAATCAATGTCAGTCAAATCGGTGTACATAAACAAACCGTCCGGTTTGTAAATGAATATTTATTTATTCACATTCACTATATTCATATTCACGTTAAAAATTATATTTTTAACGATAAAACATTTTATTTTAACATATGAATTTCTATTCAGTTCATTCTTTAAATAAAATGGTATTTTTATTTTCTAACTTATTTTAGAAAATTTCGGCGGCATAACGGCATGATACTAGAAACGGGACAAGGCCTAGCCTTACCCCTGGTCTAGTGAAGGCCCACGCCATTCACACATCAATCAATCCATTCATCTCACCAAACAATTCAAATTCAAATCAAGTCATCTAATTAATTTATGCAACCAAACAAACAAGTCCATGGTCTGTGGACGATTGTGTCGGGTGCTACTAAGCACCGTCTGCATCTTAGTATATATATATATAACTAGAAAATTAAATTGAAAGGTGAGGAATTCTCACAGAAAGCTATCCAACTATCTTGACTCTTCTTTGATAAAAATCTTCATCGTTATCGCCTTCGTCATCTTCGTTGCCCGTAACCACTACATATATAGAAATCACACATTTTTATATTTCGATGTCTTTAAAATAAAAATCACATTTTTATTTATTCACCTTCAATTTAAAAATCATATTTTTGTAATCACTTCATAGATTTAAAAATCGAATTTTTACTTCGCTATTCAATATATAAAAATCGAATTTTTACTTCGATGTTCAATATATAAAAATCACCTTTTTATACCGCTACTATATAGATAAAAATATAATTTCACATCGATGTTCATATAGTAAAGATTATATTTTTATCACGCTATTCTTCATATAAAGATTCCGCCTTTTCAAAAATAAAGTTTTCGCCTTTTCAAAAATAAAGTTTATATTTCTCCCGAAGTAAAAATCATATTTTTACTTCACTACTCATATCAAAATATCGTCTTTTCATATTTAAAAATATCGTCTTTTATATTTAAAAAAAATCACGTCTTTTAGATTTTAAAAATCACGTCTTTTAGATTTTATAAATCACGTCTTTTAGATTTTAAAAATCACGTCTTTTAGATTTTAAAAATCACGTCTTTTAGATTTTAAAAATCACGTCTTTTAGATTTTAAAAATCACGTCTTTTAGATTTTAAAAATCACGTCTTTTAGATTTTAAAAATCACGTCTTTTAGATTTTAAAAATCACGTCTTTTAGAAGTAAAAATCGAATCTTTCTCTTTGCTAACTTCATAGAAAAACCGAATCTTTACTTATAAAATTTCATATCTTTGTTAAATTAAAACAGATGTATTATATATAGAAATCGCTATCTTTATACAAGTAAATTATATAAATATAAATCAGAAAATAAAAGTGTATTATAATTAAATAAAATAAATGAAATAAAGAAGAAAGCTTACGGTGGATAATGGGGTGGAGATGGCGTTTCACGTCGGAGCAGCTGGGGGGTCGGCGTCTGTGGGAAGCGGTGGAGGCGGTGCAGTCGGAGGCGGCAGGTCCGTTGGTGGTACGGTGGGTGTCTGCAGCGGTTTGCATCGGGGTCCGCGAGATGGAGCGAGGTGGGAGGGAGTAGGCGGAGGACGGAGAGGACGGTACTGGAGGGGCCGCGCCACCAAGGCCATCGACGATGGGAGGCTGAACGGGGAGGAGCTGATCGAATTCGTTTTTGGGGAAATGGGTTTTTTTTTTCTGTAGAGTGAAATTCGAATGGGGGGGGGGCAGGGTATAGAGATAAGGGTTTTGTTTTTTTTTTATTTTTTTTTTAATTTATTTTTCGCCAAAAAGCAACCTTTATTTTCGACCTCAAAACGAGGCCCACCGCCTGTCGTCCATAGCGTTTTACCCCTATTCCGAACACAATGGGATATGTATCGTAGGCTGATTCGATCGTCTCGATCAGTTTCCGTTGATTTTACATTTAAATCATTATATTGAATTTTAAACGTACATTTCAAATTACCGGGGCCACATACTAACTAGAAAAATTCCCGAAAAATATTTTCTAGCTTCGTATTGATGATACGGTCCTAACAAAACTAATTTCGTCGAATTCTGAGACCGTTAGAAAAATGGCCATTTTCCAGTCGATTAAAATCAACTGAAACTGGTCAAACGCGTTTTCCTTTGCCACGCTCACATATTGATTCGAAAAATTACGAAATTTGAAACCTAGCAATAAATTGACATCACGGACCCAACAAAACTGGTTTCGTCGAAATCCGAGGTCGTTTGCAAAATGTCTATTTTTAAGGGCCTGAATTCCATAGCGACTATTCAGAATTTTCAACTGGACATATCTTTTGATTCCCGCTATGAAATCTTGATTTTTCGGATTCGTTGGAAAGATATTATCAATTAGATCCTATCATTTTTGGTTTCACTAAAATCCGGATTGTTTTGCACCCGGTATATTCAATTGAAGTTTGAAATCGAATTATCGAACTACCGCGCCATTTTCAATTCCTTTTATAATTATATATAATTATTTATATTCTAATGATGACGCGTATAATATATACGTTCTAATTCTATTCAAAATAAATTTCTCGTCGATATTATTTAAAATAATTCATTTTAAATAATCAAAATTCGCTAAAATTGCCAAAATAAAAATTTTAAACTGGCCCAGATTTTCGGGTTGTTACAATAGTTCTTGCAATTATTACTAATCAAGGATAGTGCAGTCAATATATTTATGAATCCTAAGTGCTTAGTTAAAAAATATCGCTATGCAATTACGGTTGAATCATGTAAGGAGGAGGGGGTTGCTTTATTAAAGTTGACCGTTGAAGAGAACAATGGGAAAAACATATCAGATGAATACGTTAAGCATGAACAAATATATTTTTAGTATATATAAAAAATACATTGGAAACTTGGTCTTGATGCATAATACTAACATTTATTAAATTGTCCAAATTTGCTCAATTAACTCTTTTTCCTCAATGAATATTTTTGGTATCGGCATTAAATATTAATGGGTGGATATCTTACCAAATAGAATGTTATATGCAAGCAAGAAATGAAACTTAACAAATTTAAACACATACTCAAATAGGATTAACAAATTAGAATTTCGGCTAAGCTTCATTCACATGTATTCTTTTATCATGACAATCTGAAATTTTCGTTGCATGGACCATGCTTTTTTCGGATAAAGAATTTAAATGAAAAATAATACAATGAATTAACCTAGGTTTTCTTTTGATGCACGTACTCTAGAAAACTCAGATTAAATTAAAATTACAAATGTCTATAGAAGAATCAAGCAATATAAAAACTGATAAGCCAATCAGGTATAATCATGTTACCTAATAAACTAATATATCTATAAGTTAAATAATTTAAATATAATGAACATTTTAGGTCCAGAACGTAACCCTTTTACTTTTAATTGTATCAAGCAATTCAGTAAAATCAAGAGCAATTAAACATCAAAAGCAAAGAACCAAATAAAGGACTAACTAAAATTTCACAAATTTAAAGTAAACACATTAAAACTCAAAAGCTGCATTATGAACATAAGCAACAACTTAATTATGATAAAATTAGGCTTCCAGAATGTACATATATAGGGTTTAGAAAGTGACTTCTTATAGAAGAGAAAGCTGAGCCTTTTATGCTTTTGATGATTGCATTTTCAAAATTATGTGTAGTGTATTTATTTCTAGTATATGATTTCTATAACTATGTCATTTGTGTTAATCAAATTAGATGTTATGGATAGCCAAATAGCAGAGAGATTATCGAAAACGCTAAAATAAGAGTACAACAACTATTCATTGAAAACAATATTTTTCTTATATGCAAAAAATCTCAATAAAAATAGTTAATAATAAAAAAAAACATAAATCTGAAGTTTAGTAATCAATATTTAGTATACTTGTCACTTTATATTTATTTACATCATTGAAGTAAGACAACTGAACAAATGAATATACGTTATTTTGGGATTGAACTGTTGCTTAAAAAGGATAACTCATTGACCTACAATTCTAGGTGCACACAATCATTTATATCTTCATCACAAACAGTATAACATGTTGATTTCAACTTTCCTGTATTCAGGTAATAAAGCTAATGTGCTTATAGAAAAAAAATCACATTTGAAAATAAAATACTGATGAACTATTGATTTATTGAACAAAGGGATACCATTATTGGTAGCACAATCTAAGTTTTTCAAGTAATTTTAATTTCATTAGTCATATTTAACTTCTTCGTTACTTTCATTAATATAAAACCTTATAGTTTGAAGCAATTTCAAAGAAAATCATGGCAACATGAAATAGACAAATATGAAACTATTTTTTTCTACCCAGCTAGTAATCAAACTTAAATAAAAAAGCATAAAATTATAAGAGAGTATATGGTGATTATTGGTAATCAAACTGAAACCATAGCAGGAGTTAGTGATTGTAAAAAATAAGCAGTTAGGGAAATTACTGTTAAAATGCTATATTCAATCCATGTACGGAAAACTTTAATCTAATTTAATGAAAAATTTACCAATTAAGCATATATATTTCTAATTAATAAGATTTCTAAAACACATTGAAATTCATTTTTGTTAGTTACAAATTACTATAGATTTATTAGTTATAGAGCAATTAGTAAATTTATGAAAACCAAAAACAGGTAAGATTAACTGCATAACTCAACTTTATAACAATAAAGTCCATGGAAAAGCCTGACAGCAAACATAAGGTAGTACAAATTCTTGTTCATATAAATATCATAACCAACCCCAATGACTGAATCAATAACAAACATAGAATAGAAATACATATTATAATTTCATAAGACTGTTAAATGTAATATTAACGGTACAACATTATATGCTTGTCATTAGTTAATCAATACAACATGAAAACCAGAAAATACCAAGAGAACATTAACAAATATTAAGCTTAACTTTCTGTATTCTACATATATTTGTGAAGAAGCTGAATAATTTATTCTGCAAATAAGTCAGTGCAATTAATACAAATAAATCTTAGAGTTTTAGTATGAATAGACGTAAGATTTCCGGTACGTTTAAACTTTATTATAAGACAGTAATTAAAATAAAAATAATTATTGATGTACTGTCATCCTTTTGTAGAGTAGCAAGTTAACATGTTAAAGAGATCGATATGTCAACAGCTAAATTAGGAATCGGCATGCTCATTCGTAAGTGTAAATAGTCATAGACAGTGAGTTAAAGTTTTTGAGACTCATACCTAAAATAGGAATGATAATAATACTCACTATATAGACATTCAAATATGAGGGAATAAGGGGAAAAAAACTTTAATCAAAATCAAATAAAAAAGGATATACTAAGATCGCTATAGATGGTGATCCATTCAGTTCCTTTAAGCTAAAACTTTCCCAATTCCCCTTAATATTTTGCAGGATCTCGATGGCAGCTTCAAATCTTGAATGATTTTCTAAATTTAAAAGTAGTTTAAGCAAAGAAGGAAATACAAACCACAGTAGCAAAGAATAAAAGATTTAATCAAAATAAAAAAAAGGACATACGCAAATCACTGTAGACATTGATCCATTCACATCTTTGAGTTATTAATTCCCAGCTTATTCTTAACTTCTACCAGGATCTTGATGGTAGCTCCAACCCTAAATGATTTCTTGGGTGTAAAAGAAGTAGTTTTAGCAAAAAAGGAAATACAAACTGTAATACTAAAAAGTTGGTTCCTTTATGTATATTATACATCTCTCTCCACGGGCTTGTTGTCATCCGCTACTCCTGTAGAGCCATTTGAATCACTATATTGCTTGCGAAACAACAATGACATGAATAATGTATTGAAAGAAATGAATTAAGATGGAAAAAATGAAGTTCAAGCGAATTTGGAAAATTGATACTGCCAGAAAGGATGCTCTGGTTCCCCATCGTCATCGCCAGAGTGCTCTCACCTGAATCAAAATGTTAACTAATCAGAGTACGTTTGATGCCAGTGAAAAGTAGAGGGTTAAAAATATTCATAAACTAAAATTATATAAAAAGTTCTATAAAAATTGTTCACAAATCGTCTGCCCTTAATCACTTAGCCGATGTAGATAAAAAAACTTCGAAAATAAAAAATACTTGGATTTCGAATCTGAGTGAACGTCAAAGCAACATGTAATGACCTTGCATGCCTTCCAGATACAATTCCAACTATTAAAAAAAATGTAGAAGATAAAATAATTTTATGCCTATGATTTTCGGGTGAAGACAACAAATTTAAAATCAGTTACTGCTTAATCCATCAGAAAACCTAAGTTACTCATTCCCGGTTTATATACATCCTATGGAATAGTACCTTTTGGAGAAAGAAAAGGTTAGACAAATCACATGGCTGTCAGATCGTAGAGCAATGAGCAATCTTCTGCCTCATAGGTGAGAGAAAATAAGGGTAAGTGGAATTGGGGATGAATGGATCGAGGGTTTTAATGGAAACACAAACATGAAGAATTTAGGGTGAAAAATGAAGCAGGCAGAAAAGAGAGTAACTGATCAAAGTAAGTGGGTTGGGAAACGTCTGCATTCTTTATTGCACTGAACGGTGAGGATTGAAATGCTGGACATGCGTTGGACTGTGAATTTTTTGGGAAATCTGGATCTGAAAGGTCTTTGAAGAAAGATTGTGCTTTCATATAATATAATAGATAGATTGGAATTAAATGGAATTCGATTTGGTAATAATTGAAGTGAGGTTCTGTGGAGGAAGACTGTTAATATATATGGAATTTAAAAGGCTTTGTCGTTATTACAATTATATTATTTGTCAAATTCAGAAATTGATAACGATTATATACTGATTTGTTTTCCGTGAAGATTCCATGGTTAATGGAATCTGATTTTGGGTTTATCGTGAACTGTGTTTTAAACGACATTAGTTCTTTAACCCAGTTAAAGACAGGATTACATGTCTAACATTATATTTAGAATCGTATTTTTGATCTCTGCGTGGAGAATTCATTCACTTGCTTAATACCTTTCTCTGAGACGTACGAGCTTAGAGTTTATATATCGGCAGAAATCAATGGTATAGTGTAGATTGTCGATGCGGCATGTTTGATTTCCCAAAGTTAAATAATCATTACTGATGATTGTTAGAAGATTAAAACGAAGTAGAGTTTTAATGAACCTTTAATCAGATTGTAATGTGAATGTGATAATTTAAATTATCAAATTTGGGAAATGATCGAGAATGGAGTACCACCAGTTTTTACTCCAGACGATAGTTAAATTTTTAATTAGATTTGAACAAGAAATGGTAACTAAATTTACCGACAGCACCATGGTGTTAGATATGGAGTATTACCAGTTTTGCTCCATGGGATGAATAGGTTGGGATTGGGAAATTAAACAAATGATTACTTCAGTAAGGCTCGATAATCCCGACTAGTTCATAAACCTTAATTTGGTTTAGAATTGATATCCAAAAGAAGATTAAAGTATAAATTTAAAAGAATTGATAAAATTGATGAGAACCTTTCCCAAAAGATATGAATATTTGAATAAAAGAATATTCTGAATTGGAATGAGGCATATGATGTGTATTTATAACACTTGATTACTAATTATAAAATAAGCGGGTTATTCGAAAAGACCGGGTTTATCCCATTCTGAATAACCGATATGATGACGATAAGTCGACGATGAAGACGGTGATTGAAGACAGGAGTTCTTCACATCGTTTGGATGATTACTGATATCTTGATTGGGTTGTACACCCAAGACAAGGTAGTAAGTGGTGATCGTCCAGACGTACTTGGAGATCGACCGGATATGCGAGGACCTCTCTCCTATATTAGACATATGGGATGAGGAATAAGGTGCATTCGCTTTCATTCAGACCTAGAATGGACTTGTAAATGGATGTGCATCTGACATTGGATTTCATTCTGTGTTGATTGATTTCTATTAAATATATATCTGTTTGGTAGCAGAGAATCTATTCTCTTGCTTAACTCCCTTCTCTATGACGTACGAGCTTAGAGGTTACATATTGATAGACATCAATTGTATGGCGTGCATTGTTAGTGTGGCATACTGAGATTCAAATGATCAAGGCTTTTGTTGAAAAGCAGAGTCTTGTGCTTGATGATCAAAGCATGGCTTTAAATAGCATAGCTTTGTGTATAGCATTAATTCATGAGCCTCACACCCCGGTATGAGTCAAAAACGGGATTGTGACTACAGGGAGTGCACGATGTTTCCTACTAGCTAGGAGTGGTGTCATGGCATGGAGCCCAGACATTTTTACTTATATGGATGATGGATTGCGAGGCGCCTAGGATATTGATTCCTTAGTGGCTCAGAGATAGGTCTGATAGGACCGGGAAACATGTGTTCAGGAATAACCAATCCTCAAAAGTAACAGAGAACCGGCCCTGAAGATCCCAGGGTTGCTAAGATTGCGACCCTGAGGCATTTGCTAGAGTGTCGTGTATCGGTGAGGAGCCATCCCTTGCCTCGACTCATAGATGGAAATCCAAATTCCAATACGTGAATTTTCGATTTTAGTTATAGAACTAGTATGGCGACATGATATATGGTACCCATGCCATCTATGATTGATACGTTTATATTTGAAGTTGATTTTGACACTATGCACTTATAGTAATTTCAAAATGATTTGTTTTAAATGTACCAAGCTTGTTTGGTTGTTATAAAGGAAAACTCTATCCTCCGGCTTGCGTTGCCTTGTGTGATGGGACTTGAGTCTTATAATAGCTTCATTTTTCGAAAAGCATTGTATTGTTTATAAACTTTTATATGCACTAGTATTCCTGGGAGAAAACCCATTTCGTGTTATATGGCGTGGTCCTTTGATTTACTTTATTTCAAAAGTAAAGTTTTAAATAACTGTTTTAGTTCTCACACCAGTCCCATGACTGACATGGAGTTTATTGTTTTAACCTAAACTCTGGGTGCCCCTATTTACCACATGAATAGCTAGTATTTTTGATTTTGCAGAATTCTATTTTACAGGATTCAGGATTTACAGCTGGAGCTACATTTGGAAAGCTTTGTATATGCATATTTCTTTTAGTTGTGTTATGTATTATTTTTCTGCTACTATGTAAACTATTTTAATCTCTGTTATTTTTCTGATGTATATTATTTATTCATACTCTGTTATATTCTTGTACTCCGATGAAATTATTGTAATGGCGATGAAATGTTCTATTGTTTTTGTTCCGATTTGTCGTGTTCTCAACTCAATCCGGGCTTTCCCGAAAGGGGAAGTTTGGGTCGTTTCATCATGGTATCATAGCTCTGGTTTGTAGAGCTCGAGAATAAGACATATTAGGACCAAACGAAAGAATTCATCAGAGATTGGATTAGTAATATCCAATGAGAATGACTCGTTAGAGATGGGATCAATTGTAACAACCTAAGATTTTACCTGAATTTAAATTGGACTTTTGTTCTATAAAATGAATTTAATAAGATTTAAATATTAAATTAATATAGGTGATCCTATATAGTTATATGTTTGAAAAATTATTTTGTTTTATTAAATATAGAAAACTTATTTTAAGTTTATGATTATGATTTTATGCATATTTCAAATATTTATAAGTAATGGCATTTTTCTGAATTTAATATTTATATAAATTATGGATTTGGAAAAATAATTTATTTAAGATTTTATCTAAATGTTGTTAATTGTATTAAGTGAGGTTATTTAACAATGATCATAACATTCTATTAAGATTATTAAGCAATTATTTTCAACAATTTATTTTTTTGTAAATCATATGATAAATAAAATAGATAAGCATCTTGAGAATAATTAGTAAGTTATAAATCGTTGCTAGACCTTAAGTAATAAAAAGGTTACACTTATCATAATGGCAAATTTTTTACACATATGTTTGTTGCAAAGATGTCACCAAAAATCGAAACTTAATAAACAAATAAAAATTTATTTTGGCAAACGTGCATTGGCTGAAAATTTAAATGCTAATAGGTGTCTTCATGCAAGAAATATGATTGCCAAGTGTCTTTAATTTAAGTAATAAATTAACTTAAAATTCATTAAATACAAAAGAGAAGAGCAGCACCCTTCATTTCTCTCAACAACTTCTCCCCGTTCCTTTTTCTTCTCTACTTTCTGTGTTTATAGTAAATGAAAAACCACATCTCTTTTCAATCAAAAATCAAAATCTCCCAATCCCTTCACTTTCAGCCCAAATGACCAAAATGGAAGTTGTCTGTATCATCATTTTAGATTTTTTTGAAATCTATTGATTGAAATTTTGTTGATTGAGGAGAGAGATATATCTGTTTTACAGTAAGAATAAGAAGAGGGAACAAAGATTTGAAAAATCATATCTCAAAATCCAAGAAGAATTAATCGATGCAGTCAGCGCTGTTGCGATCAATAGGAAATGTAGTATTTTTGGTGTAAGTTTGAGGCGATTTTGTGTCGATGATTTTTATGGTCGGAAACTAGGGTTGAGTTTAGTCGGAGATTGGAGCGACGATAGGCGAAATGGACAATGGGGTTGCGATGAGGTTGGAGAGAGCTTTCAGGTGGCAATTTTCGGCTGCGCTCGGTGCTGATATGGGAGGTGCGACGAGAAGGGTATTCACATGTTTTTCTGTTCGCTCCAGGATGGTCGATGCATGGATTTCGAGGTGGGAGGCCGGAGTTTAGACGAGCGGGTGCGGTCGAACGAGGGTGCGAAGAGAGATCGGTTGGTGAAGTCGGATTGTGGAATGGTGGAGTTGCGGCTTGGTACACGTGCACACTGTGCGCGGGTTTTGGGTTTCTGCTTACGTGATAGAAGGGAAGGCGGTAAGAGGAGAAGCAGAAGAAGGGAAGTTGGGTTAGACCAGAGCATGTTGGGTTGGGCTTAAATGTATTTGGGTATGGTTTATTAATTCCAGTTTGTTAGTCAAACTTTAAACTTAATATCTCCTTCGATTTTAAACCCAATTAGCTCCCTCTAGGGTCCATAGAATTGTATTAGAAAGTGGAACACATTGATATGTAATATTGAAAATGTTAGATAAGTATAAATTTATAGGAAAATAAACAAAGTCCTTGTATATGATTATATATAACGAGCATCGTCCTTAATTTATTTTCAAATATAAAATTAACAGAGATATCACCGGTTGTTAATCGAAGTTGGATTGGTATCAATAGCTGTGTTCATTCGTAAGGGATTATGACATTGAAGATCTTGGAGCTAAGTCGGTGAGAACACTTAAATTTAATCAGTTATTTTATTTAGTAGTGATTAAATAATGAGATGTGATGATTAATGATAATTGGTTGGATATGCATGTTATTGTGTGACTGGATGTGCATGTAATTAGATAACACACTGAACACTGGTAAGTATTATCGACCGTAACGCTTGTGCACTGCTGAATTGGTTGTTATTGATGATGATTATAATGTATGATCATCAGACTTATATAGTTGATTTATTTTGTTTGCATGATGCACACACAACACCGTGGTTATGGAGCTATACAGATGATCGATTCAATATTCTTCCATATAAATGAAGATTTATTTTCAAATGCAAAAATATTAATTTTGAAGTCCAGTTTTATTTGAAAAGAGATTTGGAAATTTAAATATAATATTTTATAATATTATATCAGACAGTTCTAGGATGACAAAGAGGATAGTGTCTAGGCTGGGGTTTGGAAATCTAGTTTCCTGCTCTCCCTGGCTATCCCTAACAGGTCCGACGGGCGGGATGGTTAATTTAAATATAATTTGAAAATTTGAATTTGTTTTTTTTAAACTTAGAAAACCAATTTCAATTAAACCAATAAAAGTCGCATAAGGACCATCCACGAAGTTCAAATTTAAATTTAAAATAAAGTGTTTTCGGATTCCTATTGTTTACAACTTATTTAAATTTAAAATTTAGATTTGGATTTGTGAAATATTTTTTTTGATTTAAACTTAATAATTGGTTTTGAAATTTAGTTATTTGAAAAAAAATTGGAATTGAAATATAAATATAAACTCAAAAGGATTTGAATGAATTATATTTAAATTGATTTATAACGCGCTACAGTGCGACAATTTGTAAATATTGATTTAAATTTTTGAAGGGTTATAACTGGACCATTTGAAATCGGTTTGACTTGAAATTAGAAAGGTTAATTTTCAAACATTAACAGTTTTTCATAGAAAAGGAATTTTTAAATTTCAACGTACGATTTCCTAGTTATATTCAAACAAATTTGGAAAAGGACGTTGTACGTGCAGTTCAGCGACCATAGCGGAATTCAAATAAAACAAATTTGAGAAAACTTGAGAAAATCTATGATAAATCTACTTTATTAATTTAAAGTAATTAGAACTGAATTATTTGAATTTTTAATTGATTTGGAATCTATTTGAATTAAATGACTATTACAGAGCTTTGAGTAATGTTCAAACATTATTATCTCAGTTCCAAAGATAAATTGGTTTTGGAGTTTATAAACTGTGAACCATTATTTCAGATGGATAAAAGGATTGCAAATGGTTTGAAAGATTTCTAAGTGGTTAAATGTTTGTATATGGAAGTGATATCAAATATAAGTCGTCTAACTCTATTAAAACTTATGTTTGAATATAAGTGTTTGAATTATCGTAAGTGGGATTTTGGTGCAAACAAAGATTTGGTAAATTCAATAACTTAAGGAATCAAGGGATTATGTTTTGAATATAGGGAACGAATGGTTATGTTTTGAAATATATGGTTGAAAAAATGAATATTTGATTTCAAAGGAGAGTTGAGGCGATAACGAGATTTATGATAAACCCAACTTTGACTTGTAAATGAATTGATGATGATCGGAAGGAGATTTGAATTGAAAAGGTTGTATGATCCATAACCATTGTTTTAAGAATACGCTTATTACTTGGAAAGACCGGGATCGGATTTAAGTCTGAAACCATTCCAAGTGATAATACGACGTTATGAAGTTACCCAAGACTTGGAATCGATGAATGAAGACCAGGAATCTTTGAATTTATTCGGATTAATTGCTGATGCCTCGAATCCGGCCCTAAACCTGATTCGAGGTTATAAGTGGCATGAGGTCTGAGTATATTTGGAGATTTTCGGATTTTGTTCCATTCAGACCTGGAATGGACTTGTATGGATTGTGTCTGACATTGTAATTGACAACATAACACTGATTTCTATTGACATGTATTTGGTTTGTGACGTATGATGTAATGACCCGAAATTCCGGTCCAATTTGAGCTGACCAAATACACAAGTCCAACCCCAAATTTAAACTGAAAATTAGGAAATTAATAGAAAGAAACCAGAGGGTGAGGAAAGATAAGATAGGAACTTAGAATAGAAGAAGAAGAAAAACACAATATCAGAGTAACAAAAATCTCACAGCGGAACGAATAAATGTATTTCATAACATAACTTTGAAATACAAATCTTTACTTGCATATACATATCATTATCAAAGTACAACACTTACAACACACCGGAAATAACTATAGCTATATGATCCTAAAGCCTCCTGCTCCAGCTCTTCAAGTATCTGTAAATCCCGACTACTTGACTGCCCATACAAATTTAGGCACCCAAGAGTTTAGGGAAAACAAAACAAAATAAACTCCGGGTCAGTCATGGCACTTGTATGACTAAAACGGTTTAAAATAGTTTAAACCATTAAACGATATCTCATAAGACCACGCCGTATAACGGAACGGGTTTTTTCCCTTATGAGAATCCAAATTATCTTTATATCAAAAACCTTTTGATATTATAATAATGTCTATCAACCACAATATAATAATCATCTAGTAGAAACGCTTTCATCTCACGTTCTACATATATGGTATACAATCAAAATCCGCAAGCACGTATTGGGTAATGGAGTTCCAACTATGACAAGGTATGGAACCACCTTTCGCAAGTGTACCTCTAGAGAGGAATACACTGGATTCAACAAGAACATATTGCAAGCCGGCCCCACATGACCGACCACTCATTTCGCTTGAGTGTATCGAATGTATATCACCAACGGTTGGGATCAGCAACTGTTTCCCGAATGGGACAACATCAACAATAGATTTTTAGAAGTAAATAAAACTCTGGATCAGGTAATTATACACCCTACTTCGGTGCGACTGACTTAGCCATGCTGCCTGCCCGATTTCTGTCATTTACCGGATGTGAGACTAGAGGTTACGCTTCATCATCACATCAGATTCACTTCGAATGCCACATCGTCAAATCCATCAAATCACCAATTGACGTCCTCAACAATACATTATGTGTTAGCTAAAAGACGTTTCCTTCTCCGTTTCCACCCTTGGTACGGTTGGAGAAATCAACATACGTGATTGTCTGGAAATACTCTGTCAGACATTCGTCCATATAAGTCACCCAGGAACAGGATGAACCGAAGGTACTATTCTGTAAATAGGATAGCCCTTGCATAACTCCATCTTCAATTTCCTTTGGCATATATGATTCGCAACGCTTATGCCAATACACAGTGGTTCTTTGGATAATAATCCAACCGGTCTCTCCATATTAACAACGTTAAAATGGTCAAAACTTCGATAGTCTGTGATTTAACTATCGAAGAAAAACAGGTGTGCAAACAACGATATTATTTCCAAATGGAAATTTATATCGATCAAACATCATTCAACATTTATCTATTTATTTCATTAATTTACTTATCTCCTGTTTCCCTATATTCAATATTTCTTATTTTCTAAATTTGGAAAATATACGTTATTAACAATGGAAAACATTTCCATTTCTTGTTTTCTTTATTAGAAAACATTTCTGGTTTCTTATTTGGAAAACATTTCCAAAGCTTCTTCATTGGACTTAGACATATGTTTTAAACAAACCATCGCGATGCCAACTCAAACCATTTCCTTTAATTACTAAATTCACTTAACCATCCTTTACTATCGAACCTTAACCATTCCTTTGTTACAAATGAAGTCAATCAAGTTGGGGTAATACTACCTCTCAGACCTTAACTGAACAACGTTTCTAACCTTGAAATAGACAAAGTTCACCCTTCTAATTCTGTAACAAACTTCCTTACGCAGCTCTCTTTCAAATCCTTTCTATTCGATAATGCTTTCCTTCGATAAGGTATATTCGATAACTCTATTCAATTTATTCTATTCACTTAACTCTTTTGATTTAACTTTAACTCTATTCACTTAACTCCTATCGAATAACTATATTCGATAACTCTTTTAATTCTATTTGAATAAACTATATATTCGATTAACTCATTTTCTTTAACTCTAATCGATTAAACTAACATCGATTATCTCCTTTCGATTAAACTAACATTGATTAACTCCTTTTAACTCGATTTAAATAACATCGATTAACTCCTTTTAACTCGATTAAACTATTCATTTATAAAGATTTACTTTTAGTAACGGTTATTCACTTTACAAATGATTTCCTTTTTTTAATTCTATTCGTAAATGGTTTTACAAATATCCCCTATTCAATCTCATTTGTAAATGGTTTACAAACATTTCTCTTTCTGATTGATTTGTAAATGGTTTATAAACCTTCCTCGTTCTAATCTATTTGCTAATGGTTTTACACTATTTCCTTTTCAATCCTATATGTAAATGGTTTACAAATATTTCCTTGTATATCTTTATTTATTCAACTCTAGTTATTTCCTTTTTTCTATTCTATTCGGTTTATCAACATTTTTCCCTTTTATAAAACTCTATTCGTTTTATAAACATTTCCCTTTTTATTTACTTTCGAAATATTTTCTTTTATAAAATCTATTGATTTTATAAAATCCCTTTTTATTTCAATATACATTGAAATAATTCTTTTTACATCCCAGGGTCTTTTATGATATTTTAAAATGTTGAATAACAAGGATCAATATCATTCCAACACACATAATCCATAACAGATTATATAACACATCATATATCATAATATATGAAAAACAGTAAAATAAATGTTGAGGAATCCAGTCAGATTCCTCCAACCTGTTTCCCTGCATCACAGATGTTAAACAATAAAATCAACATCACTTTCAGAATTTAACGGTTTATATATATATATATATATATATATATAATTTCTACTAACTGACTAGCAGTTCAATCAAACAGTCAACACACAGCAAACAGTCATTATTTATCAGTTCTAAATATATGTTATAAAAATAGAACTGTTCAGAGTTGGTGAGTTTTACTCACATTGGACTATCATCGTTAATTAATGATAATTGTCGCTGATTCAGTTCGGACAATTTATTTTGCCATAAATTGTAACGAGCTCCGATGGACTTCCAGTCAGTTCCATCTTGTAGCGGAAGTCCGTACGATCCCGATGCAATTTACGGTTCGCCAAACTGATAAAGTATGAGAGAGATATGAATTTTTAAACTAAATACATTAATTTTATTTGAATAGAAATTAAATTAAAACCTGAGTGGGCTTTACCAACTAAATTCCCGGCCCACTACCCTTCTCAAGCCCACACCGTATAAACCCAATCCTTCTCCTTTCTTCCCGAACAGAACACGATCTGGAGTCCTTAAAAAAAACCACTACCGAACACTATTGACCGACGGTTGACCCCCCACCATGCCGCCACCGGTCACTGACTCCCATTGCCACCTCCACCATCTGATTACGCGCCACACGCTCTACCTGATCGGCCCCCCTGAAGCTCAACTCGATGAACCCCTTTGCACCGTGACCTGCTGTTTATTCCACCGCCGCATTTAAACTCAGGCCAACGGAGTCCTTCCCAACCACCTCGAGTCGATCCCCTAGCCACCACGAACTCGGTTATGCCCTCAAAACAAAGCCCGACATCCTAAATCCTGCTCGCAACCAAACCTTAGTCTTCACGGTGGTAAAACAATCAATGGATATACACGTCGAGTTCCACAAAATTGGTACCAACGCGAAGAGAAACTGAAGAGAAATCCACCAATATATGTTTTAGATTTTATAGGAATTTATTTGTATATTATTTGATTTTTTTTTCTTTCCTCTTGCTTTTGGGTTTTACTGAAGAAATGACTGACGTAATTTTCTTATGTTTATTGCTTGAGGTTGTAAAGGTTTGTGGTTGAAAATGATGAGGACGTGGCCTCCTCTGGTTTATACAAAGATTAGGATATTTTTATATTAAGGTTTTATATTTTGTTTTCTCGATTATATGCTTGTCTCTCATCCTTAAAAATCCCTGCGATCACATACGATCTCCTAAAATCACGAAAATTGGCATGCCACTAGAGTTCGACATTACAGTCCCAACAAAACTGGTTTCGACAAATTCCGACTCTGTATGCTCACACAACGTATTTTTAACCATCGAAATACTGACTGTTTCTCACTCTAAAAATCCGTACGACCACACAGTGACTCTAAAAATCACGAAACTGGAAATCTAACAATAATTTGACATTACGAATCCAACAAAATTGGTTTCATCGAATTCTAAGGTCGTATGAAAAACTGGCTATTTTTAAAGCTCTGAATGACCCATTTAAATATATAAATATATTTAAATATAATTAAATTAAATATAAATAAATTTTTATTATCGTATATACTCATAGTGGAATACCATATAGCTCTACTGGGACTTATAACTTGATATTTCAATCTGGGACAACCCGATATTCAATTTATATTGAAATTCCTTTTTAAAATATAAATAATTCCTTTATAAATTATAAAGGACTTCCATAGCGACTTTATAAAATTTGATTTTGACGTAAATCAAAATCTACAGGACGAAACCCCGATTTTTCTCTTCCACTAGAAAGATATACTCCACCAGCTCCACACGTTTCTTGTTTCACAGAAATCTGATTTAAAACGAATCCTGTACATTCAGTTGAAGTTCGAATCGCCAATTTATGAACTGCAGCGCCATTTCGAGCTCGATTTTAATTATATTATAACTCTACATTCAAATTGTCATTTATATAATATATTCGTTATTCAAATTCAATCCCAAGCTGAATTAAATATCACAGATGATCCAGTTCACACCATATCGCCATTTCAGCAAATTTTGATTTTTTCAGAATTAAATATATTATTTAATTTATTATTTTAATTAAATATTCAACATTATTTAATTTATTATTTTAATTAAATAATCACCATTATTTAATTCCACGAACAATAAATTCACTATATCACTATTTATATAATTAAATAATTTAATTATAATACCTCTGCCAATGCGGGTCATTACATATGAGCTCAAAGTGGTTATGCATGGATGGAAATCATTGGTCATGTGGTGAATGGACATTGTGACATACTTAAGATATGAATTGAGCTTGTATGATCAGGGCATTGCTTTTCCAGGCATGCTTTGTGTATGACGTGACATCGACAAACCTCACACCCGGATGATGAGAAACTAGCGGCTAGGTTGTGTATATATATATGAATTGATGATGACCGCTGCAGCAGCGGGAAACCACTTATGACTTATGGAATAGGGTATGTTCGGGGGGCCATATCTTTCATAAAACCGTTGATCTACCTCGCGATTTGTATTGGGGTCCGCGTCTGGATGAAAAACCCGTGATTACATTTCGTTTGTGTTCCGATTGATCTTTCGTGCCAGGAATCATCAAGTTGGAAACCCAAATCTCCAATGCAAGCCATACGATTTTAATTGTATATATATAAAAGGCGACATAATATTATGGGGTATTATGCTGTCTAGGATTAATACATTTATTTGCGAAATGTTTTCCACACTATATATATGTATTATGGCTTTGAAAGAGGATTTTTACATACGGAAGCATATTTGGTTATCATAAGATAAACCTCGCCCATCTGGTGTAAGCTTGCATTGTGTGATGTGGGACGAGCTTATGATAGCTTCCTTTTCAAAAGTCATTGCGTATTTATATGCACGCGCATTCACATGGAGTAAACCCGTTCCGCATTAGCAGCTTGGTCCGGTGAATTTCCCAACTATAAAATAAATCCTAAAGCAACTTTTTTATGTTCTCACACCAGTCCCATGACTGACCTAGAATTCATTGTTCCTTCCTAAACTCTAGGTGCCCATTTATTTTTCACATTGGCAGCTAGTAGTTTAGTTTTACAGTTATGATTTGTTGGAGCGAGGTCATAGCACTTTCTGAGTTGGAGTCCGCGCTAAAGTTTGAAGCTTCCGCTGTATCACTTTGTTCTTCCGTTGAGAGTACATTTATATCTTTTCTTCCGCTGTATATATGTTGTAGCTTTAATATTCATGTAATTCTGATGTTATTGTTTAAGCAATGAAAAGTTCTGTTATTTTGTTTATATATGTATGTACCCATAACAAGTTGTCTTTATGAACGGTTTGAGTTGGTTTATTACCAGCAAAAATTTGGCAAAAATGCGGGTCATTACATTTGGTATCATAGCTTTGGTTATACAAAGCTATGGGGTACGTACATATTTTGACAAAAGAATAGGACTCGTCAGAGTTATAGTATCTTATTAGAGATAGGGTTAGAAAGGCAATAGAATGAGGTTTCATAATATTATGATCGAGGGAGAGTACTCTGAAAATAGATTTTTGAAACAAATTAAATGTTTTAAAGAATGTATCATTTTGAAAGATAACTGTTATCAAGAATTTTTGAGTATTTTATTCGACGTCAATATTGGGCTATCAGTATGAGAAGATTTCGATTATACGCCTGGCCAGTGATGTACGAAGTCTTATGTATATACTAGATGGAAATAGAGTCACACTCTAGTCGTCTGGGGATGATCTGATAATGGTTGCAACATCATCAGTATTCATTTTCGTGTTTCGAAAGTGGGATGACTATATGACTCCAGTTAAGACGTCGAGGGATACTTGAACTATTTCGATATGTTAGATATATTAAAGGAATTTAATGTAAAGACATATGTTATAAATGCAAAACCAACTATTTTATTTTAGACGTAAACCATACTAAAGAATTAGAAGAACACGTAAGTTTGAAGATTCATTAAGAGATTATATTAAAATACCACCCAAACTTCAAGATAAGCAAGTCATAACAAATGTTGAATATGATCTAATAAGTTGTAATCAGAAAAGATATTAAATTTTCTCAAAGAATGTTAAATATGTTAATGTAAGCAATAGATTTGAATCAATCCTTAACTTGAATTGTAAATGAGATTATGCAAGAATATTTTAGTTATCAAAACCCCTTAAGGAATCTGAAGTAGTTTTGACTTAAGTTAAGAATCCGTTTAAAAAGATGATTTAAATTATAACGAACATCGAAGTAGGAAGAAAACTGCTGTATGAGTAATTCAAATAGGAATATTTAAAGAGTAATTGCTCATGATGCAAAGAAAACGAAATTTGAAGTAAGACTTAATTAAGAAGAAGTTAATGGAAATCGAGTACTCCGAGAATAAGTAACTTATAATTATACCCTTAGGTGTGCTCAATTTTCCTACCTCGGCCTAACTCAGCCCCATCGTTTGAATTCGAATCGCTTTTTGGTGGGTAGCTCCATTTAGGCCTTCTTACCTTATGAACTTGGTCAAGTATTGTAACACGAACTTTCATACTTTGGTTTTAATCTCTTTATACATCTCTACTTGATTTGAGGGCGTGCAAGTTGATTTGTCTTATATATGTATAACCTTTTGTAGGACGAAAGCAGGATTTAATTCAAACCAGATAACTTGTTATATGAGAAATTATGTTAATGAAACCTCAACAAATAGGGCTTACATAGTAAGGAAACAAGAGAAAATTTTATTTTTTCGAATATTTAAAATTTAGGAGTGGGTTTGGAAGATGTTAGGGTTAATATTCGAAACAACACTAGCTTGAGCATATATACGCATAATTAGAGTGCGCAGAGAAAGCTTGATGGTATTTTTGAATAAAACTGTTTCAAGAGATTTTCCGACTAGTTGAGTAAGAAAACTTTCTAAGCGAAAATGTGAACAAGAATGAAAAAGTTATACATATTTTTTGTATTTAAGTGGATTTGGAAAAAAGGATGTCATTCAGCCAGGTGGATGCAACAATTAACTATGAAATACAACTATTAAAGACGAAACTTTTTCGGAAATCTTAGAAATATTTGAAAATTAGAATTCGAGCTAAAAGAAGTTAAAGGACTTATGAATTGTAATTGATTATTTAAAATTCTAGAATGTATAAAGACTTATTTGGAAAAAGGGTTGTTAAAGAAACCGTCTTGATCGAATTTGATTGAAGGGAAATTGTATGGTTATATGAACATTAACTTATGTAAATAGTTAGATGTTTCCAAATAAATTGAGACATATGAAGCTAGATATAATTCTTAAAATATTTGACTTAGTAAATGTGAATAAGATCATTTAAGTTGAAATATAAGTTGAACATTTGAGAGCTAAGGTCTATTTCCATGCAGTTGAATGTTCTTCAAAATACTTTGGAGAAGATGATAGTTTATAAAGGTGCTTTACGAATAAAAGAAATTTTCGACGACTTGAATCCCGATGAATTGAAATGTTTGGGAAATATTTGAGTTGAAGGTTTTGTAAATTATAGATTTCAAAAAATGATTTACAACTTCGGGAAATGAAATGTATTGGATTGTTCAAGTAACTCATGACAAAACTGAGATGTGGTTTGATTTCATATGATAGGTGCTACTTAGTAGCCCGTCATGAGGAAAACTTCTTGAACTAATAGATTTATTTTATTTTACTATTGAGTGTTTGAAGCTTTGAAAGAAAATTTGGCTTTGAAAAATCCCGAAGTAAGGTATGATTATTTATATGGAAAAATATATGGTATTTCAAAGTTTGAGATGAAAATGGAATTCTAAGTCCGAGAAATTATTTTCAAATGTTCGACAAACTTTGATTTGAACGAAATTTTTTGCCTTGCATTGATCTCTTCAAAATATATAAATTTTCTATTACAATGATTTAAGTTATATAAGTTTTATGTTAAACAAGTTTTACAAATTCAATCGAATGAAATTTTGGTTGATAAGTTTTAAACTTAATAAAGTTTGTAACTTTTTTTCGACAATAAGATTTAATTTTATGACCCTCCTTTTTGAGGACGAAAAGTCTTAAGGGGAGGGGGTGAATGCAACAACCTAAGATTTTACCTAAATTTAAATTGGATTTTTGTTCTATAAAATGAATTTAATAAGATTTAAATATAAAATTAATACAGGTGATCCTATATACTTATATGTTTGAAAAATTATTTTATTTTATTAAATATAGAAAACTTATTTTAAGTTTATGATTAAGATTTTATGCATATTTCAGATATTTATAAGTAAAGGCATTTTTCTGAATTTAATATTTATATAAATTATGTACTTGGAAAAATAAGTTATTTAAGATTTTATCTAAATGATGCTAATTGTATTAAGTGGGGATATTTAACGATGATCATAACATTCTATTAAGATTATTATGCAATTATTTTCAACAAATTTTATAATTTTTTTTTTGTAAATCATATGATAAATAAAATAGATAAGCATCTTGAGAATAATTAGTAAGTTATAAATCATTGCTAAACCTTAAGTAATAAAGAGGTTGCACTCATCATAATTGCAAATTTGTTACACATATGTTTGTTGCAAAGATGTCACCAAAAATCAAAACTTAATAAATAAATAAAAATTTATTCTGGCAAACATGCATTGGTTGAAAATTTAAATGCTAATAGGTGTCTTCATGCATGAAATATGATTGCCAAGTGTCTTTAATTTAAGTAATAAGTTATCTTAAAATTCATTAAATACAAAAGAGAAGAGCCGCACCCTTCATTTCTCTCGGCAACTTCTCCCCATTCCTTTTTCTTCTCTATCTTTTGTGTTTACAGTAAATGAAAAACCACATCTCTTTTTAACCAAAAATCAAAATCTCCTAATCCCTTCACTTTCAGCCCAAATGACCAACACAGAAGTTGTCTGTATCATCATTTTGGATTTTTTTGAAATCTACTGATTGAAATTTTGTTGATTGAAGAGAGAGATATCTCTATTTTACAGTAATCATAAGAAGAGGGTTCAAAGATTCGAAAAATCATATCTCAAAATTCAGGAAGAATTAATCGACGGCATCAGTGCTGTTGCGATCAGCAGGAAATGTAGTATTTTTGGTGTAAGTTTGAGGTGATTCCGTGTCGACGATTTTTATGGTCGGAAACTAAGATTGAGTTTAGTCGGAGATTTGAGCGGCGATAGGCGAAATGGATAATGGGGTTGCGTTGGGGTTGGAGAGAGCTTTTAGGTGGCAATTTTCGGCTACGCTCGGTACTGATATGGGAGGTGCGACGAGAAGGGTATTCACGGGTTTTTTTGTTCGCTCCAGGATGGTCGACGCATGGATTTTGAGGTGGGAGGCCAGAGTTTAGACGAGCGGGTGCGGTCGAATGAGGGTGCGAAGAGAGATCGGTTGGTGAAGTCAGATTGTGGAATGGTGGAGTTGCGGCTTGGTACATGTGCACACAGTGCACGGATTTTGGGTTCCTGCTTACATGATAGAAGAGAAGGCGGTAAGAGGAGGAGAAGAAGAAGGGAAGTCGGGTTGGACCAGAGCATGTTGGGCTGGGCTTTAATGTATTTGGGTATGGTTTATTAATTTTAAGTTTGTTAGTCAAACTTTAAAGCTCAATATCTCCTTCAATTTTAAACCCGATTAACCCGCTCTAGGGTCCATAAGAATTGTATCAGAAAGTGGAACACATTGATATGTAACATTGAAAATGTTAGATAAGTATAAATTTATAAGAAAATAAACAAAGTCCTTGTATATGATTATATATAACGAGCACCGTCAGTAATTTATTTTCAAATATAAAATTAACAGAGATATCACCAGCTGTTAATCGAAGTTGGATTGGTAGAAATAGCTGTGTTTGTTCGTAAGGGATTATGACATTGGTGATCTTGGAGCTAAGTCGGTGATAACACTTAAATTTAATCAGTTATTTTATTTAGTAGTGATTAAATAATGAGATGTGATTATTAATGATAATTGGTTGGATATGGATGCCATTGTGTGAATGGATGTGCATGTAATCAGGTAACACACTGAACACTGGTAAGCATTATCGACCGTAACGCTTGTGCACCGCTGAATTAGTTGTTATTGATGATGATTATAATGTATGATCTTCGGACTTATATGGTTGATTTATTTTGTTTGCATGATGCACACACAACACCATGGTTGTGGAGCTATACAGATGATCGATTCAATATTCTTCCATATAAATGAAGATTTATTTTCAAATGTAAAAATATTAATTTTAAAGTCCAGTTTTATTTGAAAAGAGATTTGGAAATTTAAATATAATATTTTATAATATAATACCAGACCATTCTAGGATGACAGAGAGGACAGTGTCTAGGCTTGGGTTTGGAAATCCAGTTTCCTGCTCTCCCTGACTGTCCCTAACTGGTCCGACTGGCGGGACGGTTAAGTTAAATATAATTTGAATTTGTTTTTTTTTTAACTTAGAAAACAAATTTGAATTAAACCAATAAATGTCGCATAAGGACCATCCATGAAGTTTAAATTTAAATTTAAAATAAAGTGTTTTCGAATTCCTATGGTTTACAAGTTATTTAAATTTAAAATTTAGATTTGGATTTGTAAAATATTTTTTTTGATTTAAACTTAATAATTGGTTTTGAAATTTAGTTATTTGAAAAAAAATTGGAATTGAAAATATAGATATAAACTTTAAAGGATTTGAACGAATTATATTTAAATCGATTTATAACGCACTATGGCGCGAAAATTCGTAAATATTGATTTAAATTTTTGAAGGGTTATAACTGGACCATTTGAAATCGGTTTGACTTAAAATTAGAGACGATAATTTTCAAACATTAACAGTTTTTCATAGAAAAGGAATTTTTATATTTCAACGTACGATTTCCAAGTTATGTTCAAACACATTTGGAAAATGACGTTGTACGTGCAGTTCGGCAACCGTAGCGGAATTCAAATAAAAAAAATTTGAGAAAACTTAAGAAAATCTATGATAAATCTACTTTATTAATTTAAAGTAATTAGAACTGAATTATTTGAATTTTTAATTGATTTGGAATCTATTTGAATTAAATGACTATTATAGCGCTTTGAGTAACGTTCAAACGTTATTATCTCAGTTCCAAAGATAAATTGGTTTTGGAGTTTATAAATCATGAACCATTATTTCAGATGGATAAAAGGATTGCAAACGGTTTGGAAGATTTCTAAGTGGTTAAATGTTTGTATATGGAAGTGATATCAAATATAAGTCTTCTAACTCTATTGAAACTTATGTTTGAATATAAGTGTTTGAATTATCGTAAGTGGGATTTTAGTCCAAACAAAGATTTGGTAAATTCAATAACTTAAGGAATCATGGGATTATGTTTTGAATATAGGGAACGAATGGTTATGTTTTGAAATATATGGTTGAAAACACTATATATGATTTTTATTGTATATATATGGCAACATAATATTATAGGGTATTACGTTGTCTAGGATTAATACATTTATTTGTGAAATGTTTTCCACACTATATATATATGTATTATGCCTTGTACTTAAGGAATCATGGGATTGTGTGTCTGACATTGTAATTGACAGCATAACACTTATTTTCGTTGATATGTATCTGGTTTGTGACGTATGAGCTTGAAGTGGTTATTCATGGATGGAAATCAGTGGTCATATGGTGAATGGACAATGTGACATACTTAAGATATGAAATGAGCTTGTACGATAAGGGCATTGCTTTTCTAGGCATTCTTTGTGTATTACGTGACATCGACAAACCTCACACCCTGGATGATGAGAAACTGGCGGTTAGGTTGTGTGTGTATATATATATATGAATTAATGACGACCGCTGCAGCAATGGGAAACCACTTATGACTTATGGAATAGTGTATGTTCGGGGGGCAGTGTTTGGTCGAAAACCGTTGATCTACCTCGCTATTTGTATTGGGGTCCACATCTGGATGAAAAACTGTGATTACATTTTGTTTGTGTTCCGATTGATCTTTCGAGCCAGGAATCATTAAGTTAGAAACCCAAATCTCCAGTACAAGGCATACGATTTTTATTGTATATATATGGCAACATAATATTATAGGGTATTACGTTGTCTAGGATTAATACATTTATTTGTGAAATGTTTTCCACACTATATATATATGTATTATGGCTTTGAAAGAGGATTTTTACGTATGGAAGCATATTTGGTTATCATAAGATAAACCTTGCCCATGGTGTGCGCTTGCATTATGTGATGTGGGACTAGCTTATGAAAGCTTCATTTTCAAAAGTAATTTCGTATTTATATGCACATGCATTCACATGGAGTAAACCCGTTCCACGTTAGCGGCATGGTCCGGTGAATTTCCCAACTTTAAAATAAATCCTAAAGCAACTGTTTTATGTTCTCACACCAGTCCCGTGACTGACCTAGAGTTTATTGTTCCTTTCTAAACTCTGGGTGCCCATTAATTTTTCACATGGGCAGCTAGTAGTTTTGTTTTACAGTTATGATTCGTTGGAGCGAGGTCAAAGCGCTTTCTGAGTTGGAGTCCATGCTAAAGTTTGAAGCTTCTGCTGTATCACTTTGTTCTTCCGTTGAGAGTATATTTATATCTTTTCTTCCGCTGTATATATGTTGTAACTCTGATATTCATGTAATTCTGATGTAATTTTGTTTGAGCAATGAAAAGTTCTGTTATTTTGTTCAATATATGTATGTACCCATAACAATTCGTCTTTATGAAAGGTTTGATTTGGTTTATTACCAGTGAAAATTAGGCAAAAAGGCAGGTCGTTACATCAATAGTATCCTAGAATGAGTTTCGAAGAGTGTTATTTTTAAAATAAAAATGAAAACAATTTTTTTTTTTTGAAAATTTAAATCTTATTATACGTATTTGAATATTTATTTTATTTTGAATTTGGACTATCGGGTATATGAAGATTTTGCATATATGCCTAGCTAGCGTGTGTACGAAGTCTCAAATATACTGGATGGATATAGAATCTCACTCTAGTTGCCCAAAGATGATTTTGATGATGGAGCTCCATCATCAATATTTATGTTCGAGTTTCGAAAGTTAGATATTTATATATTTCCAATTGACTAGTGTAAGAAGTAAAACCTTAGATAGGGTTTATTGTTGTGATTTGGCATTAAAAATGGATTTTTGTATATATAAGAGTTACACGTTTAGAAAATTTAACAACTAATTGATTGCTGGTTGTTATGTGAGTTTATTAGTTAAACTAATTAAAATATTGGAATGATAAAACCAATAAAAGACTGAATGATAAGTAAAGCCAAACCGAATCAAATATTGAACTGAACTAAAAATTGATTGCAAATACATATGTGTACATGTATATATATGAACACGTCATACCATGGAAGCTAAGAAGAGGAATAAAATTGTGCCCGACAAATGGGTACATGTTTACTATTTCTTGGGTTTTGATGATTTTATAAGTCGCTTGGACTTTACTTTTCTTTTGGATTGATGAGGGGCCTATGAGGCAAGTTATGGTTTTAAAGGTCTCCCCGTACAAAGGAGGTTATGGCGAATTTTTTTGAAAATTTAGGGTGTTAGCCTAATTTTTGAGAAATTAGAAAATTCTTAGAAACTTAAAGTTTGAAGAATGAAAGTTGAGTTGGTTAGTTAAACAACTTTCAGCTCCATTCCTTTTCGAGGACGAAAAGATTTTAAGTGGGGAAGATTGTAACAACCAGGATTTTCATAAACAATTAAAAAAAATTATTTTAGCTATTTTAATGGATTTTGATTATTTAAAATGATTTATTTTAAATAATAACGACTAAAAAGTTATTTAAATCGAAGTTAGAACGTATAAATTTATTTTAATTATAAAACGAGCCTGAAATGGCGTGGTAGTTTGAAATTTTGATTTTAAATTTCAATAGATTGTATAGAATTCATTTTAAATTAGAGTTGGACAAAACAATAAATATTTGAATCTGTTTAACAATATCTTTCTAACGGCTGTGAAAATTATTAATTTCATTTTATAAATTGAAAGCTATGTCTAGTTTAAAATTGAAAATAGTCGCTATGGAATTAATATATATATATTTATATATATTTTATATAATATATAGCCCTTAAACATTGCAATTTCTCAAACGACCTCCGTTTTCGACGAAACCACTTTTTTTCCATCCAGAATATCAAATTATTGCTAGATTCCAATTTTCATAATTTTTGGAATTAATATGTGAGCGTGAAGAATTTAAACGTGTTTGGTAATTTCAGTTTGAATTTAATCGACTGGAAAAAGCCATTTTACAAACGGCCTCCAAATTCGACGAAATTAGTTTTGTTAGGACTGTATCGTCGAAACATAGTTAGATTTATTTTTCTGGAATTTTTTGAATTCGTATGTGGCCTCGGTAAATTAAAATGTACGTTCAAATCCAATATTGAATGTTTTATATTTTAATTTTGAAAATAGCCGACTGAAACAGTCGAATTGGCTTATGGGACATATCCCATTGTGTCCAAAATGGGGGTGTTTGGCGAGGGGTGACAGTCACTGGGTTCGATTTCTAGTTCGATTTAAAAAGTAACTTTTTAGAACATTAAATAGAATTAAATATATAAATTATATAGTGTCCCCTCTATCCTTTTCCCCTGGTCGATGTTCAAATGAAGAAAAAGAAAAAAGAAAAAGAAAACCCGAGCGATCCTCGTCGTCACCGCCTCCTCCAGGCCCACTGCCGCGTCGCCGTCCCCTTGATCGCTTCCCTCTTTGAAACCCCTCCGCTGCTAACCCACCTCGTCCCTCTCTCCTCCTTCTCCAATTTGAAAACCTCGCCCAAATTGAACTGTCGCCACCCCTGGACCCGCCATCGCCTGGCCGCCGCTCCCTATGGCCTGCAGCACCCCGGCGCCGCCCACCCCTCCCACCAACTCCGACCGTGGGCCCCCTCCATATAAAAATCTAATTTTTATACATTTTTAGTTTTGCAAATAACATCCTGAGCTTCCACAACCCATATCTCTCAAACCGAGCCACTATGGCCAAAAATCCACAATGCCAAAGTCGATGAGCATTCTCTTTGATTTGATTATATGGAAGTCAGATTTTGGATTGCCGAGTTGTTCAGAAAACGCGTCCAAAGTCTGATGTCAAAATACTGATCTTTTCGCGAATTCTGGCGAAATTGAGCATTTTCGAAAGAAAGGCCACTAGGCAAAAGTTGTTCGGAATGGCGCGTTAAGCTAGATAAAAAGACGGCGTGAAGGCTGGGGCTCGTTTGCAAATTCTGGAACCAGAACAGCATATCAGAGCGTCAGAAAACATTGGCGGAGTGGATCCCAATGTGCGAACATCTTCTCACTCAAATTATTTTACAGTTAAATATATCCTAGGTTGCAGATGGAGCTTAGTAGCTCCCGACACTGTTTATTGTACAAACCATGGTTGTTTGTTTGAATTGAATTATGGTGAAATTGGTCGTATTGTGTTGAATAGATTTTATTGTGGTTTTGTGGTTTGGTTAGTTATTGTGTATGGCGCGAGCTAGTATCAGGAGAGGGGTAATGCTAGACATTACGCCAGTTCTAATATCGCGCCATTATAATGCTGAAATTTTCTGAAATAAATGTTTTTCATTAAAAATATAATTTTTAATGTGTATATGGAATGTATAAAATATTCATGTGTTGAATAAAATGTTTGAACAATAAAAATATTATTTTTATTGAATGTATAAACGATATAAAATAGTCAAGTGCTGAAATAAATATTTTATAGTTAAAAATATAATTTTTAATGTATATATGAATGACACAAAATACTCCTAAAATGAAAAAAAAGTATTCATTTACAAATCGAACGATTTGTTTATGTACACCCATATAACTGACATGGATTGGGACGATAAATTTTACACATTGCTCAACTACACAAATAATATTCAGTAATTGTTGGTTGAAACCCCATAAGGGTAATGGGATGATATTTGGCGTAAGCTAATCCCAATTGTTTAGTTGTATATCAATCGATTGGTTGACAGAATGTTGTAAGCATTAATTATTTATATCTAATGCTTATGCAGTTGTGTAATGCACTCGGGATGATGGTTGATTGTGTATCATTATTGTTGTGTACATGTGATGTATGAAAATTATATAAATAACATTATATGATAATTGATTGGGTCTGGTTCCAATTCAGGAATAACGAATATTTTAAAATAATATTCAGTAAAGAATTAAAATGTGAATTTGACATCCGATTTTGGATGGACACGAAAATATTGAAATACTGAAGCTGTATTGATTAGTTATGCACCATTTTAACGTGAACGATTTTTATATCGATTTTATTCGTTTTTATAATGAATATCGGAAAAGGAAATTATTTCAAAGTCTGATATTTTGAAAATATTATTATTTAAATATTATAATGATAAGGAGTATTCAGTTTTGACTTAAAATTGAAATGAAAGTGGGAATCGTTTTTAAAACGAATTTATAAAATATGTTTTGAAGAAATATATTATATATATATATTAATGGCTTGAATAAAACGCGTCGCGCTGTGATCGTTCGCGAATTTCGACCATTGACTTCAAATTGAAATTACGGGAGATCTGACCATCGGATTCTCGTAAAACCAGAACCGTTGGGTTCATATCGGAATGAGCTTTCCAATGAATATAAGAGATTTGAAATATAAAGATTGGATTTTGATTTATGTCCAAATCAAATTTGAAAAAGGTCGCTATGGATGCAGCTTGGTGGCCATTATTGGAAACCGACTGTACGGGCCTTGATAAAATTATTAAAAATATTAGTATTTCTTGTAAAATCATAATTAATGATTTGGAAAGAATTTGGATGAAAAAATTCAATTTTGTAAAGATAAGGATATATTTTTATCAAAATGAACTGGTTATTAACTAGAAAGATAATCCAACGTTTTTAAATAAATAAATTGGATTTGTGAATGGTTTTAATCTAAACAGAATTTTTCCATTTATATTATTGGAACGGATTTGAATAGAAATCATCTTCGGGATATTTTGATGTTGGACTCTTTGACTATACAGATATTGTGGAGGAATTCGGAAGATAGATATATATCGTTATTCCCCATATGATATTTGTTGGTTTCAGAATTCGATACTGAATATAAGGCGATATAATTTCTGTTTAGAGCCTTTTTTTAATGTCAAATTGGATTTTGAGTTTGTCGTGAATGGTGTCTTAAATAACACTGTTCTTAAACCCCGTGTGAAAAGAATTAATTTTCTAATTAAGACTATTAGAGTTTTCAGTTATATTTAGTAATTGGAATAAAATGGAATGTGAATTGGGTTTATTATGAATTGTGTTTTTAACGACATTCGTTCTTTAACCCGATTAATAGTGAGACGTGATTTTGAATAAATAGATCTTTTATTAAGATTTATTGGAAATTTTCCAAAGTAAAGTTTTCCAATTTAATATATTAAATTGGAATTGAATGGAATTCGATTTGGTAATAATCGAAGTGAGCTTCTGTGGAGGAATACTGTTAATATATATGGCATTTAAAAGGTTTTGTCATTATTCCATTTATATTATTAGCCAGATACGGAAATTGATCTCGATTATATATTGATCTGTTTTACATGAAGATTCCACGGTTAATGAAATATGATTTTGGGTTTATCATGAACTGTGTTTTAAACGACATTCGTTCTTTAACCCAGTTAAAGACAAGATTACATGTCTAACATTATGTTTCGAACCGTATTGTTGATCTCTGCTAAATATATATCTGTTTGGTGGCTGAGAATTTATACTCCTGCTTAACACCCTTCTCTGAGACGTACGAGCTTAGAGATTATATATCGGTAGAAATCAATGGTATGGTGTAGACTGTCGATGTGGCATGTTTGATTTCACAATTTAAATAATCATTAATAATTATTGTTGGAAGATTAAAACAAAGTGGAGTTTTTGTTAATCTTTAATTAGATTGAAATGTGAATGTGATAATTTAAATTATCAAATTTGGGAAATGATCAAGAATGGAGTACCACCAGTTTTTACTCCAGGCGATAGTTAAAACTTTAATTAGATTTGAACGTGAAATGGTAACTAAATTTACTGATAACATCGTGGTGTTAGATATGGAGTATTACTAGTTTTGCTCAATGGGATGAATAGGTTGCGATTGGGAAATTAAACAAATGATTACCTCGGTAAGGCTCGATAATCCCGACTAGTTGATAAACCTTAATTTGGTTTAGAATTGATATCCAAAGGAAGATTAAAGTATAAATTTAAAAAAATTTATATTTGATAAAATTAATGGGAACCTTTCCCAAAAGATATGAATATTTGAATAAAAGAATATCCTGAATTGGAATGAGGCATATGACGTGGTTTTATAGCACTTGATTATTGATTATAAAATACACAGGTTGTTCGAAAAGACCGGGTTTATCCCATTCTGAATAACCGATATGACAACGATAAGTGGACGATGAAGACAGTGATTAAAGACTAGAGTTCTTCACATCATTTGGATGATTACTGATATCTTGATTGGCCTGTACACCCAAGATAAGGTAATAAGTGGTGATCGTCCAGGCGTACTTGGAGATCGACCGGATATGCAAGGACCTCTCTCCTGTATTGGACATATGGAATGAGGATAAGATGCCTCTGGTTTCGTTCAGACCCAGAACGGACTTGTAAATGGATGTGTGTCTAACATTAGATTTCATTCTTGGTTGATAGATTTCTATTAAATATATATCTATTTGGTGGCGGAGAATTTATTCTCTTTCTTAATGCCCTTCTCTAAGACGTACAAGCTTAGAGGTTATATATTGATAGACATCAATTGTATGGCGTGAAATGTCATTATGGCATGCTGAGATGCAAATGATTAAGTCTTTTATTAAAAAGCAGAGTCTTGTGGTTGATGATCAGAGTATAAATAAATATTACACATTGGAAATACAATATCAGAGATTAAATTACATTTAAATAGCAGCGGAAAAATAATACAAAATACAACTGAAAGAAATACACGGATACATAGCTTTCTGAATATCGCTTCAGCTGTAATCCAGGATCCTTTGAATATAATATATGCAAAACCAAAACTACTAGCTGCCCGCGTGAGAAATATGGGCACATAGAGTTTAGGTTAAAACAAAAAACTCTGGGTCAGTCATGGGACTGGTGTGAGAACTAAAACAGTTATTAGCTTGATTTTAAAGTTGGGTAAATCATGGGACCACGCCGTATAACATGGAACGGGTTTACTCCACATGACCCCTAGTTTAAAAGAAAACAACGCAATGCTTTTTGGAAAAATGAAGCTATTATAAGACTCAGGTCCCATCACACAATGCAACGAAAGTCGGAGGATAGAGTTTTCCCTTACAATAGCCAAAAATTCTTGATATGATAAATTTCATCTTTTATTATTACTATAAGTGAAGAAATCAGCTTCGAATATAAAGGTATCTGTCATAGGCAGCATGAGTACCACATATTATGTCACCATACTAGTTCTACAATTAAAACCGCATGATGTCGTATTGGTAGTTGGATTTCCATCTATGAACCAAGGCAAGGGATCGTGCTTACCGAATTTGAGACACTCTAGCCCGTGCCTCAGGATCATAGCTCGAGTGACCCTAGGAGCGCCAAAGCCGGTCATTCGTCGATGATTAGCTATACCGTAAACTATATGTTAGCCTGCGCTGTGGGGCATAAAATAATATGGTCAGTAATGTCGACTAGACCACTATCAATATATATATATATATATATATATATATATATATATATCTGAGGCGCCTCTCTATCCATCGAGTAATAAGCAACATCCACATGAGTAAAATGCCAGCTCTTGTAAACGCTGACACCCCTCCTAGCTAGAAACTAACATATGTCCATTTCTCTGGGGTCCTTCTCCCCTTTCTGGTTCATACCGGGGTGTAAGGCTCGCGAAGTAACGCTGTACACAAAGTTATGCCTAAAACAGGATGTGCTTCGATCATCTACCACAAGGCTCTACTTTTCAACAATAAGCCTTGATCATTTGCATCTTAGCATGCACATTGTCGATCCATACCATACCATCGATTTCTGCCAATATATAACCTCTAAGCTTGTACGTCTCAGAGAAGGGTGTTAAGCAAGAGAATAAATTCTATGCCATCAAACAGATATATATTTAGCAGAGATCAACGAATACAGCATAAAGGAATACAACGTCAGACATACCATCCATTTACAAGTCCGTTCTGGGTCTGAACGAAACTGGAGGCACCTTATTCCTTGTCCTATATGTCCAATACAGGAGAGAGGTCCTCGCATATCTGTCGATCTCCAAGTACATTTGGACTATCACTACTTATTACCCTGTCTTAGGTGTACGGCCCAATCAAGACATCAGTAATCACCTAAACGATGTGAAGACCTCCAGTCTTCAACCACCGTCTTCATCTTCAACTGTTAATCGTCGTAGAAATTATTCAAAATTGGTTAAACCCGGTCTTTCTGAATAATTCGCGTATATTATAAACATGTGCTATAAAAACACATCATATGCCTCATTCCGATTCAGAATGTTCTTTTATTAAAATATTCACATTATTAGGGAATTCTCATTAATTTTATCAAAGATAAAATTCTTTTAAATTTATCCTTTAATCTTCTTGAAAATAACAAGATACATTAAAACACCAATTTGGTTTTAATCTCTAAAAATCATTACTTAATGATTATTCAAATTTAAGAAATTAATCTTATCTTTAATTGGGTTAAAGAACCAGTGTCATTAAAAACAGAGTTCACGACAAACCCAAAATCATCTTCCATTAAATATGGAATCTTCACAGAAATCAGATCAATATATAATCGATATAAATTTTTGTATCAGACTAATAATATAAATGAATTAAAAGGCAAGGCCTTTTAAATTCCATATATAGTAACAGTCTTCATTCATAGAAGCTCATCTCGATTATTACCAAATCGAATTCCATTCAATTCCAATTTAATATATTAAATTGGAAAACTTTACTTTGGAAAATTTCCATTTAAATCTTAATAAAAGTTTTATAAATTCCAAAATTATAATTTCACTGTTAATTGGGATTAAAGAACGAATGTTGTTAAAAACACAGTTCACAATAAACCCAATTCACATTTCATTTTATTCCATTTACTAAATATAATTGGAAAAACTAATAATCTTAATTAAAAGATTTATTCTTTACATACGGGGTTTAAGAACAGTGTTATTTAAGACAGCATTCACGTCAAACACAAATTCCAATTTATTTACTCCTTTAAAAACATTGGATTTTTATTACTAGTTAATAACAAGTTCGTTTCGATAAAAATATATTTTTATCTCTGCAAAATTGAATTTTTTTTCATCCAAATCATTTGTTTTGATTTTACATAATTTTTTAATAATTTTATTAAGGCCCTTACAGTCGATTTCCATAAACGGTCATCGAACTGCACATACAGCGACCGTTTTCCAAATTTGATTTGGACATATTTTCAAATCCAACCGTTAGATTTTAATTCTCTCATATTCATTAGAAAACTCTTTTCAATATGAACCCAACAGTTCCGGTTTTAGGAGAATCCGACGGTCGGATCTCCCATTACGCCAATTTGAAGTTAATGGTCGAAAATCACGAACGGTTGCTGCGCGGCGCGTTCTATTCAGACCATTAAATATATATAATATATGTTATATATATCGTCGATTTACATTTGAATCGTATTTTATAAATCGTTTATAAACTCGTTTTAAACCGATTCCAACTTCATTTTTCAAATTTAAACCAAAAATTTGAATATTTTATATCTTCATCATATTAAGTGATAATATTTTCAAAATATTATATTTTGAAATCATTTCTTTTCGATATTCATTATAAAATGAATAAAATCGGCCAATAAACCCGTTCGGGTTAAAATGGCGTTTTCTACTTAATTTGGCTTCATATTTTTATATTTTCTTCACTGAATATTATTTTAAAATATTCGTTATTTTAAAATATTCTTTATTTAAAAATATTCTTTATATTAAATTATCTTTTACATTAAAATGTTCTTTTACATAAAAATGGTTCTTTACATTAAAATGTTTCTTTTACATTGAAATGAAATTTTTAATGATCATTTAATGTAAACATTGAATCTTTTTAGTGATTCATTCTTTACATTAACAATGTAAATTTTAGTGTAAATACAATTTTATCAAACCTGAATCCTTTTATATGATTCATCTAACATTAAAAATGTACCTTTTAATGTAAACACAAATTTATTAAACTAGAATCTTTTTATATATATACATTAAAAATGTCAACTTTTAATTGTGAAATTTTTATATTTCAAACCATGATCACTTTACATCATTTCTTATAAACGATAGAAATGTTAACTCTTATTGTTAACTTTTCTTTTCTTTTCTGCAAAACAATGATCGTTTTACCTATTTCTTATATACAATAAAAATGTGAATTTTTATAGTTAATCCCTTTTTCTACAAACAATGAGTATTGGTACATACAATAAAAATTAACTTTTATTGCTTCAAACAATTTTCATTTCTTATATGAATATTTTTCATATTTTGTAAAATCAATAAAAATGTAATTTTTATTGTTTCAAACACTTTTCATTTCATATACGGGTATTTTTCATATTTTGTACATTCAATAAAAATGAAACTTTTTATTGTTTCAACATTTTATTTTAAAATATTTTTTATTTTAAAAAATTCTTTATATTCTGAATCGGAATGCGACTCGATCAATTACCATATAATTTTCAGTTATATGGATTTCATACATCGCATGTATGCAACAATAATGATAAATAATCATCAACAATCCAGTCACGTCCAAAGTAAAATTTACAACTGTATGAGCGTTAAAATTAATAAATAACGCTTATCACAGACTGCCAATCCATCGACTGAAATATAATTAAATTCAGGGGAGATGTGAATAAATTATCATCCCTAGACCCGTGTGGAGTTTTCAGACAATAACAGTTTATTTATTTGTGCAGTTGGGCGATATGTATAAATTTATCGTCCTAATCCATATAATGTCAACATTACATACAAAATGATAATTCTACAATGTTAACATTTTATACAGTAAAAATGGAGTTTTTTAATTTATAATGCTAAAATTATCTATATAATAAAACTCCCCCCTTGGACAAACAACATGACAAAGAGTGGTTCAGATTTAATCCCGCAAAAACAAATCCACCGTCCTAATTTAAACACATCCCCTGATATTTTGATTGCCACCTCATCCGCATTTGCTGTGACGATCCCAAAACCCCGTGACACGGTGTTAAGGATAATCATTGGAATATAACACATCAATCATCATTAGCAGATCACAGATAATAGCATAAACAAGAAATAGAATAATTTACACACATACGACAGCGGAATCATATAGATATCACCACATCAGAGAGCACAGTGCAGGATACAACTTAGTGCATAATAATACATAATCAGTCACCATCGCCAGAGGCGGAATCATACATAAAGAGTACACAAAATAAATATCAGTCTACATCGTCAATGGTGAAATCATAATACATATACTATAATGGCGGAAAGAGTCAAAGTTAGCATGGTGTAGTCAAGCCTCGCCATGAGCCAAAAATGCACCAGATACTTGTAACTAGGCTGCCCGTGCGAAAATGAGGGCACCCGAGTTTGCAAGGTGAAACAAACTACGAGTCAGTCATGGGACTGGTATGAGAAATCTACTTAACTTATTAACAACAATAATAAGGCAAATCAAAGAACCACGCCACTTTCGCGGAACGGGTATAATCCAATGAGTGCTAGTTCATGAAACAAAGTAAATGATTAAATCATCGCAATGCTTTTTATAAAATGAAGCCATTATAAGATGCAGGTCCCATCACACAATGCAACGCAAGCCGAAGGATAGAGTTTTACCTTATAATGGCCAAAAATGCTTCATACGTATAAAACAAAAGTGTTTGATATTATTACTAGTGCATATATGTTTTCGAAAGCAAATTCAATCATAAATATCAATCCTAGGCGGCATAGCTACCATCTACTATGTCACCATACTAGTAATACAATCACATCCGCATATTTCATATTGGAAATTGGATTCCTTCATGAGTCGAGGCAAGGGGCAAGCTCCTATCCGATTAAAGACACTCTAGTAAATGTCTCAGGACCTCACTATGATCCTTGGATCTTCAGGGCCGGTCCTCTCTAACTTTTGAGGATTGGCAATTCCTAAGCACATGTTTCCCGGTCCTTACAGACCTATAATCGAGGCGCCTCATATTCCAACAACCACACAGGTGAAAAGTATATATAATGTCAGGGTTGGTAGGTCACCGACACCACCTTAGCTAGAAAGAAACGTCGTGCTCTCCCTGCAGTCACTATCCCGTTTTCGACTCATACCGAGGTGTGAGGCTCGCGAATTCACGTTATACACAAAGCTAAATCACACAGACCATGCTTTGATCATCAACCACAAGACTTTGCTTTGCAACAGAAGCCTTGATCATATGCCACTTAGGCGTGCCATACAGGCAATTCACTCCATGCGACTGATTTCTATCAATACATAACCTCTGAGCTCGTATGTCTCAAAGAAGAGCGTTAAGCAAGAGAATAAATTCTCTGCCGCCAAACAGATATATATTTAACAGAGATCAATCAGCACAGAACAAAATCCAATGTCAGACACACGGTCCATTTACAAGTTCGTTTTGGGTTTGAACGAAACGGGAGGCACCAATTTCCTCGCATATCCGTACAATCAACAGTATGTCTGGACGGCTACTACTTCAGCTCCTTCAAGGTAGCTACTCCAATCACGAGCATCAGTAGCGCCCATCCATCCAATGTGAAGATCGTCGGTCTTCAACCGTCTTCGACTCTTCGACTTCTCAACGTCGATCGATTATTTGAAATGAGAATGAACTCGGCCTTTCCAAATAACCCACGTATATTTAGATTTTCAAATCAATTTATCACATGGTTGGACTATTCAACATTCACATTTCAGTTCTTTAGTTATAATTTTCATGTTAAATACATTCAACCATCACATATCAAGCAAACACAACAAAATTGGTTTATTTCCACTCTATATCGTCTATAGTATTTAATAACGATATATCGCCATTTTTATTTATTTAAAACGGCCATATTTAATTAAACGACGTTTCAGGTCGTGCCGAGGCACTGGCGCTGTTTTTCACTAAATTTTTTTTACACATATCTGAAAATCTAACCGTTGGATCTTCACAAATTTTATATCATTAGAAAGATCATTTCAAAACGAACCCAACGGTTTCAGTTTCCGGAAAATCCGACGGTCGGATCTTCCACACTAGTCATTTGAAATTACGATTTCAAACTACGAACTGCAGCGTCGTTATTCGATTTAATTTAATTATATATATATATATATAATCGTTTCTGGCGCTGTTTTTCTTCAGATTTGAATTAAACATTCCAGACAATCCAATCGTCGGATCTTCACAAAGTTGGTGCTGTTGGAAAGATATTTCCAAGGCGAACCCAACGGGCGGTTTCGGGAAAATCCAATGGTCGGATTTCCCGCACTAGTCGTTTGAAATAACGGTTTCAAAACATGAACTGCACGGCCGCGACGTTTTAATTTTATTTATATTTATATAAATATAGTTCACTTAAAAATTCCTATATCGTTTTCACTTCAAATATTTCACTAATGCCTTTAAATTTTGGAAAATTTCGCCATAACCTCCTTTGTACGGGAGGGGCTGGGAAAATTCCCAAATAGCCACACGGGCATCTCATCTCAAAAAGAAAAAGAAAAAGCCAAGCGGCTAGCCATCAGGCTCATAAAATCATCACCCAAACAAAACGTAAACGTGTACCTATTTGTTGGGCACAAAATTTTATTCCTCTTCTCTAGCCTCTTTGCTATAACCTGTTCAATAAATATGCATGTACATATATACAATTCTTATCACTTATCAATTTCCATTCATATTTCATTCTAATGTTGCATGCATAGGCAAAAATCATATCATTAGCTAATTAATGAATATTTCAACTCATGCATATTTATTTGAACAAGTAGCTATTTTTAACACTTCACATTTCAAAATTGATAATTTTGGCGAACTAAAATATATTTCAACACATGACTATTTTATTTAGTTCCTATGCATGTTAAAAATAGTATTCCTTTCACAAATATTTATTTCAACGCTCGCATATCTTTAGCATATCACATATATGATAAAAATGATATTTTTATCATTTAAAAAATTTATTCAACACATGAATGTTTTTAACACTTCATAATTTCAATAAAAATATAGTTTTTATTGTTCAATCTTTTTATTCAACACATGAACTTTTCCAATACACACACTTCTCAACACATGAGCATCTCCACACATGGATAATTTATGTATGTTGTTCATATAAGAAAGATGAAATTTTTATTGTTGAAACTATTTATATATAAGGCGAATATTTTACATACTTCATATATATTATAAAAATGTTATTTTTATTGTTTAAACACTTCATTCATTCACACATGAATTTAATTTTCACACATCACTTCTCAACACATGAGCATTTCCACACATGGATATAGTTTCAACACATGACTTTAATTTCAACGCATGAAGATAATTTCAACATATGAAAATAATTATAACATATGAATATTATTCAAAATTTCGGCAGCATAACGGCAGCGTAGTTAAAACCGGCACCGTCCCTAGTACGGCTCCTTGCTCTACCTTAAAACCTCGCGGTTTTTGACAATGGGGATTCATGCATCTAATTCGCACGCAAGCGGCATGTTTTATTTTTATTACCATAATTATTTCCAATTCATTTCAATCACCATTGGGTATTTTTCAACCACAACCAATCAATATCAACCACAAACAATTATTCAACCATTCGCATTTTTCATCCAATATTTCACACTAATACACAACAATAAATATCGTCCATGGTTTGTGGATGAGGGGAGTGTATATATATATATAATTTCTATATTTCACTTGCATTTCAACACATATATCAATTGTACTATGCATGTATAATTCATACTTCGCTTATATAGCTTACACAACGCATGTACATGAGGTATACAACACGTGTGTAATTTATATTTCGTTTATATAATTTATACACGACATTTTCCATTCAAATTCATTTAATTTAGATTTCTCACATTGGTTTTTGGAGTGCTAAAAATCGTAGATGACTCAAAAAAATCCGCGGTCTCTTCTATGTGGTAGAGAGCCTCCTTGCGGTCCCAATGTTTCCTGTTTCATCGAATTTCGCCAACACACCATAAAGATATGATTTTTCAAAGTTCAAAAATAAAAAAGGACTCACCTTTCACGATGGTTCAATACTAGGGTGGCAGTTTTCGCGAGAACCGAGGCACGATACTACGAACGAAAGGTACAGCGTGGAAGAGGGAGGAAAGGGGAGTCGATCGGTGGTGGTCGGAGGTTGTTCGGTGGTCTCTAGCGATCGAGGCGGCGCTGGAAAGTCGTCGGCTTTGGGTCGACGATTCAGGCGATAGAGGCGACGAGGGGGGTTGAGGCAGGGTCGGATTTGAAGAGGGGAGGGAGGCGCATCGATTGCTGGTGGCGGCGGAGGTTGCACTCGCATGTGGCGGCGGCGATTGGCTAGGGAAGTGGTGAAAACGTGGATCGTCGGGGGCGATAAAGGAAAAGGGTTTTCAGAGGGTTTTTTATTTTTAAAATAATGAAAGAAAATTTTTGATTGGCCTAAGGTTTTATTAAATTTTTAAATAGTGTTTCTCCACACGGACACCGATGCAAACCCAACGACTGTCACCCCCAGCTAAATACCCCCATCCGGGACACAATGGGATATGTTTCGTTGGCCAATTCGACTGTTACAGTCAGTTATTCTTCAAATTAAAATATAAAACATTTAATTTTAACTTTGAACGTACATTTCAATTTTCCAGGGCCACAAACTGATTCGAAAAATTCCAGAAAAATAAATTTATCTATGTTTTGATGCTACGGTCCCAACAAAACTAGTTTTGTCGAATTCTGAGATCGTTTGAAAAATGGCCATTTTCTGGCCGATTCAATTTAACAGAAAATGGCCAAACACATTTTCTTTTGCCACACTCACATACTAGCTTCAAAAATTATGAAATTTGAAACCTAGCAATAGTTTGACATCCCGGACCCAACAAAAGTGGTTTCGTCGGATTCTGAGTTCATTTGCAAAATATCTATTTTCCAGGGCTATGTATTATATATAGCGACCTTTCTGAAAATTCATTCGGCCATAACTTTTGATTCCCGCTATGAATCTTAGATTTTTCAGATTTGATAGAAAGGTATTGATAAACAGATTTAAATATTTTTGGTTTCACTAAAATCCGTTATATATTCCACTCGGCATAGTCAGTCAAAGTTTGAATTCAAATTTTCAAACTGACTCACTATTTCTAATTCACTATTTTATTGAAATATTCTATTTCAATTGTTCAAATTCCTTTGAAATAACCAATTTAAAAAAAAAAAAATTGGCTCGTATTTTCCGGGTTGTTACAATCTCCCCCACTTAAAAAAATTTCGTCCTCGAATAAGTAGGAAAAAAAATGTAAATGCAAAGTATTGTAAAGGTACCTTGCACCGGAGTTAGTCAGAGATGTCCACTCTGCATTTGGGGTAAGCTTGCTTAATGCTTTCCTCAGTCTCCCAAGTACAGTCACTAGGATCACTACTCCACTGCACTTTAACTAAATGAACCTTTTTGCTTCTTAGCTCTCTAGTTTCTTTGCCAACAATCTTTAATGGCTCTCTTCTGACTGCTAATTCTGGAGTTATTTCCAAGTCCTGTTGCGCTGCTTCTTCTACAACAAGATCCGGATCATGCACATATCTACTAAGTTGTGATACGTGAAATACATCATGCACTCCAGGCAATCAATCTGGTAATTGAACCCTATAAGCAAGAGTTCCAATTCGTTCGAGTATAGGAAAGGGACCAATAAATCTCGGTGCCAACTTCCCAGTTTTTTCAAATCTGATTACTCCTTTTATCGGAGAAACTTTTAAATAAACATGGTCACCAACAACAAATGTCAAATCTCTTCTTCTAGAATCTGCATAACTTTTCTGTCGGCTTTGTGCGATTCTCAATCGCTTTTTGATGAAGTCGACTTTATCAGATGCTTCTCGAATCATATCGGGTCCTAACTCAAGTCTGTTGCCAGGTTCTACCCAACATGCTGGAGATCTGCACGGTCTGCCACATAGTGCTTCAAATGGCGACATTCCCAAACTTGTTTGATAGCAATTGTTATATGAGAATTCTGCCAAATGCAAGTGATCTTCCCATGACCCACCCAAATCAATTATACAAGCCCGCAATAAATCTTCTAGAATTCTATTCACCCGCTCAGTTTGGCCATCTGTTTGAGGGTGATAAGCGGTGCTCATATTCAGTTTCGTTCCCAATTCTTTCTGGAATGCCTCCCAGAATTTGCTAGCAAATGTTGGGTCTCTATCACTGACTATGCTGATGGGAATTCCATGCAGCTTAACGATTTCTTTGAAATATATCTGTGCTAGACTTTGAGCGGTTTAATTGGATCTGACAGGTATGAAATGGGAAGTCTTCGTGAAGCGATCTACGATTACCCAAATGTTGTCATTACCTTTCCTGGTTCACGGCAAACCATCTATGAAATCCATGGAAATCTGTTCCCATTTCCAACCTGGGACTTCCAACGGTTGCAACAATCCAGCTAGCTTCTGTTGATCGCTCTTTACTAACTGACAAGTAGGGCATCTGCTAACATATAAAGAAATATCCCTCTTCATTGCCTTCCACCAGAAAGTGCGTTTGATATCGTTGTACATTTTACTTACACCAGGATGAATGCAAAGTTTGGATTTATGGCATTCATCTAGCACCTCTCTTCGAAGGCCTGGAATATTTGGGATGCAAATCCTATCATTTAACCTGAGAACCCCCTTATCGTCAGTATGGAAACTTGTGGTTTCACCTTCCTTGACCCTCTGACTGATTCTCTGAATGAATTCATCGTCTTTTTGAAGGGCTGAAATCTTATCAATCAATCCAGGCGTAATTATAAGATTGGCAATGATTGCGGTTTTTCTACTAAGCGTATCCTCTACAACGTTAGCCTTTCCCGGCGCATACAGGATATCAAGATCATACGCTGCAAGAAATTCTAGCCAACGCCGCTGTCTCAAATTCAGATCTTTTTGGGTGTATAAATACTTCAGTGATTGATGATCTGTGTACATACAAATTTCTCGCCCAATAAATAATATCTCCAGATTTTCAATGCAAAAACGATAGCTAGCAACTCAAGATCATGAGTTACATAATTCTTCTCATGCGGTTTCAGTTGGCGGCTTGCATAAGCGACTACTTGGCCTCTTTGCATTAACACTGCACCAAGACCTCCAATAGAAGCATCTGTCCAAAACGTCAAATCCTGATTGCCATCATTAATGGTTAACACTGGAGTAGTTGTCAGTTTCGATTTCAATTCCTGGAAAGCTTCTTCACAGTCGGAAGTCCACTTAAGTTTCTCATGCTTCTTCGTGAGCTTCGTTAACGGATCGGATATCTTCAAAAAATCCTTAAGAACTTTCGCTAATAACTAGCCAACCCCATAAAACTTCTAACCTTTGTGGGTGTAGTGGGTTGTTTCCAGTCTTGAATCGCTGTTATTTTGCTCGGATCTACAGAAATCCCTTTATTTGACACGACATGGCCAAGGAACTTCACTTCTTCTTGCCAGAAGACACATTTAGGGAATTTGGCTTTGAAGACGTTCTTTCTTAGAATCTCCAATACTTGTTCTAAGTGTTTTCATGCTCGGGTTTTGATTTGGAGTAGATTAAAATATCATCGATGAATACGAGGACAAATTTATTCAGAACTCCCCTGAACACTCTATTCCTTAGATCGACAAAGTATGCTGGAGCATTGCACAGGCCGAACGACATTACTAACCATTCGTAAAATATGTCTGGACCTTTGAAAGCTATCAAAGGAACACACTCCTCTGTTATTCTCAATTGATGAAAATCTGTAGCTAGGTCCATTCGGGAAAATACTTTCACCCCATTTAATTGGTGTAGCAGATCATCGATGCGGGGTAATGGGTATTTGTTTTTTAGCGTCTGTTTGTTGAGGTCTCGGTAATCAACGCACAATCGAAGAGTACCGTCTGATTTTGGGACAAACACTACAGTTGCACCCCAATTAGAAAAGCTAGGTCTAATTAGACCCTTCCACAACAGTTGACGAGTTTGATCGCCTAATTCTTCTTTTTCCTTTGGCGTCATTCTGCGAATTGGATGCACCACTGGTCTGGCATTGGGAATTATATCGATTCTGAATTCTATTTCTCTTTGCGGAGGTAAGTTTTCGACTTCTTCAAACACATCCGCATAGTTTCTAACAATAGGAATCTTTTCTATGGAAGTGGGGATAACTTCTAATGCAGACCAAAATTCCTCTCTATCTGGATTCGAACCATGGCATGGTACAGTAATATATCCAAGCTTCATTCGAAATTTTACTATTCGATCTGCACACTTTACCTCAGCTTCGTATTACGTTAACCAATCAAGCCCGAGAATGATATCGAATTCGGGAAAATCCATGGTGATTAAATCAAAAGAAAACTTGTAGGAAGAATAAGAGACTGGCACTCTACAATATGAACTGAGAATGAGAGATCCTCCTATCGGGTTATGTAATTCAACCGATTCTTTAAGCTTTCTTTGTTTTAACTTTAATTTGTGCACTGTGTTACTAGCAATAAAACTACGTGATGCACCCGTGCAAACAATATAGAAACCGGAATATTTTTAATTATAAGGGTACCTCCCAAAACATCGGGTTTACCTGCTCCATCGGAAGCAGCTGGCGGGTTCGTCCCGTCATACACGTGAGCTACTGCGGCCTTTTTAAGCAAAGGGCAGTCTTTGACAAGATGATCCGTCTTGCGGCAATTAAAGCAGGAGCGAGGGTTCTGAGAGCCCTGGCTTGAACCTTGAGAATTTGTCTTCTGCCTCTTCGGGGCTGTGCAAACATTAGAGAAGTGCCCCATCTTGCCACAATTATAGCAGCTTCCTTTTGGTGGCCTGCCAGTCTGTGGTTTCGAGGATGCTGCTTGGCTTGACTCAGCTTGATTCCAGCAGGCTTGCGTTTGTTTCCGACTTGGCTTTTAGCGCGATCCTGCTCCAGGTGCCTTTGATCCAGGTCTTCGTAGTTGCACGTCATTTCCACCAATTCACTAAATCCCAGCTTGATGTGGGCCATTGCTATATCGTGGTACTGTCGCTTCAGCCCGAGGATGAACCTCTTATTCTTGGACTTTGCAGTGGCGACGAGCTCCGGAGCATAGCGGGACAACTGTGTAAATTTATTCAGATAATCCTGCACCGAAAGATCCCCCTGCTGGAGGTTGGCGAAGTCATCGTGCATGCGCTCTAGGGCTTGTTCTGCGACATATTTCTCTTTGAAGAGTTCTTTGAATCCGTCCCAGGTTCTACCAGCTTCTCTATTCCTGGCGGTGAGAGCTTCCAACCATAGCTCGGCTTCTTCCTGCATAAGCCAGGCACCCATAATAGCTTTATCTTGATATCCAAGCCTTAGGCCTTCTAGTACCTTCTCGCATGTTTTCAACCATGCAAGGGCCTTTATTACAGTGCCAGTTCCCGAGAAGGACTTGCCTCCTAGGTTTTTGTATCTCTTAGCTACGCGGTCCAGCTCGAAGTGTTGAGCGGCCGGGGGTTGTATCAAGGGTCCTTCTTCAACTGGGACTTCTCCTCATCCTCTGCTACGGCCAACACGGCCTCCTCTAGCAGCGGCTGCTCGGGTAGCCATTTTTTAAATTCTGTATAAGCAAGAAAAGAGTCAGCCTACAGAAATGATAATTTTATTGCATGGTTAAGCAGAAACTTAAGGAAAGATAACGATGGACTGATCAAATTGTTTTTGCTATTCTGCTTGGCTCATTCTAGGACATTACTAGTCCTATCTCTAATGAGCTACTCGCCTTAGAATACTACTGATTCTATTTTGACGAAGTGTTTAATGTGTTAGACTCCAGAACTAAGGTTAACCAAAGCTCTGATACCAGCTGTGACGATCCCAAAACCCCATGACACGGTGTTAAGGATAATCACTGGAATAACACACATCAATCATCATTAGCAGATCACAGATAATAGCATAAACAAGAAATAGAATAATTTACACACATATGACAGCGGAATCATATAGATATCACCACATCAAAGAGCACAGTGCAGGATACAACTTAGTGCATAATAATACATAATTAGTCACCATCGCCAGAGGCGGAATCATACATAAAGAGTACACAAAATAAATATCAGTCTACATCTCCAATGGCGGAATCATAATACATACACTATAATGGCGGAAAGAGTCAAAGTCAGCACAGTGTAGTCAAGCCTCGCCATGAGCCAAAAGTGCACCAGATACCTGTAACTAGGTTGCCCGTGCGAAAATGAGGGCACCCGAGTTTGCAAGGTGAAACAAACTACGAGTCAGTCGTGGGACAGGTATGAGAAATCTACTTAACTTATTAACAACAATAATAAGGCAAATCAAAGGACCACGCCACTTTCGCGAAACAGGTTTACTCCAATGAGTGCTAGTGCATGAAATAAAGTAAATGATTAAATCATCGCAATGCTTTTTATAAAATGAAGCCATTATAAGACTCAGGTCCCATCACACAATGCAACGCAAGCCGGAGGATAGAGTTTTACCTTATAATGGCCAGAAATGCTTCATACGTATAAAACAAAAGTGTTTGATATTATTACTAGTGCATATATGTTTTCGAAAGCGAATTCAATCATAAATATCAATCCTAGGCGGCATAGCTACCATCTACTATGTCTCAATACTAGTAATACAATCACATCAGCATATTTCGTATTGGAAATTGGATTCCTTCATGAGTCGAGGCAAGGGGCAAGCTTCTCTCCGATTCGAGACACTCTAGCAAATGTCTCAGGACCTCACTATGATCCTTGGATCTTCAGGGCCGGTCCTCTCTTACTTTTGAGGATTGGAAATTCTTGAGCACATGTTTCCTGGTCCTTACAGACCTATAATTGAGGTGCCTCGTATTCTAACAACCACACAGGTGAAAAGTATATATAATGTCAGAGCTGGTAGGTCACGGACACCACCTTAGCTAAAAAGAAATGTCGTGCTCTCCCTGCAGTCACTATCCCGTTTTTGACTCATACCGAGGTGTGAGGCTCGCGAATTCACGTTATACACAAAGCTACGTCACACAGACCATGCTTTGATCATCAACCACAAGACTTTGCTTTGCAACAGAAGCCTTGATCATATGCCACTTAGGCGTGCCACACAGGCAATCCACTCCATGCGACTGATTTCTATCAATACATAACCTCTGAGCTCGTACGTCTCAGAGAAGGACGTTAAGCAAGAGAATAAATTCTCCGCCGCCAAACAGATATATATTTAACAAAGATCAATCAGCACAGAACAAAATCCAATGTCAGACACACAGTCCATTTACAAGTTCGTTCTGGGTTTGAATGAAATGGGAGGCACCAATTTCCTCGCATATCCGTGCAATCAACAGTATGTCTGGACGGCTACTACTTCAGCTCCTTCAAGGTAGCTACTCCAATCACGAGCATCAGTAGCGCCATCCATCCAATGTGAAGATCGTCGGTCTTCAACCGTCTTCGACTCTTCGACTTCTCAACGTCGATCGATTATTTGAAATGAGAATGAACTCGGCCTTTTTAAATAACCCACGTATATTTAGATTTTCAAATCAATTCATCACATGGTTGGACTATTCAACATTCACATTTCAGTTCTTTAGTTTTAATTTTCATGTTAAATACATTCAACCATCACATATCAAGCAAACACAACAAAATTGGTTTGTTTCCACTCTATATCGTCTATAGTATTTTATAACGATATATCGCCATTTTTATTTATTTAAAACAACCATATTTAATTAAACGACGTTTCTGGTCGTGCCGAGGCACTAGCGCTATTTTTCACTAATTTTTTTTACACATATCTGAAAATCTAACGGTTGGATCTTCGCAAATTTTATATCATTAGAAATATCATTTCAAAACGAACCCAACGGTTTCAGTTTCCGGAAAATCCGACGGTCGGATCTTCCACACTAGTAATTTGAAGTTACGATTTCAAATTTCGAACTGTAGCGTCATTATTCGATTTAATTTAATTATGTATATATATAAATATAATCGTTTCTGGCGCTGTTTTTCTTTAGATTTGAATTAAACATTCCAGACAATCCAACCGTCGGATCTTCACAAAGTTGGTGTCGTTGGAACGATATTTCCAAGGCGAATCCAACGGTTGCGGTTTCGTGAAAATCCAATGGTCGGATTTCCCGCACTAGTCGTTTGAAATCACGGTTTCAAAACACGAACTGCACGGCCACGATTCGTTTTAATTTTATTTATATTTATATATTTATATAAATATAGTTCATTCAAAAATTCCTATATCGTTTTCACTTCAAATATTTCACTAACGCCTTTAAATTTTAGAAAATTTCGCCATAACCTCCTTTGTACGACAGGGGCTGGGAAAATTCCCAAATAGCCACATGGGCGTCTCATCTCAAAAAGAAAAAGAAAAAGCCAAGCGGCTAGCCAACAGGCTCATAAAATCATCACCCAAACAAAACAGTAAACGTGTACCTATTTGTTGGGCACAAAATTTTATTCCTCTTCTCTAGCCTCTTTGCTATAACCTGTTCAATAAATATGCATGTACATATATACAATTCTTATCACTTATCAATTTCCATTCAACTTCATATTTGATTCAATTTGGTTTAAAAACACATTTCATTCTAATGTTGCATGCATAGGCAAAAATCATATCATTAGCTAATTAATGAATATTTCAACTCATGCATATTTATTTGAACAAGTGGCTATTTTTAACACTTCACATTTCAAAATTGATAATTTTGGCGAACTAAAATATATTTCAACACATGACTATTTTATTTAGTTCCTATGCATGTTAAAAATAATATTCCTTTCACAAATATTTATTTCAACGCTCGCATATCTTTATCATATCACATATATGATAAAAATGATATTTTTATCATTTAAAATATTTATTCAACACATGAATGTTTTTAACACTTCATAATTTCAATAAAAATATAGTTTTTATTGTTCGATCTTTTTATTCAACACATGAACTTTTCCAATACACACACTTCTCAACACATGAGCATCTCCACACATGGATAATTTATATATGTTGTTCATATAAGAAAGATGAAATTTTTATTGTTGAAACTATATATATAAGGCGAATATTTTACATACTTCATATATATTATAAAAATATGATTTTTATTGTTTAAACACTTCATTCATTCACACATGAATTTAATTTTCACACGTCACTTCTCAACACATGAGCATTTCCACACATGGATATAGTTTCAACACATGACTTTAATTTCAACGCATGAAGATAATTTCAACATATGAAAATAATTCTAACATATGAATATTTTTCAAAATTTCGGCAGCATAATGGCAGAGTAGTTAAAACCGGCACCGTCCCTAGTACGGCTCCTCGCTCTTCCTTAAAACCTCGCGGTTTTTGACAATGGAGATTCATGCATCTAATTCGCACGCAGGCGGCATGTTTTATTTTTATTTCCACAATTATTTCCAATTCATTTCAATCACCATTGGGTATTTTTCAACCACAACCAATCAATATCAACCACAAACAATTATTCAACCATTCGCATTTTTCATCCAATAATTCACACCAATACACAACAATAAATATCGTCCATGGTTTGTAGACAAGGGGAGTATATATATATATAATTTCTATATTTCACTTGCATTTCAACACATATATTAATTATACTATGCATGTATAATTCATACTTCGCTTATATAGCTTACACAACGCATGTACATGAGGTATACAACACGTGTGTAATTTATATTTCATTTATATAATTTATACATGACATTTTCCATTCAAATTCATTTAATTTAGATTTCTCACATTGGTTTTTGGAGTGCTAAAAAATGTAGATGACTCAGAAAAATCCGCGGTCTCTTCTATGTGGTAGAGAGCCTCCTTGCAGTCCCGATGTTTCCTGTTTCATCGAATTTCGTCAACACACCATAAAGATATGATTTTTCAAAGTTCAAACATCAAAAAGGACTCACCTTTCACGATGGTTCAAAACAAGGGTTGTAGTTTTCACTAGAACCGAGGCACGATACTACGATCGGAAGGTACAGCGTGGAAGAGGGAGGAAAGGGGAGTCGATCGGTGGTGGTCGGAGGTTGTTCGGTGGTCTCTGGCGACCGGGGCGGCGCTGGGAAGTCGTCGGCTTTGGGTCGACGATTCAGGCGATAGGGGCGACGAGGGGGGTCGAGGGAGGGTCGGATTTGAAGAGGGGAGGGAGGCGCGTCGATTGCTGGTGGTGGCGGAGGTTGCAGTCGCCTGTGGCTGTGGTGATTGGCCAGGGAAGTGGCAAAAACGTGGATCATCGGGGGCGATAAAGGAAAAGGGTTTTCAGAGGGTTTTTTTATTTTAAAAATATGAAAGAAAATTTTTGATTGGCCTAAGGTTTTATTAAATTTTTAAATAGTGTTTCTCCACACGGACACCAATTCAAACCCAACGACTGTCGCCCCCAGCTAAATACCCCCATCCCGGATACAATGGGATATGTTTCGTTGACCAATTCGACTGGTACAGTCAGTTATTCTTCAAATTAAAATATAAAACATTTAATTTTAACTTTGAACGTACATTTCAATTTGCCAGGGCCACAAACTGATTTGAAAAATTCTAGAAAAATAAATCTAGCTATGTTTTGACGCTGCGGTCCCAACAAAACTAGTTTCGTCGAATTCTGAGATTCTTTGAAAAATGGCCATTTTCTGGTCGATTCAATTTAACAGAAAATGGCCAAACACATTTTCTTTTGCCACGCTCACATACTAGCTTCAAAAATTATGAAATTTGAAACCTAGTAATAGTTTGACATCCCGGACCCAACAAAAGTGGTTTCGTCGAATTCCGAGGTCGTTTGCAAAATATCTATTTGCAGATCTATATATTCTATATAGCGACCTTTCTGAAAATTCGTTCGGCCATAACTTATGATTCCCGCTATGAAACTTCGATTTTTCAGATTCATTAGAAAGGTACTGATAAACAGATTTAAATATTTTTGGTTTCACTAAAATCCGTTATATTTTCCACCCGGCACAGTCAGTCAAAGTTTGAATTCAAATTTTCAAACTGACTCACTATTTCTAATTCACTATTTTTTTGAAATATTCTATTTCAATTGTTCAAATTCCTTTGAAATGACCAATTTAAATTTTTTAAATTGGCTCGTATTTTCCGGGTTGTTACATTTGCCTTATATTGATTGATGTAATTCTTGCTGCTAACCATATTTGCTATGCCAGTAGCCAAATTTACAAAGCATTTCTTCATTTATTAACACATTAATATTAAATTTATATTGTATTAAGAATATTTGCCCACTTTTGAAATTCATAATAACAAATGAAATATATAAATATTGCATATTTAAATATGTATTATTGGCAGAGGCACATGAATAAAGGAGCATTAAGCATATAAAGAAGGATGAACTAATTTTTTTTCCTACTTCTCCTAACCTAAAATGTTTTTCATCTTTTATTTAATATAAATTGTGTGAAGTTATTACGGTAAATTAAATAATTGCAGACTAATTGTCAAATAGGAAAAAATCCGCCGCCAAACAGATGTATATTTAATAGAGATCAATCAACACAGAATAAAATCCAATGTCAGACACACAATCCATTCACAAGTTCGTTCTGGGTCTGTACGAAACCGGAGGCACTTTCCTCGTATATCCATCCATCTCCAAGTACGTCTGGACGATCGCCAACTGTTTCCCTCATCTTGGGTGTACAGCCCATTCGAGATCATCAGTAATCACCCAAACGATGTGAAGACTTCCGGTCTTCAACCATCGTCTTCATCTTCGACATCTCATCGAATCGGTTATTCAGAATGGGTATAAACCCGGCCTTTCTGAATAACCTACGTATATGATAAACAAATGTTACACAAACCCAACAAACGCCTCATTCCAATTCAGAATATTCTTTTATTCACAAAATCACATTCTTAGGGAATAGGTTCCCATTAATTTTATCAAAGATGAATTCTTCTAGATTTATTCTTTAATCTTTCTTTGGATATCATTACAAACCATGTTATGGTTTTCCAAACTAGTCAGGATTAGCGAACCACGCCGAAGTAATTATTTATTTTATTTCCCAATCCCAACCTATTCATCCCATGAAGTAAAACTGGTCATACTTCATATCTAACACCACGGTGCTATCGGTAAAATTAATTACCATTTCACGTTCAAATCTAATTAAAGATTTAACTATCGCTTTGGAGCAAAACTGGTGGTACTCCATTCTCGATCACCTTTCAGATTTGATAATTTAAATTATCAATTCACATTTCAATCTCATTAAAGATTCATTAAAACTCCACTTAGTTTTAATCTTCACAAAAATCAATATCCTGCCTTTACCTGGGTTAAAGAACCAATGTCATCTAAAACACTATTAACGATAAACCCAAAATCACATTCTATTGTTAATCGGGTTAAAGAACAGGTGTTGTTCAAAACACCGCTCACGATAAACCCAAAACCAATTCAAATTCAATTCCAATTAAATATTATTTAATTGATACACTTCATTAAATCTAAATAGAAAGATTTAATCTTTTTCTCTATTGGGCTTAAGAACAGTGTTAATGAAGACACCATTCACGACAAACCCAAATCACATTTGATATTAAATACAAGGCTCTGAATAGAAAATATACCGGCTTATATTCAATATCAAATCATGAAACAAACAAATATCGTATTGGAAATAACGATATAAAATATATCTTTCAAATTTACATAACAATATCTGTATAGTCACGAAATCCAACATCGAAATATTCCGAAGATAATTTCGATTCAACTCCAGTCCACTTCACGTATTGGGAATATTGATTATTTTTAAAATCACTTTCAAATTCAATTTATTTATTTTAAAAATAAATTGATTTTAATTCTAGTTCAAAACTAGTTCATTTCGATAAAAATCTATTTTTATCCTTTCAAATATGGAGTTTTTCATCCCAGTTCTTTCCAATCCATATAATATGATTTTACACAAATTATTAATATTTTTAATAGTTTTATCAAGGCCCGTACAGTCGATTTCCATCAACGGCCATCGAACTGCACTTACAGCGACCTTTTCCAAATTTGATTTGGACATAATTCCAAATCCAACCGTTAGATTTCAAATTTCTAATATTCGTTGGAAAGCTATTTTCGATACGAACCCAATGGTTCTGGTTTTAAGAGAATCCGACGGTCGGATCTCCCACAAATTCAATTCGAAGTCAATGGTCGAAATTTACGAACTGCCGCGGCGCGGCGCGTTCTATTCAGGCCATTATATATATATAATATATGTATATATTATATATATTTCGTCGATTTCCTTTTTAAAACGTATTTTATAAACCGTTTTAAATTCATTTTCAAAACCATTTCAACTCTATATTCAATTTCAAATCAAAATTGAATATTTCGTATTATTACTATATAAATGATAATATTTTCAAAACGTTATATTTTGAAATCACTTCTTTTCTATATTCATTATAAAAACGAATATAATCGATATAAATATCGTTCACGTCAAAATAGCGCAACTCCAATCAACACGGCTTTATATATTTCAATAAATCCTTTATTCTATTCAACAAATGAATATTTATTCCATTCAACACATGAATGTATATTTCTTTCAACACATGACTAATCTCAACACAAGAGTACTGTCAACACGCGACTATTTTTGTTATGTAAAATATTTTATAAAACTATAGTATCTGTCGTTTGATTTTCAATTAGACTCCTACCGTAAAGTAGCTTCTAATTTTAAATATGATAAAGATGTAAATTTTGTTATTAAAATATTTTACACAACACCTGAATAATTTCAACACATGAACACCGTCAACACATGACTATTATTATATTCGACACATGAATTTTCTTTTATAATATTCATTATTTTCCCGAATGGAATGAGGCCCAATCAATTACCATATAACGTGAATTATATGGATTCCATACAACACATGTATATAATAGAACCGATAAACAATCAACCATAATCCAAAGTGCACCACACAACTGCATAAGCATCAAATATAAATAATTAATGCTTACACAGTCTGTCGACCAATAGATCGACATATAATTAAATAATTGGGATTATGTACGTCAATTATCATCCCAACACCCGTGTGAGGTTTCAAATCAACAAACACAGATTTATATTTATTCACATTCACATTAAAAAATATATTTTTAACGATAAAATATTTTATTTCCTTTCAACACAAGAATATTTTATTATTCAATCATTCCACAACACAATCAATTTTCACAACACATCAATCAAACAAACAAGCCGTCCATGGTCTATGGACGACGGGCGTCGGGTGCTGCTAACCACCATCAGCATCCTAGTATATATATAACTAGAAAAAGAAATTTAAAGTGAGAAGTTCTCACCGATAGCTAATCCAATACCACGACTCTTCTTATGTAGAAATCTTCGTCGTGCTCGCCTTTTTGCCAATTTCACCGCCCGTAGTCACTAGATATATAAAAATCACATTTTTATATTGTTGCTATGCATATAAAAATCACATTTTTATACTACTACTATATAGATAAAAATTCTATTTTTACATCGCTACTATATAGATAAAAATTCTATTTTTACATCGCTACTATATAGATAAAAATTCTATTTTTACACCGCTACTATATAGATAAAAATTCTATTTTTACATCGCTACTATATAGATAAAAATTATATTTTTATCATGCTATTCTCTACATAAAGGTTTCACCTTTTCAAATATAAAGATTTCGCCCTTTTCAAATATAAAGATTATATTTTTATATTCTCTATTATATAGAAATTTTATTTTCAATACACTACTTATATAATAATAGTATTTTTATATCTTTTACTATATAAAGGTCATATTTTTAATACTCTACACAAGTAAAAATCATATTTTTGATTCACTACATATATAAAGGTGATATTTTTACATCGCTACCCCATATATAAAAATCGAATTTTTATATACTCTATCTAATGAAAATTATATTTTTATTATCGCCACTATTTAAAAATCATATTTTTAATATGCCACTAGCATAAAAATTATATTTTTAACCCTTCTATATTATAAAAATTATATTTTTAACCTTCACATTATATAAAAATTCTATTTTTACAAATTCGATTTTTACTGCCACTTCCTGATCAAAATCGTATTTTTAATTCGCTAATCATACAATAAAAATTCTATTTTTGTGTCATTAAAAATCATAACTCTTCTCTATTTAAAATCGAAGCTTTACTATATTTAAAATCAGAAGAAAAAAAACAATGTTTTAATATATAAACCAAAAGAAAATGCATAAATAAATAAACAAGAAAGAAAAACGTACTGTGGTGAGGGGAGAGGCACTGAGGCGCGCAAGGGGGGGTCGGGGACGTCGGAGGTGGGCGCTGGTGGCGTCGCAGGCGAGGGGGTGGCGGACTGAGGTGTTGCGGCGAGGTGTGGGGTGGTGGAGGGTTGAACGCGGTGGCGGAAATCAAAACGGGGGAGGGGGTGCTGTCTCGATTTAGGGCTGAGTGCTCGCGTGCTAGGTGGAGAGGGAAGAGAGGGAGAGGAGGAAGAAGAGGAGAGGGAGGCGGCGTCCTTGGAGGCCGATGGGCGGCCGACGGCTCGCTGGGAGGAGCGCGGCTCCTCCCCCCTTTTTTTGGGAAAACTGACGGGGTGGCCAATATAAGGAGAGAGAGAGTTTAGAAGGAATATATATTTTTTATTATTTTAATTTCAAAAAGTTGACTTTTTATTTCGGCCTCGAAACGAGGCCCACCGCCTGTCGTCCATAGCGAATTACCCCCATTCTGAACACAACGGGATAGGTATCGTCGGCTGATTCGATCATTATGATCAGTTTTCTTCAAAATCAAAATATAATTCTTTGTATATTCAATTTAAACATACATTTCAACTTACCGAGGCCACATATAGTCTCTAAAAATTACAGAAATATATTTTCTAGCTTCGTATTGACGATACGGTCCTAACAAAACTAATTTCTTCAAATTCTGAGACCGTTTGAAAAATGGCCAATTTCCAGTCGATTAAAATCAACTGAAACTGGTCAAATGCGTTTTCCTTTGCCACGCTCACATATTAACTCGAAAAATTACGAAATTTGGAATCTAGCAATAATTTGACATCACGGATCCAACAAAAGTGGTTTCATCGAAATCCGAGGTCGTTTGCAAAATTTCCATTGTTAAGGGCCTGAATTCTATAGCGACTATTCAGAATTTTCAACTGGACATATCTTTTGATTCCCGCTATGAAATTTTGATTTTTCGGATTCGTTGGAAAGATATTCTCAAATAGATCCTATTATTTCTAGATTCACTAAAATCCGGTTTATTTTGCACCTGGTACATTCAATTGAAGTTTGAAATCGAATTATCGAACTACCGCGCCATTTTCAATTCCTTTTATAATTATATATAATTATTTATATTCTAACGACGACGTATATAAATATATACGTCGAATTCATTTCAAAATATATTTCTCGTCAAATTTTTTCAAAATAATCTATTTTAAATGTTCAAAATTCACTAAAATTGCCAAAATAAAAATTTTAAACTGGCTCGCATTTTCGGGTTATTACATTCTCCCCCACTTAAAACTTTTCATCCCCGAAAAGGAACGAAGCCGAAAGTTGTTTAACTAATCAACTCAACTTCCATTGTTTTCTTTACGACTTAAGTTCTTCAACTTTTTAGTTTCTAAGAACTTTTCAAATTTTTCAAAAATTTGGCTAACACCCTAAATTTTCGAAAAATTTCGCCATAACCTTTCCTACACCGGGAGCATGGGAAAATCCCAAAATTTCCATATAGGCCCTCTGATCTCAAAAAGAAAAAGAAAAAGCCAAGCGGCTCATAAAATCATCATCACTCAAACAAAACAGTAAATTTTAGTAAATATGTACCTATTTGTCGGGCAAACAATTTTATTCTTCTGCTCTACCCTCCTTGCTATGACCTGTTCAGTAAATATACATGTATATGCAAGCAAATGCGACCGATTTTCAATACAATTCAACATTTGATGCAATTAGGCATAATGGTTCAAAATTACCAAACAAATAAACAAACAACACAAACATCAATCAATTAGTGAATTAGAGTTTCAAATTCATAATTTTGATATATATGTACAGAAAATCATGTTTTTGATGCCAAATCACAACAATGAATTCTAGCTATATTTTGGTTCTCACACTAGTCTAATGGAAATATATAAAAATCACACTTTCGAAACACGAACATAAATATTGGTGATGGAGCTCCATCATCAAAATCATCTCCGAGCGACTAGAATGTGATTCTATATCTACCCAGTATATTAAAACTTCGAATATACGTTCATGACGCGTATACGCGAAATCTTTATATACTCGATTGTCCAAATTCAAAATAAATAAATAAATATTCAAATACGTATAAAACGTTTTAAATTTCAAAACAAAATTGTTTTCATTTGAAAAATATACTCTTTACACCCGTTCTAGGATACTACTGATCCTATCTCTAACGAGTCATTCTAATTGGATATTACTGATCCAATATCTGATGAATTCTTTCGTTCGGTTCTAATGTGTCTTGTTCTTGAGCTCTGTAAACCAAAGCTCTGATACCAAACAGAGACGACCCGAACTTCCCCGTGAAGGAAAGTGTAACACCCCACCTCCGCCAATGCCACTCTTGCAAGGACATTAGCTTTGGAGGGGCGTTAAACAAGGTAAACATGCATGCAGATATCACAAGACAGAACATATAAGTAAAACAGAGTAGTAAAGCAGCGGATAAAACTTAGCATTTCAAAACCATAGTCATGTTACAACAAAGTACCTGGTCATTATTCTCCAACAACAAAGTCTAGATAAAAGCATAAACTGAAAAACTGAAATACATAAAGTACTATCCCCAAAATGAAGTGATAAACCATAGCTAGCTCAATGTCCAAAACCGTACATGAGCAAATCCAGTAAGCAAGCTGTAAAGATCCAAGCTAAGCTCCAATGTTCCCACCCTGAGAACCTGAGGGGGGGGGGGAACGGAAGAAAAGAGGCGAAAGAAAACAGGTCAGTCAAAAAGACTGGTAAGCCCTACTACTATCTGTCTACGAACTAGTAAAGTTAACTGGCATGAGAAGCTGAGATGAACATAAGGATAACAACATACTGGCATGATGATTAACTAACAAGATAGATAAAGGTGTCATCGCATAATTAAGGTTAAGTTTTGCACCACGGGTGTACTAGCATTCTAACATGTCAAGTAAAAACAAGAATTGATCCCTTGGCCCAAGCTTGGCCCATCATCATGAGGTGACCTAAATTAAGGTCCAACTACACGGTCTAGTCGATCGGCTCCCTATAAGCCTAACTCGTCAAGTGTTGGTGTCATACGGCCCAAACATGAAATGTAGCTAACTGTGCTAGGTCCACCCCAGGGTGTATCAAGTCCTAGGGTGTAGACCTCGGACACCAATCAAGTATGCACAGCCTAGATCTACTGGTTCCCGTGCCTGATTCTCCAGCGCCGGACTATGTGCACGATCATAGTCCGCCTGGACCTACACCGACGTACATACACAACCGTCGTTTTGGTCGCTTACATGTCATCCCAGTAATCGTGCCCCACCCTAGCCTAGTCCTAGGGTCTTATGATACTATCAAGAGGGTTACTGCTGAAAAGGACCACGCAACTAGGGTTTCCTTAACGGGTTAAATGTGGTTAACCCGATCCAAACGTGGATTAAATTGGTTAAGTGTACCCAATATCCATGACTTAACCCCGATTAACCCATCAAGCCCAAATTGATTAAGCATTAAGTGGACCATGACTTAACCCTAATCAGGAGGCATTAATTAATTAACTTAATGTGCTTTAACCTCTCACATTAGACTTTGTTGTGGTTACTAGTTAAGCCGGGCGGGTCCGGGTAGCTTTACACCACAAATGGGTCTAACCTCGGGTTCGAGCACAACATGACCAACTTCTCACATTGGGTCCTATTGTTTGTAGCCACTAGTTAAGCCGGGCGGGTCCGGGTAGATTTATGCTACAAACTCAACCCAACCTCGAGTTGGCCACACTCATATTTTCTAAGTGTCATGTCCATTATGTTTCCAAAACATAATACAAGTTAACATATCACGTTATGTTATAAAAACCATGTTTTTGTCATAATGTTGCCCAACCCCAACGTAATCCCATCGTTTACATAATCGCAACAACGCATAAAGGGTAAAATAGGGAACTTGGCATAATCATGACAAAAAGGTGTTTAAGCCACAAGTTTATCATGGTGGCATATGAGATGTACATATGTTCATATACTTGCATATTGCATCATTAGGCTTCAAAAGCATGCATAAAACCAAACTTAGCATATGAGTGATACATGGTGATAAATGACATGTAGAAGTTGCTAGAAGTTCGCATTTAGCGTCACATGCAAGTTATCATAAGGGGTATGATAACTTTAATGTTGATAAAATGAAACCTTTAATATAAATCTTAGAGCTTTATGCTCACAACATCAAGTTTAACTTGCATAACATGATAACATGATCAACCCAAACTTGCATAACATAGCAACATGTGTCATACATAATGGTTAAACCAACTTGCATAATGATCATCGAAACTTGCATATAATGATCAACCAAACTTGCATATAATGATCAACCAAACTTGCATATAATGTTCAACCAAACTTGCATATCATAATGATCAACCCCAAACTTGCATCATTCATTTAACTTTAGAGTTCAAAGAAAGAAAGTAGAAAAGGGCTTACTACGTTATGAAGACACAAATGAATATTTATTATAAAGATTGAGACGAAGCTCTTATGCAAGCACCAAAATATGAAAGCCCCAATTGAAAAACCCTTGCGCCAAATCAATAAAAATCCTTGCTTTGAAATAGAAATGTTGCAACTTGACTTGAATGCAAACTAAGAACACTCATACAAGTTTGAAAGCACTTGTATGAACTCACAATCTCTCATAGAAATAGGCTTAGGAATTTTATCATGAGAGTGGAGGCCATGAGAGGAACAAATTTGACATAGTTTAGTTGTAGGATTGAATAATGGTGATTTAGGCTAGGTTTAGGGGTCTTTTTATAAAGGATTAGGATAGTATTAGCCATAGGATTAACCCTAGATTCAATCCAAGCCATCAAAGCATGTCTTGTGGAAGAAGTCAAGTGTAGGAACCATCTAGGGCCTTTAGATTAAAGCTGAACCATGAGAACCATTCAAATGCAAAATCTGCATTTGAGCGAATCGGCCCACGGGTTGACAGCCAAACACCCTAGATTAACCCCTAGTCGACCCAGCGAGCTCAGGTCGACCTCAAAAATCGGCCGGTTCGGTTATTCCCCTCTCCCAATTCGCTGTTTTGAACATTTTTGCATATTTATTTATTTAATTTTCAATTATATATATATATATATATCAATATAAATATATATATTTCTCTGCGCAACCCATTTCACTTAATTAAGTATACTTTAATTTGTGAATTTTTATGTTCAAATTACGGGGTGTTGCATTCTCCCCTCCTTAAAGGATTTCGTCCCCGAAATCTCCAAGTTAGGAAGAACGTATCCTACCATCCATCATCCATCTACTCAAAACATCATCCACGTGCAGTCATTGTCCTTAAAGGATTCTAAATGTTGTATGATCATATGCAAAGGTGTGTGTATATGTACTTATCTAATGCAAAAATCAGGCGGTTACTGATACAGTAAACCTCCTTAATGCAAAATATGTTAGTGAAATAAGTCCATATGTATGCAAATTCCTAACATAATTTATAATCTCTACATGAGTGCATATAACATTCATCCATATGCAACATCCACGTGATAGCATAACAAGTTTCATCCATGAATAAGTATAAGCACTCATGCATATGCAACATGAAAGTGTGTGAGCCGATCTTAGTGCCTAATGTGTATCATGCATCCACGAGTATCCACGTGCAAACGCTTGCAAACACTTGCAACCATCAAGCATAACATGTTTCAAATACATGTTTCAAACAAGGGTTTCTACCTAAGGTTCTCATGACAAGATCTACGAAACAAGATAAAATAGATAAACGCGGATAAAAAGAAAGATATGCTAATTAGGAAAAGAGATCGAGATTGTACCCTAAAAAAGAAATGGATAAAGCCCACGCATCTTCTCCTCGGTTTCCCAAGTTGCATCTTCGTCGGCTTCACCCCACTGAACTTTCACCAACTTGACCTCTCGATTCCTTAGCTTCTTGATCTCTGTTCCCAAGATACGAATCGGAGCTCTTCTCAAGGTTGCTTCTTTCTCTACCTCAATGTCTTCAAGAATGCTTGGTTCAACCACCTCAGCGGACTCATGTAGGCACTTTCGGAGATGCGAGACATGAAAGACATTATGCACTCCGGCTAGCTTCTCGGGCAATCCCACCTTATAGGCCATCTTTCCAATTCTCTCTATGATAGGAAGGGTCCTATGAACCTTGGTGCCAGCTTCCCCGCTGCTCCAAAACGTACCACATTTCATAAAGGAGAAACCTTCACGAAAACCATGTCTCCCACTTCGAATTCCAAATCTGCCCTTCGCTTGTCAGCATAGGATTTCTGTCTATCTTGGGCCGCTTTCATCCTTCTTCTTACTAATTCAACTTTCTCGGATGTGTCTCGTATCATATCGGGCCCAAGTATAAGTCTATCTGTTGTCTCCCACCAACAAGATGGTGACCTACACGGCCTCCCATATAAAGCTTCAAATGGTGCCATCCCTATGCTGGCTTGATAGCTATTATTATAAGCAAATTCTACAAGAGGAAGGTGGTCTTCCCAAGTACCACCGAAGTCGAGAACACAAAGCCTCAAGAGATCTTCTAGCACTCTATTCACCCTTTCGGTTTGGCCATCCGTCTGGGGGTGATAGGCTGTACTCAAATTCAATCCGTACCCATCGCTTCTTGCAAACTGTTCCAGAACTGGCTAGTGAAAATCGGGTCACGATCGCTAACTATGCTAGAAGGAACTCCATGCAACCGCACTATTTCTCGGAGATAAATAGACGCCAGCCCTGATGCGGTCCTCTTTCTCTTTACTGGGATGAAGTGAGCACTCTTCGTAAGTCTGTCAACTATGACCCATATGCTTGTGTTCCCTCTCCTTGACCTAGGCAATCCATCCACAAAATCCATAGAAATACTCTCCCACTTCCATTGTGGGACCTCCAATGGATGTAATAGCCCACCTGGTTTCTTTGACTCGGCCTTCACTTGTTGGCACACCATGCACCTTGAAACATACTCTGCCACATCTTTCTTCATTCCATCCCAAAAGAAACTGCGCTTCATATCTCTATACATCTTATCTCCTCCCGGATGTACAGTCATCTTCAAGTGATGCGCTTCTTCAAGAACTCTATGGACCAAATCTCCCACCCGAGGAACACATAATCTCCCATCACGCCTTAGCCATCCTTTATCATCAATAGTATATCTGGCAAGGTGACTAGACGTCTCACCCCGAATCAACTTGTCCATAACTTCGACTATCTGTGGATCTTCCCTCTGCGAAGCCCCAACTTGATCAAGAAGTGTGGGTCTAAGCTCAAGGGATGCTAATGAACCCGTCATCAACTCAACAGCCGTCGTGAAATCAAAGGTTGCCAAGAATTCCAAGTTCTTCATCTCAATGAACAAGGGGCTTAAAGTGAATCTCCTTCTGCTTAGTGCATCCGCCACAACATTACCCTTGCCAGGGGTATAAGCTATCTCGAAGTCATAAGATGCCAAAAATTCCATCCACCTTTGCTGCCTTAGATTCAGATATTTTTGCGAGAAGAGGTATTTGAGTGACTTGTGATCAGTATACAACTCAAACCTTTCGCCTAGAAGATAGTGGCGCCAGGATTTGAGTGCAAAGATGATCGCTGCTAACTCCAAATCATGAGTGGGATAGTTCTTCTCATGAACTTTAAGTTGCCTACCCCCATAACATATCACTCTTCCCTCTTGCATCAGAACAGCTCCTAACCCCGTGCCACATGCATCTGTGTACACGGTAAACATCTTACCACTATCGAGTAATGCCAAAACTGGAGTTGAGGTAAGGGCTCTTTTGAGCTTTTGAAAAGCAAGCTCACACTCCAAGTCCCATGCAAAGACTAAGTTCTTCTTCGTCAACTTAGTGAGAGGGGCCGAAATCTTAGCGAAGTCTCTGATGAACTTCCTATAGTAGCCCGCCAAACCGAGAAAGCTTCTTACTTCGGTCGCATTCCTAGGAGTCTTCCAATCTTGAACCACAACCACTTTCGCGGGATCCACCGCTATGCCTTGCTTAGAAACTATATGTCCAAGAAACCGAACTTCCCTTCTCCAGAAATGACATTTGGAGAACTTGGCTTTCAACTGATGCGCTCTAAGCGTATCCATCACTTCCTTGAGATGTCTGGCATGTTCTTCCTCGTCCTTTGAGAAGATCAGAATATCATCCACGAAGACAACAACAAACTTGTTGAGGAACTCCCTGAACACCCTACTCATCAAGTCTACGTAGTAGGCGGGTGCATTAGTCAATCCGAATGGCATGACAAGCCATTCAAAGAATCCATCCGGAGTCCTAAACGCAGTTTTATCAATGCTATCCTCAGCTACTCTAAGCTGATGGAATCCGGTGGCTAGATTGAGCTGAGAGAAACCAGAAGCACCTACAAGCTGGTCAAAGAGATCATCAATCCTCGGTAACAGGTGCCTATTCTTCTTTGTCAGCTTGTTCAACCCTCGATAATCAACACCGGAGCACCCCATTCGAAAATGCTTCGTCTAATAAAACCCTTCTCAAGCAGCTCCTTGATTTGCTTACTGAGCTCCCTTCTCTCACGAGGGGCCATGTGCCTAACGGGCAATGATATTGGCTTGGCATTATTGACTGGATAAATGCGGAAATCTATCTCTCGTTTAGGGGGTAACCCCTTAACTTCTTCAAAGACATCAGGATAGTCTCGGACCACCCTTACAGATTGCAGATCATCGATGGACGAGTCGAGAGATTCAAGATAGCATAACATGACGGGACCTCTAGGGTTACAAGAAATTTCTAGGGTATTACCGAGGCGGGTCATGAGCCTCACCACCCTATGCTCACAGTCAAGAACGGCTCCATAACTAGACAACCAATCCACACCCAAAATCAACCCGTATCCCATAAACCCGAGAGCCTAAACATTACACATGAATTCTATGCTCAAGATAGAGATTTTCAAATCCATACAAATCACAGGTAGATGGGCGGAACCCCTAATTGGATTTGAAACACTAACGGGACCTCAACTAGACTAGTACTTAGGTGCAAAACTTTCAATAAGATCAGAAATAAAACTATGCGATGTGCCAGAATCAAATAAGGTATGAACAGGGAAATCAGAAATGTAAACATGACTTTTTACAGAAACACTACCTCGACCAAAAGCTGGAAGAGTGAGGAGAGCCTGCAACTGCCCTCCAGAGGGTCCTACTCGCTGAGTTCGTTCTTGCCCTTGTCCTTGCTTCTTGGGGAAATCCTTGCTAAAATGTCCAGATTCTCCGCAATGGAAACACTCGCCTAACTTCCTCTTCCTCTTCCTGCAGTCTTTGGCTATGTGCCCAACGATCCGACAGAACTTGCACTTCCTTGTTTCCCTGGTCTTGTTGTCATTGCGATTGCTGTTGCCCTTGTTCCCCTTCTTGTTGTTCTTGTCTCTTTTCTCGGTATATTCCTCTTGAAGTAGGGCCATATTCACCAAACTCTCGAAGGTCGCCCCCAGGGGTATATGAGACATGGCCAAACCGCGCAATGGCTCATTCAATCCTAGAGCAAAGTGTAGGACCTTCTTCCGAGCTGTGTTAACCAATTTTAGACCGAACTGAGCAAGTTGATTAAACATATCCACGTATTCCCTAACTGTCATGTCCCCTTGCTTTAGAGATAGGAACCTTTCCATCTGAAGGTTCTTTTCTGTCGATGATAGAAACTTTAGTCCAAACCTTCTCCTAAAGTCATCCCAAGTCTCAACTGGTCTAGTAGTGGTGGTGACTACCCACCAATAAGCAGCTTCCCCTTTCAATAGCCATACCGCCAACAGAACTTTCTTACGATCTTCCACATCAAAGATAGCAAAGAGGTCTTCAGTTTCCTTTAACCAGTTTCTTACCTCCACAGAAGTCTCTGTTACGACAAAATTCTTGCAACCCATCGCCTTAAAGTCTTTGCAAAGCTTTGCAAAATCCTCTTGCGGATGCTGAGGGTGAGGAGGAACCTCAGCTACGGGAGAAGGAGAGATGTTAGCGACCGGGGAAGGAGGAGGAATGTTCGCGGGGCTGGCTTCATTCGCCCTTGCCTCCATAAATCTCCGGAACCAGACTGGTACTTGCACGCCTTCCGGGATGTTAAAGCGATCGGCCATACTAAAACGAAGAAAAAGATAGTTTCAGAACGAAGAAACGAAGGATAGTGCTATGGCTTTTGCGGAATAGCCTTTCTAAAATAACTAGACTCTTCTTGGAAAATACTTAGTTGGTTTTGAAAATAGTTTTTCAAAAGGTAAGTTTTAAAAACACTTTTGCTCAAATCTTGTAAACCTTATGCTCTGATACCAAATGTAACACCCCACCTCCCCCAATGCCACTCTTGCAAGGACATTAGCTTTGGAGGGGCGTTAAACAAGGTAAACATGCATGCAGATATCACAAGACAGAACATATAAGTAAAACAGAGTAGTAAAGCAGCGGATAAAACTTAGCATTTCAAAACCATAATCATGTTACAACAAAGTACTTGGTCATTATTTTCCAACAACAAAGTCTAGATAAAAGCATAAACTGAAAAACTGAAATACATAAAGTACTATCCCCAAAATGAAGTGATAAACCATAGCTAGCTCAATGTCCAAAACCGTACATGAGCAAATCCAGTAAGTAAGGTGTAAAGATCCAAGCTAAGCTCCAATGTTCCCACCCTGAGAACCTGAGGGGGGGGGGGGGAGACGGAAGAAAAGAGCGAAAGAAAACAGGTCAGTCAAAAAAGACTGGTAAGCCCAACTACTATCTGTCTATGAACTAGTAAAGTTAACTGGCATGAGAAGCTGAGATGAACATAAGGATAACAACATACTGGCATGATGATTAACTAACAAGATAGATAAAGGTGTCATTGCATAATCAAGGTTAAGTTTTGCACCACGGGTGTACTAGCATTCTAACATGTCAAGTAAAAACAAGAATTGATCCCTTGGCCCAAGCTTGGCCCATCATCATGAGGTGACCTAAATTAAGGTCCAACTACACGGTCTAGTCGATCGGCTCCCTATAAGCCTAACTCGTCAAGTGTTGGTGTCATACGACCCAAACATGAAATGTAGCTAACTGTGCTAGGTCCACCCCAGGGTGTATCAAGTCCTAGGGTGTAGACCTCGGACACCAATCAAGTATGCACAGCCTAGATCTACTGGTACCCGTGCCTGATTCTCTAACGTCGGACTATGTGCACGATCATAGTCCGCCTGGACCTACACCGGCGTACATACACAGCCGTCGTTTTGGTCGCTTACATGTCAGCCCAGTAATCGTGCCCTGCCCTAGCCTAGTCCTAGGGTCTTATGATACTATCAAGAGGGTTACTGCTGAAAAGGACCACGCAACTAGGGTTTCCTTAACGGGTTAAATGTGGTTAACCCGATCCAATCGTGGATTAAATTGGTTAAGTGTACCCAAGATCCATGACTTAACCCCGATTAACCCATCAAGGCCAAATTGATTAAGCATTAAGTGGACCATGACTTAACCCTAATCAGGAGGCATTAATTAATTAACTTAATGTGCTTTAACCTCTCACATTAGACTTTGTTGTGGTTACTATTTAAGCCGGGCGGGTCCGGGTAGCTTTACACCACAACTGGGTCTAACCTCGGGTTCAAGCACAACATGACCAACTTCTCACATTGGGTCCTATTGTTTGTAGCCACTAGTTAAGCCGGGCGGGTCCGGGTAGATTTATGCTACAAACTCAACCCAACCTCGAGTTGGCCACACTCATATTTTCTAAGTGTCATGTCCATTATGTTTCCAAAACATAATTATAAGTTAACATATCACGTTATGTTATAAAAACCATGTTTTTGTCATAATGTTGCCCAACCCCAACATAATCCCATTGTTTACATAATCGCAACAACGCATAAAGGGTAAAATAGGGAACTTGGCATAATCATGACAAAAAGGTGTTGTAGCCACAAGTTTATCATGGTGGCATATGAGATGTACATATGTTCATATACTTGCATATTGCATCATTAGGCTTCAAAAGCATGCATAAAACCAAACTTAGCATATGAGTGATACATGGTGATAAATGACATGTAGAAGTTGCTAGAAGTTCGCATTTAGCATCACATGCAAGTTATCATAAGGGGTATGATAACTTTCATGTTGCCAAAATGCAACCTTTAATATAAAGCTTAGAGCTTTATGCTCACAACATCAAGTTTAACTTGCATAACATGATAACATGATCAACCCAAACTTGCATAACATAGCAACATGTGTCATACATAATGGTTAAACCAACTTGCATAATGATCATCCAAACTTGCATATAATGATCAACCAAACTTGCATATAATGATCAACCAAACTTGCATATAATGTTCAACCAAACTTACATATCATAATGATCAACCCCAAACTTGCATCATTCATTTAACTTTAGAGTTCAAAGAAAGAAAGTAGAAAAGGGCTTACTACGCTATGAAGACACAAATGAATATTTTTTATAAAGATTGAGATGAAGCCCTTATGCAAACACCAAAATATGAAAGCCCCAATTGAAAAACCCTTGCGCCAAATCAATAAAAATCCTTGCTTTGAAATAGAAATGTTGCAACTTGACTTGAATGCAAACTAAGAACACTCATACAAGTTTGAAAGCACTTGTATGAACTCACAATCTCTCATAGAAATAGGCTTAGGAATTTTATCATGAGAGTGGAGGCCATGAGAGGAACAAATTTGACATAGTTTAGTTGTAGGATTGAATAATGGTGATTTAGGCTAGGTTTAGGGGTCTTTTTATAAAGGATTAGGATAGTATTAGCCATAGGATTAACCCTAGATTCAATCCAAGCCATCAAAGCATGTCTTGTGGAAGAAGTCAAGTGTAGGAACCATCTAGGGCCTTTAGATTAAAGCTGAACCATGAGAACCATTCAAATGCAAAATCTGCATTTGAGCGAATCGGCCCACGGGTTGACAGCCAAACACCCTAGATTAACCCCTAGTCGACCCAGCGAGCTCAGGTCGACCTCAAAAATCGGCCGGTTCGGTTATTCCCCTCTCCCAATTCGCTGTTTTGAACATTTTTGCATATTTATTTATTTAATTTTCAATTATATATATATATATATATCAATATAAATATATATATTTCTCTGCGCAACCCATTTCACTTAATTAAGTATACTTTAATTTGTGAATTTTTATGTTCAAATTACGGGGTGTTACAGAAAGCACAGATAGAATTGAGTAAAAGACAAATCAGAACGCAGACAGAAGAACATTTCATTGTTATTACAACAATTCCATCAGATACAAGAATATACAGAGTATAAATGAATAAATTACATTCAAAAAATATCAGAGATTTAAATTACATTTAAATACATCGCAGCGGAAAATAATACAAAAGCACAACTAGAAGTAATGCACGGATATAGAGCTTTCCGAGCATCGTTCCAGCTGTAAATCAGGATCCTGTGAATATAAATCTACAAAACCAAAACTACTAGCTGCCCCTATGGAAAATAGGGGCACCCAGAGTTTAGGTTAAAACAATAAACTCTAGGTCAGTCATGTGACTGGTGTGAGAACTAAAACAGTTGTTAATCTTTATTTTTAAAGTCAGGTAAATCAAAGGACCACACCGCATAACACAGAACGGGTTTCCTCCCAAGAATACCAGTGCATAAAACAAATAGCGCAATGCTAAATAAAGAAAAATGAAGCTGTTATAAGACCCAAGTCCCATCACACAATGCAACGCAAGCCGGAGGATAGGGTTTTTACCTTATAACAGCCAAAGCATGCTTGATACGTTTAAAACACATTATTTGATACTATTATAGGTGTATAGTGTCAAAACCATTTCAATCATAAATATAAATCATAGACGGCATAAGCGCCCATCCCACTATGTCACCATACTGGGCTCTACAAATAAAACCGAAACACACGTATTGGAAATTGGATTCCATCATGAGTCGAGGCAAGGGGAAAGCTCCTCTCCGTTCGAGACACTCTAGCAAATGTCTCAGGACCCCACTTTGATCCTTGGAATCGGCTGGGCCGGTCCTCTCTTACTTTTGAGGATTGGCAATTCCTGAACACACGTTTCCCGGTCTTACAGACCTATATCCGAGGCGCCTCGCATTCCAACAACCACACAAGTGAAAAGTATATAAATGTCAGGGCTGGTAGGTCACTGACACCACCCTAGCTAGAAAGAAACGTCGTGCTCTCCCAGCGATCCGTCTCTCGTTTTTGACTCATACCGAGGTGTGAGGCTCGCGAATTCACGTTATGCACAAAGCTACGCCACACAGGCCGTCCTTTGATCATCAACCACAAGAATTTTCTTTTCAACAGAAGCCTTGATCAATTGCCACTTACACGTGCCACATTGGCAATTCACTCCATGCAAATGATGTCCATCGATATACAACCTCTGAGCTCATACGTCTCAGAGAAGGGCGTTAAGCTAGAGAATAAATTCTCCGCCGCCAAACAAATGTATATTTAATAGAGATCAATCAACACAGAATAAAATCCAATGTCAGACACATAATCCATTTTCAAGGTCGTTCTGGGTCTGAACGAAACCGGAGGCACTTTCCTCGCATATCCATCCATCTCCAAGTACGTCTGGACGATCACCAACTGTTTCCCTCATCTTGGTTGTACAACCCAATCGAGATCATCAGTAATCACCCAAACGATGTGAGGACTTCCGGTCTTCAACCATCGTCTTCATCTTCGACATCTCGTCGAATCGGTTATTCAGAATGGGTATAAACCCGGCCTTTCTGAATAACCCACGTATATGATAAACAAATGTTACACAAACCCAACAAATGCCTCATTCCAATTCAGAATATTCTTTTATTCACAAAATCACATTCTTAGGGAATAGGTTCCATTAATTTTATCAAAGATAAATTCTTCTAGATTTATTCTTTAATCTTTCTTTGGATATCATTACAAACCATGTTATGGTTTTCCAAACTAGTCGGGATTAGCGAACCACACCGAAGTAATTATTTATTTTATTTCCCAATCCCAACCTATTCATCCCATGAAGTAAAACTAGTCAAACTTCATATCTAACACCACGGTGCTATCGGTAAAATTAATTATCATTTCATGTTCAAATCTAATTAAAGATTTAACTATCTCTTTGGAGCAAAACTGGTGGTACTCCATTCTCGATCACCTTTCAGATTTGATAATTTAAATTATCAATTCACATTTCAATCTAATTAAAGATTCATTAAAACTCCACTTAGTTTTAATCTTCACAAAAATCAATATCCTGCCTTTAACTGGGTTAAAGAACCAATGTCATCTAAAACACGATTCACGATAAACCCAAAATCACACTCTATTGTTAATCGGGTTAAAGAACAGGTGTTGTTCAAAACACCGCTCACGATAAACCCAAAAACCAATTCAAATTCAAATCCAATTAAATATTATTTAATTGATACACTTCATTAAATCTAAATAGAAAGATTTAATCTTTTTCTCTATTGGGCTTAAGAACAGTGTTAATGAAGATACCATTCACGACAAACCCAAATCACATTTGTTATTAAATTCAAGGCTCTGAATAGAAAATATACCGGCTTATATTCAATATCAAATCTTGAAACCAACAAATATCGTATTGGAAATAATGATATAAAATATAACTTTCAAATTCCCATAACAATATCTGTATAGTCACGAAATCCAACATCGAAATATTTCGAAGATAATTTCGTTTCAACTCCAGTCCAATTCACGTATTGGGAATATTGATTATTTTTAAAATCACTTTCAAATTCAATTTATTTATTTTAAAAATAAATTGATTTTAATTCTAGTTCAAAACTAGTTCATTTCGATAAAAATCTATTTTTATCCTTTCAAATATGGAGTTTTTCATCCCAGTTCTTTCCAATCCATATATTATGATTTTACACAAATTATTAATATTTTTAATAGTTTTATCAAGGCCCGTACAGTCGATTTCCATCAACGACCATCGAACTGCACTTACAGCGACCTTTTCCAAATTTGATTTGGACATAATTCAAAATCCAACCGTTAGATTTCAAATTTCTAATATTCGTTGGAAAGCTCTTTTCGATACGAACCCAACGGTTACAGTTTTAGGAGAATCCGACGGTCGGATCTCCCGCAACGTCAATTCGAAGTCAATGGTCGAAATTCACGAACTGTCGCGGCGCGACGCGTTCTATTCAGGCCATTATATATATATATATAATATATATATATATATTTCATCGATTTCCTTTTTAAAACATATTTTATAAATTGTTTTAAATTCGTTTTAAATTCGTTTCAACTCTATATTCAATTTCAAATCAAAATTGAATATTTCGTATCATTGCTATATAAATGATAATATTTTCAAAACGTTATATTTTGAAATCACTTCTTTTCTATATTCATTATAAAAACGAATATAATCGATATAAATATCGTTCACGTAAAAATAGCGCAACTCTAATCAACACGGCTTTATATATTTCAATAAATCCTTTATTCTATTCAACAAATGAATATTTATTCCATTCAACACATGAATATATATTTCTTTCAACACACAACTAATCTCAACACATGAGTACTGTCAACACGCGACTATTTTTGTTATGTAAAATATTTTATAAAACTATAGTATCTGTCGTTTGATTTTCAATTAGACTCCTACCGTAAAGTAGCTTCTAATTTTAAATATGATAAAGATGTAAATTTTATTATTAATATATTTTACTCAACACCTGAATAATTTCAACACATGAACATCGTCAACACATGACTATTTTTATATTCAACACATGAATTTTCTTTTATAATATTCATTATTTTCCCGATTGGAATGAGGCCCAATCAATTACCATATAACGTGAATTATATGGATTCCATACAACACATGTATATAATAGCAACGATAAATAATCAACCATCATCCAAAGTGCACCACACAACTGCATAAGCATCAAATATAAATAATTAATGCTTACACTGTCTGTCGACCAATCGATCGACATATAATTAAATAATTGGGATTAGTGTACGTCAAATATCATCCCAACACCCGTGTGGGGTTTCAAATCAACAAACACATATTTTTATTTATTCACATTCATGTTAAAAATTATATTTTTAACGATAAAATATTTTTAACTGTATAAATATTTTATTTCCTTTCAACACAATAATATTTTATTATTCAATCATTCCACAACACAATCAATTTTCACAACACATCAATCAAACAAACAAGCCGTTCATGGTCTGTGGACGACGGGTGTCGGGTGCTGCTAAGCACCGTCTGCATCCTAGTGTATATGTATATATATATATATATATAACTAGAAAAAGAAATTTAAAGTGAGAAGTTCTCACCGATAGCTAATCCAATACCAAGACTCTTCTTATGTAGAAATCTTCGTCGTGCTCGCCTTTTTGCCAATTTCACCGCCCGTAGTCACTAGATATATTAAAATCACATTTTTATATTGTTGCTATGTATATAAAAATCACATTTTTATACTACTACTATACAGATAAAAATTCTATTTTTACATCCCTACTATATAGATAAAAATTCTATTTTTATATCGCTACTATATAGATAAAAATTCTATTTTTACACCGCTACTATATAGATAAAAATTCTATTTTTACATCGCTACTATATAGATAAAAATTATATTTTTATCACGCTATTCTCTACATAAAGGTTTCTCCTTTTCACATATAAAGATTTCGCCCTTTTCAAATATAAAGATTATATTTTTATATTCTCTATTATATAGAAATTTTATTTTCAATACACTACTTATATAAAAATAGTATTTTTATATCTTCTACTATATAAAGGTCATATTTTTAATAATCTACACAATTAAAAATCATATTTTTGATTCACTACATATATAAAGGTAATATTTTTACATCGCTACCCCATATATAAAAATCGAATTTTTATATACTCCATCTAATGAAAATTATATTTTTTTTTATCGCCACTATATAAAAATCATATTTTTAATATGCCACTAGTATAAAAATTATATTTTTAACCCTTCTATATTATAAAAATTATATTTTTAACCTTCACATTATATAAAAATTCTATTTTTACTGCCACTTCCTAATCAAAATCGTATTTTTAATTCGATAATCATACAATAAAAATTCTATTTTTGTGTCATTAAAAATCATAACTCTTCTCTATTTAAAATCGAAGCTTCACTATATTTAAAATCAGAAGAAAAAAAACAATGTTCTAATATATAAACCAAAAGAAAATGCATAAATAAATAAACAAGAAAGAAAGAACGTACTGTGGTGAGGGGAGAGAGACTGAGGCGCGCAAGGGGGGGTCGGGGACGTCGGAGGTGGGCGCTGGTGGCGTCGCAGGCGAGGGGTGGCGGACTGAGGTGTTGCGGCGAGGTGTGGGGTGGTGGAGGGTTGAACGCGGTGGCGGAAATAAAAAAGGGGGGGCTGTCTCGATTTAGGGCTAAGGGCTCGCGTGCTAGGTGGAGAGGGAAGAGAGGGGGAGGAGGAAGAAGAGGAGAGGGAGGCGGCGTCCTTGGAGGCCGATGGGGCGGCCGACGGCTCGTTGGGAGGAGCGCGGCTCCTCCCCCCTTTTCTTTTTTTTTTTCTTTTTTTTTTTAGGAAAACTGACGGGGGGGGGGGGGGGGGGAGGGGGGCAATATAAGGAGAGAGAGAGAGTTTAGAAGGAATATATATATTTTATTATTTTAATTTCAAAAAGTTGACTTTTTATTTCGGCCTCGAAACGAGGCCCACCGCCTATCGTCCATAGCTAATTACCCCCATTCTGAACACAATGGGATATGTATCGTCGGCTGATTCGATCGTTATGATCAGTTTTCGTCAAAATCAAAATATAATTCTTTGTATATTCAATTTAAACATACATTTCAACATACCGGGGCCACATACAGTCCCTAAAAATTACAGAAAAATATTTTCTAGCTTCGTATTGACGATACGGAGCTAAAAAAACTAATTTCGTCGAATTCTGAGACCGTTTGAAAAATTGCCAATTTCCAATCGATTAAAATCAACTAAAACTAGTCAAACGCGTTTTCCTTTGCCACGCTCACATATTAAATCGAAAAATTACGAAATTTGGAATCTGGCAATAATTTGACATCACGGATCCAACAAAAGTGATTTCATCGAAATCCGAGGTCGTTTGCCAAATTTCCATTTTTAAGGGCCTAAATTCTATAGCGACTATTCAGAATTTTCAACTGGACATATCTTTTGATTCCCGCTATGAAATTTTGATTTTTCGGATTCGTTGGAAAGATATTCTCAGATAGAACCTATTATTTTTAGTTTCACTAAAATCCGGTTTATTTTGCACCCGGTACATTCAATTGAAGTTTGAAATCGAATTATCGAACTACCGCGCCATTTTCAATTCCTTTTATAATTATATATAATTATTTATATTCTAACGACAACGTATATAAATATATACGTCGAATTCATTTCAAAATATATTTCTCGTCGATATTTTTCAAAATAATCTATTTTAAATGTTCAAAATTCACTAAAATTGCCAAAATAAAAATTTTAAACTAGCTCGCATTTTCGGGTTGTTACAGATATCTTTTTATTACCCACACAACTTTCTTATATCTCCATTATGTTAACTATATCCCTTTTATATTTCATTAAATTGTGCTCATTATTTAGAGTTTAGCTTTTAAAATTTACATTAAATAAGATTATGGGGTTAATATTGGAATTTTTAATTAAATGTTTAAGGGTGGGCTAATTTTTTTGATCCTCCTCTTAACAATTGAACAATAATTTAAATTTTGTCCTCCCCTTAACCAAAAGTGGAGTCCCTTTAACAATCCTCATATTTTATTGCCTACACATTTTTACATTTCATATGCATACATTAGAAAGAATATTTTGGTGTCTATACGTTTTTACATTTCATATGCATACAATAAAAAGAATGTTTTATTGTCCATACATTTTTACATTTCATATGTATACAATAAAAGGAATATTTTATTGTTCTACACAAATTCTACATTTCCTATGTATACAATAAAAAGAATGTTTTATTGTTTTACACAAATTCTACATTTCCTATGTATACAATAAAAAGTATGTTTTATTGTTTTATACATATTTTACATTTCCTATGTATACAATAAAAAGTATGTTTTATTGTTTTACACATATTTTACATTTCCTATGTATAAAATAAAAAGAATGTTATATTATTTTAAATTCCTATGTTCATATGACAAATAAAAAGAAATTTTATTTGTATAACATTTTCTTTGTTTTCCAATGATAAATAAAAAGGAGTATTTTATTTCTGTACACAATTTTATCTTTCTAATGACAAATAAAAAATATTTTATTTGCATACATGTTTTCTATTTTTCTAATGACAAATAAAAGGAGTTTTATACGCATAACATTTTCTACATGTTTCTAATGACAAATACAAAGAGTTTTGTTCGCATAAAATTTTCTACATGTCTAATGACAAATAAAAAAAGTTTTGTTCGCATGACATTTCCTACTTGTCTCTAATGACAAATAAAAAGGAGTTTTATTTACATAACATGTTCTGTGTTCTCTACTGATAAATAAAGAAAATTCATTCACATAACAATTCCAATGTTTTCTAGTGACAAATAAAAAGGAAATTTTACTTGCATAACAATTCTATTTTTAGATATGGAAAATAAAAAGGAATTTTTATTTGACAAGAATTCTATTTTAAACATGACAAATAAAAAGAATATTTTTATTTGACAACAATTCTATTAAACATGACAAATAAAAAGGATATTTTTATTTGACAACAATTCTATCTTAAACATGACAAATAAAATGATATTTTTATTTGACAATAATTCTATTTTAAACATGACAAATAAATTTTTATATGAAAACAATTCTATCTTAAAAATGACAAATAAAAATGATATTTTTATTTGACAACAATTCAATTTTAAACATGACAAATAAAAATGATATTTTTATTTGATAACAAATCTATTTTAAACATGACAAATAAAAATGATATTTTTATTTGACAACAATTCTATTTTAAACATGACAAATAAAAATGATATTTTTATTTGTATACAATTTCAATATTTAACACGACAAATAAAAATGAATATTTTTATTTGTATACAACTTCAATATTTAACATGACAAATAAAAATGAATATTTTTATTTGTATACAGTTTGCAACAATTCCATTATATTCAATTAAATAAAACAGATCACCACAAACAACATCAACTGATTCAAATCAAATCGCGTACAACAACAAATTGAATTTAATAGCATGTATGTAAGAATTTCTCAACGTGATAATAATTTATTAATTTTAATTATTTAAAAAGAAATCTCACCTATAAGCTAAAAATAATATTTTTAGCAAACAAATATTTGTGATAATTAAGTACTGTTAAAAATCATGGCAGTTTATATAAAAAAACTGTATAAGAGAATTTAGTTAGAGAGTTCTCACCTTGATCGATTTAAAAAGGAATTGTTTATATAACGATTGGTTTTAATAAAATCAAACTTGCGTTTAATTTTATCAAAACAAATCGAACAACTTTTGTTTCAGTTTTGGTCTGCCCTATGTTGTAGTGCTCTTCAAGACGATTGCAACATATTTCGTTTCGTTTAAATTCTGATTGTCATTTGAATGATATACATGCAATTAAACATTTAAAATACATAATTTATAAATTAAATATAATTAAACTATTTAGTTACATTATTAAAGGAAGTTAATCCCTTTCCTCTTCGTTGACGCTCCAGGAAAACCGAACCCATCACTCATCGTCTCTCTCTTCTCGCACATAGCACCTCGCTCCACCTGACAACGATCACCTCCATTGGAATTAAAGATCTCGTGTAGATCTACGGTTTTGCTTTTATAAGTTTCGAAATTCGTTGATAGGATTGGAAGAAAAGTGAGGTCGAATTATTGAAGAAGGTGGCCATTATTTTGACCAGATAAAGAAATTAGGTTAGGATTTGGAAGTGTCTAGGATGTTATATAGTAGGAGGAAATAACTTTTATTTTTATTTTATTCCTCACTTCTTATTTTCATCATTTGCATTAGTTAAAAATTATATTTTTAACGAACTAATAACTACTCCGTAGCATGTAAATTTTATCCATTCTGTATATACCCTAAAAAATTTATTTTTTTAATGAACAAACATTTATTTCATTACCCTAATGTGTCTCTTCACATATATTAGGTTACAAAGAAATTAAATTAGCTGACTAGGCAGGTGTTAACCTAATCAACGTTTATCTTCTATTCAAAAATTCAAAAGAAAAAAATAAGAAAAGAGAAAACGGGAATGTAATTAATGCACGATTTATTGTTTAATGCCAATTGTTAAAAAAGATTATGACTTTTCAATTTTCAAAACATATAATATTAACGTTTCAGAATTTAAGGAACCTATTCAATGCTCATGCAAGAACAAATAAAAAAGAAATATACATATATGGAGTTGATTTATTTTTGGAGAGAAATAATAAAAGGAAAATAAAATAAAAAAAGAAATAAGGGGATGTAAATTTAAGAAATAAGAATACATGTGTGAAAATAGAATGAAGAGAAATAAGTTAATAGAATGAGGAGTAAAATTAATAGGTAAAGGAAAGAAATGAATGTTAGATTAATTATTTAATGCTAATTGTTAGAAAGTTTGCAACTTTTCAAATTTCAAAACATATAGTATTAAATATCATGTGTTATTACATAGATAACGGTAACAATTTTATGGTATTATTATTATTATCATTATTATTTTGCTTGCTTCTGAATACAAATAACATAATACAAAAGATAAGGGAATACATATATATAACAAAATGGAGAAAGGAGATTTGAAGGAATGTAGATTTAAGAAATGAGAATACAAAATAAGAGACATGTAAATAGAATGTAGGGAAGGAAATAAATGAATGGTGCATTAAGAAAACAACGAAGAGGGGAAGGCATTGAAAATGAATGCAACTATTCATATTTCAAAATTAACTAGTTAATGAAAGTTTGAACATGTAATCCACGTTTTGAATTCCTAACGGCTACATTTTGAATTGACAGCGGGAATATTTAAGAGGATAGCCAAAGATATATGTGAAGACCCGTAACTTCCCCGTGAAGGAAAGAGCGGATACTTTGAGAACAACACACAAAAGAACGCAAACAGAAGAACATTTCATTGTTAATTACAACAATTCCATCAGAATACAAGAATTACATAGTATAAATCAATATTACACAATAGAAAAATATCAGTGATTTATAAATTATAATGCAGCGGAAAAATAATACAATACACAACTGAAAGAGATATACGGATACAGAGCTTTCTGGATATCGTTCCAGCTGTAAACCAGGATCCTGTGAATATAAATCTGCAAAACCAATACTACTAGCTACCCGTGCGAAAAATAGGGGCACCCAGAGTTTAGGTTAAAACAATAAACTTCAGGTCAGTCATGTGACTAGTGTGAGAACAAAAACAGTTATTAATCTTTATTTTTAAAGTTAGGTAAATCAAGGGACCACACCGTATAACACGGAACGGGTTTCCTCCCAAAAATACCAGTGCATAAAACAAACAGCGCAATGCTAAATAAAGAACAATGAAGCTATTATAAGAGCCAGGTCCCATCACACAATGCAACGCAAGCTGGAAGATAGGGTTTTTACCTTATAATAGCAAAAGAATGCTTGATACGCTAAAAACAAATCATTTGATACTATTATAGTGGAGAGTGTATGAAAACAACTTCAAATATAAATGTATCAATCATAGACGGCATAGTATCCCATGCTACTATGTCGCCATACTAGGCTCTACAATCAAAACCGCAAAGTCACGTATTTGGAAATTGGATTTCCATCTGTGAACCGAGGCAAAAGATAGTCCTCTACCGATTCGAGACTGTCTAGCCCGAGCCTCAGGAACAGCTGCAACTGCCCCTTGGATCGTCAGGGCCGGTCCATCGATGTGGATTATTATGCCTGAACACTACGTTTCCCTGTCCTTTGGGGGCGTAAATGAGCCAACAAATGACTCCATCGGCTTCACATAGTCACCGATATATCCGAGGTGCCTCGCAACAGCAACAACCACATAAGTCAAACTAGTCAGGGCGTGTAAAACCACTGACGCCACTTCTAGCTAGAAAGAAATGCATGTCCTCCCTGAGGTTCTTCTCCCTTTTCTGATTCACAACCAGGGTGCGAGGCTCGCAAATCAATGCTACACAAAGCTATGCCACACAGGCCATGCTTTGATCATCAACCACAAGACTCTTCTTTTCAACAGAAGCCTTGATCATTTGCATCTCAGCATGCCACACAGGAAATTCACGCTATGCAACCGATATCAATCACACAGAATGAAATCCAATGTCAGACACACATCCTTTTACAAGTCCGTTCTAGGCCTGAACGAAACCGTAGGAACCTCATTCCTCGCATATCCATCGATCTCCAAGTAAGTCTGGACGATCACCAACTGATTCCCTCCTCTTGGGTGTACAGCCCAATCAAGATCATCAGTAATCACCCAAATGACGTGAAGACCTCCGGTCTTCAACCATCGTCTTCCTCTTCGACACCACGTCAAATCAGTTATTCAGAATGGGATAAGCCCGGTCTTTCTGAACAACTCGTGTATATAATAAACAAGTGTTACACAAACACAACATATGCCTCATTCTAATTCACCAGTCACTAACCGTAAATTAGTAAGAGAAAAATTCCCCAAATATTAACCCCGAAGGCCGAAACCAACATCAGATCAATACACAGGAAACCATTCATCTTAACTAATCTTCAGTTAGTTGTTAAATTTCACATTCTTAGGGAGAGGTTCCCACTAATTTTATCAAAGATAAATTCCTTAAATTTATTCTTTAATCTTCTTTTGAATATCAATTCAAACCAAATTATGGTATATCCAAACTAGTCGGGATTAACGAACCTTACCGAAGTAATCATTTGTTTTAATTTTCCAATCCCAACCTATTCATCCCATGAAGTAAAACTGGTAATACTTCATATCTAACACCACGGTGTTGTTGGTAAATTCAATTACCATTTCACATTCAAATCTAATTAAAGATTTAACTATCGCCTGGAGAAAAACTGGTGATACTCCATTCTCGATCTTTTCAATCTAATTAAAGATTCATTAAAACTCCACTTAGTTTTAATCTTTAACTGGGTTAAAGAACCGTTGTCATTTAAAACACGGTTCACGATAAACCCCAAAATCACATCACATTTCAATCAGTCCCTAACCGTAAATTAGCAAGTGGGCAATTCCCTAAGTATTAACCCCGAAGGTCGAAATGAACATCAGATCAATACCCAAAAAACCATTCAACTTAACTAATCTCCAGTTAGTTTCTAATTTTCTTAACTCCGTTGGGTTTAAGAACAGTATTATTGAAGATACCGTTCACGACAACCCAAAATCACATTCCATTAATTATCGGGTTAAAGAACAAGTGTTATTTAAAACACCGTTCACGATAAACCCAAAAATCAATTCAAATTCAATTCCAATTAAATACCATTTAATTGATACACTTCATTAAATATAAATAAAAGATTTAATCTTTTTCTCAATTGGGTTTAAGGACAGTGTTAATGAAGACACCATTCATGACAAACCCAAATCACATTTGATATTAAATACAAGGCTCTGAATAGAAAATATATCGGCTTATATTCAATATCAAATTCTACGACCAACGAATATTGTATTGGAAATAACGATATTAATATATCTTTCAAATTCCCATAACAATATCTGTTTCATCACAAAATCCAACATCGAAATATTCCAAAGACAATTTCGATTCAAATCCATTCCAATTCAATTATTGGAAATTCTGGTTACCTTTGAAACCATTTCAAATCCACTTTATTTATTTTAAAAATAAATAGAATTATAATTCTAGTTCAAAACTAGTTCATTTCGATAAAAACTATTTTTATCTTTTCAAATATGGAGTTTTTCATCCCAATTCTTCACAAATCATTTCTTATGATTTTACACAAATTATTGATATTTTTAATAATTATCAAGGCCCGTACAGTCGATTTCCATCAACGACCATCAAACTGCACTTACAGCGACCTTTTCCAAATTTTATTTGGACATAATTCCAAATCCAGCCGTTAGATTTCAAATCTCTAATATTTGTTAGAAACCTCTTTTCGATACGAACCCAATGGTTCCGGTTTTAGGAGAATCCGACGATCGGATCTCCCGCAACGTCAATTCAAAGTCAATGGTCGAAATTCGCGAATTGTCGCAGCGCGGCACGTTCTATTCAGGCCATTATGGTATATATATATATAATATATAATATATACTTCATCGATTTCCTTTTAAAACGTATTTTATAAATCGTTTTAAATTCGTTCTCAAAATGATTTCAACTTCATATTCAATTTCGAATCAAAATTGAATATTGCACATCATCGATATACAAATGATAATATTTTCAAAACGTTAAATTTTGAAATCACTTTCTTTTCTATATTCATTATAAAAATGAATAAAATCGATATAAATATCGTTCACGTCAAAATGGCATCAATCTAATCAACACGGCTTTTATTCAACACATGAATTTATTTTCAATTCAACACATGAATTTATTTTCAATTCAACACATGAATTTATTGTCAATTCAACACATGAATTTATTTCCAATTCAACACATGAATTTATTTTCTGTATTGGAATGAGGCCCAATCAATTACCATATAACGTTTATTATATGGATTTCCATACAAAACATGTATATAATAGCAACGATAAATAATCAACCATCATCCAGAGTGCACCACACAACTGCATAAGCATTAAATATAAATAATTAACGCTTACACAGTCTGTCAACCCATCGATTGACATAAAACTAAACAATCGGGATTAGTGTATGCCAAATATCATCCCAATACCCGTGTGGGGTTTCAAATCAACAAACACATATTTTATTTGTGCGGTTGGGTGACGTGTAAAATTTATCGTCCCAATCAATATCAGTCAAATCAGTGTATATAAACAAATCATCCGATTTGTTATAAATATTTATTTTATATATAAGTTAAAAATCATATTTTTAACTATTAAATATTTTCCACTATAAAATATTTTATTTCATTCACCATCATACAATCAAATTGCACAACACAGCAATCAAACAAACAAGTCATCCATGGTCTGTGGACGACGGGTGTCGGGTGCTGCTAAGCGCCGTCTGCATCCTAGTATATATTTCAACTAGAAATAAAAATAAAAGTGAGGAGTTCTCGCCGACTAGCTAAACCAGACGCCATGACTCTTCATATGTAGGAAATCTTCGTCGTGCTCGCCTTTTGTTACCTTCGTCGTCCGTATTCACTACATATATATATATATATATATATATATATATATATAAATCACATTTTTATATTATTGCTATGTATATAAAAGTCACATTTTTATAATCGCTCTATATGGATAAAAATCACATTTTTATACTGCTACTATATAGATAAAAATTCTATTTTTACGTCGCCACTATATAGATAAAAATTCTATTTTTACCTCGCTACTATATAGATAAAAAATTTATTTTTATTCTTCTCACTATATAAAAATCCGACCTTTTCTGTTCGATTTACTATATAAAAATCCGACCTTTTCTATTCGATTAACTATATAAAAATCCGACCTTTTCTATTCGATTAACTATATAAAAATCCGACTTTTTCACTTCGATTAACTATATAAAAATCCGACCTTTTCACTTTTAAAAATATGATCTTTCTTGCTTTAAAAATATGATCTTTCTTTCTCTAAAAACCATATAAAGTTTATCATCTTCTATATAAAATATAATCTTATATATATTAAAAATATAATCTTTTACATATTAAAAATAATCAAAACTTTTCTAACCTAAAAATCATTTCATTACAAATACTGTATAAGTGAAAACTAATTTTATATTTTCAATTTACTTACAATAAAATCATCAAAGAAAACAAAATGATAATAATAAATAAAAGAAAAACTCACAGCGTTAGAGGGGGCGGGGGAACGTCGCGCGCTGGTCGTCGCTGGTGGACCTGGGGCGGCGGGCGGCGGATCTGGGGTAGCGGCGTGGGTTGCGAATCGAGGGGGGGGCGGCGTCAGTTTTTGGCTTTGGGGGAGTTGCGGTGTAAGGGGAGAGGAAGGAGGACCGAAGGAGATGGAGGGAGAGGAGGAGAACAGAGGAGAAGGGGGGCTCATCATTGGCGGCGGCGGTATACGGGTGCGATCGTATTTTTTTTTCTTTTCCAAATTCGATTTGGAAATGAGGGGAGAGGGAGAGTAAAGGAAATATATAATAATATATATTATTTTATTTAATTTAATCTCAAAAAGCAACTTTTTATTTCGACCTCGGAATCGAACCCACCGACTGTCATCCATAGCTAATTACCCCCATTTCGAACACAATGAGATATGTATCGTATGCTGATTCAATCGTTTCGATTAGTTTCTGTTAAAATCAAAATATAAATCTATGTATTGAATTTGAATGCGCATTTCAATTTACTGGGTCACATACTGACTCTAAAAATTCTCGAAAAATATTTTCTAGCTTCGTATTGACGATATGGTCCTAACAAAACTAATTTCATCGAATTCTGAGACCGTTGGAAAATTGGCCATTTTCCAATCGATTAAAATCAACTGAAACTGGTCAAACATGTTTTCCTTTGCCACGCTAACATATTGATTCGAAAAATACAAATTTTGAAACCTAGCAATAACTAGACATTACGGATCCAACAAAAGTGGTTTCGTCGAAAACCAAGGTCGTTTGCAAAATGGCTATTTTCAAGGCCTTTATATATATATATATTAGAATATGTATAAATTCCACAACGACTTTTTTGAATTTTAAACTAGACATATCTTTCACTCTATGAAGTGAAATCTCAGTTTCTTACATTCGTTAGAAAGATATCGTCAAACAGATTCAAATATTTCTTGTTTCGTCCAATTCTGACTTAAACGAATTCTATTTATTCATTTGAAATTCGAAATCGAATTTCGAACTACTGCGCCATTTCAGGCTCAAATTATAAATAAAACAAAATTATTCGTTTTCACTTCATCGAAAATAAATTTTCCGTCGTTATTATTTAAAATAATCCATTTTAAATAATCAAAATTCACTAAATTCGCCAAAATAAAAAATTTAAAATGGCTCGGATTTCCGTGTTATTACAATATATATATATACATATATATATATATTGTCAGAATTTATTTCATTTAGAACCTACACATTATTTTCAATCAATATTTCAATATAAATTAATATATTTTTATTAAAGTTCCTAAGACATTTTTTCTTCCTTGGCATGTAGTCAAAGATTGTTGGAATTTAAGGATAACATCCTTGCTATTAACGTCTAATTGAGGAAACATTTAAAAGTTATTTTTTCTCTTTGTATATTTAGAATGTGCATTAAAAAGCGCCTACATAAGTTATGTCAATCAACATTTAGATCTTAGGATTTAAGTTTTCCATCAATAAATGTAATCTTACAGTCAACAAACTTAAATATTAAATTAAAATATAAATTTAATCATTTAATCTTAAAATTTAATTCAATCTTTCAAGAACAAATTAAATCAAACAAACTAGAAATTCAAGTATGAATCTCTACATTCAAATCCTAATTCAAACTTACAATTTCAAATTGATATCATAAATTGATTTACACAGTCAAATCAAAATTAACTATTTTGAGTATTCGTTTCATGCAATTATTCATAAATAATTCTATTGTTATAAATCACCATTTATCTAATTACAAATTGTTTATTAGAAATAAATTTGAAATCATTCATAAATAACATCATAATTTTATTTAAAAACTCCTTCTTCTTCTTTTTTCAAATTCAATATCTTAATCTAGTAATGGAATTTTTTGTAAATTCTTGACACATTTTCTAACAAAATTTCCTTAAAATAAATGTTTAAATTGGTTCTGATTTTTCGGGTTGTTACAATATTCATAAGGAATTTGTAACACCCCACCTCCGCCAGGGCGGCTCTTGCAAGCAACTCTGACTTTGGTGGGGCGTTTTTAAAACAAGGTAAACATGCATAAGGATATAGCAAGGCAGGACATGACATATATATATGTAAATAAACAGAGTAAGTAGATAGATAAAACAGCGGAAGAATTTTAAACTATTTCAAAAACAAGTCTGCTACATCATAATGTCAATTTCCCAAATAAACAAGTCTAGTACATAAAATAACATCCTCTGAAACTGAAAAGGAAAACATAAAAGTAGCTATCCCCAAAGTGGCAAAACCATAGCGAGCTCAAGTCCAAAGCATACATGAGCTATCCAAGAAAGCAGCTAAGATCCAAGCTAGGCTCCTGTATTCACTCCCTGAGAACCTTGGGGGGGGGGGGGGAAACGGAAGAAAAGAGGCGAAAGAAAACAGGTCAGTCAAAAAGACTGAGTAAGCCCTGCTACGATCAGTCTATAAACTAATAAAGTTAACAGCATGATGGAAACTGAGATGATCATAGATAACAACATACTGGCATGATAAATTAACTACAAGACAGATAGAGGTGTCATCGCATAAACAAGGTTAAGTTTTGCACCACGGTGTACTAGCAAACCAACATAACAGGTATTGATCCCTTGGCCCAAGCTTTGACCCAATAACATGAAGTGACCTTAATATAAGGTCCAACCAAACGGTCTAGTCGATCGGCTCCCTATAAGCCTAACACGTCAAGTGTTGGTGTCCATACGGCGCACATATGGATGTAGTCAGACTGTGCTGGGTCCACCTTCGGGTGTATCAAGCCCTCGGGTGTCAACCCCAGACACTTAAGCAATAATGCACAGTCTAAACCTACTGGTACCCGTGCCTCGAGTTTGTCAAATACCGGACTACGTGCACGTCCGTAGCCCGCCTGGACCCGCACCGCTGTACCACTCGGCCATCGCTTTGGTCGCTTACATCCGTCCAGTAATCGTGCCCCGCCCTAGCCTAGCCTCTAGGGTTGTGATGATACCAAACTGGGATTACTGCTGGAACAGACCCCGTTGCTAGGGTTTCCTAAGAGGGTTAGGTGCGATTTAACCCTTCACTAATCATGGATTAAATTGGTTAAGTGTAACCGACAGTTCACAACTTAACCCCATTTCAATCCCTAAACCCCCAATTGGATTAAATTGGTTAAGTGTAACCGACAGTTCACACTTAACCCCATTTCAATCCCTCGAACCCCCAAATGGATTAAATTGGTTAAGTGTAACCGACAGTTCACACTTACCCCCATTTCAATCCCTCGAATCCCCAAATGGATTAAATTGGTTAAGTGTAACCGACAGTTCACACTTACCCCCATTTCAATCCCTCGAATCCCCAAATTGGTTAAGTATTAGTGGACCCTGACTTAACCCTAATCATGAGGCATTAATTAATTTAATGCACCTTAACCTCTCACATTATACCTTGTTGTGGTTACTAGTTAGGCCGGGCGGGTCCGGGTAGCTTTACACCACAACTTGGTCTAACCTCGGGTCTTGGCACCACATGACCAACTTCTCACATTGGGTCCTATTGTTTGTAGCCACTAGTTAAGCCGGTCGGTTCCGGGTAGAATTACGCTACAAACTCAACCCAACCTCGAGTTGGCCACACTTATGTTTTCTAAGTGTCATGTCCACTTTATTACAAAACATAATTACAAGTCAACAAATACTTGGGTAGACCTAACTTAATAGGTAAATTCCCAAGGGGTAGACCTAACTTAATAGGTAAATTCCCAATCTTATATTTTCATGTATTTTAAGTTTACCCAAACCCCCCCCCCAACGTCATTCTATCGCTTACATATTCGTAATAACGCATAAAGGATAGGAAGAGGGAACTTGGCACAACATACATGATGAACTTGCATATCACAACAAACATGCATAACATGTTAGACTTGCATAACTTAGCATAGTGAACTTGCCTAAACATGCATAACTCATTTAACTTGCAAATCATGGCTTAGTGAACTTGCATAAACATGCATATCTTATTAAACTTGCAAATCATGGCTTAGTGAACTTGCATAAACATGCATATCTTATTAAACTTGCAAATCATGGCTTAGCGAACTTGCATAAACATGCATAACTCATTTAACTTGCAAATCATGGCATAGTGAACTTGCATAAACATGCATAACTCATTTAACTTGCAAATCATGGCATAGTGAACTTGCATAAACATGCATAACTCATTTAACTTGCAAAAATCCCAACTTGCATCACATATTAACTTTAGAGTTTCTAAAATGAAGGTAAGAGGGCTTACAAATATTATGAAGACCCAAATCTACTAATAAAGATTGAGAAGCCCTTTTTATGCAAGCATATAGAAACCCAATCAAAGCTCCAATTAACAAAATTCCCAAAACTCTAGCTTTAGCAATTAAAGCTTGCAACTTGATGATGTATGCAAGCTAATGATCATTCATACAACTTAGAAATGCTTGTATGAACATCAAAACCTTCATAGAAATGATTTTTGAAGAGGGTGGAGGCTAGGGTTCTTAGGTGGAGGCCATTTGAGAATTCAATTTGACATAGTTTGGTTGCTAGAATGAATAATGGGGTTTTAGGGTAGGATTAGGGGCTTATTTATAGAAGATTAGAGTGTTTTTAGCCCTAGGATTAACCCTAGGTTAGTTTAGGTCCGTCAGATTTCGGAACTCTCTAGAACCAAGCCACAAGACCAAGCCCAAATCAAAATGGTGCGCCAGGCAAAACTGCCTAGCCACCCCCTGTCGACAGGGCTGTCGACAGGGCAGTCGACACCCTGGGGACCCTGTCGACAGGCCTGTCGACATGCGGGTCCTGGCGGGAATTTTTTCCCGCCTGCGCCAGTTTGCCCTAACCCTTGTTTTTAATTTCAAATTTAAATCTGTTTTTACTTAGGAATTTTCTTAAAACTTCAATGGGCCTTAACTGGGTCATACGGACTCCGATTTTCGAAAACTCGGACTCTATTTCGCGTATTTTTCCGAGACGAACGCAATGGCATAGCCCGTTTCCCTTGATTCAAATTTTTGAATTAAATTCTGCCTCGATTTATGTTATAACAGGTTATTGAAAATACGGGTTGTTACATTCTCCCCTCCTTAAAGGATTTCGTCCCCGAAATCTTCGAGTTAGGAAGAACATATCCTACCATCCAATCGTCCATCTACTCAAAGCATCATCCATGAGCAATCATTGTCCTTACAAGATTCTAAATGTGGTATGAACATATGCAAAAGTGTGTGTATATGTACTTATCTAATGCAAAGATCAGGCGGTTACTGATACAGTAAACCTCCTTAATGCATATGTATGTTAGTGAAAATCAGGCGGTTACTGATACAGTAAACCTCCTTAATGCATATGTATGTCAGTGAAACGAATCCATATGTATGCAAATTCCTAACATAATTTATGGTATCTATATGAGTGCACATAACATTCATCCATATGCAACATCCATGTGGTAGCACAACAAGTTTCAACCATGAATAAGTGTAAGCACTCATGCATATGCAACATGAAGAGTGTGCGAGCCGATCTAGTGCCTAATGTGTATAATGCATCCACGAGTAACCACTTGCAAACACTTGCAACCACTTGCAACCATCAAGCATAACATGTTTCAAATACATGTTTCATCCAAAGGGTTTCTACCCAAGGTCCTCATGACACGATAAACTAGATAAACATGGACAGAGAGATATGCTAAAAAGAGATCTTAGAAGATAAGCAAGATAAACTCCTTTTTGGATTACAAGAAATCCATTCAAACCTTGACATATAGTACTAACCGATGGGTCATAACCCCCTTATGGAGTTTACAACAGAAATAAGATCGAGAATGGGACCGAGAGGATATATACAAAAGATAACTTGCAAGCAAGCTCCACAGGAAAACAAGGATCAAGGATGCACTCTTACAAAGAGATATGATGCGCGTACCTAGTCTTCACTCTTCTTAGTCCCGTTTCCTTGAGCTTAACCCCACTGTGCTTTGACCGTCTTTTACTTCATGATCCCTTGGCTTCCTAACTCCTATTTACCAAATTCGAGTGGGAACTCATTTCATTATCGCCTCTCGTCTTCCTTTTCCACTTATCCTTCTTTCTGTATACTTGGCTTAAATATAACTGTAACCTCATGATTTCATGCAAGCTCTCCAAAATTCACTAGTGAATCCTGGATCTCGTCTACTTACTATAAAGTATCCCACGCAGCAGAACTTTTCTTGGAAATACCAATCTACGTTGCCAGTTGCCCTTATAAACGTGATTTTCTATAACTCATGCTTAATCGAAATGAACCATCCGCCTATGAGTGATAGGCCATACCTAGATTCAGTTTCCTACCCACGGCTTTCTGTAGGCTATTTCAAAACTGGCCAACTTCTTGAGGGTAAACCGTTGCTAACCATGATGCAGTCCTCTCGCTCTTCACCGGACTGAAATGAGCACTCTTCGTGAGTCTACCTATTATGACCCTCATACCCGTATTCCCTTTCTTTGATCTAGGTAATCTATCCACATACTCTATCGAGATGTTTTCACACTTTCCCTTGCGGAACCTCCAATGGAGGTAATGGCCCGTCGGGCTTCTATGACTTGGCCTTAACCTGGTGGCACAACATGCATCCTGAGACCAACTCGGCCACCTCCTCGAGTGATGCGCATCTTCAAGAACCTTCTTTACCAAGTCTTCCACTCGAGGAACACATAATCCCTCATCGCGCCTTAGTCATCCCTTGTCATCTATAATATATCTAGCGAGGTGACTTAACATCTCGCCTCGAATCAACTGGTCCATGTTCTTGACTAACGGCGGGTCTTCTTCCTGTGAAACCCCCTTCTTGATCCTGAAGAGGAAGTCTAAGTTCAGGGAATGCTGACTAACTAGCCAAACGGAGAAAGCTTTTAATTGCCCTCCTCAGGGTTTTCCGGTCTTAGACCGCAACCACTTTAACGGAATCCACCGCTAAGCCTTACTTAGGAACTATGTGCCCAAGAAATCCAACTTCTTTCCTCCAAAGTGACATTTGGAGAACTTGACCTTCAACTGGTGGTTCTAAGCGTATCCATCACCTCCTTGGGATGTCTAGCTTGTTCTCCCTCGTTCTTTTAAGGAGATCAAAATATCGTCTACGACGACCACGACAAACTTGTTCAAGGACTCCCTACACCCTACCCATCAAGTTCGCGTAATATGCGGGTGCCTTAGTCAAACCAAATAGCATGACTAGCCATTCCAAAAATCCATCTAGAGTCCTAAACTCAGTCTTGTCAATTCCATCCTCAGCCATCCTAAGCTGATGGAATCTGGTAGCTAGATCAAAAGAAAACAGATGCTCCTACAAGCTGATCCAACAAATCATCGATCCTTGGTAACGGTGGTCTATTCTTCTCATGATAATCAACACATAAGCGAAGAAAACTGTCCACATTAGTAACGAATACTACTGGAGCACCTTACTCGAAAATGCTTCGTCTCAGGAAGTTCTTCTCAAGCAACTCCTTGACTTGCTTTCTTAACTCCCATCTCGTGAGGTTATGTGCCTAACCGACCACGAAACTGGCTTGGTATTACCAACCAGATAATGCGGAAATCTATCCCACGTCCAGGGGTAACCCCTTCACTCCACCCAAGATATCAGGATATTCTCGGACCACCCTCATAGATTGCAAACTATCGATAGACGAGTCGAGGGATTCAACATAACATGATGGGACCCATAGGGTGGCTAGAAATTTCTAGGGCATTACCGAGGCGAGTCATGAGCCTCACAACCCTATATACAAAAACCAAGAATGGCTCCAAAACAGGACAACCATTCCATGCCCAAAACCAACCCATATCCCCTGAAACCGAGAATATAAACATACCACGAGAATTCTATACTCTAGATAGAAATTTTCAAATCCACTCAGACCACAGACAAACGGGCAGAACCCCCAATTGGATTTGAAACACATACGGGATCATCAACTAGACTAGTACTTAGGTGCAAACTTTCAACTAGATTAGATGAAATTAAACTATGCGATGTGCCAGAATCAAACAAAGTACGAACAGGGAAAGTCAGAAAATGTAAACAAGACTTTCAACAGAAACACTACCTCTATCATGAGCTGGAAGAACGGTGCGGAGGGGATGAACTCGCCCACCAGATAGTCCTTCATACTGAGTCTGACTTTGCCCTTGTTTCCTCGGGCAATTCTTGCTGAGATGCCCAAACTCACCACACTGAAAGCATTCGCCCCACTTTCTCTTCTTCTTCCTACATTCCCTGGATATATGTCCAACTTTACCACAGAAGTTGCATTTCCTATTCTCTCTTGGCTTGTCCTTGCGGTTTTTGTTATTCTTGCCTCGTTTCCCGGAATTTACCCTCTTGCCTTGAGACTCATTCGCCTTGACCTCTTTCTTGTCATTGTTATCTTCTTCTTGAAGTAGGGCCATATTCACAAAATTCTCGAAAGTCGCCCCCAAGGGTATGTGAGACATGGCCAAACCATGTAATGGCTCGTTTAATCCTAGAGCAAAGTGTAGGGCCTTCTTCTGGGCTGTATTAACCAAGTCTAAATCGACCCGAGCCAGTTGATTAAACTTATCTATGTATTCCCTAATAGTCATGCCCCCTTGCTTCAGTGATAAGAACCTCAGTCCAAACCTCCCTCTAAAGTCATCCCAAGTCTCAATTGGCCTAGTAGCGGTGGTGACTACCCACCAACGTGCAGCTTCTTCCTTTAGCAACCATACTGCTAATAAAACCTTCCTACGGTCACCTATATCAAAGGTGGCTAAAAGATCTTCGGTCTCTTTCAACCAATTCCTTGCTTCTACAAAAGTCTCTGTTCCACTAAAATTCTTGCCACCCATCATCTTAAAGTTCTTACAAGTTTCCGCAAAATCCGTTTGTGGAGGCTGAGGGGGAAGAGGAACATCAGCTACGGGAGGAGGAGGAGGAACAGCGGCTTCGACTGGAAAGACAACATTAGAGACACCCGGGACCGGTGCCGTGACTTCCAAGTACCGACGAAACCAATCGGGTATCGTTACTCCTTCGGGCAAGATGAGATTATCAGACATGCTGGAAACGAAGAGAAAAGAGTTCAAACGAGGGGTCAAAGGATAGTGCTAATGGCTTTTGGGGAATCGCCTTTAAAGATAACTAGACTTTTCTTTGGAAAATACTTTATACTTGGTTTTGAAAATAGTTTCTCAAAAGTTTTAAAAACCTTTTTATCCCTTCTCGTAAACCATATGCAATGATACCAAATGTAACACCCCACCTCCGCCAGGGCGGCTCTTGCAAGCAACTCTGACTTTGGTGGGGCGTTTTTAAAACAAGGTAAACATGCATAAGGATATAGCAAGGCAGGACATGACATATATATATGTAAATAAACAGAGTAAGTAGATAGATAAAACAGCAGAAGAATTTTAAACTATTTCAAAAACAAGTCTGCTACATCATAATGTCAATTTCCCAAATAAACAAGTCTAGTACATAAAATAACATCCTTTGAAACTGAAAAGGAAAACATAATAGTAGCTATCCCCAAAGTGGCAAAACCATAGCGTGCTCAAGTCCAAAGCATACATGAGCTATCCAAGAAAGCAGCTAAGATCCAAGCTAGGCTCCTGTATTCCCTCCCTGAGAACCTGGGGGGGGGGGGGGGGGGACGGAAGAAAAGAGGCGAAAGAAAACAGGTCAGTCAAAAAGACTAAGTAAGCCCTGCTACGATCAGTCTATAAACTAATAAAGTTAACAGCATGATGGAAACTGAGATGATCATAGATAACAACATACTGGCATGATAAATTAACTACAAGACAGATAGAGGTGTCATCGCATAAACAAGGTTAAGTTTTGCACCACGGTGTACTAGCAAACCAACATAACAGGTATTGATCCCTTGGCCCAAGCTTTGACCCAATAACATGAAGTGACCTTAATATAAGGTCCAACCAAACGGTCTAGTCGATCGGCTCCCTATAAGCCTAACACGTCAAGTGTTGGTGTCCATACGGCCCACATATGGATGTAGTCAGACTGTGCTGGGTCCACCTTCGGGTGTATCAAGCCCTCGGGTGTCAACCCCAGACACTTAAGCAATAATGCACAGTCTAAACCTACTGGTACCCGTGCCTTGAGTTTGTCCAATACCGGACTACGTGCACGTCCGTAGCCCGCCTGGACCCGCACCGCTGTACCACTCGGCCATCGCTTTGGTCGCTTACATCCGTCCAGTAATCGTGCCCTGCCCTAGCCTAGCCTCTAGGGTTGTGATGATACCAAACTGGGATTACTGCTGGAACAGACCCCGTTGCTAGGGTTTCCTAAGAGGGTTAGGTGCGATTTAACCCTTCACTAATCATGGATTAAATTGGTTAAGTGTAACCGACAGTTCACAACTTAACCCCATTTCAATCCCTAAACCCCCAATTGGATTAAATTGGTTAAGTGTAACCGACAGTTCACACTTAACCCCATTTCAATCCCTCGAACCCCCAAATGGATTAAATTGGTTAAGTGTAACCGACAGTTCACACTTACCCCCATTTCAATCCCTCGAATCCCCAAATGGATTAAATTGGTTAAGTGTAACCGACAGTTCACACTTACCCCCATTTCAATCCCTCGAATCTCCAAATTGGTTAAGTATTAGTGGACCCTGACTTAACCCTAATCATGAGGCATTAATTAATTTAATGCACCTTAACCTCTCACATTAGACCTTGTTGTGGTTACTAGTTAGGCCGGGCGGGTCCGGGGAGCTTTACACCACAACTTGGTCTAACCTCGGGTCTTGGCACCACATGACCAACTTCTCACATTGGGTCCTATTGTTTGTAGCCACTAGTTAAGCCGGTCGGTTCCGGGTAGAATTACGCTACAAACTCAACCCAACCTCGAGTTGGCCACACTTATGTTTTCTAAGTGTCATGTCCACTTTATTACAAAACATAATTACAAGTCAACAAATACTTGGGTAGACCTAACTTAATAGGTAAATTCCCAAGGGGTAGACCTAACTTAATAGGTAAATTCCCAATCTTATATTTTCATGTATTTTAAGTTTACCCAACCCCCCCCCCCCCAACATCATTCTATCGCTTACATATTCGTAATAACGCATAAAGGATAGGAAGAGGGAACTTGGCACAACATACATGATGAACTTGCATATCACAACAAACATGCATAACATGTTAGACTTGCATAACTTAGCATAGTGAACTTGCATAAACATGCATAACTCATTTAACTTGCAAATCATGGCTTAGTGAACTTGCATAAACATGCATATCTTATTAAACATGCAAATCATGGCTTAGTGAACTTGCATAAACATGCATATCTTATTAAACTTGCAAATCATGGCTTAGCGAACTTGCATAAACATGCATAACTCATTTAACTTGCAAATCATGGCATAGTGAACTTGCATAAACATGCATAACTCATTTAACTTGCAAATCATGGCATAGTGAACTTGCATAAACATGCATAACTCATTTAACTTGCAAAAATCCCAACTTGCATCACAAATTAACTTTAGAGTTTCTAAAATGAAGGTAAGAGGGCTTACAAATATTATGAAGACCCAAATCTACTAATAAAGATTGAGAAGCCCTTTTTATGCAAGCATATAGAAACCCAATCAAAGCTCCAATTAACAAAATTCCCAAAACTCTAGCTTTAGCAATTAAAGCTTGCAACTTGATGATGTATGCAAGCTAATGATCATTCATACAACTTAGAAATGCTTGTATGAACATCAAAACCTTCATAGAAATGATTTTTGAAGAGGGTGGAGGCTAGGGTTCTTAGGTGGAGGCCATTTGAGAATTCAATTTGACATAGTTTGGTTGCTAGAATGAATAATGGGGTTTTAGGGTAGGATTAGGGGCTTATTTATAGAAGATTAGAGTGTTTTTAGCCCTAGGATTAACCCTAGGTTAGTTTAGGTCCGTCAGATTTCGGAACTCTCTAGAACCAAGCCACAAGACCAAGCCCAAATCAAAATGGTGCGCCAGGCAAAACTGCCTGGCCACCCCCTGTCGACAGGGCTGTCGACAGGGCAGTCGACACCCTGGGGACCCTGTCGACATGCGGGTCCTGGCGGGAATTTTTTCCCGCCTGCGCCAGTTTGCCCTAACCCTTGTTTTTAATTTCAAATTTAAATCTGTTTTTACTTAGGAATTTTCTGAAAACTTCAATGGGCCTTAACTGGGTCATACGGACTCCGATTTTCGAAAACTCGGACTCTATTTCGCGTATTTTTCCGAGACGAACGCAATGGCGTAGCCCGTTTCCCTTGATTCAAATTTTTGAATTAAATTCTACCTCGATTTATGTTATAACAGGTTATTGAAAATACGGGTTGTTACAGAATTTATTTATTGAAACCGATGTTATAATGTATAATTCATAATTAAATTTAAAACGAGCGAGTATCGTCGTGGTAGTTTGTAATATTATGTTTTGAACTTCAGTTGAATATATAAAATTCAATATAAGTCGGATTTCTTTGAAACGTTCGAATCAATTGACTATTTTTTTAATTAAAGTGAAAAACCAAGATTTCGTCTTATATATTGTGAGTTATGTCCAAATAAATTGTTTAGAAAGTCGTTATGGAATTGGTTATAAATTATAATGATTTATTATATAAGTATATTGATTTTGAATAACCTGAACGTCGTTTTAATTTGAAATATCGAGTTTGAAATCCAAATACGTTTATTTTGGTGCTATGTGATGTTCTATTCGGATATATATATATATATATATGTATATATATATGTATGTGTGTGGGTATGTGTGTGATAATATGGATTTATTATTATTAAATTGTTTTAGAATTAACTAATATTTTAATCGATTTATTTAAGCCTTAAAAATATCCTTTTTGCAAACGATCTCCATTTTGACAAAATTAGTTTCACTAGATCCGTAATATTAAATTATTGTATGAAAATAAATTACGTGGCGATTTGATATCGTATGCGATCGCACTCTACAGCATAATGGCCATTTGGTGACCCTTTTTTTCAATTGCCAACACTTATTTGTTTTGCAGGGTAGTCACCGTAATATGCGTTGCTATATTAAAAAAGTGTTACCAAAAATACATAATTATTTTTTTATTGTCAACGCTTATATGTGTTGCTAAGGCTGGTTTATGAGGGAAAAACGGTAAACCAACGCCCGTAACCCTAATTCCTATTTCCTATTTGAATGCCCAACGCTTTTACCACAAACGGCCACCTAAATCATAAAATATGCATCCCACGATTTCTTAAAAAAAAGTTACGAATCCCAGAATGGAGATTAAAAAAAATTGGAATGCTTTCCTCTCTAATCAAACATCAAGGAATCTAATTTGGGGGTGCATTCAATTTGGACATCAGAGAATAGATTTGGCTTCAGGTTACAACTCGCATTCAATCGCATTTAATCTTGGGGATCTTTGTTTGTTTACGGGCTTGAAGAATTTATAAATTTTTGACTTCAGGTTACAACTCACATTTAGGTTAAATTTTTTGAAGAATTTATAATTTTGAGAATCGATTTGGCTTAGGTTACAACTTGCGTTCAGGTTGTAAATTTTATTTTGCTCTTCTTGGACAAAGCTTGAAGAATTGTTCAGCGATGTTGGATCCATCAAACAGTGCTTCATGGTCAGTGATAAAGGTGAGGGTCTTTTAAGCTGTTTCATTTGTGGTTTATACTCTGGTGTTCATACTTATTAATTATGTGGTGTTTGAGCCCTATAGAAAAAACGTGGTAGTTTTGTGTACTGTATTGCTTCTTATTTAAAATAGACGGAAAAAGTGGTAGTTTTGTATGCTATCACAATCCTTTGTCTTATCTTTGGTACGTCAGCCATAGTCCTTAGAGACTGTTTTATAAATGAGGTTTGGAGTGCAAGGCGTTTTGTTTTAACTTCCATTTTTAGAGCAATATGCTTTGACCTGCAGATAAATATATTTAGATATATGAGCTATCAAACAACTCTTCTGTATTTATGGATAAAACAGTTAGTAGAAGGAGAAATATTGTTTTGTAAACACAAGTAGTAAAATTTTCTCCCATTTTTTATGTATATGTTTATTCATACTTTTAGACAAATAATGCTTTATGTTTATGTAAATTGCTCTCGTTCCAATGAACCTACCATCTGACTTGCAATTTTTTTCTTCCCCATAGATTCAGAATTAACTTGCGGATTTGGCTTTTTATAATTGTAAGTTAATATATTTTTTTAGCTCTAGCGTAGCTAAAATTTTAAGGATACAATGAACTTCAAAGGATTGAAAATTGTTCCAAATGGTTATTTAACAAAAAGGGATATTACTCATCTTTCATTTTGATGCTTGGCTTACGTGATATTCAGACGAGGTCTCGAGGCACAAAATCAATGGTATACCACAAAATTACATGATTACCCCTGGTTTTTGCTACATTGTTATGAGGAAAAAGTTAGAATGAAGGAATTTTCTTTATTTAGCATATGGAATTTTTTTGTACATATAGTGCACATTTCACTTACAAAGTAACTGATATAATGGTTTCGTTTACCATTTTCCAATGCTTCTGTTGATGATGATAGGCGATCCATTGAACTAAAAAATGGCTCAGTTGTTGATGGTAGAAAACTCAGAGTCAAACTTGCAATGCGTCGCCTTCCTCGGGAGCAACAACTATAAAAGAAGAAAAAGGGTGGAGCTGCTTATTCCTCAAGATGTTGTTTCTTTTGTTCTTATAGATAATTAATGAGTTTTTCTTTTTTCAAAATTTTTTGGTTTTCTAGATGTAAGTTTGGATGATAAGATTGGTGACACTGATGCAACTCGTACTTCTGCCTGATTAAGCCATGACAATTGAAACCTAGAGAAAAAACATTCTCAACCAAAGACTACAAAGGAATCAAGTATAACTTCATATATGCATGTACAGTTATTCATTTATGTTTTCTAGCTCTTTACACTTCATGTATATGTTATTTATAATTTGTTCATGTTCACTTAAGGAACTTTAATAACAAAGAAGGAAACATGGGTGACATATTCCCAAGTTGTGGTTACACAAGTTTCAGGTTTAGTTTATCATTTTTCTTAGCATTACTACCACCTTCTTCTTTTTTCCTTCCTCCTACTCTCCCCTTTGCTCTTTTCATTTCATCTTTTACAATATAAAAGTTTATATTATTCTTTATAGAAACTTGGCAGCTAAAACTGACACCAGTCAAGCAAATACATATGATACAAAAACAACTCACAAACTAAATGGATCAGAAAAGCAGAGGTGATATGTGTATCCTGATATCTGGAGTCAATTATTGAGTACGTGTTTTTAAAATTATACCATTTTTTCTTATGTTTTTCTATGCCAATTATCCTTTTTCTGCTCTTTTCTTATTAATTATTCTCCTGCTTTGCACCATTTTAAATAATTTCCATTATTTTTTGTTTCCTATAGTATCCAATGACCACTTTTGGTAACCAATTATATTTTAGCGACATGGATGAAATGAACAATAAGTTAAGTCTATCATCAACAGCCCTATCCTATTATTCTAGGTGATGCGTAAGAAGGCAGGACACCATATATATTTAATGGGTAACCAAACAACAAGCTTCTTAAGTTCATATTGATCTACATGTTAGAAATAATGCTATATCTACTAAGTATAAATCTCTTAGAAAGGCAGTACAAGCTGCTTAAGTTCATGTCTTAACCCCAGCATCATGCCATGTTCTTGTAAAGTGCTTTATTGTTCCTTGATTCTATTAAACAAGAAATTGCAGTTTTATGTTTAGTTATGCATGATTACATTGCATTGAAATGAATGATATTCATATTTTTCTTATCATGTCACACAGGCTTACGAGAACCTGATGAAGGCTTTTATTGATCATAATAAGATGCCAATTTATAATAATATATATGATATTTTAAGTTAATTTGCATGTATGAACTATTTATATTAGTTAATTGAATAAAAATTGTTGTATTTAATGATGAGCATTTATAATATATTGTGTTTCGGTTTGGCAATTGCCATACGGATTCTGAGAAAATACCTGGTTGGTTCACCTATTTTAACTAATCTATCTTCAAAATCCCTTCTTTGCCAACCGAAAATGGAGACTGGGGAGGTAATGCGGGTGTATTGCTATCGTTCTGGAATATGCAAACAAGAATGATAGCTTGAAGGAAAATATTCATATTGATGACCAGCATGTTCTTATGTATTTTATGGAATCATATATAATTAGCGAAGACTTACTTTGTTAAGCTTGAGTATCCTGAAAACATGCTCCATCAGAACATTTCCATGTCATATACATTAGAAAATGTTTGACAACTGCACCAGGACATACTAGAATCATTAGCATGTCTGGTCCATATTTCTTTACATTATCATGGCCATGTGCAACACACTTGCAGCTTGTTGCTGTATAACTCAACTTTTGTTACTAAGTTTTTCATACATTGTCCATAATTATTAGATATTTTTTCCTTTCCTTCTCTGTCATCTTTAAGCAATTTTTTTTCTTTTGAAATAATCTTATATGTCTGTTATCTAAATAAGATTACCTAATTTTAGTATTTGCAATATGAAGTTGGAAAGTTAAGATCGCCTGCGGACTTAATAATGTGTGTAAGGTTGTCAGTTTGGAATTTAAATGAAGTTTTTATCACATATTTGAAGATTTTTAAGTATTAATGTTCATGTTGTAGAATCTGTTATAATAAAAAATGTTTATAGATATATGGAAAATAGATAATTCATAGCTCAGTTTTGAATCGAGCCTTTCAGACTCAGTTTTGAATCCGAAACTGATACGGCGAAATGAGCTCAGTTTTTAGCAACTGAGCCTTTCCGGACAGTTTTAGATCCGATACTGAGCCGGAAAGGCTCCATTTCCAGCCTAAAACTGGAGCCGGAAAGGCTTAGTTTCTAATAGTTGAGCCAGTTTAGGCTCAGTTTTAGAAACTGATGAGCTTTTCGGATTTGAAACAGAGCCTTTTAAAGCTCAATTTCAAACCTGAAACTAAGCCAGAAAGGATCAGTTTCGAATTCAAAACTGATCCTTTCCGGCTCATTTCCAGGTTGGAAATTGAGTCAGAAAAAGGCTCAGCTTCTAAAACAGAGCCTTAACTGGATCAACTTTTAGAAACTGAGCCTTTTAGGCTCAATTTTGAGCCGGAAAGGCTCTGTTCGAAACTGAGCCTAAACTGGCTCAGCTTTTAAAAACTGAGCCTGTCTGGAAACTGAGCCGAAAAGGCTCAATTCGAAACAGTCAGAAAGGCTCAGTTTTTAGAAACTGAGTCGGAGGCTCAATTTTGAATTGAAACTGAGCCTTTTAGGTTATTTTTCATATTGAAACTCAGAACTAAGATTCAAAACTGAATTCAATATTGAATGTTTAACTGCTTTTGTCAATTAAAGTAAAATGAAACTTATATTGAAGGTGAAGTGATGATGATAACCTATTGGATGTTGAATTTGTGCATCATTTCTTTAAACATTGACGTCTTGATTTTAATTGATAATTTTAATTCATTTTGATATTGAATGCATGCAGGCACTTCTAAAAGAAGTGGAAGAAAAGAGGAGATTGGTTATATGGCTCTAGTTTCATATTCGGTATTTGTAATATTAAACTATAGGTAGTATATTGTCTTTCAGCATTTTAGTTTGTTATGATTATAAGATTTGTTAATGCTAAGTGAATTTAACAATTTAATTATGCATTAAATTTAGAAACTTAATAACATATTTTACTTGTCTGTTGTTAATTGACATTCTATGTCGTTACATGATTATGAGTGTTCTCTATTGGTATGCATTGAGTTATACTTTTTAAATTGATAATAATACTAGTTTTGGATTCATATTAAATATCGTCTATATTATCATCATGTTGATTATTAATTGACTATTAATATTAGAATATACGAGTTATTAATACATATTTCTATTACTATTAAAATTTATATTTGTAGTAAATTAAAATTTTGTAACGTGTATAAGCGTTGCAAACAAAAGTATTGCAACAGGTATAAGCATTGCGAAAAAAATATTGCAACATGTGTAAGCGTTGCAAACAAAAATCTTCCAATGCTTATAAGCGTTGCAAACGAAAATATACCAATGCTTATAAGCATTGGAAGAGAAAATCTGCCAACGTTTATAAACGTTGGAAGAGAAAATCTGCTAATGCTTATAAGCGTTGGAAATAAATTGCCACCACTCCATAGTAACACTAATAAGTGTTGCTAAAATTGTTTGTCGCAGTTTAACTCGTTGGGAATCGCCTGTTTTGGTGTATTGGCAGTAGTCATAAACGCGCAGCTAATTTACATAATATTTAATTTGAAAGGAATTTGTACATAACTTGATATGATGACCGAATTAAAATGCGAGACCAGTTCCATTGAGTCCATATGGATGTTTAGAGTCAGGATATGTATGATTCATTATTTTTATAGACCACGGAATTTGGTGTTCGAAATAGCATCATTTTACGTGTAAAATATCATTCCGAAAGAGTAGTCTCGGAATGCGATGAACTAATGCCATTGGATCTGGATTCGTAAGTTATTATGGAATTTCGATTTTTGTATCAATCGGACTTACCGGTTGATCGTAGCAATAGTAAATGCCTAGAGTTATCTAATCATTTATTCAATTTAATATGGAATTTAAGAATAGTCAATTTTCAAATGACCTTCGATTTCAACAAAATGGATTTTGTTAAATCCGTAATGATTAATCATTGTAAGATTTCTTGTTTGTAGTCAATTGGAGTTATTTTGATCATTGTGCATAATATAAACACGTATTGATTTACGTTACGAAATAAAGGGAACTTTACTAAATGATCACAGAATTTGATGAAACCAGTTCCATCGTGTTTAAAATATTTAATTATTCTAAGATTTCAAGTTTCGTTTCAATCGGAGTTGTTATGTGAGCGTGCATAAAATAAACGTGAATCAATTAGCAGTTTTAATATTAACATTTTTGGTTTTTTCAAATGGAACCGGATTTCGACGAAACAAGTTTCGTTGGATCTGGAATATCAAACTATAACCGTACGTCTATTTTCATCAGAAACGAAATTTGTATGGTATGACATGAATTTGAACATCAAATGCAAATGGCGATAGGAACCTTATAAATCAAGCCACACATTTCGTTCACCATCCCCAACCCCAAATCTCCTTCTTTCTCTCATTTTTGTCCTCTGTTTTCTCGAATCAAAAAAATTCACATAAAAATAAATCCAAACCTAATGAAATCGGTTCAACTTTTATCCATTCGCCTTGTTTCATGAGAGCTTCAACATCATAGGGTTTTTACAAGTTGCGATCACATTTTTCTGTAGCTCGAACCATAACAGCCAGTCTATGTTTTTGGCGAAAACATTAATGGAGTGGGATTCCTGAGTGATAAGAGCATTAATGGAAGAAATTTGGTGAGATTTCATGATAATAGGATTCAGTGTTTTCACTATAATCATGGATTTTGGGGATTCCATGTAGCAATAGGGGTAACATCGAGTTCGACGTAGGGATGAATTGAGGATGGAGACTACGGCGAGGAATGTGGTGGTGAAATCAGTTGGCAGAACCATTGAGGATGGAAAGAGCAATAAATCGATAAAGTTCAGCAATGGTGAGATGCTCGATTTGAAAATATGGAGGGAATCAGGAATGATAATGGAGGTAGTAGTGGTGATACTACTATTGCCAATAATAATGTTAATAGTAGTAACAATAGAAGGGGTTCGAGGCATCAGAGATAGGATATACAAACAATTGCCAAAAAGATTGAACAAATTCTGACGTATCCTTTGTTGTTCTTGTATGTTTTCATTCAACAGCACCTGTAAAGTTTTTTTTCATTTCTGGCTTGCACCCGTGATGTTCAAGTCAGGTAACAGTGGAATGCGTGGGTAATCTCGGTGTTGAGTTTCATTGAAGAATAGAAGAGAGGGAGAAAGATCGAGGAGGACATTTGGCAATGGCTGTTTGAATTGAGCAATGGTTCGTATTATAAACGATAGGGAAAAAGGGAGATTAGCAAAGGAAATTCGGGTCAAGATTTTTAATAATTAATTACAGTGATGATATATTAAGTGATTAAGTAGTGACCTTATTTTGATTTAAACCTTGTATAAATCATATTTAATTCATTCATGAACAGAATAAGATGAAACTAGTCACGTTGGAACAGTAGCGAAAATATGAAATGAAAGTAGGATCATCAACTGTGAAATTGTGATAGTAAAATCACTAACTTTTTCCAATTATAATTTTAGAAATGTATTTTTGAATTGGTAAATGATGATTGAATATTGTGTGATGGTTGTTTTGATGAATTGTTGATAAAATTTGTTGAAATTATTGAGATAGTTATATATATTAATTGTTCATTGAATATTGATTTTTATTTACCATAATATCCCATATTGGAATGAAATAAATGATATTTACGTTTATTATCATCTAGGGATGCAAGGAAACAGGTTAGAGGGATCCAGTTGGATTCCTCAACATTTATATTATTGTTTTTCTTTATTTATGATATATGATGTGATATATAATATGTGATTGATCATATTGTGTTTGAATAACACTAGCCCTAAAATTTTGGTATTTAAATACCGTAAAATATTTTCGAATGTAGGATGAAAATTTGAAATTTAAAACAGAAATTTATTTTTTCCAAAATAAGAATTTTAATTTAAAATGGACTTGAAAATAGAACTTGTTTTAATGCAAAAACAAGAAGCTTATTCTAAATGACGTTTATAAAATATTGATCATTCGATAAATCAAAATATAAGTTCACGTTTGAATTTATATAGAAAAGTGGAAATCGGTCTTGAAACGGATATTTGTAATTATTTTCAAATTTAGCAGTTATAAAGAAATTATAATCGAGATTAGAAATGTTTGGAATAAAAAAAAATAAGTTTTTCTATGAAAAATTCTAAATAGGAGTTATAAATGGAATTTGGATTTGGGATGTTATATAAAAGTATGAAATCAAATGGATTTGATTTTATAAAAGAAACATTATTCATGATCGAAAGTGAATAACGATTTAAAAGCAAAAATTTTGCAAAAGAAAAAATATATATATATATATATAAAGTGAAATTTGAGTAAACCTAAAATAGTGGATTTATTCCGAAGTTCGGAATATTAATCATTTGAAAGAGAATAATTTATTGAAATTTAACCATATTGAATTCGGGAAAGTACCTCTTACTTTCCATTTAATTAAGATTTAATTATTTACTTATTAATTAATTAATTTATTTATTCAAATTTATGAATAGAAGTTATATTTAAAAATCAAATATTTTGAAAAACAGGGATTATAACGATATCGTTATAATCAATATTTTTCGTAAAAGAAGTGGATTTTTAATTTGAAGCCGAGAGTTGCGTAAACAATGTTTTATTGGAATTTGAGATTGTGAGCTTTGACTATTTCAAAGTTAAGAATGTTGTTTAGTTAAGCTCTGAGTGGTAATTATACCCCAACTTGATTGACTTCATGATTGACTGAGGAATGATTAGTTTGGGTACCGAGATTGGTTAACGATTCGATTAATGAATGGTTAATGAGTTAGGTTATAACAACAATGTTTTGTATAACATCGGTTTAATCAAATAAAAAGGTTTTGAAAACGGTTTCCATAAATCAGAGATATTTTCTAAGCGTAGAAAATGGAAAAAATTGGCTAATAAGTATTTAAGAAATGGAAAGTAAAAATGTTTTCCAAGGTTAATAACGTATATTTTTCTAAATATAGAAAATAAGAACACGTGAATACATAGAATGTTTTCCAACTGCGATATATGATATTTTCTGAAATATAGAAAATAAGAGTTATAATATTTGGAAATGTTTTCCAAGAATATGAGAGGCCAAATGAGTTTCGAAAAATATCTATAAAGATATGAAAATTGGGAAATGATAATTTAATAAGAAACTGATTTAAAAGGGGCCAATGTTGTTTGATGATTGATCGGTAGAATTTCCATTTTGAAATAGTATCGTTGGCTATATGAATGTTTACTTTGATAGATAAATAACTGACTATCAAGGTTTTGGTTTATTTTATACTTCCACTGTCAATACGGAGAGACCAGGATCAGGTTTACCAATTGAAAACCAACTCATATTGGCATAGATATTGCGCATTAAATTATGCTGATGATAATTGAAGACAGAGTAAAGAGCAAGGGTTGTTCTGTTAATCCTAGGTAAAAATTGCCCAAGATGGATTGACAGGATGGTGCCTTTGGTTTATCCAGTCCCGTGACAACGTATATGGATGGATGTCTAACATAGTACTTCCTGAAAACTCATGTACATTGATTTTTAAAAATATCCCAAGTATGGAGGAAGGGATTTTTTTCTCTTAGCTTAACACCTAGAGTATATTTGTGGACATTAATTAGTGATTTAACGGATCTAACGATGTGTCATTCAAAGTGAATGGTGACAGGATGTTCTAAAAGTTAATCGTGACCTCAAGCCTCAACAAATAGGAAATGACAGAAATCGGACAGGCAGCATGGCTAAGTGTTATTATCACCCGATCTAGAGAAATTCCATTAACTTCTTATTCTTTTGCTGTTGTTTGCTTCTGGTAAGGGTTGCTGATCATAGCCGTGGGTGATAATATGCTCGGTACACTGAAGTTGAATGAGTGGCTAGTCATGTGTGGTCGGGTTGCAAGATGTTCTTGTTGAATCCTAGTTTATCCTCTCTATAATACACTAATCAAAAGGTGGTCCTGTAACACCGCGTATTTTCTGTGATCATATAAGTGACAAACCAGAGAATAATTAATTTTTAAAATAAGAATCAAGGGAAACGGGTTGCACCATTGCGTTCGTCTCGAAATTCTGCTTGGAAACGAGTCCGAGTTTTCGAGAAACGGAGTCCGTATGAGGGAGATATGGCCCTCCGAAGTTCAGAGAATTTCAGAATCGAAAACAACTCGAAATTCGAATTCAAAATTCGAATTCAAACCCAGAAGCGGGCTGGACGGGAAATTTCCCGCCCAGGACCCAGGTCGACTGGGTGGTCGATTGGGTAGTCGACCTTCCCAGGGACAGGTCGACCATAGTGTCGACCTAGGGGGACCAGGTCGACCATAGTGTCGACCTGGGGGTCGACCTGCCTCCCGAAACCCACTTTCTAAACCTGATGCATTCTGATGTATTTAGACTCGTTTTCTATCTAGAATCGTCCTCCTAATCCTATTTAAACACCCCCAGACCTCACTTTCTCTCCACACCATTTCATTCTACCTATGCTCTGCCTCTGTTCTAATTAAAATAAAAATGGTGTCGCTACTATACTGAAATATGAACTGGAACTAGGACTAAAGCATCTTCTTCCAAACTGATTAAAATTAAAAGACAACAACTGCAACTCTTCTTCTTCTTTAATCCAATCAAGGCAAGTACAGTTATTTTCCGCTATAAATGTTAATTATGATTGTGACATGAACTGTAAATCTGAATTTGAGGTTATGTCTATTATGTTCTGATCTATTTTATTCTGCATCTATTTCTTCTTTCTGTTCTATAGCTAGGCTACCACGAGCCTGCGCCAAACCTCATAAGAGATTAACGCATGAACGTTAAACTTTGGTACAAATAATGAATGATGGCATAAATGGGATATGGCTAATCTGTGACTGATTTAAGAAAAAGGACATAGGTTGTAAACTAGATTTAGATTTATGCATATTCTGTGAATTGGAAGAAGAGGAATCATTGTATGTTAACATATGACTTGAGACTTTGATATAATGCATATTTTGAATTAAGATCTGTTATAATTTAAAGTTCTAGATTGTTGGGCATATTGTTTTATAACAATTCATGATTTGGGGTAAAAAAGAGAATATGACTTAGGTGTGAAGGTTTATATTAAGATTTGATAACTATTAAATGTGAATAACACCTAAGTGGGAGATTTTTGAATATATGACGTGCATTGAAAACGATGGTTATATTTGGTATAATTTATATGTGAATATTTTGTACTAGGCAAGTTTAGCTAAATTGGGACATGTGTTATATGGTAAATTATGACCATAATCTGTGCCATGTAAATTCAATGCAAACGTGGGGTATATGATCATATTGTGAATCATGACAACTATTTAGGCATGCAAACTTAGGACAAAATTACAATTAGGCAAGATATGTTTATGAAACTTTAAGGAATGATTAAATCTGTTATATTGCCTAATCTGCTAGTTCTGTTATATTGCCTAATTTGCTAGTTCTACTATATTGCATAATTTGCTAGATCCGTTCATCTGCTAAATCTGTCATCTGCTAAGTCTGCTGAAAATGCCTAATCTATTATATATTAAATCTGCTAAATTGCTTAATCTGCTAAATCGCCTAATCTGCGAAATCTGTTATCTGCTATATCTGTTGAGTAGATATATTTAGTCTATTATTGACATAATCTGAATTGGTTATAGTTATGAATAATTGACATGTATATTAAGCGTGGGCAAAAATGGTAAATTATTAATTAATTGGCCGCAAAGATAAACATGGCTAACTCGAGGTTAGAATGAGTTTGCGGCGTAATTTTGCCCGGAACCGCCCGGCACATCCAGTGGCCGCAAACAATAGGTTCTAATGTGAGAAGTTAGTCATAACGTGCTTGAAACCCGAGGTTAGACTCAGTTTATGGCAGAAACCTACCCGGAACGAACCAGCCTAACCAGTAGCCGCAAATTGTCAGTCTAATGTGAGAGGTTCGGGCATTAATATTTAATTAATGAAAATCTGGGATAAATATGATGTCTAAAACGTGTTGGGTGGATAGGGTTAAACCAACTAGACTGATGAAATTAATAAACCCGTTTCATGAATCTGTAGGCCCAATACAAAGTTAGACAATCTGTAAGTCTGTTAATCTGTAATCGATTAATCTGTAAGTCTGTTAATCTGTAATCGGTTAATATGTAAGTCTGTTAAATCCATATATCTGATCCATTGGTCTGAAAACTTGTCTAATCTGTGAACTGATTGATCTGAATTCTGTATGTCTGAACTTGTAAACAAGTTAATCTGAAATCTGTTAGTCTGGGGACACAAGGTTAGGACGGAAATTACTTGTGTCATCTGTTGTTTGGGACCCATATTAGTCAGTAACTCTTTCTGGTATCAAAACTTTGACCCAACAGTAGGTAGGGTCCGGGCACGCTTACTGAACTAATTATAAGTGCTTCATTCTGATAATGGCGAGGGGTGTTGATGGTGCGTTCCAACCGGGTCATGTGCGTGCATGGATCCCGGCCTGCCTCTGTGGATGTAAGACACCGTGACATCTGTAAATAGGTCTGTGCCAATTGGTTGTCACTTTAGGGAGTGATACACCCTACTGTGGGGCCGACACAGGGTATTTATGTTTAGGGAGCCGATCGCTTGGGGTAGGGTTTTAGGGTACACTTAGTTCTGTCTGTTTCTGTTGGTACCGTCTGTTTCTGTTGGGTGGCAACACCCATCTGTTTCTGCGTGGTACCATCTGTTCGGGTGGTAAAGGACCAATTACTAATATTCTGTTTCTGTCTGTTTCTGTGGAAATTATTTTGTTCCTGTTTCTGCTTCAGTTTAGACATTAGGGTGACACCTAATCCTGTTATACTAGTATTAGTGTAGCACTGTGAAAAGCAAAAACTTACATCATTCTGTTCTTTTTCTATTTAACTTAAGTATATCTGCTACTCCTGTTACTGTTATCTCGCATCCAGTTTTATTTTCATGTCATTATTATTATATGTTCATATGCTGAAAGTCACTGGACTTGCCAGACTGTATGTCTGACCTTGCTTGTTTTCGCCCCTTTTTCTTCTGTCCCCCCCCCCACGTTTTCCAAGGAGGGAATACTTTAGCTTGATCTGGATTCCTTCGGCTTGAAGTGCTTAAAGTATGGATTGGCTCTTTACAGCTTCTGTTCTGTGGGGATTATGATTTTAAAGTTTTGTACTCCGATAATTTTCTGAACAAGACTGATATTTATGTACTTGAGTTTTTGGTAAAGACGTAACCAAACTGATTTCTGTTTTCCACTGTAATAAAGTTATAGTACTGTTTATCTGTCTTGAAATTTTCTGTTCTGTCTAATAAAACGCTCCACCAAAGTTAAGGTATTCCCTTTGTGAGTGACCTTAATGGAGGTGGGGTGTTACACTTGGTATCAGAGTTGAAGGTTACCAGACTGGGTAAAATTGTTTAAAACTGTTTCCAAAAGGTTTTAAAAGGAAGTATTTTCAAAAATAAAGTTTTCTTTGAAAAACATAATCCCTAAAGAGCCATATATCTTTCCTTCGGTCCTTTTTGTATTGAATCTTTCCTTTTTCGTTTCAGCATGTCTGAAGCATCTGCGATACCAGAGGGTGTTCATGTACCCGGTTGGTTTCGTCAATATCTTGAGGCTCGGACCGCTGCCGCAGGTCCAGCAAATGATCCCCCTCCTTCATCCCCTCCTCGTGCAATTGCTTTCTCAAAGATCTGTAAAGATTTTAGGGCCATGGGTGGAAAGGATTTCAAGGGAACTGAATCATTCGTAGAAGCGAGGAACTGGCTCAAGGAAACTGAGGATCTATTCGTTATCTTCAAGGTGGACGATAGGCAGAAGGTACAATTGGCGGTATGGTTGCTCAAGGAAGAAGCTTCCTACTGGTGGGAAATCACTAACGCCGAGAGGCCAGTTGAAACATGGATGGACTTCAAAACAAGTTTTGAGACGAAATTCCTCTCGCAAGCTAAACGAAGTCTACAATTGGAAAAGTTCTTATCTCTTGAGCAAGGAAGTATGACGGTCAGGGAATAAGTCAATCAGTTCAACCAACTGGCTAGATTTGGACTAGATTTAGTCAACACCAAGCATAAAAAGGCTCTCCGCTTTGTCAAAGGATTGAACAAGCCACTGCACAGCCTAGCCATGACTCATGTACCCATGGGAGCGACTTACGAGAGATTGGTGGATATGGCACTACTACACGAGGAAGACAACGAAAAGAAAGAAGAGGCAAAGAAGGAGGAGCCACAGAACAAGAAAGCATGGCTCAAAAAGGAAACACAAAAGAAGGGTGAAAAGTCTGAAGATAAGAAGGAGAAAAAGTGCTTTACTTGTGGAAGCTCGACTCATCTGAACAAGGATTGCAGAAAAAGAAAGGGCACTTGCTTCAACTGTGGTGAGATGGGACACTTCACTAGGGACTGTCCGAAGAAACGAGGGCAAGGGCAGAGGGCGGGACCAACTTCTGGAAGGCAGGCAAACACTCTCGAGGCTAGTGGATAGGATAGAAATAGGAAAAATTTCTGTAGGAGGTTAATTTCTTTATCTGATTGTTGAGTTGAAACTCTTTCTGATTCTGGCATTTTGATTCTGTAACCGATACTCTGCACTTTAATACTGTATTGTTTCTAATTCCACTGTAGGCTCAAACCCATAAGGGTTACGACTCATCTGCTTGTGATAGATTGGGGTTTGAGAGATATCCGTGTTAGGCGTCAAGAAGTACGCATACATTCCGGGTTTTATCATGCTTAGTTTTCTAAGAATCATTCGATAATCTGATCTGTACTAGTAGTCAGTAAGCATCTGGATATTTATGAAAACGTTAAGATTTCCAGTTTTGACATTGTCTAACGAGGGTAATCCTCTGGACATCAATCTGATGTTGATCTCGGTCTTCGGGGCGGATACTCAGGGAATTTGTCTCTCAACCAAGGTCTAATGGAAACCAAATTTCTGTTTTCGCTTCCATCATTCGACTGTATCCTATCGATTGAGTCTTCGACCTATAGATAGGAATCCTATGGATGTAAACATGTGTTTGAGACATGTTATGTTTTATGGTTGCAAGTGGATGCAAGTGGTTGCTCGTGGATGCATATACACACACTAGGCACTAGATCGGCTCAAAAACACTCTCATACTGCATACGGATGTGTGAGCATTTTCAATTTTTGTGGATGCAAAATGGTTGACTCATCACATGGATGTTTCATTTGGATGAATGATTGCGCACACATTTAGAAATAATATGTATCAAATAGGAAGATTGCATACATGTTGGACTCATGACATTGACATAGTTCGCATTAAGGAGGTCAACTGAATCAGTGGACCGCTTGATCTCTGCATTAGACAAGGAACATATACACACACTTTTGCATATGTTCATACAACATTAGAAGTTTTCTAAGGACAATGGATGCTTGTGGGTGATGGTTGAGTAGATGGATGACTGGATGGTAGGACACATTCTTCTCAACTTGAAGATTTCGGGGACGAAATCCTTTAAGGAGGGGAGAATGTAACACCCCGTATTTTCTGTGATTATATAAGTGACAAACCAGAGAATAATTAATTTTTAAAATAAGAATCAAGTGAAACGGGTTGCGCCATTGCGTTCGTCTCGAAATTCTGCTTGGAAACGAGTCCGAGTTTTCGAGAAACGGAGTCCGTATGAGGGAGATATGGCCCTCCGAAGTTCAGAGAATTTCAGAATCAAAAACAGCTCGAAATTCGAATTCGAAATTCGAATTCAAACCCAGAAGCGGGCTGGGCGGGAAATTTCCCGCCCAGGACCCAGGTCGACTGGGTAGTCGACCTGGGGGGACCAGGTCGACCATAGTGTCGACCTGGGGGGACCAGGTCGACCATAGTGTCGACCTGGGGGTCGACCTGCCTCCCGAAACCCACTTTCTGAACCTGATGCATTCTGATGTATTTAGACTCGTTTTCTGTCTAGATTCGTCCGCCTAATCCTATTTAAACACCCCCAGAACTCACTTTCTCTCCACACCATTTCATTCTACCTATGCTCTGCCTCTGTTCTAACTAAAATAAAAATGGCGTCGCTACTCTGCTGAAATATGAACTGGAACTAGGACTAAAGCATCTTCTTCCAAACTGATTAAAATTAAAAGACAACAACTGCAACTCTTCTTCTTCTTTAATCCAATCAAGGCAAGTACAGTTACTTTCCACTATAAACGTAAATTATGATTGTGACATGAACTGTAAATCTGAATTTGAGGTTATGTATGTTCTGATCTATTTTGTTCTGCATCTCTTTCTTCTTTCTGATCTATAGCCAGGCTACCACGAGCCTGCGCCAAACCTCATAAGAGATTAACGAACGAATGTTAAAGTTTGGGACAAATAATGAATGATGGCATAAATGGGATATGGCTAATCTGTGACCGATTTAAGAAAAAGGACGTAGATTGTAAACTAGATTTAGATCTATGCATATTCTGCGAATTGGAAGAAGAGGAATCATTGTATGTTAACATATGACTTGAGACTTTGACATAACGCATATTTTGAATTAAGATCTGTTATAATTCAAAGTTCTAGATTGTCGGGCATATTGTTTATATAACAATTCATGATTTGGGATAAAAAAGAGAATATGACTTAGGTGTGAAGGTTTATATTAAGATTTGATAACTATTAAATGTGAATAACACCTAAGTGGGAGATTTTTGAATATATGACGTGCATTGAAAACGATGGCTATATTTGGTATAATTTATATGTGAATATTTTGTACTAGGCAAGTTTAACTAAATTGGGACATGTATTATATGGTAAATTATGACCATAATCCGTGCCATGTAAATTCAATGCAAACGTGGGGTATATGATCATATTGTGAATCATGACAACTATTTAGGCATGCAAACTTAGGCCAAATTCACAATTAGGCAAGATATGTTTATGAAACTTTAAGGAATGATTAAATATGTTATATTGCCTAATCTTCTAGTTCTGTTATATTGCCTAATTTGCTAGTTCTGCTATATTGCCTAGTCTGCTAGATCTGTTCATCTGCTAAATCTGTCATCTGCTAAGTCTGCTGAAAATGCATAATCTGTTATATATTAAATCTGCTAAATTGCCTAATCTGCCAAGTCGCCTAATCTGCGAAATATGTTATCTACTATATCTGTTGAGTAGATATATTTAGTCTGTCATTGACATAATCTGAATTGGCTATAGTTATGAATAATTGACATGTATATTAGGCGTGGGCAAAAATGGTAAATTATTAATTAATTGGCCGCAAAGATAAAAATGGCTAACTTGAGGTTAGAATGAGTTTGCGGTGTAATTCTGCCCGAAACCGCCCGGCACATCCAGTGGCCACAAACAATAGGTTCTAATGTGAGAAGTTAGTCATAACGTTCTTGAAACCCAAGGTTAGACTCAGTTTGTGGCAGAAACCTGCCCGGAACCAACCGGCCTAACCAGTAGCCGCAAACTGTCAGTCTAATGTGAGAGGTCTGGGCATTAATATTTAATTAATGAAAATCTGGGATAAATATGATGTCTAAAACGTGTTGGGTGGATAGGGTTAAACCAACTAGATTGATGAAATTAATAAACCTATTTCAGGAATGTGTAGGCCCAATATAAAGTTAGACAATCTGTAAGTCTGTTAATCTGTAACCAGTTAATCTGTATGTCTGTTAAATCTGTATATCTGATTCGTTGGTCTGAAAACTTGTCTAATCTGTGAACTGGTTGATCTGAATTCTGTATGTCTAAACTTGTAAACAAGTTAATCTGAAATCTGTTAGTCTGTGCACACAAGGTTCGGAGGGAAATTACTTGTGTCATCTGTTGTTTGGGACCCATATTAGTCAGTAACTCTTTCTGGTATCAAAACTTTGACCCAACAGTAGGTAGGGTCCGGGCATGCTTACTAAACTAATTATAAGTGGTTCATTCTGATAATGGCGAGGGGTGTTGATGGTGCGTTCCAACCGGGTCATGTGCGTGCATGGATCCCGGCCTGCCTCTGTGGATGTAAGACGCCGTGACATCTGTAAATAGGTCTATGCCAATTGGTTGTCACTTTAGGGAGTGATACACCCTACTGTGGGGCCGACACAGGGTATTTATGTTTAGGGAGCCGATCGCTTGGGGTAGGGTTTTAGGGTACACTTAGTTCAGTCTGTTTCTGTTAGTACCGTCTGTTTCTGTTGGGTGGCAACACCCCTCTGTTTCTGCGTTGTACCGTCTGTTCGGGTGGTAAAGGCCCAATTACTAGTTGTTGGCTAGCTTTTTGACCAAGCCGCCCAGGTTCACTCACAAGAGGAAGGTATGAAACTATATCCCCCAAGTGCATGAATGAACAGATCGCATCATCGACTCGCCCGACGTCGGATCGCACACCATAGTCTCGCCCACCATCGGATCGCATCTCGACGGATCGCCCCCATTCCATCAGGGAAACGAAACCTCTATGCGACTCGATCCGAACTTATATTGTTGCCCAGCGCAGACCGATCCGATCCCCTGATGCATGGCGAACCCTCTGACCCGTTCAAGCGTGAGCTAGTCTTCAGCGATCCGAGAGGCACGGATCTAGCGACACATGTCCCTAACCGTCATTTTGACTGATTCTCCTCATCTGCACGATCCGATTTTCAAGGGGATCGCAACACCTGTCCACAACGGCTAATTTGACTATTTCTTCAACGGTAGCGATGCGATCCAATGTTCTCGGGATTCGTGCCACGTGTTACCACGACCCGCCTGACAAAATCAGCTATAAATAGCCCGGAGCTTGGCATTTTCGGGATCTTTTTGGCAATATTGAGTACTGAATCCGCCATTATTGTCAGACTACTAGAGTATTGAGAGAAATCATTGATTGTATTAGCTTTCAAAGTATAATCAATAATATATAAAGTGGACGTAGGCTCGTTAACGCCAAACCACTATAAATTCTGTGTGTTATTTTCTTTTTCCTCATTCTTCAGTTGAAACTCTATAAGATTCAGAACAATTTGGGTGTTGGGTCCAAATTTTGATCTAACATTTTGGTGCTTTCACTGAGAGTTCAGTCCTAAAGTTTCACTATTCAGTTCTTTGAAGATTCCAGTGATTCGGATATCATGGCTGGAAAGAGATCTAAGGAAGCACGAGCTTCACGAACCAATGAAACAATCGAAGAAAGTGTGCACGAGCTAGGCAATGAAGAAACTCTGGATCGCGGAGCGCAGGGGGCGAACCGATCCGATGGAGACGCCACGCTCCGAGTCGACGAGAACGAGGCGATCTAGACTGCTGAAGGGGTTGTTACTCGATCCAGAGATAACGCCTCGAATCCTCCGCGCATCGTGACTACGAACCGATCCCAGGGGGGCGTTGCGAGCCACCATCCTCGATCCACAGCGATCCGAATTGATGACCAAACTACAACTCGACCTGGAAAGGAGCCTATGACTCGCTCCTACAATCCTGGCCCCTCCGCTCGACCTGGCTCTAGCTCTTTGCGCATAAGAGAAGGTGATGATGACCAATATGACCCTGCTGCTCCCGTTACTGAGGGGGATCTCTCTCGCTTTTCTGAAATGTGGGAGAGATTGTTTGATGAATTGGCTGCCCAGAGGCAGGAAAGCTCCGTCCTGCGATAAAATTTGACTGCTATGGATAAAAGGCTTGATGAACTCGCAAGGCAAAGGGCGCCACCAGCTCGTCCGCTCACTCCAGGATATTCTTCTTCGTCAGAGGAATCGCCGAGACCTCCGCGGCGACCATATGAGAGAGCCGAAAACATAGAGCATCTTCGGTTCGGAACCCTGCCATCACGGGAAGAAGAAGCGCTGGAGGCGGGGCCCTCAAACCGTAATGTGAACAATCACACCGCGACTCCCAGAGCTCGAGATGTGGACAATCCTGTACAGAACAGACTATCTCAGCCCCGTCATCGCGCACGTGCTCATGGTAACAGGGGGCAACGAAGCCCTGTCCGAGCCCCAGATTTTGTGACTGCTCCCGGAAGAGAGACTAGAGAACCCCGTCGAGCCAGAAGCACTGACCCTGAACCTCCGCTGACCAGTGCAAATGTGGCAGCCATGATCCATCAAATTCTGGCAGATAGCCGTGGGCAACGAAATGAAGATTGGGCAATTGACCGCAGTCACACCCCTTTCACTGATGATATCTTGGAAGCGACTTTCCCGAGGCGTTTCAACATGCCATAGATGAACCGATATGCGAGTAGGTCTGATCCTGTCCAGCATCTGATGAGATACTCTTGGTCAATGACCGCTGCCGCAGCTTCTGACGCTGTCAAGTGCAAAGCATTTCCCATATTCTTGGAGGATGTAGCATTGCTATGGTTTACTCGCTTGCCAGCAAGATCGATTTCTAGCTTCAGGGAGTTGAGTGAGAAGTTCGTAGAACAATTCCGTATCTATGCACAAAAGACAAAGAGTGTGATTGATTTGTTCCTTGTCAAGCAGCGACCAGGCGAGAGTTTGAGGGCGTACCTATACCGTTTCAACTTGGCCCCTACTGAAGTTAAAGATCCCCATGAACCAACCGTTGTCGCAGCACTGATTGATGGAGTAGATAAAGACACTGAATTCGGGAGATACCTGGCAGGCAAGCCACCCCATACTAGAGAGTTATTCTACGAAAAAGCTAACATACATTTACGCTGGGAAGAAGTATATGCTAACCGAAAGGCAAAAACAGCTGATAAGGAGGAAATCCAGAGTAATGTCGCCATTAAGCAGACAGGAGACAGCTCGGGGAAAGTCTAGGTTAATGTCGGAAATCGGAATCAGGGTGGTCGTCAGTCAGGGAACAACAATAATAATGGTAACAGCAACAACCGGAAGAGGAACCGAGGGAACAACACCCAGAGAAGGACTCGTCCCAGGGCCTTTGAAAGTTATACACCAATAAATGATACTCTGGAAAATATCTTCATGGATGCGTATGAAGTCCTCTAGAATAAGAGGCCACCTCCCAGAGAGTCGACAGAGAAAGAACGTGAAACGGGGAAGTTTTGTCTCTTTCATCAGATTCACGGCCATTCGACAAATGAATGTCGTCACCTAAGAGATGTAGTCGAAAGGCTGCTTCGAGAAGGAAAGTTAGATGAATACAGAATAACGCCCAGAGACAGGGGGCAAGCAGTACAGGCCCCAAATCAGAGCCAGAATCAACTTGCTGCTAGGCCGACTGCCCAGCAAAAGGGAAATAACATTGTTATCAATACCGTAATCGGAGGACTTTATCTTGCCGGGCATAGTTCCAAGGCATTAGATCAATATGTCAATGCAGCCAAGCAACACCTCGAGGTATGGGAGTGTAGTAACCCCGAGGACAATATCCCGGTGAAGCAACAAAAGATGATGACCGACGATGTCGTTTTCCGAGAACGAGAAAGCATTGGAGTCCATGCTCCGACTGAAGATCCATTTGTGATTACAGTACCTATTGGACCAGCCACTGTTCATAAGGTTTTAGTGGACAACGGGAGTTCCGTCAACATTCTTTTCAAAATGACATTTGACCAGATGAATCTCGAAATAAAATACTTGAAGCCCTGTCAAGGATGGATCCGTGGATTCAACGGAGCATCCACCGCTACAATGGGTTATGTAGAGTTACCGATTACGCTTGGGGAAGGAGAACGCCAAAGAGTGAGAATCCTTCCCTTCGTGGTTTTGGACGTTGAATCGCCCTACAATGCCTTCTTGGGCCGACCGGCCCTCGCAAAGTTTAGAGCCTGTATAGCCCCCTGGTGCTTGTTATTGAAATTCCCCACAGAAGCTGGCATTGGTATCGTCAGAGGAGATCAGGTTGCTGCGCGAGCATGTTATGTTGCCGAACTAAAGTAACTTCGCAATGGAGGGGACATTGAAACCAAAGGCGCTTCTCCCCTTGCAGGGGTGGAGACCTTATAGCAACTAAAGAGGATAGTCGTTGGAGAGTCGCCCAGAGAGTTTCCCGAGGATATAGATCCCAGAGAGGATCAAGAACCTGAGGGCAGAATGGCGACTCCCAACGACACAACTGTGGATATACCGATCGATGGTAGTGACCCGGAGAAGGTCCTTAAGGTTGGATCCCAGTTAAATCCGAATCTCGCTAAAGAATTGACGGATTTCTTAAAAAACAAATTGGATGTATTTGCTTGGACCCACACGGACATGTGTGGGATATCCCCATCAATCATGAGCCATTCATTAAGCATTGACCCTAAACATCCTCCGGTAAAGCAAAAAAGGCCAATGTTGGGCCCAAAGAGGTCCGCTGCCTTGAAAGAAGAAGTTGGAAAGCTAAAGAGTAATGGATTTATCAGAGACTCGACCTACCCAGACTGGATTTCGAATCCAGTCCGGGTAAAGAAGGCCAACGGGAAGTGGCGAACGTTTATCGACTTCTCGGATTTGAACAAAGCCTGTCCAAAAGATAGTTTCTCGTTACCCCGGATTGACCAGTTGGTAGACTCGACGGCGGGTCATGAGCTTCTCTCATTTATGGATGCTTATTCAGGATATAACCAGATTCCTATGCATGTTCCAGATCAAGAACACACTAGTTTTATCACGGATCTGGGATTATATTGTTATGTGGTGATGCCCTTTGGCTTGAAGAATGCGGGCGCTACATATCAACGTTTAGTCAACAGAATGTTTTATAACCAGATCGGGAAAACAATGGAAGTATACGTCGACGATATGTTGGTTAAGTCCAAGCAATCTTCTCAACACACTACTGATTTGGCAGAGATGTTCAGCATTCTTCGAAAGTACGGAATGAAACTCAACCCAACCAAATGTTCATTCGGTGTTGCCTCCGGAAAATTCTTGGGATTCATCGTCAGTTCCCGTGGGATTGAGATTAATCCAGACCAGATCGCGGCAATCAGAGACATTCAGGAACCTAGGCAAATTAGGGATGTGTAAAGCCTTGCAGGAAAAGTGGCCTCACTAAGCAGATTTATCTCTAGGGCTACGGATAAGTGCATCCCATTCTTCGAATTAATAAAGCGGGGGAAACGCCACTTCAAATGGACGCCCAACTGTGTAAAAGCATTTCAGATTTTACTAAGGCACCTGGAGAAACCTCCGATATTATCTAAGCCAATGGATCACGAGGACTTATTCGTGTATCTGGCAGTGTCATCCCATGCGATCAGCTCAGCGTTGGTAAGAGAAGAGGATAAGGTCCAAAGACCTGTGTATTACGTGAGCAAAAAATGAACGGCAGCAGAGCGTAATTATCCAAGGATAGAAAAGTTGGCGTATAGTTTACTGATCGCCTCTAGAAAGCTTCGACATTATTTTCAGGCGCATCCCATTACCGTATACACCGATCACCCACTCAAGTAAGTTTTACAGAGACCAAAGGCGTCTGGAAGATTACTCAAATGGAACATTAAGCTAAGTCAATTTGATCTGAACTTTCAGCCCAGACGGTCAATTCGAGGGCAAGTGATAGCCGACTTCATAGCAGAGTTTACCGTACCGGAGGAAGATATAGCCAATGAAGAGGTCAATCCTTCAAAATTACTTTTCGATCCCAATGCCTGGAGATTGTATACTGATGGCGCTAGGAATGACGAAAGATCCGGCGCTGGAATAGTGCTTGAAACTCTCGAAAAACGACTGATAGCCTATGCAATCCAGATGGAGTTTCACGCCACTAACAACGATTCCGAATATGAAGCTCTGATAGCCGGATTAAGGATCGCAAAGGAATTAGAGGTCACAAAGCTGAACATCTTCTGCGACTCCAAGTTAGTCGTGAACCAAGTTACTGGAAAATTCCAGGCTAAGAGTGCAAGATTGATTTTATACTTAAAGAAAGTGAAAGAGTTGTTGAACGACTTTGATCACTACAGCATATCCCATATTCCGCGATCAGAGAATCAACAGGCGGATAAGTTGGCAAAGATGGCTAGTTCCGACGATCCTGAAGTGACCGGGCTAGCCCCCATTGAAGTACTTCGGTCCCCTAGTATAGATCAAATGGAAATCGACCTAATACTAGAGACGGAACCAGAAAGGGAGTCCTGGATGACCCCTCTGAAGAATTTCCTGATGAATGGAGCGCTTCCAACCAAGAAAAGCGAGAGGCGTAAAGTAATTCGTAAAGCCGCCCGATACGTTCTGCAAGGCGGAGTTCTTTACAGACAAGGATTTTCGATGCCCCTCCTCCGGTGCATAGCTCACGATGACATCAAGCGTGTGCTGCAGGAGGTTCACGAAGGCGAATGCGGAGACCACACTGGAGGGAAAACTTTGGCAAAGAAGGTGTTGCGGCATGGCTATTTCTGGCCTACCATAAACAAGGATGCGGCCAGATATGCACGACGGTGTGATGCGTGCCAGAGATTTTCAAAAATACCTAGAGCACCTCCTAACCAGTTAAAAACAATGATGAGCCCATGGCCTTTCGCTATGTGGGGAGTTGATATCATTGGAAGTCTCCCCATAGCAAGGGGCGGAGCAAAGTTCGCTATTGTGGCCGTGGATTATTTCACTAAGTGGGTCGAGGCTGAACCACTAACTACAATCACAACCAAACGGGTGATCAATTTTATCGTTCGAAACATCATTTGCCGATTTGGGATCCCAAAGATTGTGATAACGGATAACGGAACTCAGTTCGATAGCGCTGAATTCAGAAATTTCTGCCAAAAATACCACATTGAGAATCGGTACACCTCTGTTGCGCACCCGCAATCGAACGGACAAGTCGAAGCGGCAAATAAAGTAATTAAGTCCATTCTGAAAAGAAGACTGAAGTGGGCTAGAGCCATGTGGGCTGATGAATTGCCCTTGGCACTATGGGCCTACAGGACAACATATAAATCGGCAACAGGACATACCCCGTTCTCCCTTGCTTTTGGAATGGAAGCAGTCATCCCGGTTGAGATAAAGGTACCTTCTAACCGGGTGACTTATTATGATCCGATGACCAATAATGAATTGCTCCTTGAGTCCCTAGATATGATCGAAGAAAAGAGGGATGAAGCAGACCTGCGTGCCTTGAGATGCAAACAACAGGTCGCCCGATATTACAACAAAAAGGTTCGAGCCCGAACCTGGGAACCTGGAGACTTGGTTCTAAAACGTGTCTTTCCACCCCCAACTCATATGGGAGCGAAGTGGGAAGGGCCGTACTCCATTCTGAGCAAGCTTGATAATGGAACCTTCAAGCTGGCAACCGTAGATGGAAAGGAAATCCCCAGAGTGTGGAATGCCCAACATTTACGGCCATACTTAACATAAAAGTTTCAAATCTATTCTTTTGCTTTGTTGAAAACCATGTACAAAGCACGACTTGCCTAGAATATTCTGATTCCTTAAAGAAAAAAAATTATAAAGTGGACGTAGGTCATGATTCGACCGAACCACTATAAAAATATTGTGTGTCATTTACCTTTATTGCACCTTTATTTATCTGCATGTTTATTTGTTATAAAAATCGTTGTGAATAATCCAACGATCCCAGAAGCATATAATCATAAATGCCTTCCATCAGAATGGAATGTAATCACAAGTCAAGATTCTGAGGATACAATAAAGTAAATTATATCATTGATAGCACTCTAACTCTCCAGAGAGAGAGAGAGTATAAAAGCGTCTCCGATTGAGCACTGAGAAAGAGCTCCTTCCCCGCTGAAGGATCGGGGAGCGAATGAATCGCTGAGCTCGAACTCTAACTCTCCAGAGAGAGAGAGAGAGAGAGTATAAAAGCGTCTCCGATTGAGCGCTGAGAAAGAGCTCCTTCCCCGCTGAAGGATCAAGGAGCGAATGAATCGTTGAGCTCGAACTCTAACTCTCCAGAGAGAGAGAGAGAGAGAGTATAAAAGCGTCTCCGATTGAGCGCTGAGAAAGAGCTCCTTCCCCGTTGAAGGATCGGGGAGCGAATGAATCGCTGAGCTCGAACTCTAACTCTCTAGAGAGAGAGTATAAAAGCATCTCCAATTGAGCGCTGAGAAAGATCTTCTTCCCTGCTAGAGGAACGGGAACCGACTGAACTATTGAATTTGAACAAAGGGTCTGAAACAAGCAGCTACCCTAGCTAAGTTTAGCTTTCAGCCCTATCTCAACTAGGCAAACAGCCTTCAATTTGCCAACATAGCCCAACACAAGAGATTCAGTACCATAAGAACAGTTATCTTATGAAATTTTCTAAGTCCCCCATATTCAGAAATAGGGGGCAACATGCGAATAATGCTAATCAATCTTTAATAAGCCCTAGTTAAGCGCCACATTAACGATTGATTGGGGGCCATATGCATATACACACGAACTTTAATGCAGCAGTACAGCACGAAAATTTTCTTTCTGTTGTTTGATTGATTTGTAGATATAATTAGATCGTCTGTTACTAAACATGGAAAGTTTATTTGAATACAGGTACACAATGATGCAAAAAGAGATAAACTTTCATTTATATACTGCGAACCAACAAAGTGAAAAATGACCTAGAAAGGAAAGTGAGGGCCAGTCTCACAATTACACTTCCTGGCCAGTGGAAAACCTAAAGACAAAATATCAACAAGCAACAATATCCTATTTACCCTGTGGCCTCTTCTCCTGCTTCTGTCTCTCCAGCTTCGCCTTGTCGGCATCGGACTGATCCCCTTTCTTCCTCTTCCTTTTGTCTATGAGAGGAACATCCGACTCTTCTGAAGATTCCTCTTCCACCTCTTTTCTCTTCCTTCTATCAGAAAGGGAAGCCGGGAAGTCATTGGGATTTGCAAAATGAAGCTGTCGGCTGATGGATTTGGGCTGGATTTTCACAATCATCTCGGTTTTGGGATCAAATTTTGCAAGAGGGACTACGTCCAAAGCCTCATCTACCACCTTCTTCAAAGCCATCTCTTTCTCCTGCCTAGCCTTTCGGCTGGCCAAGGTTTCGTCGTCATCGTCGTCGGCTTTTTTGGCGCCGATAATGTCTTCCTCATCCTCAACATGGCGCCCATTCATTTCTTTCAAGGCCTCAATGGTCTCAGCATCCTTGGGAACATCAGTACTAGGTACCGGGATGCTTCTTTCTGCTGTTGTGACCTCAGCCTGCTTTGATATATCAATACCAGCACCTGGCGAGACAGCCTCCTTCTCCGCTTCTTTTTCTTTTTCAACACCCTTGTCGACGGGCTTGCCACCTGTATCATGAGGAACACACATTATTAATTCAATTGGTTGTTCTACCAGACGACGACAATTCACAATTGCTTTGACAAATTGTGGGGAAAAGAAGGAGATACCTTCCGCAGATCCTCCTTCTTGAGTAGCTACAGGAGCTCCAACAACCACAGGAGTTAGGCCCAAAGGGATTAGTGGATCATCGGGATGGTATTCCTCAACTCCGGAGGTCTTGGGCTCCACGGCTGAACTCGAACCCTCGTCAGCTTTGCCTTTACCCTTAGCCAGGGCCCTCTCCTTTTCCATCTCCACTAGAATCAGACGACGACCCTATGTCAGGTCCTCAGGCTCGTTATCCCTCAAGATGCTCTTCATCAACTCATCTTCATCAATTTCTTCGACCCCCAATCTCTTCTTTTCACCTTCAACAATGGCATCCCATAAATTGGCTAAAGTAACGTGGTAATCCGGGATCCACGAAATGTTGCGGGTTTTGAGGACTTGGCCAAGAAAGTCAAAAATCATCTCTTCAAACCCCTCGATATCCTTCTCTCTTGCGAGGAGCTTGTTGTTAGAAGCGGTAGCCATTTCAATAGCGCTTTCAACATTCTTTTCAGCGAGAGCTTCCCGTCTCTCCGCATCCGCGACCTGATCATTCAAAATCACCTTTTCTGCTTTAGCCAAAGCCAAACTTTCTTTCAAACTTGCTTTTTCTGCCTCCCAAGCAGCTCTCTCAGCTTCAAAATGGCCTTGTGCTGTTTTCAACTCAATATTGGCCATTTTGAGATCTTCAACCTCCTTCTTTAAGGCCATTTTCTCTTGGCTATTGGAGTCAAGTTCCGAATGAAAGCGCTGCTTAGCATTCTCTAACAATCTTATAATTTTCAGCATCTCTCCGTGCTAAAGCAAGTTGGGATTAAGCATCTTCCAGGTCTTTCTCCATCTTTGTCCTGGCCCTTTCGTTGTTTTCAAGTTTCGCTTTAGATCTATGTGCTTCTATTTCGAGCGTTCGTATGACTTCGGAAAGGTTAACTGCATGTTTCTTCATCATTTCATACTGCCTAGCAACGTGGCGGATGTGCCCGACAACTTCATTATCCCAGTTCTTAGGGTCCGGTTCCAAGGCTGGAACAAATGTCATCCTGTCGAAGAATATGTCTGGGAATTGTTCTCGCAGCTTTTCCAGCCTACCTTGAATCTCGGGACCATGCATGTAATCCCGTGACCCGGGGGGAGCCAACTCTGGCTGGCTGGAAGGGACGATGTCACTCCTCTCCTTTTCAGACTCTTTGATTGGATCCTTGCCCTTATCTTTAGATTCGTGATGCCTTTTTGACGACCTGCTGTGGGAAGGTGCACTCTTTGGTGGAGTTAACTCTTTAGGAAGCTTCTTTCCCCCTGCAGGAACTACCGGATAACTGGAAGGCTTGGTAGAGGTCGATTTTGGTGGAGACCGGGGTTGCGAGGAAGTCGGCTTGTGAGAAGGGCCGCGAGAACGCTCAGTACCCGGATAAGACTGGGTGTGCCCTCACAAAGAGAACGATAAGAGTAAGATCGTCTGCGGGACATTTTTCCTGCAAAAAAGAAAAGAGCATATTAAAACTTTGAATATTGATGATACAAGAGTGCGAGGTCAGATAGTGTGTGTAAATTGTGCATCCCATATAATTCCCCCTAACAGACCCGAGCCTAAAGACAGGCTCATCTGGCTAGTTTCTTATTCTCTAGTTGGAGCGATGGCCTCTTCAAGATTAGGGAAGAATGGCCCCCCTTCAAAGTCCCTCTCTGTGTATACATCATCGAGTAGAGGAATTTTGCTCAGCTCGTCGAATAACTGCTCTTCTGTCAAATCGTCAGGAGCAGCGGTTTCGATTGTAGAAGAAATTGGGATTTCCTTGGACTTGTCACCGCGGACCTCATCCCCTCTGTATATGTTCAGGTCCTCATCGTCTTGGATGACTATCGGGGAAGGACTCTTGCGAAACTTAGTTGTTTCTACCGCTTGCGAAGTTCCCTCTCCCTCCGTTGGGGGCACGTACTTATAAGGTTTGCCGCCAGCGCCAAGTCCAAATCTTCTATCCAGAAGATGATGCTTATGAAGATTTTCATCAGTAATGCATTTTTTGATCCTTAGAAAGTCGGATCTGCTTTGTAGAAGAATGGACAATCGATGGTTGTATAGCGGACCCTCCGTTTTCGGGAAGACGTGATCTTTTTAAGACAAAGAAAAAGGGGGGAGAATGTTAACGCCTCGACTTCTTGAACAAGATATTCAATTAAAAGCTTAAAGTTTACTTGATTTAAGCCATCTTCTTGAACATCCGGCCTGTTTCTTTATATAAAACCAATCAGACTTAGGATCCCCTATATTGCTATATCCATCGTACAGAACCTTCCTATTCGCCACCGATTCAAAGAAAGAGAAATTTGGAGTTGCCGAAGAACGATGCTTGAAAAGAAAGAAGAATGTCAAATCTCTGAATTTAAGTTCGGTCTGTAGGATCTCCGCGTATGCAACATATAGGGTGTATAGAGATGCGTAGGCATTAGGATGAAGCTGCATCAGAGCAATACCCAGTCGTTTTAAAGTCTCGATGGCGATCGGAGGAAACGAGGAATAGCTCCTACCAAGCACATGGTTCGACTGATTGCCATATATCCTTCCGAAGCTAAGTGGGGTCTATCTTCACTACCAGGTGTCAAGACATCATCCCAAGGAATCCCATGTCTCAAGCAGATTCTTTTAAGCTTTATATCATCGAGCTTAGATGCTAAGGAATCAGAAAATTTATCTATTTCGAGCGCGCCAGGAATCTCGTCGGGAGCTCGCCTGTCTATCTCAGATTCTTCACTAGATGAAGTACTTTCAGACGGATTTGACTCCGTTGCCTCGTATTCAGAGCCAGAATCTTCACCACCTGGGTTAATTGGAGGGACCTCAGGGTTGTATTGTTCAGGAACCTCGGACTCCGTTTCTGTAGCGGATCTTGAAGAAGATTGATTAACCGGCATTACTGCTAGGCGAGAAAACATGAAAAGTGAGATTAAAGCTACCCGTCCCCCGTGTGTGCAAGTGCCGGTGTGTGTGCTTGTGCATGCATTAAAGATAAAGCGTAAAAGCTATCAAGATCATTAAAGTATTAGTCGTCATATGCAGTTAAAACTATGTGGTCATTCAGTCCAGAAAGTCCAAATCAAGGCCCTAGCCTAACTGTTCAGAATTTTATGGTGACAAGGTATCGATTAAAGTTCGAAATTTGTTTGGATCGTGAACTACAAGTCGGATCGCAAGGTAGAGGGATCGCCCTCCTTCGGATTACAAGGTAGAGGGATCTCCCTCCTTCGGATCGCAGGGTAGACGGATCGCCCTCCGTCGAATCGCAGGGAAAAGGGATCGCCCCTTCACGGATCGTGAAATTAAGTGATCGGGGTCTTTGCCAAATCGTTGCAGGCCCCCACGATACGCGCCTCTGCCGTCACCACGACCCTCCGTCTCGCCACTCGCCTTCATCTTCTTCCTCTCCTCTCTTTGCCCCCGATCCGAACCGGCCTTCTCTCTTCTCCTTCCTCCTCCGTTTTTCTCCTCTCCTTCTCATCTCCGAACTCCAACCTCTGAACCCATCAGCCATGGCGCCTCGATGGTTCCCCCAAAAATCACGATATTCCATCGTTTCTTCCCTCAAACTAGTTGAAAAAAATTCATAAACAACAGCGATTACGAATAAGGGTGCTTTCGGTGGAATTACCTTTCTAAAAATTGGGAAAGTAATCGGATTTTTGAAGGTTTGAAAAACTAGGGTTTTTTCCTCAACGATGCAGGCGAAACGATACGGAAGAAAGAAGAAGGAAGAAAGTGGAGAGGGGGGTCGACTTATATAGGCAAAAGGGCGACCGTTTGTCTCCCCTTCTTTGTCCTATTCGATCCACGAAAATAGGCGGGCCGCGAACCAAAAGCCCACCACGTCTCGAGGAGGAGCCCGTTTCGTTCCGTCCCATGAAGAGGCCCAAGTGCACACCAAAGAACGAAACGAATGGCTTGCTAACGGACCGCGACTCGAGCACGCGATCCGAATTGATAAATTCAGTAATGAAGACTCTGAAAAATCCCAGAAAAAGAATTGTTCACTGATTCGCGACTCGCTGTAAAAAGACGATTCTATAGCTTTGAAGCATGTTCCATCATCGATAAAACATACTTCGAGGGGGCAAAATGTTGGCTAGCTTTTTGGCCAAGCCGCCCAGGTTCACTCACAAGAGGAATGTATGAAACTATATCCCCCAAGTGCATGAATGAACGGATCGCATCATCGACTCGCCCGACGTCGGATCGCACACTATCGTCTCGCCCACCATCGGATCGCATCTCGACGGATCGCCCCTATTCCATCAGCGAAACGAAACCTCTATGCGACTCGATCCGAACTTATATTGTTGCCCAGCGTAGACCGATCCGATCCCCTGATGCATGGCGAACCCTCTGACCCGTTCAAGCGTGAGCTAGTCTTCAGCGATCCGAGACGCACGGATCTAGCGACACGTGTCCTTAACCGTCATTTTGACCGATTCTCCTCATCTGCACGATCCGATTTTCAAGGGGATCGCGACACCTGTCCACAACGGCTAATTTGACTATTTCTTCAACTGTAGCCATGCGATCCGATGTTCTTGGGATTCGTGCCACGTGTTACCAAGACCCGCCTGACAAAATCAGCTATAAATAGCCCGGAGCTTGGCATTTTTCGGGATCTTTTTGGCAATATTGAGTACTGAGTCCGCCGTTATTGTCAGACTACTAGAGTATTGAGAGAAATCATTGATTGTATTAGCTTTCAAAGTATAATCAATAATATATAAAGTGGACGTAGGCTCGTTAACGCCGAACCACTATAAATTCTGTGTGTTATTTTCTTTTTCCTCATTCTTCAGTTGAAACTCTATAAGATTCAGAACAATTTGGGTGTTGGGTCCAAATTTTGATCTAACACTAGTGTACACCTAATTCTACATTCTGTTTCCGTAGGGATTAATCTGACTGTTTTTGTTCAGGTGGTAAAGGCCCATTATTAATATTCTGTTTCTGTTCGGGTGGTAAAGGCCCATTATCACCATTCTGCTTCTGTCTGTTTCTATTCGGGTGGTAAAGGCCCATTATTAGCTTTCTGTTTCTGTGGAAATTATTTTGTTCATGTTTCTGCTTCAGTTTAGACATTAGGGTGACACCTAATCCTATTATACTAGTATTAGTGCAAAGAAGTGAAAAGCAAAAGCTTACATCATTCTATTTTTTTTCTGTTTAACCTAAGTATATCTGCTACTCCTGTTACTGTTATCTCGCATCCAGTTTTATTTTCATGTCATTATTATTATACGTTCATATGCTGAAAGTCACTGGACATGCCAGACTTTATGTCTGACCTTGCTTGTTTTCGCCCCTTTTTCTTCCATTCCCCCCCCCCTCCCCAGGTTTTCCAAGGAGGGAATACTTTAGCTTGATCCGGATTCCTTCTGCTTGAAGTGCTTAAAGTATGGCTTGGCTCTTTACAGCTTCTGTTCTATGGGGATTATGATTTTAAAGTTTTGTACTCTGATGATTTTCTGAACAAGACTGATATTTATGTACTTGAGTTTTTAGTAAAGATGTAACCAAACTGATTTCTGTTTTCCGCTGTAATAAAGTTATAACATTGTTTATCTGTCTTGAAATTTTCTGTTCTGTCTACTAAAACGCTCCACCAAATTTAAGGCATTCCCTTTGTGAGTGAGCTTAATGGAGGTGGGGTGTTACAGGTCCCGTACCTTGTCATGTTGGACATCCATTCTCTAATAAGCACCCAACGGTTTTTTACTATATATTATGTATGTGTAGTGTGAGATGGAAGCGTTTTGCTAGATTGCTATTTATTAATTTAAACACTATTATAATATCACTAGATTTTGATACAACGAATATTTTGTGTTATCGTAAGGTAAAAAGCATTTTTGTTTAGGTCTTACAATTATCTTTTTTGTTGAAAAGGATTTTTTTAAAGTTAAATCAAATGGTTGGAGTTTACTCACACTAGTCTCATGAGTGACCCATAGTTTATTTTGTTTTGTTTTACACTAAACACTTGGGTGCCCCAATTTGTATGGGTAGTCAATTAGTCAGGATTTTACAGGTTCACTTGGATGAGCTTGAAGTAGGAGGCTTCATCAGTTAGTTGTAGACTTTCATATTTTCCGTCGTGAGTTATGTTGTATCTGGAAACAGGTGTTTATAACTGCTCCAGAAATAGCTGTTGTGCTCTGTTGATGGTATGTATATACAAAACAGATTTTTATTTCAAAAAATTATGTTATCTAATATATTTTTATTCTTATGATGTGAGAATTGTGTTCTTCGTTTCCTTCTATTCTAATTTTTCTTTCTATTTCTCACCCTCTAACTTCTTTCTATAAACGATCTGATAATTTCTGATGCTAGGTTAGTCGACATGGTGTTTTGTGTCGATGATCAGGGTCCAAAATTGGTTGGTTCGTTAAACTTCAAGTTCGATCCAAACAAGCAAAGAAATAATCAAAACTTCAATCAAACTTTTTAAAGAGGAAATCAGAACTCTTAAAGAGGTGGTCAAAACCCAAGAGATAGAGGTAACAAGTATGGAAACAACAACAACAGCAGACCCAAATGCCAAATTTTATGATAAACTAAGGAACACAGCCAATAAATACTACTTCAGGGTTGACAACAATGAAAACAATGGTCAAGGACAACAAACTGCAACTAACTCCAGTAATAATGCAAGAAACTACAGTGCAAATGTGGCAAGTGTGCAGAACAACACCAGAACTCAAGCCACTGCCAATAGCTCAACAAGTATTGATGATATAAGTGACGAAGCTTGGTACCTAGACAGTAGAGCAACCAATCGCGTAACAAACAATCTTTAAAGTCCTAATAATGGCAACAAGGAATTTAGAGGTAACAAAGTTATTTCTATGGGTGATGGCCAGTCTGTTTAAATCACACATACTAGTGTTGCTTGCTTAAAATGTGAAAAATAATTATTCTTAAATAATTTACTTATGGTACCTCAAATAAATAAAAATCTACTAAGTGTTTCTAAATTTGCAAGTAACAACAATGTGTATTTCATATTTTATCCTGAGTATTGTCTTGTAAAAGACATGCTAACTAATGAAATACTCTTGCAGGGTGAAGAGTGGAATGGACTCTATAGATTTAATTGTGTTAGATTCCAAGATACTAAAGGCAAAGGGTCAAATAATCTTCAAAGAGAAAGTAGGAATAGAGATATAAGTAGTAACTTTTCTAAATTACAATGTGATGAAAATAATACGAAAATTTTAGACATGTAACATTACAAATTGGGTCACCCCAATATCAAAATTGTAAAATAAGTTATGAACAATAATAACATAAAGGATAAAAATATTTATTTACCTTATGCCTGCACAATGGGAAAGAGTCACAAACTTGCCTTTGATGACTTAGCAACCAAATATCACAACCCACTTGAACTGGTTGCAACAGACTTATGGAGTCCAACACCAGTAAATTTTGATTTTGAATTTATATATTACATTTCTCTTATTGATGCATACTCCAGGTATACCTGGATATATTTCCTTAGAAATAAATCTGAAACATGTAAAGTAGTTGTGCAGTTTAGAAACCAAGCAGAAAACTTACTAGTCACAAACTGAAAATACTTCAGTCAGACTGAGGAATACAGTACAAATCACTGAATGAATATTTCCAGAAAAAAGGAATAATTCACAGAGTGACATTCCCCTACACATCAGAGAAAAATGGCTTAGCTAAAAGAAACATAAGCATATAGTAGAGAATAGGCTTACATTTTAGCCCAAGCTCATCTACCATTAAAATTCTGGCCTGAATCATTCAACACGGCAGTATATCTCATTAACAAACTACCAAGCAAAGTGTTGAATGGTTCAAGTCCCACAAAGAAGTTATTATGTTCAAAACCAGTTTCACAACAAGAAAAGCTGCATATATCGGCAAATTTTTAGCAGCGGAAATTTCCACCACAAATTAGCAACGGATTTTCCTGGATTTTGTAAAGGATAATATTTTAGATTTTTATGTCAACTTATTTTAAATTATTACCAATAATTCTAATTTCTATCGCTAAATCATTGGAAATTACCATCATAAAAAAATTAACGCTAAATTCCGTTACAGATAGAGGTTGTTTACCATCGTCCAAATTTTAACGCTATTTTTGTAGCAGTTTTCCAAGAAATTTGAAAAAGACTTTAATATTTATAAAAAATATTACATTTGTGTTTTTACTTAGTAATTATTGGGTAAATATAAATTTTAAATAATTAATGTTAATAATATTTTAATAATAAATAATTACTATTAAAAGTAAATAATATTCAATAGTTAGTATTGATTAATTATTAATTACTATAAAATATGAATAAGAGGTAATAATAATTAATAAAATATATTAATATATAATTAGTAATCACAAAAATAAATAATTACTATTAATAGTAAATAAATTTCAATAGCAAGTATTGATTAATTAATAATTACTAAATAATTAAGAGGTAATAATTATTAATTAATAATATAGAATAATTATTAATCTTTAATAATCAACGATTAATATATAATTTTTAATGATTAAGAAGTATGTGGTTATCCATAAAATTTGGTATGTTCTAAACTAAATTTAAAATTATCCATAATTAATTATTAGTAATCAACAAATTTTACTTAATACATATATATATATAAATTATAGGAATATTACAATAGTAGGTTGAGGAACCGCCAATGTTTCCCCAAAATTTCGTAACCCGCCTCTTTTTTTAATTCGAGAATATAAGCTACAAGTGAAACACCACTAGGGTTTTACTTTTCCTTTCTTCAGTCGCCACATACTTCATCTCCATCAATTTCATTTCTCACTTGTCTCTCCTCCGCATCCACCTCTATCCAACAAATCCTAGCGCGTTATCTTCTTCCTAATTCTTACACACCATTATCACCTCCACCACCCTCGCACTCGCCACCTCGTACCCGCTTGGTCACAGGCAGAACCTCGATCTCAGCATGTAGTTCCCATAGTAGTCCACGTTTTTGGGCAGATACTCATGCACCCGGATCAATAGGTCCTGACGGTAAAACGACCCAAACTCGCCCTTACGGGAAAGTCCGGATTGAGTCGAGAACATGACAAATCAGAAGACAAACAGAAGAACATTTCATTGCTATTATAACAACTCCATCATAGTACAAGAATATGACAGAGTATGAATAAATAATTTACATCAGAAAAATATCAGGGGTTTAAATTATATTTAAATACATAACAGCGGAAAAATAATACATAACACTGTAAGAAATACACGGATACAGAGCGTTCCAAATATAGCTCCAGTTGTAAACCAGCATCCTGTGAATATAATATCTGCAAAACCAAAACTACTAGCTGCCTGTGAGGAAAATAGGGGCACCTAGAGTTTAGGTTAAAATAATAAACTTCAGGTCAGTCATGTGACTAGTGTGAGAACTAAAACAGTTATTTAAAACCTTGCTTGAAAAAAAAGTAAATCAAGGGACCACGTCGTATACGGAACAGGTTTCCTCCCAAGAATACCAGTGCATAAACAGTTTATAAACAGGGCAATGCTTTTCGAAAAATGAAGCTATTATAAGACTCAGGTCCCATCACATAATGCAACACAAGCCGGAGGATAGGGTTTTCCCTTATAATAGCCAAACATGCTTGGTACGTATAAAACAAAAATCATTTAATACGATTATAAGTGCATAGTATATAAAACAACTTCAAATATAAATGTATCAATCATAGACGACAAGGGTACCATATATCATGTCGGCATACTAGGCTCTACAATCAAACCAAAATGTCACGTATTGGAAATTTGATTCCATCCATGAGTCGAGGCCAGGGATGGATCCTCACCACTTCGAGACACTCTAGCAAATGTCTCAGGACTTTACACTTTGGGCAAACCTTGGAAAGGTTGGGTCGGTCCTCTCTTACATTTGAGGATTGGCAATTCCTAAACGCACGTTTCCTGATCCGATTGGACCTATCCATCGGCTCCGTAGTAACTGATATATCCAAGGCGCCTCGCTATCCATCATCCACATATGTAAAAAAATATAAATGTCCAGACTCCATACCATGACACCACCTGTAATGTCCCATATTTTTATGGTATTATAATTAATTTATTTAATTATTTAAATAGTGATTAAGAGAATTAAATGGTCGTTGAATTAAATTATATGGAATATTTAATTAATATAAATAATAGAATAATATATTTAATTCTGAAATAGTCGGAAATAGTGAATTAACAATATAATGTGAACTAGACAATTTAAAATATTAAATTCAGCTTGGAATTTGAATTAGAATAATGAATATATTATTTGAACGATAGTTGAATGTATAATTTATATTATAATTATAATCGAGCTTGAAATGGCGCAACAGTTCGCTATTTGGCGATTCGAACTTCAATTGAATATATGAATCTGTTTTAAATCAGATTTCTGTGAAATAAGAAACGTTTGGAGCTGGGGAAGTATATTTTTCTATTGGAAGAAAAAAATCGAGATTTCACTATGTAGATTTTGATTTATGTCCAAATCAAATTTTAGAAAAGTCACTATGGAATTCCTTTATAATTTAGAACGATTTAATTATATTTTAAAAGGGATTTAAATATAAATCAAATATCGATATAACAGAGAACTTTGGAATATCGAGTTATGAATCCCGATATGGAGTTGTATGATTTTCTAATGTGAATATATACAATAATATTTATGTATAAATATTAAATTTAATTGTTTTTTAATATATTTATATATTTAAAAGGGTTTATTTAGAGCTTTAAAAAAATAGCTAGTTTTGCAAACGACCTCTGTTTTCGACGAAACTAATTTTGTTGGATCCGCAATATTAAATTATCGTTAGATTTCAAGTTCCGTGATTTTTGGGGTCAGTGTGTGGCCGTACGGATTTTTAATGTGAAAAAGAGTTAGTATTTTAGTGGTTAAAAATACGTTGTGTGAGCAAACGGAGTCGGAATTCGACGAAACCAATCTCGTTGGGTCCGTAATGTCGAATTGTAGCTTGCATGTCCACTTTCGTGATTTTTGGATATCGTGTGTGATTATACGAATTTTTAGCAACAAATATATATATATATTGCTTAAAACAAATAAAATAATCAAATAAAAAATTATATAAATTATCCATAAATAATCCTTAACTACCTCTAAACCTAAACGATTGTTTCCTCAGTCAAATATATTTTCCGCCATAACTTCTTCTTCCAGGAAAAATACTTTTGATCTTCTAAAATCAAGAAGAAACACAAATCAAATCCTATAAATCATTATATACTTATATTTGGTTTCACGATCATGTTCTCGTCAATCCGATATCTGTTTGAACAAGTTCGACGCCATTGTTTTGGCCATTTGTTCATCAGCGAGGCCTAGAGTTTCCATCGCTCGAGATGTTTGAGCATCGAATGGATAATTGGAGGTAGCTGTTGTTTTCATGTGCTGATCTAGCACCTTGGTTATCATTTGGGGGGGGGATTCGATGTTCAAAATAGTCGTGCGTTTCTTCAATAACGCATCGAAGGGTGAGCGACGCAATTCCAGTGAGGTGTTCGAGTTTTTTCCATTTGGGTATGGGTTGATGCAGATTTGTATGAGGAGTGGAACGGTGCTGGTCTCATGTGATTTCATGAAGAAATGGAGTTGTGAGGATGAAAGGAGGATTCGAAATCGCCATTTACTGGAGCTGTGTAATTCGGTTTGGTGAAGAAGTTTAGAAGAGCGGGTGGGCTTTTCAGAGAGTGGATGGGCCGAGTTTTTGAAGGGGTGAGGCCCGAATTTAATTAAAATAGTTTTGTTTTAAAATTTAATAATGTATGCAACTTGAAAATTAAATAACTTGTTCATACGTTAACGGAATTCAGAAAAAACAAGGTCCGTTGGGATCGTATAGACGGTGGCTTTACAATGGGACAGACTGGGAGTGAATTGAAGTTCGTTACAATTTATAGCAAAATAAATTGTCCGTCTGAATCAAGCGATGGTTATCGTTATTAACGATGATCGTCCAATATGAGTAAAACTCACCAACTCTATCAGTTATATTTTTAGAACATATTTTTAGAACTGATAAATGATGATTGATTGCTGTGTGTTGACTGTTCGGTTGAATTGCTGATTGATTGGTTGAAATTCTAGATAACAATATATATATATATATATTTATAAAAATCGTTAATCAAATATTGATTCTATTTATCAGAATATTTCATATCGAAATGAAATCGATGTTATTATATTGTTTAACATCTATGGATGCAGGGAAACGGGTTGGAGGGATCCAACTGGATTCCTCAATATTTATAATACTGTTCTTTTCATATATTGTAATATATGATGTGATATATAATCTGTTGTTGATTATGTGTGTTTGAATGATATCGATCATTGTTATTTGGTATTGTAAATACCATATATAAAATACTGGAATTAAAAAGGGAATTTTTAATGTGTATATTGAAAAAAAAATATTATAAAGGAATTTCAAAGTGGATATTGAATAAAAAGAATAATTATAAAAGGAAATATTTATAAAACAAGTAGAATTATAAAAGGAATATTGACTTAGAAATTAAATAGAATTATAAAAGGGAAATATTTGGAAATTGAATAGAGTTTTATAAAAAGAGAATTTTACATTAGGAAGGTTTATACCCGTGCTTCGCACACGAGTGTAACATGATATTGATTTAAAGTAATATTTTGCAAATAAAATATTATAAAGGAATTTGGGGTTTGAATTAGGAATTTAAATGGAATTACTGAAATTAGAAACTGATTGGAAATTAGTAGAGTTGAATGATTTTCTTGGTATCGATCTGATGTTGGTTTCGGCCTTCGGGTTTATACTTGGGAAGCTGTTCTCTTACTAGTTTACAGTTAGAGACTGATAGAGGTAGGAAGATATTGATGCATGAATCAGAAATGGAAATGTTTTCCAAAGTTAATAACGTATATTTTCTAATTTTAGAAAATAAGGAATTTATGAATATATGGAAATGATAAATGGGAAATTGGGAAATGAAATGATGATTGATCGGTAAGATTTCCATTTGGGAATACGACCGTTGTTTGTACACATGTTTTCCTTTGATAGTGAAATAACCGACTATCAAAGTTTTGACCATTTTCGTTGTCAACACGGAGAGACCGGGATCAGATATTTTATCTGAAAACCACTCCATATGGCATCAGCGTTGCAAATCAAATATGATGAAGATAATTGAAGATGGAGTTATGCAAGGGTTGTTCATTAAATCCTTGGTAGAAATTTCCTAAGATGGATTTACAGAATAGTGTCTTCGATTTGTCTAGTCCCAGGACAACTTGAATGGACGAATGTCTAACAGTGTATGTCTGCCAGATCGCGTAAGTTGATCGTTTCAAACGTATTTACGTTGGTGGCGGAGGAATTCGTTTCTCTTAGCTTATACCCATGGTATTCTTGGGGAATCAGTTTGTGATTTGACGGGTATGATGATGTGGCATTCAAAGTAAATGAAGGAATGATATGTTAAAAGATATGTTATGACCTCAAGCCTCATCAACTAGGAAATGAAAGAAATCGAGTAGGCAGCATGGCTAAGTAGGTCGCACCCAAGTAGTATATATTGTCACCATCTAGAGAATATTCATATTTGTTACTTCTTTCAATTCTGTATCTCCCGGTAACAGCTATGTTGGTATACCAACCATAAGGTGATAATATATTCGGAACATTCAAGCGAAATGAATGGCCGGTCATGTGTGGCCGAGTTACAAGATGTTCTTGTTGAACTCCAGTGTATCGCTTCTAGAGTACACTGATCGGAAGGTGGATCCATACCTCGTCATATTTGGAATCCATTCCCCAATAAGAGCCCGCAGTTTTGATTGTATCTTATATATGTAGAACGTGAGTTGAAAGCGTTTCTGCTAGATTTCTATTTACATGATCTAGATATTATTATAATATCAGATAAGCATCGTTTTAGAAAAATATTTGGGTTACCGTAAGGTAAAAACCATCCATCTTTATGTGTGGATCGGTCTTACGATTATCTTTTGGTTCAAAAGGGTTTTTGAAAGTTAAATCAAATGATTTAAGTTTACTCACACTAGTCACATTACTGACCTAGAGTTTATTTTGTTTTCCCTAAACTCTTGGGTGCCCAATTTTGTACGGGGAGTCAAGTAGTCAGGATTTTACAGATACTAGAAGAGCTAGATCAGGAGTCTTCACGATCATATAGCTATTGTTATTTCCGCTGTGTTGTAAGTGTTATATTCTAATAATGGTATTGTATACAGATATTGTTTTAATTCAAAGATATGTTATCTATTATATGTTGTTCTTTCCGCTGTGAGATTCGTGTTACTCTGAAGTTGTATGTTCTTCTCCGTCTTCTGTTCTAAGTTCTATCTTATCTATTCTCACCCTCTGTTTTCTTTCATTAACTATCCGGTATTTCCGATGCTTGGATAGTCGACATTGAGTTTATGTCGATAACCAGGATCTCGAAAACTCGGGTCGTTATAGTTGGTATCAGAGCTGAGGGTTAAGTGATTACCTTGGCTCTGTGGCGTGACTCAGTAGAGATGGGGTTAGTAATACCCTAGATTGAGTTTGAGTGTACATATATGAGCACGTATTTGTTATTTGATATAAAAATGGTTTTTTATTATGGAGATTTATTGATTGAGTTATTTATGAGTTCTGGTTGATCAGTTTGATCCACTGTATCGGTAGGGGTTTATAAACACTTGAATACGATGAACCGACATAGTATGTTTTGAAAAGAGGGTAAACGAAATAATTTTACCTAAATATATTTTCATATAAAGAATATATATTGGAAATATAGTATATTGAATGTGTTGGTTGATTATAATTGAAACGGTTATATAAATAACCAATTAGAATTCGTATTATATAAAAGCAAATGAATTAAATCTGAATTTAAATCAGAATTGAAATTAAAACCCTGGAAATTTGGAAAAGTGTTTGTAAATGGATTTGGATTAAGTATATGAGAATTTTAATATCCTGGGAGATTTTAAATTGTTTATAAGCATTGTGAAGGATATTTTGAAATGAAATTCAAAATGGAAGTGTTTAGATATGGTTTTGAAAGTGATATAGTATTGTACTCACTTCGATGGCTGGAAATAGATTCCGCTGATGATCATGACATCACCGGTGTTCATTTTCGAGTTGTAAGGGACGGATTACTACCAAAGAGATTGTTTTCGAATTATTTTGGGAAAAAGAGTTGTTTTGATATTCCGAAATGAAATTTGATTTTTGAAAAGCAAAGTTATTTAAAACTCCCAGGAAAAAGACTGTGTGAATTAAAAGCGAATTGAATAAAAATTTGTGGAGACAAACTGGAATTGAAACCAGTTAAGCGGAAATTGAATTGTAATAGGAAATATCAAATAAAATTGGATTGGGTGATATCTGGACTTATGTTGAATTGATAAGTTAAATGTTGGATTTGAGAATGGAATTTGGCTTGGTTATAAGTGAGTGATGTGGTTTTGAGGATAAATTGATTGGAGTTCGATTGGGTTGACATTGGTATATGCAGAATTGGTAACAAATGGAAAGGTTATATTGATATGCTTGACAAAAAGGTACCGGTTTATATTACATATGGGTTGGAGATTTTGATGAGCCGAACTGCTTGGCTGTTTGATTTTCTTTTGGACTGGAGAAGGCCCAGAGAGGCCAGTTGTAGTAATACCGATTGAGCCGTACAAAGGAGGTGCTGGCGAAATTTTTTGAAACTTTCGGGTGTTAGAAAATTTTCAGAATTTTTGAAATTTTTGATAATAGAAATGAATTAATATTTTAATTGAATTTTATTTGTTCAGTTGAACCTGAAGTTGAAAATTAAACAAATAATTTAACCCAATCAATAGAGTTGTTTTCTGCCTTAGCAATTTCGAGGACGAAATTATTTTAAGGGGGGAAGAATGTAATGTCCCGTATTTTTACGGTATTATAATTAATTAATTTAATTATTTAAATAGTGATTAAGAGAATTAAATGGTCATTGAATTAAATTATATGGAATATTTAATTAATATAAATAATAGAATAATATATTTAATTCTGAAATAGTCGGAAATAGTGAATTGACAATATAATGTGAACTAAACAATTTAAAATATTTAATTCAGCTTAGAATCTGAACTAGAATAACAAATATATTATTTGAACTACAATTGAACGTACAATTTATATTATAATTATAATCGAGCTCAAAATGGCGTGGCAGTTCGCTATTTGGCGATTCAAACTTCAATTGAATATACAGAGTCCATTTTAAATCGGATTTCCGTGAAACAAAAAACATTCGGAGCTGGGGAAGTATATTTTTCTAATGGAAGAGAAAAATCGGGATTTCATTGTGCAGATTTTGATTTATGTCCAAATCAAATTTTAGAAAAGTCGCTATGGAATTCCTTTATAATTTAGAATGATTTATTTATATTTTAAAAAAGGATTTAAATATAAATCGAATATCGATATAACTGAGAACTTTGGAATATCGAGTTATGAATCCCGATATGGAGTTGTATGATTTTCTAGTGTGAATATATACGATAATATTTATTTATAAATATTAAATTTGATTGTTTTTGAATATATTTATATATTTGAAAGGGTTTATTTAGAGCTTTAAAAAAATAGCCAGTTTTGCAAATGACCTCTGTTTTCAATGAAAATAATTTTGTTGAATCCGTAATATTAAATTATTGTTAGATTTCAAGTCCCATGATTTTTGGGGTCATTGTGTGGTCGTACGAATTTTTAATGTGAAAAACAGTCAGTATTTTGGTGGTTAAAAATACGCTGTGTGAGCAAACGGAGTCGGAATTCGATGAAACCAGTTTCGTTAGGTCCGTAATGTCGAACTGTAGCTGCATGTCCACTTTTGTGATTTTTGGATATCGTATGTGATTATAGAAATTTTTAACAACAAATATATTTTCCGCCGTAACTTTTTCTTCCAGGAAAAATACTTTTGATCTTCTAAAATCAAGAAGAAATACAAATCAAATCCTATAAATCATTATATACTTATATTTGGTTTCACGATCGTGTTCTCTTCAATCCAATATCTATTTGAACAAGTTTGACACCACTGTTTTGGCCGTCTGTTCCTCAGCGAGACCTAGAGTTTCCATCACTCGAGAAGTTCAAGCATCGAATGGATAAATGGAGGTTATAGCGGTTTTCATGTGGTGATTTAGCACCTTGGTTATCATTTTGGGGGATTCGATGTTCAAAATAGTCGTGTGTTTCTTCAGTAACGCATCGAAGGGTGAGCGACGCAATTCCAGTGAGGTGTTCGAGTTTTGCCATTCAGGTATGGGTTGATGCGGATTTGTATAAGGAGTGGAACGGTGCTGGTCTCATGTGATTTCATGAAGAAAAGGAGTTGGGAGGATGAAAGGAGGATTCGAAATTGCCATTTACTGGAGCTGTGTAATTCGGTTTGCTGAAGAAGATTAGAAGAGCGGGTGGGCTTTTCAGAGAGTGGATGGACCGGGTTTTTGAAGGGGTGAGTCCCGAATTTAGTTAAAATAGTTTTGTTTTAAAATTTAATAATGTATGCAACTTGAAAATTCAATAACTTGTTCATACGTTAACGGAATTAATAAAAAAACAAGATCCGTTGGGATCGTATGGACGGTGGCTCCACAATGGGACTGACTGGGAGTGAATTGAAGCTCGTTACAATTTATAGCAAAATAAATTGTCCGTCTGAATCAAATGATGGTTATCGTTATTAACGATGATCGTCCAATGTGAGTAAAGCTCACCAACTCTATCAATTACATTTTTATAACGTATTTTTAGAACTGATAAATGATGATTTATTGCTGTGTGTTGACTGTTTGGTTGAATTGCTAATTGATTGGTTGAAATTATAGATAACAATATATATATAAATCGTTAATCAAATATTGATTCTGTTTATCAGAATATTTCATATCGAAATGAAATCAATGTTATTATATTGTTTAACATCTGTGGATGCAGGGAAGCAGGTTGGAGGGATCCAACTGGATTCCTCAATATTTATGATACTGTTCTTTTCATATATTATAATATATGATGTGATATATAATCTATTGTTGATTATGTGTGTTTGAATGATATCGATCATTGTTATTTGATATTGTAAATACCATATATAAAATACTGGAATTAAAAAGGGGATTTTCAATGTGTATATTGAAAATAAAATATTATTAAGGAATTTCAAAGTGATATTGAATAAAAAGAATAATTATAAAAGGAAATATTTATAAAACAAATAGAATTCTAAAAGGAATATTGATTTAGAAATTAAATAGAGTTATAAAAGGGAAATATTTGGAAATTGAATAGAGTTTTATAAAAAGATAATTTCACATTAGGAAGGTTAAGACCCGTGCTTCGCACACGGGTGTAACATGATATTGATTTAAAGTAATATTTTGCAAATAAAATATTATGAAGTAATTTGGGGTTTGAATTAGGAACTTAACTGGAATTACTGAAATTAGAAACTGACTGGAAATTAGTTGAATTGAATGGCTTTCTAGGTATCGATCTGATGTTGGTTTCGGCCTTCGGGGTTTATACTAGGGAAGTTGTTCTCTTACTAGTATACAGTTAGAGACTGATAGAGGTAGGAAGATACTGATGCATGAATCAGGAATGGAAACGTTTTCCAAAGTTAATAACGTATATTTTCTAATTTTAGAAAATAAGGAATTTATGAATATATGGGAATGATAAATGGGAAATTGGGAAATGAAATGATGATTGATCGGTAAGATTTCCATTTGGGAATACGACCTTTGTTTGTACACATGTTTTCCTTTGATAGTTAAATAACCAATTATCAAAGTTTTGACTATTTTCGTTATCAATACGGAGAGGCCAGGATGAGATATATTATCTGAAAACCACTCCGTATGGCATCAGCATTGCAAATCAAATATGATGAATATAATTAAAGATGGAGTTATGCAAGGGTTATTCAGTAAATCCTAAGTATAAATTGCCAAAGATGGATTTATAGAATAGTGCCTTCACGTTGTCCAGTCCCAGGACAACTTGAATGGACGAATGTCGGACAGAGTATGTCTGGCAGATCGCGTAAGTTGATCGTTTCAAACGTATTTACGATGGTGGCGGAGGAATTCGTTTCTCTTAGCTTATACCCGTGATATTTTTGGGGAAATTAATTTGTGATTTGATGGGAATGACGATGTGGCATTCAAAGTAAATGAAGGAATGATCTGTTAAAAGATATGTTATGACCTCAAGCCTCATCAACTGGGAAATGACAGAAATCGGGCAGGCAGCATGGCTAAGTGGGTCGCACCCAAGTAGGGTATATTGTCACCATCTAGAGAATATTCATATTTGTTATTTCTTTCAATTCTGTATCTCCCAGGAACGGTTATGTTGGTATACCAACCATAAGGTGATAATATATTCGGAACATTCAAGCGAAATGAATGGCCGATCATGTGTGGCTGAGTTACAAGATGTTCTTGTTGAACTCCAGTGTATCGCTTCTAGAGTACCTTGATCAGAAGGTGGATCCATACCTTGTCATAGTTGGAATCCATTCCCCAATAAGATCCCGCGGTTTTGATTGTATCTTATATATGTAGAACGTGAGATGAAAGCGTTTCTACTAGATTTCTATTTACTTGATCTAGACATTATTATAATATCAGACAAGTATCGTTTTAGAAAAATATTTGGGTTATCATAAGGTAAAAACGATCCGTGTTTATGTGTGGACATGTCTTACGATTATCTTCTGGTTCAAAAGGATTTTTTAAAGTTAAATCAAATGATTTTAGTTTACTCACACCAGTCACATGACTGACCCAGAGTTTATTTTGTTTTGTTTTCCCTAAACTCTTGGGTGCCCAATTTTGTACGTGCAGTCAAGTAGTCGGGATTTTATAGATACTTGAAGAGCTGGAGCAGGAGTCTTCAGGATTATATAGATATTGTTATTTCCGCTGTGTTGTAAGTGTTATACTCTAATAATGGTATTGTATACAGATACTGTTTTATTTCAAAGATACGTTATCTATTATGTGTTGTTCGTTCCGCTGTGAGATTCGTGTTACTCTGATGTTGTATGTTCTTCTCCTTCTTCTATTCTAAGTTATATCTTATCTATTCTCACCCTCTGTTTTCTTTCATTAACTATCCGGTATTTCCGACGCTTGGATAGTCGACATTGAGTTTATGTCGATAACCAGGATCTCGAAAACTCGGGTCGTTACACCACCCGTAGCAAGAAAGAAACGTCATGTTCTCCCAATGGTCCAATCCCGTTTTTGACTCATACTGAGTTGTGAGGTTGGCGAATTTACGCTACACACAAAGCTATGCCCTTTAAGGCTGTGCTTTGATCACCAACCACGAGACTCTGGTTTACAACAGAAGCCTTAATCATTTTCTTCTCAGCATACCACTCTGACAATTCACGCCATGCAACTGATGTTTATCGATATATAACCTCCAAACTCGTACGTCTCAGAGAAGGGTGTTAAGCAAGAGAATAAATTCTCCGCCACCAAACAGATATATATTTAATAGAGATCAATCAACACGGTGTAACACCCCGCAAATTCTATAACTGTGAAATTAACAAATAAAAGTATAATTAATTTGAAATCAAAGAACAAAGGGAAACGGGATAAGCCATTGTGTTCGTCTCGGAAAAATACGCGAAATAGAGTCCGAGTTTTCGAAAAACGGATATCGTATGAAGAAGATATGGACGAACGAAGTTGGGCGAAAAAACGGAAAACGAGCCAGAATGCACTGGCGCACTTGGGAAGTGCGCCAGAACAAAAATGCACTGGCGCACTTGGGAAGTGCGCCAGTACATTTTTGACCTGGCGCACCTGCCAAGTGCGCCCAGGTCAAAAATGACCTGCTGGCCAGGTCTGGTCTAGCCCTGGCTGGCCAGGTCTGTGTTTGGCCGATTTTCAGAAGCTTGCTTTGTCATTAGGGCTAGGTGGCAGGCTCTAATTGGTCTCTCTTGCGAATGAATGGCTACGATCAATCCAAGCAACATCAATGGTCCTAATCAGTTTATAACCTCTATATAAACAACCCTAGACTAACCCTAATCTATTCATTCAAAAATAAGAACAAAGCCGCCATGTTGCTGAGGAACGACTAAGAGTAGCCGCCAATTGGAGAGAGAGGATTAGGAGGCAAATTCTAAGGCATAAAGTAACTCAATCAAATCAAACCGCATCTTCAAATCCCTAAATTAGAGAATTCGCCACACCATTGTAAGCAGAGTATTACTTTGGTATGAACAAATAATTGTGTTGGTTTGTATGCTTGAATTGTGGCAATAAAGTAATTCATATTTGTGCGTTCTTATCAATTTGAAATATTATATACGTTTGGATATTCTTGAATTATGTTATTCAATTATAAAGAACTACATGCGGTAGTTCTATGCAAGTATACGTTTGGAATATTCCGCAAATTATGTAATCCATGTTGAAGCTACATGTATGTAGTTGATTTAAAATTCATGCAAGTTTGGGGCTTTGCTATTATGCCATCATAATGTGTATTTTTACAAACGTCATTTTATGAAGTAATTGGAATAGGTTTGGGTTATCATAATCCATATGAAATTATGTTGAAAATTGGGCATCATGTATTAAGCCATGCTTTTGTACTAGAAAACCTATTTGCAAACTTATGAATATGGCTAGGCTATGAATGATATTTGGCATAATTAAAAGTCTATATTGTTTACAAGAATCATATGATGACATATGTGGTCCATAGCTAGGTTAGATTCAAAATCCCTTTTTGCAAGTTTACATGACTAAAGTAAGAACCATGATTTCATGTTAGAAATATTTATGCCATAGTTATGTGAACAAATTTAACTATACTTAGGCCATGCTTATGTTTGACATTATGCCATGCTTATGTTTGACATTATGCCATGCTTATGTTAGAAATATTTATGCCATGCTTATGTTTGACATTATGACTAAATAAAAGTATAGGTTCATGTTGTAGTTATGACTATGTGTCAATAATGATACCCAATTTAGATTCTTATCTCAACTACAAGTTCACATGCTTTGATTCATGTCACCTATGCTTTATGGCCAAAGTATATGTCACTACTATGCAAGTACACCCGTTTCTATTTTGTATTTCCAACGACATATTGCAAGTTCATGCGCTCACCTTCCCCTCTTTGTGTATGTAATCACGCTTTAAGCCTCCCCTTTCGCATGGCTAAGTTGGGCTTTAAAAGGCTAAGCCCAACATATATATATAATAAACGGACGTGTAAAACGGGGGAAAATAACGTTGGGTTAAAATTACTAATGAATGGAAATATAAAATAGAAGGGCCCAAATTCAAGTATGGGTTGGGCCCATGATTGGTGTAACCTTTACACCATTAACTTAATTGGCCGCAAATATTTACATATAAATAAAGAAGAAAGACAAAATATGTAAATGTAGAACATACGATGTGTTTAACCCGAGGTTGGATTGAGTTGTGATGTAAACCTGCCCGGAACCGCCCGGCTGTCCAGTAGTCACAACAATACCTATCCAATGTGGGAGGTTAAACATGGAGCCCAATAAGGACCCGAGGTTAGACTGAGTTGTGGCGTAAGACTGCCCGGAACCAACCGGCAACAGGCAGCCACAACAATACCTGTCTAATGTGAGAGGTCAGGGCCTTAATAAGACAATTAAGGCTGAGTCAGGATTGTTAGGATTAAGTGAACTAAAGACTTAATCAAAATGAAACATGCTAAACTAAACGGACTGGTGGGGTTAGGTTAGAAAACACTTAACCAACTTAGCATGTTGGCTAGAGATAGAAAACCTAGTAACGGGGGACCCTTTTCAGCAGTAACCCTAGAAGGTGTATCAGGAAACCCTGAAACTAGGCAGGGTGGGGCACGATTACTGGGCTGATTGTAAGAGGTCAAATCGACGGCGGTGGTGTAGCAGTGTAGGTTCTAACGGGGTGCGGGCGTGCACACACTCCGGCGCAGAAAAATAAGGCACTAGACACCAGTAGCATACCTGTGCATTCTAAGGTTGTGTCGGGCCGCCACCATGGGACTTGATACACCCCATGGTGGGACCAACATAGGTAACTACAACATCGGGGGCCGTAAGACACATGTAACTATGCGAGTAGGAGCCGATCATCATTGAATGGGTCACATCACCCTGATTATGGGGTGCCAGTTGGGAAACTAGTTTATATGGGTTCAGAGATTAACATGGGGTACGATAGTATGTTCGACCATAGACAACTTAACCAAGTTTATAGTGCTTGCCCACTTCTTGTTTATACTTATCACACCCAGTTCTTTATTCATAGACAAAATAGTACTAGACTTACTCAGGCTTTACGTCTGACTCTACTTTTCTTTCGTCTTCTTTTCTTCCGTTCCCCCCCCCCCCCCAGGTCCATAGGGAGGGAACACAGCAGCTTGACCAGCCTTAACATCCAGCTTGAAGAAGAGAAATGTATTGCTTGGACTTTCCTGTTTTGAACTATGGCTTTGGACAATCCACTATGGGGACTTTTGCAGTTTATCTATGTTTTATCTATGCTTCTTTAAATAATGTACTCAAGGCAGATTATGAAAGTGTTATGTTATGTTTTTGGAAAAAAGATGTAAGACAATCATGGTGATGTTGTTGTAACACGTATTTGACTTTATGAAATAAAGTTTGTTGTTTTTCCGCTGTTTACAAATATGTGTTCTTATATCTGTCTTGTATATCTGTGACTTATACTTATAAACCTCCACCAAAATTAGGGCATTCCCTTTGAGAGTGACCCTAACGGAGGTGGGGTGTTTCACTTGGTATCAGAGCATAGGTTTACCAGATAAGATAAAAAGTTTTGAAAAATTATTTTCAAAAAGGAAATTTAAAGAAGCATTTTTAAAAGAAATATTATTTTATTTTAAAAAGGCAAAGTCCACTCCCCAAAGCCATAGGTACTATCTCTTATCCTTCGTTTTGAATCTATCCTTTCGGTTTCAGCATGTCTGGAGACCTTACTCCCCAGCTGCTAACGCTTTCACTCCTCCTCCTCCACGTGAACCAGCAAGCGGAAGAGTCCCAGAGTAGGAAGACGAATAATAGTCAAACAAGAAAGGATCGTAACAGTAATAATAGGAAACGAGAAAAAAGGAAATGCATTTTTTGTTGTACGGAGGGGCACATAGCCAAGGATTGTAGAAAGAGGAGAAGAAAGCAAGGTGAATGTTTTCATTGTGGGGAGACTGGACACATCAGCAAAGACTGCCCTGAGAAGACAGACTTTGAGAAGGGCGGGAAAGACAACAAGTCCCGAGAGAAGAAGAAGTGTAAATTCTGTGGCAAAGTGGGGCACTTAGTAAAGGACTGCCGGAAAAAGAAGGCCAAGGAGAATGGTGGGTGCTTTTCTTGCGGTGAGACGGGCCACAGGGCTAAGGACTGCCCAAAGAAACGAGGACAGGGGCAGAGGGCTGGATCCACCCTAGGGGCACAGGTCCATGTGCTGGAAGCGCCACCTCTGCAACAGCGAGGTATAAATACTTCTGTAGAAAGTGTAGTGTGTCTTTATGATCACCCCGTTCACACTTTATTTGATTCTGGCGCATCACACTCCTTTATCTCGTCTGCTTTAGTAGAATCTCTGCACCTAAAAACTAGTATGGTAGAGGACCCCTTAATTGTTTCAAACCCAATTGGGGGCCCAGCTCATTTGTCTATGATCTGTGTGGGATTGAAAATTTCTATTCTAAGCGTAGAATTTCAATGTAGTGCCTTTGTTTTGGGCTTTTCGGGGTATGGTTTGATTTTGGGTATGGATTGGCTATCCAGTAATGGGGCCATCCTTGATTGTGAGAAAAGGGTTGTTAGGCTCCTAACCCAGCTCGGTAATACTTTGGAAATTTCTTGTAATCCCTCGTATGCGGTTATGCTTAGTTATCTTGAATCGCTAGATGCCTCTGTTGAAAATTTGTAATCAGTTAGAGTGGTCCGGGAATATCCGGATGTCTTCGAAGAGGTGAAGGGCTTGCCTCCGAAGCGGGAAATAGACTTCCGCATATATCTTGTAGATAATGCAAAGCCCGTTGCGTTGCCCGTTAGACATATGGCTCCACGAGAAAGGAAAGAGCTCAGTAAACAGATTAAAGAGCTTCTAGAAAAGGGGTTCATTAGGAGGAGCATTTCAGAATGGGGCGCTCCAGTGGTGTTCGCTACAAAGGCGGATGGTTCACTCTGTCTATGTGTTGACTATAGGGAGCTCAATAAGCTAACGAAAAAGAATAGGCACCCTCTCCCTAGAATTGACGATTTATTTGACCAGCTTGTAGGAGCGTCTGTTTTCTCCCAACTCGATTTAGCAACCGGTTTTCATCAGCTAAGGGTGGCTGAAGATAGCATCGATAAAACGGCGTTCAGAACCCCAGACGGTTTCTTTGAATGGCTTGTCATGCCTTTCGGCTTGACAAATGCACCTGCTTACTTCGTGGACCTGACGAGTAGGGTATTTAGAGATTTCCTCAACAAATTCGTAGTAGTCTTCGTAGATGATATCCTTATCTTCTCAAAGAGTGAAGAGGAACATGCTCAACACTTAAGGGCAATCATGGAAACTTTGCGAGTCCATCAACTAAAAGCCAAATTCTCCAAATGCCACTTTTGGAGAGAAGAGGTGAGGTTCCTTGGGCACATAGTATCCAAACAAGGGTTAGCAGTGGACCCTGCTAAGGTAGTGGCGGTACAGGATTGGAAGACACCAAGGAATGCAACTGAGGTCCGAAGCTTTCTAGGACTAGCAGGTTTCTATCGAAAATTCATAAGGGATTTTGCGAAAATCTCAGCTCCGCTCACGAAGTTGACAATTGTTTATTTTCAAGAGATAATTCATCTATGTGGGATACCTTCTAGTAAGTGAATAAGATTCACTAGTGAATTTTGGAGAGCTTGCATGGAACCATGAGTACGCAGTTAGGCTTGAGCCAAGTATACTAGAAGGAGAATAAGTGAAAGAGGAATGAGAAATAGGTTCCAACTCATATTTTGGAAACAAGAATTAAGAAGCTACGAAATTGTGAAGTTAACGACGGACAAAGCATAATGGAGTCAAGCTCAAGAAATGCGACTTAGAAGATTGAAGACTAGATTCGTGCATAATATCTCTTCTTAAGAGTATATCCTTGATCCCTCTCTTTCTGTAGAGCTTACTTGCATGGTATCTCTTCTGTATATCCTCTCGGTCCCATTCTCAATCCAATTTCTGTTGCAAACCCCATAGGGAGTATGACTCATCTGTTAGTAACACATGTTGGGGCTCGAGGGTGTTCATTGGTTTGACTAAAGTTTTTGGATGCAGATTGGTCTTAGGAAGGGACTCCCTTGTGACCTAGAAGGAGTCCATCATGCTTAGTTTCCTAGAATCATATATGGTGGTTGGGTTGAGTAACTCTTTGGGTGTCAGTCTGATGTTGATTTCGGTCTTCGGGTTTGATGCTTAGAGAGTTCTTCTCCTAATCAATACATATGTGGCATAGGTTTTCAGTTTTGACATTGCCTAATAGGCACAAAGTTTTTACTTGCTTCATTCGACTATACCTTTAGATAGGAACAATTGGGAAAATGTCCTATAGATTAGAGCTACCCGAAAAATTGGCCGGAGTTCACAACATCTTTCACGTTTCACATCTCCGAAAATGTCTACATGAGTCTGCTGAAGTGGTAGAGCCAAATATCCTCGAAGAGGCCGAAGTGGAACGCGAAGCAACCATAAGGAAAGTTCCTACCCGCATAGTAGGAACGGAGGTGAAGAAGCTACGCAACCGCGAAGTCAAGCTCGTCAAAGTTCATTGGAGCGACGCCGAGGGAGACGCGACTTGGGAAACTGAAGCTAGAATCCGTACAGCCTACCCTTTTCTGTTCGAGGGTACATCCTTGATCTTTCATTTTCCTTAAGTTGCGCTTTTATCTATCTTTTTAGGTATATTTCCTCGACCTCATCTTTTAGGTAGAAACCCTTTGGATGGAAACATGTAATTGAAACATGTTATGGATGATGGTTGCAAGTGGTTGCAAGTGATTGCTAGTGGTTGCTCGTGGTTGCATATACACACACAATCTAGGTTTTAGATCGGCTCAGTCACTTCATATTGCATATGCATATATGTTTGCATTCGTATATGGTTGAACTTTAATGTGTTGTCATGTGGATGTTGCATTTGTATTGAATGATTGTGCACTCATGTAGAATCAAGAATAGGAAAATTTGCATACATAATGGATTCATGGCACTTACATAATTCGCATTAAGGAGGTCAACTGAATCAATAGACCGCCTGATTTTGCATTAGATAAGTTCATGTACACACACACTTCGCATATGATCATGAAGCATTAGAAGTCTTTTAAGGACAATGGATGCTCGTGTTTGATGGTTGAGTAGATGGATGATTGGATGGTAGGACGCATTCTTCTTAACTTGAAGATTTCGGGGACGAAATCCTTTTAAGTGGGGGAGAATGTAACACCCCGCAAATTCTATAACTGTGAAATTAACAAATAAAAGTATAATTAATTTGAAATCAAAGAACTAAGGGAAACGGGATATGCCATTGCGTTCGTCTCGGAAAAATACGCGAAATAGAGTCCGATTTTTCGAAAAACGGATATCGTATGAAGAAGATATGGACGAACGAAGTTGGGCGAAAAACCGGAAAACGGGCCAGAATGCACTGGCGCACTTGGGAAGTGCGCCAGAACAAAAATGCACTGGCGCACTTGGGAAGTGCGCCAGTACATTTTTGACCTGGCGCACCTGCCAAGTGCGCCCAGGTCAAAAATGACCTGCTGGCCAGGTCTGGTCTAGCCCTGGCTGGCCAGGTCTGTGTTTGGCCGATTTTCAGAAGCTTGCTTTGTCATTAGGGCTAGGTGGCAGGCTCTAATTGGTCTCTCTTGCGAATGAATGGCTACGATCAATCCAAGCAACATCAATGGTCCTAATCAGTTTATAACCTCTATATAAACAACCCTAGAATAACCCTAATCTATTCATTCAAAAATAAGAACAAAGCCGCCATGTTGCTGAGGAACGACTAAGAGTAGCCGCCAATTGGAGAGAGAGGATTAGGAGGCAAATTCTAAGGCATAAAGTAACTCAATCAAATCAAACCGCATCTTCAAATCCCTAAATTAGAGAATTCGCCACACCATTGTAAGTAGAGTATTACTTTGGTATGAACAAATAATTGTGTTGGTTTGTATGCTTGAATTGTGGCAATAAAGTAATTCATATTTGTGCGTTCTTATCAATTTGAAATATTATATACGTTTGGATATTCTTGAATTATGTTATTCAATTATAAAGAACTACATGCGGTAGTTCTATGCAAGTATACGTTTGGAATATTCCGCAAATTATGTAATCCATGTTGAAGCTACATGTATGTAGTTGATTTAAAATTCATGCAAGTTTGGGGCTTTGCTATTATGCCATCATAATGTGTATTTTTATACAAACGTCATTTTATGAAGTAATTGGAATAGGTTTGGGTTATCATAATCCATATGAAATTATGTTGAAAATTGGGCATCATGTATTAAGCCATGCTTTTGTACTAGAAAACCTATTTGCAAACTTATGAATATGGCTAGGCTATGAATGATATTTGGCATAATTAAAAGTCTATATTGTTTACAAGAATCATATGATGACATATGTGGTCCGATTCAAAATCCCTTTTTGCAAGTTTACATGACTAAAGTAAGAACCATGATTTCATGTTAGAAATATTTATGCCATAGTTATGTGAACAAATTTAACTATACTTAGGCCATGCTTATGTTTGACATTATGCCATGCTTATGTTTGACATTATGCCATGCTTATGTTAGAAATATTTATGCCATGCTTATGTTTGACATTATGACTAAATAAAAGTATAGGTTCATGTTGTAGTTATGACTATGTGTCAATAATGATACCCAATTTAGATTCTTATCTCAACTACAAGTTCACATGCTTTGATTCATGTCACCTATGCTTTATGGCCAAAGTATATGTCACTACTATGCAAGTACACCCGTTTCTATTTTTTATTTCCAACGACATATTGCAAGTTCATGCGCTCACCTTCCCCTCTTTGTGTATGTAATCACGCTTTAAGCCTCCCCTTTCGCATGGCTAAGTTGGGCTTTAAAAGGCTAAGCCCAACATATATATATAATAAACGGACGTGTAAAACGGGGGAAAATAACGTTGGGTTAAAATTACTAATGAATGGAAATATAAAATAGAAGGGCCCAAATTCAAGTATGGGTTGGGCCCATGATTGGTGTAACCTTTACACCATTAACTTAATTGGCCGCAAATATTTACATATAAATAAAGAAGAAAGACAAAATATGTAAATGTAGAACATACGATGTGTTTAACCCGAGGTTGGATTGAGTTGTGATGTAAACCTGCCCGGAACCGCCCGGCTGTCCAGTAGTCACAACAATACCTATCCAATGTGGGAGGTTAAACATGGAGCCCAATAAGGACCCGAGGTTAGACTGAGTTGTGGCGTAAGACTGCCCGGAACCAACCGGCAACAGGCAGCCACAACAATACCTGTCTAATGTGAGAGGTCAGGACCTTAATAAGACAATTAAGGCTGAGTCAGGATTGTTAGGATTAAGTGAACTAAAGACTTAATCAAAATGAAACATGCTAAACTAAACGGACTGGTGGGGTTAGGTTAGAAAACACTTAACCAACTTAGCATGTTGGCTAGAGATAGAAAACCTAGTAACGGGGGACCCTTTTCAGCAGTAACCCTAGAAGGTGTATCAGGAAACCCTGAAACTAGGCAGGGTGGGGCACGATTACTAGGCTGATTGTAAGAGGTCAAATCGACGGCGGTGGTGTAGCAGTGTAGGTTCTAACGGGGTGCGGGCGTGCACACACTCCGGCGCAGAAAAATAAGGCACTGGACACCAGTAGCATACCTGTGCATTCTAAGGTTGTGTCGGGCCGCCACCATGGGACTTGATACACCCCATGGTGGGACCAGCATAGGTAACTACAACATCGGGGGCCGTAAGACACATGTAACTATGCGAGTAGGAGCCGATCATCATTGAATGGGTCACATCACCCTGATTATGGGGTGCCAGTTGGGAAACTAGTTTATATGGGTTCAGAGATTAACATGGGGTACGATAGTATGTTCGACCCTAGACAACTTAACCAAGTTTATAGTGCTTGCCCACTTCTTGTTTATACTTATCACACCCAGTTCTTTATTCATAGACAAAATAGTACTAGACTTACTCAGGCTTTACGTCTGACTCTACTTTTCTTTCGTCTTCTTTTCTTCCGTCCCCCCCCCCCCCCCCCAAGTCCACAGGGAGGGAACACAGCAGCTTGACCAGCCTTAACATCCAGCTTGAAGAAGAGAAATGTATTGCTTGGACTTTCCTGTTTTGAACTATGGCTTTGGAAAATCCACTATGGGGACTTTTGCAGTTTGTCTATGTTTTATCTATGCTTCTTTAAATAATGTACTCAAGGCAGATTATGAAAGTGTTATGTTATGTTTTTGGAAAAAAGATGTAAGACAATCATGGTGATGTTGTTGTAACACGTATTTGACTTTATGAAATAAAGTTTGTTGTTTTTCCGCTGTTTACAAATATGTGTTCTTATATCTGTCTTGTATATCTGTGACTTATACTTATAAACCTCCACCAAAATTAGGGCATTCCCTTTGAGAGTGACCCTAACGGAGGTGGGGTGTTTCACACGGAATAAAATCCAGTGTCAGACACACGTCCATTTACTAGTTTGTTCTGGGTCTGAACAAAGCTGAAGGAACTTTATTCCTCGTCCCATGTGTCCAATATAGGAGAGAGGTCCTCGCATATCCGGTCGATCTCCAAGTACGTTTGGATGATCACCACTTATTACCTTGTCTTGGGTGTACAACCCAATCAAGACATCAGTAAATATCCAAACGATGTGAAGGCCTCTGGTCTTCAACCCCCATCTTCATCGTCGACTTATCGTCGAATCAATTATTCAGAATAGGTATAACCCCGACCTTTCCGAATAATTCATGTATTTTATTATCAAGTGTTATAAAACACAACATTCGCCTCATTCCAATTTTGAATATTCATTTATTTAAATATTCATATCCTTTGGGAAAGGTTCACATTAATTTTATCAAAGATAAATTCTTTAAAAAAATTCTTTAATCTTCCTTTGGATATCAATTCAAACCAAATTAAGGTTTATCCAAACTAGTCAGGATTATCGAACCATACCGAAGTAATCATTTCTTTTGTTATCCCAATCCCAACCTATTCATCCCATGGAGAAAAACTGGTAATACTCCATATCTAACACCGCGGTGTTATTGGTAAAATTAATTACCATTTCACGCTCAAATCTAATTAAAGATTTAACTATCACCTGGAGTAAAACTGGTAGTACTCCATTCTCGATCATTTCCCAAATTTGATAATTTAAATTATCACATTCTCATTTCAATCTAATTAAAGATTCATTAAAACTCCACTTAGTTTTAATCTTCCCAAAAATCAATAATAATGATTATTTAAATTTGGGAAATCAAACATGTCTCATTGACAATCTACATCGTACCATTGATTTCTGCTGATATATAACCTCTAAGCTCGTACGTCTTAGAGAAGGGTGTTAAGCAAGAGAATAAATTCTCCACCACCAAACAGATAAATATTTAGCAGAGATAAAAATACAATTCGGAAAACAATGTTAGACATGTAATCATGTCTTTAACCGGGTTAAAGAACTAATGTCGTTTAAAACACAGTTCACAATAAACTCAAGATCACATTCCGTTAATTATAGAATTTTCATGAGAAACAGATCAATATATAATCGATATCAATTTCCATATCCGACTAATAATATAATTAGAATAACGACAAAGCCTTTTAAATTCCATATATATTAACAGTCTTCCTCCACAGAAACTCACTTCGATTATTACGAAATCGAATTTCATTCAATTCCAATTTATTTTATTAAATCAGAAAACTTTACTTTGGAAAATTTCCAATAAATCTTAATAAAAAGGTTTATAAATTCCAAATCACATTTCACTGTAAATCGGGTTAAAGAATGAATGTCGTTAGAAACACAATTCACGATAAACCCGATTCACATTCCATTTTATTCCAGTTGCTAAATATAACTGGAAACTCTAATAATCTTAATTAAAAGATTTATTCTTTTCACATGGTGTTTACGAGCAGTGTTATTTAAGACGCCGCTCACGACAAACCCAAAATCCATTTCTTTTATTCAATTCCAATTAAATATTAATTAATTGGAAAACTTCACTAAATCTTAACTAAAAGATTTATTCTTTTCTCAGCTGGGTTTAAGAATAGTGTTATTTAAGACACCGTTCATGACAAACCTAAAATCTAATTTGATATCAAATACAAGGCTTTGAATAGAGATTATATCATCTCATATTCAATATCAAATTCTAATACCAACTAATATTGTTTTGGGAATAACGATATATATATATATATATCTTCCAAATTCCCATAACAATATCCGTATAATCGCGGAATCCAATATCGAAATATTTTGAAGATGATTTCCATTCAAATCCATTCCAATTCATATATTGGAAATTTTGGTTATATTAAAACCATTCACAAATCCAATTTATTTTATTTAAAAAATTATTGGATTTCAAATCTAGTTAATAACTGGTTCATTTTGATAAAAATAAATGTTTATCCTTACAAACAGGGAATTTTTCATCCCAATTCCTTCCAAATCATTTATTATGATTTTACACAAATTATAAATAATTTTATTAAGGCCCCTTCAGTCGATTTCCATAAGCGGTCATCGAACCGCACTTACAGCGACCCTTCTCCAAATTTGATTTGGAAATAATTCCATATCCAACCATTAGATTTTAAATATCTTATATTCGTTGGAAAGCTTTTTTCGATACGGACCCAACGGTTCCAGTTTTAGGAGAATCCGACGGTCAGATCTCCCGTAATATCAATTCGAAGTCAATGATCAAAATTCGCAAACGATCGTTGCGCGGCGCGTTCTATTCAGGCCATTAAATATATATAATATATATATTATATATGTTATATATATTTCATCGATTTCCATTTAAAACGTATTTTATAAATCGTTTATAAATTCGTTTTAAAATGATTCTCACTTTCATTTCAATTTTAAATCAAAATTGAATACTCCATATCATCATAATATTTAAATGATAATATTTTCAAAATATCTGATTTTGAAATAATTTCCTTTTCGATATTCATTATAAAAATGAATAAAATCGATATAAATATCGTTCGCGCCAAAATTGCGCATAACTACTCAACACGGCTTCATATATTTAAATACTTTTGTGTCCATCCAAAATCGGACTTCAAATCCACATTTTAATTCTTTACTGAATATTATTATGAAATATTCGCTATTTTAAAATATGCGTTATTTTAAAATATTCCTTATTTCTGAATTGGAGTCAAACCCAATCAATTACCATATAATTTTATTTATATGGATTTCATACAACACATGTATATATCAACACCGATAAACAATCAACCATCAGCCAGAGTGCACTACACAACAGCATAAGCATTAAATATAAATAATTAACACTTACAACGGTCTGTCAAACAATCGATTTACATAAAACTAAATACTTGGGATTAGTGTACATCAAAATCATCCCAATACCCGTGTGTGGTTTCAACCATCAAATAATAATAATAATTTGTGCACTTGGGCGATGTGCAAAAATTATCGTCCCAATCGATATCACAAAAATAGGCGAGTATAAACAAGTCATCTGACTTATAAATGGATGAGTAAATTTATTTTTTAACTATTCAATAATTGTTTTATTTATCGTCGTTATAAGCTAAAAATAATATTTTCAATTAAGTAAATTTTTCTAACACTTTTTAGAAAATTTCGGCAGCATAACGGCATGATAGTAAAACCGGAATAAGGTCTAGCCTTATCCCTCGCCTAATACTGGCTCGCGCCATACACAAACTAATTCCAATCAATTCACAATTAATTCACAACCAATTTCACAATCCTAATCAAATCATGCAGATTATCCAAATAAATAAATACTCAACTACCCCAAATGCCATTTACAACGCCATAAGTGGCTATTCGCGGAATATGGAATTTGTGTGCCTGTAATATCCATTCATTGCTTTTAATTATGTGATTGTGCGAATTCGAGTGTTGAACTCCATATAATTCAAATCACATAATAAGGGTTGTACAATAAATAGTGCCGGGGGCTTTAAGCCCCATCTGCATCCTAAAATATGTATAAATGTAAATTAATTATCGTGAGAAGGAGTTCTCACCTTTGGTTTTCACTCTGTCATTCTTTACTGTTGCTCAGGTTCGCTGCTCTGATTCCAACGCAATCTGTTTCACGCGATTTATATTAAAAATCAAAATTTTACATTGCTATATATAATTAAAAAAATCACATTTTTATAATGCTATGTATACATTAAAAATCATATTTTTATAGTGCTATGTGTACATTAAAAATCATATTTTTACAGTGCTATGTATACAATAAAAATCATACTTTTACAGTGCTACGTATATATTAAAAATCATATTTTTACAGTGCTATGTATACATTAAAAATCATACTTTTACAGTGCGATAAATACATTGAAAATCATATTTTACAGTGCGATGTATACATTGAAAATCATATTTTTAAAGTGCTATGTATACAGTAAAAATCATATTTTTATAGTGCTATGTATACATTAAAAATCTTACTTTTACAGTGCGATGTATATATTGAAAATCACATTTTTACAGTGCTATGTATATATTAAAAATCACATTTTTACTGTGCTATGTATACATTAAAAACCATATTTTTACAATGCTATGTATACATTAAAAATCATATTTTTACATCGCTATTATATAATAAAAATCTCATTTTTATATGTTATTCATATAAATAAAAATCACATTTTTATACAGTATCCATACAAATAAAAATCACATTTTTATACGCTAACCATATAAATAAAAATCACATTTTTATATGCTATGTATACAAATTAAAATCACATTTTTATATGATACTCATATAAATAAAAATCACATTTTTATTATGTTATTCATATAAATAAAAATCACATTTTTATTATGTTGTTCATATAATAAAAATCATATTTTTATTTCTTTGTTGTCAATATAAAAATCATATTTTTATTTATATGTTGTCTACATAAAAATCATATTTTTATACTTTTGTTTCTATGTTGTCTACATAAAAATCATACTTTTATTTCTATGTTGTCCACATAAAAAAACTTTTATTTCTATGTTATCTACATCAAAATCATATTTTTATTTCTCCATATATAAAAAAACTGATTTTTAACAACAATGCTTAAAAAAATTGAATTTTTAAAACTAACTTAATGAAAAAACTGATTTTTAAAACTAATTACATTAAATAAAAATCAATAAATAAAAACTCACTATTTTCAATTGGAAGAGGGGATGTTGGTGATGGCGCAGGGGCACAGGCGGTGCAGGTGATCGAAGGGAGGTGGAGCTGAACGGCGACGGCGGATTTAGGGCGGCGATGACTACGGTTTCAATTTGGGGTTGTAGGGTTCCTTGAGGAGGAGAGAGAGAAGGAGAAAGAAAGGAGGAGGAGAGAGAAGGAGGTAGCGGTGTTCTCTGGTGTAGAGCGAGGTGGAGGCAACATGCCATTTTTTTCTTTCTTTATTTTATTTCTGAGCAACGGGAGAGAGAATGGTGAGGGAGAGTTGACCAAGTTATAAATATATACATTAAATTTAATTTTAAATCCAAAAGTTTGATTTTTCATTCAAACTCAAAATCGAACCCAACGACTGTCACCTCTAACCAAATAACCCCATTCCAAACACAATGGGATATGTTTCGCAACTCAGTTCGGCTATTACCATCAGTTTTTCTTTAAATTAAAATATAAATCAAGGTATATTTAATTTAAACATACATTTTAATTTACTAGGCCACATACTGACTCCAAAAATTATAGAAAAATTATTTTTGACTTTGTTTTGAGGATATGGTCCTAACAAAACTAATTTCATTGAATTTGGAGACCGTTGGAAAAACGGTCATCTTTCAGTCGATTAAATTCAAATTGAAATTGCCAAACACGTTTAAATCAACCACGCTCACATATTAATTCCAAAAATTATGAAAATTGGAATCTAGCAATAATTTGACATTCTATATCCAACAAAGTGGTTTCGTCGAAAACGGAGGTCGTTTGCAAAACAGCTATTTTTAAGGGTTATGTATAAATATAAAAAATATATAAATTCCATATCGACTGTTCTGAATTTTAAACTGGACATAACTTTTAATTCCCGTTATGAAATCTGATTTTTTCACATTTTTTAGAAAGATCTAATTAGACAGATTCAAATATTTTTTTTACTAAAATCCGATTTATTTTGAATTCTGTACATTCAATTGAAATTTGAAATTGAATTTTCAAACTACCGCGCCATTTCAAGCTCGTTATACAATTAAAATAAATTTATTCGTCCTAGCTTCGTTTAAAATAAATTTTTATTCATTATTATTTAAAATAAATCATTTTAAATATTCAAAATCCATTAAAATTGCAAAAATAAAAATTTTAAATTGGTTCTGAAAATCCGGGTTGTTACAATCTCCCCTTCTTAAAATCTTTTCGTCCTCGAAAAAGAACGGAGCTGAAAGTTGTTTCACTAACCCACTCAACTTTAATTCTGGCTTTCATTTTTCAACTTTTCAGTTTTTAAGAATTTTCTAGTTTTTCAAAAATTTGGCTAACACCCTAAATTTTCGAAAAATTTCGCTATAACCTGCTTTGTACGGGGAGACCTTTAAAACCGCAAATAGCCACGTAGGGCCCTCATCAATCCAAAAGAAAACAAAAAAGCCAATTGGCTCATAAAATCATCCAAACCCAAGAAAATAGTAAACATGTACCTATTTGTCGGGCATACAATTTTACTCCTCTTCTTAGCTTCATGCTATGACATGTTCATTATATACGCCGGTACATATATGTATTTTCAATCAATTTTCAATTCAATATTTGATCGATTTGGCTAAATTTACCTTTCATTTTCTTATTGGTTTCAATATCTTATTAGTTAACTAATAATCAAACAACACAATCATCAATCGATTAGTTGATTAAATTTTCAAATGCATAATTTTTATACATACTCAAAAATCTATTTTTTATGACAAATCACAACAGTATATTCTAATTAAATTTTGGTTCTCACACCAGTCAATTGGAAATATATAAGTATCCCACTTTCGAAATTCGAAAATAAATGCTGATGATGAGGCCTCAATCATCAGGATCATTTTCGGGCAACTAGTGTGTGATTCCATATCTATCTAGTATATTTGAGACTTCAAATATACGTTCATGATATGTATATGCTAAATATTCGTATACTTGATTGTCCAAAATCAATTTAAAATAAAATACTCAAATACATATAATAAGATTTAAATTTTCAAAACTTAATTCATTTTCATTTTTATTTTAAAAATAACACTCTTTGAAACTCATTCTAGAATGCTACTGATCCCATCTCTAACGAGTCATTATTATTGGATATTACTATTCTGTTCTCTAATGAATTCTTTCGTTTGGTTCTAATGTATTTTGTTCTGAACTCTGTAAACCAAAGCTCCGATACCAACTCAAACGACCCAAACTCGCCCTTACGGGAAAGTCCCGATTGAGTTGAGAACACGACAAATCAGAAGACAAACAGAAGAATATTTCACTGCTATTAGAACAATTCCATCAAAGTACAAGAATATGGCAGAGTATGAATAAATAATTTACATCAGAAAAATATCAGAGGTTTAAATTACATTTAAATACATAGCAGCGGAAAAATAATACATAACACAACTGTAAGAAATACACGGATACAGAGCGTTCCGAATATAGCTCAAGCTGTAAACCAGGATCCTGTGAATATAATATCTGCAAAACCAAAACTACTAGCTTCCCGTGAGGAAAATAGGGGCACCCGGAGTTTAGGTTAAAACAATAAACTCCAGGTCAGTCATGCGACTAGTGTGAGAAATAAAACAGTTATTTAAAACCTTACTTTAAAAATAAAGTAAATCAAGGGACCATGCCGTATAATATGGAACGGGTTTCCTCCCAAGAATACCAGTGCGTAAACAGTTTACAAACAGGCAATGCTTTTCGAAAAATGAAGCTATTATAAGACTCGTGAAACAGCCCACCTCCGTTAAGGTCACTCACAAAGGGAATGCCTTAATTTTGATGGAGGTTTATAAGTAAAAGCCACAGATAAACTCAAGACAGATATAAATACACATATTTTAAACAGCGGAAACCAACAGACTTTTATTTCATCAATACGTGTTCAAAACAAAAAATTCCATAATTGTCTCAAAATAGTTCCATCATTACAACCTCATAACTGTCTTGATTATTATAGAAGCATAAAACATAAATAAAGTGACAAAAATCCCCACAGTGATATCCAAAGCCATAGTCCGAGCAAAAGAGACCCAAATCATACATCTACGTTCTTGGAGCTTGTACAGAGCCTGACTGAGCTGAGATGTTTCCTCCCTATGGACCTGGGGTGGGGAACGAAAGAAAAGAAGACGAAAAGAAAATAGGGTCAGACATAAAGCCTGAGTAAATCTATTAACTCTTCAGTATGTGAATAAGAAAAGGGCATGATAGATATATACTGAAAATAGGATGATGTCACAAGCTAAGGGAGTGTCGAATGTACTATCGCACCCATACTATATCTCTGCATCTACTTGAGTTTACTCTAACTGGCACTCCATGGTAAGGGTGAAGTGATCCCCAACTTTATTTAAAGATCGGCTACTACTTGCGTTAACATGTGTCATACGGCCCCCAAGAATTGTAGATACCTACGCTGGTCCCACCATGGGGTGTACCAAGACCCATGGTGGCGGCCCCGACACAAATTCTAGAAGGCATAGGTTATACTACTGGTGTTCCCAGTGCCCTGGTTGTCTGCTCCGGAGTGTGTGCACGCCCGCACCCCGTTAGACCTGCACTGTGCACCCACCGCCGTCGTTTGACCGCTTACAATCAGCCCAGTAATCGTGCCCCTCCCTACCTAGTTTCAGGGTACCGTTGATACCTAACTTGAGTTACTACTGAAACGGGTCCCTCGTTACCAGGATTTTCTAATCAAACACGTTAAGTGGTTAAGTGTCTTTATTTACCTAACCCCACCCATCAATGTTGAATTTGGTTAAGTGTTATAGTTGACTTAACCCTACCATCTGTCCTTAGCCTCTTGGGAGCACCTGACCACTCACATTAGACAGGTATTGTTATGGTTACTGGATATGCCGGTCGGTTCCGTATAGGTTTACACCGTAGCTCAGTCTAACCTCGGGTCATTATTGGGCTCAATGATTAACCACCCACATTGGATTGGTATTGTTGTGACTACTGGACAGCCAGGCGGTTCCGGGCAGGTTTACATCACAACTCAATCCAACCTCGGGTTAAGCATATCGTGTTTTCTAAATTTACATATTTTATTACTTCTCAATTATATACGTAAATGTCATATCTTTTATTTTTGGGTATAACAATTCACACCTCTTTAAATGTCATTGTCGTTGGCATATGCCAAACATGCCAACATATATTTTCAATGTTTTACACCCAACGTTGTTACCCCCGTTTGTAACGTTCGTAACATTATAACAAATGTTGGGCTTGACACAATTCGGCCCAACTTTATAAACATGAGAAAAAGGGGAAAATCAATAACATGTAATATTTTACAACATATAAGGGTGTGTGGCGCATGAGCTTGCAATTTAGCGATTCAACTAACATATAATATGAGTCATGTGAACTTGCATTCAAATCAATGTATAACTAAGTAGGTGACATATGAAATGACATAGTTTAGGCTTACACAACTTGTGTTTAAATATGTTTAACTTGGCATAATGTCAAACACAAAACTAGCATGATGTATATTCACCAAAAGGCCCAATTATAACATTTAATCACATAACCTATTTCAACATGAACTTGCATAGTTTTTGAAACCCAAACGATACTTAACATAGATCCAATTACACTTGCAAATAAACATGGAAGTGGTAACATAGGCTTTGGGTCATGTAGGCATAAAAGGTTTCAAGTCTAAATCATGTTTACATAAGCCTTAATTTAGGCTTAATGAATGTATAAGGTCCATGTCATAGGCATAAACAAAAAGGGATAAATTTCTAGTTTTTGCCACAAAGTTACAAGTGCCATTGTTTTCATATACAAATGTTCAATAGGCTTTCATCAATCAATTTATGCCACAAACATCAATACACAAGTCATGATAGAACCATCACAATACATAGAATTTATACAATACAATAACACAATTCTATTTTCATTTACATCGAATCACATCACAATTCTTATTCATATTCTGAAAGGTCACTATACTTACAACGAATGAAGAATCTTGAATTCTGGATTCTGAATTCTAAAATTGAGATGCGCTCCTTTGGGTAGACTAACGTTGCGTTGATAAATTTGATTTAAACTTTAATCTTCTTCTTAGTTTGATTAGTCTCTAGGCTTTTCTCTTGACGGCCATGTTCAATTCCTCCCTAGCAGCATGACGACTCCTTTCTCATTTTTTTTTGTGTGAATTTTCAGTTGAGACTTAGGGTGTATTTATAGATTTTTAAGTTGTTTTGAGCCGTCAGATGAAGACAGGAGGAATCTAGACCATTCAGAGATCAAAGATCCAATCAAGAGGTGACACGCCAGCCCTAGTGACACACAGAGCCATAGAAATTCGAGCCAGAGCCAGACCTGACCAGCCAGGACGACCAGGCAGGTTGACACCTAGGTCGACACTATAGTCGACCTGGGTGGGACCAGGTCGACCTGGTCTCTTGGGCGGGAATTTTCCCGCCTAGCCCAATTTGAACCTGAAATTCGAAATTTGAAATTTAAACTGAGCTGTTTGAATTTAAATTTGATTCTGAAACTATCGAAGGCCATAACTCCTTCATACGGAGTCCGATTCGCGCAAACTCGGACTCTATCTCAAGTAGAATTCCGAGACGAACGCAATGGCATAACCCGTTTCCCTTAATTCTTTAATTTAGAATTAATTATACTTTAATTTGTGAAGCTTAGCATTATAGAATTCATGGGGTGTTACATTCTCCCCCCTTAAAAGGATTTCGTCCCCGAAATCTTCAAGTTAGGAAGAATGTATATCCTACCATCCAACAGTCTATCTACTCAACCAACAAACACAGACATCCACTGTCCTTAAAAGACTTCTAATGCTTCATGATCGTATGCATAGTGTGTGTATATTTCCTTATCTAATGCAGAAATCAGGCAGTCTACTGATTCAGTTGACCTCCCTTAATGCGAACCATGAAAGTGTCATGAATCCATTATGTATGCAAATTTTCCTACTCATAATTCTACATGAGTGCACAACTATTCATACAAATGCGACAACCATATGACAGCATATCAAGTTTCAACCATATACAAATGAGAATACATATATATGCATATGCAATATGAAGTGACTGAGCCGATCTATAACCTAGGGTGTGTGTGTATATGCATCCACGAGCAACCACTAGCAACCATTTGCAGCCATCATCCATAACATGTTTTCAAATACATGTTTGCATCCATTTATTTTCTTCCTAAGGAGTTAGGAAAAGGACCGAGGGGATATACCTAAAAAGATAGATAAAGCATAACTTAAGGAAAAAGAGAGAGATCAAAGATGTACCCTCAAAAAGAATAGGGTAGGCAGCGCGTATTCTTTCCTCAGTTTCCCAAGTCGCGTCTTCCTCGGCGTCGCTCCACTGAACTTTAACGAGTTTGACTTCATGGTTGCGTAGCTTTTTCACTTCAGTTCCTAAGATGCGGGTTGGAACTCTCCTCACAGTTGCTTCACGTTCTACTTCGGCTTCTTCTAGAATGCTAGGTTCCACCACTTCCATAGACTCATGCAAACACTTCCGGAGGTGAGATACATGAAATACGTTGTGAACTCCGGCCAGTCCCTCGGGTAGCTCTAATCTATAGGCCATCTTTCCAACCTTCTCGATGATAGGAAACAGTCCTACAAATCTTGGTGCTAGCTTTCCTGCGGATCCAAAACGAACGACGTTCCTTAAAGGTGATACCTTAAGGAAAACCCTGTCCCCAACCTCAAACTCAAGGTCGGTCCTTCTTTTGTCGGCGTTGGATTTCTGTCGATTTTGGGCAGTTTTCATCCTCCTTCGTATCAGGTCCACTTTCTCCGAAGTCTCTCGAATCATGTCTGGCCCAAGTATAAGCTTATATGTAGACTCCCACCAATAAGTTGGTGATTTGCACGGTCTTCCATACAAGGCTTCGAAGGGTGCCATACCCATGGTAACTTGGTAGCTGTTGTTGTAGGCAAATTCCACTAAAGGAAGGTGATCCTCCTAAGTCCCTCCAAAGTCAAGAACGCAAAGTCTCAAAAGATCCTCTAAAACTCTATTCACCCTTTCTGTCTGGCCATCGGTTTGGGGGTGATAGGCCATGCTCAAACATAACTGTGTGCCTACAGCTTCTTGCAGACTCCGCCAAAACTCGCTTGTGAAGATAGGGTCTCGGTCACTAGCAATGCTGGAGGGTATCCCATGGAGTCGAACTATTTCCTTTAGATAAAGAGATGCTAGAGATGAGGCATTCCTTTTACTTTTGATAGGTATGAAGTGGGCGCTTTTAATAAGCATGTCCATTATTACCCAAATGCTAGTGTTGCCTCTTCTCGACCTAGGCAGTCCATCAATGAAGTCCATTGAAATGCTCTCCTACTTCCACTGTGGGACCTCTAAAGGATGAAGTAGTCCTCCAGGCTTCTTCTGTTCTGCCTTGACCCGTTGGCAGGTCATGCACTTAGAGACGAAATCTGCCACATCTTGTTTCATGCCGCTCCAAAAGAAAGTCCTTTTTATATCCTTGTACATCTTATCACCGCCAGGGTGTATGGTCATCTTGGAATGATGCGCTTCCTCGAGAACCTTCGTTGTCAACTCCCTCGCTTGTGGGACGCATAATCTTCCATCTCGCCTCAGCCCTTATCATCGATGGCATACCTACTGAGGTGACTAGAAGTCTCACCCCTAATAAGTCTATCAATCACATCAACAAGCTTAGGGTCTTCACGTTGTGCAGGCGCTATTGAGTCCAAGAGAGTAGGGCGTACTTCGAGTGATGCTAGCAAACCCGGTACAAAATCTGAGGAGGGCCTAAAGTTAAAACTGGCTATATACTCCAAGCTTTGCCTTTCCACAAAGAGCGGACTTAAGGTCGGTTTCTTTCGGCTCAACGTGTCTGCTACTACGTTGCCTTTTCCGGGAGTATAGGAAATTTCAAAGTCATATGAGGCAAGAAACTCCATCCATCTTTGCTGCCTCAAGTTAAGATCCTTCTGCGAGAAGAGATATTTCAACGATTCATGGTCAGTGTATAATTCAAACTTCTCACCTAGGAGATAATGGCGCCAAGACTTAAGCGCAAAGACGATGGCGGCTAACTCAAGATCGTGGGTTGGGTAGTTCTTTTCATGAACTTTCAATTGTCTTCCGCCATAAGCTACTATCCTTCCTTCTTGCATTAGAACAGCGCCTAGTCTCGTTCCACATGCATCCGTGTATACTGTGAACATTTTGCTTCCATCTGGCAAGGTCAGAAATGGGGCTGTTGTGAGAGCCCTTTTTAATCGTTGGAAAGCAAACTCGCAGTCCAAATCCCAAGTGAACATCAGATTCTTCTTTGTTAGCCTTGTGAGTGGGGCTGAGATTTTCGCGAAATCCCTAATAAATTTTCGGTAAAAACGGGCTAGCCCAAGAAAGCTTCGAACTTCGGTTGCATTTCTTGGTGTCTTCTAATCATGCACTGCCACCACTTTTGCGGGGTCCACGACCAACCCTTCTTTGGAAACTATATGCCCCAAAAATCTTACTTCTTTTCTCCAGAAGTGACACTTAGAGAATTTGGCTTTTAGTTGATGAGCTCGAAGAGTTTCCATGATTTCTTTCAGATGCTGAGCGTGCTCTTCCTCATTCTTTGAGAAGATTAAGATATCATCTACGAAGACAACCACAAATTTGTTGAGGAACTCTCTGAACACCCTGCTCATTAGGTCTACGAAATAAGCGGGTGCGTTTATCAAGCCGAAAGGCATGACAAGCCACTCGAAGAAACCGTCTGGGGTTCTGAATGCCGTTTTATCAATAATATCTTCAGCTACTCTTAGCTGATGGAACCCAGTTGCCAGATCAAGCTGGGAGAAGACCGTCGCACCAACAAGCTGATCAAACAAATCGTCGATTCGGGGAAGAGGGTACCTATTTTTCTTGGTCAATTTGTTTAACTCCCTATAGTCGACGCAAAGGCGAAGCGAACCGTCCGCTTTGGTTGCGAACACCACTGGAGCACCCCATTCCGAAATGCTCCGTCTAATGAACCTTTTTTCGAGAAGTTCTTTAACCTGCTTACTGAGCTCCTTTCTCTCCCTTGGAGCCATGTGTCAGACAGGTAAAGCTACAGGCTTTGCTTTGTCCACAAGATATATGCGGAAGTCTATTTCCCACCTCGTAGGTAAGCCTTTCACCTCCTCATAGACATTCGGATATTCCCGGACTACTCTTACTGATTGCAAATTCTCATCAGATGCATCAATCGACTCTAGATAACTAAGCATAACAGCGTTCAAGGGATTACAAGAAATTTCTAGATTGTTACCAAGCCAAGTTAAGAGTCTAGCCACTCTTTTCTCATAATCAAGAATGGCACTATTACTGGATAACCAGTCCATGCCTAAGATCAAACCATATCCTGAGAAGCCTAAGACAAAGGCATTACAACTAAACTCAATGCTGAGAATAGAGATTTTCAAACCTAAACAAACCATTGACAAGTAAGCGGAGCTCCCAATTGGATTTGAAACTACTAAGGGATCTTCTACCATACTAGTGTCTAGATGCAGAGATTCTACTAAGGCAGATGAAATAAAAGAGTGTGATGTGCCAGAGTCAAAAAGTGTACGAAGTGGATGATCATAAAGATAGGCTATACTTTCTACAGAAATATTACTACCTCGTTCCTGCTGAGGTGCCACTAGCGCATGAACCTGACCCCCTGAAGTGGATCCGGCTTTCTGTCCCTGCCCTTTCTTCTTTGGGCAGTCCTTAGCTTGGTGCCCAGTCTCTCCACAATGAAAGCAACCACCCATCTTTGCCTTTCTTTTCCAACAGTCTTTTGATATATGACCCACAATGCCATAGAAATTGCACCTTCTCTTCTCAAGGGGCTTATTGTTCTTCCCTCCTTTCTTGAAGTCTGTTTTCTTTGCTTGTAGACCGTCTTTCTTCTCTTCCACCTTAGTTTCTTTCTTACCATGGTCTTCCTCGTGTAGCAACGCCATGTCCACCAAGCTTTCATAAGTCGCTACCGTGGATACATGGGTCATGGCAAGGCTGTGTAGAGGCTCATTCAAACCCTTGACAAAGCGAAGTGCCTTCTTGTGTTGGGTGTTTACCAAGTCTAACCCAAATCTAGCTAGCTGATTAAACTGATTAACATATTCCCTGATCGTCATGCTCCTCTGTTTCAAAGTTAGGAACTTCTCCATTTGCAGGCTTCTTTCAGCTTGGGAGAGAAATTCATTTCAAACCTTGTCCTGAAATCTTCCCATGTTTCCTCCGCCCTCTGAGCATTGGTAACTTCGCACCAATAGGAAGCTTCATCCTTAAGCAACCATACCGCTAGTTGTATCTTTTGCCTATCATCAACCCCGAAGACGACAAACAGATCCTCGGTCTCCTTTAGCTAGTTTCTTGCCCCTACAAAGGATTCTGTCCCATAAAAGTCTTTTCCACCCATTGCCTTGAAGTCTCCACATGTTTTTGCAAAGGCATTTCCACGAGGAGGTGGTGGAGGAGGAACCGCGACCACTGGAGGAGGGATGTCTGCTGGGCCCGCGCCATTGGCCTTTGCTTCCAAGTACCTCCTAAACCAGCCGGGAATCGGCACTCCTTCCGGGAGGTTAAGGTCTCCAGACATGCTGAAACAGAAAGGAAAAATTCAAAACGAAGGATAGAGAGAGATAGATGGGGCACATGGTTTGGGGGGATTTTGTCTTTTATAAATATAACACTTTTTCTTGAAAAATGCTTCTTTAAACTTTCTTTTTGAAAACAATTTGAAAAACTTTTATCTTATCTGGTAAACCTAGGCTCTGGTACCAAGTGAAACACCCCACTTCCGTTAAGGTCACTCACAAAGGGAATGCCTTAATTTTGATGGAGGTTTATAATTAGAAGCCACAGATAAACTCAAGACAGATATAAATACACATATTTTAAACAGCGAAAACCAACAGACTTTTATTTCAACAATACGTGTTCAAAACAAAACATTCCATAATTGTCTCAAAATACTTCCATCATTACAACCTCATAACTATCTTGATTATTATAGAAGCATAAAACATAAATAAAGTGACCAAAATCCCCATAGTGATATCCAAAGCCATAGTCCAAGCAAAAGAGACCCAAATCATACATCTACGTTCTTGGAGCTTGTACAGAGCCTGACTGAGCTGAGCTGTTTCCTCCCTGTGGACCTTGGGGGGGACGAAAGAAAAGAAGACGAAAAGAAAATAGGGTCAGACATAAAGCCTGAGTAAATCTAGTAACTCTTCAGTATGTGAATAAGAAAAGGGCATGATAGATATATACTGAAAATAGGATGGTGTCACAAGCTAAGGGATTGTCAAATGTACTATCGCACCCATACTATATCTCTACATCTACTTGAGTTTACTCTAACTGGCACCCCATGGTGAGGGTGAAGTGATCCCCAACTTTATTTAAGGATCGGCTCCTACTCGCGTTAACATGTGTCATACGATCCCTAAGAATTGTAGATACCTATGCTGGTCCCATCATGGGGTGTATCAAGACCCATGGTGGTGGCCCCGACACAAATTCTAAAAGGCATAGGTTATACTACTGGTGTCCCCAGTGCCCTGGTTGTTTGCTCCGGAGTGTGTGCACGCCCGCACCCCGTTAGACCTGCACTGTGCACCCACCGCCGTCGTTTGACCGCTTACAATCATCCCAGTAATCGTGTCCCACCCTGCCTAGTTTCAGGGTAATGTTGATACCTAACTTGGGTTACTGCTGAAACGGGTCCCTCGTTACTAGGATTTTCTAGTCAAACACGTTAAGTGGTTAAGTATCTGTATTTACCTAACCCCACCCATCAATGTTGAATTTGGTTAAGTGTTATAGTTGACTTAACCCTACCATCTGTCCTTAGCCTCTTAGGAGCACCTGACCACTCACATTATACAGGTATTGCTGCGGTTACTAGATATGCCGGTCGGTTCCGGGCAGGTTTACACCGTAGCTCAGTCTAACCTCGGGTCATTATTGGGCTCAATGCTTAACGATCCACATTGGATAGGTATTGTTGTGACTAGTGGACAGCCAGGCGGTTCCGGGCTGGTTTACATCACAACTCAATCCAACCTCGGGTTAAGCATATCGTGTTTTCTAAATTTACATATTTTATTACTTCTCAATTATATATGTAAATGTCATATCTATTTTTTTTGGGTATAACAATTCATACCGCTTTAAATGTCATTGTCAATGGCATGTGCCAAACATGCCAACATATATTTTCAATGTTTTACACCCAACGTTGTTACCCCCGTTTGTAACGTTCGCAACATTATAACAAATGTTGGGCTCGACACAATTCGGCCCAACTTTATAAACGTGAGAAAAAGGGGGAAATCAATAACATGTAATATTTTACAACATATAAGGGTGTGTGGCGCATGAACTTGCAATTTAGCGATTCAACTAACATATAATATGGGTCATGTGAACTTGCATTCAAATCAATGTATAATTAAGTAGGTGACATATGAAATGGCATAGTTTAGGCTTACACAACTTGTGTTTAAATATGTTTAACTTGGCATAATGTCAAACACAAAACTAGCATGATGTATATTCACTAAAAGGTCCAATTATAACATTTAATCACATAGCCTATTTCAACATGAACTTGCATAGTTTTTGAAACCCAAACGATACTTAACATAGATCCAATTACACTTGCAAATAAACATGGAAGTGATAACATAGGCTTTGGGTCATGTAGGCTTAAAAGGTTTGAAGTCTAAATCATGTTTACATAAGCCTTAATTTAGGCTTAATGAAGGTATAAGGTTCATTTCATAGGCATAAACAAAAAGGGATAAATTTCTAGTTTTTGCCTCAAACTTACAAGTGCCATTGTTTTCATATACAAATGTTCAATAGGCTTGCATCAATCAATTTATGCCAGAAACATCAATACACAAGTCATGATAGAACCATCACAATACATAGAATTTATACAATACAATAACAAAATTTTATTTTCATTTACATCGAATCACATCACAATTCTTATTCATATTCAGAAAGGTCACTATACTTACAACGAATGCAGAATCTTGAATTCTGGATTCTGAATTCTGAAATTGAGATGCGCTCCTTTGGGTAGACTAACGTTGCGTTGATAAATTTGATTTAAACTTTAATCTTCTTCTTAGTTTGATTCGTCTCTAGGCTTTTCTCTTGACGGCTTTTTTCAATTCCTCCCTAGCAGCATGACGACTCCTTTCTCATTTTTTTGTGTGAATTTTCAGTTGAGACTTAGGGTGTATTTATATATTTTTAAGTTGTTTTGAGCCGTCAGATGAAGACAAGAGGAATCTAGACCATTCAGAGTTCAAAGAGCCCATCAAGATGTGACACGCCAGCCCTAGTGACACACAGAGCCACAGAAATTCGAGCCAGAGCCAGACCTGGCCAGCCAGGTCGACCAGGCAGGTCGACACCCAGGTCTTCACTATGGTCGACCTGGGGGGGACCAGGTCGACACTATGGTCGACCCTATGGTCGACCTGGTCTCTTAGGCGGGAATTTTCCCGCCCAGCCCAGTTTGAACCCAAAATTCGAAATTTGAAAATTAAACTGAGCTGTTTGAATTTAAATTTGATTCTGAAACTACCGAAGGCCATAACTCCTTCATACGGAGTCCGATTCGCTCAAACTCGGACTCTATCTCAAGCAGAATTCTGAGGCGTAACCCATTTCCCTTAATTCTTTCATTTAGAATTATTTACTTTAATTTGTGAAGCTTAGCGTTATAGAATTCACGGGGTTTTACAACTCGGGTCCCATCACACAATGCAACACAAGCTGGAGGATTGAGTTTTCCCTTATAATAGCCAAACATGCTTGGTACGTTTAAAACAAAAATCATTTGATACTATTATAAGTGCATAGTATATAAAACAACTTCAAATATAAATGTATCAATCATAGACGGCATGGGTATCATATATCATGTCGCCATACTAGGCTCTACAATCAAAACTGAAATGTCACGTATTGGAAATTGGATTCCATCTATGAGTCGAGGCCAAGGATGACTCCTCACCGCTTCGAGACACATAGCAAATGTCTCAGGACTATACACTCTGGGCAACCCTTGTATTGGTTGGGTCGGTCATCTCTTACGTTTGAGGATTGGCAATTCCTGAACACACATTTCCCGGTCATGTCGGACCTATCCATCGGCTCCGTAGTAGCCGATATATCCAAGGCGCCTCGCTATCAATCATCCACATAGGTAAAAAATATAAATGTCTGGGCTCCATACGATGAAACCACCTAGCTAGAAAGAAACGTCATTTTCTCCCAATGGTCTGATCTGGTTTTTGACTCATACCGAGGTGTGAGGCTCGCGAATTAATGCTATACACAAAGTTATGCCCTTTAAGGCCATGTGTTGATCATCAACCACAAGACTCTGCTTTTCAACAGAAGCCTTGATCATTTGCATCTCAGCATGCCACTCTGACAGTTCACACCATGCAACTGATGTCTATCAATATATAATCTCTGAGCTCGTACGTCTCAGAGAAGGGTGTTAAGTAAGAGAATAAATTCTCCACCACCAAACAAATATATATTTAATAGAGATCAATCAACACGGAATAAAATCCAATGTCATACACACATCCATTTACTAGTTTGTTCTGGCTCCGAACGAATCCAGAGGCACCTTAATCCTCGTCCCATATGTCCAATACAGAGGAGAGGTCGTCGCATATCCGGTCGATCTCCAAGTACGTTTGGACGATCACCACTTATTACCTTGTCTTGGGTGTACAGCCCAATCAAGACATCAGTAATCATCCAAATGATGTGAAAGCCTCCGGTCTTCAACCACCGTCTTCATCGTCGACTTATCGTCGAATCAATTATTCAGAATGGGTCCGACCTTTCCGAATAATTCACGTAATTTATAATCAAGTGTTATAAAACACAACATTCGCCTCATTCTAATTCTAAATATTCATTTATTTAAATATTCATATCCTTTGCGAAAGGTTCACATTAATTTTATCAAAGATAAATTCTTTAAGTTTGTTCTTTAATCTTCCTTTGGATATCAATTCAAACCAAATTAAGGTTCATCCAAACTAGTCGGGATTATCGAACCATACCGAAGTAATCATTTCTTTTACTATCCTAATCCCAACCTATTCACCCCATGGAGCAAAACTGGTAATACTCCATATCTAACACCATGGTGTTATTGGGAAAATTAATTACCATTTCACATTCAAATCTAATTGAAGATTTAACTATCGCCTGGAGTAAAACTGGTGGTACTCCATTCTCGATCATTTCCCGAATTTGATAATTTAAATTATCACATTCTTATTTCAATCTAATTAAAGATTCATTAAAACTCCACTTAGTTTTAATCTTCCCAAAAATCAATATTAATGATTATTGATCTTTGGGAAATCAAACAAGTCGCATCGATAATCTACATCATACCATTGATTTCTGCCGATATATAACCTCTAAGCTCGTACGCCTTAGAGAAGGGGCTAAGCAAAAGAATAAATTCTCCACCACCAAACAGATACATATTTAGCAGAGATCAACAATATAGTTCAAAATACAATGTTAGACATGTAATCCTATCTTTAACTGGGTTAAAGAACTAATGTCGTTTAAAACACAGTTCAGAATAAAACCAAAATCACATTCCATTAATTATGGAATTGTGACGGCAAGGAATTTCGCTCGGTCCGAACCAGTCGCTAAACCGACCCAGACCGTTCGAAACGCCCTATCGTTTAAGAACATGACAAAATAGAACGCATACAGAAGAACATTTCATTGTATATTACAACAATGCATCAGATTACAAGAATTTACAGAGTATAAACAAATAAATATTACACAGATATATCAGAGATTTAAATTACATTTAAATACATAGCAGCGGAAAATAATACAATACACAACTAGAATGAGATATACGGATACAAAGCTTTCCGGATATCGTTCCAGCTGTAAACCAGGATCCTGTGAATATAAATCTGCAAAACCAAAACTACTAGCTGCCCGTGTCAAAATAGGGGCACCCAGAGTTTAGGTTAAAACAATAAACTCCAGGTCAGTCATGGGACTGGTGTGAGAACTAAAACAGTTATTAATCTTTATTTTAAATCATTAGGTAAATCAAGGGACCACGCCGTATAACACGGAACGGGTTTCCTCCCAAGAATACCAGTGCATAAAACAAACAGCGCAATGCTAAATAAAGAAAAATGAAGCTGTTATAAGACCCAGGTCCTATCACACAATGCAACGCAAGCCGGGGGATAGGGTTTTCCCTTATAACAGCCAAAGAATGCTTGATACGTTTAAAACAAATCATTTGATACTATTATAAGTGCATAGTGTATAAAACAACTTCAAATCATAAGTATCAATCATAGGCGGCATGAGCGTCCCATGCCACTATGTCGCCATATATAGGTTTACAAATAAAACCGCGGATGTCACGTATTTGGAAATTGGATTTCCGTCTATGAACCGAGGCAAAAGATAGTCCTCAACCGATTCGAGACGCTCTAGCCCGTGTCTCAGGAACAGCCGCAACTGCCCCTTGGATCGTCAGGGCCGGTCCACCGATGTGGATTATTATGCCTGAACACTACGTCTCCCCACCCTATGGGGTGTAAGTGAGCCAACTAAATGACTCCATCGGTTCGAGAACGACCGATCAATCCGAGGCGCCTCGCAACAGCAACAACCACATAAGTCAAACTCGTCAGGGCGTGTAAAACCACTGACGCCACTTCTAACTAGAAAGAAACGCATGCCCTCCCCGAGGTCCGTCTCCCGTTTTTGGTTCATACCGGGTGTGAAACACGCGAAGTAAACGTTACACAAAGCTACGCCACAAAGGCCTTGCTTTGATCATCACCACAAGACTTTGCTTTTCAACAGAAGCCTCGATCAGTTGCCACTTAGGCATGCCACACAGGCAATTCACTCCATGCGTTTGATATCCATCAATATATAACCCCTGAGCTCGTACGTCTCAGAGAAGGGCGTTAAGCAAGAGAATAAATTCTCCGCCGCCAAACAGATATATATTTAATAGAGATCAATCACACGGACTAAAATCCAATGTCAGACACACAGTCCATTTACAAGTTCGTTCTGGGTCTGAACGAAACCGGAGGCACCTAGTACCCCGCATATCCATCGATCTCCAAGTACGTCTGGACGATCACCAACTGTTTCCATCTTCTTGGGTGTACAGCCCAATCAAGATCATCAGTTATCACCCAAACGACGTGAAGACCTCCGGTCTTCGACCATCGTCTTCATCTTCGACTTATCGTCGTATCAGATATTCAGAATGGGATAAACCCGGTCTTTCCGAATAACTCGCGTATATTTTAAATAAGTGTTACACAAACACAACATACGCCTCATTCCAATTCATTAGTCACTAACCGTAAATTAATCAAGAGAATAATTCCCCAAATATTAACCTCGAAGGTCGAAACCAACATCAGATCAATATCCAGAAAACCATTCTGTTTGGCTAACCGACAGTCAATTTCTAAATTTCACATTCATAGGGAAAGGCTCCCATTAATTTTATCCAAGATAAATTTCTTGAATTTATTCTATAATCTATTTTTGAATATCAATTCAAACTAGTCGGGATTAACGAACCTTACCGAAGTAATCATTTGTTTTAATTTCCCAATCCCAACCTATTCATCCCATGAAGTAAAACTGGTTATACTTCATATCTAACACCACGGTGTTATCGGTAAATTCAATTACCATTTCACGTTCAAATCTAATTAAAGATTTAACTATCGCCTAGAGCAAAACTGGTGATACTCCATTTCGATTAATTCAATCTAATTAAAGATTCATTAAAACTCCACTTAGTTTTAATCTGTGACTGGGTTAAAGAATCCGTGTCATTTAAAAACACAGTTCACAATAAACCCAAAATCACCTTCATTAATGATCGGTTTAAAGAACGAGTGTTATTTAAAAACACTGTCCACGATAAACCCAAAAATCAATATCAATTCAATTCCAATTAAATATTATTTAATTGGTACACTTCATTAAATCTAAATAAAAAGATTTAATCTTTTCTCAACTGGGTTCAAGAACAGTGTTAGTAAAGACACCATTCACGACAAACCCAAATCACATTCGATATTCAATACAAGGCTCTGAATAGAAAATATATCAGCTTATATTCAATATCAAATTCTACGACTAACAAATGTCGTATTGGAAATAACAATATAAATATATATCTTTCAAATTTCCATAACAACACCTGTATAATCACGAATTCCAACATCGAAATATTCCGAAGACAATTTCGATTCAAATCCACTCCAATGCAATCATTGGATATTCTGGTTATTTTCAAAACCCTTTTTAAATTCAGTTTATTTATTTAAAAATAAATAGAATTATAATTCTAGTTCAAAACCAGTTCATTTCGATAAAAATTTATTTTCATCTTTTCAAATATGGAGTTTTTCGTCCCAATTCTTCACAAATCATTTCTTATGATTTTACACAAATTACTACTATTTTTAATAATTTTATCAAGGCCCGTACAGTCGATTTCCATCAACGGCTATCGAACTGCACTTGCAGCGACCTTTTTCAAATTTGATTTGGACATAATTCCAAATCCAACCGTTAGATTTCAAATTTCTAATATTCGTTAGAAAGCTCTTTTCGATACGAACCCAACGGTTCCGGTTTTAGGAGAATCCGACGGTCGGATCTCCCGTAATGTCCGTTTGAAATAAATGGTCGAAATTCATGAACTACCGCGGCGCGGCGCGTTCTATTCAGGCCATTATATTATATATATAATATATATAATATATATTTCGTCGATTTCTATTTAAATCGAATTATATAAATAGTTTTAAAATTCATTTCAAAAGCAATTTCAACTTTCTTTTCAATTCAATCAAAATTGAATTCTTTTTTATAAATTCGTTTTAAAATTCATTTCTATTCAATTCAAATTTCAATTTAATTTGAATTCATTTCAATTCGCTTTCAATTCAATTTGAATTCGTTTTCAATTCAATTCATTTGGAAATCGTTTTCAATTCAATTCATTTCGAAATCGTTTTCAATTCAATTCATTTCGAAATCGTTTTCAATTCAATTCATTTCGAAATCGTTTTCAATTCAATTCATTTCGAAATCGTTTTCAATTCATTTCATTTCGAAATCGTTTTCAATTCATTTCATTTCGAAATCGTTTTCAATTCAATTCATTTCGAAATCGTTTTCAATTCATTTCATTTCGAAATCGTTTTCAATTCATTTCATTTCGAAATCGTTTTCAATTCATTTCATTTCGAAATGAATAAAATCGATATAAATATCGTTCACGTCAAAATGGCGTCAATCTAATCAACACGGCTTCATAAATTTCTATTTTCAAATATTCTATTTCAAATATTTCTTTTTCAAAATAGTTGTTATCAAAATATTTCGTTCAACACATGACCAATCTCAATGGATGAGTACTGTCAACACATGAACTTTTATTTTATATCGATAAAGATGTAAATTTTATTACTAAAATATTTCGTTCAACACATGACCAATCTCAATGGATGAGTACTGTCAACACATGAACTTTTATTTTATATCGATAAAGATGTAAATTTTATTACTAAAATATTTCGTTCAACACATGACCAATCTCAATGGATGAGTACTGTCAACACATGAACTTTTATTTTATAATATTCTTTATTTTTCAAATTGGAATGAGGCCCAATCAATTACCATATAAAGTTAATTATATGGATTTTCATACAACACATGCATATAATAACGTTGAAAATAATCAACCATCAACCAAAGTGCACTACACTGTAAAAGCATCAAATATAGATATTCAACGCTTATAACAGCCTGTCAATCAATCGATCGACATATTTAATCAATCAGGATGAGTGAACTTCAAATTTCATCCCAACACCCGTGAGGGGTTTCAAACAATCAAACACATATTTTATTTGTGCTGTTGGGCGATGCGTAAAATTTATCGTCCCAATCAATGTCATTCAAATAGGTGTACATAAACAAACCGTCTGGTTTGTAAATGAATATTCTATTTTATTCACTTCACGTTAAAAATTATATTTTTAACGATAAAACATTTTATTTCAACCTATGAATTTCTATTCAATTCATTCTTTAAATAAAATGATATTTTTATTTTTCTAACTTATTTTAGAAAATTTCGGCGGCATAACGGCACGATACTAGAAACGGGACGAGGCCTAGCCTTATCCCCGGTCTAGTGAAGGCCCACGCCATTCACACATCAATCAAATCAATTCATTTCACCACACAATTCAATTTCAATCAAATAATCTAACTAATTTTTGCAATCAAACAAACAAGTCCATGGTCTGTGGACGATTGTGTCGGGTGCTACTAAGCACCGTCTGCATCCTAGTATATATATATAAATAGAAAAAGAAATTGAAAGGTGAGAAATTCTCACAAATAGCTATCCTAGCTCCACGGCACTTCTAATGTAGGAAATCTTCACTGTCCTCGTCTCTTATCACTTTCTTCGCCCGTAGCCACTACATATATAAAAATCGAATTTTTATTGCGATGTCTTTAAAATAAAAATCACATTTTTATTTACTCACCTTTAATTTAAAAAAAATCATATTTTTATCATTGCTTCATACCTTTAAAAATTGAATTTTTACTTCGCTATTCAATATATAAAAATCCCATTTTTAATTCGAAGTTCAATATATAAAAATCATATTTTTAATTCGAAGTTCAATATATAAAAATCATATTTTTAATTCGAAGTTCAATATATAAAAATCATATTTTTAATTCGAAGTTCAATATATAAAAATCATATTTTTAATTCGAAGTTCAATATATAAAAATCATATTTTTACTTCGTTATTCTCTATATAAAGGCCTCGCCCTTTAAAACATATCCTTATAAAAATATAGTCTTCGTCTTTATAAAAATATAGCTTTCGCCTTTATAAAAATAAAGATTTCGCCTTTATAAAAATAAAGATTTCGCCTTTATAAAAATAAAGATTTCGCCTTTATTTTTCTACACATAAAAAGATGATATTTCTAGTATTCCTATCATGTAAAAATTATATTTTTAATGCCACTACATAAGCAAAAATCATATTTTCACATTTTCTACCAAATGACGATTATATTTTTAATACCTTAAAAATATAAAAATCATATTTTTATTACTTTAAAAATATAAAAATCATATTTTTATTTCATTTACATTGTCAAGATTATATTTTTAATACTTTAAAAATATAAAAATCATATTTTGACATCATCTATATAGTAAAGACTATATTTTTAATCTTTTTATTAATTAAAAGAAATCTCGTCTTTTAACATTATAAAAATTCAATCTTTTATCTATTAAAAATCTAAACTTTTATCATTTAAAAATCTAAACTTTTATCATTTCTAAAAATCAAAACTTTTATCATTTCTAAAAATCAAAACTTTTATAAATTAAAAATCATATCTTTAAAATAGAAACCATATTTTTATGCCGCCACTTCCATATGCAAAAAATCCAATTTTTTTTCCTTAGAAAAATCTAATCCTTATCGCCATAAAAATTTAACTTTTAAAAGAGAAATAAATAAAATAAGGTAAAAGGAAACTCACAGCAAAGAAGGGGGCTTGCTGTTCGAACGGAGGGAGGGGCTCGAGGTGGCGTTGCCGCAGGTCGGCGGCGCGGCTGCTGGAGGAGGCGTAGGCTGGAGCCTGCGCGCGTGAGGGGTGGGGGGTCAGGTGCTCGCGCATCACTCGAGATAAGGGGGTCACGGCATTGGATTCAAGAGGAGAGAGGGCGCGTTCGAGCAAAGGAGGGCAGGCCGGAGGAGGAGGAGAAGAAGGGGAGGCGGGGGATTGAAGGTGGGGCGCCATCCCGAGCGGCGGTGGGGGAGGAGCGTGGAATCGCCTGGGGGCTCGACATTTTTTTTTTTCATCTCGATTTTAATTTGGTCAACGAGGGGAAAGCTGAGTGTATAGGAAGAGAGGGATATTTTATTTTTTATTTATTTAATTATTTAATTACAAAAAGCAACTTTTATTTTCGAACTCGAAATCGAACCCACCGCCTATCGTCTATAGCGTTTTACCCCCATTCCGAACACAATGGGATATGTATCGCAGGCTGATTCGACTGTTTCGATCAGTTTCCGTCAAAATCAACATATAACTCTATATATTGAATTTGAACGCGCATTTCAAATTACCGGGGTCACATACTAACTAGAAAAATTCCAGAAAAATATTTTCTAGCTTTGTATTGACGATACGGTTCTAACAAAACTAGTTTCGTCGAATTCTGAGACCGTTAGAAAAATGGCCATTTTCCAGTCGATTAAAATCAACTGAAACCGGTCAAACGCGTTTTCCTTTGCCACGCTCACATATTGATTCGAAAAATTATGAAATTTGGAATCTAGCAATAACTTGACACCACGGACCCAACAAAACTGGTTTCGTCGAAATCCGAGGTCATTTGCAAAATGTCCATTTTTAAGGGCCTGAATTCCATAGCGACTATTCAGAATTTTCAACTGGACATATCTTTTGATTCCCGCTATGAAATTTCGATCTTTCGGATTCGTTGGAAAGATATTATCAATTATATCCTATCATTTTTGGTTTCACTAAAATCCGGATTGCATTGCACCCGGTACATTCAATTGAAGTTTGAAATCGAATTATCGAACTACCGCGCCATTTTCAATTCTATTTATAATTATATATAAATATTTATATTCTAACGACGACGCGTATAATATATACGTTCGAATTATATTCAAAATAAATTTTCTCGTCGATATTATTTAAAATACTCCATTTTAAATATTCAAAATTCGCTAAAATCGCCAAAATAATAATTTTAAACTGGCCCAGATTTTCCGGGTTATTACAATCTCCCCCACTTAAAAATTTTCGTCCCCGAAAAGGAACAATGTCGAAAGTGGTTTGATTAATCAACTCTACGCTCGATCTGGCTTCCATTCTCCAACTCTTTAGTTTCTGAGAATTTTCAAAATTTCAAAAATTTGGCTAACACCCTAAATTTTCGAAAAATTTCGCCATAACCTCCCCTGCACCGGGAGCATCGGGGAATTTCAAATAGCTTCCCCGGTCCTTCAGATCTCAAAAAGAAAAAGAAAAAGCCAAGCGGCTAGCCAATAGGCTCATAAAATCCTCATCACCCAAACAAAACAGTAAATTATGTAATAAACATGTACCTATTTGTCGGGCAAACAAATTTTATTCTCAGCTCTAGCCTCCTTGCTATGACCTGTTCAATGAAAGTATATGTATATACAAGCAAATGCGACCAATTTTCAATACAATTCAATATTTGACTCAAATGAACTAAATGGTTCAAATTTTAATTATTCAAACAATAATCAAACAATATAACCATCAATCAATTAGTTGATTAGCTTTTCAAATGCATAACTTTGATATATAGTCAAATCAGATTTTTGATACCAAATCACAACAATAGGCCCTATCTAATTTTGGTTCTCACACCAGTCAATAGGAAATATATAGAAATCTCACTTTCGTCGCTCGAAAATAAATACTGGCGACAGTGCCCCATCACCAGAATTATTCCCGGGCACTAGAGGGATTCTATATCTACCCAATATATTAAAACTTCGAACACACGTTTGCAAGACATATATGCAAAATCTTTATATACTGGATTGCCCAAATCAATTTAAAATAAATAATCAAATACGAATAGTTGATTTACATTTTCAAAACAAAATTGGTTTTCATTTTAAAAAATATACTCTTCACACTCGTTCTAAGATGCTACTGATCCCATCTCTAATGAGTCATTCTAATTGGATTTTACTAATCCAATATCTGATGAATTCTTTCGTATTGTTCTAATGTGCCTTGTTCTCTGCTTTGTAAACCAAAGCTCTGATACCAACTGTGACGGCAAGGAATTTCGCTCGGTCCGAACCAGTCGCTAAACCGACCCAGACCGTTCGAAACGCCCTATCGTTTGAGAACATGACAAAATAGAACGCATACAGAAGAACATTTCATTGTATATTACAAAAATGCATCAGATTACAAGAATATACAGAGTATAAACAAATAAATATTACACAGATATATCAGAGATTTAAATTACATTTAAATACATAGCAGCGGAAAATAATACAATACACAACTAGAATGAGATATACGGATACAAAGCTTTCCGGATATCGTTCCAGCTGTAAACCAGGATCCTGTGAATATAAATCTGCAAAACCAAAACTACTAGCTGCCCGTGTCAAAATAGGGGCACCCAGAGTTTAGGTTAAAACAATAAACTCCAGGTCAGTCATGGGACTGGTGTGAGAACTAAAACAGTTATTAATCTTTATTTTAAATCATTAGGTAAATCAAGGGACCACGCCGTATAACACGGAACGGGTTTCCTCCCAAGAATACCAGTGCATAAAACAAACAGCGCAATGCTAAATAAAGAAAAATGAAGTTGTTATAAGACCCAGGTCCTATCACACAATGCAACGCAAGCCGGGGGATAGGGTTTTCCCTTATAACAGCCAAAGAATGCTTGATACGTTTAAAACAAATCATTTGATACTATTATAAGTGCATAGTGTATAAAACAACTTCAAATCATAAGTATCAATCATAGGCGGCATGAGCGTCCCATGCCACTATGTCGCCATATATAGGTTTACAAATAAAACCGTGGATGTCACGTATTTGGAAATTGGATTTCCGTCTATGAACCGAGGCAAAAGATAGTCCTCAACCGATTCGAGACGCTCTAGCCCATGTCTCAGGAACAGCCACAACTGCCCCTTGGATCGTCAGGGATGGTCCACCGATGTGGATTATTATGCCTGAACACTACGTCTCCCCACCCTATGGGGTGTAAGTGAGCCAACTAAATGACTCCATCGGTTCGAGAACGACCGATCAATCCGAGGCGCCTCGCAACAGCAACAACCACATAAGTCAAACTCGTCAGGGCATGTAAAACCACTGACGCCACTTCTAACTAGAAAGAAACGCATGCCCTCCCTGAGGTCTGTCTCCCGTTTTTGGTTCATACCGGGTGTGAAACACGCGAAGTAAACGTTACACAAAGCTACGCCACAAAGGCCTTGCTTTGATCATCACCACAAGACTTTGCTTTTCAACAGAAGCCTCGATCAGTTGCCACTTAGGCATGCCACACAGGCAATTCACTCCATGCGTTTGATATCCATCAATATATAACCCCTGAGCTCGTACGTCTCAGAGAAGGGCGTTAAGCAAGAGAATAAATTCTCCGCCGCCAAACAGATATATATTTAATAGAGATCAATCACACGGACTAAAATCCAATGTCAGACACACAGTCCATTTACAAGTTCGTTCTGGGTCTGAACGAAACCGGAGGCACCTAGTACCCCGCATATCCATCGATCTCCAAGTACGTCTGGACGATCACCAACTGTTTCCATCTTCTTGGGTGTACAGCCCAATCAAGATCATCAGTTATCACCCAAACGACGTGAAGACCTCCGGTCTTCGACCATCGTCTTCATCTTCGACTTATCGTCGTATCAGTTATTCAGAATGGGATAAACCCGGTCTTTCCGAATAACTCGCGTATATTTTAAATAAGTGTTACACAAACACAACATACACCTCATTCCAATTCATTAGTCACTAACCGTAAATTAATCAAGAGAATAATTCCCCAAATATTAACCCCGAAGGCCGAAACCAACATCAGATCAATATCCAGAAAACCATTCTGTTTGGCTAACCGACAGTCAATTTCTAAATTTCACATTCATAGGGAAAGGCTCCCATTAATTTTATCCAAGATAAATTTCTTGAATTTATTCTATAATCTATTTTTGAATATCAATTCAAACTAGTCGGGATTAACGAACCTTACCGAAGTAATCATTTGTTTTAATTTCCCAATCCCAACCTATTCATCCCATGAAGTAAAACTGGTTATACTTCATATCTAACACCACGGTGTTATCGGTAAATTCAATTACCATTTCACGTTCAAATCTAATTAAAGATTTAACTATCGCCTGGAGCAAAACTGGTGATACTCCATTTCGATTATTTCAATCTAATTAAAGATTCATTAAAACTCCACTTAGTTTTAATCTGTGACTGGGTTAAAGAATCCGTGTCATTTAAAAACACAGTTCACAATAAACCCAAAATCACCTTCATTAATGATCGGGTTAAAGAACGAGTGTTATTTAAAAACACTGTCCACGATAAACCCAAAAATCAATATCAATTCAATTCCAATTAAATATTATTTAATTGGTACACTTCATTAAATCTAAATAAAAAGATTTAATCTTTTCTCAACTGGGTTCAAGAACAGTGTTAGTGAAGACACCATTCACGACAAACCCAAATCACATTCGATATTCAATACAAGGCTCTGAATAGAAAATATATCAGCTTATATTCAATATCAAATTCTACGACTAACAAATGTCGTATTGGAAGTAACGATATAAATATATTTCTTTCAAATTTCCATAACAACACCTGTATAATCACGAATTCCAACATCGAAATATTCCGAAGACAATTTCGATTCAAATCCACTCCAATGCAATCATTGGATATTCTGGTTATTTTCAAAACCCTTTTTAAATTCAGTTTATTTATTTAAAAATAAATAGAATTATAATTCTAGTTCAAAACCAGTTCATTTCGATAAAAATTTATTTTTATCTTTTCAAATATGGAGTTTTTCATCCCAATTCTTCACAAATCATTTCTTATGATTTTACACAAATTATTACTATTTTTAATAATTTTATCAAGGCCCGTACAGTCGATTTCCATCAACGGCTATCGAACTGCACTTGCAGCGACCTTTTTCAAATTTGATTTGGACATAATTCCAAATCCAACCGTTAGATTTCAAATTTCTAATATTCGTTAGAAAGCTCTTTTCGATACGAACCCAACGGTTCCGGTTTTAGGAGAATCCGACGGTCGGATCTCCCGTAATGTCCGTTTGAAATAAATGGTCGAAATTCACGAACTGCCGCGGCGCGGCGCGTTCTATTCAGGCCATTATATTATATATATAATATATATATAATATATATTTCATCGATTTCTATTTAAAACGAATTATATAAATAGTTTTAAAATTCATTTCAAAAGCAATTTCAACTTTCTTTTCAATTCAATCAAAATTGAATTCTTCTTTATAAATTCGTTTTAAAATTCATTTCTATTCAATTCAAATTTCAATTTAATTTGAATTCATTTCAATTCCCTTTCAATTCAATTTGAATTCGTTTTCAATTCAATTCATTTCGAAATCATTTTCAATTCAATTCATTTGAAATTGTTTTCAATTCAATTCATTTCGAAATCGTTTTCAATTCAATTCATTTCGAAATCGTTTTCAATTCATTTCATTTCGAAATTGTTTTCAATTCATTTCATTTCGAAGTCGTTTTCAATTCAATTCATTTCGAAATCGTTTTCAATTCATTTCATTTCGAAATCGTTTTCAATTCATTTCATTTCGAAATCGTTTTCAATTCATTTCATTTCGAAATGAATAAAATCGATATAAATATCGTTCACGTCAAAATGGCGTCAATCTAATCAACACGGCTTCATAAATTTCTATTTTCAAATATTCTATTTCAAATATTTCTTTTTCAAAATAGTTGTTATCAAAATATTTCGTTCAACACATGACCAATCTCAATGGATGAGTACTGTCAACACATGAACTTTTATTTTATATCGATAAAGATGTAAATTTTATTACTAAAATATTTCGTTCAACACATGACCAATCTCAATTGATGAGTACTGTCAACACATGAACTTTTATTTTATATCGATAAAGATGTAAATTTTATTACTAAAATATTTCGTTCAACACATGACTAATCTCAATGGATGAGTACTGTCAACACATGAACTTTTATTTTATAATATTCTTTATTTTTCAAATTGGAATGAGGCCCAATCAATTACCATATAAAGTTAATTATATGGATTTTCATACAACACATGTATATAATAACATTGAAAATAATCAACCATCAACCAAAGTGCACTACACTGTAAAAGCATCAAATATAGATATTCAACGCTTATAACAGCCTGTCAATCAATCGATCGACATATTTAATCAATCAGGATGAGTGAACTTCAAATTTCATCCCAACACCCGTGAGGGGTTTCAAACAATCAAACACATATATTATTTATGCTGTTGGGCGATGCGTAAAATTTATCGTCCCAATCAATGTCATTCAAATAGGTGTACATAAACAAACCGTCTGGTTTGTAAATGAATATACTATTTTATTCACTTCACGTTAAAAATTATATTTTTAACGATAAAACATTTTATTTCAACCTATGAATTTCTATTCAATTCATTCTTTAAATAAAATGATATTTTTATTTTTCTAACTTATTTTAGAAAATTTCGGCGGCATAACGACACGATACTAGAAACGGGACGAGGCCTAGCCTTATCCCCGGTCTAGTGAAGGCCCACGCCATTCACACATCAATCAAATCAATTCATTTCACCACACAATTCAATTTCAATCAAATAATCTAACTAATTTTTGCAATCAAACAAACAAGTCCATGGTCTGTGGACGATTGTGTCGGGTGCTACTAAGCACCGTCTGCATCCTAGTATATATATATAAATAGAAAAAGAAATTGAAAGGTGAGAAATTCTCACAAATAGCTATCCTAGCTCCACGGCACTTCTAATGCAGGAAATCTTCACTGTCCTCGTCTCTTATCACTTTCTTCGCCCGTAGCCACTACATATATAAAAATCGAATTTTTATTGCGATGTCTTTAAAATAAAAATCACATTTTTATTTACTCACCTTTAATTTAAAAAAAATCATATTTTTATCATTGCTTCATACCTTTAAAAATTGAATTTTTACTTCGCTATTCAATATATAAAAATCCCATTTTTAATTCGAAGTTCAATATATAAAAATCATATTTTTAATTCGAAGTTCAATATATAAAAATCATATTTTTAATTCGAAGTTCAATATATAAAAATCATATTTTTACTTCGTTATTCTCTATATAAAGGTCTCGCCCTTTTAAACATATCCTTATAAAAATATAGTCTTCGTCTTTATAAAAATATAGCTTTCGCCTTTATAAAAATAAAGATTTCGCCTTTATAAAAATAAAGATTTCGCCTTTATAAAAATAAAGATTTCGCCTTTATAAAAATAAAGATTTCGCCTTTATTTTTCTACACATAAAAAGATGATATTTCTAGTATTCCTATCATGTAAAAATTATATTTTTAATGCCACTACATAAGCAAAAATCATATTTTCACATTTTCTACCAAATGACAATTATATTTTTAATACCTTAAAAATATAAAAATCATATTTTTATTACTTTAAAAATATAAAAATCATATTTTTATATCATCTACATAGTCAAGATTATATTTTTAATACTTTAAAAATATAAAAATCATATTTTGACATCATCTATATAGTAAAGACTATATTTTTAATCTTTTTATTAATTAAAAGAAATCTCGTCTTTTAACATTATAAAAATTCAATCTTTTATCTATTAAAAATCTAAACTTTTATCATTTAAAAATCTAAACTTTTATCATTTCTAAAAATCAAAACTTTTATCATTTCTAAAAATCAAAACTTTTATAAATTAAAAATCATATCTTTAAAATAGAAACCATATTTTTATGCCGCCACTTCCATATGCAAAAAATCCAATTTTTTTTCCTTAGAAAAATCTAATCCTTATCGCCATAAAAATTTAACTTTTAAAAGAGAAATAAATAAAATAAGGTAAAAGGAAACTCACAGCAAAGAAGGGGGCTTGCTGTTCGAACGGAGGGAGGGGCTCGAGGTGGCGTTGCCGCAGGTCGGCGGCGCGGCTGCTGGAGGAGGCGTAGGCTGGAGCCTGCGCGCTTGAGGGGGGGGGTCAGGTGCTCGCGCATCACTCGAGATAAGGGGGTCACGGCGTTGGATTCAAGAGGAGAGAGGGCGCGTTTGAGCAAAGGAGGGCAGGCCGGAGGAGGAGGAGAAGAAGGGGAGGCGGGGGATTAAAGGTGGGGCGCCATCCCGAGCGGCGGTGGGGGAGGAGCGTGGAATCGCCTGGGGGCTCGACATTTTTTTTTTCATCTCGATTTTAATTTGGTCAACGAGGGGAAAGCTGAGTGTATAGGAAGAGAGGGATATTTTTTTTTTTTATATTTAATTATTTAATTACAAAAAGCAACTTTTATTTTCGAACTCGAAATCGAACCCACCGCTTGTCGTCTATAGCGTTTTACCCCCATTCCGAACACAATGGGATATGTATCGCAGGCTGATTCGACTGTTTCGATCAGTTTCCATCAAAATCAACATATAACTCTATATATTGAATTTGAACGCGCATTTCAAATTACCGGGGTCACATACTAACTAGAAAAATTCCAGAAAAATATTTTCTAGCTTTGTATTGACGATACAGTTCTAACAAAACTAGTTTCGTCGAATTCTGAGACCGTTAGAAAAATGGCCATTTTCCAGTCGATTAAAATCAACTGAAACCGGTCAAACGCGTTTTCCTTTGCCACGCTCACATATTGATTCGAAAAATTATGAAATTTGGAATCTAGCAATAACTTGACACTACGGACCCAACAAAACTGGTTTCGTCGAAATCCAAGGTCATTTGCAAAATGTCCATTTTTAAGGGCCTGAATTCCATAGCGACTATTCAGAATTTTCAACTGGACATATCTTTTGATTCCCGCTATGAAATTTCGATCTTTCGGATTCGTTGGAAAGATATTATCAATTATATCCTATCATTTTTGGTTTCACTAAAATCTGGATTGCTTTGCACCCGGTACATTCAATTGAAGTTTGAAATCGAATTATCGAACTACCGCGCCATTTTCAATTCTATTTATAATTATATATAAATATTTATATTCTAACGACGACGCGTATAATATATACGTTCGAATTATATTCAAAATAAATTTTCTCGTCGATATTATTTAAAATACTCCATTTTAAATATTCAAAATTCGCTAAAATCGCCAAAATAAAAATTTTAAACTGGCCCAGATTTTCCGGGTTATTACAGGAATTTTCACTGGAAACAGATCAATATATAATCGATATCAATTTCCATATCCAACAAATAATAGAAATGGAATGACGAAAAAGCCTTTTAAATTCTATATATATTAATGGTCTTCCTACAGAAACTCACTTCGATTATTACCAAATCGAAATCCATTCAATTCCAATTTATTTTATTAAATTGGAAAACTTTACATTGGAAAATTTCCATTAAATCTTAATAAAAAGATTTATAAATTCCAAATCACATTTCACTATAAATCGTGTTAAAGAACGAATGTCGTTAATAACACAGTTCACGATGAACCCGATTCACATTCCATTTTATTCCAGTTGCTAAATATAACTGGAAACTCTAATAATATTAATTAAAAGATTTATTCTTTTCACAGAAGGTTTAAGAATAGTGTTATTTAAGACACCACTCACGACAAACCCAAAATCCATTTCTTTTATTCAATTCCAATTAAATATTAATTAATTGGAAAACTTCACTAAATCCTAACTAAAATATTTATTCTTTTCTCGACTGGGTTTATGAACAGTGTTATTTAAGACACCGTTCACGACAAACCCAAAATCCAATTTGATATCAAATACAAGGCTCTGAATAGAGATTATATCGGCTCATATTCAGTATCAAATTCTGAAACAAAAAATATCGTTTTGGGAAAAACGATGTATATGTATATATCTTCCAAATTCCCATAACAATATCCATATAATCACGAAATCCAATATTGAAATATTTCAAAGATGATTTCCATTCAAATCCATTCCATTTCATATATTGGAAATTTTGGTTATATTAAAACCATTCACAAATCCAATTTATTTTATTTAAAAACTTATTGGATTTCAAATCTAGTTAATAACTAGTTCATTTTGATAAAAATAAAATTTTATCCTTACAAACGGAGAATTTTTCATCCCAATTCCTTCCAAATCATTTATTATTATTTTTACACAAATTACTAATATTTTAATAATTTTATTAAGGCCCTTTCAGTCGATTTCCATAAACGGTCATCAAACTAGACTTAGAGCGACCCTTTCCAAATTCGATTTGGACATAATTCAAAATCCAACCGTTAGATTTCAAATCTTTTATATTCGTTGGAATGCTCTTTTCAATACGAACCCAACGGTTCCGGCTTTAGGAGAATCCTACGGCTGGTTCTCCCGTAATATCAATTTGAAGTCAATGGTCGAAATTCGCGAATGCTCGCTGCGCGGCGCATTCTATTCAAACCATTAAATATATATATATATATATTATATGTTTCAACGATTTTCATTGAAATGTATTTTATAAATCGTTTATAAATTTGTTTTAAAACGATTCCCACTTTCATATCAATTTTAAATCAAAATTGAATACTCCTTATCATTATAATATTTAAATGATAATATTCTCAAAATATATGATTTTGAAATAATTTCCTTTTCGATATTCATTTTAAAAATGAATAAAATCGATATAAATATCGTTCACGTCAAAATGGTGCATAACTACACAACACGGCTTCATATATTTAAATATTTTCGTGTCCATCCAAAATCAGACATCAAATCCACATTTTAATTTTTTTACTGAATATTATTATAAAATATTCGTTATTTTAAAATATTCCTTATTTTTGAATTGGAATCGGACCCAATCAATTATTATATAATTTTATTTATATGGATTTCATACAATACATGTATATATCAACACTGATAAACAATCAACCATCAGCCAGAGTGCACTACACGACTACATAAGCATTAAATATAAATAATTAACCCTTACAACAGTCTGTCAACCAATCGATTGACATACAATTAAACAATTGGGATTAGTGTACGTCAAATATCATCCCAATACCCGTGTGGGGTTTCAACCATAAAATAATTATTAGTATTTGTACACTTCGACAATGTGTAGAAATTATCGTCCCAATTGATATCACAAAAATAGGCGAGCATAAACAAATCGTCTGACTTGTAAATGGATGTGTAAATTTATTTTTAACTATCCAATAATTATTTTATTTATCGTTGTTATAAGCTAAAAATAATATTTTCAACTAACTAAAATTTTCTAATACTTTTTAGAAAATTTCGGCAGCATAACGGCATGATACTAGAACCAAAATAAGGTCTCACCTTATCCCTCGCCTAATACTGGCTCGCGCCATACACATGTCAATTCCAATCAATTCACAATTAATTCACAACCAATTTTACAATCCTAATCAAATCATGCAGAATATCCAAATAAATAAATACTCAACTACCCCAAATGTCATTTACGGTGCCATAAGTGGTTATTCACGGAGTATGGAATCAGTGTGTCGGTAATATTAATACATCGCTTTCAATTATGTGATTGTGCGAATTCGAGTGTTGAACTCCATATAATTCAAATCACATAATATGGTATGTAAACTAAATAGTGTCAGGGGCTTCTAAGTCCCGTCTTCATATAAAATATATATAACTGTAAATTAATTATCGTGAGAGGGAGTTCTTACCTTTGGTTTCCACTCCGTCATTCTTTACTATCGCTCAGATTCGCTACTCTGATTCCAACGCAATCTGTTTCACGCGATTTATATTAAAAATCACATTTTACATCACTATATATTGTTAAAATATCACATTTTTATAATGCTATGTATACATTAAAAATCATATTTTACAGTGCTACGTATACATTAAAAACATATTTTTATAGTGGTTTGTATACATTAAAAATCATACTTTTATCGTGCTACGTGTACATTAAAAATCATATTTTTATAGTGCTATGTATACATTAAAAATCATATTTTTATATTGCGATATATACATTGAAAATCATATTTTTACAGTGCTATGTTTACATTAAAAAACATATTTTTACAGTGCTATGTATACATTAAAAATCATATTTTTATAGTGCTATGTATATATTAAAAATCATACTTTTACAGTACAATGTATACATTGAAAATCATATTTTTACAGTGCTATGTCTACATTAAAAATCATATTTTTACAGTGCTATGTATACATTAAAAATCAAATTTTTACAGTGCTATGTATACATTAAAAATCATATTTTTACATCGCTATTCACATAATAAAAATCTCATTTTTATATGCTATTCATATAAATAAAAATCACATTTTTATATGGTATCCATATAAATAGAAATGACATTTTTGTATGCTATTCATATAAATAAAAATCACGTTTTTGTATGCTATGTATAAAATAAAAATCACATTTTTATATGCTATTCATATAAATAAAAATCACAATTTTATTATGCTATCCGTATAAATAAAAACCACATTTTTATTATGCTGTTCATATAATACAAATCATATTTTTATTTCTATGTTGTCAACATAAAATTCATATTTTTATTTCTATGTTTTCTACATAAAAATCATATTTTTATTTCTATGTTGTCTACATAACAATCATATTTTTATTTCTAAGTTGTTTACATAAGAATCATACTTTTATTTCTATGTTGTCTACATAAAAATCATACTTTTATTTCTATGTTGTCTACATAAAAATCATATTTTTATTTTTCTATATATAAAAAAACTGAGTTTTAACAACAATGCTTAAAAAAACTGATTTTTAAAACTAATCTAATAAAAGAAACTGATTTTTAAAACTAATTACATTAAATAAAAATCAATAAATAAAAACTCACTATTTCCAATCAAGGGGGGATGTTGGTGATGGTGTGTAACACCCCACGTCCATTAATGTCACTCACAAAGGGAATGCATTAATTTTCATGGAGCATTTTATGTGTGTATAGAACAGTAACTTAACAACAAGACAGATATAAACAGAACAAAATGTAACAACCCGTAAAATGCGGGCCAGTTTGAAATTTTTATTTTGGCAATTTTAGCGAATTTTGATTATTTAAAATAGATTATTTTAAATAATATCGACGTTAAATTTATTTTGAATATAATTCGAACGTATATATTATATACGTCGTCGTTAGAATATATAATAATTATATATTATTATAAAAGGAATAGAAAATGGCGCGGTAGTTCGAAAATTCGATTTCTAATTTCAAATGAATATAAGTCAGAATTGAACGAAACAAGAAATATTTGAATCTGTATAACTATATCTTTGTAACGAAGTTAACAAACTGAGATTTCATCTTAGAAATGATAAGATATGTCCAGTTTAAAATTAGAAATAGTCGCTGTGGAATTTATATATATTTTTATATATATAAGGCCCTTAAAAATAGCAATTTTGCAAACGACCTCGGATTTCGACGAAACCAGTTTTGTTGGGTCCGTGATGTTAAGTTATTGCTAGATTCCAAATTTCATAATTTTTCGAATCAATATGTGAGCGTGGCAAAGGAAAACGCGTTTGACCAGTTTCAGTTGATTTTAATCGACTGGAAATTGGCCATTTTTCAAACGGTCTCAGAATTCGACGAAATTAGTTTTGTTAGGACCGTATCGTCAATACGAAGCTAGAAAATATTTTTCTGGAATTTTTAGAGACTGTACGTGGCCCCAGTAAATTGAAATGTACATTTACAATTGAATATAATGATTTAAATATAAATTTAAATGCAAACTGATCGAAACCGTGGAATTAGCCTATGACACATATCCCATTGTGTTCGGAATGGGGGTATTTAGCTAGGGACGATAGTCGTTGGGGTTGTTTTGCTGTTCGAATGTAAAACCAGTTATTTTAAATTAGAAAATAATATTAAATATTTATATAAATGGGCCAAAACCTCTAACCCTAACACACACAACTCAGGGCCGCCGTCCTTCTTCATCGAACGAATGAAATCGCCCCAATCCTTCTCCCACGAAATCGCATAATCCGTTCAATCGTTTTGAAAATTATAAAAACCAAATTGAAGCGTATGTTTGGATCTTAGATATCAGCGGTTAAGATGGGGTCTAGTTGCTCGAAGCAGGCAGATTTCCATCGCGAAGTCGTGACGTTCGCTGGGGTTTTTCTGGCGGGATGAGGGGCCGAGTTCGCCAACGATGGCACGCGCGTGGAGCAGGCGGGGCGAGCTTCGACGGGGACCCCTCCGATATGGGTCCGATCTGGTATTGGAGCGGCGGCAGGCGGAATTTCATCCTGGAGCTGAGGTTGGCATCGGTTTCTGATGGGAACGAGAAATGGGGTATTTCCAGAATAGCGACATTTTAAACCGTAAGCTCCTTTCCATCTTTATTTTGTTTATAAATTACTTAGGATTAAAATCTGAATTTTTCTAACATATTATAGTATTTTAAAAATCTGTTTTTCTTTTATAAATTGAAGTAAAGTAAAATTTAAAAATATAAAAAGAGGTTGAAATTTAAAAATATAAAAAGAGGTTGAAATTTAAAAGTATAAAAAGAAGTTGAATTTTAAAAGTATATCTCGCATTTGTTTTGGAAAATATACCGCATTTGTTTTGAAAACATATTTCACATTAGTGTTGAAAAATAACACCTCTTTGAAAATATATATAAATCTGTTTGATTTAAAAATATCCTTGAATTGAAAAGTATAAATCTCATGGATTTGAATATGAATATCTTAGAAGAAAAAAATGCGATTTTTAAATATTGAACTTCGAAAGAAAATTTGATTTTTAAATATTGAACTTCGAAAGAAAATTTGATTTTTAAATATTGAACTTCGAAAGAAAATTCGATTTTTAAATATTGAACTTCGAAAGAAAATTTGATTTTTAAATATTGAACTTCGAAAGAAAATTTGATTTTTAAATATTGAACTTCGAAAGAAAATTTGATTTTTATATATTGAACTTCGAATTAAAAATATGATTTTTATATATTGAACTTCGAATTAAAAATATGATTTTTATATAGTGAACTTCGAATTAAAAATATGATTTTTATATATTGAACTTCGGCATAAAAATATGATTTTTATATATTGAACTTCGGCATAAAAATATGATTTTTATATATTGAACTTCGACATAAAAATATGATTTTTATATATTGAACTTCGGCATAAAAATTCGATTTTTATATATTGAACTTTGAACTAAAAATTCGATTTTTACATAGGTAGTGAAAGCGGACAACGAAGATGACGAAGAGTCGATAGCGATGAAGTTTTCTATCAATGAAGTGTCGTGGAGCTAGGATAGCTATATGTGAGAATTTCTCACCTTTCACTTTCTTTTTTTCTAGTTATATATATACTAGGATGCAGACGGTGTTTAGTAGCACCCGACACAATCGTCCACAGACCATGGACTTGTTTGTTTGGTTGTTTGGTGATTGATTGCGATATTGGTTTGAATGTGGTTTGTGGTGTGAAAAATCGAATCGATAAATTGGTTAGGAGTAGACGTGCGCCGTTATAAGGCGAAGGAGTAAGGCTAGGTTAGACTCTTACTCCAAATTTTGTGGTTTGCATAACGAATTGATTTGATTGATGTGTGAATGGCGTGGGCCTTCACTAGACCAGGGATAAGGCTAGGCCTCGTCCCGTTTCTAGTATCGTGCCGTTATGCCGCCGAAATTTTCTAAAATATGTTAGAAAAATAAAAGTATCATTTTATTTAAAGAATGAACTGAATAGAAATTCATAGGTTGAAATAAAATGTTTATCGTTAAAAATATAATTTTTAACGTGAATATGAATATAGTGAAAGTGAATAAATAAATATTCATTTACAAACCAGACGGTTTGTTTATGTACACTTATTTGAAGGACATTGATTGGGTCGATAAATTTTACACATCGCCCAACAGCACAAAAAAAAATATGTGTTTGATTGTTTGAAACCCCACACGGGTGTTGGGATGAAATTTGAAGTTCACTCATCCTGATTTATTAAATATGTCGATCGGTTGATTGACAGGCTGTTTTAAGCGTTAGATATCTATATTTGATGCTTATACAGTGTAGTGCACTTTGGTTGATGGTTGATTATTTTTCCATGCTATTATATACATGTGTTGTATGAAAATCCATATAATTAACTTTATATGGTAAGTGATTGGGCCTCATTCCAATTTGAAAAACAAAGAATATTATAAAATAAAAGTTCATGTGTTGACAGTACTCATCCGTTGAGATTGGTCATGTGTTGAACGAAATATTTTAGTAATAAAATTTACATCTTTATCAATATAAAATAAAAGTTCATGTGTCGACAGTACTCATCCATTGAGATTGGTCATGTGTTGAACGAAATATTTTGATAATAACAACTATTTTGAAAAAGAAATATTCGAAATGGAATATTTGAAAATATCAATATATGAAGCCGTGTTGATTAGATTGACGCCATTTTGACGTGAACGATATTTATATCGATTTTAAAACGATTTCGAAATGAATTGAATTGAAAACGATTTCGAAATGAATTGAATTGAAAACGATTTCGAAATGAAATGAATTGAAAACGATTTCGAAATGAATTGAATTGAAAACGATTTCGAAATGAATTGAATTGAAAACGATTTCGAAATGAATTGAATTGAAAACGATTTCGAAATGAATTGAATTGAAAACGATATCGAAATGAATTGAATTGAAAACGATATCGAAATGAATTGAATTGAAAACGATTTCGAAATGAATTGAATTGAAAACGATTTCGAAATGAAATGAATTGAAAACGATTTCGAAATGAATTGAAAACGAATTCAAATTGAATTGAAAGCGAATTGAAATGAATTCAAATTGAATTGAAATTTGAATTGAACAGAAATGAATTTTTAAAACGAATTTATACAGAAGGATTCGATTTTGATTTGAATTGAAATAGAAGTTGAAATTTCTTTTGAAACGAATTTAAAACTATTTATATAATTCGTTTTAAATAGAAATCGACGAAATATATATTATATATATTATATATATAATATAATGGCCTGAATAGAACGCGCCGCGCCGCGGCAGTTCGTGAATTTCGACCATTTATTTCAAACGGACATTACGGGAGATCCGACCGTCGGATTCTCCTAACACCGGAACCGTTGGGTTCGTATCGAAAAGAGCTTTCTAACGAATATTAGAAATTTGAAATCTAACGGTTGGATTTGGAGATACGTCCAAATCAAATTCGAAAAAGGTCGCTGTAAGTGCAGTTCGATGGCCATTGATGGAAATCGACTGTACGGGCCTTGATAAAATTATTAAAAATAGTAATAATTTGTGTAAAATCATAAGAAATGATTTAGAAAGATTTGGGGTGAAAAACTCCATATTTGAAAAGATAAAAATAGATTTTTATCGAAATGAACTAGTTTTGAACTAGAAATATAATTCTATTTATTTTTAAATAAATAAATTGAATTTGAAATGGTTTTGAAAATAACCAAAATTTCCAATGAATGCATTGGAGTGGATTTGAAACGAAATTGTCTTCGGAATATTTCGATGTTGGAATTCGTGATTATACAGGTGTTGTTATGGAAATTTGAAAGATATATATTTATATCGTTATTTCCAATACGACATTTGTTAGTCGTAGAATTCGATATTGAATATAAGCCGATATATTTTCTATTCAGAGCCTTGTATTGAATATCGAATGTGATTTGGGTTTGTCGTGAATGGTGTCTTCACTAACACTGTTCTTGAACCTAGTTGAGAAATGATTAAATCTTTTTATTTAGATTTAATGAAGTGTACCAATTAAATAATATTTAATTGGAAATTGAATTGATATTGATTTTTGGGTTTATCGTGGACAGTGTTTTAAATAACGCTCGTTCTTTAACCCGATAATTAATGGAATGTGGATTTGGGTTTATCGTGAACCGTGTTTTAAATGACACTGATTCTTTAACCCAGTCGAAGATTAAAACTAAGTGGAGTTTTAATGAATCTTTAATTAGATTGAAATGATCGAAAATGGAGTATCACCAGTTTTGCTCCAGGCGATAGTTAAATCATTAATTAGATTTGAACGTGAAATGGTAATTGAATTTACCGATAACACTGTGGTGTTAGATATGAAGTATTACCAGTTTTACTTCATGGGATAAATAGGTTGGGATTGGGAAATTAAAACAAATGATTACTTCGGTAAGGTTCGTTAATCCCGACTAGTTTGAATTGATATTCAAAAATAGATTTAAGAATAAATTCAAGGAATTTATCTTGGATAAAATTAATGGGAATCTTTCCCTATGAATGTGAAATTTAGAAACTAACTGTCGGTTGGCCAAGCAGAATGGTTTTTCTGAATATTGATTTGATGTTGGTTTCGGCCTTCGGGGTTAATATTTAGGGAATTATTCTCTTGATTAATTTACGGTTAGTGACTAATGAATTGGAATGAGGCGTATGTTGTGTTTGTGTAACACTTATTTAAAATATACGCGAGTTATTCGGAAAGACCGGGTTTATCCCATTCTGAATAACTGATACGACGATAAGTCGAAGATGAAGACGATGGTCGAAGACCGGAGGTCTTCACGTCGTTTGGGTAATTACTGATGATCTTGATTGGGCTGTACACCCAAGAAGATGGAAACAGTTAGTGATCGTCCAGACGTACTTGGAGATCGATGGATATGCGGGGTACTAGGTGCCTCCGGTTTCGTTCAGACCCAGAACGGACTTGTAAATGGACTGTGTGTCTGACATTGGATTTTAGTCCGTGTGATTGATCTCTATTAAATATATATCTGTTTGGCGGCGGAGAATTTATTCTCTTGCTTAACGCCCTTCTCTGAGACGTACAAGCTCAGGGGTTATATATTGATGGATATCAATCGCATGGAGTGAATTGCCTGTGTGGCATGCCTAAGTGGCAAATGATCAAGGCTTCTGTTGAAAAGCAAAGCCTTGTGGCTGATGATCGAAGCACGGCCTTTGTGGCGTAGCTTTGTGTAACGTTGATTCGCGAGTATCACACCCGGTATGAATCAAAAACGGGAGACGGACCTCAGGGAGGGCCTACGTTTCCTCCTAGCTAAAAGTGGCGTCAGTGGTTTTACACGCCCTGACGAGTTTGACTTATGTTGTTGTTGCTGTTGCGAGGCGCCTCGGATTGATCGGTCGTTCTCGAACCGATGGAGTCATTTAGTTGGCTCGCTTACGCCCCAAAGGGCGGCGAAACGTAGTGCTCAGGTATAATAATCCACATCGGTGGACCGGCCCTGAGGATCCATGGGGCAGTTGCGGCTGTTCCTGAGACTCGGGCTAGGCAGTCTCGAATCATTGAGGATCTTGCCCCTAGCCTCGGTTCATACCATAAATGATAACCCAACTTCCAATACGACATTTGCGGTTTTGATTGTAAACTTATATATGGCGACATAGTGTTATGGGCCGTTCATGCCGCCTATGATTGATACTTATGATTTGAAGTTGTTTTATGCACTATGCACTTATAATAGTATCAAACGATTTGTTTTAAACGTATCAAGCATTCTTTGGCTGTTATAAGGGAAAACCCTATCCTCGGCTGCGTTGCATTGTGTGATGGGACCTGGGTCTTATAACAGCTTCATTTTTTTCTTTATTTAGCATGGCGCTGTTTGTTTATGCACTGGTGTTCTTGGGAGGAAACCCGTTCCGTGTTATACGGCGTGGTCCCTTGATTTACCTAACTTTAAAAATAAAGATTAACTGTTTTAGTTCTCACACTAGTCCCATGACTGACCTGGAGTTTATTGTCTTAACCTAAACTCTGGGTGCCCTTATTTTGACACGGGCAGCTAGTAGTTTTGGTTTTGCAGATTTATATTCACAGGATCCTGGGTTTACAGCTGGAACGATATCCGAAAAGCTTTGTATCCGTATATCTCTTCTAGTTGTGTATTGTATTATTTTCCGCTGCAATTGATTTAAATGTAATTTAAATCTCTGATATTTCTGTGTAATATTTATTCATACTCTGTATATTCTTGTAATCTGATGCATTGTTGTAATATACAATGAAACGTTCTTTTATATGTGTTCTGTTGTGGTTTGTTCTCGAACTATCCGACGCTTTCCTTTACGGGGAAGTTACGGGTTTTCACAGTTGGTATCAGAGCTTTGGTTTACAAAGCAGAGAACAAGGCACATTAGAACCATATGAAAGAATTCATCAGATATTGGGTTAGTAATATCCAATTAGAATGACTCGTTAGAGATGGGATCAGTAGTATCCTAGAACGAGTGTGAAGAGTATATATTTGAAAATGAAAACAAATTTTGTTTTGAAAATTTAAATCGACTATTCGTATTTGATTATCTATTTATATTGATGTGGACAATCCAGTATATATAGATTTTGCGTATACGTCTGATCCGCGTGTATTCGAAATTTTAATATACCGGATAGATATAGAATTACACTCTAATCGCCCGGAGATGATTTTGATGATGGAGCTCCATCATTAGAATTTATGTTCGAGTGACGAAAGTGGGCTTTCTATATATTTCCTATTGACTGGTGTGAGAACCAAAATTAGATAGGGCCTATTGTTGTGATTTGGCATCAAAAATCTGATTTTTGACTATATATCAAAATTATGAATTTGAAACGTTAAATTCACTAATTGATTGATGTTTGTGTTGTTTGTTTATTTGGTCGATAATTTTTAGCCATTTAGCCTAATTGAATCACATATTGAATTGTATTGAAAATTGGTTGCATTTGCTTGCATATACATATATATCATTGAACAGGTCATAGCAAGGAGGCTAGAGCAGAGAATAAAATTTGTTTGCCCGACAAATAGGTACATGTTTACTACATAATTTCCTGGTTGTTTGGGTGATGATGATTTTGTGAGCCTATTGGCTAGCCGCTTGGCTTTTTCTTTTTCTTTTTGAGATCTGAAGGACCGGCGAAGCTATTTGAAATTCCCCGATGCTCCCGGTGCAGGGGAGGTTATGGCGAAATTTTTCGAAAATTTAGGGTGTTAGCCAAATTTTTGAAATTTTGAAAATTCTCAGAAACTGAAAAGCTGGAGAATGGAAGCCTGATCGAACGTAGAGTTGATTAATCAAACCACTTTCGACTTTGTTCCTTTTCGGGGACGAAAAGTTTTAAGTGGGGGAGATTGTAACAACCCGTAAAATGCGGGCCAGTTTGAAATTTTTATTTTTGCAATTTTAGCGAATTTTGATTATTTAAAATAGATTATTTTAAATAATATCGACGTGAAATTTATTTTGAATATAATTCGAACGTATATATTATATACATCGTCGTTAGAATATATAATAATTATATATTATTATAAAAGGAATAGAAAATGGCGCGGTAGTTCGAAAATTCGATTTCTAATTTCAAATGAATATAAGTCAGAATTGAACGAAACAAGAAATATTTGAATCTGTATAACTATATCTTTGTAACGAAGTTAACAAACTGAGATTTCATCTTAGAAATGATAAGATATGTCCAGTTTAAAATTAGAAATAGTCGCTGTGGAATTTATATATATTTTTATATATATAAGGCCCTTAAAAATAGCAATTTTGCAAACGACCTCGGATTTCGACGAAACCAGTTTTGTTGGGTCCGTGATGTTAAGTTATTGCTAGATTCCAAATTTCATAATTTTTCGAATCAATATGTGAGCGTGGCAAAGGAAAACGCGTTTGACCAGTTTCAGTTGATTTTAATCGACTGGAAATTGGCCATTTTTCAAACGGTCTCAGAATTCGACGAAATTAGTTTTCTTAGGACCGTATCGTCAATACGAAGCTAGAAAATATTTTTCTGGAATTTTTTGAGACTGTACGTGGCCCCAGTAAATTGAAATATACATTTACAATTGAATATAATGATTTAAATATAAATTTAAATGCAAACTGATCGAAACCGTGGAATTAGCCTATGACACATATCCCATTGTGTTCGGAATGGGGGTATTTAGCTAGGGACGACAGTCGTTGGGGTTGTTTTGCTGTTCGAATGTAAAACCAGTTATTTTAAATTAGAAAATAATATTAAATATTTATATAAATGGGCCAAAACCTCTAACCCTAACACACACAACTCAGGGCCGCCGTCCTTCTTTATCGAACGAATGAAATCGCCCCAATCCTTCTCCCACGAAATCGCATAATCCGTTCAATCGTTTTGAAAATTATAAAAACCAAATTGAAGCGTATGTTTGGATCTTAGATATCAGCGGTTAAGATGGGGTCTAGTTGCTCGAAGCAGGCAGATTTCCATCGCGAAGTCGTGACGTTCGCTGGGGTTTTTCCGGCGGGATGAGGGGCCGAGTTCGCCAACGATGGCACGCGCGTGGAGCAGGCGGGGCGAGCTTCGACGGGGACCTCTCCGATATGGGTCCGATCTGGTATTGGAGCGGCGGCAGGCGGAATTTCATCGTGGAGCTGAGGTTGGCATCGGTTTCTGATGGGAACGAGAAATGGGGTATTTCCAGAATAGCGACATTTTAAACCGTAAGCTCCTTTCCATCTTTATTTTGTTTATAAATTACTTAGGATTAAAATCTGAATTTTTCTAACATATTATAGTATTTTAAAAATCTGTTTTTCTTTTATAAATTGAAGTAAAGTAAAATTTAAAAATATAAAAAGAGGTTGAAATTTAAAAATATAAAAAGAGGTTGAAATTTAAAAATATAAAAAGAAGTTGAATTTTAAAAGTATATCTCGCATTTGTTTTGGAAAATATACCGCATTTGTTTTGAAAACATATTTCACATTAGTGTTGAAAAATAACAACTCTTTGAAAATATATATAAATCTGTTTGATTTAAAAATATCCTTGAATTGAAAAGTATAAATCTCATGGATTTGAATATGAATATCTTAGAAGAAAAAAAATGAGATTTTTAAATATTGAACTTCGAAAGAAAATTTGATTTTTAAATATTGAACTTCGAAAGAAAATTTGATTTTTAAATATTGAACTTCGAAAGAAAATTCGATTTTTAAATATTGAACTTCGAAAGAAAATTTGATTTTTAAATATTGAACTTCGAAAGAAAATTTGATTTTTAAATATTGAACTTCGAAAGAAAATTTGATTTTTATATATTGAACTTCGAATTAAAAATATGATTTTTATATATTGAACTTCGAATTAAAAATATGATTTTTATATAGTGAACTTCGAATTAAAAATATGATTTTTATATATTGAACTACGGCATAAAAATATGATTTTTATATATTGAACTTCGGCATAAAAATATGATTTTTATATATTGAACTTCGGCATAAAAATATGATTTTTATATATTGAACTTCGGCATAAAAATATGATTTTTATATATTGAACTTCGGCATAAAAATTCAATTTTTATATATTGAACTTTGAACTAAAAATTCGATTTTTACATAGGTAGTGAAAGCGGACAACGAAGATGACGAAGAGGCGATAGCGATGAAGTTTTCTATCAATGAAGTGCCGTGGAGCTAGGATAGCTATATGTGAGAATTTCTCACCTTTCACTTTCTTTTTTTCTAGTTATATATATATACTAGGATGCAGACGGTGTTTAGTAGCACCCGACACAATCGTCCACAGACCATGGACTTGTTTGTTTGGTTGTTTGGTGATTGATTGCGATATTGGTTTGAATGTGGTTTGTGGTGTGAAAAATCGAATCGATAAATTGGTTAGGAGTAGACGTGCGCCGTTATAAGGCGAAGGAGTAAGGCTAGGTTAGACTCTTACTCCAAATTTTGTGGTTTGCATAACGAATTGATTTGATTGATGTGTGAATGGCGTGGGCCTTCACTAGACCGGGGATAAGGCTAGGCCTCGTCCCGTTTCTAGTATCGTGCCGTTATGCCGCCGAAATTTTCTAAAATATGTTAGAAAAATAAAAGTATCATTTTATTTAAAGAATGAACTGAATAGAAATTCATAGGTTGAAATAAAATGTTTATCGTTAAAAATATAATTTTTAACGTGAATATGAATATCCTGAAAGTGAATAAATAAATATTCATTTACAAACCAGACGGTTTGTTTATGTACACTTATTTGAAGGACATTGATTGGGTCGATAAATTTTACACATCGCCCAACAGCATAAAAAAAAATATGTGTTTGATTGTTTGAAACCCCACACGGGTGTTGGGATGAAATTTGAAGTTCACTCATCCTGATTTATTAAATATGTCGATCGGTTGATTGACAGGCTGTTTTAAGCGTTAGATATCTATATTTGATGCTTATACAGTGTAGTGCACTTTGGTTAATGGTTGATTATTTTTCCATGCTATTATATACATGTGTTGTATGAAAATCCATATAATTAACTTTATATGGTAATTGATTGGGCCTCATTCCAATTTGAAAAACAAAGAATATTATAAAATAAAAGTTCATGTGTTGACAGTACTCATCCGTTGAGATTGGTCATGTGTTGAACGAAATATTTTAGTAATAAAATTTACATCTTTATCAATATAAAATAAAAGTTCATGTGTCGACAGTACTCATCCATTGAGATTGGTCATGTGTTGAACGAAATATTTTGATAATAACAACTATTTTGAAAAAGAAATATTTGAAATGGAATATTTGAAAATATCAATATATGAAGCCGTGTTGATTAGATTGACGCCATTTTGACGTGAACGATATTTATATCGATTTTAAAACGATTTCGAAATGAATTGAATTGAAAACGATTTCGAAATGAATTGAATTGAAAATGATTTCGAAATGAAATGAATTGAAAACGATTTCGAAATGAATTGAATTGAAAACGATTTCGAAATGAATTGAATTGAAAACGATTTCGAAATGAATTGAATTGAAAACGATATCGAAATGAATTGAATTGAAAACGATATCGAAATGAATTGAATTGAAAACGATTTCGAAATGAATTGAATTGAAAACGATTTCGAAATGAAATGAATTGAAAACGATTTCGAAATGAATTGAAAACGAATTCAAATTGAATTGAAAGCGAATTGAAATGAATTCAAATTGAATTGAAATTTGAATTGAACAGAAATGAATTTTTAAAACGAATTTATACAGAAGGATTCGATTTTGATTTGAATTGAAATAGAAGTTGAAATTTCTTTTGAAACGAATTTAAAACTATTTATATAATTCTTTTTAAATAGAAATCGACGAAATATATATTATATATATTATATATATAATATAATGGCCTGAATAGAACGCGCCGCGCCGCGGCAGTTCGTGAATTTCGACCATTTATTTCAAACGGACATTACGGGAGATCCGACCGTCGGATTCTCCTAAAACCGGAACCGTTGGGTTCGTATCGAAAAGAGCTTTCTAACGAATATTAGAAATTTGAAATCTAACGGTTGGATTTGGAGATACGTCCAAATCAAATTCGAAAAAGGTCGCTGTAAGTGCAGTTCGATGGCCATTGATGGAAATCGACTGTACGGGCCTTGATAAAATTATTAAAAATAGTAATAATTTGTGTAAAATCATAAGAAATGATTTAGAAAGATTTGGGGTGAAAAACTCCATATTTGAAAAGATAAAAATAGATTTTTATCGAAATGAACTAGTTTTGAACTAGAAATATAATTCTATTTATTTTTAAATAAATAAATTGAATTTGAAATGGTTTTGAAAATAACCAAAATTTCCAATGAATGCATTGGAGTGGATTTGAATCGAAATTGTCTTCGGAATATTTCGATGTTGGAATTCGTGATTATACAGGTGTTGTTATGGAAATTTGAAAGATATATATTTATATCGTTATTTCCAATACGACATTTGTTAGTCGTAGAATTCGATATTGAATATAAGCCGATATATTTTCTATTCAGAGCCTTGTATTGAATATCGAATGTGATTTGGGTTTGTCGTGAATGGTGTCTTCACTAACACTGTTCTTGAACCTAGTTGAGAAATGATTAAATCTTTTTATTTAGATTTAATGAAGTGTACCAATTAAATAATATTTAATTGGAAATTGAATTGATATTGATTTTTGGGTTTATCGTGGACAGTGTTTTAAATAACGCTCGTTCTTTAACCCGATAATTAATGGAATGTGGATTTGGGTTTATCGTGAACCGTGTTTTAAATGACACTGATTCTTTAACCCAGTCGAAGATTAAAACTAAGTGGAGTTTTAATGAATCTTTAATTAGATTGAAATGATCGAAAATGGAGTATCACCAGTTTTGCTCCAGGCGATAGTTAAATCTTTAATTAGATTTGAACGTGAAATGGTAATTGAATTTACCGATAACACTGTGGTGTTAGATATGAAGTATTACCAGTTTTACTTCATGGGATAAATAGGTTGGGATTGGGAAATTAAAACAAATGATTACTTCGGTAAGGTTCGTTAATCCCGACTAGTTTGAATTGATATTCAAAAATAGATTTAAGAATAAATTCAAGGAATTTATCTTGGATAAAATTAATGGGAATCTTTCCCTATGAATGTGAAATTTAGAAACTAACTGTCGGTTGGCCAAGCAGAATGGTTTTTCTGAATATTGATCTGATGTTGGTTTCGGCCTTCGGGGTTAATATTTAGGGAATTATTCTCTTGATTAATTTACGGTTAGTGACTAATGAATTGGAATGAGGCGTATGTTGTGTTTGTGTAACACTTATTTAAAATATACGCGAGTTATTCGGAAAGACCGGGTTTATCCCATTCTGAATAACTGATACGACGATAAGTCGAAGATGAAGACGATGGTCGAAGACCGGAGGTCTTCACGTCGTTTGGGTAATTACTGATGATCTTGATTGGGCTGTACACCCAAGAAGATGGAAACAGTTAGTGATCGTCCAGACGTACTTGGAGATCGATGGATATGCGGGGTACTAGGTGCCTCCGGTTTCGTTCAGACCCAGAACGGACTTGTAAATGGACTGTGTGTCTGACATTGGATTTTAGTCCGTGTGATTGATCTCTACTAAATATATATCTGTTTGGCGGCGGAGAATTTATTCTCTTGCTTAACGCCCTTCTCTGAGACGTACGAGCTCAGGGGTTATATATTGATGGATATCAATCGCATGGAGTGAATTGCCTGTGTGGCATGCCTAAGTGGCAAATGATCAAGGCTTCTGTTGAAAAGCAAAGCCTTGTGGTTGATGATCGAAGCACGGCCTTTGTGGCGTAGCTTTGTGTAACGTTGATTCGCGAGTATCACACCCGGTATGAATCAAAAACGGGAGACGGACCTCAGGGAGGGCCTACGTTTCCTCCTAGCTAAAAGTGGCGTCAGTGGTTTTACACGCCCTGACGAGTTTGACTTATGTTGTTGTTGCTGTTGCGAGGCGCCTCGGATTGATCGGTCGTTCTCGAACCGATGGAGTCATTTAGTTGGCTCGCTTACGCCCCAAAGGGCGGCGAAACGTAGTGCTCAGGTATAATAATCCACATCGGTGGACCGGCCCTGAGGATCCATGGGGCAGTTGCGGCTGTTCCTGAGACTCGGGCTAGGCAGTCTCGAATCATTGAGGATCTTGCCCCTAGCCTCGGTTCATACCATAAATGATAACCCAACTTCCAATACGACATTTGCGGTTTTGATTGTAAACTTATATATGGCGACATAGTGTTATGGGCCGTTCATGCCGCCTATGATTGATACTTATGATTTGAAGTTGTTTTATGCACTATGCACTTATAATAGTATCAAACGATTTGTTTTAAACGTATCAAGCATTCTTTGGCTGTTATAAGGGAAAACCCTATCCTCGGCTGCGTTGCATTGTGTGATGGGACCTGGGTCTTATAACAGCTTCATTTTTTTCTTTATTTAGCATGGCGCTGTTTGTTTATGCACTGGTGTTCTTGGGAGGAAACCCGTTCCGTGTTATACGGCGTGGTCCCTTGATTTACCTAACTTTAAAAATAAAGATTAACTGTTTTAGTTCTCACACCAGTCCCATGACTGACCTGGAGTTTATTGTTTTAACCTAAACTCTGGGTGCCCTTATTTTGACATGGGCAGCTAGTAGTTTTGGTTTTGCAGATTTATATTCACAGGATCCTGGGTTTACAGCTGGAACGATATCCGGAAAGCTTTGTATCCGTATATCTGTTCTAGTTGTGTATTGTATTATTTTCCGCTGCAATTGATTTAAATGTAATTTAAATCTCTGATATTTCTGTGTAATATTTATTCATACTCTGTATATTCTTGTAATCTGATGCATTGTTGTAATATACAATGAAACGTTCTTTTATATGTGTTCTGTTGTGGTTTGTTCTCGAACTATCCGACGCTTTCCTTTACGGGGAAGTTACGGGTTTTCACACAAAAACTTTAAAACTTTATTTCATTGCAGCGGAAAATACATAAGTTTGATTGCATCATCGAAACCGGAGTCAAAGTACGTAATATCCATCTTGACCAAATCAAAGTACATAAATTGAAAGATATAACACCAGTACAAAATAGCCATAAATAAGAGAGGCTGAACTTTACTTCAGCGATCCAAGCAACTTCTAAAAGCAAGAGATACAGCTGTCCAAAATCAAGCTCCACTGGTGCTAGTTCCAACCTCAGCACCTGGGGGGGAAGGAAGAAAAGAGGAGGAAACAAAGGGGGTCAGACATAAAGTCTGGCGAGTGTGATAACTTTAACAAGATAATTACCAAAATAATTAGGATAAGGCATAAGTTGGAAAATAAGGAAATGATTGTGAACAATTGAGTATGGCAGAGTATACAAGGAAATAAGATTGAACTAAGATAACGTTAAAGCGCACCTAAACCACTATAAGATAATTACTATACTGCACCACCGCTATACTATACCGCACCACCACTAGTCAACCTAAGGTTGATCCCGCCTACAAAACTTAATAATGATAATGGTAGTTTCGTGCACCCCTAGCTGCCTTCATAGGTGCCGCCTGCCCCTATCTCCACTAGGCGTACCCACTATCCCCATGCGATCGGCTCTCTAACTCGTAGATACCCGTGCTGGCCCCACAATGGGGTGTATCACTCCCCAAAGTGGCAACCCGATACCACCAATGATGCACGGCTTATACCTACACGATGCAACAACATCTTACCTACCAGCCCGGGTCCACACATGCATATGAACCCGTTGGACTTGCGTTGCCACCACTAACCCGGTTTGGCCTCATACAGTCAAGCCCAGTATGCGTGTCCCGTCCTCGACTTAGTTCGAGCCCACAAAGATACGTATGGGTTACTGGTTGAAATGGGCCCCCATTACTTGACACAAGCTATCTACCTAAGCTTGGTCCCCTCTAGTACATCCCACTTAACCCTCTTCTTATTCATGTTCACTTACATGTTTCAATTTTGGTTAAGTGTTTCTAATCGTATTTCAAATGCCACCCAAGGTACCCACTAGATTCCACATGCCACCCAAGGCACCCACTTAACCCCCTCATTTCCCACTATATGTTTATCTGGTTGAGTGTTTCTTAATTCATTAAGACTGTAACCATATAAAGACCCCTCACATTAGACTGGCATTTGTGGCAGCTGGATTTGCCGGGCGGGTCCGGGCAGTTTTACACCACAAAAGAGCCTAACCTTGTGTCTTTACAACTATTACGCACTTAGTTTATGACTAAGACCTCCCCCATTAGACTGGCATTTGTGGCAGCTGGATTTGCCGGGCGGGTCCGGGCAGTCTTACACCACAAAAGAGCCTAACCTCATGTCTTAGACGATTAATTACTCTTAATTAATCATTCCCCAATTTGAATTACTTTCCCTACTCAAATTATCAATCAATTCCAAATTTAACTATGGCCATAATTGACTCAATTACGTCCATCCATTTGTGGTATGCAAAATCATACCAATTTTCATCACAAATTTATTTTATGCCATTTAAGGCATTTATGCCAATTTTTAATATTAAATCTTTTTACTATTATCCCATTACCCCACGTTGTACGTTCGTTCGTTTAACGTAAATATATGTTAGACTCGAATAGTCTAACTCACAGAATAAAGAGAAAACATCACAACATACATATAGATAAAACTAGATCTAATCATAAGGGTGAACTTGCATGTGTGAATGATGTTCTACATCTAAAATTTGCATAGGCCAAAGTCACAACTTGCATAAAACTACATATGTCATAGTTCCAAATCTAAAGGTGTAAACTTATTTAGATAATGGCCACAAACTTGCATAAATCATGTATGTCATGGATCTACATCTAAAGGTGTAAACTTGCATAGTCAATAACCACAAACTTGCATAACATGATTCATATTCCAAACTCATATATTTGTATAAACTTTCATATGTGATTTATGCAACATAACAATTGTGTATACTTACATCTAAACATGTAAACTAGCATGTAGAATTTAGCATAGAACTCACACATCTCATAGCCTAACTTTAGATCAATTTTTCACATAAACTAGATGTCATGAAATATGTAAGGTTACATATAATTTTCCCCAACTTGCATATGATTCATGTCTTAATCAAAATCTAAACTTGCATGCATACATATGACTTATCATATGAATCAACATAACCAAACTAGCATATGAACAACATGATGATTTGATTATACATAAGCCAATAATAGAATTACAACATAGGTGGTAGCATCATAACTTTACAACATAGATGATCACAACATAACATCATAGAATTTACAACATGTAGGATATCATCACATTTTTACAACATAATTATAACATGCTGTCAATAATTTGCATCATATCCATATAATCCACATCATAACTTAATATAATTGAATTGCTAATTATTTTATTAAAGAAATCGAACTCACAACTCAAAGAAGGTCTTGAGTTATAAATTTTGAGTTCTGAAGTTGAATTAGCTTTCCTTTGAAGAAGATTCGTTGTTAAAGTTGAATAGAATTGAATTTGATTAGCTTTCTTCCTCTATAATTGGTGGCGGCTATTCTGAGTTGCAAGGTGACGGCATGGAGGCCATGAGTCTAATTTTATTTTGATTTTAGGGTTTGAGTGTATAGGTGTATTTATAGAGTTTAGGATTAGTTATGTCGTCCGATCAACACAAAATTAATCCCAGCCAATCAGAGCAGATCAGAAACCCTAATGAGTCAGCACACAGTCACAAACAGGTCATCAATCAAATCTGCCCGGGGGGGGGGGGGAGGCATGTCGACTCCTAGGTCGACCCTATGGTCGACCTGGTCAGGGTAGGTCGACCCTATGGTCGACCTGGCCCTGGCGGGAATTTTCTCGCCTAGTCCATCTGACTCTGAAAATTTGAATTTTGAAATCTGTTTTGAATTTTTTGAAACTTCCGATGGCCATAACTTCTTCATACGAAGTCCAATTCACGCAAACTCGGACTCTATCTCAACCAGAATTTTGAGACGAACACAATGGCGCAACCCGTTTCCCTTAATTCTCACATCAGAGATAAGTTATTCTTTAATTTGTGAACTTTAGTGTTAACAGAAATATGGGGTGTTACATTCTCCCCTCCTTAATGGATTTCGCCCCCGAAATCTCCAAGTTAAGGAGAATGCATATCCTAACATCGAAACAACCATCTACTCAACCATCAAACATAGGCATCCATTGTCCTTATAAAATTCCTAATGCTGTATGAACATATGCAAGAAGTGTGTGTATATGTTCCTTATCTAATGCAGAATCAGACGGTCTACTGATTCAGTTGACCACCTTAATGCAAACCATGATAGTGCCATGCGTCCATTATATATGTGAAAGAATCCTATCGATACATATTATTTCTACATATATGCACAACCATTCACCAAAATGCAACATCCATATGATAGCACAACCATTATACATCCATTAACTTAAATATGTACACACATTTATATGCAATATGCCATATGAAATGACTGAGCCGATCTAGTGCCTAAAGTGTGTGTATATGCATCCACGAGCAACCAATAACAAACACTTGCATCCACATGCATCCATCATACATAACATGTCTCAAACACATGTTTCAACCATAGGACTACCCTATCTAAAGGTCAAAGATACTAGCGAGAGGACATACTAAAGATAAGTTAAGTACAAGCTAAGCGATAAAGGAGAAATTAAAAGACATACCCTCGAAAAAAGAAAATGGTACAATGAACGCATCTTCTCTTCCGTCTCCCAAGTAGCATTGCTCTCATCATCTCCCCATTGCACTTTGACTAGCTTGACCTCTCGATTCCTCAACTTCTTAATCTCCGACCCAAGAATGCACGTAGGAGCTCGTCGCATCACGCTCTATCTCCACCTCTCTAAGCAAGCTCGGCTCTACCACTTCCGCGGTCTCATGCAAGCACTTCCTCAAATGTGATACATGGAATAAATCGTGTACACCACTAAGTCTCTCGGGCGACTCCACTCTATACGCCATCTGCCCAATCCTCTCCTTAATAGGAAACGACCCTACGAACCTTGATGCTAACTTCCCAACGGACCCAAAGCGAACCACATTCCGTAAAGGAGACACCTTGACAAAGACCATGTCCCCAATATCAAACTCAAGATCTATCCTCCTCTTGTCCGCATAAGATTTCTGCCTATCTTGCGCCGTCTTCATCTTCCTTCGAATCAAATCGATCTTTTGCGAAGTCTCTCTAATCATATCGGGCCCAAGCAAGATCTTATCTGTAGATTCCCACCAACATGTAGGCGAACGACACGGCCGTCCATAGAGAGCCTCGAATGGTGCCATGCCAATGCTAGACTGAAAGCTATTATTATATGCAAACTCCACCAACGGAAGATGTCCCTCCCATGTACCTCCAAAGTCTAAGACACACAACCTCAATAGGTCCTCTAGAATACGATTCACCCTCTCGGTCTGGCCGTCTGTCTGAGGATGATATGCGGTGCTCAAACATAACTGAGTCCCTACCGCCTCTTGCAAGCTCTTCCAAAATTCGCTAGTAAAGACAGGATCATGGTCGCTCACTATGCTAGAAGGAACACCGTGCAAATGAACTATCTCTCGAATGCATACGGAGGCTAACCATGGAGCAGTCCTCTTACTCTTCACGGGAATGAAATGGGCGCTCTTAGTAAGTCTGTCTACCACGACCCAAATCCCCGTATTACCCATCCTCGATCTTGGTAACCCATCAACAAAGTCCATCGAGACACTTTCCCACTTCCATTGTGGGACCTCCAATGGGTGAAGCAACCCACCGGGCTTCTTTTGCTCTGCTTTTACTTATTGGCACACCTAGCATCTAGCGACAAACTCTGCCAATCCCTCTTCATGCCGGCCCAAAGTATGGTCATCTTCAAACGATGTGCATCATCAAGAATGGTCTTCCTCAAATTCTCGTCCCATCTTACACAAAGTCTACCGTCCCTTCGTAACCAACCCTTATCATCTAGGGTATACCCATGGAGATGGCTCAATGACTCCCCTCTTTTGAGCTTCTCTACTAACTCAACCAACTGTGGTCATCTCGCTGTGCCTCACCAATCCGTCCCAAAAGCGTAGGTCTGACCTCTAAGGATGCTAGCAAACCGGGTACAAAGTCGACAGAAGGTCTAAAGTCAAACGTAGAGATGAACTCTAAGCTTTGCCGCTCAACAAAAAGCAGACTCAAGGATAACCTTTTCCTACTTAAGGCATCTTCAACCACGTTACCCTTGCTAGGGGTATATGCTATCTCGAAATCGTAGGACGCTAAGAATTCCATCCACCTTTGCTGCCTTAAGTTCAAGTCCTTCTGAGAGAACAAATATTTTAGTGATTTGTGGTCAGTGAACAATTCAAATTTCTCGCCAAGAAGATAATGGGGCCAAGACTTAAGCGCGAAAACTAACGACCAACTCTAGGTCATGTATAGGGTAATTTCTCTCATGCACTCTCAACTGCCTTCCACCGTAGACTATTACCCTTCCCTCTTGCATTAAGACTGCGCTTAGTCCTGTCCCACAAGCATCGGTATAAATGGTAAATGGCTTACTCCCATCTGGCAACACTAAGACTAGGGCTATGGTCAAAGCTCTCTTTAAATGTTGGAACGCATCATCACAATCTACGTCCCATGTGAAAACTAGGTTCTTCTTCGTCAAGCGTGTTAATGGGGCTGATATTTTTGCGAAGTCTTTGATAAACTTCCTATAGTAGCCATCCAACCCTAAGAAACTCCTCACCTCGGTAGTATTTTTAGGGACCTTCCAATCTTGGATGGCCACTACCTTTGCGGGGTCCACAGCTATCCCTTCTTTGTAAACCACGTGCCCTAAGAATCGCACTTCCTTCCTCCAAAAGTGACATTTAGAAAATTTAGCTTTAAGGCTATGCGCTCGAAGGGTATCCAACACTTCCCTAAGATGTAGGGCATGCTCTTCCTCGTTCTTAGAAAAGATCAAGATATCATCCACAAAGACTACCGCGAATTTATTAAGGTACTCCCTAAACACCCTACTCATCAGGTCAACAAAGTATGCGGGGGCGTTTGTCAAACCGAAGGGCATCACAAGCCACTCGAAGAAGCCGTCTGGAGTTCTAAAGGCAGCCTTGTCTATGCTATCCTTAGCCACTCTCAACTGATGGAAACCCGTGGCTAAGTCCAACTGCGAAAACACTGAGGTGCCAACTAACTGATCGAAGAGATCGTCAATCCTCGGCAGTGGGTGCCTATTCTTCTTAGTAAGTTTATTAAGTTCTCTATAGTCCACACAAAGTCTAAGGGACCCATCTGCCTTTGTGGCAAATACTACTGGAGCACCCCACTCCGATATACTACGTCTGGTGAACCCCTTCTCAAGCAATTCTTTCACTTGCTTACTGAGTTCTCTTCTCTCTCTTGGAGCCATGTGGCGCACTGGCAATGCAACTGGATTTGCACTATCTACTAGATATATTCGAAAGTCTATCTCACATTTTGGGGGTAAACCCCTCACCTCATCAAAGACATCGACATATTCACGGGCTATACGAAGAGAATGAAAATCATCATCGGATGCGTCAAGGGATTCTAGGTAGCTAAGCATTACTGGACCTCTAGGGTCACAAGAAATATCAAGGGTTTTTCCACAATGAGTCAACTATCTAACTACCCTTCTTTCACAATCTGGGATGGCTCCATATCTAGTTAGCCAATCCATACCTAGAATCAAGCCGTAGCCCATGAAGCCAAGAACAAAGGCGTTGCATTCAAACTCAACGCCCAAGATAAACACTCTCAAATCCCGACAAATCATAGAAAGATGAGTCGAACCACCAATAGGATTTGAGACTACTAAGGGATCTGTAACTGGACTAGTATCTAGGTGTAGTGTTTCAACTAATGATGTAGAGATAAACGAATGTGATGCGCCAGAATCGAATAAAGTTCGGACAGGATGATCAAACAGAAAAACTAAACTTTCAACGGAAATTGCTCTACCTCGTTCTTGCAGCGGTGGGACCACGAGAGCCTGAACTTTCCCCCTTGCCTGCCCTGGTGCCATAAGAGCCTGCACCTGTCCTCCCGAGGTAGACCCTGCCCTCTGCCTTTTCTTGGGGAAGTCCTTAATCAGATGTCCCGCTTCGCCACAGTGGAAACAGCCAGTCTTCTTTTTCTTCCTACAATCTTTGCTTAGATGGTCTGGTGTCCTACAGTTAAAGCATCTCTTCTTCCCCTTACCATTGTTGCCTTTTCCACCTTTCTTGTTCTGTTGTTGCTGTTGCGGTTTCTTTTGATCCCCTTTCTTCTCGGGTGCCTTATTAGCATTGGCGCCCATCTCCTCTTCATGCATAAGTGCCATGTCAATTAGTCTCTCAAAGGTAGCCCCTATGGGGATGTGGGTCATAGCTAACCCATGAAGTGGCTCATTCAGACCTTTAACAAATCTCAGGGCCTTCTTTTCTAGTGTATTCACCGAGTCCAACCCAAATCTTGCCAACTGATTGAATTTGTTGTCGTATTCTTTCACCGATAGATTCCCCTGCTTCAATGCTAGAAACCTTTCCATATATAGATTCTCTTCAGCCCGTGAGAGAAACTTCGCCTCAAACCTCCGTCTGAAATCTGCCCATGTGTTAACTGGACGCTCTCCGTTAGTGACCTCCCACCAAAACGAGGCCTCATCCTTCATTAGCGAGGCAGCTAACTGGACCTTTCTTCCATCTTCCACTTCAAAGATCCTAAACAATTCTTCCACCTCCTTTAGCTAATTTCGAGCTTCAACAAATATCTCCGTCCCGTGAAAAGGTTTTCCACCCATTGCCCGAAATTCCTTACATATCTTCGCAAAAGTATCGACGCGAGGAGGAGGAGGGGGGAGGACGAGGAGGAGGAGCATTTGTTTGACCTACGGTGGTGGCCCAAGTCTCTAAATACCTCCTAAACCATCCTGGTATCGGCATCCCCTCGGGTATCTCGGGAATTGCAGACATACTGAAACGAAAAAGGAAAGATTCAATACAAAAGAACTGAAGGAAAGATATATGGCTCTTGGGGTTATGCTTTCTAAAATAAGCTTTTCTCTTGAAAATACTTTCCTTAAAACATACTTTTGAAGGTACTTATTTATAAAAGTTGTTTTTCAAAACACTTTTCAAAATTCATATTTGTTCTGGTAACCTTCAGCTCTGATACCACGTGTAACACCCCACGTCCATTAATGTCACTCACAAAGGGAATGCATTAACTTTCATGGAGCATTTTAAGTGTGTATAGAACAGAAACTTAACAACAAGACAGATATAAACAGAACTAAAACTTTAAAACTTTATTTCATTGCAGCGGAAAATACATAAGTTTGATTACATCATCAAAACCAGTGTCAAAGTACATAATATACATCTTGACCAACTCAAAGTACATAAATTGGAAGACATAACCCCAGTACAAAATAGCCATAAATAAGAGAGGCTGAACTTTACCTTAACGATCCAAGCAACTTCTAAAAGCAAGAGATACAACTGTCCAAAATCAAGCTCCACTGGTGCTAGTTCCAACCTGAGCACCTGGGGAGGGAAGGAAGAAAAGAGAAGGAAACAAAGGGGATCAGACATAAAGTCTGGCGAGTGCGATAACTGTAACATGATAATTACCAAAATAACTAGGCTAAGGCATAAGTTGGAAAATAAGGAAATGATTATGAACAATTGAGTATGGCAGAGTATACAAGGAAATAAGGTTGAACTAAGATAACGTTAAAGCACACCTAAACCACTATAAGATAATTACTATATTGCACCACCACTATACTATACTGCACCACCACTAGTCACCCTAAGGTTGATCCCGCCTACAAAACTTAATAATGATAATGGTAGTTTCGTGCACACCTAGCTGCCTTCATAGGTGCTGACTGCCCCTATCTCCACTAGGCGTACCCACTACCCCCATGCGATCGGCTCCCTAACTGGTAGATACCCGTGCTGGCCCCACAGTGGGGTATATCACTCCCCAAAGTAGCAACCCGATACCACCAATGATGCACGGCTTATACCTACACGATGCAACAACATCTTACCTACCAGCCTGGGTCCACACACGCATATGAACCCATTGGACTTGCGTTGCCACCGCTAACCCGGTTTGGCCTCTTACAGTCAAGCCCAGTATGCGTGTCCCGTCCTCGACTTAGGTCGAGCCCACAAAGATACGTACGGGTTACTGGTTGAAACGGGCCCCCATTACTTGACACAAGCTATCCACCTAAGCTTGGTCCCCTCTAGTACATCCCACTTAACCCTCTTCTTATTCATGTTCACTTACATGTTTCAATTTTGGTTAAGTGTTTCTAGTCGTATTTCAAATGCCACCCAAGGCACCCACTAGATTCCACATGCCACCCAAGGCACCCACTTAACCCCCTCATGTCCCACTACATGTTTATCTGGTTAAGTGTTTCTTAATTCATTAAGACCGTAACCTTATAAAGACCCCTCACATTAGACTGGCATTTGTGGCAGCTGGATTTGCCGGGCGGGTCCGGGCAGTCTTACACCACAAAAGAGCCTAACCTCGTGTCTTTACAACTGTTACGCATTTAGTTTATGACTACGACCTCCCCCATTAGACTGGCATTTGTGGCAGCTGGATTTGTCGGGCGGGTCCGGGCAGTCTTACACCACAAAAGAGCCTAACCTCGTGTCTTAGACGATTAATTACTCTTAATTAATTATTCCCCAATTTGAATTACTTTCCCTATTCAAATTATCAATCAATTCCAAATTTTACTATGGCCATAATTGACTCAATTACGTCTATCCATTTATGGTATGCAAAATCATACCAATTTTCATCACAAATTTATTTTATGCCATTTAAGGCATTTATGCCAATTTTTAATATTAAATCTTTTTAATATTGTCCCATTACCCCACGTTTTACATTCATTCGTTTAACGTAAAGTATACGTTAAACTCAAATAGTCTAACTCATAGAATAAAGAGAAACCATCACAACATACATATAGATAAAACTAGATCTGATAATAAGGGTGAACTTGCATGTGTGAATGATGTTCTACATCTAAAACTTGCATATGCCAAAGTCACAACTTGCATAAAACTACATATGCCACAGATCCAAATCTAAAGGTGTAAACTTGTTTAGATAATGGTCACAAACTTGCATAAATCATGTATGTCATGGATCTACATCTAAAGGTGTAAACTTGCATAGTCAATAACCACAAACTTGCGTAACATGATTCATATTCCAAACTCATATATTTATATAAATCCGCAAATGTGATTTATGCAACATAACAATGGTGTAAACTTACATCTAAACATGTAAACTAGCATGTAGAATTCAGCATAGAACTTACACATGTCATAGCCTAACATTAGATCAAATTTTCACATAAACTAGATGTCATGAAACATGTAAGGTTACATATAATTTTCCCCAACTTGCATATGATTCATGTCTTAATCAAAATCTAAACTTGCATACATACATATGACTTATCATATGAATCAACATAACCAAACTAGCATATGAACAACATGATGATTTGATTATACATAAGCCAATCATAGAATTACAACATAGGTGGTAGCATCATAACTTTACAACAGAGATGATCACAACATAACATCATAGAATTTACAACATGTATGATAACATCACAATTTTACAACATAATTATAACATGCGGTCAATAATTCACATCATAACTTAATCCAATTAAATTGCTAATTATTTTATTAAAGAAATTGAACTCACAACTCAAAGAAGGTCTTGAGTTCTGAATTCTGAGTTCTGAAGTTGAATTAGCTTTCCTTTGAAGAAGATTCGTTGTTAAAGTTGAATAGAATTGAATTTGATTAGCTTTCTTCCTCTCTACTTGGTGGCGGCTATTCTGAGTTGCAAGGTGACGACATGGAGGCCATGAGTCTAATTTTATTTTGATTTAGGGTTTGAGTGTATAGGTGTTTTTATAGAGTTTAGGATTAGTTTAGGCCTTCCGATCAACCTAGAATTAATCCCAGCCAATCTGAGCAGATCAGAAACCCTAATGAGTCAATACACAGTCGCAAACATGTCATCAATCAAATCTGCCCGGGGGGTGCAGGTCGACCCCCAGGTCGACCCTATGGTCGACCTAGTCAGGGTAGGTCTACCCCCAGGTCGACCCTATGGTCGACCTAGCCCAGGCGGGAATTTTCCCGCCTAGCCCATCTGACTCTGAAATTTTGAATTTTGAAATCTGTTTTGAATTTTCTGAAACTTCCGATGGCCATAACTTCTTCATACGAAGTCCAATTCACGCAAACTCGGACTCTATCTCAACCAGAATTCCAAGATGAACACTATGGCGCAACCCGTTTCCCTTAATTCTCACATCTAAGGTTATTTATTCTTTAATTTGTGAACTTTAGTGTTAACAGAAATACGGGGTGTTATATGGTGCAGGGGCGCAGGCTGTGCGGGTGATCAGAGGGAGGCGGAGCTGACCGGCGGTTGCGGATTTAGGGTGGCAGCGGCTAGGGTTTCAATTTGGGGCTGTGGGGTTTCTTTATCATGAGAGAGAGAAGGAGGATGGAGAAGGAGGTAGCGACCATCTCTGGTGTGGAGCGTGGTGGAGGCAGCATGCGATTTTTTTCTTTCTTTTTTTTATTTCTGAGCGACGGGAGAGAGAATGGTGAGGGAGAGGGAGTTGACCAAGTAATTAATATATATATATATATTAAATTTAATTTTAAATCCAAAATGTTGAGTTTTCATTTGAACTCCAAATCGAACCCAACAACTATTGCCCTAACCAAATACCCCCATTTCGGACACAATGGGATATGTTTCGTAACTAAATTCAGCTGTTACGTTCAGTTTTTATTTAAATTAAAATATGAATCAAGGTATATTTAATTTAAACATACATTTTAAATTACTGGGGCTACATACTGACTCCAAAAATTACAGAAAAATTATTTCTGACTTTATTTTGATGATATGGTCCTAACAAAACTAATTTCGTCGAATTTGGAGACCATTTGAAAAATGGTCATCTTTCAGTTGATTAATTCAAACTGAAATTGCCAAAAACTTTTTAATCCACCACGCTCACATATTAATTCCAAAAATTATGAAAATGAGAATCTAGCAATAATTTGACATTCTGGATCCAACAAAAATGGTTTCACCGAAAACAGAGGTCGTTTGCAAAACAACTACTTTTAAGGGCTGTATATATACTAATAATATAAATTCCATAGTGACTGTTATGAATTTTAAACTGGACATAACTTTAATTTCCGTTATGAAATCTGAATTTTTCACATTCGTTAGAAAGACCTAATTAAATGGATTCAATATTTTTGGTTTTACTGAAATCCGATTTATTTTGAGTCTTGTATGTTCAATTGAAATTTGAAATCGAATTTTCAAACTACCACGCTATTTCAGGCTCGTTATATAATTAAAATAAATTTATTCGTTCTAACTTCATTTAAAATAAATTTTTAGTCGTTATTATTTAAAATAAATCATTTTAAGTTTTCAAAATCCATTAAAATTGCAAGAATAAAAATTTAAAATTGGTTCTGAAAATCTGGGTTGTTACAGAAGAGCTCCCCACGCTTCTTGAAGTATGGATCGGCCCATGCGGGCCGCCAGCAATAAAAACGAGGTGCGTCCGTTCGGTGGTTGATGGAGGCGGATGGAGTAATTATGCTGAAAGATCTCCATTGAGTAAGTAGATTTCAGGAACGCTCACGTCTGTATGGGTTTGAAACCTTCTGAGGTATTCGCGTTGCATAAAGCCCTAATTGAATTTCTGAACAGATCAATGTTTCCTCTGCTTATTTTTTGTCCCTGCATTTTTCCAAATTATCAAAATGTTGAACTTGCTAAAATGCTAATCTTTGTGCTACTTACCCAGTCATGACAGGATAACATGAAGTGATCAGCACCAGCAGTTCTATTCCAAAATGGGTGCTTAGCTGCAATGGGTGCTTAGCTATAGGCAGGAGCATCTAACGATATCTATTATTGCTTATTTTTGATAATTTATTATTGTATATAGACAAGTTGTTTAGTTAATAGTTTAGAAATGTCATATTTTTCTTATTGTTTGTTTAACCAAGAGATGCAAACATTGGTTCATCATTGTCATAAAATAGATTGGATAATTTGGCAATGTTACCGATTGAGTATGATGGGATCAGCAATAAGCTTGAATATTAAAACATTATTCATAATTTTGCATCTCAAAAAAATTGAAAAAAAATTAGATGCAATTAAATTAATTTTGCTGCATAAGTTGATTTATTGTAGGAAATAAAGTTATTTCAATTTGTTCCTCTTTTTTTTTTTTTTTTTTTTTTTGAACTTGTTCAGGAGGGAAGCCGACCGGAGTCATAAAACTGTCCCTAATGCACCTAGCCAGATCCGTGAGAACACATAAGTAGCTGATCTTAGAGTATGCATATGGTAAGCTCTTAGCATGCCATTTCGGGTTTCGAACCCACACCACTATTACCATGAAGCAAAGTCCTTACCGCTAGGCTACTGCTACGGACAATTTGTTCCTCTTTTTATTATCTATGTTATTTTGATGATTAATTGTAAAATAATTAAATTGATTTTTCAATGAATGTTATTGTTTCATAAACCGCAAACATCGTTAGCTTGGGTTTAATTTCATTTGGAAATTATGTCTGGACAGTGCTGAAGACTTTAAGCAATTTTTGGCTGATTCTTTAAGCAACGAAGCAATATACCTATTTGTATATTTATTATTAGGAACAACCATTCTTGTACAGCTTCCAAAAGAGTACATTAGTTGTTAAGATTTCAATATACATTATTAAAAATTAGTTATGGAACTAGGTACGTTTATTTTTTCTCAAGATTAGTAATTATACCATGAGGAGAAGCTTAGCTTAGGACCTTGGGTTACATTCTGTTTGTTGATTTGTTTGTGCATTGCAATCTTTATTGTTTATTTTTCAATAAAAAAGGTAAAAAAATACATTTGAATTTGTTTTCGTTACTTAGTTATTGCTAAATGTGGATCACTGGATATATTATTTATCTTCATCTTGCTCTCTTGTGTTATTTCTTTGCACTCATATACATGATCAAAAATCAGATAATTTGGTCGAAATGACCAGATCATTTAGTTTGTATGTAAATTACTAATAATATGACGATTTCTTATATAGCGATGAAGTGACAAAAGTCTAGAGATACGTGTTTCTGGCATGAGATGTCCTGGATGGATTCACATTCTCTTAGGAGACGACTGAGAAAATTTACTCTAATTGAGGCAAGCTGATGACACCATTGTGGAATAATATAAGGAGATGTTATTCTATTCATAGGATTAGGATGTGAGCAAGATGCTGAAACCAACGAACTAAATTGCTTTATATTCGATTAATTATAGGCTTGTTCCTTTATAGTTATGTTGCCATAGTAAGGAGCAGATGTAAATTCCGGTAACCTTTGTGCACAACTTTTTATTTTTTGGGTTCCTTAACTATAAATGGATGTTTATAATAATTACTGCCAGTCTACATTTTTTTCAATGCACATACTTTCTAGAAAGTTGATATCATAATGTTAACATAATAACTTTAATGTATGTAGATGTGTTCACATACATACATACATCCAGACTACTGCGTTTGTTGTCTTACATATGGTTAGCAATCCGTTAAAATGATTGTAGCATGTACAGATTTCAAGGCCTGTTAATTTCAGTTATTGTTTGTTACTACATCAATTTCATTGTAGACGAGCACTTGAATCAGAACTTGGTCATGCTCAGTTTCATTGTAGATGAGCACCATGACTGATGAAGAAAATTTATTTTGTGAAACAAAAAAAGTGCGAGGGGCATCCACCATTTCTGTACTAAAGTCCATTTTTTCTTAATGATGTCAGTAGCGAAAAGACGAGATGAATACTTGGTAGAAGAAGAACAAAAGGTTAGGTATCTCAAAAGTGCCGGAAAGAGGAGGAAGAGAATTGGCAGTATGAGTTTGAGAGCTGAAGATGAAGTGTAGTAGCTCATGGTTTATAATTTTACAAAAGATTAATCACAACATTGCAATTTTATGGATAATATTAGCGCCAACTGAACAGTTTTATTGTTCATAATTCAGCTTGGTGTATGAATTGATGAAATATTATGGATGTTGTGTTTTTTCTCTACGTTATTATGAATGTTTTTTTAGTTCTAAATTAATATTGTTGGCTAATTTATCTTTGTTTTTTTAATATGTTATTTATTTTAGTGTTCACAGTTAAATGATGTTTGTTGTATATATATGTGTATGTATTTATATGAATATATGTATGTGTGTATATATGTATATACATATATATACATACATATATATATATATATATATATATATATATATATTGGCAGATCAGAAGGGGAATAGCAGTGGGTTACCAACAAAAAAAATGAGTTAGTTTACTCGAATTTATTTTCCGTCGCTAATCCTTTGGAAATTAGTAAGGGTTTACCAATGCGCTTTATAAATAATAATTTATAATTTATTATAAATTACTTATCCGTCGGTAAATAGTCGGTAAATAAATTAAAATTAAATTAATAAATAAAATTATATTTTTATTATATAATTAGTAAAATAACAGAAAACTATCGGAAAACTCATGCTAAATTCCATTGAAAAAGTCTGATACAATTACCGTCATAATTTTTACCGACCATAATATTATGCAGGAAATCCGTCGCTAAGGCCAATATAGCGACGAATTAGAAGCGGATACTACCGCTGTTATGCGGTTTTTCTTGCAGTGATTACTTAATGCTAAAAGTATTAGTTGCATGTGCTTCCCTCATCTATGACCCTATAATAAGCATAAGCTAGAATTTAGGTCTTATCTTTATACAATTTCGGGATACTCTAATAACCAAAAAGGTTTAAAATGTTTAACTATCAATGATAAAATAATAGTATCCAGACATGTTGTATTCGATGAACAAGTGTTTCCATTTTCTAGTAAAACAATTAAAACATCCTCAAAAGTGCACAACCCTCATGTCTCTAAACCTCCAGTGCATTTCTTGTCCTCAACACAACATGCATAATCACAGCGCAGATCATGAGCTTGAAGCTACACCTGAAATTTCAGAATCAAATGCCAACTCTACACGACACAATCAAGGTGCAAAAGTAACACCTGAAGGCCAAGCAGGAAGGACTGATGGCCCAGGTGCAACAACGACATCAAGTCAAAGACCAATACATCACATGACTACAAGATCAAAAAGTGGAATCCTTAAGCTAAAAGTATGTGCAATAAATCTGGAAAATAAAGAACTAGAAAACTTGCAACAAACAATGAATAATATCAACTGGAGGAAAGCCATGGAAGAAGAAATCAATGCTCTCATGAAAAAAAACATGGGAGTTAGTGGAAAAGCCAAAGGATAAAAATATAGTAGGAAACAAATAGACCTGCAGAATTAAGAAAAACATTGATGGCACAATACAGATATACAAGGCAAGACTCATAGCAAAAGGTTACACACAAAATATGGACTAGACTTCAATGAAACATTCTCTCTAGTTGACATTATTCATTGCTTGTTGCAAGTTTTTTAGTTCTTCATTTTTTAGATTTATTGCTTAATTTGAATTCAAAATTAAAATAATGAATACCTTAATTCGCTTTCAATGATTACTATGTACACCACAACATCATATTCATTCTTATAGTGACCATATTTTTATAATTTTTGTAACATAAAATATATATAACAAAGAGGAGAATCTAGCCATTCAGCAACGGCTCACAAAAACAGTTCTGTAGCGAAAGGCTACAGAAACTGTGAACAAAAAACATACAAACAAATATGAAAGAACACAGTTACAACCGCCGACCACCCGAATCAAGGGCCTTTCGCCAAACTCAACCTCGCCTCCACAGCCCCACTGAGCGTGGGGGGAAACCAGGACAAAGAAGGAGCCAATCCAAAGAAGCCAGCTACAGTAATCTTCTCCAACCCTAAGCTCCTGCTGCGTATACAAACCAGCACGCCTAGAATCAAAGAAGGCCTTGGGCAGATGAACCAATAAGTACCTGTAAATCCAGAACCTGTAGTACTAGAGAATAACATAAGAAACAATGTGTGTGGCTACTTTTTGGTTTTTGTTTCAGACTCGATTGCGTGTGTCGCGCTGCTGCTTTAGTTTTGCGACCCAACAGAGAAAGGCTTTTTCTCCCTTAAGTTTTTTTATATATGTCTCATTTTTTCAAATAAAAGTTTATATCATTTATTCATTTTATTCGATTATCTTGATATAAAATGATTTGAATATAATAATTATAAACCAAAATTGGGAATGTTTCTTTATAATCAAGGTTGACAAATTAACGAAAGTGTTAATTATAAAGAGTCCCAGTTTTAAAGTACTTTAATGTTTGATTTTTTTAACATATTAAGTTTTTCGAATTCCTGTGTGATGATCGCCCAGAACCCCTAAACAAGAGGAAAAGTGCGTTGAAAGGTGTGTAAGTAAGCTATGGACGATCATCAAGGTATGATAACACAAGCGGAATCTATCGTAAATCTCACAGCACAAGGATAAAATATAATAGAACATATACAACAGGTAATATTAATGAAGCATACTTGAGAAGAAATCTCAAATTTTCGAAACAATAGGAAAATAAATCCTTACACCAGGATTGCAACATACATCTGTACAAATTTGCCTCACTACAGCACTCAGAGAAGAATACAAACAGCGGAAACCCAAATACTATATAGTAAGAGAGATAGTATGCTAGCCTCCTGCTCGTCTCTGAACTGCTACAACGTCCTTACTGAGCTATCACCTGTCACCTAGTCTGTCTACCCAAAATTGGATGAATAACACAAGGTAATAAGAGGGAAATGTAAAACCTTGGGTCAGACAACAGTCTTAGTGAGCGATAAAACAACTAACTAATATCGTCAATAAAGTATATGAGAGCGGGTAATTAAATGAACTAATCTACCCACATCACAAGAGAAGAACTCGACTCCCGCCTTACCCACATTGGATAGTGATAGCCTTTACAATCCATAAAACAAAAGGAGTTACAATTTAGTTATAGTAATCAGAACGACCATTCAATCATGGTAAACAGAAGAACAACCATCACTAACGCTCATAGCACCCAGATTATGTATCTCATGTAAACCATCTTAATCGAATTAAACATCCCTCAAGCACCATCCCCGAAAGCCTAAACCAATATCAGACAAGCAACCAAGGAACATCTACTTCAATGTCGGACAATCTACATGAGACGGTACAAGCAAAACAAACAAACATATAAGACAGACTTTGGCTATCACCACCAATCCTGCTTCGTAACCATCGTTAATCGTATGATTGGCCATATCATAATGTCATCCATCAATGGCTAATGGTAACTTCCCCATATGCCTTTCAACAATACGTACCTGGGCATTTAAACGATACCTAGGGTGTTCGACCTATATCCGGTCTTTTAGGTGACCCTATTGTTACCCACAAGATTATGTTCACATTATTATGGATCGGATGGGTCTGTGAATGGGTCAATTCATTGAACTGGATCGAGTCATTCTAATTCATTCAGAGTCGGGTCGGTGTGTTTCTCAATAAGTGGATCGGCCTAGTCTAAGGGTATCGAGTCAGTCTGATCTGATGCACCGGGTCGGCCTATTGTATGATAAAATGGGTCGGTCTGCTATAATGGATTAGGCAATGCATCCTTCATCAAACAGGTTGGCTTCATGTATCAGATTGAATCGGTCAGCTAAGCATGGATCGGGTCAGCCAGCTAAGCGTGGATCGGGTTGGATCGATCTATTCTGCTCTGTTCGGATTGGGCAAGTGCAAGGGCAGGTGACGAATCGTCATTCCAGTCAACCAGTTCAACGGGGATTGGATCGGCATGGCCTGGAAGCAACGGGTCGGATCAACCTAGTTTGGATCGGGTCGGGACAAGTCTGGATCGGTCAGGAACATAAAAGTTGGCAGTTAGCTGGCAACAACTGGCAGTGGCATTTTCGTAAATACCCAATAGGATGACTCGAAACCTGAAAGCTAGATTTTGGCCATTCCTCACTTCTATAAATAGGGGTTTTACCTCACCTGAAAGAGGAGGATTTTTCATGACCCCGAAGGGCTGCCCAATTCAATTCTCAATCTTTCCTAAAGGATCTAATCATCTCTAACCACTTCCAATTGAAGATCAAATTCCGAATTCATCATAAAGTCAGAGAAATTCGTCGAAGATCGTGAGAAAGTCTAGATTCATCCAATTGCTTTCCATATTTGAAGAATTCTATCAAGTCTCTCCTTAGCCATTTCTTACAGATCTAAAAGAGAAGTAGTGAGGTTAATGATGAATGTATTGAGAGGATATCTTTGCTTTGTAAAGTTAGACGTGGCATTGGGATTATTCTTTAAAGTGGACGTAGATCACGCTTAATCGAAACATTATAAAACATTGTATCCTCTACTTGCATTTCTACTATTGTGTGGCTCCGTTTCTTCTATTTTTTTACATTTTGTGAAGTATTTGCAATACCTTCGGTATTTGATTCTAATTTCGGGATCAACATTTGGCGCCTACCGTGGGGCCTGCATTCAATCTTCCATTCTCTCATACTCTCTCTCTCACAAGGTTCAAGGTCTTGCATTGAGAATCTAAGCCAATCTCACTACGATCTAATCCAAACTCTTGCCTGAAATCATGGGTAAACTAGGTAGACCAACAAAAAGAGTCACAATTCAAAATGTCGAAGATACCGATGATGTCGCCGACAACGAAAATACCCCTCTTACTAATTAATTTGAAGTTGGCGAAGGTTCTAAGGCCAGAGCCGCTGTAACAAGGCGAAAACTGGATGAAGTTGTCGCAACTTTAACAAGCCAAATGGAAATTGCGAACAAAGCCATGATGAAAAAACACGAGTCGATGTTTTCCATGCAAGCTGCCACGGTAAAAGTCACTATGGAATCGCTCGTGCTAAGTCTATTCAAGTGGATCATACAGAAAATGCAGCCTCCTCTTTTTCAAGCCCGAATCGAGGGAATTTCGTTCAAGAGGTCACATATCCTAACGATCCTCAAAAGGAAACAAAGCCTCAAACATGTGACCATTCCAATAAAGCGACTTCTCGACAAGCGCTTGGTGCCACCAAAGGGGCACCTCCCCAAGAGGGAGGCAAAGGGCCCCAGATTCCAGACCGTGACCGTTTGCTTAGGCAAACATCCGTAGGGATGAAGGCGTCCGCCCCATAGGCCAGCTCAACGAAGAAGAACGCATAACGGAAATGGTGCGCAGAATTATGGAAAAGAGTTCGAAGAAGCCGGATGATGAGAAGGACTGGGAATTTGCTCCCACCAAAACCCCACTCACAGAAAGGATAAAGATGGCACCATACCCAAACAAATTTAAACCACCAACAGTCCAGGCTTACGATGGAACAAGTGATCCCAACATATTTTTGTTCAAATACGATCAGCATATGGACAGGGCACGGGACACTGATGAATTGAAGTGTTTGTATTTTTCGACTTATCTCAAGGGAGTGGCATCACTTTGGTTCACAAAGCTACCACCCAGATCTGTGGATGACTTTGCCACCTTGGCCAAACTGTTTCGAGAACAATTCAGGCTTCAAACAACAAAAGTACTAGATGTCATGGAGTTAAACGAGCTTGAGCAAAGACCAGGGGGAACCAATAAGGGCTTTTCTCACCCGGTTCAACACCGCCGCGGCTGAGGTTTGAAATTATGAGCCACGTTTGGTTTTATTGGCCTTGAAGGAAGATATAAGCAAGAAAACCAAGCTCGGACGATGGATTAAAAAAAACAAGTATTTTAGAGGAATTGTTCGATAAAGTCGAGGAATATATAGGCGTGGATGAGGATCTGGCCTATACTATGGATGCTCCAGAAAGCGGTATACATCCTGAGAAGAAGAAGAATAATGCAGAAAGTGGTCAGAAGAATCCTGGTAATCAGAAAAGAGGGAATAATGAAAGAGACAACTGACCAAATAAAAAGCTTCGTTTCTTTAAGAATTCGGAAGTAACTCCATTGAATGATACTATCAAAAACATTTTCATGGCGACCAAAGATACTGAAGAATACCCGGTAACAAAACAAGTGGAGGTCAGTGATGCGGCAGTCAAGTCAGTAAGGTTCTGCCGATTTCATAACCAGTCAGGTCACAATACAAACGAGTGTAGACACTTGAAAAGCTTAATTGAAGAGCTGATAAGGAAAAAAAGACTTCAGCAATATACAAATAACTCGTAGAATACCCAGAATGCTCAAGGTCAAGGAACCTCTGCGGGATAACCTAAGCAGAATGAGAATGCTTCGATCGCTGCTATCCCAAGGTTGATTATCAATACTATATCAGGTGGGCCACACCCAACCGGGAAAACCTGGGGGCATTGTGAAATACTCTAATGAAACAAAGAACTTTCTGAAAGAAGAAGAACTTATGATCATGAATGAAGCTCTATCGGCAAAGATGCCGAGAATTCCATGGGATGGCACCATGTTCAAAAATGAGGATGCAAACGGACTCAAAACTCCAACGGCGAATCCCATGGTGATAACCATTGGCTTGGGACCAGCCATTGTTAGAAGGGTCTTAGTCGATAGTGGGGCATCGTTCAATGTCCTCTTCATCAGCGCATTTCATAGAATGAAACTCTCAATAGATGATGTGAAATCTTGCCAGAATAAAATTCACGGATTCACGGGATAGGTCATTCAACCAGTTGGTGTCATCAATTTGCTCATCGAGCTTGGGGAAAGAGAGTGGAAGGCAGCACTAAAACAAGATTTTGTCATAATAAATGAGTTCTCTTTGTACAATGCCTTCCTTGGAAGGCCAACCCTCGCAGCATTTAGAATAAAGATGGCTCTGTGATGACTCACGATGAAGTTCCCTACTAAAAATGGAATTGGCATAGTCAAGGGTGACTAACAAACAGCAAGGGAGTGCCATTTGGTTGAGCTTGCCAAGGCAAGGAAGAAGGAAGTGAAGAAGGATGTGGAGCCTTTGCTCCGCATTCGTGATCCCCCTTATAGCAATTAAGGAGGGACCTTAATACTGGAGAACATAGTCGAGCCCAGAAGGAAATTGATCCAAGAAAAGCTAATATGGGGGAAAGCAGAGCGACAACAGCTGAGGACACCATCTCCGTTCCAGTACACGATAAAGATCCTGGCCGAGTCCTAAAGATAGGTTCTCAGCTGGGCATAAAATTGCAGAAGGATTTGATATTGTTTTTAAAAGAAAACTTAGATGTATTTGCATGGACGCACTTTGACATGTGCGGAATATCACCAAATGTAATTGTTCATAAGTTGAATATTAATCCTATTTTGACTCCTGTAAAACAAAAAAGATGAATGCAAGGACCTGAAAGATCTGTGGCATTAAAAGAAGAACTAGATAGATTGTTCAAAAATAATTTTATAAGAGAATCTACATATCCCGCTTGGGTTTTCAATCCGGTCCTTGTTAAAAAATCCAAGGGGAAATGGAGTGTGTGCATAGACTACTCGGACCTTAACAAAGCATGTCCCAAAGACAGTTTTCCATTATCGAGAATTGACCAACTTGTCGATGCAAGTACAGGGCATGAATTGTTGTCCTTCATGGACACATACTCCGGGTATAATCAAATCATGATGCTTAAGCTAGACGAAGTAAACACGAGTTTCAAAACCAATAGAGGCTTATATTGCTACAAAGTTATGCCATCTGGACTAAAGAATGCGGGAGCAACCTACCAACACCTTGTGAATTCCATGTTCAAATCTCAAATCGGGAACACTATGGAGGTCTATGAGATGATATGCTAGTAAAATAAATGAAGGCAGAGAATCATCTGGAGAATCTAGCCGAGATGTTTCATATGCTTAGAAAGTACGGTATGAAGTTAAATCCACTAAAATGCTCATTCGGAGTTTCATCGGGGAAATTTCTTGGATTTATAGTCAACGCTAGGGGCATTGAAGCGAATCCTTCCTAAGTCACGACATTACGAGAAATGCGAGCTCCAAGGACAAAGAAAGAGCTTCAAAGCTTGAATGGGAAATTGCTGCCCTTAACCGGTTCATCTCAAAAGCAATTGATCAGTGCATCCCACTTTTTGATGCTTTGAAAAAGGGAAAGAATGATTTCCAGTGGACTCCAAAATGTCAAACAGCCTTCGAGGAATTGATTAAGCACATGGAGTCACCGCCGATGCTATCTAAGCATAGAAATAGAGAAGAGCTTTTCCTATATCTAGTTGTCTCATCACATGCTTTAAGCGCTGCACTAGTCTGAAAGGATGCTAAAGTCCAATGGCCGGTTTATTACATTAGTAAGCGGCTCGCAAGAGCAGAATTAAACTACCCAAAATTGGAAAAACTTGCATACTGTCTGCTTATTGCATCAAAGAAGTTGAGACCATATTTCCAATCCCATCCTATAAAAGTTCTCACCGATCAACCGTTAAGACAAGTTCTATTTCGCCCAGAAACTTCGGCAAGGTTATCGAAGTGGAACATTGAGCTTAGTCAATATGACATCACTTATCACCCCCTAAGAGCGATTAATGGGAAAACCTTAGTGGATTTCATCGCTGAGTTCATGGACAAGGGAGAGTAAATTGAGGAACCGATAGGGACAGTGGCTAGCTGGACGCTATACTTTGAAGGATCCAGAAACGATTACTGCTCAGGGGCTTGGATTGTCTTGAAAAACTCCAGATGGTCATTCTCTGTGCTATGCCTTAAGATTGCAATTCCCATTAACAAACAATGAGGCTGAATATGAAGCATTAATAATAGGGCTGAAGTTAGCAAAGGTGTTGAATCTGAAAACCTTACAAATCTTTAGTGATTCTCAACTGGTAGTGTGTCAAGTCCTTAGAGAATTACAGACTAAAGTTGGAAATCTCCCTTGTTAACTTATCAAAGCCATGGAATTTCTCAACGACCTCGACCACTACACTATATCTCACATTCCAATGGAAGAAAATTCAAAGGCAGATTCTCTCGTTAAATATACCAGTTCCTTGGATGCACAGTTGCTGGGCCTTATTCCTGTTAAAGTCCTTTCAACTCTCGCCATTGAGGAAGTGGATGTTAACTGGATCATGGAGACGGTCGAAGAGTCATGTCATGGATGACTCCAATCAAGGGATATATCCTCGATGGGATACTCCCGAAGAGCCAAAAAGGTGAAAGAAGTTATTGTGCAAATCTCCCCTATACCTCATTCAAGACGGAAAGCTTTATAGACAAGGATTCTCTATGCCATTGCTCTGGTGTGTAAAAAAGGAGGAATCCAAAACAATATTAGCAAAGTTATATGAGGTAGATTGTGGTGGTCACATAAGCGGTCAAACAATGGCCAAGAAAATTCTGCGATACGACTACTTTTGGCCCGATGTGAACCTAGATGCGATGACCTATGTTAAAAATTGTGATAGATGCCAAAGATATGCAAAAATTCCAAGAGCGCCTCCCACCGAATTGACTCAAATGGTCAGCCCATGGCCATTTGATGTCTTGGGCATAGACTTGATTGAAGCATTACCCACAGCCAAATCAAATATGAAGTATGCAATAGTAGCAGACTAAATGGGCGGAAGCTGAACTGCTAGCTACTATTACCTCAAAGAAGGTAATCAATTTTGTATTAAAGAACATCATCTACAGGTTCGATGTACTACAGAAAATAATCACCGATAATGGAACTCAATTTGAGAGCAGTGAGTTTCTAGATTTTTGTGCCAAGAAAAAGATCAAGAAGAGTTTTGCAGACGTTGCCCATCCGCAGGCTAATGGGAAAGTCGAAGCGATCAACAAAATCTTGAAGTCAACCATTAAGAAGCGACTTGAAAAAGCTAAGGGTGCTTGGGTAGACGAGCTTCCGCTTGCACTATGGGCATAACGTACCACTTATAAAACTGCAACAGGGCACACTCCATTCTCGCTTGCGTTTGGATCTGAGGCTATGATCCCGGTAAAACTGGAGGTTCCAACTCATAGGAGAGTCTACTTCAACCAAGAAGAGAATGAGAAATTGCAGCTCGGGGCACTCAATTTTCTTGAAGAGAAAAGAAGAGAAGAAGAACTCAGAGTCATGGCATATCAAAGAAGAATAGCTCGTCATTTCAATGCTAAAGAAAAGCATAGAACCTTCCAAGTTGGGGACTTTGTTCTAAAAAGAATTATGACAGGAACGGGGGTACTCGGGTTCAACTGGGAGGGACCATATATGATTAGCCATAAATTCTCATATGGTACATTTGAGTTGAAAACAACATACGGAGTCCAACTTCCAAAGGCATGGAATGTTATATATCTCTGTCACTACTTCACTTAATGCTTCTTTCATATGTTCTAAAAAAGTTGTAAATATCATGCATTGTAAATACCATGCAACATCATTACAAGTTCTGTGCATACTAATGGAAGAAATTTCTTTACTTGCTTAAATCGTAGGTTTTGCAAATTGTTTGCTAAGATTCGATTTTGATTGCAGGTCTCTTAAAAGAACGCTGGTGCACATATGACCTAATAAGACCTGGTGACAATTACGACACACCCCGATTGGGATAGCTCAAGTATTCATTTCTCAATGCTTAGAACATCATTCGTAACTAATTCAATGATGTACAACATATCTGAGCAAGGAGGGCACCCCAGGGATTGAATGGTCAAATGGCGTGGCGCTCGAAGTTACAGGTAAAATCGCGAGTTTCACAAAAGGGGCACCTTCTTAATTGCAGGGTCTCAAGCGCTCGTCCTAATAAATCGCGGTAAAATTTGATAAATGAACTAGCGTCTGCCCCATGAAACAACCCAATTTTAAACCAAAGACCTTCCCGAGGAGCACTCGGTTCATCGTCGATGCCATTAATACATGGCTGGATAGCAATATAAACACCGGTTTCGAAAGACCCCTTTGGGAGCACCCGATCAGATGTTGGATCTTCCAAATCCAACTATTTATTTTGGGTCTTCCAAATCCAGTTACTAAAGGACTTTAAAAATACCCCTGTTGGGGCATCTGATCATATGCCAAGTCTTCCAAATTCGGTTAATGATGGACCCAAAGACCTTTTCGAAGGCGCCCTACAAATTCTACAAGTGGCTGAATCATTCAGTCATAATGAATAACGGGTCTACAGACAAACACTCCTCAAAGAAATGGAATATAAGACCTCTTCGGGGGCATATGTTCAAATCTAATCTCCGAAGGGCTCGGATTTCCAGGCTAGTGAGGAATATGATTAAACATACAATAAGACCTCTTAAGCAGGGGCACAAAAACAGGATTTCATCTCTATAAAAAGGTATAAGTAAGACCAACTAAATTGGAAACCTTTGATCAGATTCATGCCAAAAAGTCCAACAACGGCAAGAACACATGATCTAAAGATTCCAAACCAAGTTGGTTGCATAACACTGCACCTAGTTTATAAAGTCTATATAACGAATTTTGGTATTGGGCATCACCAGCGGATTAAAGAGATGTAACGATGCTCATTTCTTAAGACATAACACAAATTTGTCACAACTTCAAAATTAAGGGGTAAGTATTTACAAGAACTAATTTGACCAATAAAAAGGAACTTTGAAATGACAGAGGCAAAGTCGGTAACCCCGCTATTATGACAAGTATAAAAGCAGTTATTCATATAAATCTCAAAATTGCCATAGTCAAAATCAAGGAAATCCAATAAAATTGGTCAAGTTAGGTCCAACCAATAATGATTCATGGCTATAACTAAAAAATCATTTTCTAAAAGTACCACGAAATCATTTCAGTATAAACTATTGCGATAACAAATGACTTGCAGTGTAAAGATTTTGTGTCGCAAGCATGAAAAGAAAACAAGTACGGAATGCAAAGCAGCAAAGTACGATAAAACTCAAGTATAATAAGCAGAACACAGTTTCATTTCAGGAGCACAAGATCAGATCACAAAGTTACAAGGCATCAGACGTGAAGGTGTGTTGAGAAGTAAGAGCAAAATTAGAATGCGAGGGCTAGCACTCGCATATACAACCAGTCTGAATGCGGTACATAAAAAGAAAATGATAAGACATAAAGGAAACTGGTCGTAAGCACTATTTCTTCTTCCCATTCTTTGGATCCCCGGACCTTAAACCCGGTCTGTCAACTTTAGAGAGAGGAGATGGACCAACTGATTGACCTTCACCTTTGGTCAATGGCCCACTAAGACTCTCCTGGGAGGATATAGTGATAACACCCTTCTTCGTCTTCTTCTTAGTAGCCACCTTCTTGCTCTTTCAGCCCGATGATGTTCCTCGCTTTCTTAGGGTTTCGGTGTCCTGCACCGGGGTCTCATCAGTTAGCTGGGAATCTTCTTCACTGGGAAGGTAGTCTTCGTTATCCAAGTTAGCAATTGCACCAATCTTTGTATCCTGTGACCCTGGAGTTTTAGTATCAGGCAAAGATTCATCGCCTGGACAGGGAGTATAAACTGAAGCAAGAGGTATCGATATCAGGGCTGAATCAGTAACTATGGCTTCAGTCATCATAGCGGTAAATCCACCAGAGGGAAGCTTCGGTGAAATCAGACCTAAAGAAGACAAACAGTGAGCATAGTATCCAATTGTGCCAGGAGAAGGGCACAGGTAGTCTAAGTTTGGTATAACTTGAACAACTTCAATTTTACCTGCGGCGGTAAGACTCGCCTCAATATTCTAGTGCGCTTCGACCTCAAAACCACCTGCATCAGAGATACCATCACTATCGTCATCCTCACCCTTGTCTTTTTGAGAAGTAGGGAGACCAGCGGGAGTCTGTGGACTAGAGGCCTCAACATCGGTAGTGACTGCACGGGCTTCAACATTTGTATCTCGAGCGAGTTCTCCCGATGATCCAGCCTTGTTATTAAAAATCCCTTTGCTTCTGCTAATTTAGCCTTCCCCATGGCTAAAGCATCACTAGACTCTGGGTCTAGAAGATCCTCGATGAGGTCATCTTCGCTACGTTCGCCATCGTTAATCTCCAAAATTCGCTTCCAGACAAGAGCTAGGGTGAACTCGAATTTGTTCTCTAAGTAGCGTAAGCTCCCTTTGTTCATAACACTGTAGACATAAAAGTTAAACAAGGAAGTATCAGAATCCAAGCGAGCCTTTTCAAGATCAGCGGCACTTTGAGTTTTTCTTCCTTAAGGGCTTGTTGTGTTAAGGAAAAAGTTGTACTTAGGGAAGAAATCCTCTCATGAAGGGTAGTGTTCTCTTGTCATAAAGCTGCAGAGGCATTTCTCTCTTCAGCTAGTAGGGATTCGGCAGACTGTTGAGCAATTTGAGCTTCTTGAGCTTGTTTCTCGGGCATATCTCCTCGCTATTGGAGGTAGCTAGTTCTTCTCTAAGCTCGGCAACCTCATCTTCTAAGTCCTTTTTGGAACCCCGAGATTTAAGTGTGTGTATTAAAGAGACCTTGTCATTCTCCAATACTTTGATGTAATCAAGGCAAGTTGAGTTAACCCTTTGGAGGTCATAAGCAAATTTGTTCCACGCATTAAGCTATTTTTCGACATGTTCCTTCAACTTGTCCAATTTAACCTCGGCCTGACTTTTAGCCATTTCATATTGAGTAACCATGCTGCTTTTAGTACCAACTATTTCCTCGAGAAGATCCCGCTTGTCATTAAGATGCAAGTCCACGTCAAAATACATTCCTCTTAAATCCTAGCCATGAAAGAGCTCACCGAGCATGAAATTGGTCAGCCTTATCTGATAGCGGGTTCTATCCATGATTACTTGAAGATCAGAAGAAGTAGGAGTCGCCAGTGGCAGAGCCAGAGGTGAATCATTTCCAGTATCTTGGTTACCTAGCACTGAGTAATCCAACATCGGAAGTTTGTCTGACTTGTGACACTTCTCGCGACCATCGTCATCCTTACCGCTCCTCCCCCTCTTCTTATGATGCTTCTTCTGCTTTCTCTTATTTTCTCTCTCCTGAGATTTGAGCATTTCAAAATGATCATGCCTCCACTTCCTCTGTTGCTTAGTCTCAATAAGATCACCAATCTTGAAACACCCCACCTCCATTAAGGTCACTCACAAAGGGAATGCCTTAACTTCGGTGGAGGTTTATAAGTAAAAGTCATAGATAAAACACAAGACAGATATAAACACATATGTATAAGTAGCGGAAAACAAACAGACTTTCATTTCATAAATACGTGTTCATACAAAACATTTCCATAATTGTCTCATAATAACTTCCAAAACATTACATCATCATTTTTGTCTTGATTATTAAATGAAGAAGCATAAAACATAATAAAAGATGCATAAATCCCCATAGAACGTGTCCAAAAGCCATAGCCAAGGAAAGAGAGTCCAAACCATACATCCACTAACTTGAAGCTTGCAAAGAGTCTGACTAAGCTGGGTTGTTTCCTCCCTGTGGACCTGGGAGGGAAACGGAAGAAAAGAAGACGAAAGAAAAATAGAGTTATACATAAAGCCTGGTAAGTCTAGTGATTCTTCGGTATGAGAATAAGAAAAAGGGCATGATAGGTATAAACTAGTAATAGGAAAGTATCATAAACTAAGACAAAGCAGTTTGAACCGAATATACTATCGCACCCCCACACTATATCTCTGACCCTACTTGTATTTTCTCAACTGGCACCCCATGATCGGGGTGAAGTGATCCCCTTTCTAAAGATCAGCTCCTACTCGCAAAATCATATGTATCATACGGCCCCCAATGATTGTAGATACCTATACTGGTCCCACCATGGGGTGTATCAAGTCCCATGGTGGCGGCCCGACACAATCGTAGAATGCACAGGTTATACTACTGGTGCCCAGTGCCCTGTTTGTCTGCTCCGAAGTGTGTGCATGCCCGCACTCCGTTAGAACCCACACTGCTGCACCAACCGCCGTCACTTTTGACAGCTTACAATCAGCCCAGTAATCGTGCCCCACCCTGCCTAGTTTTAGGGTACCATGATACCAAATTGGGTTACTGCTGAAATGGGTCCCCGTTACTAGGGTTTCCTAGTCAAACATGTTAAGTGGTTAAGTGTCTGTATTTACCTAACCCCATCCATCAGTTTAATTAACATGTTGAATTGGTTAAGTGTTTTAGTTAACTTAACCCTACCATCCTGACTTGTCTGTCCTTAGCTTTTTAAAGCACCGACCACTCACATTAGACAGGTATTGTTACGGTTACTGCATGTGCCGGTCGGTTCCGTGCAGGTTTACACCGTAACTCAGTCTAACCTCAGGTCCTTATTGGTCTCAATGCTTAACCTTTCACATTGGATAGGTATTGTTGTGATTACTGGACAGCCGGGCGGGTCCGGGCAGGTTTACATCACAACTCAATCCAACCTCCGGTTAAGCATACTCGTATTTTCTAAATTTACATATTTGTCTCTATTGCTTGTTATATGTAAATTTGTTAACAATTAAATGTTGTGGCCCACTTTCCAAGTTCATCATTTTTCGTATAAGAATTTTATACCATTTAAGTGCCGCCAATTATTGGCATGTGCCAAACATGCCAATACATATATTTTTCACAAATTTATGTCAAGTTTCCTATAATTATCAATTTTTCCCAATGTTACCCCGTCTAAATATTAGGCTATCAATCTTAGCCTAATTTTTCGTCCATATGATTTTTAACATATAATATTAGGCTAAAAATTTAGCCTAATTTAGTGTATACAAAATTGGCATAAAGAAATACATTAACATAAACATGACATAGGTGTAAACCTGGCATTTTCGGCATAGTCAATATGAACAACGTAGGTGTGAACTTGCAAAATAGTCAACATGAATATCATAGGTGTGAAATTGCAACGTAGAATAAATCAACGTACATATATGTGAATTTGCAACATAGACTAAATCAACTTACATATATGTGAACTTGCATTGAAATAGGGATCTAACTAAATAGGTGTCACATGAATTAGCATATGATTTAGACAACATAAGCCTAAACATGTTTAGATCTAGGCATAACATCGAACATCACTAGCATATGACAAGAATATGACATGTCCATAAAGTATGTATAATTTTATCACATGTGTGAACTAGATCCAATCATGTTTACTACTATAACATGAAACTTGTATTAAAATGGATATTGGCATGGATCCAATTATGAACTTGCAACTTTTGTATAAACATATGAGCATGTATATGAACTTAATCATTTAGGCATAGAGGTTTTAGCATAAAGTATATAAATGAGATCTTAACTTGGACATAACATATACAACCTATATTAAACACCTAAACATATAGGTGTAAATTCTAACAATAATCATATACTTGTATGTGATGTTGCTTTCATTCTAAATGTACAATAGGATCAACATCAAATCAATTATACCAGAAACATCCCAACCATTCACAATACAATCATTGCAATACACAGATATGAATTAGCATCGTCGTTATACAATAGCAAAATTCCATTTCCATTTTACATCGAATCAAGTCTCAATTTTATTCCCATCGGAAAAATCATTATACTTACAACAAACGACGAACTTGAATTTTGGATTCTGAGTTCTGAATTTGCAATGCTTTCTTTTGGGTAGATAAACATTGTTTGAATCTTGTTTTTACTTTAGTTTTGCTCTTCTCTAAGCTTTCTTCAAGTGGAGGCTACTCTTGGCTTCTTTCCAGCATCATGACGGCTCTAGCTCTATTTTATTTGTGTGAATTTAGGTTGGAGACTAAGGTTGTTTATATAGAATTTCAAACTAATTAGAGCTGACGATGAAGCTAGATTTGATCAAGGCCATCCGTCTCAAAAGAAGCCAATCAGAAAGTGACAAATCAGCCCTAGTGACACAGCCAAGCCCAAGAAACCGAGCCAGGACCAGACCAAGCAGGTCAGGTCGACCAAGCAGGTCGACCTGTAGGTCGACCCACAGGTCGACTACATGGTCGACCCCCAGGTCGACTACATGGTTGACCTGGGTACCCAGGTCGACTCCCAGGTCGACCCCCTGGTTGACCTGGGTCTTGAGTGGGAAAATTCCCGCCCAGCCCAGTTCTGGTCCATTTTTGAATTTTGAACTTGTTTCCAGGCTGTTTGAATTTTAAATCGAATTCTATAACTTCCGGAGGTCATAACTCCTTCATACGGAGTCCGATTTACGGAAACTTGGACTCTATCTCAAGCAGACTTCCGAGACGAATGCAATGGCGTAGCCCATTTCCCTTAATTCTATCATTTAGAATTAATTATACTTTAATTTGTTAATTTACGTTAACAGAAAATTCGGGGTGTTACAAATCTAGTGAGGTTGATATTAAGGTTGCGGATGTTGTGAGTGTTTTGAATATTGTGGAGGATGAGACTTCTTTAATAAATGCTTTGGATCTTGTTGGCTTATCACTTCGTTGAAATCTTTCATGAATGAAGTCTTCGGCATCGTTTTTGTGCCTGAAGAAAAAGATGTAACAAGGATTCAATGCTTATGTCAATAAAGGATAAGACAAGTTTAAGAAAACGAATCCAAAGAACAAGTAAGCAATAAAAAAAAGTAAGCGCTTGTCAATGTGTATCTAGCAACGAACCAGTTCTCATAGTGTATTCTAAGGCTGGTAGAGTGATAGACGGTCTGAATACGTTTTTTGTTCTCATGATTTGAGGTTTGGGAGGTTGAATAACGATTTCACCCTGAATAATGTCTCTGGAGGAACTAAGATCACTTAAGTTCTTAAAGATATCCGTAGAACTCTCACCTTGAGTAACTTGGGCAATAGAACCTTTGTTAGACTTATTTGCAACATTCTTAGAAGGAGCTTCCATGTCCCCAGAATGTTTAGCCATTGGATTAGAAGGAGTTTCTGTTAAAGCCTTATTTTTTCCAGCCTGCTTTGTGTCCTTCTCAATTTCTTTATTACTATCTTCATGTTGTTCAGACTCCCCTTCTTGAACAGAGGTCAATTTTGCTTTGGGGGATGTTTTGTTGCTACCAGCAGTGTCATAACATTTTTGTAAAGGAGATTTTTTAGCGGAACTTTTGCTGGCAATACCTTCCTTAGATAGCAGATTCAACTCGAGAGTACAAGAGGGCTCCAGCAAATGGTATTGATAAAGAAATTGTTCCGTAATCATGTATCTCCTACTTCTTTGTGCTTTGACTATATAATGAATGTGTCGTACAACTCTTCGCCAGCAGTATCATCTGAGTTAGAGGAGTGAAGTGCTGTAGAATAAAGGAAGGAGTTAATACTTGGAAGCTTAATGTGTGGGCAAACAGAGAAATATGATAATGTGTTCTCACCTCCTTCCATAGAAATTATAGGGGCAACGCACAAAGCAATAATTTTCCAAAAATCCTTTGGCACTATCCACCAGTTCGATTATGATTTTGGGGAATTTTCCTTTTAAATTGATAATCGATGGTGTGCCTTTCCTCTTTTTGAAAAGGTAAAATGAAAAGATTTCTTCAAAAGTAAGGGCGCGTTGTTTGGTCCCCATGAAAAGTATGTACAGACCAGTTACAATGGCATAACCGTTAGGATGTAGTTGCATGGGAGCAATGGCTAAACGCTTCAAAAACGTCCCTATAAAGGGATTAAACGGAGGAACGCCACCTATCGTCAACATGTATCGGTTAACAGCAACAAATCCGAGGGGAGGGGTGTCTGGAAACTCATTTTCCTTTGGATATTTTGCCTCGGTCTCTGATATACCAAATTGATCTAGTAAGATTTTGTATGCTTGATCACCCATCTTATTTGGTTCCCTATCATTGGGCACTCCGGTTTGGGGCTTAGGAACAGGAAATTCTGGATTAGGGGCACTAGTAACCTGAGTAGAAGTATTAGCTTGTGTGGATTGCGGTGTTGTTTCGAGCTATTGGTGAGATTTCTGTCTAGTATCCATTTCTACACAAATAACTGTGTGACAACAAGTTACAGGTATATCCTTTTTATAATAGAAAATGTTGTCTAGTATCCATTTCTACACAAATAACTGTGTGACAACAAGTTACAGGTATATCCTTTTTTATAATAGAAAATGCTATGTGCAACAAAATAAAGGTAAGACTTGAGACTTGTAAATCATCGTAAGGTGATTGGTCAATTTCAAGTTTTACTACAAGCTTTCACTCAAGTGCTCAAGTAGAATGGTTGGTAAAACCTTTTAACACAATCAAATCATTTCATTATAAGTCATAGAAAGACACACACAAGTTTTCTAAACTAATTATCTAACTTGTTGTCGATGTGGGCAATCGATAATAGAGTATATTGGCCCAGAAGCATATATTTGAATTACAGGATAAAAACTAGTATAGAGAAGTACAAAACACAAGGAAACCAACTTTGATCCAAAGAAAGTCAGTCATAACCGACCCTGATCGGGTCGGTCATAATCGACCCCGATCGGGTGGGTTATAACCTACCAAAGCTGGATCGGTCTAATTTGCTTATTAAGGATCTGACAATGCTGGGCTTGTGTGATTAGTGGCAACCAAAACATGGTGTTTTAAAATGAATACAGATGCAACACAAACACAACACGAACAAAATGACAAGCATAATCATGGCAACATAAATGAGCACAAAAGCGTGAGCTATCTACATAAATTCTCTTTCAAGCATTTCAACGAATAAATGGTGGGCATCGACCCATGGTTAAATTCATGAAGCAGTACACCTTGAATCCATCATACACCATCATAAACTTGTTTCAACTCATTTCTATCCAAAAATCTATAATCCAAACCCCTACAATTCGAAAAACAAAACCAAGCCGGTGATTCACAAGCTCCTTTACACCCAAGAAATCACCTCGGCCAAAATTATTTCCAATCCGAAACCAAAAAAAATCAAAAATTGCCAAGCAAAGATACCTGTGATTGGATGGAATTGGAGGAATGATTTGGGTCCAAGGAGCATGGTTCTGAGGACTTGGATTGGCAGCTTGAATTGGTCAAGAATGAGAAGTGGTTGGAGTGTGAATCGATGTGGGGATTTGAATCAGAAATGCGAGATCGAGAAAATTCAATTCAACAAAGATTTGCCACCATTAAAGCTATTAGTTTGGGGGACACGAGAAATGAGAAGAACAAGAGGCCAGAGGGGATTTTATACTAGCCACGTATGGTGAGTCGGTTCGAACCAATGCAAGCAGCCCGACCCGGTCAGTATAAACCATCCGACCCGTACCAGCTAATTCTTTACCGACCCATTATGCAATCCAAACATGAATGATTCATAGTATCATGTGGTAAGAATGTTTATTTTGGAGCTTATGGTTTTTTCAAACAAAAATCATAAACTCCGAGGGGCAAAATGTTACCCATAAGATTATGTTCATATTAATATGGATCGAATCGGTTCGTCGGTGGGTCGGCTCGTTGAACTGGATCGGGTCATCCTAATTCATTCAGAGATGGGTCGGTGTGTTTTTTAATAAGTGGATCGGCCTAGTCTAAGGGTATCGGGTCGGTCTGATTTGATGCATCGGGTCGGCCTATTGTATGATAAAACGGGTCGGTCTGCTACAATGGATTGGGTCAATGCATCCTTCATCAAGCAGATTGGCTTCATGTATTGGATCGGGTCGGTCATCTAAGCATGGATTAGGTCGGTTAGCTAAGCATGGATCGGGTCGGATCGATCTATTCTGCTCTGCTCGGATCAGGCAAGTGCAAGGGCAGGTGACAAATCGTTATTTGAGTCAACCTGTTCAGTGGGGATCGAATCGGCATGGCCTGGAAGCAATGGGTCGGTTCAATCTAGTCTGGATCAGGTCGGGACAAGGTCTGGATCGGTCAGGAACATAAAAGTTGGTAGTTAGCCAGCAACAACTGGCAGTGGCATTTTTGTAAATACCCAATAGGCCGACCAAAAATCTGAAAGCTATATTTTGTCCATTCGTCACTTCTAAAAATAGGGTTTAACCTCACCTGAAAGAGGAGGATTTTTCATGACCCCGAAGTGCTACCCAATTCAATTCTCAATCTTTCCTAAAGGATCTAATTATCTCCAACCACTTCCAATTGAAGATCAAATTCTGAATTTGTCATGAAGTCAGAGAAATTCATAAAAGATCATGAGAAAGTCTAGATTCATCCAATCGCTTGCCATATTTGAATAATTCTATCAAGTCTCTCCTTAGCCATTTCTTACAGATCTAAAAGAGAAGTAGTGAGGTTAATGATGAATGTATTGAGAGGATATCCTTGCTTTGTAAATCTAGATGTGGTAGTGGAATTATTCTTTAAAGTGGACGTAGATCACGCTTGATCGAACCATTATACAATATTGTGTCCACTACTTGCATTTATACTATTGTGTAGCTCCATTTCTTCTTCTTTTTTTTACACTTTGTGAAGTATTTGCAATACCTTTGGTGTTGATTCTAATTTCGGGATCAACACCTATTATACCCTGCAGGTTTGGGCCCGCTAAAACCTACAACAATGATAATTCCTTGGCCCCCAGTATCTCTAGTCATCATCAACGGCGACTATCCAACCTTATCACCCTACTCAGAATACCTTTGAGTTGTCATACCATTCGTTGTTCTACACTGATCAACGAACGCGTTCAACACTTCGAATATTCTAACTTGAATTTACTTCGAAGTCACCACATCACTGAGCCAAATTACATTACTGCTCTGCGGCTAAGGTTCAAGGGGTTGCCCCAGAAAAATATATTTTTTAGGCACTTTTGTTCAAATCTGGGTCGTACCTGAAAATATTTTTTCAGAAATGACCCTGTGTGATCGATCCATATGTTCTAGACCTCATTTGACCGACCCTTGCCAACTTGACCACCACTCGACCGATCCTTGCCCAATAACATGACCGACCGACCTCCCAGGGTGCATGACCGTCCCAAACACCTCCACATCATGACCGACCCGTGCTTCAGAATGACCCATGTGTGTGACCGACCCTTCTTCTTTGGTTATGACTGAACCATTCCAATTCTGAACGCACGACCGACCCATATGCGTGACTGACCCCACCTTGCTTAAGCCCATGCTGCTTGACCCGACCATCAGCTAGACCCGAATTAGAACTCGACCGAGCCCACCTGTAATGATCCTGATTTTTAGCCATTTAATTTAGAACATTTATATTTATTTTAAATGTTGTGTTAGGAATATAAATGGAATTTATTTGGAATTTATTTATCTAAAACAAAATTTGAACGTATAATTTATAATATAATTTAATCCGAGCTCGTAAAGTCGTGGTAGTTCGTAATTTAATGGTTTGAACTTCAATTGAATATACAGAATTCAATGTAAGTCAGATATCTTTGAAACAAGAAACGTTCTGATCTATTTGATTATATTTTTCTAATGGAAGTGAAAAATAGGAATTTCATATTGTAGATTTTGTTTTTTGTCCAAATCAAATTTTCAAATAGTCGCTATAGAATTCGTATTAAAAATTTAACGATTTATTTAATAAAACAAATAGATTTTAAAATATATTGAATATTGTTTTAATTAAAAATAGAAATATCGAGTTTGAATTCAAATTAGATTATTTTAAAGCTATATGTATATATTCAGATTGGATATGTATTTTATTTGTTTATTTTGAAATTAATTTGATTTAATATCCAAACGATATATGATTTTAACGAGATTAATTTTATAAAATTCGATATAGATTATTATTGCAAGGCTTTTAAGACGTAGTTATAATTTAATGTATAGAATTTTTCTGAATTTTTTATTTTGAAAAACAAGCAACTTTTTATTTGAAATATTTTACGCCCTATATCAGTATTCTAAAATATTTTTTCCTTTATAAATTCGTGCTCCTTTCATTTCCAATTTCTTCTTCCATTTAACTGAAATCACAAGTTTCTGCTCCAATCAAAATAATATACTTTTCTCCTATATAACAGCCGACCCGTTTAATCCCTAAGCCCCAAAATGTCACTCGTGCTTCTTACTTCAACAGCAATTTCAACATTCTTTAAAAATTGTAATAAATCCATATTTCACTAAAATTTCTCATACAAGAATTGTTGATCTTGTTTTCTCGCAAGCTCCGTTCTCGTGTACTTTTCGACGGGTGCGGTTCGAAATTTGGATGGGCTATTGTGGGATTCAGTCGCAATTTCTGTTAAGTGGAGGGGGCGTCGAGTCTATTGGCATGTAGTTCGATGTGGTGTTGACAATTCGATGAAGTAAATGGTGTTCGATTTTCTTCCGCAAATCCAGGGCTGAGCTTGGCCTCGCGTATAGTCAGTAAGCGGAAGAGTGGACGGTGTTGTGGGATACTGATGCCCGCACGATGGATTTGAGATGCGTGTGTTTCCAATGAGGTGAAAAATAGATAGCAGGGCGATTTAAAAAGGGGAAGCACGAGTGAGTTTTTGTGATGGAAATGAAAAGAGGGGTATCGATGGAGTTCAGATCCCAGAAATATTGGAGTTAGCAGGTGAGTTCATACCTTCGGTTTTGGGTGTTGATTCCAATGGCCATAATATTTTTGATATCTGCAATGGTGATGGGAAATGACCTACAGGTGTTCTGCGAGGAAAACTGCAACCTACAGGAAGAGTATCGGATGTAGTAGTGAACATTGTTATAGCAGGGAGGATGGAGTATTTTTTTGTGCATGTGTCAGGTGCAGCGCCTGAAGGAGACAAGGACGCAGAAACAAGGGGGTGCGAGCTGAGAATCAGGACGTTAGGGGTGTAGAGACTTCGAGTGGGAGGAGAATGTTAGGGTGATTTGCGGTTGTTCCTGGTGATGCACGAAGTTTGGATTGTGAATATTAAATTTGTTGCTTTGCCTGGGAATAAAGAACTGAGTTAAGGTGTGGGTTTTGGAATAACATAGAAGGAAGTTTAATTTGTTATTGAAAGTAACTAACGTTAATTAGCTGTGTTAAACTCACGAAAGAGAAGAGTTACTGGTGAAGTTCATGTTGATTTTAGTGGAGGAGGGAAGATGAAAATTGATGAGAAGGATCGATCAGATTTTTTCATAGGAAATAGGCCGCGTATTGGTTGATTTTGGAAGAAGATGAGGGGGCAAGCAGTGGTTTTCTAAGTGTAAGGAGGGGTTGATTTTGTTAAGTTAAATTTCTTGTAGCATGTGTTACCAACGTTAGAAGATAAGTTCTTGGGTTCCAGACAGTTGCAATATCTGGATGTCGGCAAAGAAAGAGTTATTTGGCTTGATTCCTGGAAGGAAGTCCGATTGTGTTAAACAAGGAGAAAATGAATGTCAGATTGGATCAAAATTAAGAGGAGGATTATCGGTCAATTAAAAACGTAATTAAAGGGTAAATTCTAATTTAAAATAAATTAAAACTTATTAGTAGTTTAAAGATGTTTAAATTTAAGTGTTAACTTATAAGTGATGCAACTTTCACGGATGTTGCCAGAATTTAACGGAACAAGAAGCATTCAAACTTTAGCGGAAAATACCACAAGTACATGTTGGTATGGAAGGATTAGAAGTCAACTAGAATTTCATATGATTTCAAATGTATATCCGAAATTGTATGAAACAAAGCAGAATCACCTACTGTGAACCAAGGTGAGTAAACTCACTAACTCTGACTTGTTTATATATAGTAAATTTTATACTGAGTGATGGTTGTTCGGATGAATGGTTGAAATGGATGATATAGTTATATCGTTGATCGATTATTTGTTCTTTTTACTATGATATTTTATATTTATGTGAAATTAATGTTGATTAAATTTTGTGGATGCAGGGAAACAGGTTGGAGGGACCAAACTGGATCCTTTAACATTTATATTATCGTTTGTTATTACTGTGATTGATTATGCTATGTTGAATTACCCTGGCCCTAGAATTGTGGTATTTAAATACCATGTAATATTTTCGAACATAGAAAATGAAATTTAAAAAGGAAATTTAATTCCCAAAAATGGAAATGAAATTTCGAATAGAGTTGAAATTAAAAACATGTTTATGGAGAAAACAAGAAGTTGTTTATAAATGTGAGTATAAATTAAGTGAATTGTTTATCATTTGTTAAATTGAATATAAATTCAAATTTGAATTTATATGAAAAAGTGGAAATTGGTTTTGAAACCAATATTTGAAAAGAGATTTGAACCTAGCAAAATTTTAAAGGAAATTATAAGCGAGATTTGAAATGATTGAAATAAAGAATGAGAGTTGTATGAAATTTCTAAATAGAAGTATAAATAGAATTTGGGTTTAAGATATTGTTTATAAGTACAGAATCAAACTAATTTGATTATATAAAAGAAATATATTTATGATTAAAGTGAATAATGGTTTAAAGCAAATATTTTACAAGTGAAATATCTATAAAGGAAATTTAGGTTTGTAATATGAGTCCAAATTGGAAATTGAATGAAAAGGGAAATGGAGAATCATTTTCAAAAGAAACCGATGAGTTTTATTCCAAAGGTCAGATTATAAATAAATTGAGATAAATCTAAGGAATTTATAATTTGAATTCGACTATGTCGAATTTTATTGTGACGATTTATTTTTAGAGAAAGATAATTAAAATTCTACTTAATATAAAAACAAAATTTAAATGGAGCTTTATGCTTTGAAATAATATACTATTATTATGGTTAAATGAGTAGTATTTGAGGAAATCAAATGAAGTCAATTTTTGGAAGTTATGGAACGTATAGCTTGTAAATATACTTGAAAGGAAATTTGAATTGTTATATAAATAAAACGGTGTTAATAGCAGTTTTATATAATGAGATATATTAATATAATATGGGTTTTGTAAGTGACTTAATTTGAACCTAAAATAGTATTTACAAATAAAAATCAAGTGGACTGTTAAACAAATCTTGATTCCTATTTAGAAGTGATATTCATATTTGAAGTGAATAACGAATTGAAAGCAATTATTCTGCGTATGGGAATAATTATATGGCCAATTTGAGTTAAACTGAAATGGTAGATTATTCTGAAGTTCCGAATATTAATCGAACGTGGATTATTCGAAAGAGAATTATTTATAAAAATTCGATTATATCGAATTCAGGGAAATATTTTTCCACTTTCCGTATTAAAAAAGTTTTAATTAATTAATTAGTTAGTTATTTATATATCTAATTTATTGAATAAAAGTGATATTTTAAAACTTACATTTTTGAAACAGGAATTTATAATGCTACCGCCATAATAAATGTTTTATAAATCTAAACAGCAATTTTAGCGTTTTCCTTATAATAAATGTTTTATAAATCTAAATATTGATTTTAGCATTGTCGTTATAATAAATGTTTTGTAAATCTAAACAGCGATTTTAACGCTGCCATTATAATAAATGTCTTATAAATCAAATATTTGGAAACATCGATTATAACTCTGCCGTTATAATCTATTTTTTCGTGAAGGGAAGTGGATTCTTAGATTGAATCTGAGAGTCGCGTAAGCGATATTTTGTTTGAAGTTGTGAGCTTTGGCTATTTCAAAGTTGAGAATGTTGTTCGGTTAAGGTCTGAGAGGTAATTATACCCTAACTTCATTGACTTCATGATTGATGGAGGAATGGTTAAGGTTCGATAGTGAAGATTGGTTAGCAATATGGTTAGTAAATAAATGATTAATGGTTTGAGTTATAATAATGATGTTTTATAACATCGCATTAATTAAAGGGTTTTGAAATGTTTCCCCAAATAAAACGAGAGATATTTTCTATGCATAGAAAATAAAATGAATTGGTCAACGATGAATTAAGAAAGGGAATATGGAAATATTTTCCGATATTAATAAGGTATATTTTCTGAATATAGAAGATGAGGATTCGTAAATTTATAGAAATGTTTTCTAACTGGAATAAGAGATATTTTCTTGAATAAAGAAATTAGGATATTAAGAATGTTTTTCCAAGAATCGAGAGAGAAAATAGAGCTTTGAAAGGATACGAAAGATAAGGAAACAGGAATTGGAAATAATAATTTAATAAGAAATTAATTTAAAAGGGCCCAGTGTTGTTTGATGCTTGATCGAAAGAATTTCCATTTGGAAATAGGATCATTAGTTGTATGGATGTTCCTTTGATAATTAAATTACCGACTATCAAAGTTTTATTTAATTTCATACCTCTGTTGTCAATACGAAGAGACCGAGATCAGGTTTATTATCTAAAAACCACTCCGTATTGGCATAAGCATTATGAATCAACTTATGCTGAAGATGTATGAAGACGGAGTAAAGTGCAAGGGCTGTTCTGCCAATCCTAGATAATAATTTTCCCAAGATGGATTGATGGGATAGTGCCTTCGGTTTGTCCAGTCCCAGGACAACATGTATGTACGAATGTTTGATGACGTGACATTCAAAATAAATGATGGCAAGATGTTCTGAAAGATAATCGTGACCTCAAGCCTCATCACCTGGGAAATGACAGAAGTCGGGCAGGCAGCATGGCCATGTGGGTCATTCCCATTAGGGGTATTATCACCTGATCTAGAGAAATTTTATTTGCTTCTTAATCTATTCGCTGTTGTATGCTTTCGGTAATGGTTGCTGATCACAACCGTTGGTGATAATATGCTCGGTACACTCAAGTTAAATGAGTGGCCAGCCATGTATGGGTCGGGTTGCAAGACGTTCTTGTTGAGCCCAGTGTATTCCCCTCTAGAGATACACTATCGGAATATGGTTCCATACCTTGTGATGTTGGAAATCCAATCTTCAATAAGCGAATTTTGATTTAATATTATATATGGAGCATGAGATGCAAGCATTCCGCTAAATTTCTATTTATTCGATATAGACACTATTGTAATATCATTGGATTTGATATCAAAAATATTTTCGGTCATTGTAAGGTATATACCATCCGTGTTTATGTGTGGATCGGTCTTAAGATTATCATTTCTTTCGAAAGGATTTTGAAAGTTAAACAAATGGTTGGAGTTTACTCACCCCAGTCCCATGACTAACCCAGAGTTATTTTGTTTTCTTCTCCCTAAACTCTTAGGTGCCCAAATTTGTATGGGCAGTCAAGTAATTGGGATTTTTCAGATTCACTTGGAAGAGCTGGAATGTAACAACCCGTTCATTCGACGATTATAGATTTAAATATTTTATCTAAATATATCGTCGTATCCGATGTGTCACTCAAAATGTCGTTTTTAAGAAATGATAAAATTAGGACTTGGGATCACTTCAATTGAGTCCGGAACGTCGTTTACAACCTTTTTGACTATAAGCATCGATATGTTTGGAGTTAGTATGAATTTGGGTCCGTTGGTTGGGCTAATGGAGCCATTTGAGCTCAACCGGTTAGCCCAAAGCCCCACTTAACTCCCCCAACAGCCAACCCTTCTCTCCCACTTCCTCATTTTATTTCCTAAGCCCAAAATAGAATTAGAAACAGGGAAAGGAAGAGGAAATGGAAATTCCTAAGGCTAGGGCTTTGATTTCAAGCTCAATCCAAACGAAAATCACATTCTACAACCTGGGTAAGCTCTCTCTTCATCTTCTCTATCCTATTTCCCTCTCAATTTTGGATTTTTGATCATGCCCTAACACTCATGTGTCTTTATTTGTGTTTACGAGGAGATTATTGAGGAGCTATTGGAGGATGAGTGGTTCTTTGTGCTTGTTGATGCTTCTTCTTCCTTGTTGGAGCTTGTTTTCATCATTCAAGGATCAAAGGTGGGTTCTTTTTAAACTCACATCTATGCCACAAGCCATTGGCTTGTACAAGTGTAATTTAGTGTTCATATGAGTTTGCATGTTCTAGTTAGTTGGTTATGTTAGTGTAACTTAGCCAATTTCATGTTTATTGCTTCATTGAGTTGAAAATTATGATAAGGATTGTTCATATGATCTAATTCATATGCTACGAGTTGATTTGGTGATGGTCTGAAGCTCCGTTGCCCCCCGGCGAATTTCTAAGTCTTCACAAGTCGCTTGAATCGCTTTTGTGTGCTTTGGTTTGGAATTTAGTTCATACTTGAATTTATAAACTGAATCATTGCAAATCTTATGTATATATGTTTATGCTTGTGAATATGGGGTTGTGAAATACCATTGTCGCATCCGACAAGTTCTAAGACTTCATAATCCGCTTATATCGCATTTATTCGTTTTGGTTTGGAATTTTGTTTGTTTTAGAATCAACAATCCAAACCAATGCACTCGAGCTTTGCGAGTCGATAAGGTGGATCGGAGAGGTCTCGTTGATGTCCCGAAGAAGTCACGAACCTCAACGATCAATGTCAGATGCTCATGGGGGATGAATCCCCCTAGTTTTTGGCCTGGGCAATATCCCAGACCAAAACCAGTCGACAAGCCCAAAATGGGGTGGTTGACCGGTTTTACTTCTATGTAAAAACGGTCGACCGCCCCATTTTGGCCGGTCGACCGGTTTAGAGCTGTGGACCAGAGGGACCTCGGTCCATAGTTTACCCCCATCCGGGCTCTTTCTCGGTCGGAGCTCAGACCGTTCGGACTTTGTTTGTGAACTTCAGCTTTGCGAATTCATAGATTTTAGCAGCTCGATTCATCGATGGTGGTTCTCAATTTATTCTTCCAATGTTGATCTTTGTTTGACTCTGTTCTCATTTATTTAATGTGAATTGCATTAGAAATCGTTCTAGAGCCCGTGCGCTCCATTTTATGAAACTATTTACTCGTTAATTCGGGTTTGACCCGCGATATTAGTTCGATTATGACTCACGACTCTTAAACGTGAATTATCGACTCGATATCCTTCAAGTTTGTTCCGATATAGTTTAAACCCATCGAGTGCTAGTTTGGGATTTCGATTCGTTCGTTGATCAAAATTACAGTCGTTATCCCTTTGATTTCCTGTATGTTGTTGTAATGTGAATTACGCATTAACGATCACCTTGGTGATCGCTCTTTAATCTGCGACACTTGATTTTGTGTCTTTGTTTCGTGTCGCTTCAAGGTGATTTCTAACCGTTTCTTAACGTCATTGGATTCACTAACAAGCTATATGTATATTCGATTTATCGAATTTACATTTGATGATTTATGATTTGGATTTACGTCATTATGACGTGAATCCCCTTGATCAATTTGCCTCGGCAATCGTACCATTCTTTACTGTCACTTCGAATTTTAAGAGGGTTTATATATTATTAACGGACCACGAATCCCTCTACGGATTCTGATGTGCACGTAAAAAAGCACATTTATATTCATATATTTATTCTTGTTTAATTAAATAAATAAACATTTTTGGGTATTTTATACGATCAAACCATATTTTAAATATTTTCAAAATAATCACTCATTTTGGGATAAAGTGGTCACTTGTGCATGTTTTAATTCGTGAAATCTTTTACTTGTTCCTTTTGTTTATCTCTTGTAGGAATTTTGGAGCTAAAAGTATATATACACATGAAGAGATGAGGGAAATCATGCATTTTTACAAAAGGAGGCAAAGAACTAATTCATTTTATGGATAGAGGAGGCCCACACCTTTTAATTAACCCATTTTCTCTTAAGCTTCATATTAAAGACTGAGACAAAAAGGCCTCATGCATTCTACATGACTCATTAGTGGCTAATGGCAATTAGAAGCTACATGAATGGGCATTTTGGGGATTTCCCAAGGAAAGTGATTAGGGTTTTAGGGTTTTTTGATCATGTATATATACCCCTTTGTTTCATGTATTTCAGATTCTCCTTTTTAGCAAATAAAAGTGTAATTGATCAAATATAGAAAAATTGGCTTCCAAGCCAATTTCTTTTATGACTCTCTCATATATCTTTTAATTTCTATGCCCTACTTTATGTTAGTAGTTTAGATTTTCTTTTCTACAAGTAGTGTAATTTTGTTTTATGCAATTAGTTAGTAGTTAATATCTTTTCTTCATTATTTACTCTTTATTTTTGTTGTTCGTCAATGTTGAAATCTAACTGTGTTGAATTAATCAAAAAAAATGAGGAGCTAAACCCCTACAATTTAGGAGTGATGAAGCTTTTCCTCTCTATTAATGTAGATTCAACATGAATTTGTATGAGTGATCTCTTTGGGTTTAATGGCAATGGATGTTTTTGGTGTATATGTGTTTCATATTGAATTTAACAGCCTCTTTTGTTCATTTCATAACATTGAGGCTATGTTTATGACATATACAACAAATTGCCTCTTCATCTAAAAATGTGATTATGGCAATGAAATGATTTTTTAGTTGAAATTTGATGATCTATATTACTAACCAATAGTAAATAGATCATACTTAAATTACATTTTAGTTTCATTTCGATGGCCTGTTTCATAATAGTTAAAAAGTTGGATTAATTGTGTATTATTGTTTGATGGCGTATTTTGTGTTAATTATAAGCGCAAATAAGTTATGCTTATGATAATTACATATTTAATCTTACTTAAGTTATTTGAGAGATCTTTGTGCTATTTTATGTTGAACAATGTTGAAAGAGAGAAAAGTGAAGTTGCCCCTAAATTGGTTTTAATCTACATTTTAATTTACTTTTTTTCTAGTACTTAATCACAATCCAAATTTTGGTTTAATTTGACTGAATAAGATTGAAATTACTTCTTTCCCTACCGATCGACTCGTATTCGCCACGTACTAACAATTGTATGCCATGCGCTTGCGGTTTATTATTAAAATATTTTGTTGACGGTTTTCTAATTCGACAAAAAATCCGTTTGCAAACAGATTCCAATCTATAAGTGTGTACAGATCCTCTTTACTCGGTCAGACAAGAAATCTAGTTTATTTACCTTAGTAAAACTGAGGACTATGACCCTTTATATGTTTACTTCGGCGAATAACTCTTGGACTCGTGCATCCGAACATGTGCTGTGATTTTCCTGTTTTGAATAGAAATCAATTACGGGTTCGTAAATATTCGAGAATAGCATGTGCTTATAGGACATGTTGTTATTTTCTTATATTAACTGGCTCGGAGTAATTTCTATTCACGTGGATCGATGTGATCCGTTTTATGATTATTCTTGTTGTTTTGAGTATGAACCAACAACAGGTTCGTAAATATTCAAGAATAGTAAGTGGTTACGGACATTTAACTATTTTACTAAATTCACTATCCTGGTGTAATTTATACCCACCCGGATCGGGGGATTGTGGTTCACTGTAATAGTCTCTGCGCTATCAGGGGAACTCCAGTCAGATAGTTTCCGCACCATATGTTGATACCTCCTTTTCCTTTTATGACTTGTGTTTTGTGGTCCTCCATCGCTCTAGTGGGATTTATGATTCTTGGATTTCACCTATGGGACTTCGGTCCAAACTTTCTATGATTTATGATGTTTTCTAGAGATTTCACGATTTATGTGTTTTCTCTCTTTCGGGGTCACGACCCGGCTCTGTGGGGAGCTTTGGCTCAAACATATAGGTTAGCTACCTAGAGATCGTATCTCATCTTCTATGAATGGGCCCTTTTTCTTGAATTTTTCTAGGGATTCATAATTTATGCATTTCTCTCTTCCGGGGTCACAACCGTGCTCTGTAGGGAGCTTCGGCTCAAACATATAGGTTAGCTACCTAGAGATCGTATCTCATCTTCTATGAACAGGACCTTCTTATGATGTTTTCTAGATTTCTAAATGATTTCTGATTCTTGATTACTTTGACGCGATGCACTCAATTTGATATTCTTGATTACTTTGATGCGATGCTCGTCAGTTTGATTTATGTTTGGCATTCCTCTGCCATTTCCCTATTGTGTGCTATTATATGAATGTTGAATTCTACATTAGCTATGAGATTATTTAGAGATACTTGTGTACTGATATTCCATTGTCATTTCCTGATTGTGTTGGCATGCCATGTTTCATATTTATTTATGATTAGATATTATTACTAGAATCATGCCATTCTGCGTTACATCTCTTATTATCTCAGTTTATTGGATGAGTATAGCTAGACTGATCCGTTTGTTATTTATTCTTATAAATAATACTCGGGTCAGACCACCGAGTCATTTTAGGTACTCCTCTGGGACTCATCGTAGGATTGATAATCCGCCTTCAGCTTGCTACTCTGCCTCTGCAGCATTATGTACTTTTGTACCTATGACATTATCTATCGTTTTGTACATATTCTTTTATTTAGATCATGGTGCATGTATCTAATCTTTTGAGATTAGTGGATCTTTGTTGACCACTAACTTGTTGTACACATTCTTGGTTTATTCATATCTATTCCGTCTTTGTGATATGATTATTCTGTGTCTGGCTGTGATATATATATTGTTGTTGTTATCTATATTATACTACTTTCCAAGATTATTTATAGCCATTGTGTAGTCGCCCTATGTGCCGAATGGTCATGTCGAAATCTTAATCGGTATCAGAATTCGATATGCATTCCTCACATGGACCAATTATACAATCGGTCGCTCTTCACAAACCTCATTCTCCATTATTGTCTACGACATTTCTCTGAAATGAACTAGAAGATAGTGGGTATAGAGGTCGGGCGTTACATGAAGCAGGAGGCTTCAGCAGTTAGCTATAGACTATCATATTTCTGTTGTGTACTACGTTGTATCTGGAAACAGGTGTTTATAACTGTTCCAGGAATAACTGTTGTGCTTTGATGATGGTATGTATATACAGTTACTGATTTGTATTTCAAAAGTTATGTTATTTAATATTGTATTCGTTCCACTGTGAGATTTATGTTCTTCGGTTTTCTTTTATTCTAACTTTTCTTTCTTTCTATCCATTATCCTCTAACTTCTTTCTACTAATGATTCGTATTTATGTGTCATTTGGGTTGGACGTGTGGTGTTATTAGTCAACTCAAAGGTTACGGAAATTCGGGCCATCACATTTGGTATTCGAGCTGAAGGTTGAGTAGTAACCTTGGCTCTGTGGCATAACTCAATTGAGATGGGGTTAGCAATACCCCAGATTGAGTTTGAGTGCATATATATGAGCGCGTATTTGTAGATTTGATATAAAATTGTTTTATATTGTGTTGACTAGCTTGTTGAGTGGTTTATAGGTTCTGCTCGATACAGAATGTACAACTGTATCAATAGGTGTTTCTAAACTCTCAAATAAAGCAATTCGTTACAGTATTGTTTTAAAATGGGTAAAGGAATAATTTTTTTCCAAAATTATTTTGAAGAAAAGGAATAATTTCCGAAATATTATTGTATATGGATGTATTGATTGTTATTATAATCAAATGAGATCATAATATAAAACCAAATTGAATTTGTATAAGAATGGAATATACGAATAAGTTGAATTTAAATTGGATTCAAACTAGAATTTGGAATTTAGATCCCAGGTATTTAGAAAGTACTTTCTAAAATATTATAGAGGAACATAACATTGTTTTGAAGGTATTTTTGAATTAGAATGGTTTTAAACAAATTTTGAAAGTGATTAAGAACTGAAATCACTTCAGGGGCGAGAAAATAATTCTGATAATGGATTGCAACATTATCGGTATTCATTTTCAAGTTTTTGAGTGATGGATTGCTGCTATAATAGTCTATTAATGAAAAATTTATTTGAAGAGAACAAGTTATTTTAAAAAAATTCAAAGGTTTTTGATTTGCAAATGGTAATGGATACATGTATTTATATTTATTATTTCAAGGGAGTTTGAAATGAAAACCGGGGATTTGAATTCTGAAATTAAAAACTAACTTGTAAAGTTAAAAAAGATTAAAATGGCAGAAATGAATTAAATGAATTGAAATTTAACTTATATGAAACTGGACTGGATTAGAGATAATCCAGAACAAAATTAAACAAAGGGAAATTTTGGAAAATTGGAATTAATAAAGTGAATTCGACTTGTGTATGAACAAGTTGAATATATATTGGATGTTGTTGTTTGGAATTAAACCCTGATGGAATTAAACTCAAGCAGAATAAGAAGGTAGAACTCCGTTAGGATTAGTGAATAGAAGTGAACTAATCAAAAAGTTGATTAGAAAGTCAAAGACCAAAAGTTGTATTGATTTGGAACCGATTGGATATATATATATATATATATATATATGTTGAGCAGGTATTGCATCGAAGCAAATGAAAGATGTAGAGTTGCATGCCCGACAAAAAGGTACATGTTTACAATATTATTGGGTTTGATGGATTTATGAGCCTATGGGGCAAGCCGCTTGGCTTTTTGATTTTCTTTTGGAAAGGCCTAGAAAGGCGTGTTATGGTTGTACCTATTGAGTCGTGCAAAGGAGATGCTGCGAAATTTTTTGAAAATTTAAAGAGTTAGAAAATTTTTGATAATTTAAAATCAAGTTGTTAATTGTAATTGAAATAAGAAAACCATAATTGGTTAATAAAATTTCAAGTGGAATAATGAAATTTATAAATGTATTTAAAATCAATTGGAATGGGTGTAGATATGCAGAAAAGCATATGGATTGAAGACACGAAAGTGATGATGGAATATCCAAAAATGGTGGACCGATCATTTGGAAAGAATTATGAATGGTTGGGTATTGGTATGAGAATTCGAAGGTCAAGTAAGAACAGGGTTATGAAGATATGTAATATAAGATTTCAACTAAGTAGGTTATGAGGAATTAGAGTTATAACATTACTACTTAGCAATTTCGAGGACAAAATTATTTTAAGGGGAAGGAATGTAGTGACCCTGATTTTTAGCCATCTAATATTGAACATTTATATTTATTTTAAATGTTGTGTTAGGAATATAAATGGAATTTATATGGAATTTATTTATTTAAAACGAAGTTTGAACATATAATTTATACTATAATTTAATACGAGCTCGTAAAGTCACGATAGTTCGTAATTTAATGTTTTGAACTTCAATTGAATGTATAGAATTCAATATAAGTCGGATTTCTTAGAAAAAAGAAATGCTCAGATCTATTTGATTATATTTTTCTAATGTAAGTGAAAAATCGGGATTTCATATTGTAGAATTTGTTTTATGTCCAAATCAAATTTTCAAATAGTCGCTACAAAATTCGTATTAAAAATTTAACGATTTATTTAATAAAATAAATGGATTTTAAAATATATTGAATATCAGTTTAACTTAAAAATCGAAATATCGAGTTTAAATTCAAATTAGATTATTTTGAAGCTATATGTATATATTCAGATTGGATATGTATTTTATTTGTTTATTTTGAAATTGATTTGATTTAATTTCTAAACGATATATGATTTTAACAGGATTAATTTTATAAAATTCGAAATAGATTATTATAGCATGATTTTTAAGACGTAGTTATAATTTAATGTATAGAATTTTTCTGAAATTTTTATTTTGAAAAATAAGCAACTTTTTATTTGAAATATTTTATAACCTATATCAGTATTTTAAAATATCACAATATAAGTTAACTTGTCTATATTATTATATTTTTGGGATCATGATACATCGCTTGACACAATGGTATTTTTATTTCTATATATAGCAGTCCGTAAGTAAATGAAATTCTATGTAGCGGGGAACCCTAATTTTTAAATACTAAAGAAAATAAATGTGAAGCTTCTACTGAAAGCCACACAATTCCTTCTTTATGAAGCTATCCTAAAGCTTCTATCAGAAGCCCAATTTTTTCCTTTATAAATTCATGCTCCTTTCATTTCCAATTTCTTCTTCCATTTTACTGAAATCGCAAGTTTCTGCTTCAATCAAAATAATATACTTTTCTCCTATATAACAACCGACCCATTTAATCCCTAAGCCCCAAAATGTCACTCTCGCTTCTTATTTCAACAGCAATTTTAACATCCTTTAAAAATCATAACAAATCCATATTTCACTAAAATTTCTGATACAAGAATCGTTGATCTTGTTTTCTCGCAGGCTCCGTTCTCGTGTAATTTTCGACGGGTGCGGTTTGAAATTTGGATGGGCTATTATGGGATTCAGTTGCGATTTCTGTTAAGTGGAGGAGGTGTCGAGTCTATTGGCATGGAGTTTGATATGGTGTTGACAAGTCAATGAAGTTAATGGTGTTCGATTTTCTTCAACAAATCTAGGGCTGAGCTAGGCCGCTCGTATAGTCAGCAAGTGGAAGAGTGGAGGGGTGTTGTGGGATACCGATGCTAGCACGGTGGATTTGAGATGCGTGTGTTTCCAACGAGGTGAAAAGTATACATCGGGGCGATTAAAAGGGGAAGCGCGAGTGGGTTTTTGTGATGGAAATGAAAAGAGGGGTATTGATGCAGTCTGGATCCCAGAAATACTGGAGTTAGCAGGTGAGTTCAGACCTTCGGTTGTGGGTGTTCATTCTAGTGGCCGTAATATTCTTGATATCTGCACTGGTGATAGGCGATGACCTGCAGGTGTTTGGTGAGGAAAACTGCAACCTACAGGCAGAGTATCGGTTGTAGTAGTGAACCTTGTTATAGCAGGGAGGATGGAGTATTTTTTTTAGTGCCTATGTCAGGTGCAGCGCTTGAGGGAGATATGGACGCAGAAACAAGGGGATGTGAGCTGAGAATCGGGACATTAGGGGTGTAGAGACTTCGACGGGGAGGAAAAATTTAGGGTGATTTGCCGTTGTTCCTGGTGATGCACGGAAGTTTGGATTGTGAATATTAAATCTGTTGCTTTGCCTGGGAATAAAGAATTGAGTTAAGGCATGGGTTTTGGAATAACAAAGAAGGAAGTTTAATTTGTTATTGAAAGTAACTAACGTTAATTAGCTGCGTTAAACTCACGAAGGAGAAGAGTTACTGGTGAAGTTCATGTTGATTTTAGTGGGGGAGAGATGATGAAAAATTGATGAGAAGGATCGACCAGAATTTTTCATAAGAAACAGGCCACGTATTGGTTGATCTTGGGAGAAGATAAGGGGGGAAGCAGTGGTTTTCTAAGTGTAAGGAGGGGCTGATTTTGTTAAGTTAGATTTCCTATAGCATGCGTTACCAACGTTAGAAGATAAGTTCATGGGTTCCAGACAGTCGCAATATCTGGACGTCTGGCTTGATTCCGGGAAGTCCGTCCGACAGTGTTAAACAAGAAGAAAATGAATGTTAGATTGGATCAAAATTAAGAGGAGGATTATCAGCCAATTAAAACATAACTAAAGGGTAAATTCTAACTTAAAATAAATTAAAACTTATTAATAGTTTAAAGATGTTTAAATTTAAGTGTTAACTTATAAGTGATGCAACTTTCACGGATGTTGCCAGAATTTAACGGAAGAAGAAGCGTTCAAACTTTAGCGAAAAATACCACTAGTACGTGTTGGTATGGAAGGATTAGAAGTCAACTAGAATTTCATAAGATTTAAAACATATATTTGAAATTACATGAAACAAAGCAGAATCGCCTATTGTGAACCAAGGTGAGTAAACTCACTAACTCTGACTCGTTTATATATAGTAAATTTTATACTAAGTGATGGTTGTTTGGATGAATGTTGAAATGGCTAATATAGTTATATCGTTGATCGAATATTTGTTCTTTTTACTATGATATTTCATATTTATGTGAAATTAATGTTGATTAACATTTGTGGATGCAGGTTGGAGTGATCCAACCGGATCCCTTAACATTTATATTATCGTTTGTTATTTACTGTGATTGATTATGCTACGTTGAATTACCCTGGCCCTAGAATTGTGGTATTTAAATACCATGTAATATTTTCAAATATAGAAAATGAATTTTGAGTTTTAAAAAGGAAATTTATTTCCCAAAAATGGAAATGAAGTTTCGAACAGAGTTGAAATTAAAAACATGTTTATGGAGAAAACAAGAAGTTGTTTATAAACGAGAGTATAAATTAAGTGAATTATTTATCATTGGATAAATTGAATATAAATTCAAGTTTGATTTTTTATGAAAAAGTGGAAATTGGTTTAGAAACGAATATTTGAAAAGAGATTTGAACCTAGCAAAATGTTAAAGGAAATTATAAGCGAGATTTGAAATGATTGAAATAAAGAATGAGAGCTGTATGTAAATTCAGAATAGAAATATAAATAGAATTTGGGTTTAAGATATTATTTATAAGTACGTAATCAAACTAATTTGATTGTATAAAAGAAATATATTCATGATTAAAGTGAATAATGGGTTAAAGCAAATATTTTACAAGTGAATATCTATAAAGGCAATTTAGATTTGTAATACGAGTCCAAATTGGTACTTGAATGAAAAGGGAAATGGAGAATCATTTTCAAAAGAAACCGATGAGGTTTATTCCAAAGGTCAGAATATAAATAAATTGAGATAAATCTAAAGAATTTATAATTTGAATTCAACTATGTCAAATTTTATTATAATGATTTATTTTTAGAGAAAGAAAATTAAAATTCTACTTAATGTGAAAACAAAATTTGAATGGAGTTTTATGCTTTGAAATGATATACTATTATTATGGTTAAATGAGTAGTATTTGAAGAAATCAAATGAAGTCAATTTTTGGAAGTTATGGAACATATAGCGTAAAAAATACTTGAATGGAAATTTGAATTGTTACATAAATAAAATGGTGTTAATAGCAGTTTTATAAAATGAGATATATTAATATAATATGGGTTTTGTAAGTGACTTAATTTGAACCTAAAATAGTATTTACAAATAAAAATCGAGTGGATTGTTAAACGAATCTTAATTCCTATTTAGAAGTGATATTCATATTTAAAGTGAATAACGATTTGAAAGCAATTATTCTGCGTATAGGAATAATTACAAGGCCAATTTGAGTTAAACTGAAATGGTAGATTATTCTGAAGTTCCGAATATTAATCGAATGTGGATTATTCGAAAGAGAATTATTTATAAAAATTCGATTATATCGAATTCAGGGAAATATTTTTCCGCTTTCCATATTAATAAAGTTTTAATTAATTAATTAATTAATTAATTAATTTAATGAATAAAAGTGATATTTTAAAACTTATATTTTAGAAACAGGAATTTATAACGCTACGGCCATAATAAATGTTTTATAAATCTAAACAGTGATTTTATTTATATATTTAATTTAATGAATAAAAGTGATATTTTAAAACCTATATTTTAGAAACCGGAATTTATAACGCTACCTACATAAATGTTTTATAAATCTAAACAGCGATTTTAGTGCTGTCGTTACAATAAATGTTTTATAAATCTAAATAGCGATTTTAGCGTTGTCGTTATAATAAATGTTTTGTAAATCTAAACAACGATTTTAACGCTGCCATTACAATAAATGTCTTATGAATCAAATATTTGGAAACAACAATTATAACGCTACAATTAAAAAGGAAATGGATTCTGAGAATGAATCTGAGAGTCGCATAAGCGATATTTTGTTTGAAGTTGTGAGCTTTGGCTATTTCAAAGTTGAGAATGTTGTTCGGTTAAGGTCTGAGAGGTAATTACACCCTAACTTGATTGACTTCATGATTGATGGAGGGATGGTTAGGGTTTGATAGTGAAGATAGGTTAGCAATATGGTTAGTTAATAAATGATTAATGGTTTGAGTTATAATAACGATGTTTTATAACATCCCGTTAATTAAAGGATTTTGAAATGTTTCCCCAAATAAAATGTGAGATACTTTTTATGCATAGAAAATAAAATGAATTGGTCAACGATGAATTAAGAAAGGGAATATGGAAATATTTTTCGATATTAATAGGGTATATTTTCTTAATATAGAAGACGAGGATTCGTGAATATATAGAAATGTTTTCTAATTGGAATAAGAGATATTTTCTCGAATAAAGAAATTAGGATATTAGGAATGTTTTTTCAAGAATCAAGAGAGAAAATAGAGCTTTGAAAGGATAAGAAAGATAGGAAACAGGAATTGGAAATAATAATTTAATAAGAAATTAATTTAAAAGGGCCCAGTGTTGTTTGATGCTTGATCGATAGAATTTCCATTTGGAAATAGGATCGTTGGTTGTTTGGATGTTCCTTTGATAGTTAAACCACCAACTATCAAAGTTTTATTTAATTTCATACCTCTGTTGTCAATACGGAAAGACCGAGATCAGGTTTATTATCTGAAAACCGCTCCGTATTGGCATAAGCATTATGAATCAACTTATGTAGAAGATTTTGAAGGCGGAGTAACGTGCAAGGGATGTTCTGCCAATCCTAGGTAGCAATTTTCCCAAGATGTATTGATGGGATAGTGCCTTCGGTTTATCCAGTCCCAGGACAATGTGTATGTACGAATGTTTGACGACGTGACATTCAAAGTAAATGATGGCAAGACGTTCTGAAAGATAATCGTGACCTCAAGCCTCATCACTCGGGAAATGACAGAAATCGGGCAGGCAGCATGGCCATGTGGGTCATTCCCATTAGGGGTATTATCACCTGATCTACAGAAATTTTATTTGCTTCTTAATCTATTCGCTGCTGTATGCTTTCGGTAACGGTTGCTGATCACAACCGTTGGTGATAATATGCTCAGTACATTCAAGTTAAATGAGTGGCCAACCATATGTGGGTCGGGTCGCAAGACGTTCTTGTTGAACCCAGTGTATTCCCCTCTAGAGGTACACTATCGAAGGTGGTTCCATACCTTGTCATGTTGGAAATCCAATCTCCAATAAGCGCCCTATGGTTTTTGATTAAATATTATATATGGAGCGTGAGATGTAAGCATTCTGCTAAATTTCTATTTACTTGATTTAGACACTACTGTAATATCATTGGATTTGATATCAAAAATATTTTTGGTCATCGTAAGTTAAAACCATCCATGTTTATGTGTGGATCGGTCTTACGATTATCATTTCTTTCGAAAGGATTTTGAAAGTTAAATAAATTGTTGGAGTTTACTCACACAAGTCCCATGACTGACCCAGAGTTATTTTGTTTTGTTTTCCCTAAACTCTTGGGTGCCCAAATTTGTATGGACAGTCAAGTAATCAGGATTTTTCAGATTCATTTAGAAGAGCTGGAAGCAGGAGGCTTCACCAGTTAGCTATAGACTATCATATTTCCACTATATACTACGTTGTATTTGGAAACAGGTGTTTATAACTGTTCCAGGAATAACTGTTGTGCTTTGATGTTGGTATGTATATACAATTACTGATTTTTATTTCAAAAGTTATGTTATTTAATATTTTATTCGTTCCACTATGAGATTTGTGTTCTTCGTTTTTCTTCTATTCTAACTTTTCTTTCTTTCTATCCCTCATTCTCCACCTTCTTTTTACTAATGATTCGTATTTTTGTGTCATTTTGGTTGGACATGTGGTGTTATTAGTCAACACAAAGGGTATGGAAATTCAGGCCATCACACCACCCTATGCATGACCGACCCCTTATTGTACTGCACATTGTACATCACATGCGCGCTCGACCCGTAACCTGTACAACCATAATTCAAATCCAATTTCGATCAAAACTTCACTAATCGACACAATCGACGAAATATACTCATCAAATTCATTCAACACAACCATAAGCATGTTATGAAATCATTAACAACATGAATATGACGATTATTACTAAAATTATGTAAATTTCACCAAAATCATAATAAACGAATATATGAACTAAATTTTGGATCTAACTTGTATAAACATATGAAATAGCATAGGAATTACCGGTTTAAACTTGCTAAATTAGATCCCAGGGTGATTTATATGATAATGGACTTACGAAGGTATAGATCTATGGTATAACACTTGAATTCGATGAAAACATGATCACACGTTCATATACTTCATTGAATCCATGTGAGAGACGCAAATCAGTCACCAATTCTCCTAAACAAGCCAAAAGCATTGAATTAAATTTTCGAACAGCAAGGAACTCCAAACTCCTTGATTTGATGAACTCTCTCTTGCAACGGTGTAGATCTAACCTTAAATGGTGTAGATCTTCGATTTCCTAAGATTAGGTCTCGATTTTAATGGTGAAAGGTGCTAGAGGAAGGAGGAACATAGGCCACCAAATGAGAGAATGGAGAAAGTAAACTATTCTCCATACCTCTCACTCTCTATTTATAGCTTTCCACTAGCTCACTAATGGGCCTCTACAAATCAACCCATTAAGGCTTCACAAACCTGAACAGCCAACTGTTAAACCTTAGAACAACGATTCCTCCCAAACCGCTGAGCCAAATCTTTAATGTAACCACTCTATGGAAAGGCAATCATCGTTTCCTTTCCAATGGCACAGATCTCACCACCTGATTCGACCTGAGTCAAAAGTTATTCCCTGTACAAGACTAACATGGGCAAAGTGGTCACAAACAAAATTGGTAAAAGTTATGGACGTGTCTCACATCCCCATAAACAACATATTAAAATATGAGAATGATCCAACCCTTAGGGAATAAAATAAAAATATTTTACGATCTTTCGATACGAAAAATACGGGCTGTTACATCCTGCTTCTCACTTTATCCAATTTTGAAATTATTCAAAAATATGCCAATATTTTGTAAATAAATTATTCATTTATTAGAGAATATGTGTAATTTAGTTTTTATTCTGTTGAGAAGTGAGAAAATTTGACTTTCCCCTATCAGATTCCATATATTTAACAAATTTATCCAATAGGATTATATTATAAGCCCAAAGGTATTGATGTTAGTTTATGATTTTACCATTTGTTTTTAGGTGAATATTAGTTTGATAGATCACTTTTAGCTTTGCTTCAGAGAGAAATTAAAATACTCTTACTATTATGTCTTTAATATTGAAGTGTTAAATGTAACTGAATTCTTAATCGGTGCCAATTAATTTTTTTAACTATGACCACATAGAATAGATTTAGGTCACTGTGTCATTAATCCACATAAATATATTTTGTATGAATATAACATTTAATTCACATTTGCCTAATTAGTTTGAATTCAACCTCAAATCAATAAATATCTCTATTTTAATTTACATTATGTTATCAATTTTTATTATTAAACGTAAAGTAAATTTTGTACTGGTTGGAGTTATCTTTATATACTATATCATGTAGGTTTTGCAAAAAATTTTGAACAGCTTGATTATCACATTTTTCAATGATTGTTTGTAACTTAAAAGGCATTTATGTTAAAGACTCTTCTTTTTTAAATTGTTTTAAAATGCAATATGCCAAATGATCCTTAAAATATTAGATTAGAATACATGCTTAGGTGTACAAAAGTTATAAATCTGTCAAAGAATATGCAGAACTTAGAAAATTTAGTGTTTTGTTTATTTTTTATTCATTTTATTATTGATAGATAATATATTAGTGTGCTTCAAATTTTATAGTACAAAATTTTTATATGCATTGTTTGATAATTAAACAAATTCTTTCTTACTATAAAGAAATATTATAGTTGAAACTTTCTATTTGTTCTCAACAACTTTTATTCACATTTATACTTTTAGTTTAAAAAAATAAAATAAAAAATGAAAGAATGTATAGACAAATTTCTTCAATAACAGAACAAATAAAGTATTCTTTGTTTATGTTTCTTAGGGTGACATTACAATTTTTGTAATTATTTATGCTTGAAATGAAACATTATATATCTTATATATATATATATATATGATAAACAGATTATGATTTTTTTCTTTTATGTGAAATGGAAAAATTAGGCTATGTGAACATTTAAACGTACAAATACAAAATACTACAAGCCAACATACTGACGTTGAGTTGGGTCTTTAGGCAAAATTCATGTCTACTATCTAGATGGATCAACAATGAAATCTAATATTTGAAATCACAGTTGTTGACACACTTTTTTGTCGAAGCTGTCACACGTCAATAGCATCGTCAGTAAACACAAAGAGATTTGGTCGAATTCAAGTCCTAAACATAAGATGTACAAAATCCCTTTATAAGACCTCTTTTGGGCCTGAAAACATCATTTACGATGCTATACACCGTATCTCTTATAGCCCACCAATTTAGCTTTAAGTACAACTTTCGTTTGGCCTAAACGTACTTATGGTTTGAAAGATACGCTCGTTTATGTAAACAAGTGAAGAAGTGTCTTCACGATCTTTTCAAACATGAGAGAAATCGTACGCGCATAGGCCTCATAACTCCTCAAAACAATCAACTCTGTGCATTTCAAACCCTGTCCAGAATTTCGAATCGTATCCCCCCCTTTTGTATCCTTCAGGGGTACGAAATTTCGTATCCTCGAGAGGGATACTAATTTTTGTACCCCTCAGCCCTAGAGGGATATGAATTTCGTATCCCTCAAGGGGATACGAAATTCCGAATCCTCCGGAGGGATACGAAATTTCTGCTAGGCACGGGAGGGATACGATTACATGGTTTTAGCTTCCAGGGATCCGAAATTTTAGTGTGTGGTCCCCAAAACTCACCTACTCCTACCTAACCTCTCACCTATAAATACCTCCAAGCTTCTCATTCAAAGGGGTTGCATTTTTTTCTCACTCTTGAAGCTCTCAAGCACTATTAATGGCTTCCATCTTATTCCTCATGCCATTGGACATAGCATAGACCACTAAACATTGCATACACGTTTCCCATCAACTTTTGGGCATACAAGGACATTTACACTACCTTTGGACTTCTTTGGACATTTCTTGGATATTGAAGCCATTTCTTAGTTGACCAAGTCAACACATTTTTCACTTAACGAAAAGGGAATTTTTGTGATGGCCCGAACTTCCCCGGTCTCCGGAGAGAAGAGAAAGAACGGATTATCTGAGAACAAGACTAATCGGAACGTAAACAGAAGAACATTTCATTGCTTATTACAACAATTACATCAGAGGACAAGAATATAACAAAGTATTAATAAATAGTATACATTTGATAAATATTAGAGATTCAAATTACAAAGCAGCGGAAAACTATTACATAACACAACCAAAAGAAATACACTGATACAGAGCTTTCCGAATATTGCTCCAGTTGTAAACCAGGATCCTGTGAAAATAAATCTGCAAAACCAAAACTACTAGCTGCACGTATGGAAAATAGGGGCAACTAGAGTTTAGGTTAAAGCAATATACTCCAAGTCAGTCATGTGACTGGTGTGAAAACTAATACAGTTATTAGCTTGATTTAAAAGTTAGATAAGTCAAGGGACCACACCGTATAACACGGAACGGGTTTAACCCCAAGAATACCAGTGCATATAACAAACAACGCAATGCTTTTTGGAAAAATGAAGCTATTATAAGACCCAGGTCCCAGCACACAATGCAACGCAAGACGGAGGATAGGGTTTTCCCTTATAATAGCCAAACATTCTTGGTACGTTTAAAACAAATCATTTGATACTATAATAAGTGTATAGTGTCAAAAACAGCTTCAAATATAAATGTATCAATCATAGACGGCACAGGTACCATCTAAAATGTCGCCATACTAGTCACACAATTAATACCACAAAGTCACGTATTGGAAGTTGGATTTCCATCTATGAACCAAGGCAAGGGATCGTACTTACCGCTTCGAGACGCTCTATCCCGTCTCTCAGGATCAAAGCTCGAGTGACCCTTGGGTCGTCAGGGCCGGTCCACACGGAGTGGATTAAAATGCCTAAACAATACGTTTCCCCGCCCTATGGGGCATAAAACTGGTCAGTATGTCGACCAAACCATCCATCGGTCCCGTAATGACCGATATAGCCGAGGCGCCTCGCTTTTCATCATCCACATAAGTAAAAATGTTTGGGCTCCATACCATGACACCACTCCTAGCTAGAAGGAAACGCAAGTCCTCCCCGAAGTCCTCTCCCGTTTCTGGTTTACACCGGGGTGTGAGGCTCACGAATTAACGTTATATACAAAGCTAGGCTATATTAAAGCCGTGCTTTGATCACCAACCACAAGACTCTGCTTTTCAATAGAAGCCTTGATCATTTGCATCTCAGCATGACACACAGGCAATTCACGCCATGCGACTAATGTCTATCGATATATAACCTCTGAGCTCCCCAGAGAAGGATGTTAAGAAAGAGAATAAATTCTCCATCACCAAACAGATATATATTTAATAGAGATCAATCAACATAGAATAAAATCCAATGTCAGACATACATCCATTTACAAGTTCGCTCTGGGTCTGAACGAAAGCGGAGACACCTTATTCCTCGTCCTATATGTTCAATACAGGAGAGAGATTCTAGCATATCCGGTCGATCTCCAAGTACGTCTAGACGATCACCACTTATTACCTCGTCTTGGGTGTACAGCTCAATCAAGACATCAGTAATCATCCAAACGATGTGAAGACCTCTGGTCTTCAACCACCGTCTTCATCGTCAACATACCGTCGAATCAGTTATTCAGAATGGGAAAAACCCGGCCTTTTTGAATAACTCGCGTACCTTATAAACAAGTGCTATAAAAACACAACATATGCCTCATTCCAATTCTGAATATTGTTTTATTTAAATATTCATATCCTTTGGGAAAGGTTCCCATTAATTTTATCAAAGATAAATTCTTTAAATTTATTCTTTAATCTTCCACTGGATATTAATTCAAACCAAATTAAGGTTTATCCAAACTAGTCGGGATTAGCACACCTTACCGAAGTAACCACTTGTTTAATTTCCCAATCCCAACCTATTCATCCCATGGAGAAAAACTGGTAATATTCCATATCTAACACCACGGTGTTATTGGTAAAATTACTTACCATTTCACGTTCAAATCTAATTAAAGATTTAACTATCGCTTGGAGAAAAACTGGTGATACTCCATTCTCGATCATTTCTTGAATTTGATAATTTTAGTTATCAGATTCACCTTTCAATCTAATTAAAGATTCATTAAAACTCCACTTAGTTTTAATCTCAAAAATCATTACTTAATGATTATTCGAAGTTAAGAAATTAATTTTATCTTTAACTGGGATAAAGAACTAATGTCATTTAAAACACAGCTCACGATAAACCCAAAATCACATTCCATAAACAATGGAATCTTCACGGAAAACAAATCGATATATATAATCGATATAAACTTCCATATCCAACCGATAATATAAATGGAATAACGGCCAAGCCGTTTAAATTCCATATATAGTAACAGTCTTCCTCCACAGAAGTTCACTTCGATTATTACCAAATCGAATTCCATTCCATTCCAATTTATTTTATTAAATTGGAAAATTTTCTATGGAAAATTTCCCATAAATCTTAATTAAAAGATCTATAAATTCCAAATTTCTTTTCACTGTTTATCGGGTTAAAGAACGAATGTCATTAAAAACACAGTTCACAATAAACCCAATTCACATTCCATTTTATTCCAATTACTAAATATAATTGGAAACTCTAATAATCTTAAATAAAAGATTTATTCTTTTCACACGGGGTTCAAGAACAGTGTTAATGAAGACACCATTCATGAGAAACCTTTAATACAATTCTTTTATTGAATTCCAATTAAATATTAATTAATTGGGAAATTTCACTAAATCTTAATAAAAAGACTTATTCTTTTCTCAACTGTTTTAAGAACAGTGTTATTTAAGACACCGTTCATGAAAAACTCAAAAACCAATTTAATATTAAACACAAGACTTTGAATAGAAATTACATCGGCTCATATTCAATATCAAATTTTGAAATCAAAAAATAACGTACTGGGAATAACGATATATATCTTCCAAATTCCTTCACAATATTTGTATAACCACGGAGTCCAATATCAAAATATTCCGAAGTTAATTTCGATTCGAATCCATTCCAATTCATATACTGGAAATTCTGGTTATACTAAAACCCATTCTCAATCCAATTTATTTTATTTAGAAATAAATGGGCATATAATTCTAGTTAATAACTAGTTCATTTCGATAAAAATATATTTTTATCCTTTCTAATATGGAATTTTTCATCCAAATTCTTTCCAAATCATTCATTATGATTTTACACAAATTGATAATATTTTTAATAATTTTATCAAGGCCCGTACAGTCAATTTCCCCTAACGGCTATCGAACTGCATCCACAGTGACCTTTTCCAAATTTGATTTGGACAAATCTCCAAATCCAACCGTTAGATTTCAAATCTCTTATATTCATTAGATCTCCCGTAATGTCCATTCGAAGTCAATAGTCGAAATTTGCGAACTGTCGTGGCATGGCGCGTTCTATTCAGGCCATTAAATATATATATTGTATACATTTCGTCAATTTTCATTTAAAATGTATTTTATAAATTCGTTTTAAAACGATTCTAACTTCATTTTCAATTTTAAATCAAAATTGAATTTTCCTTATCATTATAATATATAAATGATAATATTTTCAAAATATTAGATTTTGAAATCATTTCCTTTTCGATATTCATTATAAAAATGAATAAAATCGATATAAATATCGTTCACATCAAAATGACGTTAATCTAATCAACACGGCTTTATATATTTCAATATTTTCATTCCCGTCCCAAATCAGACATCAAATTCATATTTTGATCAATTACTGGATATTATTTTAAAATATTAGTTATTTTAAAATATTCATTATTCATTAATTTAAAATATTCATTAATTTAAAATATTCGTTCTTTTTGAATTGGAATTAGATACAGTCAATTACCATATAATTTTATTTATATGGATTTCATACACATATGTACTCAACAATAATCAAACACAGTCAACCATCATCCAGAGTGCATTACACAACTGCACAAGCGTTAAATATAAATAATTAACGCTTACAACAGTCTGTCAACCAATCGATTGACATAAAACTAAACAACTGGGATTAGTGTACATCAAATATCATCCCAATACCCGTGTGGGGTTTCAATCAACACATACAGATTTTATTTGTACAGTTGGGCGATGTGTAAAATTTATCATCCCAATCAATATCAGTTAAATGTATGTACATAAACAAATCGTCCGATTTGTAAATGAATATTTATTTTATTCATATACTCGTTAAAAAATATATTTTTAACTATAAAATATTTATTTCAACTCATGAATATTTTATACAGTTCATTTATACAATTATTGTTTTAACATTTTTAGAAATTTCGACAGCATAACGGCGCGATACTAGAATCAGAATAAGGTCTAGCCTTATCTCTCGCCTAATAATGGCTCGCGCCATACACATACCAATTCTAATCAATTCATTTCACTTCCCAAACCAAATTCAAACAAATAAACCTATCAACAAAACAAACATGGTTTCAAACAAAGGTGTCGGGTGCTACTAAGCACCGTCTGCATCCTAGTATATATTTAACTAGAAAATAAAATAGAGCGAGAAGTTCTCACCTTTGGGATCCACTCCCCCAATTTCATTTTTGAATTTCTGAACCGTTTGGATTTGCCCGAAATTCCAAGGCATACTTTTCCACGCTATTCATAGTAAAAATCGCATTTTATATACTTAAAAATTTCATTTTTATATCGCTATATATATTTAAAAGATCACATTTTTATACCGTTATATATATATATATATAGTAAAAATCATATTTTTACATCACAAAAAAATATATTTTTATTTCTCTAAACATTATATTTTTATAATGTCATTCTAACAAAACAAAACAAAAATTAAATCTTTTCCTATAAATAAAAATCAAATGTTTTCTATAACTAAATATCTATTCTTTTCTATAACCAATAATCTATTCTTTTCTATAAGTAAAAATCGTGTTTTTACATAAATAAAATGACACGACTGAAAGAGATAAACGGATACAGAGTTTTTCGAATATCGTTCCAGCTATAAACTAGGATCCTATGAATATGAACCTGCAAACCCAAAACTACTAGTTGCCCATGTGGAAAATAGGGGCACCTAGAGTTTAGGTTAAAACAATAAACTCCAGGTCAGTCATGTGACTGGTGTGAGACTAAAACAGTTACTTAAAACTTTACTTTAAAATGGAGTAAATCAAGGGACCATGTCGTATAACACGGAATGAGTTTCCTCCCAAGAATATCAGTGCATAAAACAAACAGCGCAATGCTTTTTGGAAAAATGAAGCTATTATAAGACTCAGGTCCCATCATATAATGCAACGCAAGCTGGAGTATAGAGTTTTACCTTATAATAGCCAAACATGCTTGGTACGTTTAAAACAAATCATTTTAATACTATTATAGTGTAAAGAGTATGAAAACAACTTCAAATATAAATGTATCAATCATAGACGGCATAGTGCCCCATCCCACTATGTCGCCATACTAGGCTCTACAAATAAAACCGAATCTCACGTATTGGAAATTGGATTTTCGTTATGAGTCGAGGCAAGGGATGTACTCCTCGCCGGCTTCGAGACACTCTAGCAAATGCCTCAGGTTCTCCCGCAATAGACCCTTGGATCCTCCAAGGCCGGCCCGCCTTACGTTTGAGGATTAGTATTCCTGAACACACGTTTTCCCACCCTATAGGGCATCTATGAGCCAAATGACTCAATATCCATCGGCTCCGTAGAGACCAATATATCCGAGGTGCCACGCATTCCAACAACCACATAGGTAAAAATATAAAAATGTCTGGGATTGCAAAACCCTGACACCACCCATAGCTAGAAAGAAACGTCATGTTCTCCTTGGGTCGCTTATCCTGTTTTTAACTCATACCGAGGTGTGAGGCTCGCGAATTTATGCTATACACAAAGCTAGGCTATATTAAAGTCGTGCTTTGATCATCAACCACAAGACTCTGCTTTTCAACATAAGCCCTGATCATTTGCATCTCAGCATACCACACAGGCAATTCACGCCATGCGACAGATGTCTATCGATATATAGCCTCTGAGCTTGTACGTCTCAGATAAGGGCGTTAAGCAAGAGCATAAATACTCCGCTGCCAAATAGATATATATTTAATATAATTTCAATCAACACAGAATAATATCCAATGTCATACACACATCCATTTACAAGTTCGTTCTAGGTGTGAACGAAACTGGAGGCACCTTATTCCTTGTCCCGTGTCCAATACAGGAGAGAGGTCCTCGCATATCCGGCCGATCTCCAAGTATGTCTGGACGATCACCGCTTATTACCTTGTCTTGGGTGTACCGCCCAATCAAGACATCAGTAATCATCCAAACGATGTGAAGACCTTCGGTCTTCAACCACCGTCTTCATCTTCGACTTATCGTCGAATCGGTTATTCAGAATGGGTATAAACCCGACCTTTCTGAATAACTCGCGTATATAATAAACAAGTACTATAAAAACACAACATATGCCTCATTCCAATTCTGAATATTCTATTATTTAAATATTCATATCCTTTGGGAAAGGTTCCCATTAATTTTATCAAAGATAAATTCTTTAAATTTATTCTTTAACCTTCCTTTGGACATCAGTTCGAACCATTTTAAGGTTTCCCAAACTAGTCGGGATTAACGCACCTTACCGAAGTAATCATTTGTTTAATTTCCCAATCCCAACCTATTCATCCCATGGAGCAAAACTGGAAATACTCCATAACTAACACCACGGTGTTATCGATAAAATTAATTACCATTTCTCGTTTAAATCTAATTAAAGATTTTACTACAGCTTGGAGCAAAACTGGTGCAACTCCATTCTCGATCATTTCCCAAATTTGATAATTTAAATTATCAATTCCCATTTCAATCTAATTAAAGATTCATTAAAACTCCACTTAGTTTTAATCTTCCCAAATGTAGCGACCCAAATTTCCGGTACCTTTTGAGTTGAATAAACCACACCAGTCCAACCCAAAGTGCACGGAAAATGGATTGCTAGGAAAAAGAAGTTAGAGGATGAGGTAAGAAAGAAAGAAATATAAGAATAGAATAAGTAGAAGGACCAACACACAACAGAGTCTCACATCGCAGCGGAACAAAATATAATACAGAAATAACTTTATTGAGAGCTTTAAATAAAACTTACGATATCAAAGTACATCAACATCACTAGGCAGTTATAACAATCTGCCCTATACACAACACACAGCGGAATAATAACTATATAATATCATACGCCTGAGCACCTCCAGATCGTCTCTGGACTTCGTAGCATCTGATAACCTGAACCTGTACACCCCGCGCTAACCCGAGCATTTACAAAACACTAGGTCAGTCTGGTGAACCAGAGTGAGAAAAACTCGCACAGTATTTAGGGTATCACACAACCTAATTTTAAAGTTAAAATCTTTCAAAGAAAAGGATAATCGTAAAACCAAATCCACACATATATACGGACGGTTTTTACCTTACGATAACCAAAAACATTTTTGAAACCAATATCTTGTCTGATATTATAATAATGTCTAATTACAAGTAAATATCAATCTAGTGGAACGCTTGCATCTCATGCTCCACATATATAGTATACAATCAAAACCGCGGATGCTTATTGGAGATTGGATTCCGACTATAACAAGGTATGGGACCACCTGCCGATAGTGTATCTCTAGAGGCGAATACACTGGGTTCAACAAGAACATCTTGTAACCCGGCCCTCACATGACCGACCACTCATTTCGCTTGAGTGTATCGAATGTATATCACCAATGGTGGTAGCTAACCACTGTTCCCAAAAGGGACAGCATCAAAATAGATTAAAGAAGCAAATAGATTTTCTCTAGATAGGTGATTATACACCCTAATGGGAGCGACCCACATAGCCATGCTGCCTGCCCGATTTCTGTCAATTCCCGGTTGATGATGCTTGAGGTTTAGATTAATTTCTGGAACACATGGTAATCATTCACTTTGAATGTCACATCATCAGATCCGTCAAGTCACTAATTGACGTCCACAAATATACTCTGGGTTTAAAAGAATGGCCATTCTTTGCCACCACTCAGTATATTTGTAAAAATCAACGTATGTGATTTCATAAAATATTCTGTCAGACATTCATCCATACAAGTCATCCAGGAACAGGATGAACCGAAGGTACTCTCCTACTGCATCCAATATAGGAATCACCCCATGGATCAATAGCGAGAAGTCCTTGCAACCCATAGATTCCAACCACGACAGAACAACAGTACATCTCTGGCTACAGACTAGAGATTATTAGCAGTTCTTCCGTTTACGAAAATCCATGGTCTTCAATGCCCCATCTCGATCATCTTCTAATATCTTCATTTATTTGTTGGTCGGAATGGTTTTTCGAATATAAATTCGATCCTGGTCTTTTCATAACAACAATCGTATTGGACAGATTTGATAGTCGGTGATTTAACTATCAAAATATACAGTGTTTCAATCATCACAATCCAATGAGTTCACTGGTTCAATATTCGGTCTCACTTGGCCTTTAAATTTAAAACAAATGTAAATTCAAACTTTTAAATCTTTCAATATTATAAATATTGTTTTCTCGCTTTCTTATTTAACATTAGATTTTTCTTTAACAATTTCTCCTTTTAATACTTAGGAAATCTTATATCATATTCAGTTTGACTATTTTCAGTTTCAAAACATTAGTCACACTATTATCCAATATTGGAAAATCATTCCAACTTATTACTCGTAAAATATGTTACGAATATCTTTTATTTCATTACTTGAAAAAAAACAATAAAAAATGTTTATTCTGATAAAATAAAACTCCACTTTACGTTTCCTTTCTAACTTGAAAATATCGTTATAATTTCACGCAATGCCTTTTATTTCCCTTTTACTTCGGAATCCACAATATATATTCTCCGAATTTTCACCAAACATTTCCTTATTATTGCTCTAATGGAAATAATATATTTTCACTAACCCCTTTACCATTACAACTAATATCTTTCTCAGATAATCCTGAAGTCGTTCAAGTTGGGGTATTTTAATTACCTCTCAGACCTTGATCAACAACGTTCATATCTAAAGACAAATACGAGTTGTAATACCAAAAACCAATATTTCATTCCAATCACAAATCAAATTCAACTTAACTATTTTATTCAAAATAGGGTTTTATAAACCTTCTTATTATTTTGAAAATCTCTTCCTCGGATATAACCATTTTTTTTTCTTAATTCAATAATTTAGCAACTCCTTATCAAAGCGCCACTTTTAATTCTTCCCTCTTTTTAAAACAAATACCTTTTATAATTCAGATTGGTTTACAAATCTTATGATTTACTTCTCCTATCAAATTCACTTTTACTATTCCCATTTCAAATCCATTCAACTATATCCCACTTTGGAAATCTCATTTCAATTTCCCACTTTCACTTAATCACATTTTGAAGTAACGTTAATTTAGAATTAACGATATAACGCCTCAAGCCTCTTTTATATAACTTTGGTTTATTATAAACCCTTTTATTCTAAATCTTCTTTCACTTAATTCAATTAATTAACATTTATTTTAAGCTATAATATTCGCTTGCAATTTCTTTTATAACTTTGTTATAAAACTCAGGTTCTAAACAAAACCTGTTCATAAACTCCTTTCACCATTCAATTGGATTTCATTTCAACTTTAAATACTTTTTAAATGAATTTCCATTTATAAGAAATTTCTTAAATTATTATTAATTAAAATAATAATTTACTTCGATTATTAACTACTTCTATAGTTAAGTTCTTTATTAACTAAAATAAATAGTAAATTTCCCTTTTTAAAACTTAAATAAAATTAAACAATATTCTTTAAACCATTTTATTATATCAATTTAAAACCAACAAATTTAATAATCAACTACAATTATGACAGTTGACTTAGTCAACTCCAAATACGGTTATATCATTAACCGATTCCAATTTATTCTCCCTTTAAATTAATTAATATAATTAATTTAAATACATAATTCCATTTAATTATTTCTTAACCAAACAATTATTCAAATTTAACCGTTAGGTTAATTTCCTTATTCCCACATTTATAAATCTGATTAACATCAGATTTGATTTCATAAAATCAATTTACACTTAATTATAAACGTACATATTTATTTCCCTTTAAATAATTTTTATTCAAAAATATATATTTCAAAATCTATCTTTAGTTATAAAAATTTAATTTTGTAACTTCAGTTCTATCGACACACCTGATAGTGAATCAATATAAACAAAACAATTTACTTTAGGCCATTTACTGCCGATTACTCAACCAATATAGCCCATTGGTTAAAACACAACACATGTTGACTTTTCAGTCAATGATCACTACTAAAATCAATAACCCAATCATAAAAGTTCATATATGATAATTTGAAAATAAATAATATATTTAAGGAATCCGGTTGGATCCCTCCAACCTGTTCTTCCCTGTAATCAAAACGGTTATCACAGACCAAGTCAAACAATTCCATTTAACTGATAATTTCTATATAGCAGATACGACTGCATAACATCAAAAAATCAACAAAACAGTTCAAACAATTCAACAATTAAACACGTTTATAAACAAACGCGACCAATAAGGTAAATTACCTTTATTGGATCGAATTGTTAAATAACGATTTGGTATTTCATTGAAATTAAACAACGGTTTAATTTCATTTGTTAAATCAGCAAACAAATATATAACTAGAAAACAGTCAACTATCAGCAACCAGAGCACACAAAATGAAAACCCAATTTATATAAAATATAAATGGGAAAAATACTGAGTGAGTTTAACTCACCTTAATTTATTCCATCGTTGAACGGTTCAATTTTAATTAAATTAAACATGTGTTTAATTCAATTAAAAACTCCAGCTGCTTCTATCACCATCCAAGTTGTTTCAGACTGTAGTGTGATCAGAAATGGACCAAACTATTTGCGTTGAAACCATGGTTTCAACGCAAATAGTTTGGTCCATTTCTGATCACAAATGCATGGATTATATGAATTATAAATTATATGATTTAATTTAAGTAATTAATCAGTTAATTAGACACTAATTAAATCTAATTACCATTTCATAAAATAAATGGTCGGTTTGATACTTTAACAATCGCAATACAAGCCGCTTATCGTTCGTTCTCTTTTGGTTCCACTGCAAACAAAACCAATTCGATTAAGATAATGTAATATTAATCATGGATTAGTTTTTGAATTAATTACTTACATAAATAACCAATTTCGTTCGTTCAGAATTAGGGCCAACAGTTTTAGTTTATCTGCATCTTCAAATTTCTGTCTTCACGATGTATTTGGCATCTCGTGTTTTCGGTTTCCTTCATGTTTCCAAGACCTGGATCCCACAACAATACACATGGTTTAATTAATTTAACTAACCAATCACTTGTAATAGTTTAATTAATTAAATCAACCATGACTTAGGCCAACTTCTGCTCAAACAAACTGACCCCGATCTTTGTTTTTTCCTAAAGCCCATCGTTGTTGTGCCATGAATCACGCACCAGACTCCATTCCTCCTGTGGCCGGCGTCCCACCTGAAGATGTCAGTTGAAGCCCCTTTATCCCCTCTTCCAACGCTGCAAGTATGTCCCATAGTTATACCGTTCAGCTCCAGTAGTGGCTCAACCGCCGGCGCCTTTGGGCAAGGTTCGGGTCGCTAGAAGTCATGGAACCAGATTGCCACCGATCAGACAGTAGCTCTTGCCGAGCCGAGAAGGTTCCTATTTGTTTTTCCTATGATTAGGTGAAAGGTTTGTTCGAAAAATCAAGAAGGAAAAAAATGGATTTTTGGCCATCGAATGTGACTTGGGTAGAGGCGTGAATTTGGAGACATTGACCATGAGAATTTCTTTGACTCCATTAGGTTTGGGACTGAGTATGAGTTATATAGAGGAACCATTTTATTTAATTAATATTATATGAAACTTCGCGATAAAGTAATTGATTAAAACTACTACAAATGATTTCTGTTTACTAATAAAAAGGCTAATCTTAGTGAAAAAGGTATTCTGGACCCAATGGGACAAGTTTCGTCAAAATCCGAGGTCGTATGAAAAATTTTCCTTTATAAAACCAGAAATAAACACGCGTTTAATTTTTCCACGATCACTAGATAAATCAAATCAACTTGAAACATTTAAATCCTATAATAATTCTACAATACGAACCCAACGGCACCAGTTTCGTCACATTCTGAGACAGTTTCCCCGGTAGGCTATTTTTACGCGCACCGCAATGCCATTTTGGACACCAAATTACCCGGTCCCCAAAAATAACAAACTATATACCTATCCTGACTATAATCGACGATGCGAACTCAACGAAATTGGTTCCGCGGCCTAGTTCGATCGTCTATTCAAGTTATACCCAAATAACCCTTTATTAAATTAATTACGCGCTATAAAAATTGAATGGGCGTTTGTGGCTGTCGTGGTCCCATACGACATCGGTTTGCCATGCAATTCAGCACCGTATAAAAATTTAACATTACGGTTCCAATGAAACTGATTTCGTCGAAATCTGAGTCCATTTGCAAAATGGCTATTTTAACGCATATATTTTAATAACGATTTTCCATAGCGACTATTTCAAAATTTGATTTGGCCATAACTTACAATTTACAATACGAAATCTGGATTTTTCTCTTTCATATGAAAATTACCATCAATAAGGTTCTAACGTTTCTTGTTTCACAGAAATCCGTCTTATATCGGCTCCTGTATTCTCAGTTGAGGTTCAAAACTCCATATTACGAACTACCGCGCGATTTCGAGCTCGTTTTATATTATAAATAAAATTAACATTAAAAATTCTTCTAAAAAACGAATTAAATATTAAAATCCATAAATATCTCAAATATAATATTTAAAGTAATAAATTATATTAAATATTTGACGGCTAAAGTACGGGTCGTTACATTCTTCCCCCCTTAAAATAATTTCGTCCTCGAAATTGCTAAGGTAGGAAAGAACGTTACCAACCCATTATCTTTACAAAAATACTAAATTTAAAACTCGACTTTATTTCCAAAACTAATCTAATTGGTTTTTAAAAACCAATTTATTCCAAATAAAAGAATTCCCAAAAATCTTCAAAAATTTTCTAACACCTTAAATTTTGGCAGAGTCTCCCCTGTACGGAGGACATCTGCAATATCGCAGGTTTAAGAAATATATATACATAGACCAACAAGGTTGGAAAATTTCAAAACCAAACTTAAAACCCAAAAAAACCCAAAATTTCATATTCTGCATAGGCGTACCTTTTTGTGAGCGTTATTATGCGATAAACGATATTTTATATTTGAGCTTGCTTAGTTATTATGCAGCTCTATTCAAACTGGATTCAATTAACTCTAGAATTTTCTCTTGGATGGATTTTAAATCTGAATTGGCACTTCTGCACCTGTTCTCAACTCAAATAAATTTCATTAGTCCCCAAAACAACATCAGTTAGTTTCAAATATCCATATCATACGATCCAACCAGTTCTACACACAATCTAATCCATATGAGATTATAATTATTTATAATCACTTCATTTATTTCTTTAATTATCCATTCAGGTTTATTAATTTGGATTGATTTATCCAACTTATTTATTTCATATTGGTTTTCAACCAAGTCTATCATTCTCATATTTATATTCAAGCAATCAACAACACAATCCAAATATATCATTCAAATCAACATTAACAAATCAATCAATTTCCCATATTATAATAAATTGAGAAAATCATTACTTTTATTATAAAATAAATTGGGCAAAAATAATTTCAAAAATAATCTTATATCAAATTACAAATACGCGCTCTTATATATATACACTCAAACTCAATCTAGGGTATTACTAACCCCATCTCTATTGAGCCACACCACATAGCCAACGTTATCACTAAACCAATAGCTCTGATACCAATGTAACGACCCAAATTTCCGGTACCTTTTGAGTTGACTAAACCACACCAGTCTAACCCAAAGTGCACGGAAAATGGATTACTAGGAAAAAGAAGTTAGAGGATGAGGTAAGAAAGAAAGAAATATAAGAATAGAAGAAGTACAAGGACCAACACACCACAGAGTCTCACATCGCAGCGGAACAAAATATAATACAGAAATAACTTTATTGAGAGCTTTAAATAAAACTTACAATATCAGAGTACATCAACATCACTGGGAAGTTATAATAATCTTCCATATACACAACACACAGCGGAATAGTAACTATATAATATCATACGCCTGAACACCTCCAGCTCGTCTCTGAACTTCGCAACATCTGATAACCTGAACCTGTACACCCTTGGCTAACCCGAGAATTTACAAAACACCGTGTCAGTCTGGTGAACCAAAGTGAGAAAAACTCGCACAGTATTTAGGGTATCACACAACCTAATTTTAAAGTTAAAATCTTTCAAAGAAAAGGATAATCGTAAAACCAAATCTACACATATATACGGACGGTTTTTACCTTACGATAACCAAAAACATTTTTGAAACCAATATCTTGTCTGATATTATAATAATGTCTAATTACAAATATCAATCTAGTGGAATGCCTACATCTCATGCTCCACATATATAGTATATAATCAAAACCGCGGATGCTTATTGGAGATTGGATTCCGACTATAACAAGGTATGGGACCACCTGCCGATAGTGTATCTCTAGAGGCGAATACACTGGGTTCAACAAGAACATCTTGTAACCCGGCCCTCACATGACCGACCACTCATTTCGCTTGAGTGTATCGAATGTATATCACCAATGGTGGTAGCTAGCCATTTTTCCCAAAAAGGGACAACATCGAAATAGATTAAAGAAGCAAATAGATTTTCTCTAGATAGGTGATTATACACCCTAATGGGAGAGACCCACATAGCCATGCTGCCTGCCCGATTTCTGTCATTTCCCGGTTGATGATGCTTGAGGTTTAGATTAATTTCTGGAACACATGGTAATCATTCACTTTGAATGTCACATCATCATATCCGTCAAGTCACTAATAGACGTCCATAAATATACTCTGGGTTTAAAAGAATGGCCATTCTTTGCCACCACTCAGTATATTTGTAAAAATCAACGTACGTGGTTTCAGAAAATATTCTGTTAGACAATCGTCCATACAAGTCATCCAGGAACAGGATGAACCGAAGGTACTCTCCTACTGCATCCAATATAGGAATCACCCCATGGATCAATAGCGAGAAGTCCTTGCAACCCGTAGATTCCAACCACGACAGAACAACAGTACATCTCTGGCTACAGACTAGAGATTATTAGCAGTTCTTCCGTTTACGAAAATCCATGGTCTTCAATGCCCTATCTCGATCATCTTCTAATATCTTCATGTATTTGTTGGTCGGAATGGTTTTCGAATATAAATTCGATCCTGGTCTTTTCATAACAACAATCGTATTGGACAGGTTTGATAGTCGGTGATTTAACTATCAAAATATACAGTGTTTCAATCATCACAATCCAGTGAGTTCACTGGTTCAATATTCGGTCTCACTTGGCCTTTAAATTTAAAACAAATGTAAATTCAAACTCTTAAATCTTTCAATATTATAAATATCGTTTTCTAGCTTTCTTATTTAACATTAGATTTTTCTTTAACAATTTCTCTTTTTAATACTTAGGAAATCTTATATCATATTCAGTTTGACTAATTTCACTTTCAAAACATTAGTCACACTATTATCCGATATTAGAAAATCATTCCAACTTATTACTCGTAAAATACGTTACGAATATCTTTTATTTCATTACTTGAAAAAAAACAATAAACAACGTTTATTCTGATATAATAAAACTCAACTTTACGTTTCCTTTCTAACTTGAAAATATTGTTATAATTTCACGCAATGCCTTTTATTTCCCTTTTACTTCGGAATCCACAATATATATATATATATATTCTCCGAATTTTCACCAAACATTGCCTTATTATTTCTCTAATGGAAATAATATATTTTCCCTGACCTCTTTACCATTACAACTAATATCATTCTCAGATATTCCTGAAGTCGTTCAAGTTGGGATATTTTAATTACCTCTCAAACCTTGATCAACAACGTTCATATCCAAGGACAAATACGAGTTGTAATATCAAAAACCAATATTTCATTCCAATCACAAATTAAATTCCATTTAACTATTTTATTCAAAATAGGGTTTCATAAATCTTCTTATTATTTTGAAAATCTTTTCCTCGGATATAACCATTTTTTTTCTTAATTCAATAATTTAGCAACTCCTTATCAAAACGCCACTTTTAATACTTCCCCCTTTTCTAAAAAAATACCTTTTATAATTCGGATTGGTTTACAAATCTTATGATTTACTTCTCCTATCAAATTCACTTTTACTAATCCCGTTTCAAATCCATTCAACTATATCCCACTTTGGAAATCTCATTTCAATTTCCCACTTTCACTTAATCACATTTCGAAGTACCGTTAATTTAGAATTAACGATATAACGCCTCAAACCTCTTTTATATAACTTTGGTTTATTATAAACCCTTTTATTCTAAATCTTCTTTCACTTAATTCAATTAATTAAGTAACATTTATTTTAAGCTATAATATTCGCTTGCAATTTCTTTTATAAATTTGTTATAAAACTAAGGTTTTAAACAAAACCTGTTTATAAACTCCTTTCACCATTCAATTGGATTTCAATTCAACTTTAAATACTTTTTAAATGAATTTCTATTTATAAGAAATTTCTTAAATTATTATTAATTAAAATAATAATTTACTTCGATTATTAACTACTTCTATAGTTAATTTCTTTATTAACTAAAATAAATTGTAAATTTCCCTTTTTAAAACATAAATAAAATTAAACAATATTCTTTAAACCATTTTATTAGATCAATTTAAAACCAACAAATTTAAAAATCAACTCCAGTTAAGATGGTTGTCTTAGTCAACTCTAAACACGGTTATATCATTAACCGATTCCAATTTATTCTCCCTTTAAATTGCTTAATATAATTAATTTAAATACATAATTCCATTTAATTATTTCTTTATCAAAAGATTATTCAAATTTAACCGTTAGGTTAATTTCTTTATTCCCACATTTACAAATCTGATTAACATCAGATTTGATTTCATAAAATCAATTTACACTTAATTATAAACATACATATTTATTTCCATTTAAAAAAGTTTTATTCAAAAATATATATTTCAAAATCTATCTTTAGTTATAAAAATTTAATTTTATAACTTCAGTTCTATCGACTCACCTGACGGTGAATCAATATAAACAAAACAATTTACTGCCGATTACTCAACCAATATAGCCCATTGGTTAAAACACAACATATGTTGACTTCTCTGTCAATGATCACTACTAAAATAAATAACCCAATCATAAAAGTTCATATATGATAATCTAAAAATAAATAATATATTTGAGGAATCCGGTTGGATCCCTCCAACTTGTTCTTCCCTGTATTCAAAACGGTTATCACAGACCAGGTCAAACAATTCAATTTAACTGATAATTTCTATATAGCAGATATGACTGCATAACATCAACAAATCAACAAAATAATTCAAACAATTCAATAATTAAATACGTTTATAAATAAATGTGACCAATAAGGTAAGTTACCTTTATTGGATCCAATCGTTAAATAACGATTTGGTGTTTCACTGAAATTAAACAACGGTTTAATTTCATCAGTTAAATCAGCAAACAAATATATAACTAGAAAACAGTCAACTATCAGCAACCAGAGCACATAAAATGAAAACCAAATTTATATAAAATATAAATGGGAAAAATACTAAGTGTGTTTAACTCACCTTGTTTTATTCCATCGCTGAACAGTTCAGTTTTAATTAAATTAAACATGTGTTTAATTCAATTAAAAAATCTAGCTGCTTCTAACACCATCCAAGTTGTTTCAGACTGTAATGTTCGAAACCATGGTTTCAACGCAAATAGTTTGGTCCATTTTTGGTCACAAATGCATGGATTATATGAATTATAAATTATATGATTTAATTTAAGTAATTAATCAGTTAATTAGAAACTAATTAAATCTAATTACCATTTCATAAAATAAATGGTCGGTTTGATACTTTAACAATCGCAATACATGCCGCTTATCCTTCGTTCTCTTTTGGTTCCACTGCAAATAAAACCAATTCGATTAAGGTAATGTACTACTAATCATGGATTCGTTTTTGAATTAATTACTTACATAAATAACCAATTTCATTCGTTCAGAATTAGGGCCAATAGTTTTAGTTTATCTGCATCTTTAAATTTCTGTCTTTACATTGTATTTGGCATCTCGTGTTTTCGGTTTCCTTCATGTTTCCAAGACCTGGATCCCACATCAATACACATGGTGTAATTAACTTAACTAACCAATCACTTGTAATAGTTTAATTAATTAAATCAACCATGACTTAGGCCAACTTTTGCTCAAACAAACTGACCCCGATCTTTGTTTTTTCCCAACGCCCATCATTGTTGTGCCATGAATCACGCACCAGACTCCATTCCTCCAGTGACCGGCGTCCCATATGAAGATGCCAGTTGAAGCCCCTTCATCCCCTCTTCCAACGCTGCAAGTATGGCACCCCCTAGTTATACCGTTCGCCTCCAGTAGTGGCTCAACCGCCGCCGCCTTCGGGCAAGGTTCTAGTCGTCAAAAGTCGCGGAACCAGATCGTCGCCGATCAGACAGTAGCTCATGCAGAGCCGAGAAGGATCCTAGTTGATTTTTCTATGATTAGGTGAAAGGTTTGTTCGAAAATCAAGAAGGAAAAAAAAGAATTTTTGGCCGTCGAATGTGACTTGGGTGGAGGCGTGAATTTGGAGACGTTGACCACGAGAATTTCTTTGACTCCATTAGGTTTGGGATTGAGTATGAGTTATATAGAGGAAACATTTTATTTAATTAATATTATATGAAACTTCGCGGTAAAGTAATCGATTAAAACTACTATAAATGATTTCTGTTTACTGATAAAAAGTCTAATCTTAGTGAAAAAAAGTATTCCGGACCTAATGGGACAATTTCGTCGAAATCCGAGGTCATATGAAAAATTTTCCTTTATAAAACCAGAAATAAACATGCATTTAATTTTTCCATAATCACTAGATAAATCAAATCAACTTGAAACATTGAAATCCTATAATAATTCTTCAATACGAACCCAACGACACCAGTTTCGTCCCATTCTGAGACAGTTTCCCCGGTAGGCTATTTTTACGCGCACCGCAATGCCATTTTGGACACCAAATTACCCGGTCTCCTAAAATAACAAACTATATACCTATCCTGACTATAATCGATGATACGAACTCAACGGAATTGGTTCCGCAGCCTAATTCAATCGTCTATTCAAGTTATACCCAAATAACCCTTTATTAAATTAATTACGTGCTATAGAAATTGAATGGGCGTTTGTGGTTGTCGTGGTCACATACGACATCGGTTTGCCACGCAATTCAACACCATACATATATTTAACGTTATGGTTCCAATGAAACTGAATTCGTTAAAATCTGAGTCCGTTTGCAAAATGGCTATTTTAACACGTATATTTTAATAATGATTTTCCATAGCGGCTATTTCAAAATTTGATTTGGCCATAACTTATAATTTACAATACGAAATCTGGATTTTTCTCTTTCATATGAAAATTCCCATCACTACGGTTCTAACGTTTCTTGTTTTACAGAAATCCACTTATATCGGCTCCTGTATTCTCAGTTGAAGTTCAAAACTCCATATTACGAACTGCCGCTCGATTTCGTGCTCGTTTTATATAATAAGTAAAATTAACTTTAAAACTTCGTTCTAAATAACGAATTAAATATTAAAATCCATAAATATACCAAATATAATATTTAAAATAATAAATTAAATTAAATATTTGACGACCAAAATACGGGTCGTTACACCAAAAATCAATATGAATGATTATTTAACTTTGGGAAAACTAACTTGTCACATCGACAATTTACACCGTACTATTGATTTCTACCGATGTATAACCTCTAAGCTCGTACGTCTTAGAGAATGGTATTAAGCAAGGGAATAAATTCTCCGCCACCAAACAGATATATATTTAGCAGAGATCAACCATACAGTTCGAAATACAATGTTAGACATGTAATCCTGTCTTTAACTGGGTTAAAGAACTAATGTCATTTAAAACACAATTCACGATAAACACAAATCACATTCCATTAATTATGGAATCTTCACAGAAAACAAATCAATTTATAATCGATATCAATTTCCGTATCCGACTAATAATATAAATGGAATAACGACAAAGCCTATTAAATTCCATATATATTAACTGTCTTCCTCCACAGAAGCTCATTTAGATTAATATCAAATCTAATTCTATTCAATTCCAATTTAATATATTAAATTGGAAAACTTTTCTTTGGAAAATTCCCGTTAAATCTAAATAAAAAGATTTATAAATTCCAAATCTCATTTCACTATAAATCGGGTTACAGAACGAATGTCGTTAAAAACACAGTTCATAATAAACCCAATTCACATACCATTTTCAATTCCAATTAAATGTTAATTAATTGGAAACGCTAATAATCTTAATTAAAAGATTTATTCTTTTCACATGGCATTTAAGAATAGTGTTAATGAGGACACCATTCACGACAAACCCAAAATCCAATTCAATATTAGATACAAGGCTTTGAATAGAAATTATATCGTCCTATTCAATATCAAATTCTGGAACCAACAAATATCGTATTGGAAATAACGATACAAAATATATCTTCCAAATTTCCATAATAATATCCGTATAATCACCAAATCCAATATCGAAGTATTCCGAAGGTGATTTCCATTCAAATCCACTCCAATTCATATATTGGAAATTTATGTTATATTTAAAAACCCATTCTCAATCCAATTTACTTATTTAAAAATAATTGGATTTTAATTCTAGTTAATAACTAGTTCATTTCGATAAAAAAATATTTTTATCTTTTCAAATACAGAATTTTTCATCCCAATTCTTTCCGAATCGTTTATTATGATTTCACACAAATTATTAAAAAAAATTAATAACTTTATCAAGGCCCGTTCAATTGATTTCCATAAACGGCCATTGAACTGCATTTACAGCGACCTTTTCCAAATTAGATGTAATAACCCGGAAAATCTGGGCCAGTTTAAAATTTTTATTTTGGCAATTTTAGCGAAGTTTGAACATTTAAAATGAATTATTTTAAATAATATCGACGAAAATTTATTTTGAATATATTTAGAACGTACATATTTATACGCGCCGTTATTAGAATATAAATAATTATATATAATTATAAATAGAATTGAAAATGGCGCGGTAGTTCGATAATTCGATTTCAAACTTCAATTGAATGTACCGGGTGCCAAACAATCCGGATTTTAGTGAAACCAAAAATAATAGGATCTATTTGGGAATATCTTTCCAACGAATCCGACCAATCGAAATTTCTTAACGGGAATCAAAAGATATGTCCAGTTGAAAATTCTGAATAGTCGCTATGGAATTCGGGCCCTTAAAAATAGCCATTTTGCAAACGACCTCGGATTTCGACGAAACCACTTTTGTTGGATCCGTGATGTCAAGTAATTACTAGATTCCAAATTTCATAATTTTTCGAATCAATATGTGAGCGTGGCAAAGGAAAACGCGTTTGACCAGTTTTAGTTGAATTTAATCGACTGGAAATTGGCCATTTTTCCAACGGTCTCAGAATCCGACGAAACTAGTTTTGTTAGGACTGTATCGACAATACGAAGCTAGGAAATATTTTTCTGGAATTTTTCTAGTTAGTATGTGACCCTGGTAAATTGAAATGCGTGTTCAAATTCAGTATATAGAGATATATGTTGATTTTAACGGAAACTGACCGAAACGATCGAATCAGCCTACGATACATATCCCATTGTGTTCAGAATGGGGGTAAAACGCTAGGAATGACAGTCGGTGGGTTCGATTTTGATTTCGAAATAAAAGGTTACCCTTTTTGAAGTTAAAAATAATAAAAATATATAAATATTTAAATAAACCCCCCCTCTCTTCAGTTTCTCTCTCCCCGTCATTTGAAGAAAAAAAACCTAAATCGCTCAGTCGCCCCTACTCCGATCGCCATCGCCTGGCGATCGCCGCTGCGTCTGTGGCGAAGCCCACCCCTCCATCCTCCTCCCTCCGCATTCAACCCCCACCCCCAATCCCTAAAATCGCGAGCCCCCTTTTACACCGACGCGTGGATCGAAGACCCCCCCCCCCCCTTCATCTCCAGCTCCGCCGACGGCCAAGGAGCCCGCCGCCATCGAGACCCCCCATTCGACGCAGCTCCTTCTGAAGCCGACGCTCCACCAACCCGCCATCGCCACTTCGATGCCGAACCCCCTCTTCCTCCCTCATTGAACAGTAAGCTATATTTATTTATGTGATTAGCTTAGAAAAAAACTGATTTTTCATATGTTTTTAGGCTTCGAAAAATCCGATTTTGCATATATGTTTTAATATATAAAAATATGATTTTTATAGCAATGTTGAATATGTAAAAATATGATTTTTATATTAAGTAGGAATGAAAAGGTGAAATCTTTAAATTTAAAATGGCGAAATCTTTAAATTTAAAAAGGCGAAATCTTTAAATTTGAAAAGGCGAAATCTTTATATTTGAAAAGGCGAAATCTTTGAATTTGAAAAGGCGAAATCTTTATATTTGAAAAGGCGAAATCTTTATGTATAGAAGAACGTGATAAAAATAGAATTCTATCTATATAGAAGCGATGTAAAAATTCGATTTTTATATATTGAATAGCATAGTAAAAATTCGATTTTATATATTGAATAGCATAGTAAAAATTCGATTTTTATATGTTGAATAGCAAAATAAAAATATGATTTTTATATATTGAATAGCATAATAAAAATATGATTCTTATATATTGAATAGCATAATTGTAACACCCCGTAATTTGAACATAAAAATTCACAAATTAAATATACTTAATTAAGTGAAATGGGTTGCGCAGAGAAATATATATATATATTGATATATATATATATAATTGAAAATTTAATAAATAAATATGCAAAAATGTTCAAAACAGCGAATTGGGAGAGGGGAATAACCGAAACGGCCGATTTTTGAGGTCGACCCGAGCCTGCTGGGTCGACTAGGAGTTAATCCAGGGTGATTGGCTGTCAACCCGTGGGCCGATTCGCTCAAATGCAGATTTTGCATTTGAATGGTTCTCATGGTTCAGCTTTAATGTAAAGGCCCTAAATGGTTCCTACATGTGACTTCTTCCCCAAGACATGCTTTAAAGGCTAGGATTGATTCTAGGGTTTATCCTATGGCTAAAAATATCCTAGTCTTCTATAAAAAGACCCCTAGCCCTCTCCTAAAACCCTCATAAATTGATCCTACAACTAAACTATGCCAAAATGATTCCTCATCATGGCCTCCACTTCAACCCATGGCCTCCATCTTCTTCTTCATGATAGCTTAAGTGTTCTAAGCTAGTTTCAAAGTAAAGGAGCTTCTTTTCTTCATTCATGAGAGATTCTATGATCATTTGAGTGATTTCATGTTTGTATGAGAGTTCATAAGTTGCATTCTAGCCAAAGTTGCAACCTTTTCTTGACCAAAAAGCAAGGATCTTGCATGAGAGCTCATAAGCTTCATTCAAAGCCAAAGTTGAAACCTTTCGTCTTCAAAGCAAGGATTTTTATTGATATTTGCTCAAGGGTTTCATTTGGAGCTTGTTCTTTTGGGGTTTTTGGGTGATAGCATGAATGGCTTCGTCTCAATCTTTGTTTTATATGTTGATTTGTTCCTTCATAGCATTGTAAGCCCCCTCCTACTCTTAGATATTAACTATAAAGTTAAATGAATGTTGCAAGTTTGGGCTTGATCATCAAGTATGATACATGCTATAATGTTATGCAAGTCTATAAAGTCATTACCTTGATCTTGTGGGTTAAAAGCTATAACCTTTATGTTGAAATGTTGCATTATGCAACATGAGAACCCTCATAAGCTTTAGGATAACTTGCATATGAAGTCATAACCCTTATGTGATGTTATATGCGAGTTACTTGTCATCATTTCATGTCATCTATGACCATGTATCACCTATTTGCCAAGTTTGAATGTTATGCATGTTTTTGAGGCTTGACAATGTAACATGCAAGTTTGTGAGCACATTTATGCCTCATTTCCATCATGTTTAACTTGTGGCCATATACCCTTTTTGTCATGCCTTTGCCAAGTTCCTTCTTTAAATCCATTATGCGTTGTTGTGAATGTATATGCGAGTTTAAAAGCGTTGGGGTTAGGTTATGGGGAAACTTTAATGACATGAAACATGATTTGGGTAAGTTGGTATAAACGTGACAACAAGTAACTTTGGCTATGAGCATGGGACTTGGAAACTTGACACGTATGGGTTGTAAGTGTAACAAGACACTAGACCAAACATGAAAATGGCCAACTCGAGGTTGGGTTGAGTTTGTAGCATAAATCTACCCGGACCCACCCGGCTTAACTAGTGGCTACAAACAATAGGATCCAATGTGAGAAGTTGGTCATGTCGCGCTTAAGACCCGAGGTTAGACTAGGTTGTGGTGTAAATCTACCCGGACCCGCCCGGCTTAACTAGTAACCACAACAAAGTCTAATGTGAGAGGTTGAGAGTGCATTAATTAAATTGATGCCACATGATAAGGTTAAGTAAATTTGACTAATGACACTTAACCGATATGACACAAATGGGTAGGTTAAGTGGGACCGGGCTTGATTTCTTAATGACACTTAACCGTACAAGACAGTTAGGGGATGGGGTTAAGTAATTTACGCTTAACTAATCTAAACACGGTAATTAGATGGGGTTAAGTAACTAAGACTTAACTAATATAAACACGGTAATTAGATGGGGTTAAGTAACTAAGACTTAACTAATCTAAACACAGTAATTAGATGGGGTTAAGTAATCTATACTTAAGTAATCTATACTTAACTAATCTAAACACGGGAATTCGATGGGGTTAAGTTAAACACTTAACCAATCTAAACTTGGTTATTCAATGGGGTTAAGTAACCAATACTTAACCAATTTAACATGATAATTTAATGGGGTTAAGTAACTTATACCTAACCAATTATACGTGATGATTTGATGAGGTTAAGTAACCTTTACTTAACCAATCTAATAGGTGGACCTGATAAGGGTTAAGTCACAAGAACTTTTAAGATTAGGCTTAACCATTGTAATACGATTAGTGGATGGGGTTAAGCTAACCCATACTTAACCAATCCGACTCGATAATCTGATGGGATTAAGATAATCCATGCTTAATCAATCTAACATGAAAATCTGATAGGGTTAAGGCAAATAAATACTTAACCAATTTGACTTGATAGGGTTAAGTCATGAGCTTCTTGGTACACTTAACCAACTTGTATGGCTAAGCCTTGAACTTGAGTACTTAGCCAATCTTGACATGATTTGTAGGCGGGTCAAGTCACGAACTTGGATAACAACACTTAACCCATTTGACAAAACCCTAGCTCAAAGGACTAGGTTGGAAATCGTAGTTAACAAGGATAGCGGAAAGAGGGGCTAAGTGGTAAACCTTAGTTAAGGGTAACTAAGTAATAATTCTTAGCTAAGGACATGGGACTAGTTCATAAAGAGATGAGTAACCTGGTACGGTAGGTCATCGCTTAGTATACGAGGAGGAGCAAGTTATCTAACTAGGATAAAAGCTCCAGCGAACTGGGTGACGAAGTGAAAGCTTCGGGGAACGTGAGGGTACTCTTGGTATCCCTCTGTGAGGTGGCGAGTGGTCCATGAAACCCGGCCTCACAGGGGTTAAGGTCTGCGGCAGAAGAGCCAAGAGTATGCCTTGGTTGCTATGCGAGCGACCTAAAGACTGGGATGGATTAGCATGGAGTCGACGATACTTGATTTTGCCCTGGGATAGCATGTCGCCGACTACCTACCATCTTTAGTCAATCGTGTACGTACGGAAAGGCAGGGAACTCCCAAAAGACCATATACTAGCTATCAAGTTATGGGTGAGGTTTGCTATCTGGAAGTGGGCATTGATGGGCCTTAGTGTAGTTCTCATACATGATTTTTCTTGGATCGCCTTTCAGTAGTTGAGGGAGGGGTCACGTGGGACCATAGCCACGAGTACAAAAACAGACCTTGATATCTGCATCAACAGACGACTTAAAGCTCCCGACCGAGTCCCGTATTTCTTGATTTTCCCTGGCACGGAACTCGGATGGCACATTGAGGAACATGTGCATCTATACATGGAAAATGATTCACGATACATACGTGGGATAAAGGGCGCGGTTGACGGGTGGCATAATCCCTAGTGGCCCTTGGTGGCTGAACCCAAACCGAGACACGGAAACGTTCATTAGGTAGCATAATCCCTAGTGGTCCTAGGTGGAATAAATCCTAAGTGGACACGCGATAGTTCATGGTAAGAAAACATAACTAGATCAAGGGTAGCAGTCCAAAATAACTTCAAGGATAAGACGTTTACATGGGAAAGCCCGTATGGCCTACGGCAAAGGACTAAACTTATACATGGAAAGAAACATACGAGTTGGGAAAACCTACATATGTTATATATTAGGTTAACATGGACCATTACGTGGCGTTGGGAAAGGGACATTCATAGTTAACACATGACACGGGTTGGGATACTAGTACGAGGGGTGCAGAGCAAATATACATGGTATATACCTTAGGTTGTTATACATGATAAATACCTTGGGATAGTATACTTGATAGAAACCTGACGATGTGGTACCTTGATTTATCTTGACACCGTAGTTTATCATGGCACACTCGTTTATTTTGGTATCGTAGTTCATCCTGTTATTTTGGTTTAGCTTATCTATCTTGCCATCATACTTATGTTCATCTCAGTTCCTCATGCCAGTTAACTTTACTAGTTTATATACTGATAGCAGATAGGGCTTACCAGTCTTTATGACTGACCCCGTTTTGTTTCGCCTCTTGTCTTCCGTTCCCCCCCCCCCCCAGGTTACAGGGAGGAAATGCTATTGTTAGTTTGGACTTCTTCTGTTTGAAGGTCATCACGCATGGCTTGGAATTCTCTTGGCTATGGCTACTTTACTGTTTTACTTGGGGAATAATTTATGAAATGGTTTTATGCTTCTTTATTATTGCAAGACAGGTTTTGATGTATTTTGATGTAAAAGGCTTTTAGACCTTATTTTATAAGGTAATGAAATTTGTTTTACTTCCGCTATTTTATATATATATATATGTTCTGTCTTGTAATATTTATGTACATGTTTACCAATAATACCCCTCTAAAGCTAGTGCATTCCTTTGCGAGTGACCCTAGCGGAGGTGGGGTGTTACATTTGGTATCAGAGCAGAAGGTTACCAGACTGGGCAAAAGTTTTTAAAAACCTTCTGAAAACTATTTGAGAAACCGTTTACAAAGAAGCATTTTTCAAGAAAAGTTTTTAAAGGCTATTCCCCAAAAGCCATTAGCTCTATCCTTTGTTCCCTTGATCGAATCTCTTTTCCCTTTCTTTCCTCCATCTGGAGTCACAGTAGTTTTAACTGCGACTAATCCTTGTCTAGCTACGTAAGTGTTTTCCCGTGCGATGGAGGAAGTTCTCGAGAGACCGGTTACCGAAGTTATAAGAAGGGATAATAAGAACAAGGATAAAGGACGCGAGCTTAAGGATAAGCAACTGTTGCTATGGCTTAGTCCATCAAGGAGGACAAGGACAAGATCATCGGAGAGGGCAATTGTATGCTCCCATTTCTAGGGTACCTAAAAGAAATGGTACTGTTTCTGGTAAAGGTTTAGTCGTTCTTTTCTATCATCCCGTCCAGACTTTGTCTTAACCATCATATCATTTAAGTCTGCTTGGATAGTTGAGTCTCTGCACCTTAGTACTTGCATGGTAGAGGATCCCAGTTTTTGTCCCAAAATCTGGTTGGAGAGTCGGTCCATTTATTCATGACTTGTTGGATTTGAGAACGTCTATGCCAAGTGTTGAGATTAGAAGCAATACTTCTATTGTTGAGCTATGGATGGATTCTAGGGGTAAAGTGGTTATCCAGTAAGGGATATCATTCTCGGTTTTGAAAAGAGGGTAGTCAGACTCTTGGCTTGCTTTGGTAATACCTTCGAAGTCTCATGTAACCTTTTAGGTTCTGTCATGGTTAGTTACCTAGAATCTCTTGATGCATTTATCGGAAATCTCTGATCCAATCGAGTAACGTCCGCCAATAAGACGGATGGTTAATTCCACTTAAGCATGGGTTATAGGAATCACCCTAGTAAGTGTACGTGGTAACATAAATTGGCATTGGTAAACGAGATCCAGAATTCACTAGTGAATTTTGGAGAGCTTGCATGAGTACGTAGATATGGTTGAGCCAAGTATACTAGGGAAAGAATAAATGAAAGTGGAACGAGAGGCGACAGTGAAAAGAGTTCCGACTCATACCTTGGAAATAGGAATCAAGGAGCTACGAAACCATGAAGTCAAAGGTGGTCAAGGCACAATGGAATTAAGTTCGTGGAAATGCGGCTCAGACGCGCGCATCATGTCTCTTTTTAAGAGTGTATCTTTGATCCTTGGTTCACCTGTAGAGATTACTTGCATGCTATCGCTTGGTGGATATCCTCTCGGTCCTATTTCTGTTACAAACCCCGTAAGGAGTTTGTCTTGTTTATCTCCTCGATCTTATCTTGGGAACCTTAGATAGAACTCTATGGATGTAAACATGTATTTGAAACATGTTATGATTGATATGGTTGCAAATGGTTGCAAGTGGTTGCTCGTGGATGCGTGAATACACATTAGATACTAGATTGACGCGGTCACGTTTCATGTTGCATATGCACGAGTATTTATACTTGTTTATGGATGAAATTGAATGTGTTATCATGCGGATGTTGCATATGAATGAATGTTTGTGCACGCATATAGTACTTATATGACTAGGACTATTCGCATACATGTTGGACTCATGGCACTTAACATATTTTGCATTAGAAAGATCATTCAGGCCTGATCATTAGCATTAGCTAAGGAGCATATACACACACATTCTGCATATGTTCATATGGCATTAGAAATCGTCTAAGGACAATGATGCCAGTGTTTGATGGTTTGAGTAGATGGTTGTTTGGTTGGTAGAATACGTTCTTCTTGACTTAGAGATTTCGGGGACGAAATCCTTTAAGGAGGGGAGAATGTAACACCCTGTAATTTGAACATAAAAATTCACAAATTAAAGTATACTTAATTAAGTGAAATGGGTTGCGCAGAGAAATATATATATATATTGATATATATATATATATATAATTGAAAATTTAATAAATAAATATGCAAAAATGTTCAAAACAGCGAATTGGGAGAGGGGAATAACCGAACCGACCGATTTTTGAGGTCACCCGAGCCCGCTGGGTCGACTAGGGGTGAATCCAGGGTGTTTGGCTGTCAACCCGTGGGCCGATTCGCTCGAATGCAGATTTTGCATTTGAATGGTTATCATGGTTCAGCTTTAATCTAAAGGCCCTAAATGGTTCCTACATGTGACTTCTTCCCCAAGACATGCTTTAAAGGCTAGCATTGGTTCTAGGGTTTATCCTATGGCTAAAACTATCCTAGTCTTCTATAAAAATACCCCTAACCCTCTCCTAAAACCCTCATAAATTGATCCTACAACTAAACTATGCCAAAATGATTCCTCGTCATGGCCTCCACTTCAACCCATGGCCTCCATCTTCTTCTTCATGATAGCTTAAGTGTTCTAAGCTAGTTTCAAAGTAAAGGAGCCTCTTTTCTTCATTCATGAGAGATTCTATGATCATTTGAGTGATTTCATGTTTGTATGAGAGTTCATAAGTTGCATTCTAGCCAAAGTTGCAACCTTTTCTTGACCAAAAAGCAAGGATCTTGCATGAGAGCTCATAAGCTTCATTCAAAGCCAAAGTTGAAACCTTTCGTCTTCAAAGCAAGGATTTTTATTGATATTTGCTCAAGGGTTTCATTTGGAGCTTGTTCTTTTGGGGTTTTTGGGTGATAGCATGAATGGCTTCGTCTCAATCTTTGTTTTATATGTTGATTTGTGCCTTCATAGCATTGTAAGCCCCCTCCTACTCTTAGATATTAACTATAAAGTTAAATGAATGTTGCAAGTTTGGGTTTGATCATTAAGTATGATACATGCTATCATGTTATGCAAGTCTATAAAGTCATTACCTTGATCTTGTGGGTTAAAAGCTATAACCTTTATGTTGAAATGTTGCATTATGCAACGTGAGAACCCTCATAACCTTTAGGTTAACTTGCATATGAAGCCATAACCCTTATGTGATGTTATATGTGAGTTACTTGTCATCATTTCATGTCATCTATGACCATGTATCACCTATTTGCCAAGTTTGAATGTTATGCATGTTTTTGAGGCTTGACAATGTAACATGCAAGTTTGTGAGCACATTTATGCCTCATTTCCACCATGTTTAACTTGTGGCCTTATACCCTTTTTGTCATGCCTTTGCCAAGTTCCTTCTTTAAATCCATTATGCGTTGTTGTGAATGTATATGCGAGTTTAAAAGCGTTGGGGTTAGGTTATGGGGAAACTTTAATGACATGAAACATGATTTGGGTAAGTTGGTATAAACGTGACAACAAGTAACTTTGGCTATGAGCATGGGACTTGGAAACTTGACACGTATGGGTTGTAAGTGTAACAAGACACTAGACCAAACATGAAAATGGCCAACTCGAGGTTGGGTTGAGTTTGTAGCATAAATCTACCCGGACCCGCCCGGCTTAACTAGTGGCTACAAACAATAGGATCCAATGTGAGAAGTTGGTCATGTCGCGCTTAAGACCCGAGGTTAGACTAGGTTGTGGTGTAAATCTACCCGGACCCGCCCGGCTTAACTAGTAACCACAACAAAGTCTAATGTGAGAGGTTGAGAGTGCATTAATTAAATTGATGCCACATGATAAGGTTAAGTAAATTTGACTAATGACACTTAACCGATATGACACAAATGGGTAGGTTAAGTGGGACCGGGCTTGATTTCTTAATGACACTTAACCGTACAAGACAGTTAGGGGATGGGGTTAAGTAATTTATGCTTAACTAATCTAAACACGGTAATTAGATGGGGTTAAGTAACTAAGACTTAACTAATCTAAACACCGTAATTAGATGGGGTTAAGTAACTAAGACTTAACTAATCTAAACACGGTAATTAGATGGGGTTAAGTAATCTATACTTAACTAATCTAAACACGGGAATTTGATGGGGTTAAGTTAAACACTTAACCAATCTAAACTTGGTTATTCAATGGGGTTAAGTAACCAATACTTAACCAATTTAACATGATAATTTAATGGGGTTAAGTAACTTATACCTAACCAATTATACGTGATGATTTGATGAGGTTAAGTAACCTATACTTAACCAATCTAATAGGTGGACCTGATAAGGGTTAAGTCACAAGACCTTTTAAGATTAGGCTTAACCATTGTAATACGATTAGTGGATGGGGTTAAGCTAACCCATACTTAACCAATCCGACTCGATAATCTGATGGGATTAAGATAATCCATGCTTAATCAATCTAACATGAAAATCTGATAGGGTTAAGGCAAATAAATACTTAACCAATTTGACTTGATAGGGTTAAGTCATGAGCTTCTTGGTACACTTAACCAACTTGTATGGCTAAGCCTTGAACTTGAGTACTTAGCCAATCTTGACATGATTTGTAGGCGGGTCAAGTCACGAACTTGGATAACAACACTTAACCCATTTGACAAAACCCTAGCTCAAAGGACTAGGTTGGAAATCGTAGTTAACAAGGATAGCGGAAAGAGGGGCTAAGTGGTAAACCTTAGTTAAGGGTAACTAAGTAATAATTCTTAGCTAAGGACATGGGACTAGTTCATAAAGAGATGAGTAACCTGGTACGGTAGGTCATCGCTTAGTATACGAGGAGGAGCAAGTTATCTGACTAGGATAAAAGCTCCAGCGAACTGGGTGACGAAGTGAAAGCTTCGGGGAACGTGAGGGTACTCTTGGTATCCCTCTGTGAGGTGGCGAGTGGTCCATGAAACCCGGCCTCACAGGGGTTAAGGTCTGCGGTAGAAGAGCCAAGAGTATGCATTGGTTGCTATGCGAGCGACCTAAAGACTGTGATGGATTAGCGTGGAGTCGACGATACTTGATTTTGCCCCGGGATAGCATGTCGCCGACTACCTACCATCTTTAGTCAATCGTGTACGTACGGAAAGGCAGGGAACTCCCAAAAGACCATATACTAGCTATCAAGTTATGGGTGAGGTTGGCTATCTGGAAGTGGGCATCGATGGGCCTTAGTGTAGTTCTCATACATGATTTTTCTTGGATTGCCTTTCAGTAGTTGAGGGAGGGGTCACGTGGGACCATAGCCACGGGTACAAAAACAGACCTTGATATCTGCATCAGCAGACGACTTAAAGCTCCCGACCGAGTCCCGTATTTCTTGATTTGCCCTGGCACGGAACTCGGATGGCACATTGAGGAACATGTGCATCTAGACATGGAAAATGATTCACGATACATACGTGGGATAAAGGGCGCGGTTGACGGGTGGCATAATCCCTAGTGGCCCTAGGTGGCTGAACCCAAACCGAGACACGGAAACGTTCATTAGGTAGCATAATCCCTAGTAGTCCTAGGTGGCATAAATCCTAAGTGGACACGCGATAGTTCATGGTAAGAAAACATAACTAGATCAAGGGTAGCAGTCCAAAATAACTTCAAGGATAAGACGTTTACATGGGAAAGCCCATATGGCCTACGGCAAAGGACTAAACTTATACATGGAAAGAAACATATGAGTTGGGAAAACCTACATATGCTATATATTAGGTTGACATGGACCATTACGTGGCGTTGGGCAAGGGACATTCATAGTTAACACATGACGCGGGTTGGGATACTAGTACGAGGGGTGCAGAGCAAATATACATGGTATATACCTTAGGATGTTATACATGATAAATACCTTGGGATAGTATACTTGATAGAAACCTGACGATGTGGTACCTTGATTTATCTTGACACCGTAGTTTATCATGACACACTCGTTTATTTTGGTACCGTAGTTCATCCTGTTATTTTGGTTTAGCTTATCTATCTTGCCATCATACTTATGTTCATCTCAGTTCCTCATGCCAGTTAACTTTACTAGTTTATATACTGATAGTAGATAGGGCTTACCAGTCTTTATGACTGACCCCGTTTTGTTTCGCCTCTTGTCTTCCGTTCCCCCCCCCCCCCAGGTTACAGGGAGGAAATGCTATTGTTAGTTTGGACTTCTTCTGTTTGAAGGTCATCACGCATGGCTTGGACTTCTCTTGGCTATGGCTACTTTACTGTTTTACTTGGGGAATAATTTATGAAATGGTTTTATGCTTCTTTATTATTGCAAGACAGGTTTTGATGTATTTTGATGTAAAAGGCTTTTAGACCTTATTTTATAAGGTAATGAAATTTGTTTTACTTCCACTGTTTTATATATATATATATATATGTTCTGTCTTGTAATATTTATGTACATGTTTACCAATAATACCCCTCTAAAGCTAGTGCATTCCTTTACGAGTGACCCTAGCGGAGGTGGGGTGTTACAATAATGAAATTTCGATTTTTATATATTGAATAGCGAAGTGAAAATACGATTTTTATATATTGAATAGCGAAGTAAAAATTTGATTTTATATATTGAATAGCGAAGAAAAATTCGATTTTTATATATTGAATAGCGAAGAAAAATTCGATTTTTATATATTGAATAGCGAAGAAAAATTCAATTTTTATATGTTGAATAGCAAAATAAAAATTCGATTTTTATATATTGAATAGCGAAGTAAAAAATTCGATTTGTATATATTGAATAGCAAAGTAAAAATTCGATTTTTACATATGTAGTGGCAACGGGCAACGAAAGTGACAAAAGGCGAGAACAGTGAAGATTTCCTGCATTAGAAGTGCCGTGGGGTTAGGATAGCTATCGGTGAGAATTTCTCACTCTTCAATTTTTTTCTAGTTATATATATATACTAGGATGCAGACGGTGCTTAGTAGCACCCGACACAATCGTCCACAGACCATGGACTTGTTTGTTTGGCGGTGTAGTTGGTTAGATTATTTGAATTGACTTGAATTGTTTGGTGAAATGGAATGGATTTGATTGATGTGTGAATGGCGTGGGCCTTCACTAGACCGGGGATAAGGCTAGGCCTCGTCCCGTTTCTAGTATCGTGCCGTTATGCCGCCGAAATTTTCTAAAATAAGTTAGAAAAATAAAGAAATCATTTTATTTAATAAATGAACTGAATAGAATATTTTCATAGGTTGAATAAAATGTCTTATCATCAAAAATATAATTTTTAACGTGAAAGTGAATAAACAAATATTTATAAACAAATCGGCCGATTTGTTTATATACACTGATTTGACTGATATTGATTGAGTCGATAAATTTTACACATCGCCCAACTGCACAACTAAAATCTGTGTTTGATTGTTTGAAACCCCACACGGGTGTTGGGATGAAATTTGAAGTTCACTCATCCTGATTGATTAAATATGTCGATCGATTGATTGACAGGCTGTTATAAGCGTTAGATATCTATATTTGATGCTTACACAGTGTAGTGCACTTTGGTTGATGGTTGATTATTTCTCAATGCTATTATATACGTGTGATGTATGAAAATCCATATAATTAACATTATATAGTGATTGATTGGGCCTCATTCCAATTTAGAAAATAAAGAATAATATAAAATAAAGGTTCATGTGTTGACCGTACTCATCCATTGAGATTAGTCATGTGTTGAACGAAATATTTTAATAATAAAATTTACATCTTTATCATTATAAAATAAAGGTTCATGTGTTGACAGTACTCATCCGTTGAGATTAGTCATGTGTTGAACGAAATATTCTAAAAATAGAAATATTGAAATAGAAATATTTGAAAAAGAAATATTTGAAATAGAATATTAGAAAATAAAAATATATGAAGCCGTGTTGATTAGATTGACGCCATTTTGACGTGAACGATATTTATATCGATTTTATTCATTTTAAAATGAATATTGAAAAGTGATTTCGAAATCGGATATTTTGAAATGAAATTTGAATTAAATTGAATATAAAACGGTTTCGAAATGAATTGAATATAAAACGATTTCGAAATGAATTGAATATAAAACGATTTCGAAATGAATTGAATATAAAACGATTTCGAAATGAATTGAATATAAAACGATTTCGAATTGAATTGAATAGAAAACAAATTTGATTTCAATTGAATATATAACGAATTTGATTTGAATTGAATAGAAAACCAATTTGAATTCGAATTGAATAGAAAATGAATTGAATTCAAATTGAATAGAAAACGAATTGAATTTAAATTGGATAGGAAACGAAATGAATTTGAATCGAATTAAAATCGATTTGAATTGAAATCAAATAGAAATGAAAGTAAAAAGGATTTATAATAGGAAATTCAATTTTGATTTGAATTTAAAATAAAGTTTGAAATTGTTTTTAAAACGAAATCAAAATTATTTATAAAATTCGTTTTAAATAGAAATCGACGAAATATATTATATTATATTTTATATATATGTGTATATATATATACAATGGCCTGAATAGAACGCGCCGCACCGCGGCAGTGCGCGAATTTCAACCATTGACTTCAAACGGACATTACGGGAGATCCGACCGTCGGATTCTCCTAAAACCGGAACCGTTGAGTTCGTATCGAAAAGAGCTTTCAAAAGAATATTAGAAATTTGAAATCTAACGGTTGGATTTGGAGATACGTCCAAATCAAATTTGGAAAAGGTCGCTGGAAGTGCAGTTCGATGGCCGTTGTTGGAAATCGACTGTACGGGCCTTGATAAAATTATTAAAAATAGTAATAATTTGTGTAAAATCATAAGAAATGATTTGGGAAAAATTGGGATGAAAAACTCGATATTTGAAAAGATAAAAATAGATTTTTATCGAAATGAACTAGTTTTGAACTAAAATTAAAAACCCATTTATTTTTAAATAAATAAATTGGATTTGAAATGGGTTGTAAATAAAATGGATTTGATTTGGGTTTATCGTGAAGGGTGTTTTACATGACACTTGTTCTTTAACCCTATAAATAAATAGAATGTGATTTGGGTTTGTCGTGAACTGTGTTTTAAAAGACATTAGTTCTTTAACCCGGTAAAGGGAGTTTTAATGAATCAGCAATTAAATTGAAATGTGAATTGATAATTTAAATTACCAAATTTAGAAAATGAGCGAGAATGGAGTATCACCAGTTTTGCTCCAAAGCGATAGTCAAATCTTTAATTAGATTTGAACGTTGAAATGGTAATTAATTTTACCGATAACACCGTGGTGTTAGATATGGAGTATTACCAGTTTTTCTTCATGGGATGAATAGGTTGGGATTGGGAAATAAAATAAATAATTACTTCGGTACGGTTCGCTAATCTCAACTAGTTTGGGAAAAACTATAATTTGGTTTGAAATGACATCCAAAGGAAGATTAAAGGATATATTTTAAAGAATTTATCTTGGATAAAATTAATGGGAACCTTTCCCTAAGAATATGAAATTTAGAAACTAGCTGTAGGTTAGCTAAGAAGAATGGTCTCCTGGGTATTGATCTGATGTTGGTTTCGGCCTTCGGGGTTAATGCTTGGGAAATTTTTCTCTTGTTGATTTACGGTTAGTGACTAATGAATTGGAATGAGGCATATGTTGTGTTTGTGTAACATTTGTTTTTAATATACGCGGGTTGTTCGGAAAGTCCGGGTTTATACCCATTCTGAATAACCGATTCGACGATAAGTCGAAGATGAAGACGGTGGTCGAAGACCGGAAGTCTTCACATCGTTTGGATAATTACTGATGATCCTGATTGGGCTGTACACCCAAGAGGATGGAAATAGTTGGTGGTCGTCCAGACGTACTTGGAGATGGATGGATATGCGAGGAAAGTGCCTCCAGTTTCGTTCAGACCCAGAACGAACTTGTAAATGGATTGTGTGTCTGACATTGGATTTCATTCTGTGTTGATTGATTTCTATTAAATATATATATCTGTTTGGCGGCGGAGGATTTATTCTCTTGCTTAACTCCCTTCTCTAAGACATACGAGCTTAGAGGTTATATATCGATAGATATCAATCGCATAGCATGAATTGCCTGTGTGGCATGCTGAGGTGCATGGATCAAGGCTTCTGTTGAAAAGCAAAGTCTTGTGGTTGATGATTAAAGCACGGCCTACGTGGCAGCTTTGTATGTAACGTGAATTCGCGAGCCTCACACCTCGGTATCAGACAAAAACGGGATACGGACTGCAGGGAGAGCACGACGTTTCTTTCTAGCTTTGGTGGTGTCAGCGACTTACCAGCCCTGACATTTATATACTTTTCACCTTTGTGGTTGTTGGATGAGGCACCTCGATTTTAGGTCTGTAAGGACCGGGAAACGTGTGTTCAGGAATACTAATCCTCTAACGTAAGTGAGGACCGGCCCTGAAGATCCAGGATTGCCCAGAGTGTGTAGTCCTGAGACATTTGCTAGAGTGTCTCGAAAGCGGAGAGGAGCTTGCCCCTTGCCTCGACTCATGACAGAAATCCAATTTCCAATACGAGTATTGCGGTTTTAATTGCAGAACTAGTATGGCGACATAGTGGTATGGGGCACTTATGCCGTCTATGATTTATATTTATGATTGAAATTGTTTTGACACTATACACTTATTATAGTATCAAATGATTTGTTTTAAACGTACCAAGCATTCTTGGCTGTTATAAGGTAAAACCCTATCCTTCGGCTTGCGTTGCATTGTGTGATGGGACCTGGGTCTTATAATATCTTCATTTTTCGAAAAAGCATTGCGTTGTTTATTCTATGCACTGGTATTCTTTGGGAGGAAACTCGTTCCGTGTTATACAGCGTGGTCCCTTGAATTACTCTCTTTTAAAGTAAAGCTTTAAATAACTGTTTTAGTTCTCACACCAGTCACATGACTGACCTGGAGTTTATTTTTTTAACCTAAACTCTGGGTGCCCTTATTTTCGACATGGGCAGCTAGTAGTTTTGGTTTTGCAGATTTATATTCACAGGATCCTGGTTTACAGCTGGAATGATATCCGGAAAGCTCTGTATCCGTATATCACCTTCAGTTGTGCTTTGTATTATTTTTCCGCTGCTATGTAATTTAATGTAATCTCTGATATTTATCGAATGTAATTTATTCAATTATACTCTGTATATTCTTGTATCTGATGGAATTGTTGTAATAGCAATGAAATGTTCTTCTGTTTGTGTTCTGATTTGTCCTGTTCTCAAACGATCAGGGGTTACGAACGGTCTTTGTCGGCTTAACGACTGATTCAAATCGAGCGAAATTCCAGGCCGTCACATTTGGTATCAGAGCTTTGGTTTACAAAGCTCGAGAACAAGGCACATTAGAACCATACGAAAGAATTCATCAGATATTGGATTAGCACTATCCAATTAGAATGACTCGTTAGAGATAGGATCAGTAGTATCCTAGAACGAGTGTGAAGAGTATATTTTTCAAATGAAAACAAATTTTGTTTTGTAATTTAAATCGTTTTAAACGTATTTGATTATTTATTTATTTTGAGTTTGGACAATCTAGTATATAAAGGTTTGGCATATACGCATCATGAACGTATATTCGAAGTTTTAATATATTAGATAGATATAAAATCACATTCTAGTTGCCCGGAGATGGTACTGATGATAGCACGTGCATCATCAGTATTTATGTTCGTGTTTCGAAGGTGAGATATCTATATATTTCCATTAGACTGGTGTGAGAACCAAAACTTATATGGATAGATTTATTGTTGTGAATTGGCATCAAAAACATGATTTTTGACTATATATCAAAATTTTAAATTTCAAACGTTAATTCACTAATTGATTGATGTTTGTGTTGTTTGTTTATTTGTTTGATAATTTTGAACCATTTAGCCTAATTGAACCAAATATTGAATTGTATTGAAAATTGGTCGCATTTGCTTGCATATACATATACTTACATTGAACAGGTCATAGCAAGGAGGCTAAAGCAGAGAATAAAATTTGTTTGCCCGACAAATAGGTACATGTTTACTATATAATTTACTGTTTTGTTTGGGTGATGATGATCTTATGAGCCTATTGGCTACCCGCTTGGCCTTTTCTTTTTCTTTTTGAGATCAAAAGGCCTATATGGCAATTTCGGGATTTTCCCGTGACTCCCGGTGCAGGGGAGGTTATGGCGAAATTTTTCGAAAATTTAGGTGTTAGCCAAATTTTTGAAGAATTTGAAAATTCTCAGAAACTGAAAAGTTGGAGAATGGAAGCCAGATCGAACGTAGAGTTGATTAATCAAACCACTTTCGACTTTGTTCCTTTTCGGGGACGAAAAGTTTTAAGTGGGGAGATTGTAATAACCCGGAAAATCTGGGCCAGTTTAAAATTTTTATTTTGGCAATTTTAGCGAAGTTTGAACATTTAAAATGAATTATTTTAAATAATATCGACGAAAATTTATTTTGAATATATTTAGAACGTATATATTTATACGCGCCGTTGTTAGAATATAAATAATTATATATAATTATAAATAGAATTGAAAATGGCGCGGTAGTTCGATAATTCGATTTCAAACTTCAATTGAATGTACCGGGTGCAAAACAATCCGGATTTTAGTGAAACCAAAAATAATAGGATCTATTTGGGAATATCTTTCCAACGAATCCGACCAATCGAAATTTCATAGCGGGAATCAAAAGATATGTCCAGTTGAAAATTCTGAATAGTCGCTATGGAATTCGAGCCCTTAAAAATAGCCATTTTGCAAACGACCTCGGATTTCGACGAAACCACTTTTGTTGGATCTGTGATGTCAAGTTATTGCTAGATTCCAAATTTCATAATTTTTCGAATCAATATGTGAGTGTGGCAAAGGAAAACGTGTTTGACCAGTTTTAGTTGAATTTAATCAACTGGAAATTGGCCATTTTTCCAACATTCTCAGAATCCGACGAAACTAGTTTTGTTAGGACCGTATCGTCAGTACGAAGCTAGGAAATATTTTTCTGGAATTTTTCTAGTTAGTATGTGACCCCGGTAAATTGAAATGCGTGTTCAAATTCAATATATAGAGATATATATTGATTTTAACGGAAACTGATCGAAACGATCAAATCAGCCTACGATACATATCCCATTGTGTTCAGAATGGGGGTAAAACGCTAGGAACGACAGTCGATGGGTTCGATTTTGATTTCGAAATAAAAGGTTACCCTTTTTGAAGTTAAAAATAATAAAAATATACAAATATTTAAATAACCCCCCCCCCCCTCTCTTCAGTTTCTCTCTCCCCGTCATTTGAAAAAAAAATACCTAAATCGCTCAGCCGCCCCTACTCCGATCGCCATCGCCTAGCGATCGCCGCTGCGTCTGTGGAAAAGCCCACCCCTCCATCCTCCTCCCTCCACGTTCAGCCCCCACCCCCAATCCCTAAAATCGCGAGCCCCCTTTTACACCGACACGTGGATCGAAGACCTCCCCCTTCATCTCCAGCTCCGCCGACGGCCAAGGAGCCCGCCGCCATCGAGACCCCCCATTCGACGTAGCTCCTTCTGAAGCCGACGCTCCACCAACCCGCCATCGCCACTTCGATGCCAAACCCCCTCTTCCTCCCTCATTGAACAGTAAGCTTTATTTATTTATGTGATTATCTTAGAAAAAAAACTGATTTTTCATATGTTTTTAGGCTTAGAAAAATCCGATTTTGCATATATGTTTTAATATATAAAAATATGATTTTTATAGCGATGTTGAATATGTAAAAATTTGATTTTTATATTATAGTAGGAATGAAAAGGTGAAATCTATAAATTTAAAAAGGCGAAATCTTTAAATTTCAAAAGGCGAAATCTTTAAATTTGAAAAGGCGAAATCTTTAAATTTGAAAAGGCGAAATCTTTAAATTTGAAAAGGCGAAATCTTTATATTTGAAAAGGCGAAATCTTTAAATTTGAAAAGGCGAAATCTTTATATTTGAAAAGGCGAAATCTTTATGTATAGAAGAACGTGATAAAAATAGAATTTTATCTATATAGTAGCGATGTAAAAATTCGATTTTTATATATTGAATAGCATAGTAAAAATTCGATTTTTATATATTGAATAGCATAGTAAAAATTCGATTTTTATATGTTGAATAGCAAAATAAAAATATGATTTTTATATATTGAATAGCATAATAAAAATATGATTTTTATATATTGAATAGCATAATGAAAATTCGATTTTTATATATTGAATAGCGAAGTGAAAATACGATTTTTATATATTGAATAGCGAAGTTTAAATTCGATTTTTATATATTGAATAGCGAAGAAAAATTCGAATTTTATATATTGAATAGCGAAGAAAAATTCGATTTTTATATATTGAATAGCGAAGAAAAATTCGATTTTTATATGTTGAATAGCAAAATAAAAATTCGATTTTTATATATTGAATAGCGAAGTAAAAATTCGATTTGTATATATTGAATAGCAAAGTAAAAAATCGATTTTTACATATGTAGTGGCTACGGGCAACGAAAGTGACAAAAGGCGAGAACAGTGAAGATTTCCTGCATTAGAAGTGCCATGGGGTTAGGATAGCTATCGGTGAGGATTTCTCACTCTTCAATTTTTTTCTAGTTATATATAAGTTCTAGGATGCAGACGGTGCTTAGTAGCAACCGACACAATCGTCCACAGACCATGGACTTGTTTGTTTGGCTGTGTAGTTGGTTAGATTATTTGAATTGAATTGAATTGTTTGGTGAAATGGAATGGATTTGATTGATGTGTGAATGGCGTGGGCCTTCACTAGACCGGGGATAAGGCTAGGCCTCGTCCCGTTTCTAGTATCGTGCCGTCATGCCGCCGAAATTTTCTAAAATAAGTTAGAAAAATAAAGAAATCATTTTATTTAATAAATGAACTGAATAGAATATTTTCATAGGTTGAATAAAATGTCTTATCGTCAAAAATATAATTTTTAACGTGAAAGTGAATAAATAAATATTTATAAACAATTCGGCTGATTTGTTTATATACACTGATTTGACTGATATTGATTGGGTCGATAAATTTTACACATCGCCCAACTGCACAACTAAAATCTGTGTTTGATTGTTTGAAACCCCACACGGGTTTTGGGATGAAATTTGAAGTTCACTCATCCTGATTGATTAAATATGTCGATCGATTGATTGACAGGCTGTTATAAGCGTTAGATATCTATATTTGATGCTTATACAGTGTAGTGCACTTTGGTTGATGGTTGATTATTTCTCAATGCTATTATATACGTGTGATGTATGAAAATCCATATAATTAACATTATATGGTGATTGATGGGGCCTCATTCTAATTTAGAAAATAAAGAATAATATAAAATAAAGGTTCATGTGTTGACCGTACTCATCCGTTGAGATTATTCATGTGTTGAACGAAATATTTTAATAATAAAATTTACATCTTTATCATTATAAAATAAAGGTTCATGTGTTGACAGTACTCATCCGTTGAGATTAGTCATGTGTTGAACGAAATATTTTAAAAATAGAAATACTGAAATAGAAATATTTGAAATAGAATATTAGAAAATTGAAATATATGAAGCCGTGTTGATTAGATTGACGCCATTTTGACGTGAACGATATTTATATCGATTTTATTCATTTTAAAATGAATATTGAAAAGTGATTTCGAAATCGGATATTTTGAAATGAAATTTGAATTAAATTGAATATAAAACGATTTCGAAATGAATTGAATATAAAACGATTTCGAAATGAATTGAATATAAAACGATTTCGAAATGAATTGAATATAAAACGATTTCGAATTGAATTGAATAGAAAACAAATTTGATTTCAATTGAATATATAACGAATTTGATTTGAATTGAATAGAAAACCAATTTGAATTCGAATTGAATAGAAAACAAATTGAATAGAAAACGAATTGAATTCAAATTGAATAGAAAACGAATTGAATTTAAATTGAATAGGAAACGAAATGGATTCGAATCGAATTAAAATCGATTTGAATTGAAATCAAATAGAAATTAAAGTAAAAAGGATTTATAATAGGAAATTCAATTTTGATTTGAATTTGAAATAAAGGTTGAAATTGTTTTTAAAACGAATTCAAAAATATTTATAAAATTCGTTTTAAATAGATATCGACGAAATATATTATATATAATATAATGGCCTGAATAGAACGCGCCGCGCCGCGGCAGTTCGCGAATTTCAACCACTGACTTCAAACGGACATTACGGGAGATCCGACCGTCGGATTCTCCTAAAACCGGAACCATTGGGTTCGTATCGCAAAGAGCTTTCTAACGAATATTAGAAATTTGAAATCTAACGGTTGGGTTTGGAGATACGTCCAAATCAAATTTGGAAAAGGTCGCTGTAAGTGCAGTTCGATGGCCGTTGTTGGAAATCGACTGTACGGGCCTTGATAAAATTATTAAAAATAGTAATAATTTGTGTAAAATCATAAGAAATGATTTGGGAAAACTTGGGATGAAAAACTCCATATTTGAAAAGATAAAAATAGATTTTTATCGAAATGAACTAGTTTTGAACTAAAATTAAAACCCATTTATTTTTAAATAAATAAATTGGATTTGAAATGGGTTGTAAATAAAATGGATTTGATTTGGGTTTATCGTGAAGGGTGTTTTACATGACACTTGTTCGTTAACTCGATAAATAAATAGAATGTGATTTGGGTTTGTCGTGAACTGTGTTTTAAAAGACATTAGTTCTTTAACCCAGTAAAGGGAGTTTTAATGAATCAGCAATTAAATTGAAATGTGAATTGATAATTTAAATTATCAAATTTAGAAAATAAGCGAGAATGGAGTATCACCAGTTTTGCTCCAAAGCGATAGTCAAATCTTTAATTAGATTTGAACGTTGAAATGGTAATTAATTTTACCGATAACACTGTGGTGTTAGATATGGAGTATTACCAGTTTTTCTTCATGGGATGAATAAGTTGGGATTGGGAAATAAAATAAATAATTACTTCGGTACGGTTCGCTAATCTCGACTAGTTTGGGAAAAACCATAATTTGGTTTGAAATGACATCCAAAGGAAGATTAAAGGATAAATTTTAAAGAATTTATCTTGATAAAATTAATGGGAACCTTTCCCTAAGAATATGAAATTTAGAAACTAGCTGTAGGTTAGCTAAGAAGAATGGTCTCCTGGGTATTGATATGATACTGGTTTCGACCTTCGGGGTTGATGTTTGGGAAATTTTTCTCTTGTTGATTTACGGTTAGTGACTAATGAATTGGAATGAGGCGTATGTTGTATTTGTGTAACATTTGTTTTTAATATACGCGGGTTGTTCGGAAAGTCCGGGTTTATACCCATTCTGAATAACCGATTCGACGATATGTCGAAGATGAAGACGGTGGTCGAAGACCGGAAGTCTTCACATCGTTTGAATAATTACTGATGATCCTGATTGGGCTGTACATCCAAGAGGATGGAAATAGTTGGTGGTCGTCCAGACGTACTTGGAGATGGATGGATATGCGAGGAAAGTGCCTCCAGTTTCGTTCAGACCCAAAACGAACTTGTAAATGGATTGTGTGTCTGACATTGGATTTCATTCTGTGTTGATTGATTTCTATTAAATATATATCTGTTTGCCGGTGGAGGATTTATTCTCTTGCTTAACACCCTTCTCTGAGACATACGAGCTTAGAGGTTCTATATCGATAGATATCAATTGCATAGCATGAATTGCCTGTGTGGCATGCTGAGTTGCATGGATCAAGGCTTCTGTTGAAAAGCAAAGTCTTGTGGTTGATGATCAAAGCACGGCCTACGTGGCAGCTTTGTATGTAACGTGAATTCGCGAGCCTCACACCTCGGTATGAGTCAAAAACGGGATACGGACTGCAGGGAGAGCACGACGTTTCTTTCTAGCTTTGGTGGTGTCAGTGACTTACCAGCCCTGACATTTATATACTTTTCACCTTTGTGGTTGTTGGATGAGGCGCCTTGATTTAAGGTCTGTAAGGACCGGGAAACGTGTGTTCAGGAATACTAATCCTCTAACGTAAGTGAGGACCGGCCCTGAAGATCCAGGATTGCCCAGAGTGTGTAGTCCTGAGACATTTGCTAGAGTGTCTCGAAAGCGGAGAGGAGCTTGCCCCTTGCCTCGACTCATGACGGAAATCCAATTTCCAATACGAGTATTGCGGTTTTAATTGTAGAACTAGTATGGCGACATAGTGGTATGGGGCACTTATGCCGTCTATGATTTATATTTATGATTGAAATTGTTTTGACACTATACACTTATTATAGTATCAAATGATTTGTTTTAAACGTACCAAGCATGTTTGGCTGTTATAAGGTAAAACCCTATCCTCCGGCTTGTGTTGCATTGTGTGATGGGACCTGGGTCTTATAATAGCTTCATTTTTCGAAAAAGCATTGCGTTGTTTATTCTATGCACTGGTATTCTTGGGAGGAAACCCGTTCCGTGTTATATGGCGTGGTCCCTTGAATTACTCTCTTTTAAAGTAAAGCTTTAAATAACTGTTTTAGTTCTCACACCAGTCACATGACTGACCTGGAGTTTATTGTTTTAACCTAAACTCTGAGTGCCCTTATTTTCGATACGGGCAGCCAGTAGTTTTGGTTTTGTAGATTTATATTCACAGGATCCTGGTTTACAGCTGGAATGATATCCAGAAAGCTCTGTATCCGTATATCACCTTCAGTTGTGCCCTTATTCTCAAACGATCAGGGGTTTCGAACGGTCTTTGTCGACTTAACGACTGATTCAGATCGAGCGAAATTCCAGGCCGTCACATTAGATTTGGACATAATTCCAAATCCAACCGTTAGACTTCAAATTTCTTACATCCGTTGGAAAGTTCTTTTCGATACAACTCCAACGGTTCCTGTTTTAGGAGAATCCGACACTCGGATCTTCCGTAATGTCCATTCGAAGTCAATTGTCGAAATTCGCGAACTACCGCCGTGCGGCGCGTTCTGTTCACGCCATTAAATATGCGTAATATATATACATATATCTATGTATGTATATATATATATATTTCATCGATTTCCATTTAAAACGTATTTTATAAATCGTTTTAAATTCGTTTTCAAAACGATTTCAACTTCGTATTCAATTTTAAACCAAAATTGAATATTCAATATCATTAATATATAAATGATAATATTTTCAAAACATTAGATTTTGAAATCACTTCCATTTCGATATTCATTAAAAAAATGAATAAAATCGATATAAATATCGTTCATGTCTAAATGGCGTTAATCTAATCAACACGGCTTCATATATTTAAATATTTTCGTGCCCATCCCAAATCGGAAATCAAAAACATATTTTGATCCATTACTGAATATTATTTTAGAATATTAGTTATTTTAAAATATTCCTTACTCGTCAGTTTAAAATACTCTTTAATTTAAAATATTCGTTCTTTTCGAATTGGAATTAGGCATAGTCAATTACCATATAATTTTATTTATATGGATTTCATACACACATGTACACAACAATAATCAAACACGGTCAACCATCATCTAGAGTGCATTACACAACCGCATAAGCATTAAATATGAATAATTAATGCTTACAACAGCCTGTCAACCAACCGATTGACATATAACTAAATATTGGGATTAGTGTATGTCCAATATCATCCCAATACCCGTGTGGGGTTTTCAAACAACAAACACTGATTATTATTTGTGCAGTTGAGCGATGTGTAAAATATATCGTCCCAATCAATATCAGTAAAATGTGTGTACATGAACAAATCGTCTGATTTGTAAATGAATATTTATTTTATTCATATACACGTTAAAAATTATATTTTTAACTATAAATATTTATTTCAACTCATGGATATTTTATACAGTTCATTTATACAATGAAAATGATATTTTTATTGTTCTAATATTTTTAGAAAATTTCGGCAGTATAACGGCGCGATACTAGAACCGAAATAAGGTCTAGTCTGATCCCTCACCTAATAATGGTTCGCACCATGTACAAACCAATTCTAATCAATTCATTTCACCCAAACAACCAAATTCAAACAAATAATCCAATCAACAAAACAAATATGGTTTCAAACAAAGGTTGTTGGGTGCTACTAAGCACCGTCTGCATCCTAGTATATATTTTTAACTAGAAAATAAATTAAAGTGAGAAGTTCTCACCTTTGGGATCCACTCCTCCAGTTTCATTACTAAATTTCTGAACCGTTTGTATTTGCCTGAAATTCCAACGCAGTCTTTTCCATGCTGTCCATAGTAAAAATCTCATTTTTAATATTATGTTTATATATATAAAAATCCCATTTTTATTTCGCTATATATATATATATATAAATCATATTTTTATATTGTTAATGTATAAACAAAAATCACATTTCTATATTTTCAAAATCATATCTTTATCTTTTCAAAAATCATAGCTTTATATTTTCAAAAATCATATTTTTATCTTTTCAAAAATCATAGCTTTATATTTTCGAAAATCATAGCTTTATGTTTTCAAAAATCATAGCTTTATTCGCTATTCAAACACATAAAAACATATTTTTAATTGTTATTTTCTATATTAAAAATTATATTTTTATTACGCCTTACTATATAAAAATTATATTTTTATAACACTTTATTAAAACGCATCTTTATATTTTCAAAAATCAAATCTTTATATATTTTTAAAATTAAATCTTTATATATTTTTAAAAATCAAATCTTTATATATTTTTAAAAATATAAATTGGAAAACTTTTTATTCCCGCTATGAAATCTGGATTTTTCACATTCGTTGGAAAGATATTTTCACATAGATTCAAATATTTCTGGTTTCACTAAAATCTGGTTTATTTTGAATCTTGTACATTCATTTGAAATTTGAAATCGAAATTTCAAACTACCGCGGCATCTCCAATTCCTTTTATAATTAAAATAAATATTTAAATTCTAACTTCGATTTAAATAAATTTATACATTCTAATTCTATTCAAAATAAATTTCTAGTCGTTATTATTTAAAACAAAATCATTTTAAATATTCAAAATTCATTAAAATTGCCAAAATAAAAATTTTAAATTGGTTCTGATTTTTCGGGTTGTTACATAAAAATCGTGTTTTTACATAACTAAAAATCGTGTTTTCATTGATCTAAAAAATCATATTTTTTTCTAATGTTATACATATAAAAAAAATCACATTTATATTTAGATAAATAAATAAAAATAAAAATAAAAACTAACCGGCAATTTTGGGTGGTGAAGGGGGGCTGTAGGTGGTCGGGGATGGTGATGGCGGTCGGCAGCGCGTCTACGGGGACCAGCGGTGGATGATTTAGGGGGATTAGGGGCTATGGGGTTCGAATTGGATGAGAGGAGCGAGGGGCCGGTGCAGTGGCGGTCGGAGGCGCGGGGCTAGCTAGGGCACTAGAGACAAGTGGAAGCGGCAGTGATAGGGTCAGAGCAGTGGTGTTTTGGGTGTTAAACGAGGCTGTGGTCTTCAATCGGAGGAGGGGAGAGGAAGGGGAGGAAGGAGGGCCGTGGTTGGTGATCGGCGACGCCTGGGAGGGGGCGACTAGCGACACGGTGGACGGGAGAGAGGGGCGATGGGTTTGAAGAGAGGGGGGCGCAGTTTCGAGCGTTAACCAGGGGTTTGGGAAATAAGGGCTTTGACCATATAGAAGAGAGTATAATATATAATAATAATAATATTTTAATTCTCTTATTCGCGATTTTTCGTCCGAACCCAAAATCAAACCCAACGACCATCGCCCCAAACTAATTACCCCCATTTCGAACGCAATGGGATATGTTTTGTAATCCAATTCGACTGTTTCTATCAGTTTTTACCAAAATTAAAATATAAATCAATTAAAATTGAATTTGAACGTACATTTTAATTTACTGGGGCCACATACTGACTCCAAAATTTCCAGAAAAATAAATATGGCAATGTTTTGACGATACGGTCCTATCAAAACTAATTTCATCGAGTTCCGAGACTGTTTGAAAAACGGTCATTTTCCAGTCGATTAAATTCAAACTGAATTGACCAAACACGTTTAAATTCACCACGCTCACATATTGATTCCAAAAATTATGAAAATTGAAATCTAACAATAGTTTGACATTCTGGATCCAACAGAAATGGTCTCGTCGAAAACAATTATAACAACCCGCAAATTCTGAACCAATTTAAAAATTTTATTTTAGAAAATTTTAATGAATTTGGAGAATATAAAATAATTTATTTAAATAGTAATGGCTAAAAATTTATTTTAATCGAAGTTAAAACGAATAAATTTAAATTAGATTATAAAAGGAGTTAAAAAAAAGTAATTATGAAATAATAAAGATATAATTTTTCCACTAACGTAATGAGTTACATGAAATTAAAATGTAATAAAAATGTAAAGGTATTATGCAATTAAAACACAATGCATATAAATTACCTAATAATATGGAAAGGAATATTAGTATTGGGGTAAGAAGAAATGTAGGAATTGACATTTATTGCAAACGCAAATCACAAAAAGATAGTTCTAGTAATTTATTTGCGCTATAATATAAAATGGTTAAAATTAATATATATATATATATATATATAGAATGATAAGAGATAAATATGGGTAATAAGTGCATTAACTCACAAACATGCATACTTTATTCATCCAAAACATGTATAATAAAGGCTAGTTATCATTACTAAATAGGTAAAGGTTTAGGTTAGGTTGGAATTTGAAATGTCCCTCATTTGTTACTACTACATATAATAAAAGGAATATTAACAATTATAACCATGTAGATTTGAGAGAAGTAAGTGTACTAATAAATTAGTGTGGAATTAGTGTGTTTAGCTTTATATAATTTTATTCTTTGTTTGTTCATGCTTCTTTGTATTTATGCCTAACATTTTTTCCTTCGATTACATTACTTGTATTTGACAAATTTTAGTATTTTAATTTTGTTGTCTTACTTAACATATTTATCTATTTCAACTCAAATCTATTTGTGTTGTAAACCATTATATTTACTGGTTTTATATTAGAAACATCTATTTTTAACATAGTATTTACTCTAGAATTGAAAATACTTTTGAAAATTTATTTTTCTAATAAAATGTTCTAGCATAATTTACATCATTAACAAGTTTGAATATTCAATATCAGAATTCTTTAATGATAAGAATATTTCTTAAATATAATACTTTCCCTAGTTGTTTTAACTATAATGTTCATTAATGTGGAAAGTTGCAACAAGTTTTCAATGCGTTTTCCCTTCCTTATTTCAAGCGCATGCATCCATGCTATATATTTAGTGTCATTTTATAAACATAAATAAAAAGATTTTTTTTTTTTTTTTGCAATTAAATTGAATGTAGTAAATGGTAATATGTGATTATAACTATAGCAAATGTGAACGTGATTTGAAATTCAAAAGGTTACAGTTAATTTGAACATAATAAGAGTTTTCAACTTTAAAGGAAAGTAAACGGAAATTTAATTTGAGAAAAATTAAACATACAAGGGGGAAATTTCCTCTCCACTATAAAATATCCTATACACTCTAAACCTAATTCTAATTGCCCAGTCGCCACTCTTATTCCTCAATGGCCATGAACCTCCGATTCAAATTCATCAATTTCTTTTTATCCACTGCGAATTAAAATATAAAAAGGGAATCGAAGAGATTCTTCCACTCTTCGATTTCATACCACTATGATCGTTTCTCGTTCAAAGTTTGGGGAGTTCTCAACACTCAAAGGCGTTGCGTTTACACAGTTTTCTAGTCCGATGGGGGTGCAAGTTGCAAGCATTTTTGGGTGGTGGTGAAGCTCGCCGAGGCGCGCGTCGTAGTGGTGGACGATGGTGGTCCGATGGTGGCGTTGGTGGTGCGTTCTAAAACGAGGTGAGATCTCTAAAATTCAATTTTAAATTTAGAAAATATATTTGTGGTAAAAAAATCATTGTGATCGCGACGACTTGATTGAATTATTGTGGTTATGAATGGTTGATATGGGTTGCGACGAAATCGATTGCATTTGTGGTGATTTCACATGTTGTGAAAATGGATTGAATTGTGCAGATCTAGAATTTGCTTATTCATTTAAACCTGCTTATAGAATAAAAACCATGTTTTTATTGTATATATGTAGTTGAAATAATCATGCCAATGATAGGAATTGTTTTACAATAATAATATTATTTTTATTATAATATGTATATGTTAGAATTTGTTGAACAATAAAAATCATATTTTTTTTTTGTGTATTCATGTCATGAAAATGATTTAAATGTTAAGTAGATTATTAACGCAATAAAAATCATATTTTTATTGTGTATTTATGTCACAAAAATGATTCACATGTTAGTATATTATTAACGCAACAAAAATCATATTTTTTCTATGTTTATGTCATTAAAATGTTAATATGTCATGTAATATATTACTAGTGCAAGAAAAATCATATTTTTATTGTATGTTTGTTTTATAAAAATGTTCACTAGTTACTAAAATTGTTATATGATAAGAATTCACATTTTTATCATAGTTTATGCCATTAAAAATGTTCATAAGCCATTGAAAATGTTGTATGATAAAAATTCACATTTTTATCATATGTTTATGTTATGAAAAATGTTCGTAAGTTATTAAAAATATTTAAACATGAAAATTCACATTTTTATTTCATGTTCACTTCATTAAAAATGTGCATTTGTCATATAATATGTTAATAAAATAAAAATCATATATTTATTGTATGATTGATTCATAAAAGGACCGTGTTTAAAATTAAGCGTTAAAACCTTAAATGTTACATTTTCATTGCATGTTCGATTCACTAAAAAGAAGCATGTTTTAAATAAAAACATGAATTAAAAAATTACCCTTTTATTTGCATTTAGATGTAAATAAAAGATAGTATTTAAAAGTTACATTTATTTAGTTGTAGTGAAATGCTAACAATAAGCATTTATTGTCATTAACATACATAGAAAATTGTTTATGAAAAAAAGCATTTATTGTCATTAACATACATAGGAAATTGTTTATAAAAAAAATAAGCATTTATTGTCATTAACATACATAGGAAATTGTTTATAAATAAAATAAGCATTTATTGTCGTTAACATACATAGAAAATTGTTTATAAATAAGATAAGCATTTATTGTCACTAACATACATAGAAAATTATTTATAATTAAAATAAGCATTTATGTGTCATTAACATACATAGGAAATTGTTATAAATGAAATATACATTTATGAATCATGAATACACATAGAAATTTGATTTCAAATAAATGACTATTTATTTGTCATTTGTATAACATAGACATTTGATTTCAAATAAATGACCATTTATTTGTCACATGAATAACATAGAAAAATTGGTTACGAATACGAATTAGGCCAAGACAAGAGGTTAAGCCCAACAAGTGGAATAAGTCTGCCCGGAACCAACCGGCATACCCAGCATCCACAAGTTGTAGGCCTAATGTGAGGGGTCTGGACCATTATAAAACATAAATGGATGAGAAACAATTTAATATGAAGATCATTTATAATATAAAGAATATTTTGAAATAATATGCTTTAGTAAAATAATCAATTATTAATTATAATAGTATCTGGATACGAGGTTAGTTTATATTTGTGGTGGAAGTCCGCCCGGACCTGACCGGCATATCCAGCAGCCACAAATGTTAAACCTAATGTGAGAGGTCCAAGTGCACAAATACGAAATGGGCCATGACACGAGGTTAAGCCCAACTTGTGGGATAAGTCTGCCTGGAACCGACCGGCACATCCAGCATCCACATGTCGTAGGCTTAATGTGAGGGGCCTAACCCATTATAAAAAAAATATGGATAAGATAATGAATTGGGCTATTCAATCTGTTTTAAAATAGCGACACCATTTTTTTAACCCGGACGAGTTTATCAATTTATTTTATCCATGTTATAATGAATATTAAAAGAGGAATAATTTCAAAATGAATATTTTGAAAATTATAATATTTTAATATGAGAAACAATAAGAATATTTAAATTGGATTTAAATGGAAATTATCTACGGATTATTTTAATATTGGATTTTGTGATTATACAGATATTATTTTAGGAATTTGGAAGATATTTAGTATCGTTATTTCTAATATGATATCCGTTGGTTTTAGAATTTGACATTAAATATAAGTCGATATAATTCCAATTCAAAGCCTTATATTTAATATCAAGTTAGATTTTGGGTTTATCATGAATAATGTCTTAAATAACATTATTATTAAATCCATGTGAGTAAAGAATAATCTTTTTATTAAGATTTAAATGAGATTTTTTTTATTTTGGAATAAAAAGGAAATTAATTATGGGTTGTTTGTGAACAATGTAATATAAAGATTGCATTGTATACAACGTAAAAAGAATATCATTTCTATGTAATATAAAAAGATTACATTTCATTATAAGTGAGTCAACATTAGAATTTACATTTTTGGTATAAATGAATCAATAGAAAGGATTCATTGTTTTGATAAATTATGAATTTACGTTGTTATTATATATGAAATGATCCATCATTATATATGTTTCTGATGCTTAAATGTTACACCTCCATTTACAAGTTACCCGACTTGTTTATGTGATTGGGTCGATAATTTTCACACATCGCCCAAGTGCACAAATAATTTATTATTTGTTTGTTGGTTGAAACCCCATACGGGTGTTGGAATAAAAATTGACATACACTAATCCCAATGTTTATTTTTATGTCGATCGATAGATCGACAGACTGCGATGAGCGTTATTATTTCATTTCAATGCTCACACAGTTACAGATTGCACACTGGATGTTAAATGGATGGTTAGATAATATTCATCATTATTGTTATGTACATTCGATGTATGGAATCCCTGTAACCAAAGTTATAGGGTAAATGTCTGAGTCGCATTCCATTTCAGGATTTCCTTTAAATAAAGAATATCTTCTAAAATAAAAACATTGTAATATAAAGATATTTTAAAATAAAGAGTATTGTATTACAAAGAATATTTTATATTAAGAATCTTTTTATATAAAGATTATTTTTAATAGTAAATATTTTAAATGATATTTAACAAAGAATAATTCTATGTCCGTCCTTGGATGGACAAAAGATAAATATATTTTATAGAAATAAACTAGTCATTAACTAGGATAATTCTTTAAGTTAAGATTTAATGAAGTCTTCCAAATTGAATAATATTGCATTGGAAGTAAATAAATGAATTATATTTGGGTTGTCGTGAATGGTGTCTTAAATAACACTGTTCTTAAACCCCATATTAAAGAATAAAATCTTTTAATTAAGATTTTAGAGTTTCCATCGTATTTAGTAATTGAAATAAAACGATACGTGAATTGGGTTTATCGTGAAATATGTTTTAAACGACATTTGTTCTTTAACCAAATTTACATTAAAATGTGATTTAGAATTTATAAATCTTTTTATCAAGATTTAAAAAGAATACTCCAAAGTTTAGTTTTCCAATTTTGTATAAATTAAACTGGAATTGAATGGGAATTGATTTGATAATATTCGAGATAGGCTTCTGTAAAAGAAGACTGATAATACATATAGAATTTAAAAGGCCTTGCCGTTATTCCATTTATATTATTGGTCTGATACAGAAATTTATATCGATTATTCATTGATTTGATTTCTGTGAAAATTCCATAATTAATGGAAGACGAATTTGGGTTTATCGTGAACAATGTTTTTAAGTGACATTGATTCTTTAACCCAAATTAAAGACAAGACTTATTTCTTAAGTTGTAATAATCATTTAATAAAGATTTTGATATTAAACCCACATTGGAGTTTAATGAATCTTTAAAAAGATGATAAAAGGTAAATTTTAAAGGAATTTATCTTTGATAAAATTAATGGGAAATTTTCCCTAATAATATGAATATTCTATTTAAAAGAATATTCTGAATTGGAATGAGACGTTGCATGTGTTTTTATAGCATTTGACTTTTAATTATAAAATACGCGAATTATTCGGAAAGACCGGGTTTAACCCATTCCGAATATTTATCATGACGATGATGAGTCGAAGATGAAGACGATGGTTGAAGACCGAAGATCTTCACATCGAATGGATGAGGACTACTGATGCTCTGGACTGGGTCGCTCCCAGGACTGGGATAAAGTGGTAGTTGTCCGGACGTATTGTTGATTGTTCGGATATGCGAGGTATAATGCCTCCGGTTTCGTTCAGACCTAGAACGGACTTGTAAATGGATTGTGTGTCTGACATTGTATTCCTTTCCACGGTATTTGTTGAACGCTACTAATTATATATTTCTGCTTGGTAGTGAGGAATTTATTCTTTACTTATCACCCTTCTCTAAGACATATGAGCTTAGAGGTTATATATATTGGTAGATGATCAGTGATATGGTAGGGTCTGACAATGTGGCATGCTAAGATGCAAATGATCAAGGCTCTTGTTGAAAAGCAGGCCTTGTGGTTGATGATCAAAGCATAGCCTATTTAGGCATAGCTTTGTGTATATCGTGACTTCGCGAACCTCACACACCGGTTGAGTCTAAAACGGGAGAAGGGAACACAGGGAGTGCACACGTTTCTTTCTAGCTAGAAGTGGTGTCAGTGCTTAAACTGGCTGACATTTACTTATGTGGATGATGGATTTTTTTGCGAGGCCTCGGTTTATTCTTATCGATCTCCCACGGCCGATTTGTAGGTCCAATAGGATCGGGAAGCGTGTGTTCAGGCATAATTAATCCACTAAAGTGTTTGTGGACCGGCCCTGCAGGATCCAAGGGTTCGCCAGCGTCCGAATCCTGAGACATTGCTAGAGTGTCTCGAATCAGTAAGGATCTCATCCCTAGCCTTGACTCATGATGGAAACCCACTTTCCAATACGCCTTTTTCGGTTTTGATTGTATAACTTGTATGGAGACATAGTAGATGGTAGCTATGCCGTCTAGGATTAATACATTTATTTTGAAATGTTTTTATTAAAATATATACACACTAATAATAATATTGTTTTTATGTATCAAACATCTTTTGACCATTATAAGGTAAAACCCTATCCTCTGGTTTGCGTTGCATTGTCTGATGGGACTTGGGTCTTATAATGGTTTCATTTTTCTAAAAAGCATTTCGTTATTTGACGATTTACTTATTTTATGCACTGGCAATCCAATGGAGTAAACCCGTTCCGCATTAGCGGCGTGGTCCTGTGATTAGCCTTCTTATTAGATAAGTTAGGTTAGATTTCTCACATCAGTCCCACGACTGACCTGTAGTTTGTTTCACTTTGCAAACTCGGGTGCCCTCTTTCCACACGGGCAATCGAGTAACTTTTTGTAGATATTTATCTCGAAGGCAGGATCCTGAATTGAAGTCTGAAGCTGGGTCCATAATATTGAGGGCCTTCCGCTGAGTTTAGTTCCGTTGCATTGTATTACTTTTGTTGTAATTTATCTTCCGCTGTAATTTGTACCAATGTACTCTGATATATTCTGTACTCTGATGTAACATTTATTATTGATGTTATAAAAGTCTGTGTTGTTGTTCTGATGAGTTGTATGCCCAGAGTTGATGCATTCGAGGTTTCCAACTTTGGATCAGACCTGTGTGGTTTATGGTGGGTTCCAAGGGTGGGAATTTCCGGGTCATCCCAGCTGATACCAGAGCTTTGGTTAGCTCAAATCTTTGGGGTACAACTCATTAGGACTGAACAAAGGACTCATCAGAGATTGGATTAGCAATATCCAATAAGAATACTCATTAGAGATAGGATCAGTAGCATCCTAGAATGAGAAAACTCAATAGAGATGGGGTTAGTAATGCCCTAGAATGAGTTAGAGTGAAAAGTTTATAATTAACGTACTTGTAATTATATATATGATTCGATTTTAGCAAATATGATTTTTGAATATATAAAAGTTATAAATTTTTGAAAATTTAATCAACTAATTGATTGATGATGGTATTGTGTGAATATTAAATTCAACTAATAAAATTAGCAAACAATAAAAGAATGAAAATTAAATTTACTAAATAAACAACTTTTAGCTCATTTCCTTTTCGAGGACGAAAAGATTTTAAGTGGGGGAGATTGTAACAACCCACAAATTTTGAACCAATTTAAAAAAATTATTTTAGAAAATTTTAATGAATTTGGAGAATATAAAATAATTTATTTAAATAGTAATGGCTAAAAATTTATTTTAATCGAAGTTAAAACGAATAAAATTAAATTTAATTATAAAAGGAGTTAAAAAAAGTAATTATGAAATAATAAAGATATAATTTTGCCAGTAATGTAATGAGGTTACATGAAATTAAAATGTAATAAAAATGTAAAGGTATGATGCAATTAAAACACAATGCATATAAATTACCTAATAATATGGAAAGGAATATTAGTATTGGGGTAAGAAGAAATGTAGGAATTGACATTTATTGCAAACACAAATCACAAAGAGATGGTTCTAGTCATTTATTTGCGCTATAATATAAAATGGTTAAAATTAATATTTATAGAATGATAAGAGATAAATATGGGTAATAAGTGCATTAACTCACAAACATACATATTTTATTCATCCAAAACATGTATAATAAAGGCTAGTTATCATTACTAAATAGGTAAAGGTTTAGGTTAGGTTGGAATTTGAAATGTCCCTCATTTATTACTACTACATATAATAAAAGGAATATTAACAATTATAACCATGTAGATTTGATAGAAGTAAATGTACTAATAAATTAGTATGGAATTAGTGTGTTTAGCTTTATATAATTTTATTCTTTGTTTGTTCATGCTTCTTTGTATTTATGCCTAACATTTTGCCCTTCGATTACATTACTTGTATTTGACAAATTTTAGTATTTTAATTTTGCTGTCTTACTTAACATATTTATCTATTTCAACTCAAATCTATTTGTGTTGTAAACCATTATATTTACTGGTTTTATATTAGAAACATCTATTTTTAACATAGTATTTACTCTGGAATTGAAAATACTTTTGAAAAATTATTTTTCTAATAAAATGTTCTAGCGTAATTTACATCATTAACAAGTTTGAATATTCAATATCAGAATTCTTTAATGATAAGAATATTTCTTAAATATAATACTTTCCCTAGTTGTTTTAACTATAATGTTCATTAATGTGGAAAGTTGCAACAAGTTTTCAATGCGTTTTCCCTTCCTTATTTCAAGCGCATGCATCCATGCTATATATTTAGTGTCATTTTATAAACATAAATAAAAAGAATTTTTTTTTTTTTTTGCAATTAAATTGAATGTAGTAAATGGTAATATGTGATTATAACTATAGCAAATGTGAACGTGATTTGAAATTCAAAAGGTTACAGTTAATTTGAACATAATAAGAGTTTTCAACTTTAAAGGAAAGTAAACGAAAATTTAATTTGAGAAAAATTAAACATACAAGGGGGAAATTTCCTCTTCACTATAAAATATCCTATACACTCTAAACCTAATTCTAATTGCCCAGTAGCCACTCTTATTCCTCAATGGCCATGAACCTCCGATTCAAATTCATCAATTTATTTTTATCCACTGTGAATTAAAATATAAAAAGGGAATCGAAGAGATTCTTCCACTCTTTGATTTCATACCGCTATGATCGTTTCTCGTTCAAAGTTTGGGGAGTTCTCAACACTCAAAGGCGCTGCGTTTACACGCTTTTCTAGTCCGATGGGGGTGCAAGTTGCAAGCTTTTTTGGGTGGTGGTGAAGCTCGCCGAGGCGCGCGTCGTAGTGGTGGACGATGGCGGTCCGATGGTGGCGTTGGTGGTGCGTTCTAAAACAAGGTGAGATCTCTAAAATTCAATTTTAAATTTAGAAAATATATTTGTGGTAAAAAAAAATTATTGTGATCGCGACGACTTGATTGAATTATTGTGGTTATGAATGGTTGATATGGGTTGCGACGAAATCGATTGCATTTGTGGTGATTTCACATGTTGTGAAAATGGATTGAATTGTGTAGATCTAGAATTTGCTTATTCATTTAAACTTGCTTAGAGAATAAAAACTATGTTTTTATTTTATATATGTAGTTGAAATAATCATGCCAATGATAGGAATTGTTTTACAATAATAATATTATTTTTATTATAATATGTATATGTTAGAATTTGTTGAACAATAAAAATCATATTTGTTTGTGTATTCATGTCATGAAAATGATTTAAATGTTAAGTAGATTATTAACGCAATAAAAATCATATTTTTATTGTGTATTTATGTCACAAAAATGATTCACATGTTAGTATATTATTAACGCAACAAAAATCATATTTTTTCTATGTTTATGTCATTAAAATGTTAATATGCCATGTAATATATTACTAGTGCAAGAAAAATCATATTTTTATTGTATGTTTGTTTTATAAAAATGTTCACTAGTTACTAAAATTGTTGTATGATAAGAATTCACATTTTTATCATAGTTTATGCCATTAAAAATGTTCATAAGCCATTGAAAATGTTATATGATAAAAATTCACATTTTTATCATATGTTTATGTTATGAAAAATGTTCGTAAGTTATTAAAAATATTTAAACATGAAAATTCACATTTTTATTTCATGTTCACTTCATTAAAAATGTGCATTTGTCATATAATATGTTAATAAAATAAAAATCATATATTTATTGTATGATTGATTCATAAAAGGACCGTGTTTAAAATTAAGCGTTAAAACCTTAAATGTTACATTTTCATTGCATGTTCGATTCACTAAAAAGAAGCAAGTTTTAAATAAAAACATGAATTAAAAAATTACCCTTTTATTTGCATTTAGATGTAAATAAAATATAGTATTTAAAAGTTACATTTTTTTCTCCATTTTAGTTGTAGTGAAATGTTAACAATAAGCATTTATTGTCATTAACATACATAGAAAATTGTTTATGAAAAAAAGCATTTATTGTCATTAACATACATAGGAAATTGTTTATAAAAAAATAAGCATTTATTGTCATTAACATACATAGGAAATTGTTTATAAATAAAATAAGCATTTATTGTCATTAACATACATAGAAAATTGTTTATAAATAAGATAAGCATTTATTGTCATTAACATACATAGAAAATTGTTTATAAATAAAATAAGCATTTATGTGTCATTAACATACATAGGAAATTGTTATAAATGAAATATACATTTATGAATCATGAATACACATAGAAATTTGATTTCAAATAAATGACTATTTATTTGTCATTTGTATAACATAGACATTTGATTTCAAATAAATGACCATTTATTTGTCACATGAATAACATAGAAAAATTGGTTACGAATACGAATTGGGCCAAGACACGAGGTTAAGCCCAACAAGTGGAATAAGTCTGCCCAGAACCAACCGGCATATCCAGCATCCACAAGTTGTAGGCCTAATGTGAGGGGTCTAGCCCATTATAAAACATAAATGGATGAGAAACAATTAAATATGAAGATCATTTATAATATAAAGAATATTTTGAAATAATATGCTTTAGTAAAATAATCAATTATTAATTATAATTGTACCTGGATACGAGGTTAGGTTATATTTGTGGTGGAAGTCTGCCCGGACCCAACCGGCATATCCAGCAGCCACAAATGTTGAACCTAATGTGAGAGGTCCAAGTGCACAAATACGAAACGGGCCATGACACGAGGTTAAGCCCAACTTGTGGGATAAGTCTACCTGGAACCGACCGACACATCCAGCATCCACAAGTTGTAGGCTTAATGTGAGGGGTCTAACCCATTATAAAAAAAATATGGATAAGATAATGAATTGGGCTATTCAATCTGTTTTAAAATAGCGACGCCATTTTTTTAACCCGAACGAGTTTATCAATTTATTTTATCCATGTTATAATGAATATTAAAAGAGGAATAATTTCAAAATGAATATTTTGAAAATTATATTATTTTAATATGAGAAACAATAAGAATATTTAAATTGGATTTAAATGGAAATTATCTACGGATTATTTTAATATTGGATTCTGTGATTATACGTGTGACGATCCCAACACCCCGTGACACGGTGTTAAGGATAATCATTGGAATATAACACATTAATCATCATTAGCAGATCACAGATAATAGCATAAACAGAAAATAGAATAATTTACACACATATGACAGCGAAATCATATAGATATCATCACATCAGAGAAGCACAGTACAGGATACAACTTAGTGCATAATGATACATAATCAGTCACCATCGCCTGAGGCGGAATCATACATGAAGAGTACACAAAAGGAATATCAGTCTACATCGCCAGTGGCGGAATCATAATATAGATACAATAATGGCGGAGAAAATCCAAGTCAGCACAGTGTAGTCAAGCCTCGCCATGAGCCAAAAGGTGCGTCAGAAACCTGTAACTAGGCTGCCCGTGTGAAAATGAGGGCACCCAAGTTTGCAAGGTGAAACAAACTACGAGTCAGTCATGGGACTGATATGAGAAATCTACTCAACTTATTAACAACAATAATAAGGCAAATCAAAGGACCACGCCACTTTCGTGGAATGGTTTACTCCAATGAGCGCTAGTGCATGAAATAAAATAAATGATTAAATCAACGCAATGCTTTTTATAAAATGAAGCCATTATAAGACTCAGGTCCCATCACACAATGCAACACAAGCCGGAGGATAGGTTTTTACCTTATAATGGCCAAAGATGCTTCATACGAATAAAACAAAGGTGTTCGATATTATTACTAGTGCATATATGTTTCAAAAGCAATTCAATCATAAATATCAATCCTAGGCGGCATAGCTACCATCTACTATGTCGCCATACTAGTAATACAATCACATCCGCATATTTTGTATTGGAAATTGGATTCCTTCATGATTCGAGGCAAGGGGCAAGCTCCTCTCCGTTCGAGACACTCTAGCAAATGCCTCGGGACCGCACACAGCAATCCCCTGGATCCTCCAAGGCCGGTCCTCTCTTACTTTTGAGGATTGGCAATTCCTGAACACACGTTTCCCGGTCTTTACAGACCTATAATCGAGGCGCCTCGTATTCCAACAACCACACAGGTGAAAAGTAGATATAAATGTCAGGGCTGGGAGGTTACTGACACCACCATAGCTAGAAAGAAATGTCATGCACTCCTTGGGTCCTTCTCCCGTTTTTGACTCATACCGGGTTGTGAGGCTCGCGAATTCACGTTATACACAAAGCTACGTCACACAGACCATGCTTTGATCATCAATCACAAGACTTTGCTTTGCAACAGAAGCCTTGATCTTATGCCACTTAGGCGTGCCACACAGGCAATCCACTCCATGCGACTGATTTCTGTCAATACATAACCTTTGAGCTCGTACGTCTCAGAGAAGGGCGTTAAGCAAGAGAATAAATTCTCCGTCGCCAAACAGATATATATTTAACAGAGATCAATCAACACAGAACAAAATCCAATGTCAGACACACAGTCCATTTACAAGTCCGTTCTGGGTCTGAACGAAACCGGAGGCACCAATTCCTCGCATATCCGTACAATCAACAGTATGTGTGGACGGCTACTACTTCAATTCCTTCATGGTAGCTACTCCAATCACGAGCATCAGTAGCGCCCATCCATCCAATGTGGAGATCGTCGGTCTTCAGTCGTCTTCGACTTCTCAACGTCGATCGATTATTTGAAATGAGATAAACTCGGCCTTTTCAAATAACCTACGTATATTTAGATTTTCAAATCAATTAATCACATGGTTGGACTATTCAACATTCACATTTCAGTTATTTAGTTAAAATTTTCATGTCAAATACATTCAACCATCACATATCAAGCAAACACAACAAAATTGGTTTATTTTCACTCTATATCATCTATAGTACTTTATAACGATATATCGCCATTTTTATTTAATTTAAAACGGCCATATTTAATTAAACGACGTTTCAGGTCGTGTCGATGCACTGGCGCTGCTTTTCCTTAATTTTGTTTTACACATATATGAAAATCTAACCGTTGGATCTTCACAAATTTTACATCATTAGGAAGGTCATTTCAAAACGAATCCAACGGTTTCAGGTTTGGGAAAATCCGACGGTCGGATCTTCCACACTAACCATTTGAAGTTACGATTTCAATTTACGAACTGCAGCGTCGTTATTCGATTTAATTTAATTATATTTATATATATATAAATATAATCGTTTCTGGCGCTGTTTTTCTTCAGTTTTGAATTAAACATTCCAGACAATCCAACCGTCGGATCTTCACAAAGTTGGTGCCGTTGGAAAGATATTTCCAAGGCGAACCCAACGGTTGCGGTTTCGGGAAAATCCAATGGTCGGATCTTCCGCACTAGTCGTTTGAAATCACGGTTTCAAAACATGAACTGCACGGCCACGTTTCGTTTTAATTCTATTTATATTTATATATTTATATAAATATAGTTCATTCAAAAATTCCTATATCGTTTCCACTTCAATTATTTCACTAACGCCTTTAAATTTTGGAAAATTTCGCCATAACCTCCTTTGTACGGGAGGGTCTGGGAAAATTCCCAAATAGCCACACGGGCGTCTCATATCAAAAAGAAAAAGAAAAAGCCAAGCGGCTAGCCAACAGGCTCATAAAATCATCACCCAAACAAAGCGGTAAATGTGTACCTATTTGTCGGGCACAAAATTCTATTTCTCTTCTCTAGCCCCTTTTTGCTTTAACCTGTTCAATAGATATGCATGTACATATATACAATTTCTAACATTTATCAATTTCCATTCAATTTCATATTTGATTTGCTTTGGTTTGAAAACACCATTCATTCTAATGTTGCATGCATAGGCAAAAATCATATCATTAGCTAGTTAATGTATATTTCAACTCATGCACGTTTATTTGAACAAGTGGCTATTTTTAACACTTCACATTTCAAAGATGATAATTTTGGCGAACTAAAATAGATTTCAACACATGACTATTTTATTTAGTTCCTATGCATGTTAAAAATAATATTTCTATCACAAATATTTATTTCAACGTCCGCATATCTTTAGCATATCACACATATGATAAAAATGATATTTTTATCATTTAAAATATTTATTCGACAAATAGATGTTTCTGCACTTCATAGTTTCAATAAAAATGTAATTTTTATCGTTCGATCTTTTTATTCAACACATGAACTTTTCCACTACTCGCACTTCTCAACAAATGAGCATCTCCACACATGGACATTTCATTTATGTTGTTCATATTAGAAAGATGGGATTTTTATGGTTGAAATTATTTATATAAGGTGAATATTTTTCATACTTCATATACATATAAAAATGTTATTTTTATTGTTTAAACACTTCACTCATTCACAAATGAATTTAATTTTCACACAACACTTTTCAACACATGAATATTTCCACACATGGATATAGTTTCTATATATGACTTTAATTTCAATGCAAGAAAATAATTTCAACATATGAAAATAATTCTAACACACAAAGATTATTCAAAATTTCGGCAGCATAACGGCAGGGTAGTTAAAACCGGCACCGTCCCTAGTACGGCTCCTCGCTCTACCTTAAAACCTCGCGGTTTTTGACAATGAGGATTCATGCATCTAATTCGCACGTAGGCGGCATGTTTATTTCCACAAATATTTCCAATTCATTTCAATCACCAATGGGTATTTTTCAACCACAACCAAACAATATCAACCACAAACAATTATTCAACCATTCGTATTTTTCATCCAATATTTCACACCAATTCACCACAATAAATATCGTCCATGGTTTGTGGACGAGGGGAGTATATATATATATAATATAATATATATTTGCTATATTTCACTAGCATTTCAACACATATATCACTTATTCTATGCATGTAAAAATTCATACTTCGCTTACATAGCTTACGCTACGTATGTACATGAGGTATACAACACGTATGTAATTTATATTTCGCTTATATAAATTATACACGACATTTTCCATTCAATTTCACGTTAATTTAGATTTCTCACATTGGTTTTCTGAGCGCTAAAAATCGATACGATGTCAGAAAAATCCGCGGCTTCTTCTATTGGGTAGAGAGCTTCCTTGCGGTCTCGATGTTTCCTGTTTCATCGAATTTCGTCAACACACCAAAAAGATATGATTTTTCAAAGTTTAAAGATCAAAGAAGAACTCACTTTCACGAAGCTTCAAAACTAGGTTTACAGTTTTCGCGAAATCAGTGGCACTTGGGGACGATCGGGGAGTTGGACGTGGAAGAGGGAAGAGAGGGCTTCAAATCGGTGGTGGTTCGGTGGCGTTCGGTGGTCGGTGGCATTCAGGGCGGCGGCGGGAAGTGCTCGACTTCCTGGCTTCGATACGGGCGGAGGAGGCGAATGTGGCGGCGGCGATGGGGTCGGATTTGAAGAGGAGGAGGAGGCGCGTTGAGGTAGGGGGTGGCGCAGGCGGAAATCACCTGAGGCGGCGGCGATTTGGGGGAGAAGGTAGGGAGCGGTTTCGCCGTTGAACGGGGGGGTTTCTTTTTTTTATTTTTAAAATTTATGAAAGGAAAATTCTGATTGGCCCAGGGTTATATTAAATTTTTAAATAGTGTTTTCTCAAACGAACTCCTTTTTAAACCCAACGACTGTCGCCCCTAGCTAAATACCCCCATTCCGGACACAATGGGATATGTTTCGTAGGCCAATTTGACTGTTACAGTCAGTTATTTTTCAAATTAAAGTATAAAACATTTAATTTGAAATTTTGAACGCACATTTCAATTTGCCAGGGCCACAAACTGATTCGAAAAATTCCAGAAAAATAAATCTAGCTATGTTTTGATGTTACGGTCCCAACAAAACTAGTTTCGTCGAATTCTGAGGTCGTTTGAAAAATGGCCATTTTCTGGTCGATCCAATTTAACAGAAATCGATCAAACACATTTTCTTTTGCCACGCTCACATACTAGCTTCAAAAATTATGAAATTTGAAACCTAGCAATAGTTTGACATCCCGGACCCAACAAAAGTGGTTTCGTCGAATTCCGAGGTCGTATGCAAAATATCAATTTTCCAGGGCTATATATTCTATATACCGACTCTTCTAAAAATTCATTCGGCCATAACTTTTAATTCCCGTTATGAAACTTCGATTTTTCAGATTCATTAGAAAGGTATTGACTAACAGATTTAAATATTTTTGGTTTCGCTAAAATCCGTTATATTTTCCACCCTGCATAGTCGGTCAAAGTTTGAATTCAAATTTTCAAACCGACACACTATTTCTAATTCACTATTTTATTGAAATATTCTATTTCAATTGTTCCAATTCCTTTGAAATAACCAATTTAAAAATTTTAAATTGGCTCGTATTTTCCGGGTTATTACAATCTCCCCCACTTAAAACTTTTCGTCCTCGAAAAGGAAACAACAGTAAAGTAGGAAATAAAATGTAAATGCGAAGTATTTTAAAGGTACCTTGCACCGGAGTTAGTCAGAGATATCCACTCTGCATTTGGGGTAAGCTTGCTTAATGCTTTCCTCAGTTTCCCAAGTACAGTCTCTAGGATCACTGCTCCACTGCACTTTAACTAAATGAACCTTTTTGCTTCTGAGTTCTCTAGTTTCTTTGCCAACAATTTTTAATGGCTCTCTTCTGAGTGATAATTCTGGAGTTATCTCCACATCCCGTTGCGCTGCTTCTTCTACAACGAGATCCGGATCATGCACATGTCTCCTAAGTTGAGATACGTGAAAAACATTGTGCACTCCAGGCAACCAATCTGGCAATTGAACCCTATAAGCTAGAGTTCCAATTCGCTCAAGTATAGGAAAGGGACCAATAAATCTCGGTGCCAACTTCCCAGTCTTGCCAAATCTGATTACTCCTCTCATCGGAGAAACCTTTAAATAAACATGATCACCAACAGCAAATGTCAAATCTCTCCTTCTAGAGTCTGCATAACTTTTTTGTCGGCTTTGGGCGGTTTTCAATCGCTTCTTGATGAAGTCCACTTTATCAAATGCTTCTCTAATCATATCGGGTCCTAGTACAAGTCTGTTGCCAGGTTCTACCCAACATGCAGGAGATCTGCAGGGTCTGCCATATAATGCTTCAAATGGTGACATTCTCAAACTTGCTTGATAGCTATTGTTATATGAGAATTCTGCCAAATGCAAATGATCTTCCCATGACCCACCAAAATCGATTATACAAGCCCGCAATAAATCTTCTAGAATTCTATTCACCCGCTCAGTTTGGCCATCTGTTTGAGGGTGATAAGCGGTGCTCATATTCAGTTTTGTTCCCAATTCTGTCTGGAAAGCATCCCAGAACTTGCTAGTAAATAGGGGATCTCTATCACTGACTATGCTGATGGGAATCCCATGCAGCTTAACAATTTCTCTGAAATATATCTGTGCTAGACTTTGAGCGGTTCTATTGGATCTGACAGGTATAAAATGGGCAGTCTTCGTGAAGCGATCTACGATTACCCAAATGCTGTCATTACCTTTCTTGGTTCGCGGCAAACCATCTATGAAATCCATGGAAATCTGTTCCCATTTCCAGCCTGGGACTTCCAATGGTTGCAACAGTCCAGCTAGCTTCTGCTGGTCACTCTTGACCAATTGACAAGTAGGGCATCTGCTAACATACAAAGAAATATCTCTTTTCATTGCCTTCCATCAGAATGTGCGTTTGATATCGTTGTACATTTTACTCACCCCAGGATGGATGCAAAATTTGGATTTATGGCATTCGTCCAGCACTTCTCTTCGAAGGCCTGGAATATTTGGAATGCAAATCCTATTATTTAACCTGAGAACCCCCCTATTGTCAATACGGAAACTCGTGGTTTCACCTTCCTTGACTCTCTGACTGATTCTCTGAATGAATTCATCGTCTTTCTGAAGGGCTGAAATCCTATCAATCAATCCAGGTGTAATTATAAGATGGGCAACGATTGCGGTCTTTCTACTAAGCGCATCCGCTACTACGTTAGCTTTCCCCGGCGTATACAGGATATCCAGATCATACGCTGCATGAAATTCTAGCCAACGCTGCTGTCTCAGATTCAGATCTTTCTGGGTATATAAATACTTCAATGATTGATGATCTGTGTACAGTATAAATTTCTCGCCCAACAAGTAATGCCTCCAGATTTTCAAAGCAAAACGATAGCTAGCAGCTCAAGATCATGAGTTACATAATTCTTCTCATGCGGTTTCAGTTGGCGGCTTGCATAAGCGACTACTTAGCCTCTCTGCATTAACACTGCACCAAGACCTCTAATAGAAGCATCTGTCCAAACCGTTAAATCCTGATTGCCATCAATAATTGTTAACACTGGAGCGGTGGTCAGCTTCGATTTCAATTCCTGGAAAGCTTCTTCACAGTCGGAAGTCCACTTAAACTTCTCATGTTTCTTTGTGAGCTTTGTTAACGGACCGGATATCTTCGAAAAATCCTTAACGAACTTTCGATAATAACTAGCCAACCCCATAAAACTTCTAACTTCTGTGGGAGTAGTGGGTTGTTTCCAGTCTTGAATCGCTGTTATTTTGCTTGGGTCAACAGAAATTCCTTTCTCTGACACGACATGGCCAAGAAATTTAACTTCTTCTTGCCAGAAGACACATTTAGAGAATTTGGCTTTGAAGACGTTCTTCCTTAGAATCTCCAATACTTGTTCTAAGTGTTTTTCATGCTCGGGTTTTGATTTGGAGTAGATTAAAATATCATCGATGAATACGAGGACAAATTTATTCAGAACTCCCCTGAACACTCTATTCATTAGATCGACAAAGTATGCTGGAGCGTTGCATAGGCCAAACGGCATTACTAACCATTCATAAAATATGTCTGGACCTCTGAAAGCGGTCAAAGGAACACACTCTTCTGCTATTCTCAATTGATGAAAACCTGTAGCTAGGTCCATTCGGGAAAATACTTTCGCCCCATTCAATTGGTCTAGCAAATCATCAATGCGGGGTAATGGATATTTGTTTTTGAGCGTCTGTTTGTTGAGGTCTCGGTAATCAACACATAATCTAAGAGTACCGTTTGACTTCGGGACAAACACAACAGCTGCACCCCAATTAGAAAAACTCGGTCTGATTAGACCTTTCCACAACAGTTGACGAGTTTGATCGCCTAATTCTTCTTTTTCCTTCGGAGTCATTCTACGAATTGGATGTACCACTGGTCTGGCATTGGGAATTAAATCGATTCGGAATTCTATTTCTCTTTGCGGAGGTAAGTTTTCAACTTCTTCAAACACATCCACATAGTTTCTAACAATCGGAATCTTTTCCATGGAAGTGGGGATAAGTTCTAATGTTGACCAAAATTCTTCTCTATTCGGATTCGAACCATGATAGGGTGTATATATATATATCCAAGCTCCGTTCGAATTTTAACGATTCTTTCCGCACAATTCACCTCAGCTTCGTATTTCGTTAACCAATCCAGCCCGAGAATAATATCGAATTCGGGAAAATCCATAACGATTAAATCAAAAGGAAACTTGTAGAAAGAATAAGAGATCGGCACTCTACAATATGAACCGAGAATAACAGGACCCCCTATCGGGTTATGAACTTCAACCGATTCTTTAAGCTTTCGCTGTTTTAACTTTAATTTGTGCATTGTGTGTCTAGCAATAAAACTACGCGATGCACCTGTGTCAAACAATACAGAAACAGGAATATTTTTAATTGTAAGGGTACCTCCCAAAACATCAGGTTTACCTGCTCCATCGGAAACAGCTGGAGGGCTAGACCCGTCATAGACGTGAGCTACTGTAGCTTTCTTCAGCAAAGGACAGTCTTTGACCAGATGATCGGTCTTGCGACAATTGAAGCACGAGCGAGGGTTCTGAGAGCCTTGGCTCGAGCCTTGAGAATTCGTCTTTTGCCTCTTCGGAGCTGTGCAGACGTTTGAGTAGTGCCCCGCCTTACCACAGTTAAAGCAATTTCCTCATGGCGGCTTGCCAGTCTGAGGCTTTAAAGATGCGGCTTGGCTTGACTCACCTTGATTTACAGCAGGCTTGCGCTTGTTTCCGGCTTGGCTTCTAGCGCGATCCTGATCCAGATGCCTTTGATCAAGGTCTTCATAGTTGCATGTCATTTCCACTAGCCCGTTGAATTCCAGCTTGACATGGGCCATGGCTCTATCATGATATTGTCGTCTTAGCCCAAGGATAAACCTCTTATTTTTGGATTTCGCGGTGGCGACGAGCTCTGGAGCATAGGGTGACAACATTGTAAATTTGTTCAGATAGTCTTGCACGGAAAGATCCCCTTGCTGGAGATTGGCGAAGTCATCGTGCATTCTTTCTAAAGCTTGTTCTGGGACATATTTCTCCTTGAATAGTTCTTTAAATCCATCCCATGTTCTTCCAGCTTCTCTATTCCCGGCGGTAAGAGATTCCCACCATAATTCAGCTTGTTCCTGCATAAGCCAGGCGCCCATAATAGCTTTGTCTTCGTCTCCAAGCCTTAGGCCTTCAAGAATTTTCTCGCATGTTTTGAGCCATGCAAGGGCCTCTAATACGGTGCCAGTTCCCGAGAAGGTCTTGCCTCCTAAGTCCTTATATCTCTTAGCTACGCGGTCAAGCTCGAAGTATTGAGTTGCCGGAGGTTGTATCAAAGGTCCTTCTTGAGCTGGTGTAACAACCCGTATTTCAATAACATGTTAAAACGAGAATCAAGGCAGAATTTAATTTTAAATTCTGAATCAAGTAAAACGGGTTATTCCATTGCGTTCGTCTCGGAAAAATACGCGAAATAGAGTCCGAGATTTCGAAAATCGGAGTCCGTATGACCCGGTTAAGGCCCAAAGAAGTTTTCGGGAAATTTGAATTTCGAAACATGCAGAAATGGGGCCAGGCGGGAAAATTCCCGCCCAGGCATGTCGACAGGGCTGTCGACTTGCAAGTCGACAGGCATGTCGACAGGCATGTCGACTGGCATGTCGACAGGGCTGTCGACTTGCCCTGTCGGCTGATTCTGGTCTGGTGCACCTATTTTCTATCTTGGCTAGGTTTTTGGGCCTGGTTTGAAATCTGACGGTTCAGGTTGGTCCTAGGGTTAATCTAAGGGCCTAAAACTATCCTAATCTCTATAAAAAGACCGTAAACCTACCCCTAAACCCTCATTATTCAGTCATGTAACTAAACTATGGCCAAATTTCTACTCTCATGGCCTCCATCTCAAATCCCTAGAGCCTATGCATTCAAATCGGGTTCAAATCAAAAGGTGCAAGCTTGCTACACCAAATAGAGGCCAAATCAACATTTCTATGCGAGTTTCATGAAGGTTCTTCTTCAAAGGAGCCACCTTTCTTCGTCAAGATGATGCATGACCCCTTTTCTAAGCCTTGCCTAAGTAAGTTCTAGCTACTTTTAGATGGAAACGGTAGTTTTGATAATGACATGGGATAAAATGAGGCTAAACATGATTATGCGAACCGATATGAACCTTACCTTGCCTCTTGTGTTCATGTTTATGATTTTAGGCCATGTGAGTGACTTAATCATGCCTCTCATGCTATGCATAACCTAGTTTAACTTGCAAGTTTGGATCTTTATGCATGAAATGCTAGCATGAACCTTTAGGAACCACTTTACGTGTGAAACATTGGCTAAGACAAGATTTTGGGGCTTTTGCATGTTTATGAACCCAAACCCCTTAATGGTAACATGCAAGTTTGCGGCCAAATCCTTTATGAGATTATGCATGCTCGTGGCCAATCCCCTCTTTTAAGTTGTGCATGTTTATGGCCAAACCCTTTTTGATAATATGCATGTTTGTGGCCAAATTACCTTATGACACTATGCATGTTTATGGCCAATCCCTTTATGATGTTATGCATGTGGAAGCCAAGCCCTTTTTAGCATCATGCATGTTTTGAGACCAATATGTGACATAGTATCCTTACTATGTTGGCTCGCTTTGCTTGCGTTGGGAAAACACGATTTTGGGTAGTTAGATAAACGTGAACATATCGTGAAATCTTAACTTGATTATGACACGTGTTTATACTTGAAAATATGACTTGAGAGATAACATGGAAGTTGGCATGTAAGTATGCATAAAAACATGAGCTTGAGAATTTACCTATTAAGTTAGGTCTACCCTTTGGGAATTTACCTATTAAGTTAGGTCTACTCAAATGCTTGAAAACTTGTAACATGTTTTGGAAACATGATGAACTTAGATAATATAAGTGTGGCCAACTCGAGGTTGGGTTGAGTGTGCAACGTAAAACTACCCGGAACCGACCGGCCTAACTAGTAGTTGCAAACAATAGGACCCAATGTGAGAAGTTGGTCATGTCGCGCTTAAGACCCGAGGTTAGACTAGGTTGTGGTGTAAATCTACCCGGACCCGCCCGGCTTAACTAGTAACCACAACAAGGTCTAATGTGAGAGGTTAAGAGTGCATTAATTAAATTAATGCCACATGATAAGGTTAAGTAAATTTGACTAATGACACTTAACCGATATGACACGAATGGGTAGGTTAAGTGGGACCGGACTTGATTTCTTAATGACACTTAACCATGCTAGATGATTAGGGGATGAGGTTAAGTAATTTACACTTAACCAATCCGACTTGGTAATCAGATGGGGTTAAGTAATTAAGACTTAACTAACCTAACCACGGTAATTAGATGGGGTTAAGTAATCCACACTTAACTAATCTAAACACGGTAATTCGATGGGGTTAAGTTAAACACTTAACCAATTTAAACTTGGTAATTCAATGAGGTCAAGTAACCCATACTTAACCAACTTAACTTGGTAATTTAATGGGGTTAAGTTAAACACTTAACTAATTTAACACGATGATTTGATGAGGTTAAGTGACCTATACTTAACCAATCTAACTCGTTAATTTGATGAGGTTAAGTTAACCTATACTTAACCAATCTAACGTGAAAACATGATAAGGCTAAGTCACGAATCACTTGAATACGCTTGACCGATTTGACTCGGTAATTTGACAAGGTCGAGTTAATTTATATAATTAACCAATCTAAAATGATAACTAGACGAGGTTAAGTTATGGATTGCTTAATATACTTAGCCAACTTGACACATGGTTTGTAGGGTTAAGTCTTGGACTTGGATACTTAGCCAATTTTGGCATGGTTTGTAGACGGGCTAAGTTATGAACTTAAGTGACACCTAACCCATTAGATAAACCCTAATTCGGAGGATTAGGTAAATAACCATAGTTAACAAGGATTATGGAAATAAGGCTAAGTGGTAAACCTTAGTTAAGGGAAACTAAGTAATAATCCTTAGCCAAGGAAATGCGGACCACCTCTTAGATAGATGAGTAACCCGATACGGTAGGTCGTCGTTTAAGTATACGTGTAGGAGCAGGCTATCTGATTTAGATAAATGCTCCAGCGAACTGGGTAACGAAGCAGCAGCTTCGGGGAACGTGAGGATATTCTTGGTATCCCTCTGTGAGGTCGCAGATGATCATCCTGGGCTCACAAGAGGTTAAGGTCTGCGTTAGAAGAACCAAGAGTATGCCTTGGTTGCTATACGAGCGACCTAAAGACTGGGATGGATAGCAGTGAGTCAACGAATACATGATAGTGCCCTAGATAGCAAGTTCGTCGATCATCTACCATCTTGAGTCAAGCGTGTACGTACGGAAAGGCAGGGAACACCCAACAGACCATAATTGCTATCTAATTATGGGTGAGGTAGGTCGTAGGATGTGGGCTGGCCGGAGTGTAGTTCTCATGCAAGATTTTCTCTTGTGTTGCCTTTCACTAGTTGAGGGAGGGGTCTCGTGGGACCATAGCCACGTGTAGAAAAGCAGACCTTAGTATCTGCATCGGCAGATAAATCTAAAGCTCCCGACCGAGTCCTGTATTTCTTGTTTTGCCCTGTGACAGGACTCGGATGGCACGATGTGATACATGTGCATACAGTTATAGAAAAACGATTCACGATGAATGCATGGGAAAAAGGGCGCGGTTGAAGGTTAGCGTAATCCCTAGTGGCCTAGGTGGTTTAACCCAAACCGAAATACGAAAGCGTGCAATAGGTAAGCGTAATCCCTAGTGGTGCTAGGTGGCGTAAGTCCTAGTAGTTCAAACGATGATTCATATGGAAGAGCCTAGCTAGAACAAGGGTGACAGTCCAAACGATTTCAAGGATAATACGACATGAGGAAGCCCGTACGAGGTACGGCAAAGGACTGAACTTATATACATGGAAAGAAACATATGATTTGAGTAACCTATATATGCGATATTAGGTTGACATGGACCATTACACGACTTTGAGCACGGGACATTCATGGTTAACACATGACGCGGGTAGGGATACTAGTACGAGAGGTGCAGAGCAAATATACATGTTAGAACTAGGAAGAATATACATAATAGATACCGTGGGATGTTAGACGGGGTAGATACCTTGGGATAATGTACTCGATAGAAATCTGACGATGTGATACCTTGACTTATCATAACACCGTAGTATATCATGATACCTTAGTTTACCTTGCCGCAGTAGTTCAACCGGCTACCCTGGTTTATCTATCTTGTAGTTATCCTTATGTTTACTTTCACTTTATGCATGTCATGTTACCTTTACCTGTTTTTATACTGGAAGTAGATAGGACTTACTCAGTCTTTTTGACTGACCCGTTTTGTTTCGCCTCTTTTCTTCCGTTCCCCCCCCCTAGGTTTCAGGGAGGAAACAATGTTGTTTAGTTCGGACTTCTTCTGCTTAAAGGTCATCATGGATGGCTTGGACTTCACTTGGCTATGGCTACTTTACGGTTTTACTTGGGGAATAATTTATTAAAAAGTCTTTATGCTTCTTTACTGTTGCAAGACAGGTTTTGATGTACTCTTATGTAAAAGGCTTTAGACCTTATTTATTCATGTTATGAAAGTTTGATTTTACTTCCGCTATTTATATATGTTCTGTCTTGTGATATTTCTGTGCATGTTTACCAATAATGCCTCTCTAAAGCTAGTGCATTCCTTTGCGAGTGACCCTAGCGGAGGCGGGGTGTTACATTTGGTATCAGAGCAGAAGGTTACTAGACTGGGCAAAAGTTTTTAAAGACCTTCTGAAAATTATTTGAAAAACCGTTTACAAAGAAGCATTTTTCAAGAAAATTTTCTTTTAAAAAGAAAAAGGCTATTCCCCAAAGGCTATTAGCATTATCCTTGTTTCCTTGATTGAATCTCTTTTCCTTTCTTTCCTCCATCTGTAGTCACAGTGGTTTTGACTGCGACTAGTCTTTCTAGCTGCGTAAGTGTTTCCCGTACGATGGAGGTGGTTCTCGAGAGACCGTTGCAGAGTTATGCATGAAAGGATAGTAAGAACAAGGATAAAGAATACGAGCTCAGGGATAAGCAACATGTTGGTATGGCTGAGTCCTAAAAGGAGGGAGAAAGATGAACAATGAAACCCATGACGAGAGAGTACCTTTGGCACGGTGAAACGGGACGGATAGTTATGTATCATGAAACAGGGACAAGATCATTCGGAGAGCAATAGTATGCTCTCATTTCTAGGGTACCTCAGAAGGAGGGTAACGATCTTGTTAAAGGTTTAGCTTTTCTTCTCTATCATCCTGTCGGGACTTTGTTTTGATCACTGCATCTTTTAAGTCCGCTTCGATGGTTGAGTCTCTGCACCTTAGTACTAGCGTAGTAGGGGACCCTTTTTTGTCCCAAGTCCTATTGGAAGATCGGTCCATTTATTCATGACTTGTTTGGATTTGAGAATGTCTATGCCAAGTATTGAGCTTGGAAATAATGCTTATGTTTATAAGCTATGGATGGATTCTAAGGATGAAGTGGTTATCCAGTAAGGGGTGCCACTCTCGGTTTTGATAGAAGGGTAGTTAGACTCTTGACTAGCCCTCGGAGTCTCGTGGAACCTTTTGGGTTCGGTCATGATTAGTTACCTAGAATCCCTTGATACCTTTATTGGAAATTTGAAGCCCGATCGAGTGGGTTCGCCGATAAGACGGATGGTTTATTTCACTTATGCATGGGTTATGGAAATCACCCTAGTAAGTGCACTTGATAACCCGGTTGGCATCTGTTTACTTTCAAGAGAAAGTTTTTCTACGTGGAATACCTTATGGTACAAGGTCCAGGATTCACTAGTGAATTTTGAGGGCTCGCATGGAATAATGTGTACGCAGTCCTGTTTGCGCCAAGTATTCTAGGAGGAGAATAAGTGCAAATGGAACGAGAGGCGACGAGGAAATGAGTTCCAACTCATGTTATGGAAACAGGAAATAAGAAGCTGCGAAATCGTGAAGTAAAAGGGGCGGTCAAGGCACGATGGAACTAAGCTCAAGGTAATGCGACTCAGGAGACTGAAGACTAAATACGTGCATGATATCTCTTTTGGGAATATATCCTCGATCCATGTTTTTCCGTTGAGCTTGCTTGTAGGCTATCTTTTATGGATATCCTCTCGGTCCTGTCTCTGTTACAAACCCCGTACGGAGTTTGTTTTGTTTATCTTCTCGACCCTGTTTCAGGGAATCTTAGGTAGAACCCTATGGATGTAAACATGTATTTGAAACATGTTATGATTGATATGGTTGCAAGTGGTTGCAAGTGGTTGCAAGTGGTTGCTCGTGGATGCGCGAATACACATTAGATACTAGCTCGACTCGGTCACATTTCATATTGCATATGCACGAGTATTTATACTTGTTTATGGATGAAATTGAATGTGTTATTATGTGGATGTTGCATATGGTTGAATGTTTGTGCACGCATATAGTGTATATGACTAGGACTATTTGCATACATGATGGATTCATAGCACTAAACATATTTTTGCATTCAAAAGATTTTTCAGGCCTGATCATTAGCATTAGCTAAGGAACATGTACACACACGTTTTGCATACATTCATAGAGCATTAGGAATCATCTAAGGACAATGGTTGCTTGTGGATGATGTTTTGAGTAGATGGATGGTAGGATATGTTCTTCCTAACTTAGAGATTTCGGGGACGAAATCCTAAAAGGTGGGGAGAATGTAACAACCCGTATTTCAATAACATGTTAAAACGAGAATCAAGGCAGAATTTAATTTTAAATTCTGAATCAAGTAAAACGGGTTATGCCATTGCGTTCGTCTCGGAAAAATACGCGAAATAGAGTCCGAGTTTTCGAAAATCGGAGTCCGTATGACCCGGTTAAGGCCCAAAGAAGTTTTCGGGAAATTTGAACTTTGAAACATGCAGAAATGGGGCCAGGCGGGAAAATTCCCGCCCAGGCATGTCGACAGGCATGTCGACAGGGCTGTCGACTTGCAAGTCGACAGGCATGTCGACAGGGCTGTCGACTTGCCCTGTCGGCTGATTCTGGTCTGGTGCACCTATTTTCTATCTTGGCTAGGTTTTTGGGCCTGGTTTGAAATCTGACGGTTCAGGTTGGTCCTAGGGTTAATCTAAGGGCCTAAAACTATCCTAATCTCTATAAAAAGACCCTAAACCTACCCCTAAACCCTCATTATTCACTCATGTAACTAAACTATGGCCAAATTTCTACTCTCATGGCCTCCATCTCAAATCCCTAGAGCCTATGCATTCAAATCGGGTTCAAATCAAAAGGTGCAAGCTTGCTACACCAAATAGAGGCCAAATCAACATTTCTATGCGAGTTTCATGAAGGTTCTTCTTCAAAGGAGCCACCTTTCTTCGTCAAGATGATGCATGACCCCTTTATCAAAACAGGCATGTCGACAGGCATGTCGACAGGGCTGTCGACTTGCCCTGTCGGCTGATTCTGGTCTGGTGCACCTATTTTCTATCTTGGCTAGGTTTTTGGGCCTGGTTTGAAATCTGACGGTTCAGGTTGGTCCTAGGGTTAATCTAAGGGCCTAAAACTATCCTAATCTCTATAAAAAGACCCTAAACCTACCCCTAAACCCTCATTATTCACTCATGTAACTAAACTATGGCCAAATTTCTACTCTCATGGCCTCCATCTCAAATCCCTAGAGCCTATGCATTCAAATCGGGTTCAAATCAAAAGGTGCAAGCTTGCTACACCAAATAGAGGCCAAATCAACATTTCTATGCGAGTTTCATGAAGGTTCTTCTTCAAAGGAGCCACCTTTCTTCGTCAAGATGATGCATGACCCCTTTTCTAAGCCTTGCCTAAGTAAGTTCTAGCTACTTTTAGATGGAAACGGTAGTTTTGATAATGACATGGGATAAAATGAGGCTAAACATGATTATGCGAACCTATATGAACCTTACCTTGCCTCTTGTGTTCATGTTTATGATTTTAGGCCATGTGAGTGACTTAATCATGCCTCTCATGCTATGCATAACCTAGTTTAACTTGCAAGTTTGGATCTTTATGCATGAAATGCTAGCATGAACCTTTAGGAACCACTTTACGTGTGAAACATTGGCTAAGACAAGATTTTGGGGCTTTTGCATGTTTATGAACCCAAACCCCTTAATGGTAACATGCAAGTTTGTGGCCAAATCCTTTATGAGATTATGCATGCTCGTGGCCAATCCCCTCTTTTAAGTTGTGCATGTTTATGGCCAAACCCTTTTTGATAATATGCATGTTTGTGGCCAAATTACCTTATGACACTATGCATGTTTATGGCCAATCCCTTTATGATGTTATGCATGTGGAAGCCAAGCCCTTTTTAGCATCATGCATGTTTTGAGACCAATATGTGACATAGTATCCTTACTATGTTGGCTCGCTTTGCTTGCGTTGGGAAAACACGATTTTGGGTAGTTAGATAAACATGAACATATCGTGAAATCTTAACTTGATTATGACACGTGTTTATACTTGAAAATATGACTTGAGAGATAACATGGAAGTTGGCATGTAAGTATGCATAAAAACATGAGCTTGGGAATTTACCTATTAAGTTAGGTCTACCCTTTGGGAATTTACCTATTAAGTTAGGTCTACCCAAATGCTTGAAAACTTGTAACATGTTTTGGAAACATGATGAACTTAGATAATATAAGTGTGGCCAACTCGAGGTTGGGTTGAGTGTGCAACGTAAAACTACCCGGAACCGACCGGCCTAACTAGTAGTTGCAAACAATAGGACCCAATGTGAGAAGTTGGTCATGTCGCGCTTAAGACCCGAGGTTAGACTAGGTTGTGGTGTAAATCTACCCGGACCCGCCCGGCTTAACTAGTAACCACAACAAGGTCTAATGTGAGAGGTTAAGAGTGCATTAATTAAATTAATGCCACATGATAAGGTTAAGTAAATTTGACTAATGACACTTAACCGATATGACACGAATGGGTAGGTTAAGTGGGACCGGACTTGATTTCTTAATGACACTTAACCATGCTAGATGATTAGGGGATGAGGTTAAGTAATTTACACTTAACCAATCCGACTTGGTAATCAGATGGGGTTAAGTAATTAAGACTTAACTAACCTAACCACGGTAATTAGATGGGGTTAAGTAATCCACACTTAACTAATCTAAACACGGTAATTCGATGGGGTTAAGTTAAACACTTAACCAATTTAAACTTGGTAATTCAATGAGGTCAAGTAACCCATACTTAACCAACTTAACTTGGTAATTTAATGGGGTTAAGTTAAACACTTAACTAATTTAACACGATGATTTGATGAGGTTAAGTGACCTATACTTAACCAATCTAACTCGTTAATTTGATGAGGTTAAGTTAACCTATACTTAACCAATCTAACGTGAAAACATGATAAGGCTAAGTCACGAATCACTTGAATACGCTTGACCGATTTGACTCGGTAATTTGACAAGGTCGAGTTAATTTATATAATTAACCAATCTAAAATGATAACTAGACGAGGTTAAGTTATGGATTGCTTAATATACTTAGCCAACTTGACACATGGTTTGTAGGGTTAAGTCTTGGACTTGGATACTTAGCCAATTTTGGCATGGTTTGTAGACGGGCTAAGTTATGAACTTAAGTGACACCTAACCCATTAGATAAACCCTAATTCGGAGGATTAGGTAAATAACCATAGTTAACAAGGATTATGGAAATAAGGCTAAGTGGTAAACCTTAGTTAAGGGAAACTAAGTAATAATCCTTAGCCAAGGAAATGCGGACCACCTCTTAGATAAATGAGTAACCCGATACGGTAGGTCGTCGTTTAAGTATACGTGTAGGAGCAGGCTATCTGATTTAGATAAATGCTCCAGCGAACTGGGTAACGAAGCAGCAGCTTCGGGGAACGTGAGGATATTCTTGGTATCCCTCTGTGAGGTCGCAGATGATCATCCTGGGCTCACAAGAGGTTAAGGTCTGCGTTAGAAGAACCAAGAGTATGCCTTGGTTGTTATACGAGCGACCTAAAGACTGGGATGGATAGCAGTGAGTCAACGAATACATGATAGTGCCCTAGATAGCAAGTTCGTCGATCATCTACCATCTTGAGTCAAGCGTGTACGTACGGAAAGGCAGGGAACACCCAACAGACCATAATTGCTATCTAATTATGGGTGAGGTAGGCCGTAGGATGTGGGCTGGCCGGAGTGTAGTTCTCATGCAAGATTTTCTCTTGTGTTGCCTTTCACTAGTTGAGGGAGGGGTCTCGTGGGACCATAGCCACGTGTAGAAAAGCAGACCTTAGTATCTGCATCGGCAGATAAATCTAAAGCTCCCGACCGAGTCCTGTATTTCTTGTTTTGCCCTGTGACAGGACTCGGATGGCACGATGTGATACATGTGCATACAGTTATAGAAAAACGATTCACGATGAATGCGTTGGAAAAAGGGCGCGGTTGAGGGTTAGCGTAATCCCTAGTGGCCTAGGTGGTTTAACCCAAACCGAAATACGAAAGCGTGCAATAGGTAAGCGTAATCCCTAGTGGTGCTAGGTGGCGTAAGTCTTAGTAGTTCAAACGATGATTCATATGGAAGAGCCTAGCTAGAACAAGGGTGACAGTCCAAACGATTTCAAGGATAATACGACATGAGGAAGCCCGTACGAGGTACGGCAAAGGACTGAACTTATATACATGGAAAGAAACATATGATTTGAGTGACCTATATATGCGATATTAGGTTGACATGGACCATTACACGACTTTGAGCACGGGACATTCATGGTTAACACATGACGCGGGTAAGGATACTAGTACGAGAGGTGCAGAGCAAATATACATGTTAGAACTAGGAAGAATATACATAATAGATACCGTGGGATGTTAGATGGGGTAGATACCTTGGGATAATGTACTCGATAGAAATCTGACGATGTGATACCTTGACTTATCATAACACCGTAGTATATCATGATACCTTAGTTTACCTTGCTGCAGTAGTTCAACCGGCTACCCTGGTTTATCTATCTTGTTGTTATCCTTATGTTTACTTTCAGTTTATGCATGTCATGTTACCTTTACCTGTTTTTATACTGGAAGTAGATAGGACTTACTCAGTCTTTTTGACTGACCCGTTTTGTTTCGCCTCTTTTCTTCCGTTCCCCCCCCCCCAGGTTTCAGGGAGGAAACAATGCTGTTTAGTTCGGACTTCTTCTGCTTGAAGGTCATCATGGATGGCTTGGACTTCTCTTGGCTATGGCTACTTTACGGTTTTACTTGGGGAATAATTTATTAAAAAGTCTTTATGCTTCTTTACTATTGCAAGACAGGTTTTGATGTACTCTTATGTAAAAGGCTTTAGACCTTATTTATTCATGTTATGAAAGTTTGATTTTACTTCCGCTATTTATATATGTTCTGTCTTGTGATATTTCTGTGCATGTTTACCAATAATGCCCCTCTAAAGCTAGTGCATTCCTTTGCGAGTGACCCTAGCGGAGGCGGGGTGTTACAGCTGGGATTTCTCCCCTTCCTCGGCCGGCACGGCCTCCTCTAGCGGCAGCTGCTCTGGTAGCCATTTTTCAAATTCTGTATAAGCAACGAAAAAAGTCAGCTAACAGAAATGATAGTCTATTGCCTAGTTAAGCAGAAATTTCTATGGAAAGATAACGATGGACTGATCAATTGTTTTTGCTATTCTGCTCAGCTCATTCTAGGACCTTACTAGTCCTATCTCTAACGAGCGACTCGCCTTAGAATACTACTAATTCTATTTTGACGAAGTATTTAATGTGTTAGACTCCAGAACTAAGGTTAACCAAAGCTCTGATACCAGCTGTGACGATCCCAAAACCCCGTGACACGGTGTTAAGGATAATCATTGGAATATAACACATTAATCATCATTAGCAAATCACAGATAATAGCATAAACAGAAAATAGAATAATTTACACACATATGACAGCGGAATCATATAGATATCATCACATCAGAGAAGCACAGTACAGGATACAACTTAGTGCATAATGATACATAATCAGTCACCATCGCCTGAGGCGGAATCATACATGAAGAGTACACAAAAGGAATATCAGTCTACATCGCCAGTGGCGGAATCATAATATAGATACAATAATGGCGGAGAAAATCCAAGTCAGCACAGTGTAGTCAAGCCTCGCCATGAGCCAAAAGGTGCGTCAGAAACCTGTAACTAGGCTGCCCGTGTGAAAATGAGGGCACCCGAGTTTGCAAGGTGAAACAAACTACGAGTCAGTCATGGGACTGGTATGAGAAATCTACTCAACTTATTAACAATAATAATAAGGCAAATCAAAGGACCACGCCACTTTCGTGGAACGGGTTTACTCCAATGAGTGCTAGTGCATGAAATAAAATAAATGATTAAATCAACGCAATGCTTTTTATAAAATGAAGCCATTATAAGACTCAGGTCCCATCACACAATGCAACGCAAGCCGGAGGATAGAGTTTTTACCTTATAATGGCCAAAGATGCTTCATACGAATAAAACAAAGGTGTTCGATATTATTACTAGTGCATATATGTTTCAAAAGCAATTCAATCATAAATATCAATCCTAGGCGGCATAGCTACCATCTACTATGTCGCCATACTAGTAATACAATCACATCCGCATATTTCGTATTGGAAATTGGATTCCTTCATGAGTCGAGGCAAGGGGAAAGCTCCTCTCCGTTCGAGACACTCTAGCAAATGCCTCGGGACCGCACACAGCAATCCCCTGGATCCTCCAAGGCCGGTCCTCTCTTACTTTTGAGGATTGGCAATTCCTGAACACACGTTTCCCAGTCCTTACAGACCTATAATCGAGGCGCCTCGTATTCCAACAACCACACAGGTGAAAAGTAGATATAAATGTCAGGGCTGGGAGGTCACTGACACCACCATAGCTAGAAAGAAACGTCATGCACTCCTTGGGTCCTTCTCCTGTTTTTGACTCATACCGGGTTGTGAGGCTCGCGAATTCACGTTATACACAAAGCTACGTCACACAGATCATGCTTTGATCATCAATCACAAGACTTTTCTTTGCAACAGAAGCCTTGATCTTATGCCACTTAGGCGTGCCACACAGACAATCCACTCCATGCGACTGATTTCTGTCAATACATAACCTATGAGCTCGTACGTCTCAGAGAAGGGCGTTAAGCAAGAGAATAAATTCTCCGCCGCCAAACAGATATATATTTAACAGAGATCAATCAACACAGAACAAAATCCAATGTCAGACACACAGTCCATTTACAAGTCCGTTCTGGGTCTGAACGAAACCGGAGGCACCAATTCCTCGCATATCCGTACAATCAACAGTATGTGTGGACGGCTACTACTTCAATTCCTTCATGGTAGCTACTCCAATCACGAGCATCAGTAGCGCCCATCCATCCAATATGGAGATCGTCGGTCTTCAGTCGTCTTCGACTCTTCGACTTCTCAACGTCGATCGATTATTTGAAATGAGATAAACTCGGCCTTTTCAAATAACCTACGTATATTTAGATTTTCAAATCAATTAATCACATGGTTGGACTATTCAACATTCACATTTCAGTTATTTAGTTAAAATTTTCATGTTAAATACATTCAACCATCACATATCAAGAAAACACAACAAAATTGGTTTATTTTCACTCTATATCATCTATAGTACTTTATAACGATATATCCCCATTTTTATTTAATTTAAAACGGCCATATTTAATTATACGACGTTTCAGGTCATGTCGATGCACTGGCGCTGCTTTTCCTTAATTTTGTTTTACACATATACGAAAATCTAACCGTTCGATCTTCACAAATTTTACATCATTAGGAAGGTCATTTCAAAACGAATCCAACGGTTTCAGGTTTGGGAAAATCCGATGGTCAGATCTTCCACACTAACCATTTGAAGTTACGATTTCAATTTACGAACTACAGCGTCGTTACTCGATTTAATTTAATTATATATATATATATAATCGTTTCTGGCGCTGTTTTTCTTCAGTTTTGAATTAAACATTCCAGACAATCCAACCGTCGGATCTTCACAAAGTTGGTGTCGTTGGAAAGATATTTCCAAGGCGAACCCAACGGTTGCGGTTTCGGGAAAATCCAATGGTCGGATCTTCCGCACTAGTCGTTTGAAATCACGGTTTCAAAACATGAACTGCACGACCACGTTTCGTTTTAATTCTATTTATATTTATATATTTATATAAATATAGTTCATTCAAAAATTCCTATATCGTTTCCACTTCAATTATTTCACTAACGCCTTTAAATTTTGGAAAATTTCGCCATAACCTCCTTTGTACGGGAGGGTCTGGGAAAATTCCCAAATAGCCACACGGGCGTCTCATAACAAAAAGAAAAAGAAAAAGCCAAGCGGCTAGCCAACAAGCTCATAAAATCATCACCCAAACAAAGCGGTAAATGTGTACCTATTTGTCGGGCACAAAATTCTATTTCTCTTCTCTAGCCCCTTTTTGCTTTAACCTGTTCAATAGATATGCATGTACATATATACAATTTCTAACATTTATCAATTTCCATTCAATTTCATATTTGATTTGCTTTGGTTTTAAAACACCATTCATTCTAATGTTGCATGCATAGGCTAGAATCATATCATTAGCTAGTTAATGTATATTTCAACTCATGCACGTTTATTTGAACAAGTGGCTATTTTTAACACTCCACATTTCAAAGATGATAATTTTGGCGAACTAAAATAGATTTCAACACATGACTATTTTATTTAGTTCCTATGCATGTTAAAAATAATATTTCTATCACAAATATTTATTTCAATGTCCGCATATCTTTAGCATATCACACATATGATAAAAATGATATTTTTATCATTTAAAATATTTATTCGACAAATAGATGTTTTTGCACTTCATAGTTTCAATAAAAATGTAATTTTTATCGTTCGATCTTTTTATTCAACACATGAACTTTTCCACTACTCACACTTCTCAACAAATGAGCATCTCCACACATGGACATTTCATTTATGTTGTTCATATTAGAAAGATGGGATTTTTATGGTTGAAATTATTTATATAAGGTGAATATTTTTCATACTTCATATACATATAAAAATGTGATTTTTATTGTTTAAACACTTCACTCATTCACAAATGAATTTAATTTTCACACAACACTTTTCAACACATGAATATTTCCACACATGGATATAGTTTCTATATATGACTTTAATTTCAACGCAAGAAAATAATTTCAACATATGAAAATAATTCTAACACACAAAGATTATTCAAAATTTCGGCAGCATAACGGCAGGGTAGTTAAAACCGGCACCGTCCCTAGTACGGCTCCTCGCTCTACCTTAAAACCTCGCGGTTTTTGACAATGGGGATTCATGCATCTAATTCACACGCAGGCGGCATGTTTATTTCCACAAATATTTCCAATTCATTTCAATCACCAATGGGTATTTTTCAACCACAACTAAACAATACCAACCACAAACAATTATTCAACCATTCGTGTTTTTCATCCAATATTTCACACCAATTCACCACAATAAATATCGTCCATGGTTTGTGGACGAGGGGAGTATATATATATAATATAATATATATTTGCTATATTTCACTAGCATTTCAACACATATATCACTTATTCTATGCATGTAAAAATTCATACTTCGCTTACATAGCTTACGCTACGTATGTACATGAGGTATACAACACGTATGTAATTTATATTTCGCTTATATAAATTATACACGACATTTTCCATTCAATTTCACGTTAATTTAGATTTATCACATTGGTTTTCAGAGCGCTAAAAATCGATACGATGTCAGAAAAATCCGCGGCTTCTTCTATTGGGTAGAGAGCTTCCTTGCGGTCTCGATGTTTCCTGTTTCATCGAATTTCGTCAACACACCAAAAAGATATGATTTTTCAAAGTGTAAAGATCAAAGAAGAACTCACTTTCACGAAGCTTCAAAACTAGGTTTACAGTTTTCGCGAAATCAGTGGCACGTGGGGACGATCGGGGAGTTGGACGTGGAAGAGGGAAGAGAGGGCTTCAAATCGGTGGTGGTTCGGTGGCGTTCGGTGGTCGGTGGCGTTCAGGGCGGCGGCGGGAAGTGCTCGACTTCCTGGCTTCGATACGGGCGGAGGAGGCGACTGTGGCAGCGGTGGTGGGGTCGGATTTGAAGAGGAGGAGGAGGCGCGTCGAGGTAGGGGGTGGCGCAGGCGGAAATCGCCTGAGGCGGCGGCGATTTGGGGGAGAAGGTAGGGAGCGGTTTCGCCGTTGAACGGGGGGTTTCTTTTTTTTAAAAAAAAATTTATGAAAGGAAAATTCTGATTGGCCCAGGGTTATATTAAATTTTTAAATAGTGTTTTCTCAAACGAACTCCTTTTTAAACCCAACGACTATCGTCCCTAGCTAAATACCCTCATTCCGGACACAATGGGATATGTTTCGTAGGCCAATTTGACTGTTACAGTCAGTTATTTTTCAAATTAAAGTATAAAACATTTAATTTGAAATTCTGAACGCACATTTCAATTTGCCAAGGCCACAAACTGATTCGAAAAATTCCAGAAAAATAAATCTAGCTATGTTTTGACGCTACGGTCCCAACAAATCTAGTTTCGTCGAATTCTGAGCTCGTTTGAAAAATGGCCATTTTCTTGTCGATCCAATTTAACAGAAATCGACCAAACACATTTTCTTTTGCCACGCTCACATACTAGCTTCAAAAATTATGAAATTTGAAACCTAGCAATAGTTTGACATCCCGGACCCAACAAAAGTGGTTTCGTCGAACTCCGAGGTCGTATGCAAAATATCAATTTTCCAGGGCTATATATTCTATATACCGACTCTTCTGAAAATTCATTCGGCCATAACTTTTAATTCCCGTTATGAAACTTCGATTTTTCAGATTCGTTAGAAAGGTATTGACTAACAGATTTAAATATTTTTGGTTTCGCTAAAATCCGTTATATTTTCCACCCTGCATAGTCGGTCAAAGTTTGAATTCAAATTTTCAAACCGACACACTATTTCTAATTCACTATTTTATTGAAATATTCTATTTCAATTGTTCCAATTCCTTTGAAATAACCAATTTAAAAATTTTAAATTGGCTCGTATTTTCCGGGTTATTACAATACGGATATTATTTTAGGAATGTGGAAGATATTTAGTATCGTTATTTCTAATATGATATCCGTTGGTTTTAGAATTTGACATTAAATATAAGTCGATATAATTCCAATTCAAAGCCTTATATTTAATATCAAGTTAGATTTTGGGTTTATCATGAATAATGTCTTAAATAACATTATTCTTAAATCCATGTGAGTAAAGAATAATCTTTTTATTAAGATTTAAATGAGATTTTTTTTATTTTGAAATAAAAAGGAAATTAATTATGGGTTGTTTGTGAACAATGTAATATATAGATTGCATTGTATACAACGAAAAAAGAATATCATTTCTATGTAATATAAAAAGATTACATTTCATTGTAAGTGAGTCAACATTAGAATTTACATTTTTGGTATAAATGAATCAGTAGAAAGGATTCATTGTTTTGATAAATTATGAATTTACGTTGTTATTATATATGAAATGATCCATCATTATATATGTTTCTGATGCTTAAATGTTACACCTCCATTTACAAGTTACCCGACTTGTTTATGTGATTGGGTCGATAATTTTCACACATCGCCCAAGTGCATAAATAATTTATTATTTGTTTGTTGGTTGAAACCCCACATGGGTGTTGGGATAAAAATTGACTTACACTAACCCCAATGTTTATTTTTATGTCGATCGATATATCGACAGGCTGCGATGAGCGTTATTATTTCATTTCAATGCTCACACAGTTACAGATTGCACACTGGATGTTAAATGGATGGTTGGATAATGTTCATCATTACTGTTATGTACATTCAATGTATGGAATCCCTGTAACCAAAGTTATAGGGTAAATGTCTGAGTCGCATTCCATTTCAGGATTTCCTTTAAATAAAGAATATCATCTAAAATAAAAACATTGTAATATAAAGATATTTTAAAATAAAGAGTATTGTATTACAAAGAATATTTTATGTTAAGAATCTTTTTATATAAAGATAATTTTTATTAGTAAATATTTTAAATGATATTTAACAAAGAATAATTCTATGTCCGTCCTTGGATGGACAAAAGATAAATATATTTTATAGAAATAAACTAGTCATTAACTAGGATAATTCTTTAAGTTAATATTTAATGAAGTCTTCTAAATTGAATAATATTGCATTGGAATTAAATAAATGAATTAGATTTGGGTTGTCATGAATGGTGTCTTAAATAACACTGTTCTTAAACCCCATATTAAAGAATAAAATCTTTTAATTAAGATTTTAGAGTTTCCATCGTATTTAGTAATTGAAATAAAACGATATGTGAATTGGGTTTATCGTGAAATATGTTTTAAATGACATTTGTTCTTTAACCAAATTTACATTAAAATGTGATTTAGAATTTATAAATCTTTTTATCAAGATTTAAAAAGAATACTCCAAAGTTTAGTTTTCCAATTTTGTATAAATAAAATTGGAACTGAATGAGAATTCGATTTGATAATATTCGAGATAGGCTTCTGTAAAAGAAGACTGATAATACATATAGAATTTAAAAGGCCTTGCCGTTATTCCATTTATATTATTGGTCTGATACAGAAATTTATATCGATTATTCATTGATTTGATTTCTGTGAAAATTCCATAATTAATGGAAGACGAATTTGGGTTTATCGTGAACAATGTTTTTAAGTGACATTGATTCTTTAACCCAAATTAAAGACAAGACTTATTTCTTAAGTTGTAATAATCATTTAATAAAGATTTTGATATTAAACCCACATTGGAGTTTAATGAATCTTTAAAAAGATGATAAAAGGTAAATTTTAAAGGAATTTATCTTTGATAAAATTAATGGGTAATTTTCCCTAATAATATGAATATTCTATTTAAAAGAATATTCTGAATTAGAATGAGACGTTGGATGTGTTTTTATAGCATTTGACTTTTAATTATAAAATACGCGAATTATTCGGAAAGACTGGGTTTAACTCATTCCGAATATTTATCACGACGATGAAGAGTCGAAGATGAAGACGATAGTTGAAGACCGAAGATCTTCACATCGAATGGATGAGGGCTACTGATGCTCTGGACTGGGTCGCTCCCAAGACTGGGATAAAGTGGTAGTTGTCCGGACGTATTGTTGATTGTTCGGATATGCGAGGTATAATGCCTCCGGTTTCGTTCAGACCCAGAACGGACTTGTAAATGGATTCTGTGTCTGACATTGTATTCCTTTCCACTGTATTTGTTGAACGCTACTAATTATATATTTCTGCTTGGTAGTGAGGAATTTATTCTTTACTTATCACCCTTCTCTAAGACGTATGAGCTTAGAGGTTATATATATATATTGGTAGATGATCAGTGATATGGTAGGGTCTGAAAATGTGGCATGCTAAGATGCAAATGATCAAGGCTCTTGTTGAAAAGCAGGCCTTGTGGTTGATGATCAAAGCATAGCCACTTTAGGCATAGCTTTGTGTATATCGTGACTTCGCGAACCTCACACACCGGTTGAGTCTAAAACGGGAGAAGGGAACACAGGGAGTGCACACGTTTCTTTCTAGCTAGAAGTGGTGTCAGTGCTTAAACTGGCTGACATTTACTTATGTGGATGATCGATTCTTTTTGCGAGGCCTCGATTTATTCTTATCGGTCTCCCACGGCCGATTTGTAGGTCCAATAGGATCGGGAAGCGTGTTTCAGGCATAATTAATCCACTATTTGTGGACCGGCCCTGCAGGATCCAAGGGTTCGCCAACGTCCAAATCCTGAGACATTGCTAGAGTGTCTCGAATCGGTAAGGATCTCCTCCCTAGCCTTGACTCATGATGGAAACCCACTTTCCAATACGCCTTTTTTGGTTTTGATTGTATAACTTGTATGGAGACATAGTAGATGGTAGCTATGCCGTCTAGGATTAATACATTTATTTTGAAATGTTTTTATTAAAATATATACACACTAATAATAATATCGTTTTTACGTATCAAGCATCTTTTGACCATTATAAGGTAAAACCCTATCCTCTGGTTTGCGTTGCATTGTGTGATGGGACTTGGGTCTTATAATGGTTTCATTTTTCTAAAAAGCATTTCGTTATTTGACGATTTACTTATTTTATGCATTGGCAATCCAATGTAGTAAACACGTTCCGCGTTAGCGGCGTGGTCCTGTGATTAGCCTTCTTATTAGATAAGTTAGGTTAGATTTCTCACATCAGTCCCACGACTGACCTGTAGTTTGTTTCACTTTGCAAACTCGGGTGCCCTCTTTCCATACGGGCAGTCGAGTAGCTTTTTGCAGATATTTATCTCGAAAGCAGGATCCTCGATTGAAGTCTGAAGCTGGGTCCAGAATATTGAGGGCCTTCCGCTGAGTTTAGTTCCGCTGCATTGTATTTCTTTTGTTGTAATTTATCTTCCGCTGTAATTTGTACCAATGTACTTTGATATATTCTGTACTCTGACGTAACATTTATTATTGATGTTATAAAAGTCTGTGTTGTTATTCTGATGAGTTGTATGCCCAGAGTTGATGCATTCGAGGTTTCCAACTTTGGATCAGACCTGTGTGGTTTATGGTGGGTTCCAAGGGTGGGAATTTCCGGGTCTTCACAGCTGGTATCAGAGCTTTGGTTAGCTCAAATCTTTGGCGTACAACTCGTTAGGACTGAACAAAGGACCCATCATAGATTGGATTAGCAATATCCAATAAGAATACTCATTAGAGATAGGATCAGTAGCATCCTAGAATGAGAAAACTCAATAGAGATGGGGTTAGTAATGCCCTAGAATGAGTTAGAGTGAAAAGTTTATAATTAACATGCTTGTAATTATATATATGATTCGATTTTAGCAAATATAATTTTTGAATATATAAAAGTTATATATTTTTGAAAATTTAATCAACTAATTGATTGATGATGGTATTGTGTGAATATTAAATTCAACTAATAGAATTAGCAAACAATAAAAGAATGAAAATTAAATTTACTAAATAAACAACTTTTAGCTCATTTCCTTTTCGAGGACGAAAAGATTTTAAGTGGGGGAGATTGTAACAACCCGCAAATTCTGAACCAATTTAAAAAAATTATTTTAGAAAATTTTAATGAATTTGGAGAATATAAAATAATTTATTTAAATAGTAATGGCTAAAAATTTATTTTAATCGAAGTTAAAATGAATAAATTTAAATTTAATTATAAAAGGAGTTAAAAAAAGTAATTATGAAATAATAAAGATATAATTTTTCCAGTAATGTAATGAGGTTACATGAAATTAAAATGTAATAAAAATGTAAATGTATGATGCAATTAAAACACAATGCATATAAATTACCTAATAATATGGAAAGGAATATTAGTATTGGGGTAAGAAGAAATGTAGGAATTGACATCTATTGCAAACGCAAATCACAAAGAGATAGTTCTTGTCATTTATTTGCGCTATAATATAAAATGGTTAAAATTAATATATATATATATATATATATATATATATAATGATAAGAGATAAATATGGGTAATAAGTGCATTAACTCACAAACATACATACTTTATTCATCCAAAACATGTATAATAAAGGCTAATTATCATTACTAAATAGGTAAAGGTTTAGGTTAGGTTGGAATTTGAAATGTCCCTCATTTATTACTACTACATATAATAAAAGGAATATTAACAATTATAACCATGTAGATTTGAGAGAAGTAAATGTACTAATAAATTAGTATGGAATTAATGTGTTTAGCTTTATATAATTTTATTCTTTGTTTGTTCATGCTTCTTTGTATTTATGCCTAACATTTTGCCCTTCGATTACATTACTTGTATTTGACAAATTTAATATTTTAATTTTGTTGTCTTACTTAACATATTTATCTATTTCAACTCAAATCTATTTGTGTTGTAAACCATTATATTTACTGGTTTTTTATTGGAAACATCTATTTTTAACATAGTATTTACTCTAGAATTGAAAATACTTTTGAAAATTTATTTTTCTAATAAAATGTTCTAGCATAATTTACATCATTAACAAGTTTGAATATTCAATATCAGAATTCTTTAATGATAAGAATATTTCTTAAATATAATACTTTCCCTAGTTGTTTTAACTATAATGTTCATTAATGTGGAAAGTTGCAACAAGTTTTCAATGCATTTTCCCTTCCTTATTTCAAGCGCATGCATCCATGCTATATATTTAGTGTCATTTTATAAACATATATAAAAAGATTTTTTTTTTGCACTTAAATTGAATGTAGTAAATGGTAATATGTGATTATAACTATAGCAAATGTGAACGTGATTTGAAATTTAAAAGGTTACAGTTAATTTGAACATAATAAGAGTTTTCAACTTTAAAGGAAAGTAAACGGAAATTTAATTTGAGAAAAATTAAACATACAAGGGGGAAATTTCCTCTCCACTATAAAATATCCTATACACTCTAAACCTAATTCTAATTGCCCAGTCGCCACTCTTATTCCTCAATGGTCATGAACCTCCGATTCAAATTCATCAATTTCTTTTTATCCACTGCGAATTAAAATATAAAAAGGGAAACGAAGAGATTCTTCTACTCTTCGATTTCATACCACCATGATCGTTTCTCGTTCAAAGTTTGGGGAGTTCTCAACACTCAAAGGCGCTGCGTTTACACGCTTTTCTAGTCCGATAGAGGTGCAAGTTGCAAGCTTTTTTGGGTAGTGGTGAAGCTCGCCGAGGCGTGCGTCGTAGTGGTGGACGATGGCGATCCGATGGTGGCGTCGGTGGTGCGTTCTAAAACGAGGTGAGATCTCTAAAATTCAATTTTAAATTTATAAAATATATTTTTGGTAAAAAAAATCATTGTGATCGTGACGACTTGATTGAATTATTGTGGTTATGTAATGACCCGGATATTTGACAGTGTAATAATTTACTTATTTAATTATTTAAATAACGAATATATTATTTAATTGACGACGTTAGAACGTATAATTATATTATAATTTAAAACCGAGCTCGAAATGGCGCTGCAGTTCGTAATTTGACGATTCGAACTTCAACTGAAGGTACAGGATTCGTTTTAAATCGGATTTCTGCGAAACAAGAAATGTGTGGAGCTGGTGGAGTATATCTTTCTAGTGGGAGAGAAAAATCAGGATTTCATCGTGTAGATTTTGAGATATGTCCAAATCAAATTTTAAAATAGTCGCTATAGAATCGTTTATCGACCGTAATGGTTTATTCGATATAACTAGAGATAGGGTTTGAATTTAGGCAAGGTTCTTTTGAGACGTAGGTATAATTTAATTTTTAGAATTTTACTGTAATTTTTATTTAATTTAATAAGCAACTTTTTATTTGGGGTATTTCGCACCCTGTAATCAACATTTTGAGGTTTCAAAATATGAGTTAATCTACCGGTATTATTATATTTTTGGGATCGTGGCACCGAGCTGATTACAACGGTATGTTTACTTCTGTCGATAACAGTTTGTAAAGGAAGGAAATTCTTTATCAGGTGATGGTAAACTTTATAACATAAAACAAAGATCCACGTTCATGCTTCTCAAACCATTCGTTCTTCTGTGGCCTTAAACAAAACAAAACGTGGCCTTCAAAATATCTAAACATTCCTATATAATTCCTTTTAAAAGCCTAAAACCTAGGTCATTAATTCATTTCTCCAAACCAAAATGAGCCGCCAGTTTCCTTTCTGGAAACGAAAACTTCCATCCTCCAATAATCAAAAGAAATAAAAATAAAATCCAATAAATCTTCAAACCAGTTTAATCGAGTTCCTATGGCCTCGCTCTTCCATCCTATACCCCTTTTTCGAGTTTCGACGTCTCTGTTTTTGCAAGTTCTTTGGTTGTTCTCGCTCTGAATGAGGCGGTCGGATGTACGATGGTTCTTGTCCGGAGCTGGATGAGGCTACAGCATCTACCGAGCTGAACGCAGACGTAGGCAGGGGAAGGAGGCGTTGGGTCGTGACTGTCGGTGCTCTGGGATCGAAGTCTGGCCATTCCCTGGCGGTGCGGTACCTGGAACGAAGCTTCGAGCATTCCCAGGATCATGTTTTGAAAATATTGGAGCGGTGCTTGTTTCATTTCTTGGATTTGGAAAGTTGGAGCAGATTTTTTGATGAGCAGCTTGTTGGTAATGTTATGTAGAAGCTTGAATGAGTGTGTGATGCAACTGTATTGGTGATGAGGTGGCTCGCGGTAGCGCATCTGAGGAGGGACTTGGATGGTTTCTATTTGCAAAGGAGTTGAAGGTGGGAGAGTTTGAGGAATGGCGTTGACTGAGGGGTTGTTTGGTGATGTTCTCTTTACTAAAAAGAATAGGGTCAAAGTGTTTGCAGTACAACAGTTGGAAGCAAGACAGATGTACGTATGTTGCAAATGTTGTGGAAGGAAAAGCAAACGGATCTGAATATGTGGTTTGGGCCGAGAAAATGAACGTAAGCCGTTTAAATTAAAGGAATTTAGTTTAATTAATTTACATGGTACGTCAACTCATTAACTTAATAATTTGCTCTGACGTTATCAAAATCGCGAGAACTTGGTATCGTTGGAATCATACAGTGCTGGCTTCGCAATGGAAATGGTCTGGAGTCGGTTGGGGTTCGTTTGAAACTTGGCGAAATAACACGCCTATTGAATCGACCGACGTTGACGGTTATTTAACGGTTGACAACCACGGTGAGTAAAACTCACTAACTCTCCTCAATTTATATTTTAATATAAATTGTACTTTATTTATTGACTGCTGTATATTGATTGTTAAACTGGACTGTTAAATAGATTTGATTGAAAACGTAGTTATAGTTAATCTATGTACTATTAATCAAATATAGTTTTGTACAGCAGGATATTTCATTTCAAAATAAAATATGATATATATTATACTGTGTAACATCTGTGGATGCAGGGAGACAGGTTGGAGGAATCCGACTGGGTTCCTCAACAATTATTGTACTGTTTTCATATATTGTGATATATGTTGTGATTTATATTCTGTTATTGATTATGGATGTTAGAATGATATTGATCATCGTTGTTTGATATTTTGAATATCATAAGAAACCCTGAGTTGTAAAAAAAGGAATATTTCAATGTATATTAAAATAAAGGAAATTATTTATAAATCGAACACGGTTTTATAAAAGGAAATTATTTATAAAACAAATAGAGTTTTATAAAAGGGATATTTATTTAGAAAATAAATAGAATTGAAAAGGAGAATATTTATTTAGAAAATAAATATAAATAAGAAATATTTATTTAGAAGATAAATAAACCGTTATAAATAAGGAATATTTGTAACGGTAAATAGAAGTTGTAAATAAGGAATATTTGTAACGGTAAATAGAAGTTGTAAATAAGGAATATTTGTGACGGTAAATAGAAGTTGTAAATAAGGAATATTTGTAACGGTAAATAGAAGTTGTAAATAAGGAATATTTGTAACGGTAAATAGAAGTTGTAAATAGGAAATATTTGTAACGGTAGGTAAACGTTATAAAAAGGAAATTGATGAGATATAAAAGAGATAATCTAAATAGAGTAATTGAATATTAGTCATTCAATTAGAAATAACCTGATTTGAGTTAGTCTAATATTAGTTAATCGAATAAGAATAGTCTAATATTAGCTAATCGAATTTAGTAACTGAATACAAGTTAATCAAAAGGAGTTTATCGAATTTAGTTATTCGATAGAGTTAATCAAAAGGAGTTTATCGAATTTAGTTATTCAATAGAGTTAATCAAAAGGAGTTTATCGAATTTAGTTATTCGATAGAGTTAATCAAAAGGAGTTTATCGAATTTAGTTACCCGATAGAGTTAATTAAAAGGGGTTAATCGAATATAGAAATTAAGAAGTGAAGTTAAACAAAAATTAGAAACTGACTAGAGATTAGTAAGTTGAATATTTTTCTGAGTGTTGATCTGATGTTGGTTTCGGCCTTCGGGGGTTTATACTTAGAGAATTGTTCTCTTACTAGTTTACAGTTAGGGACTAATAGTTGTGGAATGGTAGTGATGCGTAAATGAGGATTGGAAATGTTTTCCAATGTTGAAAACATATATTTTCTAATTTTAGAAAATAAGGAAATATGAATATATATATATATATATATGGTTGATGATTGGATCGATAATTCCATTTGGAATTTATATCGTTGTTTGTACACCGACATGTTTTCATTGATAGTAAAATCACAGACTATCTAGTTTTGACCATATTTACGTTGTTGATATGGAGAGACCGGTTGGATTCTTATCCAAAGAACCACTCTGTATTGGCATAAGCGTTGCGAATATGCCAAAGAAAATTGAAGACGGAGTAAAGTGCAAGGGCTATTGTATAAGTCTTAGATAACATGGACTAAGATGGATGTACTGAATAGTGCCTTCGGTTTCGTTCAGTCCCAAAACGAACGTAAATGGACGAATGTCTGACAAAGTATTTCCAATGATCGAATGGGTTGGTCTGTATAAATATATATGGTTGCAACGGATTTATCCCTTAGCATAACATCCAGGATATTTGTATAAACCAACTAATGATTTACGGATCTGAAAATGTGGCATTCAAAGTGATCGTGTTATAAATGGATGGAAAGTAAGCATAGCTTCTAGCCTCACATCCGGTAAATGACAGAAATCGGGCAGGCGGCATGGCTAAGTCGGTCGCACCGAAGTAGGGTGTATAATCACCTATCTAGAGAATATTCATTTGCTTCTTAAATCTATCAATGCTGTCCCATATATATTTACGGGAACGGTTGCTGATCCCAACCGTTGGTGATGTACATTCGATACACTCAAGCGAAATGAGTGGTCGGTCATGTGTGGCTGAGTTGCAAGATGTTCTTGTTGAACTCCAGTATATCGTTCCTAGAGTACACTGATCGGAAGGTGGATCAATACCTTGTCATAGTTGGAAATCCATTACCCAATACGTGCTTGCGGTTTTGATTGTATACTATATATGTAGAACGTGAGATGAAAGCGTTTCTGCTAGTTGATATCTATTTGTACATAGACATTATTATAATATCAAAAGGTTTTTGATATAAAGATATTTTGGATTCTCATAAGGGAAAAACCCATTCCGTTATGCGGCGTGGTCTTATGAGATATCGTTTACTTGTTCAAACTGTTTTAAAATGTTTTACTCATACCAGTCCCATGACTGACCCGGAGTTTACTTTGTTGTTTTCCCTAAACTCTTGGGTGCCTAAATTTGTATGGGCAGTCAAGTAGTTCAGGATTTTACAGATATACTGGAAGAGCTTGGAGCAGGAGGCTTCAGGATTCTATAGCTATATTTATTTCCGCTGTTGTTGTAAGTGTTGTACTCTGAAATGTTATTGTATACATATACTGTTTGTATTTCAAAAGTTATGTTATATTTTATTTGTTCTACTGTGAGATTCGTGGTTACTCTGACGATGATGTTCTTCTTCTTCTTCTTCTATTCTAATAGTTCTATCTTATCTATCCTCACCCTCTATCTTCTTTCTATTAATTTCTTGAATTTCCAGTGCAATTTGGGGTTGGACTTGTGTTATTTGGTCAGCTCAAATTGGTCAGGATTTTTGGGTCATTACAGTTGGTATCAGAGCTTAAGTTAAGCGAATTACCTTGGCTCTGTGGCGTGACTCAGTAGAGATAGGGTTAGTAATACCCTAGACTGAGATTGAGTGTATATATATATGAGCGCGTATTTGTTACTTGATATAAAAATTTGTTTTATATTATGGAGATTTATTGGTCGAGTAGTTTATGAATTTCGGGTCGATACAGTAATGCAAACTGTGTTGATAGGAGTTACTAAACACTTGAATACGATGAACCGACATGGTATGTTTTGAAAAGAGGGTAAATGAAACAATTTTACCCAAGTATATATATTGGAAATATTATAATGTGTTGGTTGTTATTATAATCGAATAAGATTATAAAAGTGGAATGGTTATAAATAACCAATCAGAATTCGTATAAGTGTTACGAATGAATTAAATCTGAAATTAAATTCAGAATTGAAATTTAAAATTGGAAATTCAGACCAGTGTTTGTAATTGAATCGGGATTAAGTATACATGAATTTTAAAATCCTGGGAGGTTTTAAATTTGTTTTGATAAGGATATCTGGGATTGATTTCAAAATGGGAAGTGTTTAAAAGTGGTTTTGAAAGGAATATGGTATTGAACTCACTTTGATCGCTGGGAAATAATTCCGATGATGGATCGATACATTATCGGTGTAATTTTCGAGTTGCTAAGTGACGGATTACTGCCGAAGATTTTGTTTTGAAATTGTTTTGCAAAAACAAGTTATTCAGGAATTCAAAGGGTTTTGAATTGTTATTATGATTTCAAATTGATTTAAAATAAACCCAGGAATTTAAATTCTGGAATTAAAATTTAACTTATGAAGTTAAATGGATTAAAATATTGAAAGTGAATAAATAAATTTAAAATTTAACTTAGACAAATTTAAATGTAATCAGGAATGAAATTGAGTTGATAAGTCAAGGGTTTGAAATTGATATTGGAGTTTGAATGGAATTTGTCTCGGATAGAACCAAATGTTGAGTTTGAGGATAAGTTGATTGGTATGGCATGATATATGCAGAATTGGTAACAGATGATAGGGATATAGTGATATGCCCGACAAAAAGGTACAAGTTTATAATTGATATGAGTTTGGAATTTATGAGCCGAATTGGCAAGCCGCTTGGCTGTTTGATTTTCTTTTGGTTGGAAATGGCCTAGAGAGGCGAGTTGTGGTTTTATAGATAGGGCTGTACAAAGGAGGTTATGGCGAAATTTTCCGAAAAATTTAAGAGTTAGAAAATTTTCCGAATTTTTGAAAATTTAGGTTAGTCGGAAGGAATTAATATTTTAGTCAATATTAATTGGTTCAGTTGAAATCAGAAATAAGGGGTAAACAAATCTTAGGAATTCCAATAGATGGGGTCGTCCTCTAACTTAGCAATTTCGAGGACGAAATTATTTTAAGTGGGGAAGAATGTAATGACCCGGATATTTGACAGTGTAATAATTTACTTATTTAATTATTTAAATAACGAATATATTATTTAATTGACGACGTTAGAACGTATAATTATATTATAATTTAAAACCGAGCTCGAAATGGCGCTGCAGTTCGTAATTTGACGATTCGAACTTCAACTGAAGGTACAGGATTCGTTTTAAATCTGATTTCTGCGAAACAAGAAATGTGTGGAGCTGGTGGAGTATATCTTTCTAGTGGGAGAGAAAAATCAGGATTTCATCGTGTAGATTTTGAGATATGTCCAAATCAAATTTTAAAATAGTCGCTATAGAATCGTTTATCGACCGTAATGGTTTATTCGATATAACTAGAGATAGGGTTTGAATTTAGGCAAGGTTCTTTTGAGACGTAGGTATAATTTAATTTTTAGAATTTTACTGTAATTTTTATTTAATTTAATAAGCAACTTTTTATTTGGGGTATTTCGCACCCTGTAATCAACATTTTGAGGTTTCAAAATATGAGTTAATCTACCGGTATTATTATATTTTTGGGATCGTGGCACCGAGCTGATTACAACGGTATGTTTACTTCTGTCGATAACAGTTTGTAAAGGAAGGAAATTCTTTATCAGGTGATGGTAAACTTTATAACATAAAACAAAGATCCACGTTCATGCTTCTCAAACCATTCGTTCTTCTGTGGCCTTAAATAAAACAAAACGTGGCGTTCAAAATATCTAAACATTCCTATATAATTCCTTTTAAAAGCCTAAAACCTAGGTCATTAATTCATTTCTCCAAACCAAAATGAGCCGCCAGTTTCCTTTCTGGAAACGAAAACTTCCATCCTCCAATAATCAAAAGAAATAAAAATAAAATCCAATAAATCTTCAAACCAGTTTAATCGAGTTCCTATGGCCTCGCTCTTCCATCCTATACCCCTTTTTCGAGTTTCGACGTCTCTGTTTTTGCAAGTTCTTTGGCTGTTCTCGCTCTGAATGAGGCGGTCGGATGTACGATGGTTCTTGTCCGGAGCTGGATGAGGCTACAGCATCTGCCGAGCTGAACGAAGACGTAGGCAGGGGAAGGAGGCGTTGGGTCGCGACTGTCGGTGCTCTGGGATCGAAGTCTGGCCATTCCCTGGCGGTGCGCTACCTGGAACGAAGCTTCGAGTGTTCCCAGGATCATGTTTTGAAAATACTGGAGCGGTGCTTGTTTCATTTCTTGGATCTGGAAAGTTGGAGCAGATTTTTTGATGAGCAGCTTGTTGGTAATGTTATGTAGAAGCTTGAATCAGTGTGTGATGCAACTGTATTGGTGATGAGGTGGCTCGCGGTAGCGCATCTGAGGAGGGACTTGGATGGTTTCTATTTGCAAAGGAGTTGAAGGTGGGAGAGTTTGAGGAATGGCGTTGACTGAGGGGTTGTTTGGTGATGTTCTCTTTACTAAAAAGAATAGGGTCAAAGTGTTTGCAGTACAACAGCTGGAAGCAAGACAGATGTACGTATGTTGCAAATGTTGTGGAAGGAAAAGCAAACGGATCTGAATATGTGGTTTGGGCCGAGAAAATGAACGTAAGCCGTTTAAATTAAAGGAATTTAGTTTAATTAATTTACATGGTACATCAACTCATTAACTTAATAATTTGCTCTGACGTTATCAAAATCGCAAGAACTTGGTATCGTTGGAATCATACAGTGCTGGCTTCGCAATGGAAATGGTCTGGAGTCGGTTGGGGTTCGTTTGAAACTTGGCGAAATAACACGCCTATTGAATCGACCGACGTTGACGGTTATTTAACGGTTGACAACCACGGTGAGTAAAACTCACTAACTCTCCTCAATTTATATTTTAATATAAATTGTACTTTATTTATTGACTGCTGTATATTGATTGTTAAACTGGACTGTTAAATAGATTTGATTGAAAACGTAGTTATAGTTAATCTATGTACTGTTAATCAAATATGGTTTTGTACAGCAGGATATTTCATTTCAAAATAAAATATGATATATATTATACTGTGTAACATCTGTGGATGCAGGGAGACAGGTTGGAGGAATCCGACTGGGTTCCTCAACAATTATTGTACTGTTTTCATATATTGTGATATATGTTGTGATTTATATTCTGTTATTGATTATGGATGTTAGAACGATATTGATCATCGTTATTTGATATTTTGAATATCATAAGAAACCCTGAGTTAAAAAAAAAGGATTATTTCAATGTATATTGAAATAAAGGAAATTATTTATAAATCGAACACGGTTTTATAAAAGGAAATTAATTATAAAACAAATAGAGTTTTATAAAAGGGATATTTATTTAGAAAATAAATAGAATTGAAAAGGAGAATATTTATTTAGAAAATAAATATAAATAAGAAATATTTATTTAGAAGATAAATAAACCGTTATAAATAAGGAATATTTGTAACGGTAAATAGAAGTTGTAAATAAGGAATATTTGTAACGGTAAATAGAAGTTGTAAATAAGGAATATTTGTGACGGTAAATAGAAGTTGTAAATAAGGAATATTTGTAACGGTAAATAGAAGTTGTAAATAAGGAATATTTGTAACGGTAAATAGAAGTTGTAAATAGGAAATATTTGTAACGGTAGGTAAACGTTATAAAAAGGAAATTGATGAGATATAAAAGAGATAATCTAAATAGAGTAATTGAATATTAGTCATTCAATTAGAAATAACCTGATTTGAGTTAGTCTAATATTAGTTAATCGAATAAGAATAGTCTAATATTAGCTAATCGAATTTAGTAACTGAATACAAGTTAATCAAAAGGAGTTTATCGAATTTAGTTATTCGATAAAGTTAATCAAAAGGAGTTTATCGAATTTAGTTATTCAATAGAGTTAATCAAAAGGAGTTTATCGAATTTAGTTATTCGATAGAGTTAATCAAAAGGAGTTTATCGAATTTAGTTACCCGATAGAGTTAATCAAAAGGTGTTAATCGAATATAGAAATTAAGAAGTGAAGTTAAACAAAAATTAGAAACTGACTAGAGATTAGTAAGTTGAATATTTTTCTGAGTGTTGATCTGATGTTGGTTTCGGCCTTCGGGGTTTATACTTAGAGAATTGTTCTCTTACTAGTTTACAGTTAGGGACTAATAGTTGTGGAATGGTAGTGATGCGTAAATGAGGATTGGAAATGTTTTCCAATGTTGAAAACATATATTTTCTAATTTTAGAAAATAAGGAAATATGAATATATATATATATATGGCTGATGATTGGATCGATAATTCCATTTGGAATTTAGATCGTTGTTTGTACACCGACATGTTTTCATTGATAGTTAAATCACAGACTATCAAGTTTTGACCATATTTACGTTGTTGATATGGAGAGACCGATTGGATTCTTATCCAAAGAACCACTATGTATTGGCATAAGCGTTGCGAATATGCCAAAGAAAATTGAAGACGGAGTAAAGTGCAAGGGCTATTGTATAAGTCTTAGATAACATGGACTAAGATGGATGTACTGAATAGTGCCTTCGGTTTCGTTCAGTCCCAGAACGAACGTAAATGGACGAATGTCTGACAAAGTATTTCCAATGATCGAATGGGTTGGTCTGTATAAATATATATGGTTGCAACGGATTTATCCCTTAGCATAACATCCAGGATATTTTTATAAACCAACTAATGATTTACGGATCTGATAATGTGGCATTCAAAGTGATCGTGTTATAAATGAATGGAAAGTAAGCGTAGCTTCTAGCCTCACATCCGGTAAATGACAGAAATCGGGCAGGCAGCATGGCTAAGTCGGTCGCACCGAAGTAGGGTGTATAATCACCTATCTAGAGAATATTCATTTTCTTCTTAAATCTATCAATGTTGTCCCATATATATTTACGGGAACGGTTGCTGATCCCAACCGTTGGTGATGTACATTCGATACACTCAAGCGAAATGAGTGGTTGGTCATGTGTGGCTGAGTTGCAAGATGTTCTTGTTGAACTCCAGTATATCGTTCCTAGAGTACACTGATCGGAAGGTGGATCCATACCTTGTCATAGTTGAAAATCCATTACCCAATACGTGCTTGCGGTTTTGATTGTATACTATATATGTAGAACGTGAGATGAAAGCGTTTTTGCTAGTTGATATCTATTTGTACATAGACATTATTATAATATCAAAAGGTTTTTGATATAAAGATATTTTGGATTCTCATAAGGGAAAAACCCGTTCCGTTATGCGGCGTGGTCTTATGAGATATCGTTTACTTGTTCAAACTGTTTTAAAATGTTTTACTCATACCAGTCCCATGACTGACCCGGAGTTTACTTTGTTGTTTTCCCTAAACTCTTGGGTGCCTAAATTTGTACGGGCAGTCAAGTAGTTCAGGATTTTACAGATATACTGGAAGAGCTTGGAGCAGGAGGCTTCAGGATTCTATAGCTATATTTATTTCCGCTGTTGTTGTAAGTGTTGTACTCTGAAATGTTATTGTATACATATACTGTTTGTATTTCAAAAGTTATGTTATATTTTATTCGTTCTGCTGTGAGATTCGTGGTTACTCTGACGATGATGTTCTTCTTCTTCTTCTATTCTAATAGTTCTATCTTATCTATCCTCACCCTCTATCTTCTTTCTATTAATTTCTTGAATTTCCAGTGCAATTTGGGGTTGGACTTGTGTTATTTGGTCAGCTCAAATTGGTCAGGATTTTTGGGTCATTACAGGTTATGAATGGTTGATATGGGTTGCGACGAAATCGATTGCATTTGTGGTGATTTCACATGTTGTGAAAATGGATTGAATTGTGTAGATCTAGAATTTGCTTATTCATTTAAACTTGCTTATAGAATAAAAACCATGTTTTTATTATATATATATATGTAGTTGAAATAATCATGCCAATGATAGGAATTGTTTTACAATAATAATATTATTTTTATTATAATATGTATATGTTAGAATTTGTTGAACAATAAAAATCATATTTTTTTTTGTGTATTCATGTCATGAAAATGATTTAAATGTTAAGTAGATTATTAACGCAATAAAAATCATATTTTTATTGTGTATTTATGTCACAAAAATGATTCATATGTTAGTATATTATTAACGCAACAAAAATCATATTTTTTTTTCTATGTTTATGTCATTAAAATGTTAATATGTCATGTAATATATTACTAGTGCAAGAAAAATCATATTTTTATTGAATGTTTGTTTTATAAAAATGTTCACTAGTTACTAAAATTGTTGTATGATAAGAATTCACATTTTTATCATAGTTTATGCCACTAAAAATGTTCATAAGCCATTGAAAATGTTGTATGATAAAAATTCACATTTTTATCATATGTTTATGTTATGAAAAATGTTCTTAAGTTATTAAAAATATTTAAACATGAAAATTCACATTTTTATTTCATGTTCACTTCATTAAAAATGTGCATTTGTCATATAATATGTTAATACAATAAAAATCATATATTTATTAAATGATTGATCCATAAAAGGACCGTGTTTAAAATAAAGCGTTAAAACCTTAAATGTTACATTTTCATTGCATGTTCGATTCACTAAAAAGAAGCATGTTTTAAATAAAAACATGAATTAAAAAGTTACCCTTTTATTTGCATTTAGATGTAAATAAAAGATAGTATTTAAAAGTTACATTTTTTTTTTCATTTTAGTTGTAGTGAAATGTTAACAATAAGCATTTATTGTCATTAACATACATAGAAAATTGTTTATAAAAAAAAGCATTTATTGTCATTAACATACATAGGAAATTGTTTATAAAAAAAATAAGCATTTATTGTCATTAACATACATAGGAAATTGTTTATAAATAAAATAAGCATTTATTGTCATTAACATACATAGAAAATTGTTTATAAATAAATTAAGCATTTATTGTCATTAACATACATAGAAAATTGTTTATAAATAAAATAAGCATTTATGTGTCATTAACATACATAGGAAATTGTTATAAATGAAATATACATTTATGAATCATGAATACACATAGAAATTTGATTTCAAATAAATGACTATTTATTTGTCATTTGTATAACATAGACATTTGATTTCAAATAAATGACCATTTATTTGTCACATGAATAACATAGAAAAATTGGTTACGAATACGAATTGGGCCAAGACACGAGGTTAAGCCCAACAAGTGGAATAAGTCTACCCGGAACCAACCGGCATATCCAGCATCCACAAGTTGCAGGCCTAATGTGAGGGGTCTGGCCCATTATAAAACATAAATGGATGAGAAACAATTTAATATGAAGATCATTTATAATATAAAGAATATTTTGAAATAATATGCTTTAGTAAAATAATCAATTATTAATTATAATTGTACCTGGATACGAGGTTAGGTTATATTTGTGGTGGAAGTCTGCCCGGACCCGACCGGCATATCCAGCAGCCACAAATGTTGAACCTAATGTGAGAGGTCCAAGTGCACAAATAAGAAACGGGCCATGACACGAGGTTAAGCCCAACTTGTGGGATAAGTCTGCCTGGAACCGACCGGCACATCCAGCATCCACATGTCGTAGGCTTAATGTGAGGGGTCTAACCCATTATAAAAAAAATATGGATAAGATAATGAATTGGGCTATTCAATCTATTTTAAAATAGCGATGCCATTTTTTTAACCCGAACGAGTTTATCAATTTATTTTATCCATGTTATAATGAATATTTTGAAAATTATATTATTTTAATATGAGAAACATTTAGAATATTTAAATTGGATTTAAATGGAAATTATCTACGGATTATTTTAATATTGGATTCTGTGATTATACGAATATTATTTTAGGAATTTGGAAGATATTTAGTATCGTTATTTCTGATATGATATCCGTTGGTTTTAGAATTTGACATTAAATATAAGTCGATATAATTCCTATTCAAAGCCTTATATTTAATATCAAATTAGATTTTGGGTTTATTATGAATAATGTCTTAAATAACATTATTCTTAAATCCATGTGAGTAAAGAATAATCTTTTTATTAAGATTTAAATGAGATTTCCAAATCTTTTTTTATTTTGAAATAAAAAGGAAATTAATTATGGGTTGTTTGTGAACAATGTAATATAAAGATTGCATTGTATACAATGTAAAAAGAATATCATTTCTATGTAATATAAAAAGATTACATTTCATTGTAAGTGAGTCAACATTAGAATTTACATTTTTGGTAAAAATGAATCAGTAGAAAGGATTCATTGTTTTGATAAATTATGAATTTACGTTGTTATTATATATGAAATGATCCATCATTATATATGTTTCTGATGCTGAAATGTTACACCTCCATTTACAAGTTACCCGACTTGTTTATGTGATTGGGTTGATAATTTTCACACATCGCCCAAGTGCACAAATAATTTATAATTTGTTTGTTGGTTGAAACCCCACACGGGTGTTGGATAAAAATTGACATACACTAATCCCAATGTTTATTTTTATGTCGATCGATAGATCGACAGGCTGCGATGAGCGTTATTATTTCATTTCAATGCTCACACAGTTATAGATTGCACACTGGATGTTAAACGGATGGTTGGATAATTCTATGTCCGTCCTTGGATGGACAAAAGATAAATATGTTTTATAGAAATAAACTAGTCATTAACTAGGATAATTCTTTAAGTTAAGATTTAATGAAGTCTTCTAAATTGAATAATATTTCAATGGAAGTAAATAAATGAATTAGATTTGGGTTGTCGTGAATGGTGTCTTAAATAACACTGTTCTTAAACCCCATATTAAAGAATAAAATCTTTTAATTAAGATTTTAGAGTTTCCATCGTATTTAGTAATTGAAATAAAACGATATTTGAATTGGGTTTATCGTGAAATATGTTTTAAACGACATTTGTTCTTTAACCCAATTTACATTAAAATGTGATTTAGAATTTATAAATCTTTTTATCAAGATTTAAAAAGAATACTCCAAAGTTTAGTTTTCCAATTTAATATAAATTAAATTGGAATTGAATGGGAATTCGATTTGATAATATTCGAGATAGGCTTCTGTAAAAGAAGACTGATAATACATATTGAAATTAAAAGGCCTTGCCGTTATTCCATTTATATTATTGGTCTGATACAGAAATTTATATCGATTATTCATTGATTTGATTTCTGTGAAAATTCCATAATTAATGGAAGACGAATTTTGGGTTATCATGAATAATGTTTTTAAGTGACATTGATTCTTTAACCCAAATTAAAGACAAGACTTATTTCTTAAGTTATAATAATCATTTAATAAAGATTTTGATATTAAACCCACATTGGAGTTTAATGAATCTTTAAAAAGATGATAAAAGGTAAATTTTAAAGGAATTTATCTTTGATAAAATTAATGGGAATTTTTCCCTAATAATATGAATATTCAATTTAAAAGAATATTTTGAATTGGAATGAGACGTTGGATGTATTTATATAGCATTTGACTTTTAATTATAAAATATGCGAATTATTCGGAAAGACCGGGTTTAACCCATTCCGAATATTTATCACGACGATGAAGAATCGAAGATGAAGACCATGGTTGAAGACCAACGATCTTCACATCGAATGGATGAGGACTACTGATGCTCTGGACTGGGTCGCTCCCAGGACTGGGATAAAGTGGTAGTTGTCCGGACGTATTGTTGATTGTTCGGATATGCGAGGTATAATGCCTCCGGTTTCGTTCAGACCCAGAACGGACTTGTAAATGGATTCTGTGTCTGTATTCCTTTCCACTGTATTTGTTGAACGCTACTAATTATATATTTCTGCTTGGTAGTGAAGAATTTATTCTTTTCTTATCACCCTTCTCTAAGACGTATGAGCTTAGAGGTTATATATATATATATATATATATATATATATTGGTAGATGATCAGTGATATGGTAGGGTCTGACAATGTGGCATGCTAAGATGCAAATGATTAAGGCTCTTGTTGAAAAGCACGCCTTGTGGTTGATGATCAAAGCATAGCCTATTTAGGCATAGCTTTGTGTATATCGTGACTTCGCGAACCTCACACACTGGTTTGAGTCTAAAACGGGAGAAGGGAACACAGGGAGTGCACATGTTTCTTTCTAGCTAGAAGTGGTGTCAGTGCTTAAATTGGCTGACATTTACTTATGTGGATGATGGAATTTTTGCGAGGCCTCGGTTTATTCTTATCGGTCGCCCACGGCCGATTTGTAGGTCCAATATGATCGGGAAGCGTGTGTTCAGGCATAACTAATCCACTAAAGTGTTTGTGGACCGACACTTTAGGATCCAAGGGTTCGCCAGCGTCCGAATCCTGAGACATTGCTAGAGTGTCTCGAATTGGTAAGGATCTCCTCCCTAGCCTTGACTCATAATGGAAACCCAATTTCCAATATGCCTTTTTTGGTTTTGATTGTATAACTTGTATGGAGACATAGTAGATGGTAACTATGTCGCCTAGGATTAATAAATTTATTTTGAAATGTTTTTATTAAAATATATACACACTAATAATAATATCGTTTTTACGTATCAAGTATCTTTTGACCATTATAAGGTAAAACCCTATCCTCTGGTTTGCGTTGCATTGTGTGATGGGACTTGGGTCTTATAATGGTTTCATTTTTCTAAAAAGCATCTCATTATTTGACGATTTACTTATTTTATGCACTGGCAATCCAATGGAGTAAACCCGTTCTGCGTTAGCGGCGTGGTCCTGTGATTAGCCTTCTTATTAGATAAGTTAGGTTAGATTTCTCACACCAGTCCCACGACTGACCTGTAGTTTGTTTCACTTTGCAAATTCGGGTGCCCTCTTTCCACATGGGCAGTCGAGTAGCTTTTTGCAGATATTTATCTCGAAAGCAGGATCCTGGATTGAAGTCTGAAGCTGGGTCCAGAATATTGAGGGCCTTCCGCTGAGTTTAGTTCCACTGCGTTGTATTACTTTTGTTGTAATTTATCTTCCGCTGTAATTTGTACCAATGTACTCTGATATATTCTGTACTCTGATGTAACATTTATTATTGATGTTATAAAAGTCTGTGTTGTTTTTCTGATGAGTTGTAAGCCCAGAGTTGATGCATTCAAGGTTTCCAACTTTGGATCAGACCTGTGTGGTTTATGTTGGGTTCCAAGGGTGGGAATTTCCGGGTCATCACAACAGAGGTTGTTTGCAAAATCTCTATTTTTAAGAGCTATATATTATATAAATTCCATAGAGACTATTCTGAATTTTCAACTGGACATAACTTTTTATTCCCGTTATGAAATCTGGATTTTTCATATTCGTTGGAAAGATATTTTCAAACAGATTAAAATATTTCTTGTTTCACTGAGATCCGGTTTGTTTTGAATCCTATACATTCATTTGAAAATTGAAATCGAATTTTCAAACTACCACGCCATTTTTAATTCCTTTTATAATTAAAATAAATATTTATAATCTAACTTCGATTTAAATAAATTTATACATTCTAATTCTATTCAAAATAAATGTCTAGTCGTTATTATTTAAAATAAATCATTTTAAATATTCAAAATTCATTAAAATAGCCAAAATAAAAAATTTAAATTGGTTCAGATTTTTCGGGTTGTTACAATTTTGGTCAGAGTTGGGAATTAACAATCATTTTGTTATTCTTTTGTAACGTTTTGTACTTAAATATTGTCCGGACTAGTATAACATTGTAATCAAATATTATATGACAAATGATTACTATAAAGTGAAAGTAGGTGTTAGTGTCGAATCATTATAAAAAAATGTGTTCTCCCGCATTCATTTGGATTACTATATCCTTTACACACACACTTGGATGTTGGGATGCGTAGAGTCCATGAAAACTTTCCACATCAACAACGATATTTTGTGAAGTATAAATTTTATTAAGCACTGATTGCACAAAAAATACAAGTTATGTATGACAAACAAATAAGTAAGAGTTAAATCGAAATTAATAACACCTTTAATTGTAAAGTTAGGTGTAAAGTGATGTTATTTTGTTAAGGGAAGATGTGTTACAGATATTTCTAAGAAACCAATTATGATTAATTTTTTTGCAAGGCAAGCGGGGTTAAGTTGACCCCTACCACGTTTATTAAAGAGAAACAACCATACAAAGAGAACTTTGCAAAAGAAATTTTCCAGGTACTACACACAACGATACATACAAGCATGCAAACAAAGAAAACAACCAGAGCTACAACAACAAATTGAACCATTTAGACGAAAAAGCACTATCAAAATGAAAAATGGATGTGGACATATCCCTATGAATTTGAAGCTTTAGCATAACCCATAGTCCATAGTTCATCAAAACTCCTCCTCTTCGTCTCAAAGGCTCGCAAGTTTTTCTCTTCCCATAACATTCTCACAAGCTTTTTGAACCAATTATGGTTTTTAATGGTTATAATCAAAATTTAAGTTATAACTTTTTATTTTAGAAGAAAATGTATGTTTTCTTGGTAAGTCATGTTTTTCATATATTTTGATTCTTAACCAAACAGACTAACTTTGATTATTTAATAAATTTTCCAAATCATTAATTCACTGCGTATAACTTATTCATCCATTTTATTGTTTTTATCGTTTGTGCATACACATGTGTGTCTGTTATGTGATACATTTTTCTACATTAAAATAGTGCCATCTATGATTGGTTCATTCTAAATTTATTAAGGTATTTTTAGAAGTCGGTATTTTTTGTTATGATTCTTTACTTATTAGACCTAAATTTTATTTTAATCTATTTTAAGTGTTTTCATGTTTATCCATTTTTTTTAATAGTGATATTAGTTATTTTCTAACTTATCATATGTCATATTATCTCATATATCAGATTTTCATGAATATTTGAATGAAATAGTAAAAGAGGATTTTCACTTAATGGGCTTATTTGTTCAGGGTAATAAGTTTGAAGGACAACACTTCTAAAAAATTAGTTTTATAGACAATTTTGCAGCAAAAAAGATAAAAGCAGGTATCTTTTTACGTTACACAGAAATAATGATAAATGAATTTATTTTTTTCAGTATAACTTAAAAAGATAACCGCTTTTATCTTTCAGGAAAATACCCTGAAGGACAAAATGAAAAAAATTGTTTCATAAGGACAAGAGGCTAAAATTTTGTCCGTAAAGACAAATTTTAGTATAAATGGAGGAATTATAGTGGGCCCCTGAATACGCCCCTTTACACTAAAATTTGTCCTTAGATAAAATTCTGCCCCCTTGTTCATTTTGTCCTTAAAAACTTATTTTTCAGAAGTACTATCCTTAAAACTTATTATTCTACAAAAAGAAGTCCTTTAACCTAATTTCCACATAGTAAAATGCATTGGTTATTCCAATTTTTTTATTCCATAAAGTATCAACATTTAATAATTTTCATGTCATATTATGCTACATGTATTAAAAAATATGATGCCTCAATGCTATTATAATATTACCCAAATTTAACAACTAGCATGAAATGTTAAGTAGTTACACAAATGTTGAATTGCAGTTTACTTGAATTGAACCTAAAACTAATTTTGCATAGAATCCAATCTTTATTTTTCATGTTTTGGAACACCTCCATCATACTAAATCTTGTACATATCTAAATTTTTGTGTTAAATATTGGATTGACGTATGTAGACTTTGACGCTTATATTAGAAAACTAATAAATATCGTCATGTGAACTAATTCATTATATGTTCACCATTATAAAAAATGGTATGTTAATATTATTATGTCGACGGTATATAACATAGTATGATTCTGATGAAGGTAAACAACATTATGTAACACAATACCCCATGGCTCAAATACAAAACTATAAGAGTGGTTATATATGTCATTTGAGTACAATAACGAAAATAATAATAATGAGATGTTTAGAATAAAGTAGAATTAAGTTGTTACATGATTTGAAATTTCGTGACTAGATACATACGCATGTGTTTCCTTTTAGTTAGCATACTAATGGAAATTAATGAAAATTTTGTTTGCCTTTAATTATCATATTAATGGTAATGATAATTATGTTTGCCTTTAATTATCATATTAATGTTATTTAATTAATTTGATTATTTTTCTAAACTAAATAGTTTGAATTCAAATTTAAAAATAGTAATTATCTTAATTCACTTTCACTAATAGTAATTGGACTAAAGTTTATATCATTTTTAGTAAGAGGTTCCTAGCTCCCCAGGAAGAGGGAGAGAGTTCGATCCCCGGCCTCACGCACTTTAGTTCAAATAAGGGGGCTTACCATGTGCATAAGCCTGATGACACAGCGGACCGGGTTAGGTGCACTAGGGGGAGTTTTACGGCAGTGCCGTTTTCTCCCCTGAAAAAATTAATTTTTTTTTATTAATATCACTAATGTTCTACAAATTGAACTAAAGTTTATATCATTTACTTATTTTGTTTAATAATTTTGTGGTATATAATGATTATATAATATTTCTAAAATTAAATTTTATACATTTTCTTCCGAAGAAAAAATTGACAAATTAATGAAGCTCTAAGGTACCTTATTATTTGTTATTTAATGCACAAATCTTTTGAGATTCTTACTTCTCACTTTATCTAATTTTCAAACTATCAAAATATGCTAATCTTTTGAAGAAATTATACATTCTTTAGAGAAAATGTGTAGTATAGTTAATTTAATATTTCCCTTTTTGGAAAGTGAATGAAGTTGACTAGCCCCTATCAAATTCCATATGTTTAACAAATTTAACCATTAAAGTTATTGTTATCGGTCCAAAGATATTATCTGTTTGTTTAAGACTGTATATCATTGTTTTTTATTGTAAATTTCAATAAACCAATTTTAGTTTTCCTTCAAATACAAGTGAATGTTCTCTCATATTATGTCTTCAATATTGAATTGTGAACTGTAATTGAATTCTCAAACCAATGGTAATTATTTATTTTAATAGTAACCAAATAGAATATATTTCAGGACCACTGTATCTGCAATAATCTAAATATATTTTGTATAAATATAACATTAAAATCTCATTGTTAATAATTTCCCAATTAATTTGAATTCAGTTTAAACTTAGTAAACATCTTTATTTTAGTTTACTTTATATTCTCTATTTTCTAATATTAAATGTAAACTAAAATGTCGTGTTGGTTGGCGTTATCTTTATACACTAAACCATGTAGGTTTCAGAAACATTTTTAGCTACTGGATCATCACAAGGTTTTAATAATTTTTTATGATCATAAAAAGCATTTATGCTAGAGATTCCTCTTTCTAAATCGCTTTCATGTGCATTAATGTCAAATGATCCTTAAAATATTAGAAAATATGCTTAGATTTATGAAAAGTTACATTTTTTTAAATAATATGCAGAACTTGGTAAATTTTGCCATTTTATTATTCTTTTTATTGTTGGTAAATAACATTATGGCATAGTTCAAATTTTATGTTTTAAAATTATTTATAGGCATTGTTTGATAATTTAACAAATTCTTTCTTACTACATAGATATATTATAGCCAAAACTTGCTATTGGTTCTTAACAATTTTTATTTACATTCATACAATTAGTGAAATAATAAAAATAAATAAAAGACTATTTAGATAAAAACTTCATCGACCGAACAAAATATGGTTAATGCAATATTTATTTATGTTTTAAAAGGAAACATTATAATTTTTGTTATCCCCTATGCCTGAAATGAAGAGTATATATCTTATATAAATGACAAACATAACTGTGATTAGTTTACTTAAATGTGAAATAAAAAGATTAAGCATTCAAGTTTTTAGATGTACATATACAAAATATTACCATCCAACATATGATGCTGAGTTGGTCTCCAAACAAAATTCACATGTATTGTCCAAATGGGCTACTAAGAAAAACTCAACAGTAATATTAGAAACCGTGATTTTTTGTGAAGTACAAATTTTATTAGGGGGCATCACAAAAATTACAAGGTAAGTGTAATGAATTAATAAATAGAAGTTAAATATAAATCAAATACACCTTTGAATTTAAAGTTAATTAAAAAGTGATGTCAATTTGTTAAAGGAAGCTATATGACAAATATTTTTTGTTAGATTAATTATTAATTTTTATGATCATAATTAGCTTGAAGTTAACTTTTCATTTTATAAGGAAAGGCATATTTTCCATATATTTTAATTCATGATAGAATAGAATAACTTTGGCTACTTTAAATTCTCAAAGTTATTATTTCACTACATATTACTAATACATTCGATTCATTACTTTTATTCTCTACGCATACATAAATGTGTATGCTATAATTACTTTTTCCTACTCTAAAATGCAACCATCTATGATTTATTTATTCTAATATTCATCTATTTTTGTAGGTTTTTTTTATTTCCTTTCTTTATTTATTTGATATAAATTCCTTTTTATTTATTTTTATTGAAAATGTTTTTATATTTATCTAAAAAAATATTTTTAGTATTGATATTAATTAGCTTTCAACTTATGTTTATGTTATATTGTCTCGGGTATTAGGTTTGCATGAGTTTTTGAATTAAAAAGTAAAATAATTTGTTAATTACAAAAAAGTACTACATAATGCATCCTTGTATAATAACTCTCATGTTGTTAATCTATAGATATTTATAAAAAAAAAATTGATGTTTCAATGATATCATAATATTTTCCTAAATTTAATTAGTATCGTGCAATGTCAAGAGGTTACAAAAATGTTGAATTATTATTTAATCGAACTAAACTTGAAACCTATTTCGCTTTAAGAACAGGTATTATAATTCATATTTCAGAGCACTATGATCAAACAAAATTATGTACCTATTCAAATTTGTATGTTAAATACTGTCTTGTATTTATGTACTTGTTTGACGTTAATATTAGAAAATTATTCAATACACATGTTCAACAATTATTAGATTAACAAGTTAGGAATAGGTAATAGCTGATGTTATTTTTTGTGCAAAAACATCATGTTGTATAAGTACACTTATACTTTATCTACTTCATAATTATTCAATTTGATTTAACAACTGTCAACTGCAAACAATATTTAAGAAAAAAATAAATCAAAACATTACATTCTATAATCATATCACTTAACCTTTATACGACTAAAAAATATAGAAAAGCACTATTTAGAAAATGTATCACGAAACCCGTATGCATAGCATGGATTCGCACTAGCAAATATAACATGTCCAAATCATGATTTGATACCATATAACCCATGAAATAAATTATGTATGAATACATGTTGGGGTGACATTCCGAATTTATCCAAATAGAACTAAATGTGCCCAACATGCAACTATGGACCACATATATCAAGGGGCGATTACCAAACAAAAACTAGCTTAAATAACTATTTAGGAAGAAAAAATATGCTAAAAATTATGTAAAGAAAAATGGAAATGAAAACTGTTTGGTTAAATTATAAAAACACATTAGAATTATAACCGAATAATACCATCAAACGCTAGAAAATTGTGTGTTTATCAATAGCAGAAGATTTTTTTCCTATACAAATTATGCTAAATGTGCCCACACCACAATTTAATATCTTCTTTTGGAAAAATATACATCATTTAATTTATGAATGTCTAAAGTTAATTAACCCGTTAAAATCCATGAAACATTATAGAAATCCTTAGGAAGTTAGGAAATATTGAAAACATACAAAATCTTCTTTCCTTCTAAAAAGTTATATATTTTCTTTAAAATTAAGTAAAGTTTGATTAAGATTATATTACAAAAAGGAATATGTATCTTTTGACGATTATGCAACATGATAATTTAAGCATAATAATCAGAATCATATTGAATATAGTATTAATTTCGATTTGAACTAAGAAATCCAAATAAAGTGAGGCAAAATAAATTGATTATAGAACAAATATAAAAATAATGACTTATATAACATGAATCGTAAAATAATCCTACATCCATGCTAGGAAAATAGATAACGTTATTAAAACAATGTGAACGTATAAAAGAAGTAGTATCATGTATGAAGAAAAAAAATTAAATGTTTAAGGAAAAGGGAATAATACTTGAATGTCTTTCCAAATGTTAGAACGATGTGAAAATAGGACTTGAGATGAAGTGGACAAATTCAATGATGCATGCTAGAGTGGAAATGGAGATATCTAACTGAAACATGAAGTAAGTAGCCAACCATATATCTACAAATAGCGTATAAAACATGCACGCATGCACACACATGCATATATATATATATATGTGTGTGTGTGTGTGTGTGTGTGTGTGTGTGTGTGTGTGTGTGTATGCGCGTGCGTGTGTGTAGAGTTATAATTTGATTCTCGAGCAGCAGGGAGAACGAAAGTGGTAAATCTAGAGGCTGTTATGAATTGAGGAAAAGAAACTACTAGATTTTAATATTTTTTTCCAAATAATACTGTAGACTTGAGATGAAATGTAGGAGTTAAATAAGCATGCCTGAGTGGGAATAGAAACTCTCAGCTAAAACATAAATAAGATCATATATCTTCAAATGCAATAAATCTAGGATTTAATGCATCGTTATGTTTTCTAAATTGTAGGAAAAAAACGAATGAGGTCAAGGAAGAGAAATTGTTAAATTTCTGTAATCAAGAAAGTTAATGGTAAATGTTGAAGTGTTTAAATTAAGGATAAGCTAATAATATACATATGTGTATGTGTGAATTTGTTTAGGGGAAATCTACCATAGTCGCAAAACCCTCCTGATGCACCTAGCCTGGTCCTTGAGCGCCATATAAGCGACTAGTTTTGGCGTATGCACATGGTAAGATCTTAGCATGCCTTGTAGGATTTCAAACCAATGTCGTTGTTACCACGACGCAAAATACTTATAACCGCCGCGCTAATGCTGCGAACATGTGTGTGTGTGTGTGTATGTGTGTGTATATAGAGTGAATTTGGGCTTAAACAGATATATAATTTTATATGGTTAAGATAAACATTTTCCACACAAATAGAAGAGGGAACAGTATTTTGCTTAAGAATGAATGAAAAAAAAGTGTAAAAAGTACCATTATTCTATATATATATATATACACACACACACACACGTGTATACATATATATAACAATAATAATATAGTAGATGAAGTATAAGTTAGTAATAACAAAACAAATACATAATAAAATTGGATTTGAATGAATATGCGTAATTTTATGGGGTTAAGGAATTTTTTTCCCTTAAATTAATGAAATACGTTATTTAACTAAAGAATGAATGTGAGTTATGGATTGAAAGAGTCCATGTTTCTCTTTTGCATATAATAGAGTAGATAGATTAAAGTAATTCTAGGTGTAATTCACTTGTTATAAATGAAACTGCAACCAAAATACATAGGATCTATTCTACATAATTCGTAAATCGATGATTTTACCTATCAAAATTTTCATGAATTCTCGAATTCGAAGAGAATCTGGATATATCAAACCCTAGAGCCTGATGTGAGCGCCTCTATTAGTATCCACTCGAATGCCCTTCGACACCGTCTTCACGAAATCGAAGAAGAAAGGGAGGTACTAACCTCAAGCCACCATTTTTCTTCGATCCGCCTATTTGGTTATTTTTATTTGTCTCTGTATTTATTAAAAAGGTAAGTCTATTGCATTTTAAAACCAGTGAGAGAATAGAAATTGGATCCAAGAAAAAATAAGTCGGTTAGACCATCAAATAGTATAAATATTAACAATTTAATATTTATACAAATAATGGTTCTATTCCTTTCAACGTTCTTATTGTGTTACCATATAGGTTATTACAATATTGGCAATGATTTTAAATTATATTTAAAATCATAAACAGTGATTGACATCTAGTAATATGTCACTGTTACCTAAGATATAATAATATTAACGATTCGATACAACCTTTTCTGTGACTAGTGCCTCGATGTAATTTAATCCTTTTAACCAATATATCTAGGATTAAACTCGAGGCATGGAACGTATCATCCTTTTTATAATATAATCCTTTTATTTTGATTGATGAGCAAACTATGTAAAACAAATCAATATTTGAGCATGGTCATGCATTTCTTAGTCTTGCTCAATCAAGAGTCCCATAGATATCACTACTTATACTACTTATATTATAGGGTTAAATTCCATCTAGATCATTTATAATTTTCAATCGATTCGAGATGTATCTGATAATCACGTTTGTTGTCTACTTGGTTAAAAGTAACTTTTGATGATATCAAAATACAAATATCCTTGAATAAAATTATAATTATTTCAGGTCTAAGGTCCATTACATCACTGTCACTTTGAGAAATACGTAAGATATTATAAACATGATCCATGAAGTTTTCTCAAGTTGGGCCAGCCCAATATGCTATTCTTCAATACATATTTATTTATTGACATTAATATCATGTATATTAATGATCAATGAGATATGATCATCGGTCAATCAACATACTAGTCTCAATGTTTTATCTTTGTCCTATATAAACAATAAAACTTGACTAGGAACATTTAAGAATTATAATACTTATTATTATATTATAGAATCTCATGTTCAAGTCACTTACTTGAACTATACAATTATGTATTATTATTCTAAGAACTTCTATTATGTTAGTCTTTATATTATGCAGTAAATATAACATAACTGAATAAAATAATGACATTAACAGTGTTATTAATCACATCAAATCGATTGCCTCTAGGGCATAAACTATAGCAATCTCCCACTTGCACTAGAGTCAATCATTCATATATCATATACCCATGAAACAAGTGTGACTATCATTCTTCCTCTGCGACAGAGTTTTCGTCAGTAGGTCTGCAACATTACTATCTATAAGTACTTTGCAGATATGTGCATTTCCCCTGCAAATGATTTCACAGATAAAATTATATTTCTTATATATATATATATATATATATATATATATATAGGATCAATAATGAGATCAAGGTTTCTAGACTTGATCATTAGCTCCATTGTTATCACAATGTAAATCATTAGATCAACAATGGATTAAGTTCAATAATGAACTTCTTAATCCAAACATGTACTTTAATAGAATTAGTATATATTTCTTGTTTTAAATTAACATAATTTTCAATAATTAATATGTTATCAATACATAACATTAGAATTATTGTGTCACTCCCACTCGATTTCTTGTATATACAAGGTTGAATGGTATTTTATGGTTCCTGAGACATTTCAAGTTCTACTTTATTATCGTCGGCATCCTAGAGACCCGCTCTCCTTTTAAAAGGATACCAATTCAAGTAATAATCATTTATTCTCAGAGGATTCAAATAAATAATATCATTTTGGTTCTTTTCGATATTCCATAAAATAATTATCAGATTTGGGTTTGACCTTATCAAAGGCAAGAGTCTAACAAACGCCTTACATCCCAAATCTTTATAATAGACACATTTGGATGTTTCCTAGTCCATATCTTATATGGCATCTTCAAAATCGTTTTAGTAGGATTACAATTAAATATGAGTGCAATTATTTTAAGGGGATAACCTCAAAATTTTATTGGAAGATCCATATGACACACCATTGATCGTACCATATCTTATAAGTTGCAACTTCTCCTTTCAGACACACAATTCCAATATGGTGTTCTAGGTGGAGTGAGTTGTGAGACAATTTAACACTCTTTTACATTGTCATTAATTATTGGCTCAATTATTCCCTTGTTCTGTTTGAGGAGTTTTTGTATTCTTTCAAAATTAGTTTTTGAACTTCATTTTTGAATTCTTTGAACTTTTCAAAAGATTCTGATTTATGTCTCATAAGATACACACAATCATATCTACTGGTATCATCAATCAATTTAACAAGTTAATATAACCTACCTTTAGCTGATATACTTAGTGGTCCACATATATCACAATGTATAGTGCCCAATTTATTACTAGCCCATTCGTTGTGTCCAATAAAAGGTGCTTAAGTCATTTTGCCTTATAAAAAAGTTTTGCTTTCTTCACATGATTCAGAATAAAACAACCCCAAAATTCCATCATTATGGAGGTTTGATATGCGTTTCTTGTTTATATGGCTTAACCGACAATGCCAAGGTATTTTGAATTATTAGATTTAATCCGCCCAATATTTATGTTATATAATCAAGCATATTAAAGTTAAGAATTTATATATAAAATCATTAAAAATCATGTAATTTCATTTAAATAAAATGAACAATAATTGTCCTTCTATTACAAATGAAATTCAAACTTGTCTAAACAACATACATCATCCACATAATGCTATGATATTGTCTCAAACATTACCGGTACATGTACAAATTACATGCAGCAAATACGCAGTGCCAACATATGTTATTTTGTTGCCCCCTGCACTGAAACGTCTCAGTATGTTGCTAAGGATTGTCGCTGCCCTGTTAAAAAGCAATTTTAAATTCACAGGGTTAGCCTAACTTAGATATATCAAATGTATATACTATATGTGCAGTATCTTATGTATACATCAAATGTATATACTATGTTTGCAGTATTATATATATATACAACAAATGTATATAATTTGCTAACAGGTATATATATGCAGTAACTTATAAATTGTTTTCTATATCAACACAGTATCAATATACGATTAGTATAGAGTCAATCAATAAGTTGTTTAGATAATTATTCATATTTGTAACACACACACACACACACACACACATATATATATATATATATATATATGCTTATGACTTATTAGTGGTCTTTAAAGCCTCCAACACAGCTATTGATCATATTAAAGGAATTTTCAAAGAGATGGAAAACAGGGTAGGACTGAAAGTAAATGAGCTAAAGACAAAGTGCTATTTTAATAAATTCTGCAGTCAAAAATAGGGGTTTCTAGAGAGACTAAGAGTGCAAGAAGGAACACTCCCTGCTAAGTATCTGGGTGTACCACTCTCGAACAATACTATTACAGATGCAGAATGTGGCAAGCTAGTGGATGATATTCATAACAAACTCCAGGGGTGGAGGTCTAAGCTGCTGTCTTTTGCTGGAAGGGTAGAATTGTTACACACTGTGATCACATCAAAGATCATATTTTAGCTGCAAACATTCCAAATTCCAGAATGCTCGATTGCAAAGATTAATTCTATATGTGCTAACTTCATATGGAAGGGTGGGCTACATAAAATCGGTTATAATCACTTATGCAGTGTAACACCGCATAATTTTATAACATTAAAATTCACAAATTAAAGTATACTTAATTTTGAGAAGAAGAATTAAGTGAAATGGGTTGCGCTATTATGTTCGTCTCAAAATTTTGGGTCAAGATAGACATTTGGTTTGCACAAAACGGATACCTTATGAAGATGTTATTAAGCCTTGAAGTTTGTATGCATATGAGAGAAATATATATAGATATATATAAAAATTAAATAAATAAATATTCAAAAAAAGTTCAAAACAACAAATCGGGAGGGGGAATAGCCGAACCGCACCATTTTTGGAGTCGACTCGAGCCCCGCTGGGTCGACTATGGGTCGATCCAGGGTGTTTGGCTGTCAACCAGTGGCCCGATTCGCGCTAAGGGCTGATGTTGTATCTGAGTGGTCCTGATGATTTCTGGGTTAATCTAAGAGCTCTAATCGATCCTATATATATACACACACACACACACCCTAAGACCTAACCCCTAATTCATAAAATATTATCTATGACACCATTATGCTGTCAAGCTCTCTCTAAAACCCTAGCCGCCGCCTCTAAATTAAATCTTAAGTGTTCATACACAATTCAAATCGAAGTTTAGAGCTTCAACAACAATTAAAGAAGATCAATCAACATCACCGCAACGTTTCTACACCAATTTCAATTCGTTAATCCATTTCTTAAGCCACGAAAGGTAAGTACAGTTATTTTCACAAATTTAATAGGATTAAAGTAACATGAAAAAGTTGTAAAAAGGATTCATATATATGTTTGTAATGAAAATCTCACCAAGTCTTCACCTTTTTGATTCATGTCATCATATGCCTATGTTTTTGTGTAAAGTTCATACCTTTTATCAGTTTATTCATGTTGAATCTTTTGTTATGCCTCTATGCCAGTCTATATGCCTCTTTATTTCATGATGTTGTTTTATTCCAATTTTCTATGAATTGATTCTCTCTTCTTACCCCTATTCCTTTTATTTGTGGATCTAGGCTACCTTCGAGTCTATATCAAAAATACGCGCGAATGCGAATACGTGGGAACGATGTGGAATATTAGGAATATGGGAAATTTGAAAAATTGGATATTATTGGATATTTTGGATAATTGGATAATATGTGAAATTGGCATATTTGGGTATGAATTACGTGGAAATGATGAAATTGCCTAAAATTGTAAACTTGTAATTGAGGCTAATTAATGTGTAATTAGTGACAATTTGGAATACGCAATATTATAGACATGATTATATGTTTAATTGGATATATATAAAAATTGTGTATGGGTTAAATATGATGTTAATAAACCTTTGACACGAGGTTAGGCGCAATTGTGACGCAAGACTTCCTGGAACCGCCCGGCAAATCCAGCGGTCACAATTGGATGTCTAATGTGAGAGGTCAAAGGAATGAATTGTAGGCGTAATGGTTAATGACACGAGGTTAGACCCAGTTTGTGGCGTAAGACTGCCCGGAACCGCTCGGCAAATCCAGCGGCCATAAAGTGTTCGATCTAATGTGAGAGGTCATGCACCGTTCGTCATAAGGAATGAACTAAAGAATACTAACCATAATAAGACATGGGTATGGATAGAGGGTTAAGTGGGGTGACACGTAAAATATGACATGTAAATATGGACTTAACCGGAATAAGATAGGACATGCAAATTATGACATGTAAGTATGGACTTAGCCGTAGCATGTGTAAGATATGGACATTTTAATTAAAATGGTTAAGTGGGGAAAACCTAGTGGGGACCAAGCATAGGTGGGAGGCTTATGTCGGATGGGGACCCGTTTCAACCAGTAACCCGTTTGAGTATCTAATTGGGCTCGGTACTAGGCCGGGGTTTGGGCACGCTTACTGGGATTGAATATAAGAGGTCAAAACGTGAATAACGGTGGCTACACAAGAACAACGGGTTCATGTGCGTGCATGGGTCCGGGCTGGTAGGTAAGACGTTGTTGCATCGTGTAGGTATGGCCATGCATTTCATGTTGGTATTGGGGTTGCCACTTAGGGGAGTTATACACCCCACTGTGGGGCCAGCCTGGTGCCTACAGGGTTTAGGGAGCAGATCGAATGGGTAGATTAAGGGTACATTAGCGGTGGTAGGAGCAAGCCGGCACCTACGATAGCAGCTAGGTATAAGTAACTACCAAGTTTGTCATGTGGGTACAGTTAGTGGGAAGGGATCAACCTCTAGTAAAAAGAGACTAGTAGATGTGCAGTGTAATTTAAGTAATGTGGTGTAACTTAGCAAAAGTGCAGTGTAATGAAATACATGTTGGTTGAGTTGGATAGTCCTTTGGGTGCTAGTAGGGATGGCAATGGGACGGGTCTAGGGTCCAAACCCGCTTGACCCGCCCCTGTTTTGACCCATTTAGACCCGCCCCATAGGGTCTTCGGGGCGGGTAGACCCGCGACCCGCTTTTGGAGGTCCGGGTCTAGGGTCGGGTCTGGGGCATGGCTAACCCGCCCCAACCCGACCCGCATGATCGAAACATCATTCAAACACTTTATAACTATAACTATTACTTGTTAATCTTCTTAGATTTACATGGTTATAACTTGAATATTATATTCTTTCAATTGACAAACTATAAAATTTTCAATGTATTAAGTTGCATCAATGATAATCATGCAATAACAAATGCATACATTTTGAACTATTATCTTACAACTCATTTTATAATATTCTCTTGTCATTGTGAACACATTATAATATGCATAGTGATAAAAAAATATAAATATATAATTTTGTGTACACTAGAACATAGTATCACCGGGTCGCGGGGCGGGTTAGGTCTACCCTGACCCGTACGGGTTTCGGGTACGGGGCGAAATTCCAGACCCGCACCAACCCGCCCCATTGCCATTCCTAGGTGCTAGTCTGATGTTGACTTCGGTCTTCAGGGTTAGTACTTGGAGGGTTGTTCGCTTATCCAAGGTGTAGGATTGTCTTAGTACTTTGGAACGAAATCATCTTGTCCATCCTTTTTATCTACCTTATCTAAGTTACAGCCATATCATGATGCCTATTTATGTCTTAATCATTTACCTTACCCATTATTTGTTAAAATTACTGGACTCGCCAGACTTTATGTCTGACCCGTTTGTTTCCACCTCTTTTCTTTCCTTTCCCCCTCAAGTTTGCAAGGAGGGAATACTACAGCTTAGTGCCAATTTCTTTCAGTTGCTTGAAAAGAGTAGATGTACTGCTTTGGACTCTATCATCTTTATGGCTTTGCTTATGCTCAGTGGGGATTTATGCATTTATGTTATTTTAGTATTTTCTTCTTTATGTACTTTGAAGTATTTGGAAAAGACTATTAATCCTGTTGTAATGATTTTGGGAACTACTTATGTAAGCTTGTTTTGAGTTATGATGCTATGAAATAAGTTTTATCTTCCGCTGTGTTGTTTTATTTATTTATTCTTGTAGTTTATCTGTTCTATACAACAATAACGCTTCATGGACATTGATGCATTCCCTTTGTGAGTGACATTAATGGACATGTGGTGTTACACGTGGTATCAGAGCTATGGTTACAAGAACAGATAAAAAGTTTTGAAAAGTTTTTTCAAAAGTATTATTTTCCTAGAAAGTATTTTCAAAACTTGTTTTAAAGAAGCTATTTTCAAGGAAAGTTTACTTTAAAGAGCATAATCCCCGCAAGCCATACATCTCTCTTTCGCTTCCCTTGTTTTGAAACTCTTTCCTTTTCTTTTCAGCATGTCTGGAGCATCTGAGATACCCGAGGGTGTTCATGTACCCAGTTGGTTTCGTCAATATCTCGAGGCTAGGGCCGCTTCCGCAGGTCCGGCCAACATTCCTCCTCCTCCTCCCCCAGCTCCAGTCATTCCTCCGCGTGGAGATGATTTCTCCAAGATATGTAAAGACTTTCGTTCGATGGGTGGAAAACCTTTTAGTGGGTCTGAAACGTTCGTTGAAGCTAAAAATTGGTTGAAAGAAGTGGAGGATCTGTTTGGCATTTTCGATTTGGACGACTGTAAGAAGGTCCAGTTGGCTGCTTGGTTGATGAAGGACGAAGCTTTGTTTTGGTGGGAGGTTACTAATAGAGAGCGTGCTGTGGAGATGTGGGAAGATTTTAGGGGAAGGTTTGAGTTGAAATTCCTTACTCAAGTTGAGGAGAGTATGTACATGGAGAGGTTCTTGATATTGAAGCAGAAAAATTTGACCGCGAAGGAGTATGTGACCGAATTTAATAAGTTGGCGAGATTTGAGCTAGAGTTGGTGAATACGCCTCACAAGAAGGCCTTGAGGTTTGCAAAGGGCCTAAATGAACCGCTTCACAGTTTGGCTATGTCCCGCATTCTAATGGGGGCTACGTATGAAAAGCTTGTTAATATGGAATATATGCATGAAGAAGAGAAGGGTGTAAGTAATTTTAGGTCGCAAGATAAGAAGGAGGATCCAAATAAAGCCCAACAACAAAAGAAAGGTGGTAAAGAAAAGAGGAAGTGTCACAACTGTAGGAAACCCGGCCATTTGAAGAAAGACTATAGGAAGAAGAAGAAGTTCGCTTGTTATCATTGTGGTGATGCAGGTCATGCTGTGAAGGACTGTCCTAAGAAGCAAGGGCAGAGGGCAGGTTCTACTTCGGGAGGGCAGGTTCACGCTCTCATGGCTCTGTGACAGGAAGAAGGTAGAAAAATTTCTGTCGAAAGTTTGATTTTCTCATTTAATCATCTTGTCCGTACTTTATTCGATTCTGGTGCATCACATTCATTTATCTCTTCATCGTTAGTTGAAACACTGCACTTAAATACTAGTCTCGTTGTAGATCCCATTGTAGTCTCAAATCCTATTGGTGGGTCGGCTCATTTATCCATGGTTTGTAGGGATTTGAGATTGTTTATCTTAGGCGTTGGTTTTGAATGTAATGCTTTTGTGCTTGGTTTCATGGGCTATGGGTTGATTCTAGGGATGGATTGGCTAGCCAGATATGGTGCCATCCTAGATAGTGAACGAAGGGTAGTAAAATTGTTGACTCGTAGTGGAAAGACCCTTGATATTTCTTGTGACCCTAGAAGATCGGTGATGCTTAGTTATCTTGAGTCACTTGACGCATCCAATGATGATTTACATTCTGTTCGTATAGTCCATGGATATGTTGATGTCTTCAATGAGGTGAGGGGTCTACCTCCAAAAGGTGAGATAGACTTTCGTATTTATCTTGCAGACAATGAAAAACCAGTATCTCTGCCAGTATGCCACATGGCTCCTCGTGAGAGGAGGGAACTCAATAAGAAAGTAGGGGAGTTGCTTGAGAAGGGATTCATAAGACGTAGTATATTGGAGTGGGTTGCTTCAGTAGTATTTGCCACGAAGGCGGATGGGTCCCTTAGACTTTGTGTGGACTATAGAGAACTTAATAAGCTTACTAAGAAGAATAGGCACCCACTGCCGAGGATTGACGATCTCTTCGATCAGTTAGTTGGCGCCTCAATATTTTCGTAGTTGGACTTAGCCACTGGTTTCCATCAGTTGAGTGTGGTTGAGGATAGCATAGACAAGACGACTCCGGACGGTTTCTATGAGTGGCTTGTAATGCCCTTCGGTTTGACAAACGCCCCCGCATACTTTGTTGACTTGATGAGTAGGGTGTTTAGGGAGTACCTTAATAAATTCGTGGTGGTCTTTGTGGATGACATCTTGATCTTTTCTAAGAGCGAGGAAGAGCATGCCCTACATCTTAGGGAAGTGTTGTAGACCCTTCGAGCGCATAACCTTAAAGCTAAATTTTCTAAATGTCACTTTTGGAGGAAGGAAGTGCGATTCTTAGGGCACGTGGTTTCCAAAGAAGGGATATATAACTGTGGATCCCGCGAAGGTGGTGGCCATCCAAGACTGGAAGGCCCTAAAAATGCTACCGAGGTGAGGAGTTTCTTGGGGTTGGCAGGCTACTATAGGAAGTTAATCAAGGACTTCGCAAAGATATCAGCCCCATTGACACGCATGATGAAGAAAAACCTAGTTTTCACGTGGGACATAGATTGTGATGATGCGTTCCAACGTTTAAAGAGAGCTTTAACCACAGCTCCAGTCTTACTATTGCCAGATGGGAGTAAGCCATTTGCCGTTTATACCGATGCTTGTGGGACAGGACTAGGCGCAGTCTTAATGCAAGAGGGGAGGGTAATAGCCTATGGAGGAAGGCAGTTGAGAGTGCATGAGAGAAATTACCCTACACATGACCTAGAGTTGGCCGCTATTGTTTTCACGCTTAAGTCTTGGTGCCATTATCTTCTTGGCGAGAAATTCGAATTGTTCACAGACCACAAATCGCTAAAATACTTATTCTCTCAGAAGGACTTGAACTTAAGGCAGTAAAGGTGGATGGAATTCTTAACGTCCTACGATTTCGAGATGGCATATACCCCTGGCAAGGGTAACATGGTGGCAGACGCCTTAAGTAGGAAAAGGTTGTCCTTGAGTCCGTTGTTTGTTGAGCGGCAAAGCTTATAGTTCATCTCTACATTTGACTTTAGACCTTCCATTGACTTTGTACCCAGTTTGCTAGCATCCATTGAGGTCAGACCTACGCTTTTGGGACGGATTGGTGAGACACAGCGAGATGACCCACAGTTGGTTGAGTTGGTAGAGAAGCTCATAAGGGGGGAGTCATCGAGCCATCTCAGTAGGTATACCCTAGATGATAAGGGTTGGTTACGTAGGGACGGTAGACTTTGTGTACCACGAGACGAGAACATGAGGAAGACCATTCTTGATGATGCACATCGTTCGAAGATGACCATTCATCCCGACGGGGACAAGATGTACATGGACATGAGACAAGTTTACTTTTGGGCCGGTATGAAGAAGGAAGTGGCCGAGTTTGTCGCTAGATGCTTGGGGTGCCAACAAGTAAAAGCAGAGCAAAAGAAGCCCGGTGGGTTGCTTCACCCATTGGAGGTCCCATAATGGAAGTGGGAGAGTGTCCCGATGGACTTTGTTGATGGGTTACCGAGATCGAGGAAGGGTAATACGGGGATTTGGGTCGTGGTAGACAGACTTACTAAGAGCGCCCATTTCATTCCCGTGAAGAGTAAGAGGACTGCTCCATGGTTAGCCTCCATATACATTCGAGAGATAGTTCGTTTGCACGGTGTTATTTCTAGCATAGTGAGTGATCACGATCCTATTTTTACTAGCAAGTTTTGGAAGAGCTTACAAGAGGCGGTAGGGACTCAATTATGTTTGAGCACCGCATATCATCCTCAGACGGACGGCCAGACCGAGAGGGTGAATCGTATTCTAGAGGACCTTTAGAGGCTATATGTTTTAGACTTCAGAGGTACATGGAAGGAGCATCTTCCTTTGGTGGAGTTCGCGTATAATAATAGTTTTCAGTCTAGCATTGGCATGGCACCTTTCGAGGCTCTTTATAGAAGGCCTTGTTGTTCACCTACATGTTGGTGGAAATCTACGGATAAGATCTTACTTGGGCCCAATATGATTAGAGAGACTTCAGAAAAGATTGATTTGATTTGAAGGAGGATGAAGACGGTGCAAGATAGGCAGAAATCGTATGCGGACAAGAGGAGGACAGATCTTGAATTTGATATTGGGGACATGGTCTTTATCAAGGTGTCTCCATTACGGAATGTTGTTCGCTTTGGGTCCATTGGGAAGTTAGCACCAAGGTTCGTTGGGTCGTTTCCTATTAAGGAGAGGATTGGACAGATGACACATAGAGTAGAGTTGTCCGAAAGACTTAGTGGTGTACACAACGTGTTCCATGTTTCGCATTTGAGGAAGTTCTTGCATGAGACCGCGGAAGTGGTAGAGCCGAGCTTGCTTAAAGAGGTGGAGACAGAGCGTGATGCGACGATTCGACGAGCTCCTACATGCATTCTTGGGTCGGAGATTAAGCTAGTCAAAGTGCAATGGGGAGATGATGAGAGCGACGCTACTTGGGAGACGGAAGAGAAGATGCGTTCATTGTACCCTTTTCTTTTCGAGGGTATGTCTTTTAATTTCTCCTTTATCGCTTAGCTTGTACTTGTCCTATCTTTAGTATATCCTCTCGTTTAAGTCTTTGACCTTTAGAGAGGGTAGTCCTATGGTTGAAACATGTGTTTGAGACATGTTATGATTGATGGATGCATGTGAATGCAAGTGTTTGCTAGTGGTTGCTCGTGGATACATATACACACACTTTAGGCACTAGATCGGCTCAGTCACATTCATATTGCATATTGCATATAAATGGATGTATTTAGTTAAATGGATGTATATTAAATGGACGTATCATATGGATGTTGCATTTGAATGAATGGTTGTGCACACATGTAGTAATGATATGTATAGGGTTCTTTGCATACATGGTAGATACACGACACTATCATTATTTGCATTAAGGAGGTCAACTAAATCAGTGGACCGCCTGATGTTTGCATTAGATAAGGAACATATACACACGCTTTTGCATATGTTCATATAACATTAGAAATATTTTAAGGACAATGGATGCTTGTGGATGATGGTTGAGTAGGTGGATGATTGGATGGTAGGACACATTCTTCTTAACTTGGAGATTTCGGGGACGAAATCCTTTAAGGAGGGGAGAATGTAACACCCCATAATTTTATAACATTAAAATTCACAAATTAAAGTATACTTAATTTTTAGAAGAAGAATTAAGTGAAATGGGTTGCACTATTATGTTCGCCTCAAAATTTTGGGTTAAGATAGACATTTGGTTTGCACAAAACGGATACCTTATGAAGATGTTATTAAGCCTTGAAGTTTGTATGCATATGAGAGAAATATATATATATATATAAATTAAATAAATAAATATTCAAAAAAAGTTCAAAACAGCAAATCGGGAGGGGGAATAGCCGAACCGCACCATTTTTGGAGTCGACCCGAGCCTCGCTGGGTCGACTAGGGGTCGATCCAGGGTGTTTGGCTGTCAACCGGTGGCCCGATTCGCGCTAAGGGCTGATGTTGCATCTGAGTGGTCCTGATGATTTCTGGGTTAATCTAAGAGCTCTAATCGATCCTATATATATATACACACACACACCCTAAGACCTAACCCCTAATTCATAAAATATTATCTATGACACCATTATGCTGTCAAGCTCTCTCTAAAACCCTAGCCGCCGCCTCTAAATTAAATCTCAAGTGTTCATACACAATTCAAATCGAAGTTTAGAGCTTCAACAACAATTAAAGAAGATCAATCAACATCACCGCAACGTTTCTACACCAATTTCAATTCGTTAATCCTTTTCTTAAGCCACGAAAGGCGAGTACAGTTATTTTCACAAATTTAATAGGATTAAAGTAACATGAAAAAGTTGTAAAAAGGATTCATATATATGTTTGTAATGAAAATCTCACCAAGTCTTCACCTTTTTGATTCATGTCATCATATGCCTATGTTTCTGTGTAAAGTTCATACCTTTTATCAGTTTATTCATGTTGAATCTTTTGTTATGCCTCTATGCCAGTCTATATGCCTCTTTATTTCATGATGTTGTTTTATTCCAATTTTCTATGAATTGATTCTCTCTTCTTACCCTATTCCTTTTATTTGTGGATCTAGGCTACCTTCGAGCCTATATTAAAAATATGCGCGAATGCGAATACGTGGAAACGATGTGGAATATTGGGAATATGGGAAATTTGGAAAATTGGATATTATTGGATAACATGTGAAATTGGCATATTTGGGTATGAATTACATGGAATTGATGAAATTGCCTAAAATTGTAAATTTGTAATTGAGGCTAATTAATGTGTAATTAATGACAATTTGGAATAGACAATATTATAGACATGATTATATGTTTAATTGGATATATATAACGTGAAAATTGGGTATGGGTGAAATACGATGTTAATGAACCTTTGACACGAGGTTAGGCGCAATTGTGACGTAAGACTGCCCGGAACCGTCCGACAAATCCAGCGGTTACAATTGGACGTCTAATGTGAGAGGTCAAAGGAATGAATTGTAAGCGTAACGGTTAATGACACGAGGTTAGACCCGGTTTCTGGCGTAAGACTGTCCGGAACCGCTCGGCAAATCCAGCGGCCACAAAGTGTTCGGCCTAATGTGAGAGGTCATGCACCGTTCGTCATAAGGAATGAATTAAAGAATACTAACCATAATAAGACATGGATATGGTTAGAGGGTTAAGTGGGGTGACATGTAAAATATGACATGTAAATATGGACTTAACCAGAAAAAGATAGGACATGTAAGTATGGACTTAGCCGTAGCATGTGTAAGACATGGACATTTTAATTAAAATGGTTAAGTGGGGAAAACCTAGTGGGGACCAAGCATAGGTGGGAGGCTTATGTCGGATGGGGACCCGTTTCAACTAATAACCTGTTTGAGTATCTAATTGGACCCGGTACTAGGCCGGGGTTGGGGCACGCTTACCGGGCTTGAATATAAGAGGTCAAAACGTGAATAGCAGTGGCAACATAAGTCCAACGGGTTCATGTGCGTGTATGGGTCCGGGATGGTACGTAAGACATTGTTGCATCGTGTAGGTATGGCCGTGCATTTCATGTTGGTATCGGGGTTGTCACTTTGGGGAGTGATACACCCCACCGTGGGGCCAACACATGTGCCTACGGGGTTTAGGGAGCTGATCGAATGGGTAGATTAAGGGTACCTTAGCGGTGGTAGGAGCAAGCCGGCACCTACGATAGCAGCTAGGTACAAGTAACTACCAAGTTTGTCATGTGGGTATAGTTAGTGGGAAGGGATCAACCTCTAGTAAAAAGAGACTAGTAGATGTGCGGTGTAATTAAGTAATGTAGTGTAACGTAGCAAAAGTGCGGTGTAATGAAATACATGTTGGTTGAGTTGGATAGTCCTTTGGGTGCTAGTCTGATGTTGACTTCGGTCTTCGGGGTTAGTACTTGGACGGTTGTTCGCTTAGCCAAGGTGTAGGATTGTCCTAGTACTTAGAAACGAAATCATCTTGTCCATCCTTTTTATCTACCTTATCTAAGTTACAGCCATATCATGATGCCTATTTATGTCTTGATCATTTACCTTACCTATTATTTGTTAAAATTACTGGACTCGCCAGACTTTATGTCTGACCCGTTTGTTTCAACCTCTTTTCTTTCCTTTTCCCCCCTCAGGTTTGCAAGGAGGGAATACTACACCTTAGTGTCGATTTCTTTCAGTTTCTTGAAAAGAGTAGATGTATCGCTTTGGACTCTCTCATCTTTATGACTTTGCTTATGCTCAGTGGGGATTTATGCATTTACGTTATGTAAGTATTTGCTTCTTTATGTACTTTGAAGTTTTTGGAAAAGACTATTGATCCTGTTGTAATGGTTTTGGGAACTACTTATGTAAGCTTGTTTTGAGTTATGATGCTATGAATTAAGGTTTATCTTCCGCTGTGTTGTTTTATTTATTTATTCTTGTAATTTATTTGTTCTATACAACAATAACGCTTCATGAACATTGATGCATTCCCTTTGTGAGTGACATTAATGGACATGGGGTGTTACATGCAGGCCCAAGAAAGATGGTGGAGTTGGGCTGAAAAATTTATTTGAACTTAAACAGGCCTATGGGCTTAAATTAGCTTGGAAACTTATATCATTAGAGGATTTGTGGGCTGCATGGATGCAGGCTAGATATATGAAAAGGAATTTTTGGACTTCTAATGTTGATAGCAATGCATCTGTTGTGTGGAAGAATTGCTTAAAGTTAAGAAGTGAACTCAAAGAGAAATTGCCAATGGGTCCACAACTGATCTATGAAGTGATCCATGGCTCAGTGGGTCAAGTCTGATTGACAGATATGGCTGGGACGTTACTCTTCTTATGATGCACCTAACACAATAGTGAACACCATTATCTTGAATGGATTATGGAACAGTGACAACAACTTGATTGCAAGAAATTTGGAAGAGGAACTCAGGTCAAAACCTATCTTTGTACACATGGAACCAGAAATATGGACACTTCAATCTCAAAAATGTGTGGGAGAGTATAAGGCAAGTGCATCCAAGCCAAGACTGGAGTAAAGTGGTATGGTCTCGCTCATGCCCACCTAAAATGGATCAAGTCATGTACAAAGCAATGTTGGGTAGGCTTCTTACTAAAGACAGGTTATTTGGTTGGGGCATAATCGAAGATGACAGATGTGTGTTATGTAATAATGCACCAGAAACCCTAAATCACCTTTTTTTAGAATGTCAATTCAGCAGGCGATTATGGGCCATACAAAAGCTAAAATGCTTCAATACTGAACAAATTGGTGATTTAGAGGATGAGATAAATTACCTGAACGATGGGAGTCAAGTGTCTCAATTGATGATAGAGGTCGGCAAGATTTGTCTCACAGCCACAGCGTGGCAAACATAGCGAGAAAGAAACTCCCGTACTTTCAAGAAGAAGACAAGGGATGTGTTAGTGAATTCGAATGCAATTAGTAGAGAAGTAGCAATTTGCATTGGAAGAATTAAACCGAAGCTCCTTACCAAGTCAACGGAATGAGAACGATTGCAACTGGGGAGGAGGAACTGGAAGGCAGCGATCGAAGGAAGGTGCAAAGAGAATTTACGTCTTCCACAAGAGATGTTTAACCCTAATTTTGACTTCGGTTTTCTTTTTTACCTTGGCAGAGAATGTTTGGAGTAAAGTGAAAAGCGTCGCTTTGTTGTAGTATGGTGGCCCGATCAGTATTCAGGCTTTGTAACTGTGGGTCTAGCCGACTTTTGGGCTACGCAATAAAAATTTACCCATTCTCAAATACACACACACATACCCCGCACATCTACATGTATAGGGTTGTTGGCTACTAATATTTGTATATTTCATATCATACAACATTATAAATTACAGTGCATCTCAAACTAAAATCATTCACATCACAAGTTACATTTCATTCAATATATCATTTCATATAGCTTTGCATATGACATACTATACTATAACCAACACATTGCACACATTGCATTACATGTTAACTTTAATAACAAGCATACTTTATGAGAAGTTTTTTATCTAATTAGAAATTTAGGATTATTAATTAAATACATAACATATTTACTTTGTCTTGGTTAATTTGATTGAACTGATTGACTTATTTGGTTTGTTTATTTTGTTTGACTTAAATAGCTTAATTTACTTACTTGACATGGTTAAATTTCATTAGATGTTGATAGGTTTGTTAGAAATATATTTATGAATTTATAGTTGATAAGAGCTTTATAGGTTTTAGGATAGATAGAAGTTACAAGAAATGTTTAGTTTCATGTTTGAGTTGATATTTTGTGACAACAAAACTTAAATTGATTCATTGATTGGATTGAATTACTTTTATATCATAATTTTAAGGATATCTTATCAGAGTTATTTCTAAGTATAGATTAAGGTCTTATTATACTTTTAAGGGAACTAGAGTATAGGCTAGGCCACTGGTTGGTGATGACCCCTAACAATTGGAGGTTTAGTCTTGTATTAGATTAAGGGGGAGTTTTATAGTTTCAAGGTTTAATTAAAGGTTCAAGAAGTGTTTACTAACAGATATTATTTAATTTGATTGATTTGGTTGGTTGCTTACATTGATTGCTCGAATTAATTGCTTAAATAGATTGCTTGAATTGCTTGCTTGAATTAATTGCTTGAATTTCTTGTTTGGATTGATTTTTTGAATTGATTATAAACACTGATTAGATTGCCTTGTTTATTATTATTCTATTAGACTAGTATAGTCATAATTTTAGGGGGATTTATAATCTTTTAGGCTTAGAATCATAGAGTTAGAGGGAGATATAAAGGTACCATAGAATCAGAGATAGTTATATTGAATATTATAATATAATATGTATAGATAGATATAGGATTTAAGGGGAGTACTTTAATTTTGTATAGGTATTATTTGGATAGTTATAGGATTTAGGGAGAGTATCTTTAAAATTTCTTTTTGATACTGCCAAAGGTGGAGAAATTATAAAATATAGGAATAGTTCATAGGAAACTTATAGACAAGGGGAGTATAAGAGGAACATCATCAAACAGGTATACAGGTATGATATTTTATAAACTAAGGTTGTCATCATCAAAAAGGGGGAGATTGTTGGAGAATGGAGTTTTGATGACAACAAACTTATTTCAGTTATCATTTATTATAAAATATATACTAATTTTTTATCTAGTATATATATACACACACATATACATATGCAGGATTTGTATATAGGAATTAATACTGAAGACTGTACAGTTTAAGAGCTTTTAGAGGTTCAGAATTCAGAGTAGATTCAAGACTCATGAGTAATCAAGATATCAAGAGTTCAAGATTAATATAACTATAGAGTCTAGATTTTGTAAGACTCTAAATAACACTATAGGTTCAAATCCAACTTCAAATTTTGATTTTTCAATTCTTTTCTCAATCCTCACTATTTTTGTTTTTCTCAATTCTCTCTATTTTTATTTTTCTGTTTTATTCTCAATCCTCTCTATTTTGTTTTTATATTTTTATTCTTCTTTGTTTTTCAAACTTAAGTTTTTATATATATTTTATAGTTTAAAACCTTATAATTTTATAAATATATTTATATAGTTTAAAAATATGTTTTCATATGTTTTTCTATCATATAATATTGATATACAACATTAGAATTTTACTTAAGAATTTCCAGAATTAGTTTTATATCTAAACACTTGAAAATGCTTTGAAAATCAATTTTGTACATAGGTATGTCGACATAGCATAATATGTATGTCGACATATAACAGCTAGTTTTTTAATTTTGAAGGGAAGTGTCTTTTCACTATTTGAAACGTTTCAGAAAAGTTGCAACCCTTCATTCTCTATAAAAAGAGGCCAAAACCGAATTTTCTAACATCTCTTCTTCTCCATCTTCATCCTCTTTCACCCTACCAATATTCTTATTCATTTTTATGGTTTTTACACTTATACTCTGCCGAATCCACTTCTAAATTGATCAAACTTCTTCTCTCTACACTCTCTACTCTCTGAATCAAGTGTTATTGAAGAGTTATAGGGTTGTTTTGTAATTGCTTGGATTGAAAGATCCAATTTGTAAGTCAAGAATAAACGGTTTTATCCTTGGATCCGTGAAATCAAGGTTTGGAGTCAGTGTGCCCTTGTTGAGCCGTGAAATCAAGGGATAGGAGTCGGTGTCTCCTTGTTGAGCCGTGAAATCAAGGAGAGTGTATATGGCTATTTGAAAATAGTAATAAAACTCTGCACAATTCAGCATTGTGTGGGACTGGACGTAAGAGTGATTCAAACCTGTATAAAATCTGGTGTGTTCTTTCCTTTTCTGCATTTTTCCCTTATTTTTTTATTTTGTATTTGTGTTTGAATTGGTGTTTGTGATTGTGTTTGTATTGTTTGATTCACTCCATAATTCTATTTAGATTTAAGTTTTGTTTAAAATTCTTACAAACACTATTCACCCCCCTCTAGTGTTTACTTTGCCTTAACGATCCTTTTCGCAGTGCCTAACAATCTCTTCATCTCCGGGATCCCTCAAGCATCATCAAAATCTATACCCTTGTCAATACCATGATCCTCCATCTTAGGATCATCATCAATGACCATATTAACTTCTCCACATTGCTGTGGACTAGGTTCTTCAATTGTCACCCATCTTCCACTGTCGACCACCGAACCGACCAAACTATACAGGTTTCCCTCCTCCAAAACTCCTCACATCATCACACGACCACCCTTCTTCATTCTCAAAACTCCACCTTGGGTCTCATAAGTGCAACCGCGACGATCTAACTGATCGAGAGATATGAGGTTATGCAAACAAGTGGGTATGTGCCTCATAGCTGCCACTTCTCTCACCACTCCATCATGCATCCAAAACCTAACAGCTCCAACTTCACAAATTGGTAGCTCTACTTTATTGGCCGTCTTTGTCATGCCAACACTCTTCTCATACGAAAAAAACTTGTCACATCTCGGCATATGTGAAAGCTGGCTTCTGAATCCATATTCCAAGGCTCCACAACACTAAATAGGACATCACATGAAAAATCGCTTTTGGTACCTTCAGCAAAGCTTGCATGTACCTCATCGCTATTATTATTACCTTGCGCCTTCTTCTTCTTCATGTCTATATATGAATAGCAATCATTGCGCTTGTGACCTTCCTTTTTGTAATGAAAACAAGTGATTGCACCTTTACCCTTGGCTCCTTTTTTTCTTCCAAACCGTATCCTTCGAGTCTCTTGTTACCATCACCTCACATTGAACCGATTTTAACTCCAACCATTTTCTTTTTAGCTCCTCATTCAAAAAAAACTACTTCGAAGCGTTTCCAAAGAGATAGTTTCATTAGCATTGGAATTACTCAATGAAACAACCAAAGTCTCCCAACTTTCCGAAAGAGAACTCATCAACAAAAGAGCCTGCAACTAATCATCAGAATTGACCTTCAAATTTGTCAATTGATTGATCACATCTTGAAATTCGTTCAAATGCTCTGCAACAGACTTTTCCTCATCCAACGAAGTTGCACCAACTTTCAAACCAGAAAAGCCTTACTTGTAGCACTCCATGACTCATACAAAGATACTAATTTGTCCCACAACGCCTTCGCGGATTCACAACTAGCCACATGGTGGAATACCGAATCATCCAAATATTGACGAATCAACGCAATCACCTTTTTGTCCATTTTCCTCCACTTTCTCTTATCCATTCGAGGGCTTTTCCCCATCTCCATCAATGAGATCATGAAAATCGTTGAGATATCGAACGTCCTCCATCTTCGGCTTCCATATACCCCAATTCTTCCCATTTAAAATAGCCATCTTCGAAAACGTCATCATCTCCAACGTCTACAATATTCAATCCAACAAACACTCCAAGCTATGTGATGATCTGAGCTCTGATACCAACTGTTAGGCTTTTGTGCGCAACAAGAGTTTGACAAAACGCACAAAAAACAAGATCTTTTTCACTCAATTACTTAAAGATGAATTTGATTGAAAATAAACAACACCACAAACAAATATTGAAAATATGAACACATGATATTCCACCCAACCACCCTCTTTATTGATTCACCAATAAAACAATTGTTTACAACCGATCTCACTTATCGTTACAAACAAACACAACTTGAGCCAATAACCTTATTAAGAAATAGGCAAAGAATATCTAATGGCTAAATAATTTGAGAAGAAAGATAATGAAGAACAATGACAAATTTTCTAATCTTATGTTACCTGGGCCTTTTATAGAGTGAATTGCTTCACACCCAAATTTTCTTAACACTCAAGTAAACTTGACACTCAAATTATCTTCATATACGTCAAACAACTATTTGGATAAACATCAAATAATCATTGCCTTACACATCCCGTAAATATAGCAACAAATCTCTCTACAAAATCTGTAAAGATTATTTGTTGTTTACAATTCTGATTTGCCTATCACAAATTTCAACGTGAACAACATCTAAATAAAATTCCGAACGGTAGGTAAGTTCAATGCATTAAGTCGGTAATAGGGTTGTGAATCTTATCTTCCAGGCATGCATTTATTTAAATTTAAAATCCAACTACGGTCTCATAGGACTAAAGAAGGCTAATGCAAGTCGAGATTTGCATGAGATTCAGTGTGCAGGCAGCACATAAATACCGGGGGAGAGGATTCCATCGTTGATGTTGTCATCATTAGCATTTAGAGGAAAAAAAAAAAAAAAAATGGTTTCGAGTGCCCACAAATTTGAGAATAACAACTTGCTTCTAGCTCACCCAAAAGCGACCTACCAAAAAGTAGTCGAAGATAGGAGCGTCTTCATGGAAACACTAGAAGATTTGCTCAAAGCCATTGGAACCAAGTTTAGGTAACTTGGTTTTAATTTTTTAAAATATGGGTAGCCTCCATTTCGTTTACTTGATCGACTAGTTATAGAAAGACTGTAACTTCAGCTGTTAATTTAATATTTTAGGCGTGCTTTTCATTTAGGTTTACATTAATCGTCTGGAATTTGTGGAATAAATTAAATAATGTCTAAAAGATTGAACTACTGTTGACAGATGACAGCTATTTCCATCTATATTTGATAATTTAGGCATTTTTAAATTTAGAGTTAAGGTGATTGAGTGATAGTTGATTCGTGATCCTTTGCAGGTGTGTGATTTACTTTGTTTAATCAGGCAATAGTAAGTGGTTGTATCTGTAAGTAGATTATGTTAGGAATTAACTGCATTGATTGTATACATAAGTTATGTAGCTGGGATGTGGTATTTGGGTCTGGCTATTCGCAACTCATTGTTCGCTCTTCACCTCCGATTAAAATTTTGGAATTTTATTTCCAAATTTACCCTTAAATAATTTGTCTAATGTTGTACGATAATTAAAAAATAATAATATCAGCCACATATATATGGGTGTTCTGAGGCTAAATTGCAAACAATAATTTATAATTTAAAACCAGCATTGTATATGATCTTTAAAAAAAAAAAATTAAAGATAGAAATTACAAATAATGATTAAAAAATTATGGTTAAAAATTTAAAAACTGTACAATTAGCGATGTGTATAATTATGTATTTTGAGATCAAGACGTTACTAGTATACAAAAATTGCAAAGACCTAAACAGTAAGTAAATAAATCATCAGTGTAGATGGTGTTGTTCAAATAAATCGACGCTCAGGTGGAGCGTTGATTACCCTAACCAACATTAGGGTTGCGCGTTGGTTTATTTCAACCAACGACGCCATCCGCAAATGTTAATTACTTCAACCAAAAAATTTAAAGGAAAGGGCAGTGGAAACAAATTGCAAGTTGAAAACTAGAAAAAAAGAAAGAAAAAAAAAAGTAGTGAGAATGATAACGTAATAAGGGCATTTTTGGATTAAACGGGGTGGAAAGAGAAAATGACGAAGTTCACATTTTATCTTCTACCTAGCGGGGGGTGAAGAGCAAATAATGGGGTGTTAATTGACGCTCCTGTGGTATTTTAGACGAGCAAATATTTCATATTTATCAATTTGTTCTTATTAAGATTATTTCTACATGACTGGCATAATTTGATGTTTTTTATGTGTTTTGAAAATACACTTACTGTGTACGCAAAAACATTTATTTGCACCCTCATTTCAATGTAAAAGATTGAAGGAGTTAGACGCTTCAAAGAAATTTAAATTACATGAATGATCATGAATGCAAAAATAGCATATCTTTAAAAATACCTCTCTTCAAATGAAATTAAAAAAAAAAAATTGGCTTCGGCTATTGCCACCCCTGCTTTTACTTTACACCCCCCAGTTATAATATAAAATTTTAAATTCCATTTTTACCCATTAATTAGATATTAGATATTAGATATTTTTCCCAATTTGTATTTTCACCTACCACCTTTTCCAAATAAAATTGTGAGACAATTAAAGTTTCACTAATGAGGAATATCCGTCGATGACCGTAAATCACCACCACCACCATCCTATGACATCGATTGTCATTTATGAAAATAGATTAGGAAAAAAAATGACAACTATAATTCGAGAACTATGACAGTACTTTGATCTTCTTTCTTCTTATCTTTATCCATGTTTATCTGTCTCCGTTGTTGATCGCTATAGAGAACTGGGATTTTGATCATTTTGGAGGAATAAGGAACAGTAAAATAAGAGAGAAATAAAAGAATGGATAGAATACTAAACATAGTCATAAAAAATGTAAGGATAAAAATGGAATAAATGGGGTAAAAAAGGTAAAATATGGGGTGAGAATTTTGTTTTTAAAAGACTGGGGTGGGAAAAGCAAATTGGTGGGGGTGATAATAGATGCAGCCAAACTCTTTTACCACTTGACATAGACCGCACACACAGAAAAGGTTCAATGTTTGTATTTGGACTTGGAGGCAGTAATTTTTTTTCTTCTTTTGCTCATTTGTCTGACCTTCCACTTTGCATTTTAGTTATACTGTCAAAATTTCTTGGTTGTAGGGTTCCTGAAATTGCAGGGAAACCTCTTGATTTGCACCGCTTATTTGTTGAAGTTAGTCTCCGAGGTGGACTTCAAAAGGTAATTGTAGCCTTTTGCCTTTTTTTTCTAATGTTCTCAGCAGATACTCCTTGTTCTATATGTTCGTTTTTTTTGTTATATGTTGTTTAAATGTTTGCCTGAATGATTCACTCTCAATGTAGGTTTTAACAGATGGAAGGTGGAGGGAAATAACTTCTCTTTTTACTTTTCCCCCAACAACTCCAAGTGCAGCTTTTTACATAAGGAGTCACTATATCGTCTTTTTACTCACATATGAGGAATTTTACCTGTTCCGGGGAAAAAAACCAGAACTTCCTATAAATGGTACTGTATGCTCTTTTAAATTTGTATAATATGAAAGTATCAGTTTTATTTTCAGATGATTATTAATCCGGTGTGTTTTTCAAATTTTCTAAGGATACACATTACAACCTTTTTTCTTCATATTATTATGTCATTGTTTGTGGAAGTTTCCTTTTCTATATATGTACATCTTGTTGCTTGAAATATACATGCGCAAGATGTCAATATCCTCTGAATAGCTTATATGCTTAATTCACAACCAGTTGGATTGCTTTAATCTAAATTTGGTAAGATAAAATAGCAGTGACCAACACATTCAATCTTTAATTCATTTATCTACTATTGTGAAGAATGAGAATACAATAAAATTCAAGTTTTGCTTGTGGAAGACAGTTGGAATATAAAAGAAGGCCTTGTGAGTATACAAGTTAAAATTGACCAATGTGCATTTATACCTTAGTGCCCCTTCACGTCGAACGTAACGAGCATGAATGATGAAGATATTTTTCAAATATCTGTTTGTATAGTTAAATTTCGAGACATGTTTCTGTATTACAAAGTAGTTTGCAATACATAAAATGTTTCATCATTCTTGTCATGCTTGACCAAGAAAATGCAACTTTTGGACTTTGTTGCTAAGCCGTACAAATTCTAATTGTGCTATCCTGGAAGAAATTATGAACCAAATTAGAAAAAAAATGGTATTTTTTTGTTTTTCATTATTGGGATTGGTTACAAATATAACTGTATTGTTACTGGTTATTTTTTTTTCTTAAAATGCTGAACTGGAGGGTGTAAAAGATATTAAGAATGGATACATCATGTTGTCTGTTTCAAAAATGTCAAAGTTGAGGAAATGATGTAAACATGCTCTAGTTAAAACGAAATAAATTTATTGATACTGTTACTAATTCATTTATGTTTTGAATTTTATTACAATTTCAATGTTATAAAGGTGATAAATAACTGCTATAAATATCTGTCAAGGACCATTAGCTCAAGTAACAAGTGGTATGATGTTGTAGCTGGGGCCTTGGAGCTAATAGGTTCGAATCGAGACATCAAAATAATTGTTCTGCTTGAATATAGTGCCACTTTTTATTGTCGAAAAAAAAAACTGCTATGAATATTTGAAAACAAAAATAAATGATGATATTAGCATAAGTTAATTTCAAAATATTTTGGTTCATATTCATTATAATTTATAGTATTATCACTTTTCTGCTTCATTTCATTCAGTAGATAATATTGTAAGTCCGATCACATAATAAGAAAATTAACTGCAAATATAGAAGATAAATTTGCTTCATGGTTTCATCCAAGGTTTGAGACTTCAACTGAAATATTGAGATTCTGGTCGTTCCACAAGTAGGGGGGCCAAGCAAACCAAACCGAAACTCCAAATTTTATATCGAAGAAACTAGCTATTGAACTTCAGATTTTACAGAAAAGCCGAAGAAAAGAATTAATATGAGTTTTGAATTCACGAATGTCAAATTTGACATTTTAACTTAGGAAACATATACAATAACAAAATATATAAATGATGTAGCCATGAAAAATTGGAAAAAAATAATGAATAAATATTTTTTATGTTACACATTAATAATTAGTCATAATTCTTCATCAATATCTTATCCAATTAAAGATATGTTTTATATCTTGTTTCAGTAAAATAAAATAAAAATGAGTAATATTCCAAAATTAAATTGAAACCGAAATTCTCAAAATTTACGAATTAGATCGAAATCCTGAGATTACAAAAGTCCGAACCCTATATCAAAATCGCGATCTTGTACCTTGGTTTTATCCTCTATTTGTTCATGCTTTCTAGGGATATTTTAATGCAAAGTGATATTGCAATTATCTTTTTTTCATGTATTTTCCACATTCATTACATGTGTACTTTTTTAATTTCTCTTCAAAGAACTGCTCCCATTTGAAATATCTGTCATCTTTGTCAAAAATTTATCATCTACTCAGTGATATGTTTACATTACATTTGAAAATTGTTCCTATTAAAGTTTCAAATAAAAATGTCAAACCACGACATTTTCTAGGTAATATCAAACTTGTACAAGGCTTCATTTTTTGGTCTCGATGTTCATTTAGAGAGTCATAAAGGTTAGATTATGTTGCAATTATTCATTGGAAAACATGATAAATATATTATAACAGACAATGATGTAAACTTTTGAATATTGTATTGAGCTGCGAAGGCAAACCTTTTAGAATTGAGGTTATAACAATTACAAAACATACAATTTCAGTAATATTGAAATAACTCTATGGGTATGGAGGTGATGTTTTTGTCTTCACAACATATTTTCTTTTAATTTACAAATATCAATGTATAAATTATCTTAACCGTTTTTTTAACCTACATCAGTGGGAAAGCCCACCACGCTCCTTCCTATGTAGGAACACCCCATATTGCACATGATTTTCATGAATTCATATAAACGTAATTATCATTTTCTAATTCTACAAAGATAAATTATATTTTCTTTCTTGATTGGCATGTTCAACATAGCCGGACAAATTAATCACCAGAACACTGGCTAGCATTTGATGAAATATTTATTAGTTTAGTATGTAAACTTAAGGTCAAAACGTGTAAACATGACACAAGATTTAATTACTGGAGACATTCAAGTACGATATTTCTCCAGCTCGTTGTTTATTGAAATTTTGCCACCATACTACTTAAAACTGGACACTTTAATGCAAAATCGATAACACCATTTTTATTTTTTGTAATATTTCCATTTATATAATTAAATTCTGTAACAAGTTTATTACCATGTTATACTTTCCAGGTATTAAAGCTCATAGCATATCTCCAGCTTTTATTCCTCGTGTATCAAATTTGCTCAGCAGAGGTGAGAGCTATATATATAGACACACACACACACACACACACTCTCTCTTAGCATTGTCGTATCTTCATTATTTCATGTTTGATAATTTAGTTGTGCAAGTTTATAAATGCCTTTCAGATATTAAAGTTGATGGTGTGTCCCAATATTTCATTCCTACTGTACCAAATTTGCAAAGCAGAGCGGTAAGCTGTAATATACCAGGTTGGCACTTCTTCAATCTTCTCCCTCTGATGTTTCCGATCAAGAATGGTTTCCCATTGTCATATGCTTATTATTTTAGTGTCTGATAGTTATATTCTGTAACAAGTTTATTACTGTGTTTTACTTCCAGGTACTAAAGTTGACTGCGTATCCCAAGCTTCTATTCCTGTTGTACCATATTTGATCAGCGGAGCTGTAAGCTATAATATATCAGATCAGTAAACCTCCTTTTCATTTACTAGCTCCTTTTTTTGGGATGAAGAATGGCTCGACATTGTCATTTCTTTATTTTTTTTCTCAGTGTTTGATTTCATTATAGAAATATCATTGAAAGGCTGATACAAGTGTGTACTCCAAGTTTAATGTTGGTTTATGTTCAATCAGTTTTCTCTTGTGTGTGATTTTGGTTAATAATAATAATAATATTAGCACATAATTGATAAATAAGTGCATAACTACTTCTTGAGGGTAAAACTAAGTTCACACCATTTGTTTACACCTAATTGTTAGGATTACCTCGCATGCTGTTAAGATAGGAACGATGGTTTGAATATAAAGTACCACATCATGAAATAAATTAGAGGAGTGGAGTACGAATATGAGTTCCGACCGTCGTTACATAACACTTATGTGTGTGAGATCAAAGTGTGTAGAAATAGTTTCCTCATCCTTTTTTATTAACTTTCTTCATTGACTGCCTCAAGATTTAAAAGTAAGATTTTTACTTGATCCCTTTCGTAGGCATGTATATTAGGAAATTACATATATTCTCAGCCTATATATAGACATCTTATATATTGTTAATTATACCAATTATGCTGCACAAATCATAAGACTACTATTATATACTAACTGCATCAGTTAGATAGTTTCAGCGATTTCGACCTATCAAATCTTAAATCCATCCTGTTTTTAATCATCTTGGGCTTAAACCAATGAACTGGGGCCACTGCATCCACTTTCTTAAAATAATCAGTGCATAGTAACCTAATTTTCTTTATCTTTGTCATACTTAAGGATACATTATATATTGTAATGTTTTTAAATCATCTCCATTATTCTCTATATTCGTGTCCATAATTTCTTTATTTTTCAAATAAATGATTGAACAAGGATTTTTCTTAAGTAGTTTACTTTAGCCAGCAATATTTTTGTCAGTGCCGATATGCAATATACATTTGATATTATTCATATTTAGTTACATAGTAGTCGATACTGACATAAAAAGTTAAAACTAGTCACAAGCACTTAAATGAGCATATTTATACAAATAATTAATTATTTCTGCCACATCTTAACTAACATGGGAATAATTATTTAGGGATTCAAAGTTCAAACAGCTAACTATATGTAACGATGAATTAAAAGTACTCTTGTTACGATATCCAAATTTGTATTCGTAATTTCATATCCATATTTCCTAATTTAATTTCCGTCTTCAATTATAATGCAGGAATAATATGTTTGTCGATATGCAACACAGTACCTGTTGATACTGACAAAGATAATAGTAATTTGTTAACAACCGCCTAGAAAAACATTTTAAGCAATATTGACAATTTCATCAGTGGACTTTTTATTCAGCATCTTAAATAACTTATATGTATATGATGAATGGTTTTCTTGAAGTTGAATTTTGATCAAGGGGGAGTGAGAGAGGGAGTGGGGCAATATTGTTATGGATTAAAACAAAAGGTACAAAATGGAACATCAAGTTATTCTGGCCTATGATTTTCCAGCATCCTCTGTTCTATCTTGTCCTATAGTTTCACGAATCGAAACAGCTTTTATTGCCTAAGCATTGCCTATTCACGAAACGTGAAGCAAATGGATAATCATCTGTATTCGAAAGAAACTGAAAATTTTTCTTTGGCATCCTTCAAGGTCAATGCGTTCGTTTTTCATGTGCCAGAATTTTGGCTCGTAAATGGAGTTAAGCTTAAATTCATTCCTTCAAAAATCATTTTTTGTAAGAATATGTTGCATATGCTTGAAACTTCAAGGAGGACTGACTCCTCTGTCGGAAGCTGGAGTAGAGTAGGCACCCGAAGAAGATGCCCTACGTTTTGTTTGTTTGTGTGTCTTTGAAAAAGGAAAAAAAAAAAAATTGGGGGGGGGGGGGGGGGGGGGAGTTGTTGACAGAACGAGAGGGATAGGATGAACATGTGACAGGTGTTACATTACATGAGTCTGATGGCTGCTGAAATTCAGCGTTTCCTTAAGATGCAGGTGTTACACCAAACGTTATCCCAGTTGTATCTGACATAAACTACTGTGATTCTTTTCATTTCCACAGTCTCTCATTCATTCTACATATATTCTCACATACTATTGGATGATTAGGTTGATAGCAATGATGTATTCAACAACTGAAATAAGCACAAAGTATATAAAATCAATTATGTGAATGAACATGAAGAACTACTCATCATATACACGAGCCAAAGGTTGGTGGACGATGATATCAATACTCGTGAAAAAGGAAACATGGTCTTCTCAGATAAAGAGTCATTGTACCAGACGTCTTTATGCCCCTCCCCTCACCCCCACCCCCCCCTCCCCCCCCCCCCCAAAAAAAACAATAGATGAGCCAAAGTAAGACGCAGCTCCTAGTTTAAAAATCTCATGTCCAAATGTTTGACAAAAAAAGTACCCTTGCAGTGCAAATATTTGCTTGCCATCGCTTCATCTCCAACTCTGACTAGATTTGTCCACCACCGCCATTGCCTCCATCTGCCATTAGTCCACAATGCATCAAAATATTCATACTAACGGTAGTTGACTTCTCATATCGTCTTTATCGAAAATCCCAATTTTGATGTCATGATTGAAAAAGGTGAACTTTGGTTGATTTCCAACACCAATCAACTCCTCCCATCTAGCCGCATCAACCGACACCAAATTCAACACCTATGATTATTCTATGATACTTTAATTTATGATAGTTTTAATTATACACTGTGAAGTTGTAAAAAGAGACGTAAGAAATTGAAGTATATCTGAAGAGCTGGTATTAGGTAGGAGTGCGTGGAAGTCAGCAATCCATGTACCAGAACCTTAGTTCCATTTTTACTGTTATTTTTTTAAACTTTATTTTACTTTTACAGAAGCTTTTAACCTCCTTTTTTTTGGGTAGAAAAGGGGGGGGGGGTGTTTCATCTCTAGCCAACCCCAACTTGTTTTAAATTTATGGCTTAGTTATTGTTATTGTTGTGAAGATGTAAAAAGGAGATGATTTGTAAATTAGATTTCTTAAATAAGCATGTGGACCAAATTTCCATTTAAATAACAAGCAGACTCTTTACTTACGAGTTACGATACCTGTGCTATTTATATTTTTATATAAAAATACGATAACTCATATCATATTATGTATAAATTATCGGTGCAAATGTTTCACAAAATTATGGGAAAATTGGTGTGAACAGGGTCGACAAATGCACAACAAACTGTTGTCACATGCAATGAGATAAGGAATGCTTTGGTTATGTCGGATGACATTGATCTATATTTGTATTTGAATTTATTAATTCTTGTATTTCAATTGAATTTTCAATTATTATTGTATTTGAATTTGAGTACTTTTTTCATCATGAAAGTTATATTGATTTCTTAACTAATGATAACTGATTAAAGCAATAAAATACACAAATCCTTGCTTGAGAACATCAATTCGCCAAATTCAGTTCAGCCTCTAGAGTATGGCAATATTTAATTGCAGAATGCACCCTAATTTCATCGATATCTTGAATTGCAGAAGAATTTGTACTAAATAAATTTATACTACAACTACAATCAATTATTTGTAAAAATAACTGTGATAGGTTCGGAGTAAAGAGTGTGATGGTAATGATGAATTTGATTTTTATTTTATTTTCAATGTAGATTTTGTTTAGGTTGATTCAGAAAACATGAAAAAATAAAATTTGAGAAATAAACTGAATAAATACTGGATAGATATTTTTTGAAATCAAATTTGGAAACGATGAGACATCAACTAGTAATTTGTTCTTTACCTTTATTTTGAATTTGAATTATGAACATTAAAGAAGAAGTGGATTGCATACATCACACAGTTTAAAACAAAATGTAGATTTTGAAGAGTTTAAAAAACGAACGAAAAAATGATCAAGTTCTCTCACCTCGATCGTATCTAACATTGGGTAATGATTCCTTCCAGCCTTTTGTTGTTGTTGTTTTTGTAATCTGGTAAATATGTGGATCTAGGCAATTCAACCCAATACCTCCCGCAATTAACTCATATTAGATATCTTACCACTTGCACAAGTGGTCATTCACACCTTCAAAATATTAGTTGCATCAAACATATATAGTGAATTTATTTTGGATTACTTCATTGTGCCAATATACTACTTAAAACTGAATACCCTAGGGCAAAATCACAAACACTATAGATATTTGTTATATTTCCTTTGTGTGATTATGTTCCGTTCTTAATTGTTTTTTGGCTTGCCATTGTCATATCTTTATTATGTTAGTTTTTGATATTATGATAGAAATATCATGGGAAGTCTAGTGCTATAGGGCACTCCTAATTTATTATTGGTTTGTGTTCAATCATTTTTTTTGGGCATTGGTTAAAATAAAAAATAGAAAAGTTATTGAGATGGAAAGTTAGCAAGTACATAATGCAAATTTTTGAGGGTGAAACTGCGTTCACTGTTTGTCGCATATGCAGTGAGGTGGAGTGTATATTTTGTTTCTATGTAACAGCGAAGGATGCAAAAATAGTCTTACCATCGTTTTTCAATACTTCGTATCTTATAATGTTTTCCCCAAGATGCAAAACTAATTTCTCTCTCCCCTTCCGCATTGGCTTTGGTTTTTTTTTTTTTTTTTTTTTTTTTTTTTTTTTTTTTTGACTATCTAAGGATCTTTCAAGCACTGATGTCCTGTTCAATGTTAAAACTACTATGACTAGTACACCTTCAAAAAGGCTCCTTCACCTCTAACATTGTATGATTTTTTAGCTAGTAATGTGCATGGGATCTGGAATGGAGCATAAGTGCCCTCCCCCTATTTTTTTTCCTCTCTTTTAATTAAAACTAATAAGAGACACACAAGGGGTGTGTGTGTGCGCGCGCACACACACACATACACACACACACACACATACGAGGAGCATTCCAGGACACCCTTGTTTTGCAGCACTCCTTTAGCACCTGTACCGGTTCGTGAGCTACGGTAATCTAAATTTAATAAGAATTTGTAGATGTTCAATCCACATATATATATATATATATATATATTATCAACTATCCAAAATTTGAGCTCGTTCCGACGTTCGTAAAATAATATATTCGATGTTTAAATTTAACGGTTCGAATAAATGTCTGAATGGTGAATAATTGAGTTAAGATTTTGAAAATGTTACGAATGTCGGAACGAGCTCAATTTTTGGGTAGATGACAATATATATATATATATGTGGATTGAACATCTACAAATTCTTGTTAGATTTGGATTACCGTAACTCACGAACTGTTAAGGATGCTAAGGGAGTGCTACAAAACAGGAGTTCCCCGGAACGCTCCTCTCTCTCAATTGAAGGGATGAAGCAAAAGGGCAGTGCGAGATTTTTTTTTTTTTTTTTGATTTACGTGTGGAACCTAAGACTTCACTCAAGTCATTGCTTGTCGGTCTTAGTAAACCCCACGGGTAGTGATATACCCCGATTTTTCAATGCCTTCACACTACCTAGGTAGTCACCCCTAGAAATTGGCAGAGGTGGCCCTCGAACCTGAGACCTATGTCTCATCCCAATTCGCCCACCTCTGACCAACTGAGCTAGGAGTGTCGGGTCAGTGCGAGATTTGAGTATCGAATGATTTGAAATCATTAGAAGAGGAGGTCGAGGGGTAATTATGGAACCGAGAAAATAAACACAGTGGAACCATATTCATTCCTTTTTTAATAAATAGTACAGATAAACATTTTCTTTTTCAAAAGATATACATACACATATATGTATGTATGCATGTATGTTATAATGTATATGTATTGTATACATACATTTCAATCCACATACCTCTGATTGGACTGTAGAATTTAGAAGTCAAGAGAGATGTGCACCAGTCTTGTGATTTTGTGTGGGTCCATTTGTTTTGTAATGGGACTAGGTTCAAAATATTAATAAAGTAATAATACGATGATACTGGAGTAGGATTGGCCTGCAATGGCAAATTATACCTACAGCATAACATCATATATATTGGTATTCAGTGGCGGCCCAATAGAGGTGGTTGCCCCAGACCAAAATTTTTTTTAGTGCCCCTAACTTTTAGTACAAAAATTCAATGTGATGTCAAAGTCATCTTGATTTACGCTTAATACTATTAGGGTTGATAAGTTCAAATTCTTGTACGTTTGGCGTCAAGTGTGACTGTGATGCTAAGGACACCGAGATTTGCACTTACTAATACGGTAAGTACAAATCAAGGTGCCGTCAACATTGCTCAAAACTTAAATTAGCTAATAGAGAAAATTTCGCTTAAGTTCTACATTATCATATTATAACAAAACCTATATATATTTATATTTCACGTTAAATTTTCAATTATCAACAAGTGTTTGTTCTCGAAAAATAAATCATAATGATAAATTCTAATATTTGAGGGAAGTTTTCATGAATTTTCTCATCACATAAATTTTTCGTAAACCAGTGGGCAATATGTTAAAGTATTTGAAAGAAAAAAGGACTAGAATTAGGATGTATAAAGAGTAATTATAAATTATCAAAAACAAAATGTAAAAATTACATGCATTTACGTTTAAAAAAAATTCAAAATATGTAATAATACAATGTTAAGTTATCATTCTATTTATACAACATATTTATATGACATGTTTCTTATTTTGCATTAAAATACAATTGCATAAAATACATTATTTTACAATATATTTTAATTATCCAAAGTTTTTTTTTTTTTGAAATTTATGAAACGGTATTAGATGATATACTTTTCTAAATAATTCTCGATCGATATAATTCTAAACTATAAAATGTGGGGGTCCTATGGACCTATGCAGTTAATGCCCCGCTATTACTCTGCTATATCCTGTAGCACACTACCACCGCTACGCTTTTCCTCAAATAGCCTCTAGTATATTCTCTCTGCTTTAATCCCTACTATATTCCGTTATTTTAGATATATTTTGTTATTCGCGCTCTATCTTTGATGAAAGAAATGAACTCAAAAATGAAATTTATGCATTAAAAGAACTGTTAAATCGGTTTCTTTAATTGAATTTTTTAATATCTACTTTTAGAAACAAAAAACTCTAATATGCTATTAAATTTAATTAATTTAAATGAAAGTTTATGTTTATTTGTCGATATTTGCATTTAAAATTAAAAATGTACGAACTAAAGTTGCACAAAGTGTTAGTTTTTCACTTACTTATCATTTATATATTCATAAAAACATTTTGAAGGAGTTATATATGTTATTTTAGAGTCATCCGCTATTTCCTAGCTTTATTCCCGCTATGACTTTTTGGACCTTCGCCGTATTGGATCTGTTAAGCGCTTTAACTGCACAGCTATGGACACCATCCTTGATATTAATCAAAGCATGTGTATTATGTTTAATAAACATTTCTTTAAAGGTTACCTATATTCTATAACGATAAAAAAAACCATGTAATGCAATGTAAAGTTATTATAATAACATTCAGTGAGATCAAAATCAAATTCATTATTAAAATATTTGTTAAATGAAAATTGAAAATCACAATAGCATGAATTGAACTCTTAATCATTAAAAGTTATGAACATATGCTAAATACCTGAACAAACACATTTTTATATTTCTAATACAGATGAAATCTATAAACATGATAATATATATACACAGATAATTTTTAATTTTTTGTTGCTCCGACCCTAGTGGGTTGCCCCAGCCTATGGGCTTGGTTGGCTATCGACAGGGCCACCCCTGTTGGTATTACTATTTTATAAGTTATAACATTGTTTATCGAATCATACTACCGAATACTAGTTGCATCAGGTTAGTATTCTTGGTTTCGGTCTGTCAAATCTTAAATCTATCCTGTTTTTTTTTTTTTAAATCATCCACTGCATTCAATTCACCAGAATTAGGGTGTGTTCGGCGCAAGCGGAAGCGGAGAATTTGAGCGGAGAATGTTAGCGGAGAATTGTAGTTAGCGGAGAATGTGTTTGGTGCGTTAACCGGAGAATTTGAGCGGAGCATTTAAGCTGAGTATTTTATTTTTATTTTGTAATTTAATTATTTAATGATTAAAACTTAACAAAATGATTAATGCAAAATAACACATTTAACCAAACATATCATTTCAGTACATAATAATATTTCATACCAGCTCACTATATAATAATATTTCATACCAGATCACTACATAATAATAAAACGAGAACATACAATAAATTACTAACGTCTGCAGAATCTAGAAAGATGATAACTCATGTACCCCAGCAACTCCATATCAGACAAGGTCTCAAGCACCTCCAAAATAGACCGGTCGAGACGAAAAATCTCAATAATCTCCCACTTGTCGGCACCAGTGATGGGCGAGAGAATGACATAGCATCGGTCCACCGCCCTGGCGAAATGCTCTGTCTGAACGAAGGCCGGTTCAGGAGGAGCAACCCTACTAGATGTGGCGCGCGTGGACTGCCTCCGCGCAGACTGAACCGGCGGTGGACTATCTATGGCGTCCGGGGGACCATGTGGGATCTAATAACTGCAAGTGTCTGCGCCAATACAGCCCTCAAAAAGCTGGTCCTGCTCACGAAACTTCAGATGTTGCTATCTCCTAAACCTCTGGTACATACGTGCAGCCCCATGCTACCAGTCGTCTGATCCATCCAAGCGGTCCTGCGTAGTATCCCAAAAACCGCCAGGTATCTGTAACATTGCATTCCATGAAGTCCAGGCCCTCTTCAGATTATCTCATTTGTTTTTGATTTGTGTCTGAGTCGCGTCGTCCTCAAACATCTCATTGAACTCAGTCTGCACAACTGTAAGGAATCTGTTACTTCCTCGAAGATGAGTATTATTAAGAATATTTATGAAAGCCTCAGTGCGGTACACTGGCCATAAAGCATTCGGGGCGTTGGAAAAGCCAGAAGCAGAAGCAGAAGAATGTGCCATTTGACTGAAAAAAGAAAAAATAAACATAAAAAATAAACGTAAACAGAAAATAGGAAAATAAAAAAAATTACTTTAAGGAGGTAGAACGAAGCAGCAGGAAGAAGAAGCGAGAAAAGTGAGAAGAAAAGGAAGGGGGGGGGGGGGAGGAGCCAACAGCTCATAATTGAGCCTTTGACTCAACGGTCCTTAATGGACCGTTCAACAACGGACTCGTCCGTTGTTCAATGGTCCGTTAAGGACCAAAAGAACGGGCCCTTAGTCTTCCCATAGTAACCTATTTTTCTTTATCTTTGTGATTCTTAATAATATATAGTTTCGCCTTTTTCAAATCATCTCCTATATTCTCTATGTTCCCATCGATAATGTCCTCAACTTTGTTTTCGTTTAAATTTGTTTCAAGTAGCTTGGTCAGTACTATTTTGTTCGGTGTTGATACACATTATGTATGTGATATTATTTCATAGTTAATTATTTAGTAGTTGAAATGTCAAAAAAGTTGAATTAGTCACAATCATTTAAATAGGCATATTTTGATAAAAAAAATTGTTAGTTTTGCAACATTTTTTGGTAACATCTTTATTCATATACTATTAATAAATAAAATTCAATGATTAGGATTCCCATGATGTCCTTTTGAAATTTTGAAAATGCCAGTCACCAACGGAATCTCACCACCGTTTTACAACCATCACCACCATCTCATTGACAACTACCTATCAGTGGAATCTTAGTGACAATTTATCACCGATACCACCAACAAAACAACTTGAAATAATAGCATCGTGATTACCAAAAAATTGCACTTACAACACATATCTATCCAGCCATTTTTTACATTAAATAAAATACAAATATCTCTAAATATTAGATGCATGTACATGCGGTCTGTACTATTGCTAAATAGTGTAAATCTGTCCATCAATTTAGTTATTACATATGGGTTCAAAATTCAAATAACTAATATGCATGCTGAATTGCCCATCCAGCAGATGCAATCTTATTGTAGTATTCAAATTTGAACTCCTTTTCCTATTATTTTCAATTTCTTCTTCAACTTCATTTATGACTGGAAAAGGACATGGGCCAATATACTATGTAGTATTCATATATAATTACTTAGCTGTTAATTTCAATCACTTCACATTTGGTGTGATTTTGGTTGAACTTAAAAAAAAATGATGGTAAATAACAAGTACATAAGGTTTTTATTCTTTTGAGGGTGGAACTAAGTCCACCAATTATTTCTGGGCTGATTTTAAATATAGGCTTCGAGAGAAAACTTATTGCAAGAGTAACTTGATCTTATACGTATTACTGACAGCGACGGAACTGTGTATGCTGGTACCTGGGCTACAGCCCGGGTGCTCCTTCAAAAAAAAAAAACCACTACTAATCATTCAGCCCAATAGCCCAATATAATTAGAAACAACACAGCTTGGCTGCTTACATGTTTTTCTTTTATTTCAAAATAGGAGATCCCATTTCAATCTTGGCAAATTCTATTTTAACCCAGCTAATTGCTGAGTAGCCCCCCAAAGTACATTAAAATCGAGTATACCCATCATTTTGCTGAGTAGCCCCCCTTTTTATTTTAAAAAATCCAATAATACCCTTTCTCGTAGTGCCTCTACGTAGTTTTATAGTGAACCTTGTAGGGGCAGTGCGTGGTAAGTAATGATACGACGTAGAGACTCTATTTGGTATCATTAGGTACAACGCAGTTCCTCTACGAGGTTTGCTACAAAACCACATAGAAGCACTACGAGGTAGACTGGAAACTGAAAAAAAAAAAAAAAACTAAAAAGAGGCAGTTTCGTCCTTGATTTTTTTTTATAAAACTGGGGGGCTACTCAGCAAATTGCTGGGTTGAAATAGAATTTGCCTTCAATTTTTTATAAGTTTTAACAAGGCACATAAAACTGCCAACCCTACTGCATCCTCAATACCAAGTGAAAAACAAAGTAAATTGTGGTTTTCTTACTGCCAATGATTGCTTTGATATGCTTTTTCATCTTCAGTTCTTCTATAAGAACACACACTGCCTTAAATTCATTTCATCTGCCTGTAAGTACAGGAGTTTATTCTTATTTGAATTGACGCTGAATAGTGTTATAATCAAGATGCTCCTCTTTACTTTCATCTCTTTTTCGTAGCCCGGGAGAAAATAAAATCCTGCCTCCGTCCTTGATTACTGACATATTCTTCGTTTTGGATTCAACATATGCATATACAAATACGGAATTTGTACAAACAAATTCGGAATTTGTACATGCTGATTTTCGCAGTGGAATTGTTATAGGGACTCCAAATTTGAATTGAAGGAGTTCATTTTTACAATATTTTTAAATGGTTACGGGGGACACCAAAATGTTATGGCCCTTTATTTGGCAGACCATTGTTTCATGTTTTTTTCTGTTCAACCATCCCTCATCAAGTCTAGTGTCTGATAATTTTGGTATGACTCTGCCGTTTATTATTTTATTTTGGTGCAACTGTTTCAAAAGATGTACATCGGCAATTTTATAGTAGACCACTATTGTTTCATTTTTGTTCTTTTCTTCGATAGGATGTTGAATTTCCTTTGCAATGAAGATGAAATTGTAAATCCACAATTTTATGGTAGACCATTAACGTTTGATTTTTGTTTCCACAATTTTTTATTACTAAAGCTGCTGCTGCTGCAGCATCTTAAACAATTTCAACATATTTATCAGTTAGGTTACTGTTCAAGGGCTCAAAATCCAAATAACTATAGGCGATGACCATATTAGATCTATCCTTGATTCCTTGTTATGGTATTCAAATTTGCATTATCCATATTATTTCTCATTTCATCTCTATCTTCGTCCATATGACTGAAAAATGATGTGTTGATATGCAAAACATTTGTGTGGTATTCGTATTTGTGTACTAGTGCTGAAAAAAGGTATAATTTGGTCAAACAATCGCCTATGAAAAACAATTTAACATTAACAATTTCATTAGTTGACTCTTTATTGAGCATTCCAAATAATATGTAATCATGCAGCTATGTATAATTTATGGTATTCTTTTAATCTGATCAATCATATAAATTTAATGGATCATGTATATAAAGAATGTCCTTTAGAAGCTAAATCCTATGAGAAGCGTAAATATTAACATTTTTGTTACTTGGTTGATAGAATATGAACATGGTGTGTTCATCTTAATGTATCTTCAGACAAATATTTCAACATCCAATGTATGTATCCCTTTTGTATTTTCATGCTTGCTTACTGAAACTTAATAATGTATTTTGTTCCATTAGTTGGATCGTAGGCTCATAATGGATCAGATCTCCTGTCCCCAATTTCTCCGTTCCAATGTGCCCAACTGCATCTGATCTATTGATTTGTGCATGATAAATTAGATATATAATACGGTGGATCACAACTATTAACTAGGTCACTGCAATCATTGAATCGGATGTACTTAACACACAAGGACATAAATTTTTTGAAAGACAAGATGCATGCTCACTCATAGCTAGTTTAGCAAATCAAACTCAAACTCAAACGATGTCATCAATTATCAGCAGGGCAACATCTTTTAAAAGTAGGCGACAAAGTGAGAGGGAAAATGACTGGTAAATTTGAGAATGGATACACAATAACTGCAACTATAGGTTCAGATGTAATGCATGGTGTCCTTCGTCTTGTTCCAATGGAACAACAAGCTCAACCTCTTAATTTCGGTGGCAACAGCCAAAAGAGACCTAGGGATGATACTAGTTATTCTGGGCTGAAACCTAATGATAAAGGATACAATCTATTCCTCCATCAGCTTTTTCCGAGAATAGCTCCATTCTATCCTGGGCCAAAGGACGTTACAATCAAGCATATAAAATCACTTTGGGGCAAGCTCTCTGAATTTGAACAGAAGGTATGACCTTTGGATTACTGTAGTGTTCTAAATTTATTTACCGTCTAGTTTAATTTGAAACCGTAGAACAAAACAAAACAAAACAAAGAACATTTCGATCTAAATTTTCCTGAATTGGCATGATGTTGGTCTATTATGGTAACGATTGCCGCTACCATTTTGGGAGAATAGATATTTTATCATTTTCATTGGTAATTGGAAAAAGCATGCAGTTACCTAAATTTACCATATTATTAGTGTATTGAGCTTTGGTATAATTTTTTTTAATGCAAATGTTATTTCATTGTGTCACCTATTAAAAATCTTCAGCAAAAAAAAAAAAAAGAAATGCAACCAATGACGTTTGAACTGAATTCAAGAGTAAATCAGATTACTCGTTTGTTTCATTTTTGAAAAATGTACTAATCAAATAAAGAAATGGGTTGGTCAATTTTTGTTACCATCTATTTTGAAAAGAACAATATCTTTGTTTTACCATTATAAATTATAAATTTATCAATGCAGTACCGACTGTTTTAGTATACTGATTTAGTTCCAAAATGGTTACTAACTGATCGGTAATTGCATAGTAATGAAAATTTTACTATGATCAAGAAAACCTAGCATGACATGTCATCTTGTCGCATGATATTCGAAACTGAAACTTGTAATCAAATGCTAACCCCACTTCCCCTTTTTATTTATTTATTAAGGTTTATCATGATAAAGCAGCATCCAGTTGACCCATATGAATTGAAGTTTCCTTTGTACTGCTGGGTTTAGTTATGGTGAAAACTGCAGTTAGAATACTTCTGTGGCATCTGATCTGATAATTGGAGATTATGTTAGTGTATTGTACTGAATGCAAATTATTGGACTGCCAACTGATAATTGGTTCATTTGTATTATAGATTTTCATATGATGTATAATTTCTAAAAAAAAAAAAAAAAAAAAAGATCCTTTTATCATTTATTGTTATTATTATCGTTACTACTGCTACTGCTCTATCACCACTGCAGCCGCTGCTATTACTAATACTAGTAGTATATATTTAGAGGGAAATTCTATTTGAATCCAGAAATATGCTGAATAGCCCCCATTTAACCAAAAAAATACAAGGAGGAAAATGCCATTTATATATTATATTTTATCTAGTTTGCCGCACACCTCATAGAAGCGTTACATGGTTTCTTAGTGTATCTCATAGTAGTCCTACGTGGTCTGTGAAAGAACCACGAAGAGCTACTACGTGATACTAACCACGTAGGGCTGTTACGAGGTACACTGAAAAACCATTTAGTCATCCTATGTGGGAGTGTATTTTTGGAGCTTTTTTTAATCAACGGAGAGCTACTCAGCAAAATTGGATGTTTACGGTTTTTTTTCATGTTTTTGGGCTATTCAGCATATTCCTGGATTCGAATAGAATTAGCCATATTTAGAAGCCATTTAGAGTGGATTTCAAATTTATAGTATTTTTTGTGTTCAGCCACGTTTTGGACAGTGACGTTGGAGAATGGATTGTTCAAACGAACATTTAATACTATTTCTGAAATATCATTATTTGTATAAGATGATGTATGAAGTGTGACATTTTGAATAATTTTTTGAACCATGTCTCTTCGATATGACTTTTGTCACCCATTAGTCGAATCTTAGTGCATCTTATTGTTAGAGCATCTCCAACAGAGGTGTGGATTTGCGATTTTGTGAAACCTACATTCAAATGTGCCGCATCAGAGTTCCGAAACATCCCATAGTGTGGATTTCAGATGCTTCGGGTCCGGAATCTCCGAACTAAGTAGGCGTTTGTAGAACAAACATTTAAAATCAGACGGCTGTTCAACAAACGCCTAAAATAAGGCGGGCGTTGAATTGACACTTTATAACATCGTTTGTTCAACAAATGTCTGTCTTCCAACGACTTTTTTCCTTCAGGCATTTGTTGATCAGACGTCTGGATTCCAACGGCCATTTTCTGTCTCTTTTTCCTTCTCCTCCTATAAATATATCACTCTTCTTCTCTTTTCAACAACCAATCTTCTTCAGCAAATCAAAATTTCTAAACTAAAATGAATTCTGAATTTGATGTTGATGCAACAACAAGTAGTTTTCAAAATTCTGATTTACAAAATGGTACACGACTGATAGATGCAATAGTTACTACTGCAAGTTGGAGTCCTGTGGAATACTGTGATCTTTGCTACATTTACTGTTCACTTCCCTCGATCATATTCGAGGTGTCGATCAAAATGGTGAAACTTTCTGGGGCAGAATCACTAATTCGTACAACAAGAAGAACATGGATCGAAATAGAAGCTTAGCTTCGATCAAAGGTCGCTACTTCAAAATCAATCGTCAAACTCGGTGTTTTGATTCTCAGATATTCAAGCTGAAGCAGAGTAACCCTAGGGGATTCGGAAGTGAAATCTATATGGTAAGATATAATTAAGATTGGTTGCTATATTGTTTGTCATAGTTCTATATTTAAAGTATCATATTATTGTTGCGGATACTTGCCGCAAACAAGTTATTCAAACATATACATATACATATACATACATACATATATATATATATATATATATATATATATATATATATAAACCAGACAGTAAAGAAGCACCTCATTTCTATTAGTTTATGCATGTGTATGACCTCTTGATTAATCACGTGAGACGGAAATCATCACTTTCGAAAACCGTCCAAGACGTCCAAACAAGTAGTCATGGAAAAGCTCCAAGAGTGGGAGATAATTCTAGTCACTAGTTCAGATCTTGACAATATCGCCCGAGATCTCATCTGAAATATCATTTTGGGCTCCTCCCGAAACGAAACAACGAATATCACTGTAAATCTCCTTTCGAATATACCGCCCGAGATATTTCAATATCGAACGATATATTAACCGACACGAGATATTAGAATATCGTCCGAGATTTTTTCTTTTTCTTTTTTTGTTTTTGTTAAAATTTAAATCCATGCCTGAACCAGAACAATAATAAAAAAAATTCAAATCTATCCAAAGTGTTATATTTGGTTATTTATTAAAATCCCCTTTTGGAGAATGATGGAATGTTAGTGTGGACGATTTAGAAGATATAATTGGAGGACATGTATGGACTTATATTTGACATTTTGCAAGTTAAATGATCATATTGTATGTTCATATATGTTCTACAATGATTTTGATTTTCATATTCGCGTTTTTTGCATACATACTACCTATGAAATTATGTATTTTATGTTTTACTTAAGTTTTTAATGTTTTGAGTCTTTTTATGTTTTGTGTTTAACAATAATTCGTGTTAATGGATCATATGTTGTAAGCACTAAGAAAGATTGTTTAAACTCGATCAACTTCTTACTGGAAACCGACAAAGAGATGAAGATGCACTAACGTTAATGGATACTTCGCATGAATGAAGTACAACAACAATACGAAGTCGAGTAGAAGAGAAATAATGAGGTGAAGAAGATAAGAAGATCTTTAGTTGTAGTTGATTATGTAGTACGTCTGTATTGTTAAATTTCTAGTAGTTGTTTTTTATTATTAATGCAAGCATTTCTTTTAGTAGGTGATATCGTTGAGAAATCAGTAGTTATATGTTATTATGAATATAAGCAGTTATTCGCACTGACGAAGCAGTTGCAAAACATAGCTCTAATTGTACAGAAACATTTAACAGTTACAATAGAAGATGGGAACAACTTAAACAACGGAAGCAGCAGTAACGACATATACATAGTTTCATTGACTTCCAACGAAGTTCCAAAGATGGTCTATTAGATCATTTTGGAGTCTTTGACATATGTGAACATTATGGTAGGATATTTGGCTTGCTACATTATACTTAAGCTCTAGTTCGCTTCCAATCATATTGTCATGCCAAACAACAGGTGGTGCAGTAGCTTTCTCGTAAATGAAACCATTTTCCATGTCTCTTTCATCCTCTATAATCATGTTGTGTAAAATAACACAAGTGTACGTTATCTTAGTCATTTTAACTGCTGACCAAAGTCTGCATGTGTTACTGGCTATGACAAATCTGGATTGAAGAGCATCAAAAACTCTTTCAGCATTCTTTCTTTGCCCTTCTTGCATTGCTGCAAACCTTAATTGTTTATTGTTTTGCGGGTTTGGAATTGTCTTGACAATGACACTCCATTTCGGATATATACCGTCGTCTAGATAGTATTCATGATTGTACGTGTTACCCTCTAAAGTATAAGTACACGGAGCTGATCTACCGTTTGCTAAATCATTAAACAACGTTGAACGTTCAACTACGTTTAGATCATTGTCCGAACCCGACATTTCGAAAAATGCATGTCATATCCATAAGTCATAATGTAACACCCCACCTCCGTTAAGGTCACTCACAAAGGGAATGCCTTAACTTCGGTGGAGCGTTTTAGGTAAAAGATGCAGATAAATTACAAGACAAACAAATAAAGCAGAGGAAAATAAAGTCATTTTGTAAACAATGTGGTTCAGTCAAGCTTTTACAACAATTGTCTCAATCATACTTAAAAATAATACATAGAACTTCTGTCTTGATTCAAAAACTTCCAAGTATAAAAGAAGCATAAAAATAGCAATGATAATCCCCAATAAAGCATGAACCAGCCATAGCAGTGGAGGAGAGAGTCTAAAGCAATACATCGACTATCTTCGAGCTTGGAAAGAAAACTGAGCTAAGTGGTAACATTTCCTCCCTGTGAACCTAAAGGAGGGGGGGGGGGACGGGAGAAAAGAAGCGAAACAAACTAGGTCAGACATAAGTCTGGTAAGTCCAGTGACTTTAAGCATGTAAACAGGCAAAAGCATCATGACATGAATAAATTGAATATAAGACAATACCGTGATAAACGAGATATCAGAATAACATAAGATTAGCATATGATATGATAAGGCAAGATAAACTGAATGTGCTTCTACTCTTTCTCTGCTTCGCTACTACCTTGTTTTTCTGATTTTTATATCTCTGCACCGCCTAACTAGTGTCCCAACTAGTAATCTGTGTAAAATGATAATATTACAACGTGATCCCAATCCCCGCAATTATGGTAGCCTTCAGGTGTACATCTAGTATGAGGATCTTACCTCAATCAGCCTAATTGCCATGCAGATGTTAGATGTACCCTTACTACCCTATCGATCGGCTCCTTACTCGTATTAATTTTCCTTATGTCTGTGTCAATCGGCCCTCTCTTGTGTGTAGATACCCTGTGCTGGTCCCATCATAAGGTGTATCAACCTTATGATAGCAACCCGACACGATTCAAGATGCACAGTGTATAACTACTGGTATCTAGTGCCTGCTTTTTCCCACTCTGGAGTACGTGCACACCCGTAATCCGTCGGAACCTACACTGACGTACCCCCTGCCGCTATTTTGACCGCTTATAATCAGCCCAGTAATCGTGCCCCACCCTGCCTAGTTTCAGGGTACCTTGATACATCTCTGTGGGTTACTGCTGAAATGGGTCCCCGTTACTAGGGTTTCTTACTGGTTAAGTTTGTGGACCTATATTTACTAATCTTCCCACTAACCTGGTATGTACTTAACCCTCCCACTGGTTCAAACATGTTTACTTAATGGTTAAGTTTGTGGGTTTATATTTACTAATATTACCCACCAACCTAATATGTACTTAACCCTCCCACACATTATGTCATATTGGTTAAGTGTTGTCTATTCATGTTAACTTAACCCACCCACTCATCATGTTATGTTGGTTAAGTATTTTTTATTAACCCTTCTCACTCGTCATGTTGGATTGGTTAAGCGTTTCCTATTAACTTAACCCCGTTCATTCATCATGTTATATTGGTTAAGTATTTCCCATTAACTTAACCTCATTCGTTCATCAAGTTACATTGGTTAAGTGTTGCCTTCTTGTGTTAACTTAACCCTCCCCATTCATCATGTTATATTGGTTAAGTGTTGCTCTCTTGTTTTAACTTAACCCTTCCATGCATCATGTTATATTGGTTAAGTGTTGCTCTTTTGTTTTAACTTAACCCTACTCATTCATCATGTCATATTGGTTAAGTATTTCTTATTATCTTAACCCTACTCATTCATCATGTCTTATTGGTCAAGTGTTCCTCATTAACTTAACCCTTCTCATTCATCATGTTGTACTGGTTAACTTAACCCTGCTCCCTTATCTAACTAACATGTTATAACGGTTAAGTGTTCTAAATTTACTTAACCCCACCTTCTTGTCTAATTAACATGTTATAACGGTTAAGTGTTCTATATTTTACTTAACCTTACCATTCTTAGCATGTCTGTTTATTGGCATTAATTAATTTATTAATGCCCCAACCTCTCACATTAGAACTGTTGTTTGCGGTTGCTGGATGTGCTGGGCGGTTCCGGGCAGACTTCTACCGTAAAATCATTCTAACCTCGGGTTTTGGGCTAAATGCGCTAACCTCTGACATTGGATCTGTGTTGTTGCGGTTACTGAATGTGCCGGGCGGTTCCGGGCAGTTTTACACCGCAACTCAATTTAAGCTCGGGTTAGGCATGTTTATCTTTTAGCATATTTACCATACATGTCCAAGTCTAGATTTTATATGTTAATCATCCCAAATTCACAAAACTAGTCATGTTCCAATTCTCAAGTTATACCTCAACAAAGCTAATTGCAAGTTATGCCCCACAAATTCAAATTCAAGTTATTACTCAAAATAGGTTACACCCAATTTTCCCAAATTTGCAATAATAGTCATGCCCCAAAAATCACAATATAACACATGCCCTAAGGTTTAGTCATATTGCACCGTACAGAATATTCTCCAAAAACCCCCAATCATGATTCACAGTATAAACCATTCCAAATTATAGCCTTCCAATTACCCAAAACCCCAATTTAGGCGTGTTCACATTTAACAGTTATCCCTATCTTACTATATGTTTTCATGCCTAAGCCATATATCACTATACACAATAATCTCCTCCTTCCAAGTCGTAAACTATCATATATAATATGCCCCAATTTTAGGTCTTAAACCACAACATGTACTACGCCTTACATGTTTACAGTTCAATTTACGCCCCAAAACGCCCAAGTCATACGTCCAATATACTTTATGCCTTAAATCTCAAGTCATATGTTCAATACACTTTATGTTTTAAATACAACATGTGTTATGTCCTCAAATCCGTTACAAATCAGTTATGCCCAATTATACATAATTTAATACTTTTCCCAATTTTAGCACTGGCCATGTCCAAATCATATATTATGCCCAATTTTTCTCAACGTACGTTCATCTCTTATGAGATTTGGCTCAGGCTCACAATAGCCTGGCTATAAAAACAAAAAGGAAAGAAGGAAAGAAGAGACAAAGAATGGACATAATAATATGAATGAGATAGATCCAATGGATATAGAAAGACAGATAGAAATAGGCATAATCTCAGATTCAGATTTATTACAATGTCAGAATCACAATTAAATTTTATTTCTGAAAGTAACATGAACTCACAAATTACAGAACGATCTTGAATTCTGAGATTTGATTTATGAATTTGATTAGCTATTTCTTTGATGTAGACTTTGATTGTTAACTTGAAATGTAATGACCCGAAAATCCGGTCCAATTTGAGCTGACCAAAAACACAAGTCCAACCCCAAATTAAACTGAAAATCAGGAAATTAATAGAAAGAAAACAGAGGGTGAGGAAAAATAAGATAGAAACTTAGAATAGAAGAAGAAGAACACAATATCAGAGTAACACGAACCTCACAGCGGAACGAATAAATATATTTCATAACATAACTTTGAAATACAAATCCGTACTTGAATATACATATCATTATCAAAGTACAACACTTACAACACAGCGGAAATAACTATAGCTATATAATCCTGAAGCCTCCTGCTCCAAGCTCTTCCAGTATATCTGTAAATCCCGACTACTTGACTGCCCGTACAAAATTAGGTACCCAAGAGTTTAGGGAAAACAAACAAAATAAACTCCGGGTCAGTCATGGGACTAGTGTGAGTAAAACAGTTTAAAACAGTTCAAGTAGGTAATCGATATCTCATAAGACCACGCCATATAACAGAACGGGTTTTTCCCTTATGAGAATCCAAATATCTTTATATCAAAAACCTTTCGATATTATAATAATGTCTATCAACACAATATAAAAATCATCTAGCAGAAACGCTTTCATCTCACGTTCTACGTATATAGTATACAATCAAAACCGCAAGCACGTATTGGGTAATGGGTTTCCAACTATGACAAGGTATGGAACCACCATTCGCTAGTGTACCTCTAGAAAGGAATACACTGGGTTCAACAAGAACATCTTGCAACCCGGCCACACATGACCGACCACTCATTTCGCTTGAGTGTATCGAATGTATATCACCAACGGTTGGGATCAGCAACCGTTTCCCGAATGGGACAACATCAACAATAAATTTTTAGAAGTAAATGAAACTCTAGATCGGGTGATTATACACCCTACTTCGGTGCGACCGACTTAGCCATGCTGCCTGCCCGATTTCTGTCATTTACCGGTTGATGAGGCTAGAAGCTACACTTTATCATCACACCAGATTCACTTCGAATGCCACATCATCAAATCCATCAGATCACCGATTGACGTCCTCAACCATACATTATGTGTTAGCTAAAAGAAGTTTCCTTCTCCGCTTCCACTCTTGGTACGGTTGGAGAAATCAATGTACGTGACCTTTCTGGAAATACTCTATCAGACATCCGTCCATACAAGTCATCCAGGAACAGGATGAACCGAAGGCACTATTCTGTAAACAGGATAGCCCTTGCATAACTCCGTCTTCAATTTCCTTTGGCATATATGATTCGCAACGCTTATGCCAATACAGAGTGGTTCTTTGGATAATAATCCAACCGGTCTCTCCATATTAACAACGTTAAAATGGTCAAAACTTCGATAGTCTGTGATTTAACTATCGAATAAAAACAAGTGTGCAAACAACGATATTATTTCCCAATGGAAATTATATCGATCAATCATAATGGAACATTTATCTCTTTATTTAACTTATTCATTTTTCCATCTCCTGTTTCCATATATTCAATATTTCTTATTTTCTAAATTTGGAAAATATACGTTATTAACAATGGAAAACATTTCCATTTCTTGTTTTCTTTATTAGAAAACATTTCTGGTTTCTTATTTGGAAAACATTTCCAAAGCTTCTTCATTGGACTTAGACAGATGTTTAAACAAACCATCGCGATGCCAACTCAAACCATTTCCTTTAATTACTAAATTCACTTACCATTCTTTACTATCGAACCTTAACCATTCCTTAGTTAAAATTGAAGTCAATCAAGTTGGTGTAATACTACCTCTCAGACCTTAACTGAACAACGTTTCTAACCTTGAAATAGACAAAGTTCACCCTTCTAATTCTTTAACAAACTTCCTTACGTAACTCTCTTTCAAATCTTTTCTATTCGATAATTCTTTCCTTCGATCAAATATATTCGATAACTCTATTCAATTTATTATGTTCACTTAACTCTTTTGATTTAACTTTAACTCTATTCACTTAACTCCTATCGAATAAACTATATTCGATAACTCTTTTAATTCTATTTGAATAAACTATATATTCGATTAACTCCTTTTACTCTATTCGAATAAACTATATCCGATTAACTCCTTTATTCTATTCGAATAAACTATATTCGATTAACTCCTTTATTCTATTCGAATAAACTATATTCGATTAACTCCTTTATTCTATTTGATTAAACTATATTCAATTAACTCCTATATTCTATTTGAATAAACTATATATTCGATTAACTCCTTTATTTTATTTGAATAAACTATATATTCGATTAACTCCTTTTACTCCATTCGAATAAACTATATTCGATTAACTCCTTTATTCTATTTGAATAAACTATATATTCGATTAACTCCTTTTACTTTCTATTCGAATAAACTATATTCGATTAACTCCTTTATTCTATTCGAATAAACTATATTCGATTAACTCCTTTATTCTATTTGAATAAACTATATTCGATTAACTCATTTATTCTACTTGAATAAACTATATATTCGATTAACTCCTTTTTTCTATTTGAATAAACTATATTCGATTAACTCATTTATTCTATTTGAATAAACTATATTTGATTAACTCATTTATTCTATTTGAATAAACTATATATTCAATTAACTCCTTTTACTCTATTCGAATAAACTATATTTGATTAACTCCTTTATTCTATTTGAATAAACTATATTCGATTAACTCATTTTACTCTATTCGAATAAACTATATCCGATTAACTCCTTTATTCTATTTGAATAAACTATATATTCGATTAACTCCTTTATTCTATTTGAATAAACTATTTTCGATAACTCCTTTTACTCTATTCGAATAAACTATATTCGATTAACTCTATTTATTTTATATTCGAATAAACTATATTCTATTAACCCCTTTATTTTAACTCTATTCGATTAATTCTAACTGGTTAACTCTTATTCGAATAACAAATATTCGATTAACTCTATTCAGCTAACTAGACTCGACTAACCCCTTTCCGAATAAACTATTCATTTATAAAGATTTACTTTTAGTAACGGTTCTCCACTTTACAAATGATTCCCTTTTTAGTAACGTTTTCCTTTTTATAACATTTTCCTTTTTATAACATCCTATTCGGTTATAAACAAATTTCCTTTTTATAACTCTATTTATGTTCTAAATATTTCCTTTTTATAAAATCTCATTTGATTGTTATAAATATTATCTCTTTTACAAAATCCTTTGATTTTATAAATAATCTATTTTAAATATTCATTTTGAAAATTCCCCTTTCACCATTCCGGTACGTTATGGTATTCAACATATCAAATCACGATGATCAATATCGTTCAAACACATATAATCAACAACAGATTATATATCACATCATATATCACAATATATGAAAAACAGTAAAATAAATGTTGAGGAACCCCGTTGGGTTCCTCTAACCTGTTTCCCTGCATCACAGATGTTAAACAATATAGGTAACATCACTTTCAGTTCCATATGATATATTCTGTTAAACAGAATCAATATAGAAATTAAACTAACTAACTAGCAGTTCAATCAAACAGTCAACACACAGTCAATCAGACAATTTTTAACAGTTCTAAAAATACAACATGAAATTATAAACTGTTCAGAGTTAGTGAGATTTACTCACATTTGCAGTTCATCGTTAAAGAACGATAATCTGTTTGCTTGATTTGAATCAAACAATTTATTTCGTCATAAATTCATACGAGCCCCAATCCACCCCCGGTTAGTTCCATTGGGTAGTGTCCGTCCATACGATCCTGTCGGATCTTGTTTCGTCTAATTCTTTGATTTGGCCCAAAATCCACGTTTAAAACACACGACCCCTTTTCAATCCTTCTTCCCCAAAACTGGCCGTGTCCTCCTGAAAGAAAACTCCACCATTTCCGCCATTTTCAAACACCTACCACTCCTCCTTTACACCATCGTTCAACCAACAGACACTTGCATCGAATTTCTCTTCAAAGACTCTATCCCTCCACACCATTTTCACTTTATTCGAACTGACCTTCTTGGTTGCGGTCTCAGGGCCGAAGCCATGGTCCCCTTACATGTAGCGACACCTTAAATTCCCAATAAATCCCACAAATTCACACAAGGTTCAGAATCCCACCCCGAACGCAGTTATGAGATCAAATTTCCAAATCGATGACCATCATACCCAAAATCGGATGCCCTAGCTGCTGCGTCAAAAACCCGCACTCTAAATATGGCTGTCGCACCCCCTAAAACTTGTGTTGAGTTGAAGAACGCATCAGCAGGAGTTCGAATATCCTTGTTAAATGATTTTAGGGATTTTATTGTATTTGTTTTGATTTCCTTTGGTTTTTGAAAGTGAACAATTTACTGAAAAAAAATGAAAAGGGTGCGACGTGAATCTCATTTGACCAGAGAAGACTTTTGTTTTGGGTTAGAGTGTTAGTGGGGGTATTTATAGGAAACTTAGATATTTTTTTAGATATTTTATTTTATCATTTTATTTTCGTTTTTGACTTCTAAAAATTCATGTGGTCATACATGATACCCAAAAATCACAAAAATAGACATGCACCTTCAGTTCGACATTACGGTCCCAACGAAACTGATTTCGTCGAATTCCGACTCTGTATGCTCACACAACGTATTTTTAACTGTCAGAATACTGACTGTTTTTCACTCTAAAAATCCGTACGGCCACACACTGACTCTAAAAATCACGAAACTTGAAATCTAACAATAATTTAACACTACGGATCCAACAAAATTAGTTTCGTCGAATTCCGACTTCGTTTGCAAAAGTGGCTATTTTTAAAGCCCTAAATAGCCCATTTAAATATATAAATGTATTTAAATATAATTAAATTTAATATTTAAAAATAAATATTATCGTCTATATTCACATTGGAATACCGTACAGCTCTAGAATATTTCTATATGAATTTCTAGCTTGGTATTTCAATATGGGTCAACCCAATATTCGATTTATATTGAAATTCCTTTTTAAAATATAAATAATTCCTTTATAAATTATAAAGGAATTCCACAGCGACTTTTCTAAAATTTGATTTGGTCGTAAATCAAAATCTACATGACGAAATCCCGATTTTTCTCTTCCACTAGAAAGATATTCTCCACCAGCTCCACACGTTTCTTGTTTCACAGAAATCCGGCTTAAAACGAATCCTGTACATTCAGTAGAAGTTCAAATCGCCAATTTACGAACTGCAGCGCCATTTCAAGCTCGTTTATAATTGTAATATAATTATATGTTCAAACTGTCGTTTATATAATATATTCGTTATTCTACTTCAATTCTAAATTGAATTAAATATCAAAGATGATCCAGTTCACACCATATCGCCATTTCAACCAATTCTGATTATTTCAGAATTAAATATATTATTTAATTTATTATTTTAATTAACTATTCATCATTATTTAATTCGATGACCATTTAATTCACTATATAACAATTTATATAATTAAATTAATTAATTATAATACCTCTGCAAATGCGGGTCATTACATGAAAACTCTAATTTGATTGATTAAGGTGGAGGCTAGGTCACTTCAGGTTTTAGCAGCATATAGACACCTATGAATTCGTGTATAGAAAACAATAGGTATAGGTGTCTTTTTATAGGTGTAAAGGGAGATTTAGAGCCTTCAGAACAGTCTAGAAGTCATCAGAATCGTCCAAAGCAGAGTACCACATCACACAGCGAATCAGAAAGCGACATGTGGCGAAACACGTCATTGGCCAGATCTGGGCCAACAGGGGTCGACTCCCCTATAGGGGGGTCGACACCCCTATAGGGGGGTCGACCCTATGTTGACTCCCCATGAGGGGGGAGGAGGTTGACACCTCTGAGCGGGAAATTTCCCGCCCAGCCTGCTTTGACCCAAATTTGAGATTTGAATCCTGTTTTGACTTCTAGAATTATTTTATATATATATATATTTCCTTAGGCGTATACAAACTTCTAAGGCTTATAACTTCTTCATACGGTGTCCGATTTACGCAAACTCGGACTCTATCCTAAGCAGAATTCCGAGACAAACGCAATGGTGTAACCCGTTTCCCTTAATTCCTACTTTTAAAATTAAGTATTCTTTAATTCGTTACTTTAATATCCACAGGAAATACGAGGGGTTACACATACAACATTACAACTTCAAGGATAATAGTTCACGTATGAGACTTACCTTGATAAGCTTCGACATATGCCTTCGAACAATTTTTCCACTCCCAGTGTGTGACGACCCCAAACTCCCGTGTAACGAAAGTAAGGAAAATCGTATTGAATATAACATAACTAGAACAATAACAGATCTCAGAATATAGCAGAACATATGAATCATTGCAGCGGAAAGAAATGTCATCACAAACATCATCACTGAAACATCAGAGTATGCAGCATAGTATTACACTTAGCAAAATAGATGTCTCAAAGGAAAAGAAATAGATTCTCAATCTATCAAATTACATCAATACTAAGTACCGTCTCAAAGTCTTAAGCAGAAAATAAAAGATAAAAAAGAAAGCTTCTTCAGCATCTCCATCAGCAAGCTTCCATCCAGCGAATATCCAAGCCTAACATGTCACTTGGCTTCCCGTGTGGAAAGAGGGCACCCGAGTTTGCAAAAGGTGAAACAAACTACGAGTCAGTCATGGGACTGGTATGAGATATCTTAATTAACTAACGGGTTTGACAATCACGAGGACCACGCCGCTATCGCAGAACGGGTTTACTCCATGGGATTATTATCAGTGCAATAAAGTAAAACGTTAAATAACGCAATGCTTTTTAGGAAAATGAAACCATTATAAGACCCAAGTCCCATCACACAATGCAACGCAAACCGGAGGATAGGGTTTTACCTTATAATGGTTAAAAGATGATAAATACGATATTATTATTAGTTTGTATATGTTTTAAGAAAATATTTCAATTATAATATTAATCCTAGACGGCATAGCTACCATCTACTATGTCGCCATACTAGTTATACAATCAAAATCACATGGGACGTATTGGAAGTTGGGTTTCCATCATGAGTCAAGGCTAGGAATGATCTCTTGACCGATTCGAGACACTCTAGCAATGTCCCAGGATTCGGACGCTGGCGAACCCTTGGATACAGCAGGGCCGGCCCACAAATACTTTAGTGGATTAGTTATGCCTGAACACACGCTTCCCGATCCTATTGGACCTATAAATTGGCCTAGTGCGGCCAATAAAACTCCGAGGTGCCTCAAAATCCATCAACCACCTAAGTAAAATGTCAGCCAGTTTAAAGCACTGACACCACTTCTAGCTAGAAAGAAACGTGTGCACTCCCTGCGTTCCCTTGCTCTGTTTTAGACTCTACCGGGTGTGAGGCTCGCGAAGTAACGCTATACACAAAGCTGAGTCTGAACAGACTATGCTTTGATCATCAATTACAAGGTCTGCTTTTCAACATAACCTTGATCATTTGCATCTTGGCGTGCCCCGTTGACAATCCATGCCATGAAATTAACAACTATCAATACACAACCTCTAAGGGTGTTGAGCGAAAGAATAAATTCTTTTGCCACCAACGGTTGTATATAAATAGGAATCAGTTTACATGGTACGAAGTTCAACGTCATACATGCATCCATTTACAAGTCCGTTCTGGGTCTGAACGGAACCGGAGACACCTGAGAGGCTCTCGTATATCCGGACAATCATCACATACGTCCGAACGACTACCGCCGAAATCCCTTCAGGGTAGCTACTCCTATCGAGGACCTCAGTAGCAATACATCCGTTCGATGTGAAGACCGCCGGTCTTCAACACCGTCTTCGTCTCTTCATCGATGTATAACTATTTGAAATGAGTAGAACTCGAACTTTTCAAATAATTCGAATTATTATTATTTAAAACATTTCATATCGTTAATATTTATTTATAACGATTTATCACTATTTTTATTTATTTAAAATAGCTAAATAGAATCAAACGACACTTCGGGTTAAGTGTGGCTTTGGCGTTGTTTTTCTAAAAAAATGATTTACACATATCTTGAAATCTAACCATTGGATTTTTACAAAATTTGTCTTATTGGAAAGATCTTCCCAAAGCGGTCTTAACGGCTCCAGTTTTGGGAAAATCCGATGGTTGGATCTTTCGATACAATCGTTTAAAGTCATGATTGCCGAAACCCGAACTGCCGTGCGCAGTTCGTTTAATTTATATTTATATTTATATATATATAATTTAAGCGATTTTATTCACGTGAATATCACACCAAATAAAGGTGTGAATTATATACAAATCATATATTCATATTTATTACGCCTGCTAAAACATGTTTTTATTTCATACACCAATTTTATAGTATATTAACTATAAATTGTATTGTTCGTTCATTCATGATTTTTAATGTCAATTCATGTTTCAACTTCCTTACCTATACCAAGTGTTAATTTCTTTTATAATGAACAAATTGCATATTTTTGTTCATTTTATTTTAAGGAATGAAATTGTTGATTTCCATCCAATGAACAAAAATGAATATTTTTGTTCAATCCATTTTATGAACAGAATGTGAATTCCTTCCTATGCTTCTAACATTACATTAAAATTGTATTTTTAATACAAAACATATTTCTAAATGAAATATGTTTCTTATACTCTTCCTTCTAAAATCACATTAAAAATGCAACCTTTAATTCTCATATTTTATTTGCATTCTGGACTGCAATTAAAAATGTATATTATCCTATTCATGATTTATTTGCGTTGAGGGACGCAAATAAAAATGTATCTTTAAATTTCTAATTTTATTTACATCAAGGAGTGTAAATAAAAGAACAACTTTTTATTTCATGTTTATTTACATTAAGGGATGTAAATAAAAAAATCTTTCTTTTAATATTTTGTTCGCATCTTGATTTGCCAACCAAATGGGGTTTTTCTTCTACTAATTTGTTTTCATCTAATATTGCAAACAAAATGTATCTCTTTTATTTTATAATTTGTTTGCATCTATAATTGCAAACAAAAATGCATCTTTTATTTTTTAATTTGTTTGCATCTAAAATTGCAAACAAAAATGTATCCTTTATTTTATAATTTGTTTGCGTCTAAAATTGCAAACAAAAATGCATCCTTTATTTTATAATTTGTTTGCATCTAAAATTGCAAACAAAAATGCATCCTTTATTTTATAATTTGTTTGCATTTAAAATTGCAAACAAAAATGCATCTTTTATTTTTTAATTTGTTTGCATCTAAAATTGCAAACAAAAATGTATCCTTTATTTTATAATTTGTTTGCGTCTAAAATTGCAAACAAAAATGCATCCTTTATTTTATAATTTGTTTGCATCTAAAATTGCAAACAAAAATGCATCCTTTATTTTATAATTTGTTTGCATCTAAAATTGCAAACAAAAATGCATCTTTTTATTTTATAATTTGTTTGCATCTAAAATTGCAAACAAAAATGCATCTTTTTATTTTATAATTTGTTTGCATCTAAAATTTCAAACAAAAATGCATCTTTTATTTTATAATTTGTTTGCATCTAAAATTTCAAACAAAAATGCATCTTTTTATTTTATAATTTGTTTGCATCTAAAATTGCAAACAAAAATGCATCTTTTATTTTATAATTTGTTTGCATCTAAAATTGCAAACAAAAATGCATCTTTTATTTTTCTAGTTTTATTTGCACGGTAAAATACAAATAGAAATATAATTTATATACTCTATGCTTCGTTTGCATAGTAGAATGCAAATGAAAATGTGAATTTTTAATTTACATACATTGTTTGCATTGTAGAATACAAACATAAAATAAATTTTTTCTTCTCTTCTCTTGTGTGCATTAAGAAATGCAACAAAAAAATGATATTTTATTTTTCATGTCATTTTGTTTGCATTAGGGAATGCAACAAAAATGATGTTTCCTTTTTCTACATTTTGTTTGCATTAGGGAATGCAATAAAATGATATTTCCTTTTTCTACATTTTGTTTGCATTAGGGAATGCAACAAAAATGATATTTATTTTATTTGCATTAGGGAATGCAACAAAAATGATATTTCCCTTCTCATGTCATTTTTACATTGAAAAAGCAAATAAAAAAAGTGCTACTTTAGTTATTCAATATAAGGTGTTATTATAGACACAAATAAAATGTTATTCAATATAAGATGTGTATATTTGTGTTTATAGACACGAATAAAATGAATAACTTATTTTTCTATATATATATTAGTGTTGAAACACAAATAAAAAGAATAACTTGTTTTTTCTATGTGCATATTTAACTTGTTTTTTCTATGTGCATATTTGTGTTAAAACACAAATAAAAAGAATAACTTATTTTTCTATGTATATATTTGTGTTGAAACGCAAATAAAAAGAATAACTTGTATCAACCCAATGAGGTGACAGAATATGTTTTATATTAGATTGACAATCCTATTTCAATTCCAATAATGATGATAAAATGTAGTTTAATCATTGAATTGATAATTTACCCCAAAGTGACAAATTTATTTTCTGAGTTGAATTGATAAACTAACTCAATTCAAACAAAAGGGCAAATTCTATTTTTTTCCTTCTAATCAAATCAATTCAAATAAAAGACAATTTTATTTTCTCTATATTGAATTGATTAACAAGATCAATTCAAATAAAAACAATTTTTTTATATGTTGAATTGATAAACTAGATCAATCCCTTTAAGAAGCATATTGAATGATTTGATATTGAATCGATGATCTAAATCAACTCAATAATATTATTATTATTACCCCTTTTTTCACATGTAGATCTATGATTATTCATTGTATAAATGAATATTTAATTGATTATCTAACTCAATCCAATAAAATAAAATAAACGATTAAAATATTTAAATAACACATGACACTCTGCATAGCAATCCATAATATCCAACAGACAATCATTATACAATATCCACACAATCAGATCTGAAATGAATAACTATAAATAAATAAAATTAATTAATTAATTAAAAACAGGAGATATCTCTCAGTCGTTTGTGATTTTGACCAAAATTCCAACAGCTCAGAATTTCCCCGTTTCAGTCTAGAACTGTAGTTCAGGATCGTACGAGTCCAACGCTTCAGAAATTGTGTAATTCTGAGTTTATTTGGCAAAGTTATGGGTAAAATAAGATTAGGGGTTAATTTAATCATTAAATTAAGTAAATATAATTAGTTTAGTCCATCTTCCTCCTTACAGTATTCAAGGCCGACACTTTATCCCTTTGTTCAAAACTAGGGTTGACCCTATCTCCCAATTCAAGCCACCAGTGATCGATCAGAAGATGCTGCAGCGAAGAGGACGGAGAGGCGCACACGTGGGACCTGGAATGGTGGAACTCGGTTGGGTCTAAGGGGGGCCGACGCGGGTTGTAGGCGGCGGGTTTGGGTGCTTCGTTCGAGGAGATGGTGGCACCATGGGAGATCTAACCGTATGAAAATGAAGAGAAGAAGAATCTCTTCGAAGTGGTATAAAATTTGCTTTCTAATTCACTGAGGAGAGGGAGAGATTGATGAGAGAATTTTCGGCCATGGATGGAGGGGGCGGCGGCTGTAAGAGATGATGAATAGTGATTTTGAAATTAGGGTTTTCCAATCTTTTTATAATATTAAAATGTTATTTTTACAAAAAACACAAATCTCTTAAGATATTCAGAATTCAGTCCAACAAGAAGCTACCCTACCCAATAACCCCTATTCCGGATCCATCTAACCATGTCCCGTAGGCTCATGAGGTCATTTCAGCCTCCGTTTTTCAAATTTAAAATTAGTTCTTTTTATTATTAAATTCTGACATATCCAAAAATCCACCGGAGCCACATACGAACCCCGAAAAATCCCAAAAAAATATTTTTGGCTATGTCTTGACGATACGAATCCAACAAAATTATTTTCGTCGAATTCTGAGACTGTTTGAAAAATGGCTATTTTCCAGTCGTTCAATTTTGACTGTATTTGACCAAACGCAGTTTCTTTTTTCACGCTCACATACTAAATCGGCAAATTCTAAAAATTGAACCTAGCAATAATTTGACATTTCAGTTCCAACAAAAGTGGTTTCGTCGAAAACAGAGGTCGTTTGAAAATTGACTATTTTCACTGGCTTTAATATTATTTAAAAATAGAATTTTTAAATTTGGGCACATTTTCTAACCAATTTATTAAAAATAAAAATTTTAAATTGGTTCGGATTTTCCTGGTTGTTACAGTCTCCCCCACTTAAAAACTTTTCGTCCTCGAAAAGGGAAATAAAAGTAAAGTAGGAACAAAACGGAAAATGCAAGGTATTATAATTGTACCTCAACATAAAGCTATTCGGAGATATCCATTCTACACTTGGGATAGGCTTGCTTGAAGCTATCCTCGATCTCCCAAGTGCAGTCTCTAGGATCCCCGCTCCATTGGACCTTAACGAGGTTGATCTTCTTATTCCTCAAAGCTCTGATTTCCTTGCCCACAATTTTTACAGGCTCTCTCTTTACGACTAAGCTCGTAGTAATTTCCAAATCTCATTGTGCTTCTTCCTCCACAACTAAATTTGGATCATGAACGTGCTTCCTGAGTTGGGACACGTGAAATACATCGTGCACCCCTGGCAGCCAGTTGGGCAACTGCACTTGATAAGCTAGAGTCCCAATCCTTTCAAGAATAGGGAATGGACCAATGAACCTCGGTGCCAACTTTCCAGTCTTTCCAAAACGAATTACGCCTCTTAATGGAGAAACCTTCAAGTACACAAGATCACCAACAGAGAATTATAGATCTCTTCTTCGAGTGTCTGCATAGCTCTTCTGTCGGCTTTGAGCAGCCAACAAACGCTTCTTAATAAAATCAACTTTATCTGATGCTTCCCGAATCGTATCGGGGCCCAAGACTATTCTATTGCCTGGCTCCACCTAACATGCTGGAGATTTGCATGGCTTGCCATATAAAGCTTCGAATGGCGACATTTGCTGGCTTGCTTGATAGCTGTTATTATAAGAGAATTCCACTAAGTGCAGATGATCCTCCCATGAACCGCCAAAGTCAAGGATGCATGCTCGCAACAAATCTTCTAAGATGCGGTTTACCCTCTCAGTCTGGTCGCCTGTCTGAGGGTGATAAGCTGTACTCATATTCAACTTGGTTCCTAGCTCTTCTTGGAAAGCTTCCCAGAACTTGCTAGTAAATATTGGATCGCGGTCACTGACAATGCTGCTGGGAACTCCATGAAGTCTGACAATCTCTCTTAAATAAAGTTGTGCCAAACTTTGAGCCATTCTATTGGATTTGACAAGGATGAAATGAGCAGTTTTCGTCAAGCGATCCATAATCACCCAATGTTATCATTCCCTCTCCTAGTCCGAGGCAAACCATCAATAAAGTCCATAGAAACTTCATCCCACTTCCAATTAGGAACTCCTAATGGCTGCAATAGACCTGCTAGCTTTTGCTGATCACTCTTGGCCAGCTGACAGGTGGGGCACTTGGCAACATATATGGAGATGTCCCTCTTTATTGCTCTCCACCAAAAGGTACGCTTAAGATCGTGGTATATCTTGCTTACTCCAGGATGAATACTGGGCTTGGATTTGTGATATTCGTCCATAACTTCCCTTCTTAGTTCAGGGATGTTTGGGACACAAATCCGGCCTCGTAGCCTCAAAACTCCTTTGTCAGCAATTTGGAAGCTCATGGGTTCGCCTTCTCGAATTCTTTTGCTAATCCTTTGGATAAACTCATCATCTTTTTGAAGGGCATAGATCTTGTCGATCAAAGAAGGAGTAATAATGAGATGGGCAAGGATAAGATTGGTGCTGGCCATGTTCTTTCTGCTGAGAGCATCTGCCACTACATTTGCTTTACCCGGAGTATATAGGATATCTAGGTCGTAGGGTGCAAGGAATTCAACCCAACGCTGTTGCCTCAGGTTTAAAATTCTTTGGGTAAATAGATGCTTCAAGGATTGGTGGTCCGTATACAGCTCTAACTTTTCCCCCAAGAGATAATGCCTCCATATCTTTAGAGCAAATACAATGGCCATTAGCTCAAGATCATGAGTGGCATAATTCTTTTCATGCGGTTTCAATTGCCTGCTAGCGTATGCTACCACTCTACCTTTTTGCATAAGCACCGCACCAATACCTTAAATAGTCAGAAAAGCAACATGTTAAAATGAGATTTGACATCAAAAGAAAATGTTATCTCAGACATGTTTTATTTAGATAAAGAGAATGACCTTCTTTGGAAGCGTCTGTCCAGACTTTCAGATCCTCATTGCCATCTATGATGGTCAACATAGGAGCAGTGATCAATCTCTGTTTCAGCTCTTGGAATGCAGCCTCACATTCATGTGTCCAAACGAACTTTGAATGCTTCTTAGTTAATTTCGTCAGTGGGCAAGATAATTTCGAAAAATCCTTAACGAACTTTCGATAATAACCAGCTAGTCCTAAGAAACTTCGGACTTCTGTGGGAGTGGTAGGCTGCTTCCAGTCTTGGATGGCCGAGATCTTTCCTGGATCTACTGAGATGGCTTCTTTTGAAACCACATGGCCGAGGAATTTCACCTCTTCTTGCCAAAATATGCATTTGGAAAATTTAGCTTTCAGCACATTCCTCTGCAAAATCTCCAAGACTTCTTTCAAATGTTTTTCATGTTCAGCAATGGTTTTGGAAAAGATAAGGATATCATAAATGAACACAAGCACGAATTTATTTAGAACCCCACGAAATACTCTATTCATCAAATCTACAAAGTATGCTGGGGCATTGCATAGACCAAAAGGCATTACTAGCCATTCGTAAAATAGATCAGGCCCTCTGAAAGCAGTTAAGGGGATACTCTCTTCTGCAATGCGCAGTTGATGGAATCCTGTGGCTAGGTCCATTTTAGAGAATACCTGTGCTCCATGCAGACGGTCTAATAGATCATCAATCCGAGGCAATGGATATTTGTTTTTCTTTGTTTGCTTGTTTAGATCGCGGTAGTCTACACACAAACGGAGTGTGCCATCTGACTTAGGGACAAACACCACCGCTGCACCCCATTCTGAGAAGCTAGGTCTAATCAGACCCTTGGCCCAGAGCTGCTTAGTTTGATTGCTCAGCTCTTCTCTTTCTTTTGGCGACATTCGCCTAATAGGATGCACCACAGGCCTTGCATTAGGAACCAAGTCAATTCTGAAATCGATTTCTCTGCGGAGAGGTAAGCTGTTTACTTCTTCAAATACATCAGCATAGTCTTTGACGATGGGAATAGTTTCAATAGAAGGAGGGGTGACTTCTAAAGAAGACCAGAATTCTTTTCTATCTGTGGCTGAGCCGTGGCTTGGTATAGTCATTATATTCCCAAATTTCGTTTAAATTTTAACTACCCTTTCAGCACACAGCAACTCAGCCCCATACTTCATTAGCCAATCTAGCCCAAGTATGACATCATATCCAGAAAAGTTCATGATGATTAAATTGAAAGGAAATAGGAAGTGAGAGTAAGAAACGGGCACTCTACAGTACTGATCAAGAATAAGTGAACCTCCTATCGGGCTATGGGCTTTAATCAGTTCTTTAAGTTTTCTTAGTTTCAGTTTAAGCTTTTTAATAGTATCACTTGATATGAAACTTCTAGATGCACCAGTATCAAACAAAACAGTAATGGGAATATCCTTAATGTTAAGAGTACCGCCTAAAACATCATGCTTACCTGCTCCTTCAGAAGAAGCTGGTGCAGCCGTACCTTCGTAGACGTGTGCTACTTCAGATTTCTTGAGCAGAGGGCAATTCTTGATAAGGTGTCCAGACTTGTAGCAGTTGTAGCACTCTTTTGGACCACGAGGATTTTGTCCACTGCTTTGGCTCGGCCCAGACTCGTTCCTCTTTGGCTTCTTTGGGGCCCTGCACTCGTAGTCGTAATGTCCCATCTTCTGGTAGTTGAAACATTTGACTTTAGATTTGTCTCTCTTCTTATTGCCCTGAGGTTTTGTAGTCGAAGAACTGCCTTCCCTTGTTTTCTTGTCCGCCTCCTTCTTCTTATTAGCTTGATTCCTGGCTTTTCTAGCTGAGCACCCTTCTGATCAATTTCTTCGTATCTGCATGCCATCTCTATCACCTTGGCAAATGGGCTCTCAATATGGGTTGTCACTCTGTTATGGTATCGCCTTGCAAGCCCATTTATGAACCTCTTATTTTTTTGTAAGGCGTCTTGCACTAGCTCAGGGGCATACCTAGAAAGCTCCTCAAATTTCTTCACGTACTCTGCAATGGTCATGGTGCCTTGCTGCAGGTTAGCAAATTCATCATGTAGACGTTCTACTTCATGAGGCGGGATAAATTTTTCATAAAAAGCTCTTTAAATCTTGCCCAAGTTATCTATGCAACGTCTCTCCCTATCATGGCTGTTTCCCACCAAGTTTGAGCCTGTCCTTGCATGAACCATACTACCATAAAATGCTTCCTATGATCCTCAAGCTCCAAACCTCCCAAGATCTTTTCCATCGTCTTAAGCCATTCTTGCGCTTCTACCACCGTCTCTCTACCAGTGAAATGTACTCCTCCAAGATTCTTGATTTTCTTTGCCACTTTATCAAGGTCAAAAGCAACTGGGGGTGGTGGTGGTGGTGGCACCTCGACCTCAGAATTGGGTTGGTCTTGCTCAGTTGGGGGTGTATCTCTCTCTCAGTCCCTACCAGCTACTCCGCCACGACCTCTTCCTCTTATCCTAACTCTTGTACTCATCTTTCAATTAGTCTGGACCATCAAGGAAAGAGTCAGACCAAAGGAAATGATAAATTCAATGAGAAGGTTAAAAGTAGAGACATGTCCAGGTGATAATGAAGTAATGACTGATAAATATGTGCTATTCTATTTAAGTTCATTCTAGGATATTGTTAATCCTATCTCTAATGAACCTCTCGTCTTAGAACACTACTGATTCTATCTAGACGAATTGTTATAAAAATGTTATATTCCAAAGCTAAGGTTAACCAAAGCTCTGGTACCAAATGTGATGACCCCAAACTCCCGTGTAACGAAAGTAAGGAAAATCGTATGGAATATAACATAACTAGAACAATAACAGATCTCAAAATATAACAGAACATATGAATCATTGCAGTGGAAAGAAATGCCATCACAAACATCATCACTGAAACATCAGAGTATGCAGCATAGAATTACACTTAGCAAAATAGATGTCTCAAAGGAAAAGAAATAGAGTCCCAATCTCTCAAATTACATCAATACTAAGTACTGTCTCAAAGTCTTAAGCAGAAAATAAAAGATAAAAAAGAAAGTTTCTTCAGCATCTCCATCAGCAAGCTTCCATCCAGCGAATATCCAAGCCTAACCTGTCACTTTGTTGCCCGTGTGGAAAGAGGGCACCCGAGTTTGCAAAAGGTCAAACAAACTACGAGTCAGTCATGGGACTGGTATGAGATATCTTAATTAACTAACGGGTTTGACAATCACGAGGACCACGCTGCTATCGCGGAACGGGTTACTCCATGGGATTATTATCAGTGCAATAAAGTAAAACGTTAAATAACGCAATGCTTTTTAGGAAAATGAAACCATTATAAGACCCAAGTCCCATCACACAATGCAACGCAAACCGGAGGATAGGGTTTTACATTATATTGGTTAAAAGATGATAAATACGCAAAATACGATATTATTATTAGTGTGTATATGTTTTAAGAAAATATTTCAATTATGATATTAATCCTAGACGGCATAGCTACCATCTACTATGTCGCCGTACTAGTTATACAATCAAAATCGCATGGGATGTATTGGAAGTTGGGTTTCCATCATGAGTCAAGGCTAGGAACGATCTCCTGACCAATTCGAGACACTCTAGCAATATCCCAGGATTCGGACGTTGGCGAACCCTTGGATACAGCAGGGCCGGTCCACAAATACTTTAGTGGATTAGTTATGCCTGAACACATGCTTCCCGATCCTATTAGACCTATAAATTGGCCGAGGGCGGCCAATAAAACTCCGAGGCGCCTCAAAATCCATCAACCACCTAAGTAAAATGTCATCCAGTTTAAAGCACTGACACCACTTCAAGCTAGAAAGAAACATGTGCACTCCCTGCGTTCCCTTGCTCCGTTTTAGACTCTACCGGGGTGTGAGGCTCGCGAAGTAACGCTATACACAAAGCCTGGTCTGAACAGACTATGCTTTGATCATCAATTACAAGGTCTGCTTTTCAACATAACCTTGATCATTTGCATCTTGGCGTGCCCCGTTGACAATCCATGCCATGAAATTAACAATATCAATACACAACCTCTAAGGGTGTTGAGCGAAAGAATAAATTCTTTTGCCACTAACGGTTGTATATTAACAGGAATCAGTTTGCATGGTACGAAGTTCAACGTCAGGCATGCATCCATTTACAAGTCCGTTCTGGGTCTGAACGGAACCGGAGACACCTGAGAGGCTCTCGCATATCCGGACAATCATCACATACGTCCGGACGACTACCGCCGAAATCCCTTCAGGGTAACTACTCCTATCGAGGACCTCAGTAGCAATACATCCGTTCGATGTGAAGACCACCGGTCTTCAACACTGTCTTCGTCTCTTCATCGATGTATAATTATTTGAAATGAGTAGAACTCAGACTTTTCAAATAATTCGAATTATTATTATTTAAAACATTTCATATCGTTAATATTTATTTATAATGATTTATCGCTATTTTTAATTATTTAAAAATAGCTAAATAGAATCAAACGATGCTTCGGGTTAAGTGTGGCTTTGGCGCTGTTTTTCTCAAAATTTGATTTACACATATCTTGAAATCTAACTATTGGATTTTGACAAAATTTGTCTTATTGGAAAGATCTTCCCAAAGCGGTCTTAACGGCTCCGGTTTTGGGAAAATCCGACGGTTGAATCTTTCGATACAATCGTTTAAAGTCATGATTGCCGAAACGCGAACTGCCGTGCGCGATTCGTTTAATTTCTATTTATATATATATATATATATATATATATATATATATATATATATAAAATTTCTTAAGCGATTTTATTCACGTGAATATCACACCAAATAAAGGTGTGAATTATATACAAATCATATATTCATGTTGATTACGTCTGCTAAAACATGTTTTTATTTCATACACCAATTTTATAGTATATTGACTATAAATGTATTGTTCGTTCATTCATGATTTTTAATTTCAATTCATGTTTCAACTTCCTAACCTATACCAAGTGTAAATTTCTTTTATAATGAACAAATTGCATATTTTTGTTCATTTTATTTTAAGGAATGAAATTGTTGATTTCCATCCAATGAACAAAAATGAATATTTTTGTGCAATCCATTTTATGAACAGAATGTGAATTCCTTCCTATGCTTCTAACATTACATTAAAATTATATTTTTAATACAAAACATATTTCTAGATGAAATATGATTCTTGTACTCTTCCTTCTAAAATCACATTAAAAATGCAACCTTTAATTCTCATATTTTATTTGCATTCTGGACTGCAATTAAAAATGTATATTATCCTATTCATGATTTATTTGCGTTGAGGGACGCAAATAAAAATGTATCTTTAAATTTCTAATTTTATTTACATCAAGGTGTGTAAATAAAAGAACAACTTTTTATTTCATGTTTATTTACATTAAGGGATGTAAATAAAAAATAATAATCTTTCTTTTAATATTTTGTTCGCATCTAGATTTGCCAACCAAATGGGGTTTTTCTTCTACTAATTTGTTTGCATCTAATATTGTAAACAAAATGTATCACTTTTATTTTATAATTTGTTTGCATCTATAATTACAAACAAAAATGCATCTTTTATTTTTTAATTTGTTTGCATCTAAAATTGCAAACAAAAATGCATCCTTTATTTTATAATTTGTTTGCATCTAAAATTGCAAAAAAAATGCATCTTTTATTTTATAATTTGTTTGCATCTAAAATTGCAAACAAAAGTACATCCTTTATTTTATAATTTGTTTGCATTTAACATTGCAAACAAAAACGCATCCTTTATTTTATAATTTGTTTGCATCAAAAATTGCAAACAAAAATGCATCTTTTTATTTTATAATTTGTTTGCATCTAATTTTGCAAACTAAAATGCATCTTTTTATTTTATAATTTGTTTGCATCTAAAATTGCAAACAAAAATGCATCTTTTATTTTATAATTTGTTTGCATCTAAAATTGCAAACAAAAATGCATCTTTTATTTTATAATTTGTTTGCATCTAAAAGTGCAAACAAAAATGCATCTTTTTATTTTATAATTTGTTTGCATCTAAAATTGCAAACAAAAATGCATCTTTTATTTTATAATTTGTTTGCATCTAAAATTGCAAACAAAAATGCATCTTTTATTTTTCTAGTTTTATTTGCACGGTAAAATACAAATAGAAATATAATTTATATACTCTATGCTTCGTTTGCATAGTAGAATGCAAATGAAAATGTGAATTTTTAATTTACATGCATTGTTTGCATTGTAGAATGCAAACATAAAATAAAATTTTTCTTCTCTTCTCTTGTGTGCATTAAGAAATGCAACAAAAAAAATGATATTTTATTTTTCACGTCATTTTGTTCGCATTAGGGAATGCAACAAAAATGATGTTTCCTTTTTCTACATTTTGTTTGCATTAGGGAATGCAACAAAAATGATATTCCCTTTTTCTACATTTTGTTTGCATTAGGGAATGCAACAAAAATGATATTTATTTTATTTGCATTAGTGAATGCAACAAAAATGATATTTCCCTTCTCATGTCATTTTTACATTGAAAAAGGCAAATTAAAAAAGTGCTACTATAGTTATTCAATATAAGATGTTATTATAGACACAAATAAAATGTTATTCAATATAAGATGTGTATATTTGTGTTTATAGACACGAATAAATTGAATAAATTATTTTTCTATATATATATATATATATATTTGTGTTAAAACACAAATAAAAAGAATAACTTATTTTTTTCTATGTGCATATTTGTGTTAAAACACAAATAAAAAGAATAACTTATTTTTCTATGTATGTATTTGTGTTGAAACACAAATAAAAAGAATAACTTGTATCAACCGAATGAGGTGACAGAATATGTTTTATATTGGATTGACAATCCTATTTCAATTCCAATAATGATGATAAAATGTAGTTTAATCATTGAATTGATAATTTACCCCAAAGTGACAAATTTATTTTCTGAGTTGAATTGATAAACTAACTCAATTCAAACAAAAGGGCAAATTCTATTTTTTCCCTTCCAATCAAATCAATTCAAATAAAAGACAATTTTATTTTCTCTATATTGAATTGATTATCTAGATCAATTCAAATAAAAACAATATTTTTTTATATGTTGAATTGATAAACTAGATCAATCCCTTTAAGAAGCAAATTGAATCATTTGATATTGAATCGATGATCTAAATTAATTCAATAATATTATTATTATTACCCTTTTTTTCACATGTAGATCTATGATTATTCATTGTATAAATGAATATTGAATTGATTATCTAACTCAATCCAATAAAATAAAATAAATGATTAAAATATTTAAATAACACATGACACTCTACATAGCAATCCATAATATCCAACAGACAATCATTATACAACATCCACACAATCAGATCTGAAATGAATAACTATAAATAACAAATATTAATTAATTAATTAAAAACAAGAGATATCTCACAGTCGTTTATGATTTTGACCAAAATTCCAACAGCTCAGAATTTCCCCGTTTCAGTCTAGAATTTTAGTTCAGGATCGTACGAGTCCAACGCTTCAGAAATTGTGTAATTCTGAGTTTATTTGACAAAGTTATGGGTAAAAAAAGATTAAAGATTAATTTAATCATTAAATTAAGTAAAAATAATTAGTTTAGTCCATCTTCCTCCTTATAGTATTCACGGCCGACACTTTATCCCTTGGTTCAAAACTAGGGTTGACCCTATCTCCTAATTCAAGCCACCAGTGATCGATCAGAAGATGCTGCAGCGAAGAGGACGGAGAGGCGCACGCGTGGGACCCGGAATGGTGGAACTCGGTTGGGTCTAAGGGGGGGCCAACACGGGTTGTAGGCAGCGGGTTTGGGTGCGTCGTTCGAGGAGATGGTGGCACCAAGGGAGATCTGACCGTATGAAAATGAAGAGAAGAAGAATCTCTTCGAAGTGGTATAAGATTTTCTTTCTAATTCGCTGAGGAGAGGGAGAGATTGATGAGAGAATTTTCGACCATGGATGGGGGGGGGCTGTGAGAGATGATGAATAGTGATTTTGAAATTAGAGTTTTCCAATCTTTTTATAATATTAAAATGTTATTTTTACAAAAAAAATCCAAATCTCTTAAGATATTCAAAATTCAGTCCAACAAGAAGCTACCCTACCCGATAACCCCTATTTCGGATCCATCTAACCATGTCCCGTAGGCCCATGAGGTCGTTTCAGCCTTCGTTTTTCAAATTTAAAATTAATTCTTTTTATTATTAAATTCTGACATTCAAAAATCCACCGGAGCAACATACGAACCCCGAAAAATCCCAAATTTTTTTTTTGGCTATGTCTTGACGATATGAATCCAACAAATTATTTTCGTCGAATTCTGAGACTGTTTGAAAAATGGCTATTTTCCAGTCGTTCAATTTTGACTGTATTTGACCAAACACAGTTTCTTTTGCCACGCTCATATACTAAATTGGAAAATTCTAATAATTGAAACCTAGCAATAATTTGACATTCTGGTTCCAACAAAAGTGGTTTCGTCGAAAACAGAGGTCATTTGAAAATTGACTATTTTCACTGGCTTTAATATTATTTAAAAATAGAATTTTTAAATTTGGGCACATTTTCTTACCAATTTATTAAAAATAAAAATTTTAAATTGGTTCGGATTTTCCGGGTTGTTACACAGTGCATGCAGTCTAAACTACCTAACATTCCAAGTCATCCTCTACAATCTTGCGTATTCATTATCATTGCTATATCGACCTCGTTTGCTCTACGTAAGTACTGGTCGTCATCGCTCACTGAGAGCCTCTACAAGGAAGCGGTCTACATGGGCAAATCTAGGTACATCTAAGAAGTCACCGAATGTGACGCACGAAGCCTGACTAAAATGGGTTGTGGTAAATGATCATAATATTATGTCATACATCGTAACTAATAACCTTGCATGACAATTTGTTGAACCTAAACAAATGATCATTTAATGTTAACATAAACTAACAATTAACATTCATGTACATTATAACAGTTGCCTATCTACGTAATAATTAATAAAACGTATACCTAAGGCACCACAATAGCCACAGTAACTCAGTGCGAAATAGTCGCAGACAAGTCGTGCAAGATTCGAAGTCTTTCTACGGTAACAGTAGCATCATGTGGAACATAAGCTGGTCCGGTATTGACATTTGTCGAATAACGAACAATACATTTCTCGTTTTTTACCAGACGTAGCAACGACATATCGATGCATTTGTTTATAAAAAAAGTCAGCCAAAAGCGTCTATTGTAGACGTAAAGTCCAGGCATTTGTTCAAAAAGCGCTTGGACATCAGGTGTTTGTTGAACAAACGTCTGTTCACAGAATTGTTGGGAAATCTTCAGTTTAACAATTCTGGGTGCGAAAAATTGAAAATCCACACCTCGAACTGTCGGAGATGCTCTTGGGACTGACCGTTCTATTTCCAGTTGTGATGAATGCAAGAAGCCTTTATATACAATAGCATTATTCAAAAATATATCTTCCCTATTAACAGGTCTTTGTGAAGGTCTTTCTCTTTTGGACATTGGTTTTCTCAGTAAAAATATTAGCTCTGTTTTAGCTGATGACTCCACGGACAAGTGCCTTTACTGCAATAGTTTATAAGAATTTGTTCTTCGCCTAGAAAGCATATTTCCTAGGTTTTTTTCTTGTCTTAGTTTCATGTTCTTTGTATGATGGCAGTGTTTTCTCCTTGGCCAAGAGGGATAGTTAGTTTTAGATGTTGTTTTGTTGATAAGATAGTGTGACGTTACCATGTCTTTGTATTGTTGAGGTATTTTGCCTCATACTCGTACACATCTATTCCAATATGATACTTTATCCTTGTATTATACTTGTCCTCCTTTCAAATTCTCCGCTTTCTAAGAAAATAAAAACCACTTGTTCTTCCATCTCTAATTAACCAATTGTAGTTAATATCACTTTCATCCCCATCCTTTTCGTTTTTTTTTTCAAATTTAATCTAATTTTTCTTCATTATTTTAAGCATTCTCATTTGCTCTTAAATCTATTTTATCTACCTATTCTATTACGTATAAAAGAGAATTTGATGCTATGATTTTTTTTTATCTTATTAAGTTTCATATTTGATCCCTTTTGTTCTTAGTGATATATTAAGCTAGATCATCTATGAAAATAAAGTTGTAAATTTATCATTATACTAATATATGTTATTTAATGAAAAGATAACTTTCACGTATCTTTTTTGTTAAGCGACTCTACTAAACATTTTACATGTTGGTCATCTCTGAAAATAAAATTGCAAATTTAATGTTATAAATGTGGTTTAATGAATACGTTACATCTATGTATTTAGTTTCTAAGATAAGAACTTAACAATATGCCCTTTTCAGTTTACTTCCCATTATCTAATTTTTGAGATAAGAAGCATGTAATTATCTCTTTTCTCAAGTATCCCAGTTGACAAAATTAATGGTGGGAAATGAAGACTGCCTCACAAAATAAGAAACCTCCACCTCCGTTGTCCTATACATGAGCACTCCTCTTTCCATTGCCCTTTTTCATCATTGTGCTCATGCCTAATTGAAATTAATTTTGTACGAAGAATACGATTGATGAAATCCATTTCATTGATTTTCTTGCACATCTTTGTTGTTAGTTGGATTTCACTTTTGAAACCTTATCTTTGTGCTTTCATATTGTTTTAGCGATTCCTTATTGTTCGCTTTTCAAATTTCCTTTTTCATTTATTGAATTATTTTATCTATATAATTGACCATATGCTTTTTTTATACTTTGTTGTCTGATGATACTAGGAGAGTTACATATGTGGTTTTTTTTTTGGGTTTTGGGTTTGATGCTTTATTGATTCTTAGGCATATATCTATGTAACGTTGATCCCTCATGGAGAGATACATATGTAATTTTTTTTTGGGTTTTGGGCTTGATTCTTTGTTGATTAATTCTTAAACATATATCTATGTAATGTTGATCCCCTTTTCCTTATATGTTTTAACTTTATGTGCCTCCCATTGTTTTTTATGTTTTGCGTATTGATTCTATAAGAACTTACATTCAGGATTTAGTTTATCCATTATGTAAATTTCATCACTACATATTTGAATTTTTGTATGGCTTGGGTAATCTAAATTTTGTTGTTTCAGGTATAATTTAATTGCCTTCACTATAGATTAGATTTGTATTTTGCATATTGATTCTCTACAAAAAATAACTTTAGTCTTCATTTATTCTTTTTGAAAATATAATATATTGTAAATTTTATTTCCATGAAGTGAAAATAATTTGTATTATACCAATTTCAGTTATAACATGATTGTTTTTGTTATGCATCTAATTCGATTTTGTTTAAATTTTACATATTCTTAGTTCTAGCAATATTTTCTATAGTAGTTTTGAAAACCTCTTATTTTCTAAATTATTCTCTGTCATTCAATATAAGTTAATGAGGCTTTTAGATTCGGAGATTTGACTAAAGTCGATAATCGTTATTGTCATACATTTCAAAAATAATATATGTGGTTGTTTCTATCAGTAACTATATTCTTAATTTTTATTTTATGAATTACTTGATGGATAGCTTAGCTAAATAAGAATGTATCTTATGCACTTTAATTAACATGTTAGTCCCTATGGAATGGTTTCTACTTTGGTGTTTTGGATCTATTCCCTTTCCAGCTGTCCATACAAATATGTATTGACTTCTTATGGTCAGTCATGGTAAACTTTCAGAGATATGGTGACTTAGTAGCTTTAACAAAATTGTACTTAATGACTGAATTAATAAAAATGATTTCAAGCTTTATATTTTGTAGGCAGTGACTATGTTTTTTGCAAAAAATCGTCAAAATTTGAATACTTTCACCTATTTGGTTGCCTCTTTTCTAATAAAGCAAATTTATAATTTAATACATTTCCCCTCTTATTATCTATATCTTTAAACTGTTTTTGGAATTTTAAAAAAGGGTTGCATGCTCATGTTTATTTAACCACAAAATCTACTTTTTTTTTTCATTATCCATAGATCTATGGTTAAAGTTCTTTATTCCAGCCGACATGAATTTTTTTGTAACCTTTGTAGAATAAAAGATGAAATTTGTTCCTAGTCTCGAAAAGTCTATGCTCTTTGTGTTATTTTTATTTCAATGAATCTATGGTAGAATTTTATGAATTCTTTATTCATAAAAAATGTTTATTTTTCCCTTCGTCGTTCAAATAATACCATATTCGTATTTACATTTTGGAATTCTATAGCTTTAAATTAGAAATATACAACACTATCAAACTAATTTAGTACTTTATTATTTCTACTTTAAGATTTTTGATTCAATGCTTACTTCTATTTTTAACTTAAACTTCTCTAGTTGTAAAAATGAAACGACAGATTTTCTTTTAAGGCAAACAGAACAGTGATTTCTATTTTTATATTATAAATTGAAACTCTTTATATGTTCACATATTGCAACTTTACGGCAAATGTCCAATTTTTAAATTTTAGTATTATATATGATGCATTAAGTAATAATCTATAATTTATTTAACCTTTTTTAAGAAATTATTCATCCTTCCAGTATGATTTCAAACATTATTTTCAAAAATCTTAGAATCTTGTGATTTGAATCTCGCTTCAACCAATTCCAAAGAATGTGTGAACTTCAAAACATAGATTTTTTTAATATATGATTTACAACTTAAATCACATTTTGATTTAAAAACTAAACTTTAATATTTACGATTTGAATCCCATTTTGATAACCTTGGTTTTAGATATTGTAATTATAATTTTATATTCTTAACTATTTGAAACTGAATCTTTTTTAGCTAATGTAGTCTGTTTATACTACATATCTGCAAATATTATCTAACCTATGTTATAGATTTAACTAAAATTTGGAATTATTTCTTCTATTATGTTTCAACCTTAGTTATTCAACTAGTAAAAATAATGCTATATAAAAAATATATGAGGAATCCGTTTAATAGTTGTATATATAGTTCTAATTCATATGTTGACTTATACATGAGTTTGATTGGTTAGGTGACATTTCAGTTTCCTTTAGAATTTTGTACTTCATATGATGTTAACTCATCTTAAAGTACGAAATTAGTAAAGCTTGCACTACATGGAAGTATTAAGGTGTTTGAGAAGATTAGTAGTAGTATATACAACTACTAAAGTGATTAATGAAAGTTACTTAGGATCGAGTAATATTGATATATCTAATAAATATAAATGCATATAATATTAATAAAGCATATAAAATGATCGAAATGACCAAACCAACTATTTTAATAGGGTTCAGACCTCTAGTCCAAGCAATCAAACATGACTTCTACCTTGTCTGAATAAACGAACAAGACATCGAGTACAAGAGAAATTTGGTTTTGACATAGTGTGTTCTTGATACAAAACAGCATAGTATTTTGTAGTACATTGTTTCTATAATCTTCACCTTAAGTAGTGTATATGTGTTTCTATAAAGATAATGAAGATTTAAATGCTTAAGAATACAAAAATGAACGAATTATTGCTTGTAAATTTTAAGCAATATGAGCATATAAAGCAATAGTATTCAAGACGAGAGATAGAATGAGAATAGGTTATTTTGGCATTGAATTTGATATATATATATATATATATATATTGATAGTGTATATGCTCATGACAAAATTTTGAATCATGGTAACCTCTGTGGTGGCTAGGGTTCCAAACCCTAGCACTGGGAAAACTGATTTCAACAACAAAGCTGGATGGAACCAGGTGGGTAAAAGAAAGAAAACATTTGCTGATGCTGTCGCTGGAAGCAATCGGACAGAGACAAGGCCTATGTTCAAGCCTGGTGCACTAAACTGGGCCGCGGCAGTGGCTGGTAATACCAAAATCAGTGGAGACGTTCAGAAATTTGATGCTTTAACAGATGACGAGGCGAATACGCAGAAATAGATGACCAAATCTTCAAAGAAGCAGCATAAATGTGGACGAACTCCATCTACATATATCTATTAGGTAAACGACCATATTATGTTCACTTAAATGCCTACATCAAACGTGAATGGAAACCAAAACGAATATGGGATGTATTTGCTTGTGAAAATGGGTTTTACCTCATTAAATTTGCAAATGCTGAAGATTGTCAAAGAGTTCTAGGAGGCGGACCTTGGTTTATGGATAGCAAACTGATTTTTATTAAACATTGGGAACCAAATCTAAAATTGGAAAGAGACATGCTAGCTTCTCATCCAGTGTGGATCAGATTGAAAATTTTGGACCTAACTCTATGGAATGCGAGAGGCGTAAGTAAATTAGCTAGTTTGGTTGGCAACCCACTAGCTATGGATGACTGCACTACAAATGTCAAGCGTCTGAACTACGCCAGAGTGCTTGTACAATTGCAGGTTGATAGTGCAATTAAGAAACAAGTCCGAGCAAAGGATAAGAGTGGAAACGTGTACTTACAAGAGATAGAGTATGAGTCTCTACCTCCCATTTTCTATCATTGCAAATGCTTTGGATATGATGATGCCCAATGCTCCACAACCTTTGAGCAGGTGTGGCAGCCAAAAAATAAACCATCTGATTCAGACAAAAGGGCAAGCTTGACAGTCATAACCGACCCCACTACTACTAGACATGTACATACATTTACAGGGAGTACATCAAATACTACTAGTTGTGGGACTCAGACGACGTTAGATCAGCATTCTGCGGTGGTGCAGCTGGAGGGGGGTGTTGAACCACAGACGGACCTGCCGCAGGAGGGGGTGGAGGCTTCACGGCACGAAAACCATGGCACTGTCGCCAATTAACTGGACTAGGTTCCTGAAAATGCAAATGAATTGAAGGGGTTAGAAGTGGAACTACATTACTCAGAGGATGAAGAGGAAACTTATGTACAAAAAGGCATGTACACTTCAAACAATCAGAACTATGAGGCACAGTTCTTTACAAACAAAAAAGGCAAAAACAAGGTCTCGACTACTCGAGTTGTATCTCCTAAGAAGTTGAGGAGCCAGTCTCTCAACTCTAAATGTCCATAGTTAGCTGGAATGTAAGAGGCTTGAACAATGATACTCATGTTCTTGACCTCTATAATTTAAGAAGGTGTTACAATCCTTCAATTATGGGTATCTTAGAGAATAAATTGAGCAGTGATAATATAAAGTTCTTTATAAATAATCTGGGCGATGACTGGGAAGTAGTCCACAACAATAACTCAGGTACTAAAGGTTGCATCATGATTACTTGGTGCAAAAATGTGTGGTCTTTGTGTGTGTTTGATAAGGATGATCAACAAATAACAGTTAAAGTCACTAATGTTGGTGGGCTTGTTATTTACTTAACCATGGTTTATGCGAGTAATTTTGCAACTTATAGAGTTAATCTATGGGCAAAATTGAAAGAGCTTTCTACGAAAATTGCAACCCCTTGGCTGGTTATGGGGGACTTTAACGCGGTGCTGAAAGCTAAAGAGAAGCATGGTGGCAGTACCTTAAGAGTAACGCAATTGTCAGAATTTAACAACTGCTTAGTTGCAGCAGGGCTCATAGAACCTATCCACGGTGGCCTACAATTCACATGGAAGAGTGGGGATGTTAAGAAAATTATGTGCAAACTCGATAGGGCATTGGTGAATGCCTTGTGTATGAACACATTTGCGGACATCAAAGTGAATGTACACCCTAACTCCACCAGTGACCACTGCCCACTTCACATTCTTCTCAAAGAAACAGAAAACAATGAGAAGGGTAAACCATTTAAATACGCTGATGATTGGCAGCATTATGATGGATATATTGAAGCAGTTGACCTAAATGACATTCAACCAACTGAAAACTGTCACCTGTTTAACCTAGTGAAGTTTTTGAAGCGTGTTAAAGAAAGATTTAAAAACTGGAACAAACTTCGACCAAAGCAACATAAGGAAATACAACAATTGGAGAAAAGTAATGAGGAGCTTCTAAAGAAAATTGACCAAGGGGATTCGTCAGAAGAAACATGGCGGCAATACTACAGTGCTCAAAGAAACACTTCACATTAAAGCTAGGGAATTAAAACAGAAAGCCAAGGATAAGTGGCTAACTGAGGGAGACGAATGCACTAAATTTTTCTATACTAAAATGTCTGTCAGGAAAAATACTAACTATAACTTGCAAACTTATGACTAGGACGGAAACAGATTTCTAGATTTGGAAAAGTTCGAAGTAGAGGCAATACAATACTTCAATGAACTGTACAATAGCAACACAAGTGAAGACTTACCCCACATCACCACTCGCAGACTGATCAACTCCAGGGGAAGGAATTTGCTGCTGGGAAGAGTCACTGAAGGGGAAGTTTGGGATGCTGTGAAGTAGATCCATATGGACTCCTCGCCCGGCCCTGATGGGCTCAGCTCCGGCTTCTTCATAATTCACTGGGACCACCTGGAAAGCAACATCACTTCAGAAATTCAAAAAACCTTTGTATTTGGGAAAATTCTGAAAGAAATTAATAATACTTTTATTTGTCTTATTCCTGAAACTGAAAAACCTACTACAATTGTTGATTACAGGCCTATTGCATGCTGTAATGTCATATACAAAATACTAAGCAAAGTGATATGCAACAGAATGAAGATGATGCTCCCAGACCTAATTGCTGAATGTTAAAGTGCATTTATTAGTGGCAGGAGCATATCAGAAAACTCATTACTGGCTAATGAACTTATAAGAAACTTTGGCAAGCAAGGTACAGACAAGCTATGTTTAAAGGTGGACCTTCACAAAGCCTATGACAAAATTAATAGGAAGTTCATTTTACACATGTTGAAATGTATGGGATTTCCTCAAAAATTTGTTGATTTGATTGCTGAATGTATCAATTCCCCCACTTTCTCTATTCTAGTCAATGGGGTGCCCAAGGGGTTTATTAGCAGCAATAGAGGCATTAGGCAAGGGGATCCCCTTACCTATTTGTTGTGGCAATGGAGTATTTCACATTACAAAAGGAGATTGCATGTCATGAAAAAAGTATCCAAACTGTCCACAATTTCCTACCCAGTGTCAGTCATTTACTATATGCAGATGATCTACTTATTTGCATCAAATCAAATAGCAAGGCAGCCAACAAAATTAAAGACATATTTGGTAATTTTGAGTCACACTGTGGACTGAAAGTCAATGAGATGAAAACCAAATGTTACTTCAATAAATTCTGCAAGAAAAAGGACAACATTTTGGAGATTTTGAAAGTTCAAGAGGGGCAGTTTCCTGTGAAGTATTTGGGGGTGCCACGGTCATCCAACAAAATCACAGATAGAGAATGTGCAGGCCTAGTTTCCAAAATAAGGGATAAACTTTATGGATGGAGTTCAAGATTACTATCATTTGCAGGACGGATATAATTAGTTCACACTGTTATTCATGCAAAGGTGAACTTCTGGCTGCAAACTTTTCAATTACCGGATGCTTCTATAGAGAAAATTGAAAAGGTGTGTGCAGACTTCATATGGAAACGGGGACTTCACAAAATCAAATTTGCAGATTTGTGTAGACCAAAGGAAGAAGGTGGGGTTGGTCTACGTGATATCAAAGTGATGAGACAAATTTTTACAATTAAAGAAGCATGGAAAGTCATTAATAACACAAGCCTATGGGCCAGATGGATGAATAAAAGATATGTTAGAGTAAACTTTTGGACAATGGCCATTGACAATAATGCATCATCCACTTGGAAGTCCATCATGTACTCTAGGAAAATAATTGCAGAAAATTGCTGGAAAGAGATTGTAGATGGGAAAGACACAAACTTATGGAAAGATCCATGGTTTAAAGGGGGCTCCCTAATTGACACTCTAGGGTGGGACACTTTCTCTGCATATGGTTGCCCTAATGTAACAGCGGACACCATTATTCAAAACGACCAGTGGCAAGTTACTCTGCCATGCAGCCAGAGCCAAAGAGAGAGCATAGAAAACATGCAAATCAACTCAAACAACACATATGACACCTGGACATGGGCAAATCTTAATTTCAACTTAAGCAGGTTTGGGAGGACATCAGGCACAAAAGCAGGAAAGTGGAATGGCACGAACTCATTTGGAGTAAAGCTAACGTTCCTAAAATGGCATATTGTGCGTACAAAGCAGTTTTGAATAGACTACCCACAAAAGACAGACTATTTAAATGGGGAGTGGTCAGTGCAAATGTCTGTGTACTATGTGAGCAAAATGAAGAAAGTCATAACCATCTTTTTTTCGAATGCCCATTTTCAAAAGAAATCTTGAAAAACTTGGGTTCTATATGCAAATTTCAAACAAGTGGGTATCAATTACAACAGATAATAGCAGACCTGGAAGTGATCGGGCAGAGCATATGTATGGAAACCGAAATGAAGTGCATCGCTCTGACAGTTGCTGTATGGACGATTTGGAAGGAGAGGAACACCAGAATTTACAAACAAAGGAAGAAAATAGTGGAATTAGTAAGCAATTTTGCAATTAAAGCATCGCAATCGCGATGAGGAGACTAAGAAAGAGTACCACACGAAGGGGACCTGAAGTAGCCGATAATCCAGACGTGGATCAGTCGCAGGCATGGCTTGGGCACCGAGATAGAGGCAGCTCGAACTCCTACTTCCACTTCCAGTTCTAGCTTCCATGAAGCTTGACGAAGCATAGATCTGAAGTAAAAAGTAGGGCTTTGGAATTATGTTGTAAGCCGTAAAGTTATTCTTACTTTTCTGTACATGCCACTTTTGGTCTTGGGCTGAAGGTGTTCGCTATGGGCTTTAAGGCCATCAATAAAGATTTAAACCCATTTTCAAAAAAAAAATTTGATAGTATATGGTTGCAACTTCTGGTCAAAATATATAACCCTTAAAAAAAGGTGTAACCTTTCTTGAAAGAGATATTTCTATGAAGAGAAGTGTCCATTCAAAAAATTTGAAATATAAATGTTATGCATCATTCAGTCTATTAAATTAAACATTCAATCGACTGAAAATAGAAAACTTAATAGAAAATAAAAAGTTCAAAACTACCATGATTTAGTCGACTGAATCATGGTTCAATCGATTGACCAAAAACATTAGTCGGTTGAATTTGTGTTAAATTAGAAACCTTGTGCATGTGCACAGGTTCGATTGATTGAGGGTTTAGTCAATTGAGGGGAAGTTGCTTGGACTTGTAAATTTTTTGTTCTTTGATTTCATGAGTAATCGTGAGTGTCATGCATGCATATATACTACGTAAGGATATATTTTAACACTTAATCACTTTAATATTGAATTCTAAGTATATTGTACTTGATATCGAGTATTTCCATTTATTTTGATGTCTTCATTTCAAGAGATTATTGTTATTGCTTCAACATCATCAACTTTCACATACACGATTGTCATTCATCGAAATAAACGACTCAATATTCTTCCCTTTTTATGATTACAACTATATAATTTCTTGGATGATTCCTGAGAAATCTCTCCCTAAGAATTTGTACTTGTGCAACATTCGGCTTTTTCTTAACGTTTAAGTCGATAATGAAACCAACTCAAATCATTCGAAAAGCAGATTGTTTTAACTATGAGGTTTAATAAAATCAAGTCACCAAACATAGGTAGGTCACATATACAAAATAGCAGAATAACTCGTAGTGGAATAAATTACTTAGTAGTTCATGAAGCAACTAATCAAAAATATCAAAAACTAAGATACATAATATCATAGTCATAAATCATTACATTTGAAAATCTAAGATATGTAAATGCCTAATATATAAACAATGATGAAAATGGGATAACTAAATCACCAAGATAACAATAGCAGATAGATAATAAGCTGAATCTCCAATTAGTCTCCAGTCCTCAAAGGATGAATCACCAAAGCTGGACTCCACGGTCTAATTGCGAATAAAGTCAAAATAAAAACTCGAATTGTGCGTAACAATCTCAACAGTAAATCAACTCAAATAAAATATTCAAATGAAATACATCAGCAACTTAAAGAATGTTTTGGATTCCATTCTTTAAGGATCCATTAAACTGTATATCATATAATACAATACACTATTATAATAGTGTCTATGGTTAAATATAATATTCAAAGTAGCATATGCGGGATTACATTTTTACCCGTACACTATTTATAATGTGGTAGTCTATACAAATACTGTAAAGTCCACCGTAAACTAATGGCAATTAATCCGAGGGAACTCTAATTGAAATGACTTTGACATTTAACTGTTGACTTCCAAAACAAGGTTGGGAGCTACAGGTGGTTGTGTTATTATTTTGGGGTGTGAGATGGATCGCGATTTTTGGATTGTGCAAGGGGTTGCGAAGGTTTTGTGAAGGTGGAAAGCTCGAATCTGGATTGTGTGGTGCCATGGGTAGCGAGGAAGTCACATGTGTGTACTACCGGTACAAGATGGAAGCGCGATTTAAGGGAGGAGAAAGGCAGTCGTGGATCTCTGAGATGGCTCTCTAGTAACTTTGTCATGAGAAGGAGGCATGTGCATCAAAGACAATGTTAACAACACTAGATTGGTACGAAGCTGGGCTCGCAGTCTGAGGGGGTGGGTATGCGACGTTGCAAGCATTGGAGGAGATGAAATCTGATCTGAGGAAATAAATTTTTGGGGAAAAAATTGAATTTTGAACAAAGGGAATGAAGTTGAAGGGAAAACTATTTGGGCATTTTTTTTCTTATAATCAAGAATTATACGTTTTTCCAATTAGGAAGAAAAAGGGGAAAGGAACGAAAGAAGAGGCGATATAACATGTGATTCCAACATACTAACTGAATGAATGCATTTTCTTTGTTACGGCCGGGAATTTCGCTCGATCTGAATCAGTCGTTAAACCGATCTAGACCGTTCGAAACCCCTGATCGTTTGAGAACAGGACAAATCAGAGCGCAGACGGAAGAACATTTCATTGCTATTACAACAATTCCATCAGATACAAGAATATACAGAGTATAATTGAATAAATTACATTCGACAAATATTAGAGATTACAATAGATTACATAGCAGCGGAAAATAATACAAAGCACAACTGAAGGTGATATACAGATACAGAGCTTTCCAGATATCATTCCAGCTGTAAACCAGGATCCTGTGAATATAAATCTGCAAAACCAAAACTACTAGCTGCCCGTGCGGAAAATAGGGGCACCCAGAGTTTAGGTTAAAACAATAAACTCCAGGTCAGTCATGTGACTGGTGTGAGAACTAAAACAGTTATTAAAACTTTATTTTAAAAGAGAGTAATTCAAGGGACCACGCCGTATAACACGGAACGGGTTTCCTCCCAAGAATACCAATGCATAGAATAAACGACGCAATGATTTTTCGAAAAATGAAGCTATTATAAGACCCAGGTCCCATCACACAATGCAACGCAAGCCGAAGGATAGGGTTTTCCCTTATAAAAGCCAAACATGCTTGGTACGTTTAAAAACAAATCATTTGATACTATAATAAGTGTATAGTGTCAAAAAAATTTCAATCATAAATATAAATCATAGACGGCATGGGTACCATATATCATGTCGCCATACTAGGCTCTACAAATAAAACCGAGATATCTCGTATTGGAAATTGGATTCCCGTCATGAGTCGAGGCAAGGGGAAAGCTCCTCTCCGCTTCGAGACACTCTAGCAAATGCCTCAGGACTACACACTCTGGGTAACCCTGGGATCCTCCAAGACCGGTCCTCTCTTACGTTTGAGGATTAACTATTCCTGAACACACGTTTCCCGGCCCTATAGGACCTATAATCGAGGCGCCTCGCATCCAAACCACAAGGTGAAAAGTATATAAATGTCAGGGCTGGTAGGTCACTGACACCACCCACAGCTAGAAAGAAACGTCGTGCACTCCTTGGGTCCTCATCCCGTTTTTGACTCATACTGAGGTGTGAGGCTCGCGAATCCACGCTATACACAAAGCTTCCATGTAGGCCATGCTTTGATCATCATCCACAAGACTTTGCTTTTCAACAGAAGCCTTGATCCATGCAACTCAGCATGCCACACAGGCAATTCATGCCATGCGATTGATATCTATCGATATATAACCTCTAAGCTCATACGTCTCAAAGAAGGGCGTTAAGCAAGAGAATAAATTCTCCGCCGCCAAACAGATATATATTTAATAGAAATCAATCAACACAGAATAAAATCCAATGTCAGACACACAATCCATTTACAAGTTCGTTCTGGGTCTGAATGAAACCGGAGGCACTTTCCTCGCATACCCATCTCCAGGTACGTCTGGACGACCACCAACTTTTTCCATCCTCTTGGGTGTACAGCCCAATCAGGATCGTCAGTAATTATCCAAACGATGTGAAGACTTCTGGTCTTCAACCACCGTCTTCATCTTCGACATATCGTCGAATCGGTTATTCAGAATGGGTATAAACCCGGTCTTTCCGAACAACCCGCGTATATTAAAAACAAATGTTCACAAACACAACATACGCCTCATTCCAATTCATTAGTCACTAACCGTAAATCAGTAAGAGAGCAATTCCCCAAATATTAACCCCGAAGGCCGAAACCAACATCAGATCAATACCCAGGAAACCATTCTTCTTAACCAACCTACAGCTAGTTTCAAAATTTCACTTCTTACGGAAAGGTTCCCATTAATTTTATCCAAGATAAATTCTTTAAAATTTATTCTTTAATCTTCCTTTGGATGTCATTTCAAACCCAATTATGGTTTTCCAAACTAGTCGAGATTAGCGAACCACACCGAAGTAATTATTTATTTTATTTCCCAATCCCAACCTATTCATCCCATGAAGAGAAACTGGTAATACTCCATATCTAACTCCACGGTGTTATCAGTAAAATTAATTACCATTTCACGTTCAAATCTAATTAAAGATTTAATTATCGCTTTGGAGCAAAACTGGTGATACTCCATTCTCGCTCACTTTCTAAATTTGATAATTTATATTATCAATTCACATTTCAATCTAATTGCGGATTCATTAAAACTCCTTTTACTGGGTTAAAGAACTAATGTCTTTTTAGAACACAGTTCACGACAAACCCAAATCACATTCTAATTATTATCGGGTCAAAGAACAAGTGTTATTTAAAATACCCTTCACGATAAACCCACAAATCAATTCTATTTAAAACCCATTTCAAATCCAATTTATTTATTTAAAAATAAATGGGTTTTAATCTTAGTTCAAAACTAGTTCATTTCGATAAAAATCTATTTTTATCTTTTCAAACATGGAGTTTTTCATCCCAATTTTTCCCAAATCATTTCTTATGATTTTACACAAATTATTACTATTTTTAATAATTTTATCAAGGCCCGTACAGTCGATTTCCATCAACGGCCATCGAACTGCACTTACAGCGACCTTTTTCAAATTTGATTTGGAAGTATCTCCAAATCCAACTGTTAGATTTCAAATTTCTAATATTCGTTAGAAAGCCCTTTTTGATACGAACCCAACGGTTCCGGTTTCAGGAGAATCCGATGGTCAGTTCTCCCGTAATGTCCGTTTGAAATAAATGGTCGAAATTCACGAACTGCCGCGGCGCGGCGCGTTCTATTCAGGCCATTATATTATATATACAATACATATTTCGTCGATTACTATTTAAACGAATTTTATAAATAGTTTTGAATTCGTTTCAAAACAATTTCAACCTTTATTTCAAATCAAAATTGAATTTTCTATTATAAATCCTTTTTTAAAATTCATTTCTATTCAATTCAAACTTCAATTCATTTCAATTCGTTTCAATTCAATTCGAATTCGTTTTCAATTCAATTCGAATTCATTTTCAATTCAATTCGAATTCGTTTTCATATATTCAATTCAAATCAAATTCGTTATATATTCAATTCAAATCAAATTCGTTATATATTCAATTCAAATAAAATTTGTTATATATTAAATTCAAATCAAATTCATTATATATTCAATTCAATTCAAATTTCATTTCAAAATATTTGATTTCGAAATCACTTTTCAATATTCATTTTAAAATGAATAAAATCGATATAAATATCGTTTACGTCAAAATGGCGTCAATCTAATCAACACGGCTTCATATATTTCTATTTTCAAATATTCTATTTCAAATATTTCTTTTTTTAACATTTCTTTTTCAACTATTTCTATTTCAAATATATCTTTTTCAAATATTTCCTTTTCAAATATTTCCTTTTCAAATATTTCTATTATCAAAATATTTCCTTTTCAAATATTTCTATTTCAAATATTTCTATTATCAAAATATTTTGTTCAACACATGACTAATCTCAACGGATGAGTACTGTCAACACATGAACCTTTATTTTATACTGATAAAGATGTAAATTTTATTATTAAAATATTTTGTTCAACACATGACTAATCTCAACGGTTGAGTACAGTCAACACATGAACCTTTATTTTATATTGATAAAGATGTAAATTTTATTATTAAAATATTTCGTTCAACACATGACTAATCTAAACGGATGAGTACAGTCAACACATGAACCTTTATTTTATAATATTCTTTATTTTCTAAATTGGAATGAGGCCCAATCAATCACCATATAATGTTAATTATATGGATTTTCATACAACACATGTTTATAATAGCAACGATAAATAATCAACCATCATCCAAAGTGCACTACACCGTATAAGCATCAAATATAGATATCTAACGCTTATAACAGCCTGTCAATCAATCGATCGACATACAACTAATTATTGGGATTAGTGTATGTCATATATTATCCCAATACCCGTGTGGGGTTTCAGACAAACAAACTCAGATTTTTTTGTGCAGTTGGGCGACGTGTAAAATTTATCGTCCCAATCAATGTTATTCAAATAGGTGTACAGAAACAAACCGTCCGGTTTGTAAATGAATATTTATTTATCCTTGTTCACGTTAAAAATTATATTTTTAACCACCAAAATATTTTATTCAACCTATGAATATTCTATTCGGTTCATTCTTTAAATAAAATGATATCTTTATTTTTCTAACTTATTTTAGAAAATTTCGGCGGCATAACGGCACTAGAAACGGGACGAGGCCTAGCCTTATCCCCGGTCTGGTGAAGGCCCACGCCATTCACACATCAATCAAATCCATTCCATTTCACCAAACAATTCAATTCAGACCAAATAATCTAACCAACTACACAACCAAACAAACAAGTCCATGGTCTGTGGACAATTGTGTCGGGTGCTACTAAGCACCGTCTGCATCCTAGTATATTCATATATATATATATATATATATATATAACTAGAAAAAGGAATTGAAGAGTGAGAAGTTCTCACCAATAGCTATCCAATACCACGACTCTTCATTGATAGAAATCTTCATCGTTCTCGCCTTTTTATCACCTTCGTTGCCCGTATTCTCTACATATGTAAAAATCGAATTTTTACTTCGCTATTCAATATATAAAAATCGAATTTTTACTTCGCTATTCAATATATAAAAATCAAATTTTTACTATGCTATTCAATATATAAAAATCGAATTTTTACTATGCTATTCAATATATAAAAATCGAATTTTTACTATGCTATTCAATATATAAAAATCGAATTTTTACTTCGCTATATGGATAAAAATTCTATTTTTACATTGCTACTATATAGATAAAAATTATATTTTTACCTCGCTATTCTCTATATAAAGATTTCGCCTTTTCAAATATATCATTATAAAAATCACATTTTTATTTTGCTACACATATAAAGATGATATTTCTAATATTCCTATCATGTAAAAATTATACTTTTAATTCTCTACATAAACAAAAATCATATTTTTACATCTCCTATATAGTAAAGATTATATTTTTAATACTTTCAAAATATAAAAATCATATTTTTATTACTTTAAAAATATAAAAATCATATTTTTATTATCCTCTTCATCCTATTTTTCAAAATCTAACTTTTTATTAGCCATAAAAATCGAATCTTTATTAAATAAAATCTTACATTGATCGGAGGAAGGCTTGGCGGCAGGGGAGGAGCTTCACCGTTGGAGGCGGGGTTTGCTGGTGGCTGGGGTTCGATGCTTCAGGCGGCGGTTGTCGGCGGAGGAGGAAGAAGAGGCGGAGGAGGGTGCAGATGAGGGGGGGCTTCGCGGTTGCGCGGGGAGGGGGGGGGGGTCTCGCGGTGGTCGAGGTGGAAGGGGGGTGCCTCGTGCGACGGCGTGATGGTCGATTGGGGGGGGATTGCCTGGGCGTGGATGCGCCCTCTCTTTCCTTTCTTCTTCCTTTTTTTTTCGTACTGATTTCTGGTTCGAGGAAAACTGGGGGGGGGGGGGGGGGACAGAGTATAATAGGGACAGGAAGATATTATTATGTTTTTAATTATTTAATTCAAAAGGTTGACTTTTGCATACGACCTCTAAACGAGGCCCACCGCCTATCGTCCATAGCGTATTACCCCCATTCCGAACACAATGGGATATGTATCACAGGTTGATTCGATTGTTTCGATCAGTTTTTGTTAAAATCAACATATAACTCTATATATTGAATTTGAACGCGCATTTCAATTTACTAGGGTCACATACGAACTCTAAAAATTGCAGAAAAATATTTTCTAGCTTCGTATTAACGATACGGTTCTAACAAAACTAGTTTCGTCGAATTCTGAGACCGTTGGTAAAATGGCCAATTTCCAGTCGATTAAAATCAACTAAAACTGGTCAAACACGTTTTCTTTTGCCACGCTCACATATTGATTCCAAAAATTATGAAATTTGGAATCTAGCAATAACTTGACATCACAGACCCAACAAAAGTGGTTTCGTCGAAATCCGAGGTCGTTTGCAAAATTCCCATTTTTAAGGGCCTGAATTTCATAGCGACTATTCAGAATTTTCAACTGGACATGTCTTTTGATTCCCGCTATGAAATCTCAATTTTTCGGATTCGTTGGAAAGATATTCACAATTAGATCCCATTATTTTTGGTTTCGCCAAAATCCGGATTGTTTTGCACCCGGTACGTTCAATTGAAGTTTGAAATCGAATTATCGAACTACCGCGCCATTTTCAATTCTAGTTATAATTTAAAATAAATATTTATATTCTAACGATGACGCGTATAAATATATCCGTTGGAATTATATTCAAAATAAATTTCTCGTCGATATTATTTAAAATAATCTATTTTAAATATTCAAAATTCGCCGAAGTTTCCAAAATAAAATTTTTAAACTGGCCCAGATTTTCGGGTTATTACAATCTCCCCCACTTAAAACTTTTCATCCCCGAAAAGGAACAAAGTCGAAAGTGGTTTGATTAATCAACTCTATGTTCGATCTGGCTTCCATTCTCCAACTTTTCAGTTTCTAAGAATTTTCAAATTCTTCAAAAATTTGGCTAACACCCTAAATTTTCGAAAAATTTCGCCATAATCTCCCTTGCACCGGGAGCCACGGGAAAATCCCGAAATTGCCATACAGGCCTTCTGATCTCAAAAAGAAAAAGAAAAAGCCAAGCGGCTAGCCAATAGGCTCATAAAATCATCATCACCCAAACAAAACAGTAAATTGTAGTAAACATGTACCTATTTGTCGGGCAAACAAATTTTATTCTCTGCTCTAGCCTCCTTGCTATGACCTGTTCAATAGATATACATGTATATGCATGCAAATGTGACCAATTTTCAATACAATTCAATATTTGATTCAATAAGGCTTAATGGTTCAAAATTATCAAACAAATAAACAATCAACACAAACATCAATCCATTAGTGAATTTAACGTTTCAAATTCATAAATTTGATATATATACAGAAAATCATGTTTTTGATGCCAAATCACAACAATAAATCTACCTATATTAGTTTTGGTTCTCACACCAGTCTAATGGAAATATATAGATATCACACCTTCGAAACACGAAAATAAATACTGGTGATGGCGCGCCATCATCAGAATCATGTCCGGGTGATTAGAATGTGATTCTATATCTATCCAATATATTAAAACTTCAAATATATGTTCATGACGCGTATATGCAAAATCTTTATATATTGGATTGTCCAAATTCAAAATAAATATACTCTTCACACTCGTTCTAGGATAATACTGATCCTATCTCTAACGAGTCATTCTAATTGGATATTACTAATCCAATATCTGATGAATTCTTTCGTATGGTTCTAATGTGTCTTGTTCTCGAGCTCTGTAAACCAAAGCTCTGATACCAAATGTGACGGCCGGGAATTTCGCTCGATCTGAATCAGTCGTTAAACCGATCTAGACCGTTCGAAACCCCTGACCGTTTGAGAACAGGACAAATCAGAGCGCAGACAGAAGAACATTTCATTGCTATTACAACAATTCCATCAGATACAAGAATATACAGAGTATAATTGAATAAATTACATTCGACAAATATCAGAGATTACAATAGATTACATAGCAGCGGAAAATAATACAAAGCACAACTGAAGGTGATATACAGATGCAGAGCTTTCCGGATATCATTCCAGCTGTAAACCAGGGTCCTGTGAATGTAAATCTGCAAAACCAAAACTACTAGCTTCCCGTGCGGAAAATAGGGGCACCCAGAGTTTAGGTTAAAACAATAAACTCCAGGTCAGTCATGTGACTGGTGTGAGAACTAAAACAGTTATTAAAACTTTATTTTAAAAGAGAGTAATTCAAGAGACCATGCCGTATAACACGGAATGGGTTTCCTCCCAAGAATACCAGTGCATAGAATAAACGGCGCAATGCTTTTTCGAAAAATGAAGCTATTATAAGACCCAGGTCCCATCACACAATGCAACGCAGGCCGGAGGATAGAGTTTTCCCTTATAATAGCCAAACATGCTTGGTACGTTTAAAAACAAATCATTTGATACTATAATAAGTTTATAGTGTCAAAAGAATTTCAATCATAAATATAAATCATAGACGGCATGGGTACCATATATCATGTCGCCATACTAGGCTCTACAAATAAAACCGAGATATCTCGTATTGGAAATTGGATTCCTGTCATGAGTCGAGGCAAGGGGCAATCTCCTCTCCGCTTCGAGACACTCTAGCAAATGCCTCAGGACTACACACTCTGGGTAACCCTGGGATCCTCCAAGACCGGTCCTCTCTTACGTTTGAGGATTAACTATTCCTGAACACACGTTTCCCGGCCCTATAGGACCTATAATCGAGGCGCCTCGCATCCAAACCACAGGTGAAAAGTATATAAATGTCAGGGCTGGTAGGTCACTGACACCACCCATAGCTAGAAAGAAACGTCGTGCACTCCTTGGGTCCTCATCCCGTTTTTGACTCATACCGAGGTGTGGGGCTCGCGAATCCACGCTATACACAAAGCTTCCACGTAGGCCATGCTTTGATCATCATCCACAAGACTTTGCTTTTCAACAGAAGCCTTGATCCATGCAACTCAGCATGCCACACAGGCAATTCATGCCATGCGATTGATTTCTATCGATATATAACCTCTAAGCTCGTACGTCTCAGAGAAGGGCGTTAAGCAAGAGAATAAATTCTCCGCCGCCAAACAGATATATATTTAACAGAAATCAATCAACACATAATAAAATCCAATGTCAGACAAACAATCCATTTACAAGTTCGTTCTGGGTCTGAACGAAACCGGAGGCACTTTCCTCGCATATCCATCGATCTCCAGGTACGTCTGGACGACCACCAACTTTTTCCATCCTCTTGGGTGTACAGCCCAATCAGGATCATCGGTAATTATCCAAACGATGTGAAGACTTCCGGTCTTCAACCACCGTCTTCATCTTCGACATATTGTCGAATCGGTTATTCAGAATGGGTATAAACCCGGTCTTTCCGAACAACCCGCGTATATTAAAAACAAATGTTCACAAACACAACATACGCCTCATTCCAATTCATTAGTCACTAACCGTAAATCAGTAAGAGAGAAATTCCCCAAATATTAACCCCGAAGGCCGAAACCAACATCATATCAATACCCAGGAAACCATTCTTCTTAACCAACCTACAGCTAGTTTCTAAATTTCACTTCTTACGGAAAGGTTCCCATTAATTTTATCCAAGATAAATTCTTTAAAATTTATTCTTTAATCTTCCTTTGAATTTCATTTCAAACCCAATTATGGTTTTCCAAACTAGTCGAGATTGGCGAACCACACCGAAGTAATTATTTATTTTATTTCCCAATCCCAACCTATTCATCCCATGAAGAGAAACTGGTAATACTCCATATCTAACACCACGGTGTTATCGGTAAAATTAATTACCATTTCACGTTCAAATCTAATTAAAGATTTAACTATCGCTTTGGAGCAAAACTGGTGATACTCCATTCTCGCTCCTTTCTAAATTAGATAATTTAAATTATCAATTCACATTTCAATCTAATTGCGGATTCATCAAAACTCCTTTTACTGGGTTAAAGAACTAATGTCTTTTTAGAACACAATTCACGGCAAACCCAAATCACATTCTAATTATTATCGGGTCAAAGAACAAGTGTTATTTAAAACACCCTTCACGATAAACCCACAAATCAATTCTATTTAAAACCCATTTCAAATCCAATTTATTTATTTAAAAATAAATGGGTTTTAATCTTAGTTCAAAACTAGTTCATTTCGATAAAAATCTATTTTTATCTTTTCAAACATGGAGTTTTTCATCCCAATTTTTTCCAAATCATTTCTTATGATTCTACACAAATTATTACTATTTTTAATAATTTTATCAAGGCCCGTACAGTCGATTTCCATCAACGACCATCGAACTGCACTTACAACGACCTTTTTCAAATTTGATTTGGAAGTATCTCCAAATCCAACCGTTAGATTTCAAATTTCTAACATTCGTTAGAAAGCTCTTTTCGATACGAACCCAACGGTTCCGGTTTTAGGAGAATCCGATGGTCAGATCTCCCGTAATGTCCGTTTGAAATAAATGGTCGAAATTCACGAACTGCCACGGCGCGGCGCATTCTATTCAGGTCATTATATTATATATATAATATATATTTCGTCGATTACTATTTAAACGAATTTTATAAATAGTTTTGAATTCGTTTCAAAACAATTTCAACCTTTATTTCAAATCAAAATTGAATTTTCTATTATAAATCCTTTTTTAAAATTCATTTCTATTCAATTCAAACTTCAATTCAATTTGAATTCATTTCAGTTCATTTCAATTCAATTCGAATTCGTTTTCAATTCAATTCGAATTCGTTTTCATATATTCAATTCAAATCAAATTCATTATATATTCAAATCAAATTCGTTATATATTCAATTCAAATCAAATTCGTTATATATTCAATTCAAATCAAATTCGTTATATATTCAATTCAATTCAAATTTCATTTCAAAATATTCGATTTCGAAATCACTTTTCAATATTCATTTTAAAATGAATAAAATCGATATAAATATCGTTCACGTCAAAATGGCGTCAATCTAATCAACACGGCTTCATATATTTCTATTTTCAAATATTCTATTTCAAATATTTCTTTTTTTAACATTTTTTTTTCAAATATTTCTATTTCAAATATTTCTTTTTCAAATATTTCCTTTTCAAATATTTCCTTTTCAAATATTTCTATTTCAAATATTTCTATTATCAAAATATTTCCTTTTCAAATATTTCTATTTCAAATATTTCTATTATCAAAATATTTCGTTCAACACATGACTAATCTCAACGGATGAGTACTGTCAACACATGAACCTTTATTTTATACTGATAAAGATGTAAATTTTATTATTAAAATATTTCGTTCAACACATGACTAATCTCAACGGATGAGTACAGTCAACACATGAACCTTTATTTTATATTGATAAAGATGTAAATTTTATTATTAAAATATTTCGTTCAACACATGACTAATCTCAACAGATGAGTACAGTCAACACATGAACCTTTATTTTATAATATTCTTTATTTTCTAAATTTGAATGGGGCCCAATCAATCACCATATAATGTTAATTATATGGATTTTCATACAACACATGTATATAATAGCAACGATAAATAATCAACCATCATCCAAAGTGCACTACACCGTATAAGCATCAAATATAGATATCTAACGCTTATAACAGCCTGTTAATCAATCGATCGACATACAACTAATTATTGGGATTAGTGTATGTCATATATTATCCCAATACCCGTGTGGGGTTTCAAACAACAAACTCAGATTTATTTGTGCAGTTGGGCGACGTGTAAAATTTATCGTCCCAATCAATGTTATTCAAATATGTGTACATAAACAAACCGTCCGGTTTGTAAATGAATATTTATTTATCCTTGTTCACGTTAAAAATTATATTTTTAACCACCAAATTATTTTATTCAACCTATGAATATTCTATTCGGTTCATTCTTTAAATAAAATGATATCTTTATTTTTCTAACTTATTTTAGAAAATTTCGGCGGCATAACGACACGATACTAGAAACGGGACGAGGCCTAGCCTTATCCCCGATCTAGTGAAGGCCCACGCCATTCACACATCAATCAAATCCATTCCATTTCACCAAACAATTCAATTCAGACCAAATAATCTAACCAACTACACAACCAAACAAACAAGACCATGGTCTATGGACGATTTTGTCGGGTGCTACTAAGCACCGTCTGCATCCGTATATATATATATATATATATATATATATATATATATATAACTAGAAAAAGGAATTGAAGATTGAGAAGTTCTCACCAATAACTATCCAATACCACGACTCTTCATTGATAGAAATCTTCATCGTTCTCGCCTTTTTATCACCTTCGTGGCCCGTATTCTCTACATATGTAAAAATCGAATTTTTACTTCGCTATTCAATATATAAAAATCGAATTTTTACTTCGCTATTCAATATATAAAAATCAAATTTTTACTATGCTATTCAATATATGAAAATCGAATTTTTACTATGCTATTCAATATATAAAAATCAAATTTTTACTATGCTATTCAATATATAAAAATCGAATTTTTACTTCGCTATATGGATAAAAATTCTATTTTTACATTGCTACTATATAGATAAAAAATATATTTTTACCTCGTTATTCTCTATATAAAGATTTCGCCTTTTCAAATATAAAGATTTCGCCTTTTCAAATATATCATTATAAAAATCACATTTTTATTTTGCTACACATATAAAGATGATATTTCTAATATTCCTATCATGTAAAAATTATACTTTTAATTCTCTACATAAACAAAATCATATTTTTACATCTCCTATATAGTAAAGATTATATTTTTAATACTTTCAAAATATAAAAATCATATTTTTATTACTTTAAAAATATAAAAATTATATTTTTATTATCCTCTTCATCCTATTTTTCAAAATCTAACTTTTTATAACCATAAAAATCGAATCTTTATTAAATAAAATCTTACATTGATCGGTGGAAGGCTTGGCGGCAGGGGAGGAGCTTCACCGTGGAAGGCGGGGTTTGCTGGTGGCGGGGCTTCGATGCTTCAGGCGGCGGTTATCGGCGGAGGAGGAAGAAGAGGCGGAGGAGGGTGCGGATGGGGGGGGGGCTTCGCGGTTGCGCGCAGGGGGGGCTACGTCGCGTCGCACGCCAGCAGGGGGGTCTCGCGGTGGTCGAGGTGGAAGGGGGGTGCCTCGCGCGGCGGCGCGATGGTCGACTGGGGAGGGGGGGGGGGAGATTGCCAGGGCGCGGCTGCGCCCTCTCCTTCCTTTCTTCTTCCTTTTTTTCCGTTCTGATTTCTGGTTCAAGGAAACAGGGGGGTAGGGGAGGGGGGGTGGGGGCCAGAGTATAATAGGGAGAGGAAGATATTATTATTTTTTTAATTATTTAATTCAAAAGGTTGACTTTTACATATGACCTCTAAACGAGGCCCACCGCCTGTCGTCCATAGCGTATTACCCCCATTCCAAACACAATGGGATATGTACCGCAGGTTGATTCGATTATTTCGATCAGTTTTCGTTAAAATCAACATATAACTCTATATATTGAATTTGAACGCGCATTTCAATTTACTGGGGTCACATACGAACTCTAAAAATTACAGAAAAATATTTTCTAGCTTTGTATTGACGATATGGTCCTAAAAAAACTAGTTTCGTCGAATTCTGAGACCGTTGGAAAAATGGCCAATTTCCAGTCGATTAAAATCAACTGAAACTGGTCAAACACGTTTTCTTTTGCCACGCTCACATATTGATTCGAAAAATTATGAAATTTGGAATCTAGCAATAACTTGACATCACAGACCCAACAAAAGTGGTTTCGTCGAAATCCGAGGTCGTTTGCAAAATTCCCATTTTTAAGGGCCTGAATTTCATAGCGACTATTCAGAATTTTCAACTGGACATATCTTTTGATTCCCGCTACGAAATCTCAATTTTTCGGATTCGTTAGAAAGATATTCACAATTAGATCCCATTATTTTTGGTTTCGCCAAAATCCGGATTGTTTTGCACCCGGTACGTTCAATTGAAGTTTGAAATTGAATTATCGAACTACCGCACCATTTTCAATTCTATTTATAATTTAAAATAAATATTTATATTTTAATGACGATGCGTATAAATATATCCGTTGGAATTATATTCAAAATAAATTTCTCGTCGATATTATTTAAAATAATCTATTTTAAATATTCAAAATTCGCCGAAGTTGCCAAAATAAAAATTTTAAACTGGCCCAGATTTTCGGGTTATTACATTCTTCTTCCATTTTATAGATATAAAATTTTCTTATAGGTACATTTTACAAATATACACTTATTTTTGTTGGGCGTTTCGAATTCGTACGATCATATATAGAGTCTAATTGTTACAAAACTCGACATTGTAAAATAATTTACAATTCGGAATCCAATGAAACTAATTCCATCGAATTCAAAAAATGTTTGCAAAAGTGATATTTCCGTATTAAAATGTTATTTTGATAATACGATTCCATTTTCTATTCAAATTCGATTATGTATTATCATTTATAAATTTGCACAAATGAACTTAGAAACGGTATTATTTAGCTAACGGAGTAAATTGAGATTATTGAATCGGTTTTACATTAATATTTAATTGTCAATTCATGTTTTTAAGTTATATTCCATTTAACTATATCAATTTAAAACGTTCAAGTTCTCGAGTCATTGCAGATTATGTACAAAAGACTAGCTAAATTGAGTTCAGTCCTGTAACGACCCAGGATTTTCGGGCTCGAAAATCGACATAAATACCCTTTACCGTACTCATGCCGACCCTCCACACCGAAAACACTGGACGTTTATAGAAAGAAATTAGAGGGTGAGATAAGACAGATAGAAATATTAGAATAGAAGAAGAAGAAGAACCAACACAGAGTCTCACATCGCAGCGGAACAAAATATAATACAGAAATAATCTTTATTGAGAGCTTTTGAAAATACTTACAATATCAGAGTACAACACATATCTGGACAGTTTTTGATACTCTGTCCTCGTATATATAATCACACAGCGGAATATAATTCATCTGAACATCTTCAGCTCGTCTATGGACTTCTCAGTACCTGATAACCTGAACCTGTACACCTCGGCCTAACCCGAGCATTTACAAAACACTGGGTCAGTCTGGTGGACCAGAGTGAGAAAAACTCGCACAACATTTAGGTAACACACAACTTGATTTTAAAGTTAAAATCCCTTTGAAAGAAAAAGATAATCGTAAGACCGATCCACATATAAACACGGACGGTTTTTACCTTACGATAACCCAAAACATCTTTTGAAATCATATATCTTGATCTGATATTATGATAATGTCTAGATACAAATAATTAACAAATCTAGAGGAACGCTTGCATCTCACGCTCCCCGTATATAGTATACAATCGAAAACCGCGGGCGCTTATTGGATATTGGATTTCCAACTTGACAAGGTATGGGACCACCTTCCGCTCGTGTATCTCTAGAGGCGAATACACTGGGTTCAACAAGAACGTCTTGCAACCCGGCCCTCACATGACCGACCACTCATTTCGCTTGAGTGTATCGAATGTACATCACCAACGGTTGGACTCAAACCACCGTTCCCGAATGGGCAGAATCGATAGAATAAGAAACAAAAGGAATTTCTCTAGATAGGTGATTATACACCCTAATGGGAGCGACCCACATAGCCATGCTGCCTGCCCGATTTTTGTCATCTCCCGGTTGATGAGGCTTGAGGTCAGAACACATCTGATCATCATATACTTTGAATGCCACATCGTCAGATCCGCTGGATATCACTAATTGACGTCCACAAAAATACCCTAGTTGGGAGCGACCCAACTATGACACGTTTGAAGAAATCAACGTACGTGGCCCATTGGAAATACTATGTCAGACACTCGTCCATACAAGTCATCCAGGAACAGGATGAACCGAAGGTACTCTCCTACTGCATCCAATACAGGAATCACCCCATGGATCAGTAGCGATAGCCCTTGCAATCCATAGTTTCAACCACGACAGAACCCCCAGTATATCTCCGGGTCGAATCAGAGATTTTAAGTGGTCCTTCCGCTTTATGAAGATCTATGGTCTTCACATGCTCCATCTCAATCGTCGCTTGATCTCTTCTTTCTATTCGTATTTGTTGGTCGGAATGGTTTTCGAATATATATTCGATCCCGGTCTTTCCATACCAACAATCGTAAAGGCCAGACTTGATAGTCGGTTATTTAACTATCAAGTAAACATCCATGAAATCACAAAAATAGATTCACTGGTCTAGTACTTAGCATCACTTGGCTTTTAATAGTTATTTCCCCATCCCCTTTCAATTCCATTACCAGGAAAATATCATTTCATATTATTTCCTTTACTTTGGAAATCTTATCGCACATTCTTGACATTACCAACTAGTGTTATCCTTGGATAATCCCGAAGTTGTTCAAGTGGGGGTATTTTAATTACCTCTCAGACCTTGACCAACCACGTTCTTACCTTTAGTTAAAGACAAGTTGTAATTCAAGAACCGATGTTCAATTTAATACCAAAACACTTCCCACTTATCTTGATTATAAAATGACTTTGGTTTAACTTGGATTTATCATTACAAATCCTATTTCAACTTTGTTTACCAAACTTAAATCAAATCTCTTTTTACCAACCTCTTTTCTTTTGGAAACTCCCTTTTTACCAATTTCCCTTTTCTTCGGAAAACCCCTTTTTACATCCATTGATTCAACTTAATGTCCTTATTATGTGTTTCCAATTTAAAACAACGCTTTAAATTCATATTTCCATTTATAAACCTTGTTTATAAATTTAATATAAACCCTTTTCATCTCCCTTAACTCAAAACGTTAAGTAAAACCCTTCGTTTAAACCTCTTATTTGCTTCGTTATAAAACTCGAGTTAAAACTCGCCCTTAGCCTCCTTTCAGCACTCGTCCATTTCATTTCAAATTGGGTTACTTAAGGGTATTTCATTACCATACCCAACCATTTATTTCAACATTTATCATTCAAATAAACCAACTCTTTTATTATCTAGAATGAATAATAAATTCCCTTTTTAAACCTTCACTAAGATTTACCAACCATTTATTAAATCCTTTCACTACTCTAAGTCTAATCAAGTTAAACTGGTCGACACAAAATATGGTTGTTCTTTCAACCAACTCTATTTAACCCCTTTCTATAAATTAATTAAAAGATAATTAATTTAAGTAACTTTATTTAATCATTCACGATTAAACACTTAACTGCCAGGTTAATTCCTGCTTTATAATTCTTATCGACATAAGAAATTTGTTTTATAACAACCATTTCATAATTTTCTATATATAAACTTTACATAAATAAATAATTAAATATTTATTTCCCCTTTTTTTTTTAATATCCTTTACAGGCAATAACTTCCAAAAATCTATTTTCGTTATAAAATATATTTATAACTCAAATATCATCGATTCACTGCCGTTAAAACCATATTTTATAAATCGATTGATTTATAAGCCAGGTGATGCCAATTACTCAACCCATGCCATCCATCAATGTGAAGACCCGTAACTTCCCCGTAAAGGAAAGCGTCGGATAGTTCGAGAACAAACCACAACAAAACGCATATAAAAGAACATTTCATTGTATATTACAACAATGCATCAGATTACAAGAATATACAGAGTATAAAAGAATATTACACAGAAATATCAGAGATTTAAATTACATTTAAATACATAGCAGCGGAAAATAATACAATACACAACTAGAATGAGATATACGGATACAAAGCTTTCCGGATATCGTTCCAGCTGTAAACCAGGATCCTGTGAATATAAATCTGCAAAACCAAAACTACTAGCTGCCCGTGTCAAAATAAGGGCACCCAGAGTTTAGGTTAAAACAATAAACTCCAGGTCAGTCATGTGACTGGTGTGAGAACTAAAACAGTTATTATTCTTTATTTTAAAAGTTAGGTAAATCAAGGGACCACGCCGTATAACACGGAACGGGTTTCCTCCCAAGAATACCAGTGCATAAAACAAACAGCGCAGTGCTAAATAAAGAAAAATGAAGCTGTTATAAGACCCAGGTCCTATCACACAATGCAACGCAAGCCGGGGGATAGGGTTTTCCCTTATAACAGCCAAAGAATGCTTGATACGTTTAAAACAAATCATTTGATACTATTATAAGTGCATAGTGTATAAAACAACTTCAAATCATAAGTATCAATCATAGGCGGCATAAGCGCCCCATCCCACTATGTCGCCATATATAGGATTACAATTAAAACCGCAAATGTCACGTATTTGGAAATTGGATTTCCATCTATGAACCGAGGCAAAAGATAGTCCTCAACCGATTCGAGACTGTCTAGCCCGAGCCTCAGGACCCAGACTCAGGTGGGCCCTTGGATCCTCAGGGCCGGTCCACCGATGTGGATTAAAATGCCTGAACATGCGTCTCCCCACCCTATGGGGTGTAAGTCTGGTCCGTCAGCCGACCAGAATGCATTCGGCCGAAACCGATATAACCGAGGCGCCTCGCAACAGCAACAACCACATAAGTCAAACTCGTCAGGGCGTGTAAAACCACTGACGCCACTTCTAGCTAGAAAGAAACGCATGCCCTCCCTGACGTCCGTCTCCCGTTTTTGGTTCATACCTGGTGTGAAACACGCGAGGTAAACGTTACACAAAGCTACGCCACAAAGGCCGTGCTTTGATCATCACCACAAGACTTTGCTTTTCAACAGAAGCCTTGATCATTTGCATCTTAGCATGCCACACAGGCAAACCATCCTATGCAACCGATATCAGTCACACAGAATGAAATCCGATGTCAGACACACAGTCCATTTACAAGTCCGTCCTGGGTCTGAACGAAACCGGAGGCACCTAGTACCCCGCATATCCATCGATCTCCAAGTACGTCTGGACGATCACTAACTGTTTCCATCTTCTTGGGTGTACAGCCCAATCAAGATCATCAGTTATCACCCAAACGACGTGAAGACCTCCGGTCTTCGACCATCGTCTTCATCTTCGACTTATCGTCGTATCAGTTATTCAGAATGGGATGAACCCGGTCTTTCCGAATAACTCGCGTATATTTTAAATAAGTGTTACACAAACACAACATACGCCTCATTCCAATTCATTAGTCACTAACCGTAAATTAATCAAGAGAATAATTCCCCAAATATTAACCCCGAAGGCCGAAACCAACATCAGATCAATATCCAGAAAACCATTCTGCTTGGCTAACCGACAGTTAGTTTCTAAATTTCACGTTCAAATCTAATTAAAGATTTAACTATCGCCTGGAGCAAAACTGGTGATACTCCATTCTCGATCTTTTCAATCTAATTAAAGATTCATTAAAACTCCACTTAGTTTTAATCTGTGACTGGGTTAAAGAATCAGTGTCATTTAAAACACGGTTCACGATAAACCCAAAGTCACATCCCATTAATTATCGGGTTAAAGAACAAGTGTTATTTAAAACACTGTTCACAATAAACCCAAAAATCAATATCCATTCAATTCCAATTAAATATTATTTAATTGGTACACTTCATTAAATCTAAATAAAAAGATTTAATCTTTTCTCAACTGGGTTCAAGAACAGTGTTAGTGAAGACACCATTCACGACAAACCCAAATCACATTCGATTAATTATCGGGTTAAAGAACAAGTGTTATTTAAAACACTGTTCACGATAAACCCAAAAATCAATACCAATTCAATTCCAATTAAATATCATTTAATTGGTACACTTCATTAAATCTAAATAAAAAGATTTAATCTTTTCTCAACTGGGTTCAAGAACAGTGTTAGTGAAGACACCATTCACGACAAACCCAAATCACATTCGATTAATTATCGGGTTAAAGAACAAGTGTTATTTAAAACACTGTTCACGATAAACCCAAAAATCAATACCAATTCAATTCCAATTAAATATCATTTAATTGGTACACTTCATTAAATCTAAATAAAAAGATTTAATGTTTTCTCAACTGGGTTCAAGAACAGTGTTAGTGAAGACACCATTCACGACAAACCCAAATCACATTCGATATTCAATACAAGGCTCTGAATAGAAAATATATCGGCTTATATTCAATATCGAATTCTACGACTAACAAATGTCGTATTGGAAATAACGATATCAATATATATCTTTCAAATTTCCATAACAACACCTGTATAATCACGAATTCCAACATCGAAATATTCCGAAGACAATTTCGATTCAAATCCACTCCAATGCAATCATTGGAAATTTTGGTTATTTTTAAAACCCTTTTCGAATTCAATTTATTTATTTAAAAATAAATAGAATTATAATTCTAGTTCAAAACTAGTTCATTTCGATAAAAATCTATTTTTATCTTTTCAAATATGGAGTTTTTCATCCCAAACTTTCACAAATCATTTCTTATGATTTTACACAAATTATTACTATTTTTAATAATTTTATCAAGGCCCGTACAGTCGATTTCCATTAACGGCCATCGAACTGCACTTACAGCGACCTTTTTCGAATTTGATTTGGACGTATCTCCAAATCCAACCGTTAGATTTCAAATTTCTAACATTCATTAGAAAGCTCTTTTCGATACGAACCCAACGGTTCCGGTTTTAGGAGAATCCGACGGTCGGATCTCCCGCAATGTCCGTTTGAAATAAATGGTCGAAATTCACGAACTGCCGCGGCGCGGCGCGTTCTATTTAGGCCATTATATTATATATATAATATATATAATATATATTTCGTCGATTTCTATTTAAAATGAATTATATAAATAGTTTTAAAATCGTTTCAAAATCTATTTCAACTTCCATCTCAATTCAAAGCAAAATTGAATTCTTCTCTATAAATTCGTTTTAAAGTTCATTTCTATTCAATTCAAATTTCAATTCAATTCAAATTTCAATTCAATTTGAATTCATTTTCAATTCAATTCATTTCGAAATCGTTTTCAATTCAATTCATTTCGAATTCGTTTTCAATTCAATTCATTTCGAATTCGTTTTCAATTCAATTCATTTCGAATTCGTTTTCAATTCAATTCATTTCGAATTCGTTTTCAATTCAATTTATTTCGAAATCGTTTTCAATTCAATTTGAATTCGTTTTCAATTCAATTCATTTCGAAATCGTTTTCAATTCAATTCATTTCGAATTCGTTTTCAATTCAATTCATTTCGAATTCGTTTTCAATTCAATTCATTTCGAATTCGTTTTCAATTCAATTCATTTCGAAATCGTTTTCAATTCAATTCATTTCGAAATCGTTTTCAATTCAATTCATTTCGAATTCGTTTTCAATTCAATTCATTTCGAATTCGTTTTCAATTCAATTCATTTCGAAATCGTTTTCAATTCAATTCATTTCGAATTCGTTTTCAATTCAATTCATTTCGAATTCGTTTTCAATTCAATTTATTTCGAATTCGTTTTCAATTCAATTTATTTCGAATTATTTTCAATTCAATTTGAATTCGTTTTCAATTCAATTTGAATTCGTTTTCAATTCAATTCATTACGAAATCGTTTTCAATTCAATTTATTTCGAAATATTTTTTCAAAATTACTTTTCAATATCCATTTCAAAAGGAATAAAATCGATAAAAATATCGTTCACGTCAAAATGGCGTCAATCTAATCAACACGGCTTCATAAAGTTCTATTTTCAAATATTCTATTTCAAATATTTCTTTTTCAAATATTTCTATTTTAAAACTGGAATGAGGCCCAATCAATTACCATATAAAGTTAATTATATGGATTTTCTACAACACATGTATATATCAACAACGATGAATAATCAACCATCAACCAAAGTGCACTACACTGTATAAGCATCAAATATAGACATTTAACGCTTATAGCAGCTTGTCAATCAATCGATCGACATATTTAATCAATCAGGATGAGTGAACTTCAAATTTCATCCTAACACCCGTGTGGGGTTTCAAACAATCAAACACATATTTTATTTGTGCAGTTAGGCGATGTGTAAAATTTATCGACCCAATCAACGTCATTCAAATAGGTGTACATAAACAAACCGTCTGGTTTGTAAATGAATATTTATTTATTCACTTCACTATTTTCATATTCACGTTAAAAATTATATTTTTAACGATAAAACATTTTATTCCAACATATGAATTTTTATTATTCATTTACACAATAAAATGATATTTTTATTTTCTAACATATTTTAGAAAATTTCGGCGGCATAACGGCACGATACTAGAAACGGGACGAGGCCTAGCCTTATCCCCGGTCTAGTGAAGGCCCACGCCATTCACACATCAATCAAATTCACTTTCGTTATGCAAACCACAAAATTTTGAGTAAGGGTCTAACCTAGCCTTACTCCTTCGCCTTATAACGGCGCACGTCTAATCCTAACCAATTCATCGATTCGATTTTTCATACCACAAATCACATTCAAACCAATATCGCAATCAATCACCAATCAATCAAACAAACAAGTCCATGGTCTGTGGACGATTGTGTCGGGTGCTACTAAGCACCGTCTGCATCCTAGTATATATGTATAACTAGAAAAGAAATAGAAAGGTGAGAAATTCTCACTTATAGCTATCCTAGCTCCACGGCTCTTCTTTGATAGAAAACTTCATCGTTTCGCCTTTTTGTCACCTTCGTTGCTGCTTTCACTACACACGTAAAAATCACATTTTTTTACTACGCTATTCAATATATAAAAATCGAATTTTTAGTTCAAAGTTCAATATATAAAAATCGAATTTTTAGTTCAAAGTTCAATATATAAAAATCAAATTTTTAGTTCAAAGTTCAATATATAAAAATCGAATTTTTATTTCAAAGTTCAATTTATAAAAATCGAATTTTTATTTTAAAGTTCAATAGATAAAAATCATATTTTTTTTTCGAAGTTCAATATGTAAAAATCTAGTCTTCGCCTTATAAAAAAATATAGTCTTTGAAGTTCAAACCTTTTTCTAAAAATCAGTTTTTACTTTTATTTTAAAATCAGTTTTAAAATCTTATCAAATCAGTTTTTAAATATTTAAAAATTCAGTTTTTAAACTCTTATCAAATCAGTTTTTATATATTTAAAAATTCAGTTTATAAAATTCTTAAAAATCAGTTTACAAATCTAATTAAAACCAGTTTAAAATGCTTTTAAAAAAAACAGTTTAAAACCCTAAAATAAAAATAAAATAAAATGTTTACTGTTACCTGCGAAGAAGGGGGGGGGATGCTGCTGTCGGTGGTCATCAGGCGGGGTTGGACGTCGGAGCCGAGGTGGTGGCCAGCAGGGGCTTCGATTCGGAGCTGAACAAAAGGGGGGGGGACTACGGGGTTGTCGCGCCGTGGGGGCTTCGCTCCGTCGAGGAGGGCAGGTGAGAGAGGAGCGAGGCTGGAGGGAGGAGGCACCTGAGGGGAAGATCGGCGGCAGCTCCGCCTGTGGCGGCGGCGAAACTCTGGGGGGCGCGATCGATGTCTGAAGTTTTTTTTTTTTTTTTTTTTTTTTTTTTCTTATTTTCTGTTTGAAATGAATGGACGGGGGGGCCAAAGTGTTTTAAGGAGGGCAAAGATTTTTTTTTTTTTATTATTAATTTTATTATTATTTAATTCAACCTTAAGTTGACTTTTTTCATACGACCTCGAAACGAGGCCCACCGCCTGTCGTCCATAGCGTTCTACCCCCATTCCGAACACAATGGGATATGTATCGTACGCTGATTCGGCTGTTACAATCAGTTTCCGTTGAATTAACATTTAAATCACTATATTGAATTTTAAACGTACATTTCAAATTACCGGGGTCACATACGAACTTTAAAAATTCCAGAAAAATATTTTCTAGCTTCGTATTGACGATACGGTCCTAACAAAACTAGTTTCGCCGAATTCTGAGACCGTTTGAAAAATGGCCAATTTCCAGTCGATTAAAATCTACTGAAACTGGTCAAACGCGTTTTCCTTTGCCACGCTCACATATCGATTCGAAAAATTATGAAATTTGGAATCTAGCAATAACTTGACATCCCGGACCCAACCAAACTGGTTTCGTCGAAATCCGAGGTCGTTTGCAAAATGTCCATTTTTAAGGGCCTGAATTCCATAGCGACTATTCAGAATTTTCAACTGGACATATCTTTTGATTCCCGATATGAAATCTTGATTTTTCGCATTCGTTGGAAAGATATTATCAATTAGATTCCATTATTTTTGGTTTCACTAAAATCCGGATTGTTTTGCACCCGGTACATTCAATTGAAGTTTGAAATCGAATTATCGAACTACCGCGCCATTTTCAATTCTATTTATAATTATATATAAATATTTATATTCTAACGACGACGCGTATAAAATATACGTTTGATTTATATTCAGAATAAATTTATCGTCGATATTATTTAAAATAATTCATTTTAAATAATCAAAATTCGCTAAAATGGCCAAAATAAAAATTTTAAACTGGCCCAGATTTTCGGGTTGTTACAATCTCCCCCACTTAAAACTTTTCGTCCCCGAAAAGGAACAAAGTCGAAAGTGGTTTGATTATTCAACTCTACGCTCGACCTGGCTTCCATTCTCGAACTTTTCAGTTTCTGAGAATTTCTAAAATTTCAAAAATTTGGCTAACACCCTAAATTTTCGAAAAATTTCGCCATAACCTCCCCTGCAATGGGAGCATCGGGGAATTCCAAATAGCTTCCCCGGTCCTTCAGATCTCAAAAAGAAAAAGAAAAAGCCAAGCGGCTAGCCAATAGGCTCACAAAATCATCATCACCCAAACAAAACAGGAAATTATGTAGTAAACATGTACCTATTTGTCGGGCAAACAAATTTTATTCTCTGGCTCTAGCCTCCTTGCTATGACCTGTTCAATATATATATGTATATGCAAGCAAATGCGACCAATCTTCGATACAGTTCAATATTTGATTCAATTAGGCTAAATGGCTAAAAATTAGCAAACAAATAACGAAACAACACAAACATCAATCGATTAGTGAATTAGAGTTTCAAATTCATAATTTTGATACATATACAAAAATCATGTTTTTGATACCAAATCACAACAATAGGCCCTATCTAATTTTGGTTCTCACACCAGTCTAATGGAAATATATAGATATCACACATTCGAAACACGAATATAAATACTAATGATGTGGCCACATCATCAGAATTATCCCCGGGTGTCTAGAATGTGACTCTATATCTATCCAATATATTAAAATTTCAAATACACGCGGATCAGACGTATACGCAAAATCTATATATATTGGATTGTCCACATCAATATAAATAGGTAATCAAATACGAATAATTGATTTAAATTTTCAAAACAAAAATTTGTTTTCACTTTCAAAAATATACTCTTCACACTCGTTCTAGGATACTACTGATCCCATCTCTAACGAGTCATTCCCGTTGGATTTTACTAATCCAATATCTGATGTATTCTTTCGTATGGTTCTAATGTGTCTTGTTCTCTAGCTTTGTAAACCAAAGCTCTGATACCAACTGTGAAGACCCGTAACTTCCCCGTAAAGGAAAGCGTCGGATAGTTCGAGAACAAACCACAACAAAACGCATATAAAAGAACATTTCATTGTATATTACAACAATGCATCAGATTACAAGAATATACAGAGTATAAAAGAATATTACACAGAAATATCAGAGATTTAAATTACATTTAAATACATAGCAGCGGAAAATAATACAATACACAACTAGAATGAGATATACGGATACAAAGCTTTCCGGATATCGTTCCAGCTGTAAACCAGGATCCTGTGAATATAAATCTGCAAAACCAAAACTACTAGCTGCCCGTGTCAAAATAAGGGCACCCAGAGTTTAGGTTAAAACAATAAACTCCAGGTCAGTCATGTGACTGGTGTGAGAACTAAAACAGTTATTATTCTTTATTTTAAAAGTTAGGTAAATCAAGGGACCACGCCGTATAACACGGAACGGGTTTCCTCCCAAGAATACCAGTGCATAAAACAAACAGCGCAGTGCTAAATAAAGAAAAATGAAGCTGTTATAAGACCCAGGTCCTATCACACAATGCAACGCAAGCCGGGGGATAGGGTTTTCCCTTATAACAGCCAAAGAATGCTTGATACGTTTAAAACAAATCATTTGATACTATTATAAGTGCATAGTGTATAAAACAACTTCAAATCATAAGTATCAATCATAGGCGGCATAAGCGCCCCATCCCACTATGTCGCCATATATAGGATTACAATTAAAACCGCAAATGTCACGTATTTGGAAATTGGATTTCCATCTATGAACCGAGGCAAAAGATAGTCCTCAACCGATTCGAGACTGTCTAGCCCGAGCCTCAGGACCCAGACTCAGGTGGGCCCTTGGATCCTCAGGGCCGGTCCACCGATGTGGATTAAAATGCCTGAACATGCGTCTCCCCACCCTATGGGGTGTAAGTCTGGTCCGTCAGCCGACCAGAATGCATTCGGCCGAAACCGATATAACCGAGGCGCCTCGCAACAGCAACAACCACATAAGTCAAACTCGTCAGGGCGTGTAAAACCACTGACGCCACTTCTAGCTAGAAAGAAACGCATGCCCTCCCTGACGTCCGTCTCCCGTTTTTGGTTCATACCTGGTGTGAAACACGCGAGGTAAACGTTACACAAAGCTACGCCACAAAGGCCGTGCTTTGATCATCACCACAAGACTTTGCTTTTCAACAGAAGCCTTGATCATTTGCATCTTAGCATGCCACACAGGCAAACCATCCTATGCAACCGATATCAGTCACACAGAATGAAATCCGATGTCAGACACACAGTCCATTTACAAGTCCGTCCTGGGTCTGAACGAAACCGGAGGCACCTAGTACCCCGCATATCCATCGATCTCCAAGTACGTCTGGACGATCACTAACTGTTTCCATCTTCTTGGGTGTACAGCCCAATCAAGATCATCAGTTATCACCCAAACGACGTGAAGACCTCCGGTCTTCGACCATCGTCTTCATCTTCGACTTATCGTCGTATCAGTTATTCAGAATGGGATGAACCCGGTCTTTCCGAATAACTCGCGTATATTTTAAATAAGTGTTACACAAACACAACATACGCCTCATTCCAATTCATTAGTCACTAACCGTAAATTAATCAAGAGAATAATTCCCCAAATATTAACCCCGAAGGCCGAAACCAACATCAGATCAATATCCAGAAAACCATTCTGCTTGGCTAACCGACAGTTAGTTTCTAAATTTCACGTTCAAATCTAATTAAAGATTTAACTATCGCCTGGAGCAAAACTGGTGATACTCCATTCTCGATCTTTTCAATCTAATTAAAGATTCATTAAAACTCCACTTAGTTTTAATCTGTGACTGGGTTAAAGAATCAGTGTCATTTAAAACACGGTTCACGATAAACCCAAAGTCACATCCCATTAATTATCGGGTTAAAGAACAAGTGTTATTTAAAACACTGTTCACAATAAACCCAAAAATCAATATCCATTCAATTCCAATTAAATATTATTTAATTGGTACACTTCATTAAATCTAAATAAAAAGATTTAATCTTTTCTCAACTGGGTTCAAGAACAGTGTTAGTGAAGACACCATTCACGACAAACCCAAATCACATTCGATTAATTATCGGGTTAAAGAACAAGTGTTATTTAAAACACTGTTCACGATAAACCCAAAAATCAATACCAATTCAATTCCAATTAAATATCATTTAATTGGTACACTTCATTAAATCTAAATAAAAAGATTTAATCTTTTCTCAACTGGGTTCAAGAACAGTGTTAGTGAAGACACCATTCACGACAAACCCAAATCACATTCGATTAATTATCGGGTTAAAGAACAAGTGTTATTTAAAACACTGTTCACGATAAACCCAAAAATCAATACCAATTCAATTCCAATTAAATATCATTTAATTGGTACACTTCATTAAATCTAAATAAAAAGATTTAATGTTTTCTCAACTGGGTTCAAGAACAGTGTTAGTGAAGACACCATTCACGACAAACCCAAATCACATTCGATATTCAATACAAGGCTCTGAATAGAAAATATATCGGCTTATATTCAATATCGAATTCTACGACTAACAAATGTCGTATTGGAAATAACGATATCAATATATATCTTTCAAATTTCCATAACAACACCTGTATAATCACGAATTCCAACATCGAAATATTCCGAAGACAATTTCGATTCAAATCCACTCCAATGCAATCATTGGAAATTTTGGTTATTTTTAAAACCCTTTTCGAATTCAATTTATTTATTTAAAAATAAATAGAATTATAATTCTAGTTCAAAACTAGTTCATTTCGATAAAAATCTATTTTTATCTTTTCAAATATGGAGTTTTTCATCCCAAACTTTCACAAATCATTTCTTATGATTTTACACAAATTATTACTATTTTTAATAATTTTATCAAGGCCCGTACAGTCGATTTCCATTAACGGCCATCGAACTGCACTTACAGCGACCTTTTTCGAATTTGATTTGGACGTATCTCCAAATCCAACCGTTAGATTTCAAATTTCTAACATTCATTAGAAAGCTCTTTTCGATACGAACCCAACGGTTCCGGTTTTAGGAGAATCCGACGGTCGGATCTCCCGCAATGTCCGTTTGAAATAAATGGTCGAAATTCACGAACTGCCGCGGCGCGGCGCGTTCTATTTAGGCCATTATATTATATATATAATATATATAATATATATTTCGTCGATTTCTATTTAAAATGAATTATATAAATAGTTTTAAAATCGTTTCAAAATCTATTTCAACTTCCATCTCAATTCAAAGCAAAATTGAATTCTTCTCTATAAATTCGTTTTAAAGTTCATTTCTATTCAATTCAAATTTCAATTCAATTCAAATTTCAATTCAATTTGAATTCATTTTCAATTCAATTCATTTCGAAATCGTTTTCAATTCAATTCATTTCGAATTCGTTTTCAATTCAATTCATTTCGAATTCGTTTTCAATTCAATTCATTTCGAATTCGTTTTCAATTCAATTCATTTCGAATTCGTTTTCAATTCAATTTATTTCGAAATCGTTTTCAATTCAATTTGAATTCGTTTTCAATTCAATTCATTTCGAAATCGTTTTCAATTCAATTCATTTCGAATTCGTTTTCAATTCAATTCATTTCGAATTCGTTTTCAATTCAATTCATTTCGAATTCGTTTTCAATTCAATTCATTTCGAAATCGTTTTCAATTCAATTCATTTCGAAATCGTTTTCAATTCAATTCATTTCGAATTCGTTTTCAATTCAATTCATTTCGAATTCGTTTTCAATTCAATTCATTTCGAAATCGTTTTCAATTCAATTCATTTCGAATTCGTTTTCAATTCAATTCATTTCGAATTCGTTTTCAATTCAATTTATTTCGAATTCGTTTTCAATTCAATTTATTTCGAATTATTTTCAATTCAATTTGAATTCGTTTTCAATTCAATTTGAATTCGTTTTCAATTCAATTCATTACGAAATCGTTTTCAATTCAATTTATTTCGAAATATTTTTTCAAAATTACTTTTCAATATCCATTTCAAAAGGAATAAAATCGATAAAAATATCGTTCACGTCAAAATGGCGTCAATCTAATCAACACGGCTTCATAAAGTTCTATTTTCAAATATTCTATTTCAAATATTTCTTTTTCAAATATTTCTATTTTAAAACTGGAATGAGGCCCAATCAATTACCATATAAAGTTAATTATATGGATTTTCTACAACACATGTATATATCAACAACGATGAATAATCAACCATCAACCAAAGTGCACTACACTGTATAAGCATCAAATATAGACATTTAACGCTTATAGCAGCTTGTCAATCAATCGATCGACATATTTAATCAATCAGGATGAGTGAACTTCAAATTTCATCCTAACACCCGTGTGGGGTTTCAAACAATCAAACACATATTTTATTTGTGCAGTTAGGCGATGTGTAAAATTTATCGACCCAATCAACGTCATTCAAATAGGTGTACATAAACAAACCGTCTGGTTTGTAAATGAATATTTATTTATTCACTTCACTATTTTCATATTCACGTTAAAAATTATATTTTTAACGATAAAACATTTTATTCCAACATATGAATTTTTATTATTCATTTACACAATAAAATGATATTTTTATTTTCTAACATATTTTAGAAAATTTCGGCGGCATAACGGCACGATACTAGAAACGGGACGAGGCCTAGCCTTATCCCCGGTCTAGTGAAGGCCCACGCCATTCACACATCAATCAAATTCACTTTCGTTATGCAAACCACAAAATTTTGAGTAAGGGTCTAACCTAGCCTTACTCCTTCGCCTTATAACGGCGCACGTCTAATCCTAACCAATTCATCGATTCGATTTTTCATACCACAAATCACATTCAAACCAATATCGCAATCAATCACCAATCAATCAAACAAACAAGTCCATGGTCTGTGGACGATTGTGTCGGGTGCTACTAAGCACCGTCTGCATCCTAGTATATATGTATAACTAGAAAAGAAATAGAAAGGTGAGAAATTCTCACTTATAGCTATCCTAGCTCCACGGCTCTTCTTTGATAGAAAACTTCATCGTTTCGCCTTTTTGTCACCTTCGTTGCTGCTTTCACTACACACGTAAAAATCACATTTTTTTACTACGCTATTCAATATATAAAAATCGAATTTTTAGTTCAAAGTTCAATATATAAAAATCGAATTTTTAGTTCAAAGTTCAATATATAAAAATCAAATTTTTAGTTCAAAGTTCAATATATAAAAATCGAATTTTTATTTCAAAGTTCAATTTATAAAAATCGAATTTTTATTTTAAAGTTCAATAGATAAAAATCATATTTTTTTTTCGAAGTTCAATATGTAAAAATCTAGTCTTCGCCTTATAAAAAAATATAGTCTTTGAAGTTCAAACCTTTTTCTAAAAATCAGTTTTTACTTTTATTTTAAAATCAGTTTTAAAATCTTATCAAATCAGTTTTTAAATATTTAAAAATTCAGTTTTTAAACTCTTATCAAATCAGTTTTTATATATTTAAAAATTCAGTTTATAAAATTCTTAAAAATCAGTTTACAAATCTAATTAAAACCAGTTTAAAATGCTTTTAAAAAAAACAGTTTAAAACCCTAAAATAAAAATAAAATAAAATGTTTACTGTTACCTGCGAAGAAGGGGGGGGGATGCTGCTGTCGGTGGTCATCAGGCGGGGTTGGACGTCGGAGCCGAGGTGGTGGCCAGCAGGGGCTTCGATTCGGAGCTGAACAAAAGGGGGGGGGACTACGGGGTTGTCGCGCCGTGGGGGCTTCGCTCCGTCGAGGAGGGCAGGTGAGAGAGGAGCGAGGCTGGAGGGAGGAGGCACCTGAGGGGAAGATCGGCGGCAGCTCCGCCTGTGGCGGCGGCGAAACTCTGGGGGGCGCGATCGATGTCTGAAGTTTTTTTTTTTTTTTTTTTTTTTTTTTTTCTTATTTTCTGTTTGAAATGAATGGACGGGGGGGCCAAAGTGTTTTAAGGAGGGCAAAGATTTTTTTTTTTTTATTATTAATTTTATTATTATTTAATTCAACCTTAAGTTGACTTTTTTCATACGACCTCGAAACGAGGCCCACCGCCTGTCGTCCATAGCGTTCTACCCCCATTCCGAACACAATGGGATATGTATCGTACGCTGATTCGGCTGTTACAATCAGTTTCCGTTGAATTAACATTTAAATCACTATATTGAATTTTAAACGTACATTTCAAATTACCGGGGTCACATACGAACTTTAAAAATTCCAGAAAAATATTTTCTAGCTTCGTATTGACGATACGGTCCTAACAAAACTAGTTTCGCCGAATTCTGAGACCGTTTGAAAAATGGCCAATTTCCAGTCGATTAAAATCTACTGAAACTGGTCAAACGCGTTTTCCTTTGCCACGCTCACATATCGATTCGAAAAATTATGAAATTTGGAATCTAGCAATAACTTGACATCCCGGACCCAACCAAACTGGTTTCGTCGAAATCCGAGGTCGTTTGCAAAATGTCCATTTTTAAGGGCCTGAATTCCATAGCGACTATTCAGAATTTTCAACTGGACATATCTTTTGATTCCCGATATGAAATCTTGATTTTTCGCATTCGTTGGAAAGATATTATCAATTAGATTCCATTATTTTTGGTTTCACTAAAATCCGGATTGTTTTGCACCCGGTACATTCAATTGAAGTTTGAAATCGAATTATCGAACTACCGCGCCATTTTCAATTCTATTTATAATTATATATAAATATTTATATTCTAACGACGACGCGTATAAAATATACGTTTGATTTATATTCAGAATAAATTTATCGTCGATATTATTTAAAATAATTCATTTTAAATAATCAAAATTCGCTAAAATGGCCAAAATAAAAATTTTAAACTGGCCCAGATTTTCGGGTTGTTACAATCAACATAAAATGTTGAAAAATATTTCAACAGTCAACAATAACCAATCATTTCTTTTTATTTGACTGGTAAGTCCTATATCGATCATCAATAAATCAACAATCAATTCAAAGCATTCAAACAATTTCAAACAAATTCAAACACGTTTATAAACGTGACCAATCAGGGGAATTTACTCTGTTCGGGTCAAATCATAACGATTAGTGTTTTACTGAAATTAAAAGACCGTTTAATTTCAGAAATTTAAATCAACAATAAATATATATCACTAGCAAACAGTCAATCACTAGAAATCAGAACACGCAAAATAAAAACCCAATTTATATAAAATATAAATGGGAAGAGCTGAGTGAGTTTAACTCACCTTGATTTGAAATCCGTCGATAACAGTCTATTTTAATCAAATTAAACTGATGTTTAATTTGAATAAAAATTCCAGTCACTTCAGATCCGGATTGGGCCTGCTCCATCTCGAAGTACTCGTCTCCACGGTCCCAACGCAACTGACGGCGCTTGAATCTGATAACGTATGAGCCCGAAATTGTTCAAACAAGTTTTATAAACAATTTAAATTAAACATGGATTTTTCTTTTGTAATTAAAGGTTGGGCTTACCCTCAAACCGCCGGCCCAATACAAACAACCCGACCCGCCCTTGTTTAAAAACCCTAACACCCGTTCCTCCATTTCATTTTCAACAGCCGCCTCAAAATTAATCCAACCCGAAATCAAATCAAACCCTAAACCGAAACATTAAACCCTAATCCCCCTTCTGATTGCATCGCAACCCTCTTCTCTCGCTCCTCCACGTCCATCGATCGGTCAGCCACCCTCAACACCCTCTACCGAAGCACGATTGAACGTGAACGGAAAACATCCCTATACCGAAAGCTAAGTTTCCTTTACTCAATTTTTACTTGCTGTAATACTTTTGTTTTAAATTTCTTTCTCTGGTTTAATTTGTGTTTGAATTGGATGAAAACTTGTTGAGTGGTTGCGGTATTTATAGTTGCGGATTAGATCAGGATGAGATGACATCCACGAATTGTTCTTTCAACCCATATTCGAATCTGTACTAGGATTTTGCGTTCGGATTTGGATATAGGATTTTCCCCACACTTATTTACCTGTTCGAAATGGATTTTGGATCGAATCTTGGATAGGTATGTCTAGTTAAGTTAAATCAGGGATTCCGAAACTGAAAATATATTTTCTTGTTTTGATTTTGTTGGATTTCTTATAGTATTGTCATCACTGTTGATTTGTACCAAAAAGAAACAGTGACCGAACTGTAGGCTAGGTAATGACTTGTTTAATCAGTACAGATCTTTGCAACTGTAAATTCTGCATTGGGTTTTTATATTCGAAATTGATTTCATACATGAATATATATACTATCAGTTCTGTACAGATTTCTTCTCTCTAGCATGTGCATAGACTTGACATAACTGTTGTCACAAAATTTCTTTGACTGTTCATGTATGGTTTAAATCAGCCGTATGTAATAAAACATATCTATAATTTATTGAGCTATGCCTTGTCTATTTCTTAGCTGTTCTAAGCGTCTTGCTGTTTTGGCTATATTTTTCATTTATTCTAGCTGAGTACCTATATATTTTAGCTATTCCTCTGTTGTTCGATTTGTCTGTATAGCTGTTTGTCTTTATGGAGAAGTTTTCATTCCACTGTTTCATGAAAGAACAGCCATGATATTGATTTAAATATGCATTCCTCTTATAAAATGCTTTGGTATGTGGCAGATAAAAATATACCAATATATGTTTAATACTTGGAATGTTTTTCTAAACTTTAATGACATTGAATTCATGGTTTCACAGCTACTCTTTATTTCTCGACAACTATTGCTGGTCCTAAGAAGTATGACTACCCAGTCATTTTATTTTACATGTACTTTGTATTTGTACAAAGTATATATTTTTTCTTTTGCTGTTCACTTGATAATACATATTTTTTTTTTCTTTCTTTCTTTTCATATTGATTTTCTTTCAGTTGTTCATGGTCCAAGATTGATGCTTACATATTTGTTTCCAGTTCGGCAATGCCTTGTCTTATCCCTACTCTATAGCTGTTTATGATTTTATTGTGGGTACTCAATATGCACACATGTTGGTACATTGAACCCTACTCAGTATGCACACATGTTGGTGCATTGAACCCTATTCAGTTGTACTAGTTTGGCACTTCAGTTTTGGCGTTTTGAACCCATGTTTAAGAGGTCAATATTCTTTCTTAGTGGCCTAAACTAAAGGCCTTGTTACATGCATGTACTCATACTGTTATATCCACTTATTCTCTATTAATTTATCTTTTTCTTGTACCGTTCATTTTTGTCATGAAACACCCTTTAATGGGTTTTCTTCTTTTCACAGGTCACGCTGACAGATTCACCGGCACTGGAAAGGCCACATGAAGAAGTTGATTTACCATATTTCTTTCTTTGTTTTGAACTTTCAAATTTCACGTCTGACAGTATAGATTTTCTCTGATCAAGATCTTTCCTTTTCCCTTTCTTCCAGGTCATAGTTGGTGGAGTCATTTCAGATTTGTTTCACTGTTTTGAAAGGAGAATGGAGCATGCCGAGATTGATTTTCTCTCATGAATTGTTATGTCCAACTTTGTGTTTTCCAGACCATATTATGTATATTTTTTTCTTTTATTCTATTAATAATATAAGTTGTAAAAAAAATCTATGTAATAAGATGTTAAAAAGGACAGTCTGTAGCTAATGTAGAAATCAGTAAGTGAAAGAGTGAGGTTGCTAATGCAATATCTTCAAAAGAATAATCTGCTTAGTCTTGTAACTAATGCGGAAATTAATAAGTTCAAGGATAATATGTTTTAAATAGTTGTGACTAACTTAAATTAATTGAGCAACCTCAGGAAGATCCACAAGTATGATGAATGATTTGTGATCAGCCTTTATTTTTATTGTACAAGTATGATGTGTATTAGTTTTAGCTAACCAGTGAAATTGCTGTTGGGTGTATAAACGTCGAACATGTGGTCTGTGTTGTTAAATAGCCTTGTTACGAATAAATCTCAAACATCTAAAACTAACGATAATAAATATCAGCGTATTTAACAACATCTTCAATTTTAAATAGTATGGAATTTAAAGCTCAACGGTTAAGATTTTGGGCTTAAATGACATCTCACTTACATAAAAATCCATTATATATATAACATACATAACTGATTTAAATACTGATTTAAATATTCTAACTTAAGTGATCGAAAAATCTGGGACGTTACATTCTTCCCCCCTTAATATAATTTCGTCCTCGAAATTGCAAAGTAAGAGGAATGTTCGAGTACCAATTATTCTCAGAATAATTATTATGGAATTATCATCAAAATTCTCAGTTTGCGAAAAATTCGTCAGTCTCTTTATAGTCTTGCTTGACCAGACCTACTACATTTGCCACTCCGGTCCTCACACATCTCAAAAGAGAACAAAACCAAATGGCTATCCGCTTCAGGGATATACGAGCAATCATTAACCGACGATATTAAGGTTTACCTTTTCGTCAGCCCTACCAAACTCAAATTCCAAAGCAACTAGCAGCCCTTTTTATTTTCAACCCGCACTTATCTTGTTATACGATAACCATTATTGGGTTAAATCCTTTTGATTTCATTTCAAATTTGATTTTATTCAAGATTACTATATAGGATTGTTATCTTCGTTTTCAATTTTCTCTTCTCTTATTAAATCATTTGATGGAATTATTCAATTCATCTTACAAACAACAAGTCAACAATGCACAATCCAGTCAGCCAGATCAAACAACTTTTACTCCCCAATTTTAATTACAATATCCAACTCTTAACCATGTTAAGTTCCAAACTCATATTCAATTAACTATTTACTTTTCTAATTTATACCCTGCCATTTCAAACTCAAATTTTGATTTTTATTTCAACATTATACATTTTCTCTTTCTAATTTCATATATGGGAAATTAGGTTTATATTAGACCATTCCAATACGTAGTCTAATTTGATGTCGATTCAAATAAATCAACCAACTAAAAATCAATCATAAAATTATTCTTTTTTCTTCTATACAGAATAATATGGCCAAAATTAATTCATTTTTATAAAACATTATTGTGTCAGTTGGTAATTCCAAATCGAACGGGTCAAATGACACAATATATAAAACATTTTTATATAGAATTTACAAATACGCTCTCATATATATACACTCAACTCAATCTAGGGTGTTACTAACCCCATCTCTATTGAGTTACACCACAGAGCCAAGGTTACTACTCAACCAAGAGCTCTGATACCACTGTAACGACCCAGGATTTTCGGGCTCGAAAATCGACATAAATACCCTTTACCGTACTCATGCCGACCCTCCACACCGAAAACACTGGACGTTTATAGAAAGAAATTAGAGGGTGAGATAAGACAGATAGAAATATTAGAATAGAAGAAGAAGAAGAACCAACACAGAGTCTCACATCGCAGCGGAACAAAATATAATACAGAAATAATCTTTATTGAGAGCTTTTGAAAATACTTACAATATCAGAGTACAACACATATCTGGACAGTTTTTGATACTCTGTCCTCGTATATATAATCACACAGCGGAATATAATTCATCTGAACATCTTCAGCTCGTCTATGGACTTCTCAGTACCTGATAACCTGAACCTGTACACCTCGGCCTAACCCGAGCATTTACAAAACACTGGGTCAGTCTGGTGGACCAGAGTGAGAAAAACTCGCACAACATTTAGGTAACACACAACTTGATTTTAAAGTTAAAATCCCTTTGAAAGAAAAAGATAATCGTAAGACCGATCCACATATAAACACGGACGGTTTTTACCTTACGATAACCCAAAACATCTTTTGAAATCATATATCTTGATCTGATATTATGATAATGTCTAGATACAAATAATTAACAAATCTAGAGGAACGCTTGCATCTCACGCTCCCCGTATATAGTATACAATCGAAAACCGCGGGCGCTTATTGGATATTGGATTTCCAACTTGACAAGGTATGGGACCACCTTCCGCTCGTGTATCTCTAGAGGCGAATACACTGGGTTCAACAAGAACGTCTTGCAACCCGGCCCTCACATGACCGACCACTCATTTCGCTTGAGTGTATCGAATGTACATCACCAACGGTTGGACTCAAACCACCGTTCCCGAATGGGCAGAATCGATAGAATAAGAAACAAAAGGAATTTCTCTAGATAGGTGATTATACACCCTAATGGGAGCGACCCACATAGCCATGCTGCCTGCCCGATTTTTGTCATCTCCCGGTTGATGAGGCTTGAGGTCAGAACACATCTGATCATCATATACTTTGAATGCCACATCGTCAGATCCGCTGGATATCACTAATTGACGTCCACAAAAATACCCTAGTTGGGAGCGACCCAACTATGACACGTTTGAAGAAATCAACGTACGTGGCCCATTGGAAATACTATGTCAGACACTCGTCCATACAAGTCATCCAGGAACAGGATGAACCGAAGGTACTCTCCTACTGCATCCAATACAGGAATCACCCCATGGATCAGTAGCGATAGCCCTTGCAATCCATAGTTTCAACCACGACAGAACCCCCAGTATATCTCCGGGTCGAATCAGAGATTTTAAGTGGTCCTTCCGCTTTATGAAGATCTATGGTCTTCACATGCTCCATCTCAATCGTCGCTTGATCTCTTCTTTCTATTCGTATTTGTTGGTCGGAATGGTTTTCGAATATATATTCGATCCCGGTCTTTCCATACCAACAATCGTAAAGGCCAGACTTGATAGTCGGTTATTTAACTATCAAGTAAACATCCATGAAATCACAAAAATAGATTCACTGGTCTAGTACTTAGCATCACTTGGCTTTTAATAGTTATTTCCCCATCCCCTTTCAATTCCATTACCAGGAAAATATCATTTCATATTATTTCCTTTACTTTGGAAATCTTATCGCACATTCTTGACATTACCAACTAGTGTTATCCTTGGATAATCCCGAAGTTGTTCAAGTGGGGGTATTTTAATTACCTCTCAGACCTTGACCAACCACGTTCTTACCTTTAGTTAAAGACAAGTTGTAATTCAAGAACCGATGTTCAATTTAATACCAAAACACTTCCCACTTATCTTGATTATAAAATGACTTTGGTTTAACTTGGATTTATCATTACAAATCCTATTTCAACTTTGTTTACCAAACTTAAATCAAATCTCTTTTTACCAACCTCTTTTCTTTTGGAAACTCCCTTTTTACCAATTTCCCTTTTCTTCGGAAAACCCCTTTTTACATCCATTGATTCAACTTAATGTCCTTATTATGTGTTTCCAATTTAAAACAACGCTTTAAATTCATATTTCCATTTATAAACCTTGTTTATAAATTTAATATAAACCCTTTTCATCTCCCTTAACTCAAAACGTTAAGTAAAACCCTTCGTTTAAACCTCTTATTTGCTTCGTTATAAAACTCGAGTTAAAACTCGCCCTTAGCCTCCTTTCAGCACTCGTCCATTTCATTTCAAATTGGGTTACTTAAGGGTATTTCATTACCATACCCAACCATTTATTTCAACATTTATCATTCAAATAAACCAACTCTTTTATTATCTAGAATGAATAATAAATTCCCTTTTTAAACCTTCACTAAGATTTACCAACCATTTATTAAATCCTTTCACTACTCTAAGTCTAATCAAGTTAAACTGGTCGACACAAAATATGGTTGTTCTTTCAACCAACTCTATTTAACCCCTTTCTATAAATTAATTAAAAGATAATTAATTTAAGTAACTTTATTTAATCATTCACGATTAAACACTTAACTGCCAGGTTAATTCCTGCTTTATAATTCTTATCGACATAAGAAATTTGTTTTATAACAACCATTTCATAATTTTCTATATATAAACTTTACATAAATAAATAATTAAATATTTATTTCCCCTTTTTTTTTTAATATCCTTTACAGGCAATAACTTCCAAAAATCTATTTTCGTTATAAAATATATTTATAACTCAAATATCATCGATTCACTGCCGTTAAAACCATATTTTATAAATCGATTGATTTATAAGCCAGGTGATGCCAATTACTCAACCCATGCCATCCATCAACATAAAATGTTGAAAAATATTTCAACAGTCAACAATAACCAATCATTTCTTTTTATTTGACTGGTAAGTCCTATATCGATCATCAATAAATCAACAATCAATTCAAAGCATTCAAACAATTTCAAACAAATTCAAACACGTTTATAAACGTGACCAATCAGGGGAATTTACTCTGTTCGGGTCAAATCATAACGATTAGTGTTTTACTGAAATTAAAAGACCGTTTAATTTCAGAAATTTAAATCAACAATAAATATATATCACTAGCAAACAGTCAATCACTAGAAATCAGAACACGCAAAATAAAAACCCAATTTATATAAAATATAAATGGGAAGAGCTGAGTGAGTTTAACTCACCTTGATTTGAAATCCGTCGATAACAGTCTATTTTAATCAAATTAAACTGATGTTTAATTTGAATAAAAATTCCAGTCACTTCAGATCCGGATTGGGCCTGCTCCATCTCGAAGTACTCGTCTCCACGGTCCCAACGCAACTGACGGCGCTTGAATCTGATAACGTATGAGCCCGAAATTGTTCAAACAAGTTTTATAAACAATTTAAATTAAACATGGATTTTTCTTTTGTAATTAAAGGTTGGGCTTACCCTCAAACCGCCGGCCCAATACAAACAACCCGACCCGCCCTTGTTTAAAAACCCTAACACCCGTTCCTCCATTTCATTTTCAACAGCCGCCTCAAAATTAATCCAACCCGAAATCAAATCAAACCCTAAACCGAAACATCAAACCCTAATCCCCCTTCTGATTGCATCGCAACCCTCTTCTCTCGCTCCTCCACGTCCATCGATCGGTCAGCCACCCTCAACACCCTCTACCGAAGCACGATTGAACGTGAACGGAAAACATCCCTATACCGAAAGCTAAGTTTCCTTTACTCAATTTTTACTTGCTGTAATACTTTTGTTTTAAATTTCTTTCTCTGGTTTAATTTGTGTTTGAATTGGATGAAAACTTGTTGAGTGGTTGCGGTATTTATAGTTGCGGATTAGATCAGGATGAGATGACATCCACGAATTGTTCTTTCAACCCATATTCGAATCTGTACTAGGATTTTGCGTTCGGATTTGGATATAGGATTTTCCCCACACTTATTTACCTGTTCGAAATGGATTTTGGATCGAATCTTGGATAGGTATGTCTAGTTAAGTTAAATCAGGGATTCCGAAACTGAAAATATATTTTCTTGTTTTGATTTTGTTGGATTTCTTATAGTATTGTCATCACTGTTGATTTGTACCAAAAAGAAACAGTGACCGAACTGTAGGCTAGGTAATGACTTGTTTAATCAGTACAGATCTTTGCAACTGTAAATTCTGCATTGGGTTTTTATATTCGAAATTGATTTCATACATGAATATATATACTATCAGTTCTGTACAGATTTCTTCTCTCTAGCATGTGCATAGACTTGACATAACTGTTGTCACAAAATTTCTTTGACTGTTCATGTATGGTTTAAATCAGCCGTATGTAATAAAACATATCTATAATTTATTGAGCTATGCCTTGTCTATTTCTTAGCTGTTCTAAGCGTCTTGCTGTTTTGGCTATATTTTTCATTTATTCTAGCTGAGTACCTATATATTTTAGCTATTCCTCTGTTGTTCGATTTGTCTGTATAGCTGTTTGTCTTTATGGAGAAGTTTTCATTCCACTGTTTCATGAAAGAACAGCCATGATATTGATTTAAATATGCATTCCTCTTATAAAATGCTTTGGTATGTGGCAGATAAAAATATACCAATATATGTTTAATACTTGGAATGTTTTTCTAAACTTTAATGACATTGAATTCATGGTTTCACAGCTACTCTTTATTTCTCGACAACTATTGCTGGTCCTAAGAAGTATGACTACCCAGTCATTTTATTTTACATGTACTTTGTATTTGTACAAAGTATATATTTTTTCTTTTGCTGTTCACTTGATAATACATATTTTTTTTTTCTTTCTTTCTTTTCATATTGATTTTCTTTCAGTTGTTCATGGTCCAAGATTGATGCTTACATATTTGTTTCCAGTTCGGCAATGCCTTGTCTTATCCCTACTCTATAGCTGTTTATGATTTTATTGTGGGTACTCAATATGCACACATGTTGGTACATTGAACCCTACTCAGTATGCACACATGTTGGTGCATTGAACCCTATTCAGTTGTACTAGTTTGGCACTTCAGTTTTGGCGTTTTGAACCCATGTTTAAGAGGTCAATATTCTTTCTTAGTGGCCTAAACTAAAGGCCTTGTTACATGCATGTACTCATACTGTTATATCCACTTATTCTCTATTAATTTATCTTTTTCTTGTACCGTTCATTTTTGTCATGAAACACCCTTTAATGGGTTTTCTTCTTTTCACAGGTCACGCTGACAGATTCACCGGCACTGGAAAGGCCACATGAAGAAGTTGATTTACCATATTTCTTTCTTTGTTTTGAACTTTCAAATTTCACGTCTGACAGTATAGATTTTCTCTGATCAAGATCTTTCCTTTTCCCTTTCTTCCAGGTCATAGTTGGTGGAGTCATTTCAGATTTGTTTCACTGTTTTGAAAGGAGAATGGAGCATGCCGAGATTGATTTTCTCTCATGAATTGTTATGTCCAACTTTGTGTTTTCCAGACCATATTATGTATATTTTTTTCTTTTATTCTATTAATAATATAAGTTGTAAAAAAAATCTATGTAATAAGATGTTAAAAAGGACAGTCTGTAGCTAATGTAGAAATCAGTAAGTGAAAGAGTGAGGTTGCTAATGCAATATCTTCAAAAGAATAATCTGCTTAGTCTTGTAACTAATGCGGAAATTAATAAGTTCAAGGATAATATGTTTTAAATAGTTGTGACTAACTTAAATTAATTGAGCAACCTCAGGAAGATCCACAAGTATGATGAATGATTTGTGATCAGCCTTTATTTTTATTGTACAAGTATGATGTGTATTAGTTTTAGCTAACCAGTGAAATTGCTGTTGGGTGTATAAACGTCGAACATGTGGTCTGTGTTGTTAAATAGCCTTGTTACGAATAAATCTCAAACATCTAAAACTAACGATAATAAATATCAGCGTATTTAACAACATCTTCAATTTTAAATAGTATGGAATTTAAAGCTCAACGGTTAAGATTTTGGGCTTAAATGACATCTCACTTACATAAAAATCCATTATATATATAACATACATAACTGATTTAAATACTGATTTAAATATTCTAACTTAAGTGATCGAAAAATCTGGGACGTTACAAGTCCTAACGTGAAAGTGTAATATATGGTGTTGTATTTATGCAAGGCATCAAAATACGCATATATTTTTTATATGAGTGCTCGATGCATTTGTGCTGCAAACAATTCCAACCATCCAATTTAGCAACCACAATGCAACTAAGATAGAAATATATTGAGGATATGTCCATAATGCAACCACAATCCAATTTAGCAACCACAATGCAACCACAATCCAATTTAGCAACCACAATGCAACTAAGTAGGTAGAGTATTTGACTACGCAAGTAGCTAACTAAATGATCATGAGAAGATATACCATGTCCATGGCTTGGAAATTGTGGCCATAGTATTTGTCCATAAGATGTGGAGACATTATCCTTAGGAAATAAGTTTGAGCATTATGTTGGATTACAAATCTCTTAAGTAATTATTTTTTCAATGAGATTTGAACCTTGGGCAGTAGAGATGGATGGAGTATATTTTGATTTTGATATTCAGTACACTCCGAGAAAAGGTAACGTTGTCACAAATGCTTTGAGTAAGAGACACACTACCCTTATTGCTATTGCTGAGTGGAGACAATTGAGATTTTTTTCCGGCTTTAACCTTCAAGTACCATTTGAATCATCTCAAGGATTTCTTGAAGTTTTCAAAGTTAGACCACGCTTAATGGATGTATTAAGTTTGAGCAAGGTCTTGATAAGGAGTTGTGTATTGAGGGGAAAAATTGGTAGAGGAGAGCGCTTTCCGTATTTTGATAGATATTTTGGGAATGGTGATCGAAGATTAAGAAGGGATATGCGACTTTCTATCCTTATAATACTAATCGCATTTACTATGTCATTATTAAGCTAATTCGTTAATTACATTATATAAGTAGAATATTTAGTACATATAAATAACGCTAGTTTTTCGTATTAACAAGGGAACGTTTTAACGAGGTGAAATTTGTCAACTTGATCAACAATTAAGGTCTACAAGTTAATTCTCACATCCGACCGCTTCATTTATGGCATAATTGCATAATTACATATAGTAGTAAATCGGAAAAATACAACATACAATTAAAACTTGCATCGTAGGCTTGTAAGGATAATTCTAGTAATGAATCAAGAACAGAGTGTGAATTTCCAACATCATACATATCCATATACATACATATGTGTAAATATATACATATATATACATAAACCTTTATTTATCTAGTTTACCCCTTTTTATGTTGTACATAAAAACGTTCATACTTGGTTGACTTCAAATCTGAATACGTTCGGATTATCTAATTAGAATAGCAACCCAAACCTATTCAAATAATAAATCTAATTAAATCTAAACCTTTTTACATTACAATCAAAGATTTAGATAAAAGGATAAATCAAACAAAATAAAAGTACAACACCCAATTGTTCTTCGTCCGCTACTAAAAAAAATCCACAAACCCAATATAAATTTAAAATTCTTGCAAAATACATAAAAACAGGAGATTTGAGGGTTTTGTACTTTGATATTGTCTTTATACCAAATCTCTTAGGCATACTAATCTATATGATAATCTACAAATGTAGAATATGCCTAAGTAAATACTAACTTTAAATCACAGTGATCGGAAGTGTTGTAAATCTGATGTTGTTGTGCCTATTTGATGTAAACTCCAATCCTAAGAGATCTGTATATATAAGAATCAAAAGACTAAAATTCTTATGTACATATATCATGTGATTCCAGATCTATGTTCTAATTCTAAAAGAAAAGAAGATTAGAAAAAGAAGAATAGGTTTGTAGAAGAAGAAGAGAACCTATTTTTAAATTCCTCTGGAATCAATGGCGGCAGAGTGGAGCCACAAATAGAGAGAGTGGCTAAATTTGGGTATGGAGTTTAAAGGGCTATTTATATGAGTGATTGTGTAAACAAGAACCGTTAGATTATTAAGATTTAATCCTGGTTGTTCATCCTTATAAATTAACCCAAAAAGCTGACCCAAACCCAACCTTATTGGGCGTTTGCAGTGCCAGGCAATCGATCTTCCCCTAGAAGAGAGGTCAACCAATGGTCGACACCCCTTCTAGGGGGCGATTGAGCCCTTGGTTGTTGTTCTGCCCAATAAACGCTACAAAGGGATGAAAAATTTATTATATATAACGTTGACTAACTAGATTATTTCTTACCTTGTAAGGATTATTCTTGTCCCCTTATCCTTATCTTCTTCATTTGAGATTAAAATCTACCTATGGGAATATTATATTTATCCAATTTATTTACCCCTTATTTATGTTATTAATCTAACCATATATATATATACACACACACACACGTTTACAGTTTGATTTCTCTGAACTGTAATTTCTTCATACGAGCCCCATTTTCAACATATTATATGCGAAAACGTATCAGAATTTCACTATGAATCTAAAAATAGATTTTCATAGCCAAATTCTTAATGCTGCAAAATCTCACTTTTCGTCCTGTTTAAATTTTATTATTTAATTTCTCATTTCTATTGATTATTAATATTTATATTTTTAGGTATATTTTACGGGGTGTTACATTCTCCCCCCTTGAAATAAATTTCATCCCAAAATCTGTTTGAAGGGGCGAAAACACAACTCGCTCCACAAATTCATGTTGTACACCCATGTTATTTTTAATTCATCCATAAACATCCATGACTTGCAGTGATTATGAACTGCAGACTTACTAAAGTGAGCTCAATCCTAGCGTGTATGTGTACTAAGTGATGCCGTATGTATGCAAAACAACCTAATATGCATATATTTCTATATGAGTATGTTGTGCAATTCCGTTGCATCTACTATTTCAAATCTCGAAAATATCACCCGAGATCTCGTCCGAGACGTCGTTTTGGGCTCCTCCCGAAATGAACAACAAATCGCTGTAAATCTCTTTTCGAATATATCGCATGAGATATTGCAATATCGAATGATATATCGACCAAGACGAGATACTGGAATATCATGCTAGATCTTGGTTTTTTGGGTTAAAATTTAAATATGTGCCGAAATCATAACAAAATTTAAAAAACCAAATCTAGCCATGATAATCTCCTGCTATTTAACATTTTTCATGTTAAAGGACCATATCATATGTTCATATATGCTTTACAATGTTTATGATTTCCGTATTCGTCTTTTTTACATACATGTTACCAATGAAATTATGTATTTTGTGTTCTACTTATACATACCTTTTCAATTTTTTTGATCTTTTTTATGTTTTGTTTCTGATAATGATTCATGCTTATGGATCATATGTTGTAAGCACAAATATATTTGCATTGTGTTATATTTCTATTTTAAGCCTATTACGATTTAGTGTATGCGTGATCTTTCGTAAATTAAGAACAATAAAGTGATTTTGTAATTCAAGTTTAAGTTACTATGTTTATGATAATATTCATAAAAATCAATATGTAAGAATATCATTTTTTTAACACATCATTTACCCGGAGATTGCTCCGATTTGAACTTTTAGATCTGAGATGAAAATCTGAAATGAGTACCCGAGTTAGACTCATCTCGTCTGAGATCTCCCATGATACGAGATCAAGTTTTTAAAATCCCCGAGACAAAACGCAACCGATATCCGAGATTTTGAACGTTGGTTGCATCCATTTCCTAACATCCAGTCTAGCAACCACAATGCAACTATAAACGTAATTTAGAGGAAAATTTACCCAAGAAAAGCTTTTTATGAGTCTGTCCCATCTTATCCTTGGTCTCCCATGTGCTTTCCATAGGATCATTCCCCAATTATACTCGGATGAGGCAAACGGTTTTATCGCGGAGTCTCTTGATTCTGTGCTCCACAATCTTTACAGTGGCACAGGGCACCCGGGACTCTAACTCGAGTTTTCCTATGTCCCCAATTTCATCAAACTCAAGTCTGATAATAGAATCATGAAGGCATTTCCTTAAATGAGATACATGAAAAACATTATGGATTGCCGATAGATGTTGTTGGAGATTCACTCGATAGGCCAAAGATCCTATCTTCTTGATGATGCGAAAAGGACCAATAAATCTAGGAGCGAACTTCCCAGCCTTTCCAAACCGAACAGTCTTCTTGAGAGGGGATACCTTTATGAATACCAAGCCTCTAACACTAAACACAAGTTCCTTCCTTCACTTATCGTCATACGATTTATGATGGTCTTGGGTTGCCTTCATCCTCTGCTTATCAAGGAAATCTTCTCTGTGAAATCACGGACGAAGTCTGGTTCGAGTAGAACCTTGTCGGTAGTTTCCCACCAACAAGTTGGCGATTTGCATGGCTTCCCGTAAAGTGCTTCAAAAGGGGCCTTACCAATCGTCGATTGAAAAATATTGTTATAGTAAACTCTACATGCGGCAGATGCTACTCCCAAACTCCTCCGAAGTCGATAATGCAAGCTCTGAGCAAGTCTTCCAAGATCTGATTCACTCTTTCCGTCTGGCCAACAGTTTGTGGGTGATAGATTGTACTTAAGTTGGGGGTCATTACCATTGTTGTTTATAAACTTCTCCAAAATTCACTTGTGAATAAGGGGTCTCTATCATTCACGATATTGGATGGGATACCATGCAATCTGACTATTTCTTTAACATATAATTAGGCCAATGAGGCTGTAGTCATAGTCTTGTTGATTGGTATAAAATAGGCACTCTTGGTCAAACGGTCTACCACAACTTAAATAGTCTCATTTCCCTTTTCGATCTTTAGAAGTCCATCAACAAAATCCATGGAATTATCTTCCCACTTCCACATGGGAATCTCTATAGGTAATAGTAATCCTCTAGGCTTTCCTTACTCTGCTTTTACTTTTTGGCATGTTAAACATTTAGCTACAAACTCGGCTACATCCCTTTTCATCCCTTTCCAATGGAGATTCCTCCTCATATCTTTATACATTTTATCCCCACTAGGGTGTATGGTCATCTTTGACCTATCGAACTCCTCTAGAATTTCTTTCGTCAATCCTTCATCTTTAGGGATGTAAAGTCGTCTATCCCTGAGTAAACTTCCATCATCGCCTAACAAATATCAAACCGAATGGGGAAAGGCCTCCTCCTTTCCCACTTTCTCTTTTAAGTTCCTTATTTCTTCTTTAAGGTCTTGCGTACACCGAATCCTCTCTTTTAGAGTGGGTCTAACAATCATAGCTCCAAGAAAACCATTAGGAGTTACTAGCGAGGGTTAAAAAGTAAAATTAGAGAGAAACTCTAACTGTTTCCATTCTAAGATTGCATTCAAGGATGCTTGTTTTCTACTTAACGCATCTACCATAACATTCTCTTTTCCTGTGGTATATCGGATCACAAAATTAAAAGAGGCAATATACTCCATCCACCGTTGTTGTCTCAAATTTAGGTCGCGCTGGGAAATTAAATATTTTAGGGATTTATGGTAGGTGAAAAGTTCAAATCTCTCCCCTAAAAGATAATACCTCCACATTTACAGAGAGAACACAACTGCGACTAACTCAAGGTCATAAACTGGGTACCTCTTCTTGGGTTCCTTGATTTGACTACTAGCGTAAGCAACAACCCTACCTTCTTGCATAAGAACCGCTCCTAAACCGGTTCTATATGCATCAATGTAAACTATAAACAATTTCGAACCATCGAATTTAATAAGGACTTTAATGTTGATCTCACTCTCTATTTTGGTGTTTATCTCACTCATATTTTCAAATACTTTAATGTTGATCTTCATGGAGAAGAATTTGTGCCTAGAAATGTGTTTGATCAAACATTCATCTCATGCAAATTCCTCTCACTTTCAAACCGTATGAGACATTCGAAGCCAAACAAGCTCAAATGCAACAAGAACAAGAGCCAATGGAAGTTGAAGAAGAAGAAGAAGAGATTTCTATAGAAAGTGTTGAGTATCCAACTAACACTAAACGCATTTACAAAGAGACGATTGTTCAAAATCAAGTGAAAATCGTCAACAATCAAAAGAAGCTCAATAGGAAACTTTCCGAAGTGACCAAATTCATGGTCAAGATAGGAAGAAAGCTTTGATTCTCACCTCCCTCATCATCATCAGAAAACTAGTCTATCTAGTTTAATCTATCTTTATGTATTCGTTTATATTTCCTTTCGAAACTCTTATTTAAGTGTGTTTTGATTAGTTGGATGTATTTGCTTTCTATTAAGTTTGGAGTTTTATCTATGTTAAAATCATATTTATGTTTCTGTAAAAATGTTAGAACTAACTATAATATAGAGATCAAAAGAATTCAAAATTTGAAAATTTCCAAAATTTTCACTATAATATGTCGACATAAAAATAAATATATGTCAACATATAACTGCCAAATTTTAAAATTAAATAACTACTCATGTCCATTCAAAATCCAACGAATTCCAGACTCTATTTAAGTCTATTTCTTCCAGAAAATTTCACTATTCCATTTCTACTTCTTTCTCATTCATTTCTACTCAAATCCATGGAAAATCCAATTCATAATCTTAGTGAAAATCTAAAAGAAACCTTGAATTCTTTCAAAAACATTCTCTCTATCTTTCTATGAAATTGGCCTCATCTATAATTAAGTCAAATGAAAATGTTTGAATAGCAAGAGAATCATTTCGATGCAATGTGATAGCTAACCTCCTCTCTTTTCAGAGATAAAGATAATAATCTCGCAAAGGCTCTGCCAACCAAAGAAGATAAGTATTGGGAAGTCATTAAGAAGGATCCTATCTTTGGAGAAGACGGTTGGGTTGAAGTTCCAAGAATTTTTTGGTACAATTTGATTGATTTATTTGAATTTGATTTAGATTATATGATTTGAAACTTGTATATATATATATATTAAGACATATGATGTGGTGTGATTGGATTTGATTGGTTTGTATATATAACAAACAAACATATGTAATTTTAATACTCGGATTGGTTTGTATTTAATCATCGTATTGACTGGGAATTACTATTATAGGTTTGTATAGATTAAGGGGGAGCATTATGCTTTGAATTAGTTATAGATAAAGGGGGAATATCATAATAGGATTAGTTACTTAATTTCTTGTTAGTTTTATTTAGATAGTTATACAAAATAAGGGGAATAGTTTTAGAATTTTTTTTGATAATGCCAAAGGGGGAGAAGTTATAATTATTCACATAGTTTATAGGATTCATATAGACATGGGGAGTAGTATATAGAATTGATACAGACAGGGGGACTATTTGAAGGATCATCATCATCAGGTATATATAGGTATGATATTTTATAAACTAAGGTTGTCATCATTGAAAAGGGGGAGATTGTTGGAGAATTGAGTTTTGATGATAATAACTTTATTTCAATATTAGTTGATTATGAAATATATACTTACACTTTTTTATAGAATATTTACACACACATATGCAGGATTTATATACAGGAAATATTACTAAAGACTGTACAGTTTTAAAGATGTTACAGATTCAGAATTCAATGATATTTCAATACTCAAGAGTATTCAAGATTTTAAGGGTTCAAGAATTCAAGACTAATATAATTATAGAGTTTAGATTATGTAAGACTCTAAATAGCACTCCAGGTTCAAATTCAAATTCTGTTTTCAAATTCTTTCTTCAACCCTCTTTATTCTATTTTCTATTTTTTCCTTCTTACTTTAATTTTGTTTTCAAACTCAAAGTTTATAAGTTTTATATATATTTTTACATTTTATATTTATATAGTTTTAAACTTTATAATTTTAAAAATATGTTCATATAGTTTATATTTATGTTTTCAAATGATTTTCTACTTTACAATATTAATTCATAACACTATATTTTAATTCAAGAATTTTTAGAATTATATTTATATCAAAACACTTTGAAAATGTTCAAAAATCAAAATTCTACTAGGTATATGTCGACATAAATAAAACACCATGTTTACATATAACTGTCATTTTTCAATTTTGAATGGAAGTGTCTTTTCACTATTTGTGACGGTTCTGGAGCGTTGCAACTGTAACAGCACGTTTTTCGATGCCTCGAAAGTCGTGTCATTATTGAAAGAATTTAGAAGATGAGATAGAAAAGATAGAACTTATAGAGTAGAAGAATAAGAAGACATCAGAATCTCATAGCGGAATTTCACAAATACATAATATATTACAATACTTGGTCTGCTACATCATAGTACATCATCATAATACATTATCGTAGTACAACAACATAATTATACATCATGACTAAGATAATACAGATAATTGAACTGGATACATAGGTATGGATATGCTACTAGACTAATCTTGAACTTGAACTTCATAGGTTTCCACTTGTCTGCCTGAATTACTTGTCTACTCATAATAAATATTTTGAGTACCCAAGAGTTTAGGAAACACAGAAAATAAACTCTGGGTCAGTCAGAGGACTGGTGTGAGTAAACATAATTAAAAGATGTAAACAGTGAAGTAAAAAATAAGGTTTTCCAGATTCATGTACTTTAGAAATCTTTAGATCAACCCATAACTAATATATGAATAATGACCCAAGTACATTATATCAAAATGTTTGATATTACGATAGTTTTTATCAAATAAATAATCATCTAGTGAAACGCTTGCATCTCACGTTCACGTATATAGTATAAAATCAAAAGTCGTAGAGCGCTTATTGGAGATTGGATTCCAACAGACAAGGTATGGGAGCACCTGCCGATCAGTGTACTCTAGAGAGGATACACTGGGGTTCAACAAGAATGTCTTGCAACCCGTCCACACATGACCGTCCACTCATTTAGCTTGAATGTAACGAATATATTACCACCTCTACGGTTGGTACCAACATAACCGTTCCCGAGAGATACAGAATTGAAAAGAATTAACAAATATGAATATTCTCTAGATGGTGATAATATATGTAACGTCCCGAATTTTCCGACCATTTAAAATAGAATATTTAATCAGTTTATATATTTTATTTGAAATATAAGGGATTCTAATCGAATTTATTTATTTAAAATAAAGTTCGTATATATATATATATATATTTTGAATATCGTTTAACGGGAGATTTTTAAACGATGAGTTATAGATATATTTGTATCGGTATTATATTATTTCAATTGGATGTATATTCCATAATAATCATTTACTTATTTTTGAATTATTTTTATATACATCTTTACTAAAATAAGCAAGCGGGAGGGAGGCGAGTAATGTTTAAGTAAAAAGTTCCGAATCATGATGGTGATGATATCATAGTCTTTAAGCAAGACTACACAACATGAACATCGCAAATGTAACGAGAAATCAATACCAAATATACATATATATTATACCCAACAACATGTGCACTAGTTCGACAAAACGAGTACTAATCTGGAAAATTGAGTTGGTATTCTGGTACTGTGTACTAAAACAGTTTGTGATGTAAGCATTACTTGTAAAATTTGGTGTGATGTGTGGTGATCATGGTGTGCCTTAAAAGATGCTATCGATTTGGCTGATCCATGATTCATTCAAAAGAATATATATAATAAAAAGAAAGAAACTGAAATATAAATAGTATCATCAGTTACAAATGGGGATCTGATCAATAAAGTATAAACAAATTTTATTCATATTTTGTATACAAAACAAAGACAGGAAAATATATACACGATTTGATTTACAGGTTCTTGACTACAAAAAAAAAACAAGTAGGAAAAAAAATCAATATTTCTAAATCCACTTCTGTAATGTCTCGCCCCTTTGCAGTACTAGCAAATCCATGTTGGTTCCATCCATTTTGATCTGCGAGAAAAGAAAACCCATTAAAAGGGTAATTATAACAACCTTTGAACAACATATATAAAAAAAAGAATGAAAATACATGAAAGTTGAACAAATAAAGAATACAAGCAAATAAAAATGCAGGCATGCATTCCCTCATCTAAAACCAACGTAAAGTATTCATGTGTCTAAAGACAGTTGAGAGCAGATGACAAATCTATGGCAAGGGACTCAATTCGGATTTGTTATACATGATCACGATTAGCGTTTTTCCTAAATGGTTATTATCAGGGCAAACATAAATACAAACATCTAATATAATGACATATATAAAACATATATATGTGATATATGCATATGGGTAGGACGACATCAATCAGTCAAAACTGGTCCAAAGCAGTAAACAGAAAACCTATAGACAAATCAAAACAGATAAGAACAGCTAATAAATTATGTACATCAATCTTGTACAATGAATAACTAAAAGAAAAATCAATATGGGAAAACAAAAATATGTATAATCAAGTCTACAGCAAAGAGAAATGGGTGAGCAGTGAAAGGAAATAAAATCTATGTTCAGTTTAAAATCACTGATCGAAATGAACATGACATAGCTGAACAAGCTAAGCATGTGGGGCAACAGCTAATATATATATATATATATGTGTATACAGAAAATCTAAATTTATGTTTTCTTATATGGGAAAAATCTGAACTCAAGATCTAACATGGATTTGATTAAAACCACTCAAGCAGACCAATGTAGACAAAATCAACATATATATTAATGTATGAAAAATCCATATCAAACCAGTGAAGTCACGTGTATAAACAGTAAAGGAGGATCACTGTTTTCCGTATATGTTAAACTCTGAGCACCAAATCTAAAGCCTGTAATTGAAATAACAAAACACAACATCACTATCACCTATCCAAGATCCGATCAGAATCCAGTTCGAACGGGTAAACATATGCTGAAAATCTTATACCAAAAATCTAAACAGAAATCAAATTTTATAGATTTGAATACTGATTGACATAAAAATTCGTAGCAAGTGAAAGACCGTGATTCTTATCTAGTTCTAACCGCAACTATATATACCCACAATCCATTCGAAACAAACCAACACGAATTAAATCAGAGAAGAAAAATCAAATAAAAACAGTACAGCAAATAAAAAAGCAAGTGAAAAGGAAAGACTTAGCTTAAGAGGAACCACGTCGTTCTGGAGGTTTGGGTTTCGGCAGGGGTTGATTGGCGTTGAGAAGGGTTGCTGAAGGTTCGGTGGGCTGTAGGAAGGAGGAGGACGAGGAAGTAGTGGAGTATGGAGGGGCGGCGACGCCATGTATCTCGAGATGGCAGAAGGCAAAAGGGATTAGGGTTTTCTATTTTGGTTTGGGAAATTTGTGGCGGCTGAACTAATGGGAGGGAGGATCAGTAGTAGGGTTTTGATTACGGTGAAGTGGGCCGGGTTGTTTTGTGCCAATGATAGAGGTAAAGGGCTTTTATTAAATAATAAAAACCATGTTTTAAATTTTAATTTAGGTTATAAGATTCGAAATACGATTTCTCACTCATCCGTTATTAGATTCATGCACGGTCAGTTGCGTTGGGACCATGGAGACGAGTACTTCGAGATGGAGCGGGTCTAGGCTGGATCTGAAGCGACTGGAATTTTTATTCGAATTAAACGTCAGTTTAATTTGCTTAAATCAAACTGTTCATCGACAAATCAAAGACCAGGTGAGTTAAACTCACTCAGCCTTTCCCGTTTATATTTTTTTTATAAACTGGGTTTTTATTTACGTGTTCTGATTTTGAGTTGTTGACTGTTTCTAGTTATATATACATTGTTGATTTAACAAAGGAAATTAAACGGTGGTTTAATTTCAGGAAATACCTAATGTTTGGAGACGACCCAAATAAAATAATTTCCCTTGATTATTCATGTTTATAAAACAAACGTGATTGAAATGGTTTGAATTGTTTGTGGCATCTGTTTGATGATTGTTATATCAGATAAGGGAAATAGTTGTGATTAGGCAAATTGATTCGATCGAAAATAGTTGAATTGAAATTCAACAACTAGTTTGGTCAACCAGTAGGGATATTGGTTGAATAATCTGGCATCACATCGTTCGTAAACCAGTCATTATACAATATGGATTTTTATCTGCAAGTGGGTCGACCTTTACGAGGATTACAAATTTATTTTAGGCTTTAAATATATTATTTTGAATAGAGAAATTTTAAAGAAGAAAAAGAAAAAGGTATTACTACTATTCAAAGGTTCATAAATTATTATTAAATTGTTTTGATAAAGTAAATACTTGTGTTCGTAGAATAAGTAAGCAGATGAGATGAGGATAACCTAACGGTTGAGAAGTCGATTAATTGTTTCCTAAGAACAGTTAAATAAATTTATTTAAATTAATTATATTTTTAATTAATTTAAAAGAGAAATTAACTTGAATAGGCTAAAAGATAGTGTGGTTTGAATCGATCAAGTGAGTTTTGAAAAAGGAAGTTATAAACAAGTTTATATTTGAACTCGGTTTTAAAATAAAGCAATAAAAGGTTCTAAACGAATGCGACAGGTTAAATGGGGATGTTACTTAATATTTGGAGATGTAAATGTAAAGGGTTTATTTAAAATTGAAATTTATAAACAAGGTTTATAAATGGAACGTGAGTTAAACGTTGTGTTAAATTGGAAATACTTGATCATGGTATTAAGTTGAATCAAATGATTTGAAAGGGAATTTCCCGAAGGGAAAAGGGGATTGAAAGGGGTTTGTTTTGAGCTTGGTAAACCAGGTTGGAAATAGGTTTTGAAATTTAGTTTGTAAAACAATGTTATTTAATAAGTCGAGAATTTATAAAGGGGATGTTTTAGTAAGAAATTAATTAATTAAGCGATATTAATTATAAAGGGAAACTTCCAAAAAGATAAGCAGAACTGTAAAGCCATATTTTAAACTGGGGAGAAGTGGTTGATATAAGATTTACAACTCGTATTTATCTGAAGATAAGAACGTTGTTGATCAAGGTCTGAGAGGTAATTAAAATACCCCAACTTGAACAACTCCGGGACTATCCAAGGATGATATCAGTTGGTAATGGCAAAAATGTGTGATAAGATTTCCAAAGGTAACGGAAATAAAATGAGATGATCTTTCCCTAGTAACAGAATTTAAAAGGGGATTGAGCAATGATTCGAAACGTAAGGGAGTGAGGTATATATAATGGTTTATTTTATATGAATAAGACTTTGATATTTTTCCAAGTGAGGAATACAGGGGAGTTGGCGTAACGTCGAATAGTAGATTGAAATGATTTCTTAGTTATAATAAATAATGGAAATTGAATATGGGGTATCGTTATATTCAAATGAAATGTTTTTGCAAATATCACTATATATAAAGTGATAAGTGAAACGCTTTCCCAAATTGCTGGAAATATTCAAGTAAGTGATGCTGAATACTAGACCAGTGAATCTATTTTATGATTTCATGAATGTTTACTTGATAGTTAAATAACCGACTATCAAGTCTGACCCTTACGGTTGTTGGTATGGAAAGACCGGGATTGAATATATATTTGAAAACCATTCCGACCAACAAATACGAATATATAGAAGATCAGACGATGATCGAGATGGATCATGTGAAGACCATAGTTTTCATAAAGCGGAAGAACCACTTACAATCTCTGATTCGACCCGGAGATATACTGGGGTTTTGTCGTGGTTGAATCTGTGGAGTGCAAGTACGATCGCTACTGATCCATGGGGTGATTCCTGTATTGGATGCAGTAGGAGAGTACCTTCGGTTCATCCTGTTCCTGGATGACTTGTATGGACGAATGTCTAACAGAGTATTTCCAATGGGCCACGTACGTTGATTTCTTCAAACGTATCATAGTTGGTTATCTCCCAACTAGGGTATTTTTGTGGGCGTCAATTAGTGATATCCAGAGGATCTGACGATGTGGCATTCAAAGTGAATGGTGGCTAGATGTTTAAAAGAGAAAATTCTCGCCTCAAGCCTCACAACCGGGAAATGACAGAAATCGGGCAGGCAGCATGACTATGTGGGTCGCTCCCATTAGGGTGTATAATCACCTATCTAGAGAAATTTCTTTTGTTTCTTATTCTATCAATTCTGCCCATTCGGGAACGGTGGTTTGAGTCCAACCGTTGGTGATACACATTCGATACACTCAAGCGAAATGAGTGGTCGGTCATGTGAGGGCCGGGTTGCAAGACGTTCTTGTTGAACCCAGTGTATTCGCCTCTAGAGATACACGAGCGGCAGGTGGTCCCATACCTTATCAAGGTCGGAATCCAATCTCCAATAAAAGCCCACGGTTTTGTTTGTATATATATACGTGGAGCGTGAGATGCAAGCGTTCCACTAGATTGATATTTATTTGTATCTAGACACTATGATAATATCAGATAAGATATTGATTTCAAAATGATTTGGGTTATCGTAAGGTAAAAACCGTCCATGTTTATGTGTGGATCGGTCTTACGATTATCTTTTCTTTCGAAAGGATTTTAACTTAAAAATCAAGTTGCGTGATACCCTTAATTGCTGTGTGAGTTTTTCTCACTCTGGTTCACTAGACTGACCCAGTGTTTTGTAAATGCTCGGGTTAGCTCGGGGTGTACAGGTTCAGGTTATCAGGTACTGCAGAGTCCAGAGAAGATGTTCAGACGAAAAATATTCCGCTGTGTGATTATATATATGAGGACGGGTTATCAAAACTGTCCAGATGTGGGTTGTACTCTGATATTGTAAGTATTTTAAAGATTTCAGTAAAGATTTATTTCTGTATTATATTTTGTTCTGCTGCGATGTGAGACTCTGTGACGATTCTTCTCTTCTTCTATTCTAACTTTCTTTCTTTCTTATCTCACCCTCTAATTTCTTTCTATAAACGTTCCAGTATTTCCGGTGTTGGAAGGTCGACATGAGTACGGTAAAGGGTATTTATGTTGACTTTCGGGGCCGAAAATTGCTGGGTCGTTACAGTGGTATCAAAGCCAGGTTTAGTAATAACCTTGCCTCTGTGGTGTAACTCAGTAGAGATGGGGTTAGTAACACCCTAGATTGGGTTTGAGTGTATATATATGAGAGCGTATTTGTAAAATTTTATATGAAAATGTTTTGTATTGTGTTATTTGACTGGTTCAAGTGTTGAGAAGCAGTGAACTAGTGAATGGATACAATATTGTTTTCTAAAGGTGGGTAGATGAAATAATTTTACCCAAGATATATTTTAATATAGAAAAGAGGAATAATTTCCTATATTATACTGATGTGAGTTGTTTTGTTGTTCTGATTGATTTGATTTGAAATCAAATTTGAAATTTGAAATAGAGTTGAACCCATTGGAAAAACAATTCGTAAATCGAAACAGATATGAAAATGAAACTGAACCTGGGTAAGTGAATTTAACCAGTTGGGGTTAATGAGAAACTGTATGAATGGAAAATAAAGAGATAAATCCCAGTATAGTGGATTTGAAATAAGATTGGGTGGTGAAGTGGAAACAGAATTATTTAACCCAGACTTTTATTTAAGTAGAATAAGTGCAGAAGCTTGAAGGCTGTGGAGATGAGTTGGTTATACAGACTGCAGAGGCAGACGATGAGCAACTACTTGATACGATGGAAAGTTGGAATTTGAATTGGAATGCCGACCAAAAGGTAAACACTATATGGCCTCTTTAATCAAATAATACACAGATTTACTCACACCTTCCCTTTTTGAGGCCTAGAGTGGTCGTTGTAGTCGTATTGATCGAGCCAGGCAGAGAAGGTGCTGGCAAGATTTTAGAAAATCTTTAGAATTCGAATTTATTTTTGATTTAATTCAAAAGTTATGATTTTTAAATAATATGGGTCAGAATATTCTTCTTAATTTTCAATTTCGAGGACGAAATTATTCTAAGGGGGGAAGAATGTAACGTCCCGGATTTTTCGACCATTTAAAATAGAATATTTAATCAGTTTATATATTTTATTTGAAATATAAGGGATTCTAATCGAATTTATTTATTTAAAATAAAATTCGTATATATATATTTATATATTTTGAATATCGTTTAACGGGAGATTTTTAAACGGTGAGTTATAGATATATTTGTATCGGTATTATATTATTTCATTTGGATGTATATTCCATAATAATCATTTACTTATTTTTGAATTATTTTTATATACATCTTTACTAAAATAAGCAAGCGGGAGGGAGGCGAGTAACGTTTAAGTAAAAGGTTTCGAATCATGATGGTGACGATATCATAGTCTTTAAGAAAGACTACACAACATGAACATCGCAAATGTAACGAGAAATCAATACCAAATATACATATATATTATACCCAACAACATGTTCACTAGTTCGACAAAACGAGTAGTAATCTGGAAAACTGAATTGGTATTCTGGTACTGTGTACTAAAACAGTTTGTGATGTAAGCAGTACTTGTAAAATTTAGTGTAATGTGTGGTGATCATGGTGTGCCTTGAAAGATGCTATCGATTTGGCTGATCCATGATTCATTCAAAAGAATATATATAATAAAAAGAAAGAAACTGAAATATAAATAGTATCATCAGTTACAAATGGGGATCTGATCAATAAAGTATAAACAAATTTTATTCATATTTTGTATACAAAACAAAGACAGGAAAATATATACACGATTTGATTTACAGGTTCTTGACTACAAAAAAAAAACAAGTAGGAAAAAAAATCAATATTTCTAAATCCTCTTCTGTAATGTCTCGGCCCTTTCCAGTACTAGCAAATCCATGTTGGTTCCATCCATTTTGATCTGCGAGAAAAGAAAACCCATTAAAAGGGTAATTATAACAACCTTTGAACAACATATATAAAAAAAAGAATGAAAATACATGAAAGTTGAATAAATAAAGAATACAGGCAACTAAAAATGCAGGCATGCATTCCCTCATCTAAAACCAACGTAAAGTATTCACGTGTCTAAAGACAGTTGAGAGCAGATGCCAAATCTATGGCAAGGGACTCAATTCAGATTTGTTATACATGATCACGATTAGCATTTGTCCTAAATGGTTATTATCAGGGCAAACATGAATACAAACATCTAATATAATGACATATATAAAACATATATATGTGATATATGCATATGGGTAGGACGGCATCAATCAGTCAAAACTGGTCCAAAGCAGTAAACAGAAAACCTATAGACAAATCAAAACAGATAAGAACAGCTAATAAATTATGTACATCAATCTTGTAAAATGAATAACTAAAAGAAAAATCAATATGGGAAAAACAAAAATATGTATAATCAAGTCTACAGCAAAGAGAAAAGGGTGAGCAGTGAAAGGAAATAAAATTTATGTTCAGTTTAAAATCACTGATCGAAATGAACATGACATAGCTGAACAAGCTAAGCATGTGGGGCAACAGCTAATATATATATGTGTAAACAGAAAATCTAAATTTCTGTTTTCTTATATGGGAAAAATATGAACTCAAGATCTAACATGGATTTGATTAAAACCACTCAAGCAGACCAATGCAGACAAAATCAACATATATATTGATTTATGAAAAATCCATATCAAACCAGTAAAGTCATGTGTATAACCAGTAAAGGAGGATCACTGTTTTCCGTATATGTTAAACTCTGAGCACCAAATCTAAAGCCTGTAATTGAAATAACAAAACACAACATCACTATCACCTATCCAAGACCCGATCAGAATCCAGTTCGAACGGGTAAACATATGCTGAAAATCTTATACCAAAAATCTAAACAGATATCTAATTTTATAGATTTGAATACTAATTGACATAAAAATTCGTAGCAAGTGAAAGACAGTGATTCTTATCTAGTTCCAACCGCAACTATATATACCCACAATCCATTCGAAACAAACCAACACGAATTAAATCAGAGAAGAAAAATCAAATAAAAACAGTACAACAAATAAAGAAGCAAGTGAAAAGGAAAGACATAGCTTAAGAGGAACCACGTCGTTCTGGAGGTTTGGGTTTCGGCAGGGGTTGATTGGCATTGAGGAGGGTTGCTGAAGGTTCGGTGGGCTGTAGCAAGGAGGAGGAGGAAGTAGTGGAGTACGGAGGGGCGGCGACACCATGTATCTCGAGATGGCAGAAGGCAAAAGGGATTAGGGTTTTCTATTTTGGTTTGGGAAATTTGTGGCGGCTGAACTAATGGGAGGGAGGATCGGTAGTAGGGTTTTGATTAAGGTGAAGCGGGCCGGGTTTTTTTGGGCCAATGATAGAGGTAAAGGGCTTTTATTAAATAATAAAAAAACCATGTTTTAAATTTTAATTTAGGTTATAAGATTCGAAATACGATTTCTCACTCATCCGTTATTAGATTCATGCGCGGTCAGTTGCGTTGGGACCATGGAGACGAGTACTTCGAGATGGAGCGGGTCTAGGCCGGATCTGAAGCGACTGGAATTTTTATTCGAATTAAACGTCAGTTTAATTTGCTTAAATCAGACTGTTCATTGACAAATCAAAGACCAGGTGAGTTAAACTCACTCAGCATTTCCCGTTTATTTTTTATATAAACTGGGTTTTTATTTACGTGTTCTGATTTTGAGTGGTTGACTGTTTGCTGGTTATATAATTATATTGTTGATTTAACAAAGGAAATTAATCGGTGGTTTAATTTCAGGAAATACCCAATGTTTGGAGACGACCCAAATAAAATATTTTCCCTTGATTATTCATGTTTATAAAACAAACATGATTGAAATGGTTTGAATTGTTTGTGGCATCTGTTTGATGATTGTTATATCAGATAAGGGAAATAGTTGTGATTAGGCAAATTGATTCGATCGAAAATAGTTGAATTGAAATTCAACACCTAGTTTGGTCAACCAGTAGGGATATTGGTTGAATAATCTGGCATCACATCGTTTGTAAACCAGTCATTATACAATATGGATTTTTATCTGCAAGTGGGTCGACCTTTACGAGGATTACAAATTTATTTTAGGCTTTAAATATATTATTTTGAATAGAGAAATTTTAAAGAAGAAAAAGAAAAAGGTATTACTACTATTCAAAGGTTCATAAGTTATTATTAAATTGTTTTGATAAAGTAAATACTTGTGTTCGTAGAATATGTAAGCAGATGAGATGAGGATAACCTAACGGTTGAGAAGTCGATTAATTGTTTCCTAAGAACAGTTAAATAAATTTATTTAAATTAATTATATTTTTAATTAATTTAAAAGAGAAATTAACTTGAATAGGCTAAAAGATAGTGTGGTTTGAATCAATCATGTGAGTTTTGAAAAAGGATGTTATAAACAAGTTTATATTTGAACTCGGGTTTTAAAATAAAGCAATAAAAGGTTCTAAACGAATGCGACATGTTAAATGGGGATGTTACTTAATATTTGGAGATGTAAATGTAAAGGGTTTGTTTAAAACTGAAATTTATAAACAAGGTTTATAAATGGAACGTGAGTTAAACGTTGTGTTAAATTGGAAATACTTGATCATGGTATTAGGTTGAATCAAAGGATTTGAAAGGGAATTTCCCGAAGGGAAAAGGGGATTGAAAGGTGTTTGTTTTGAGCTTGGTAAACCAAGTTGGAAATAGGTTTTGAAATTTAGTTTGTAAAACAATGTTATTTAATAAGTCGAGAATTTATAAAGGGGATATTTTAGTAAGAAATTAATTAATTAAGCGATATTAATTATAAAGGGAAACTTCCAAAAAGATAAGCAGAACTGTAAAGCCATATTTTAAACTGGGGAGAAGTGGTTGATATAAGATTTACAACTCGTATTTATCTGAAGATAAGAACGTTGTTGATCAAGGTCTGAGAGGTAATTAAAATACCCCAACTTGAACAACTCCGGTACTATCCAAGGATGATATCAGTTGGTAATGGCAAAAATGTGTGATAAGATTTCCAAAGGTAACGGAAATAAAATGAGATGATATTTCCCTAGTAACAGAATTTAAAAGGGGATTGGGAAATGATTCGAAACGTAAGGGAGTGAGGTATATATAATGGTTTATTTTATATGAATAAGACTTTGATATTTTTCCAAGTGAGGAATACAGGGGAGTTGGCGTAACGTCGAATAGTAGATTGAAATGATTTCTCAGTTATAATAAAGGGAATGTTATAATAAATAATGGAAATTGAATATGGAGTATCGTTATATTCAAATGAAATGTTTTTGCAAATATCACTATATATAAAGCGATAAGTGAAATGCTTTCCCAAATTGCTGGAAATATTCAAGTAAGTGATGCTGAATACTAGACCAGTGAATCTATTTTATGATTTCATGAATGTTTACTTGATAGTTAAATAACCGACTATCAAGTCTGACCCTTACGGTTGTTGGTATGGAAAGACCGGGATCGAATATATATTCGAAAACCATTCCGACCAACAAATACGAATATATAGAAGTTCAGACGATGATCGAGATGGAGCATGTGAAGACCATAGTTTACATAAAGCGGCAGAACCACTTACAATCTCTGATTCGACCCGGAGATATACTGGGGTTTTGTCGTGGTTGAATCTGTGGAGTGCAAGGACGATCGCTACTGATCCATGGGGTGATTCCTGTATTGGATGCAGTAGGAGAGTACCTTCGGTTCATCCTGTTCCTGGATGACTTGTATGGGCGAATGTCTGACAGAGTATTTCCAATGGGCCACGTACGTTGATTTCTTCAAACGTATCATAGTTGGTTAGCTCCCAACTAGGGTATTTTTGTAGGCGTCAATTAGTGATATCCAGAGGATCTGACGATGTGGCATTCAAAGTGAATGGTGGCCAGATGTTTAAAAGAGAAAATTCTAGCCTCAAGCCTCACAACCGGGAAATGACAGAAATCGGGCAGGCAGCATGGCTATGTGGGTCGCTCCCATTAGGGTGTATAATCACCTATCTAGAGAAATTTCTTTTGTTTCTTATTCTATCGATTCTGCCCATTCGGGAACGGTGGTTTGAGTCCAACCGTTGGTGATACATATTTGATACACTCAAGCGAAATGAGTGGTCGGTCATGTGAGGGCCGGGTTGCAAGACGTTCTTGTTGAACCCAGTGTATTCGCCTCTAGAGATACACGAGCGGCAGGTGGTCCCATCCCTTGTCAAGGTCGGAATCCAATCTCCAATAAGTGCCCGCGGTTTTGTTTGTATATATATACGTGGAGCGTGAGATGCAAGCGTTCCACTAGATTGATATTTATTTGTATCTAGACACTATGATAATATCAGATAAGATATTGATTTCAAAATGATTTGGGTTATCGTAAGGTAAAAACCGTCCGTGTTTATGTGTGGATCGGTCTTACGATTATCTTTTCTTTCAAAAGGATTTTAACTTAAAAATCAAGTTGTGTGATAACCTTAATTGCTGTGCGAGTTTTTCTCACTCTGGTTCACCAGACTGACCCGGTGTTTTGTAAATGCTCGGGTTAGCCCGGGGTGTACAGGTTCAGGTTATCAGGTACTGCATAGTCCAGAGAAGATGCTCAGACGAAAAATATTCCGCTGTGTGATTATATATATGAGGACGGGTTATCAAAACTGTCCAGATGTGGGTTGTACTCTGATATTGTAAGTATTTTAAAGATTTCAGTGAAGATTTATTTCTGTATTATATTTTGTTCCGCTGCGATGTGAGACTCTGTGACGATTCTTCTTCTTCTTCTATTCTAACTTTCTTTCTTTCTTATCTCACCCTCTAATTTCTTTCTATAAACGTTCTAGTATTTCCGGTGTTGGAAGGTCAACATGAGTACGGTAAAGGGTATTTATGTTGACTTTCGGGGCCGAAAATTGCTGGGTCGTTACAATATACCCTGCTTGGGTATGACCCAACTAGCCATGCTGCCTAGCCCAATTTTTGTTACTTACTGGTTGTGAGGTTTTAAGGTCACGTTTCTCCTTCTGACAGATCATTTCTTTAATTACTTTGAATGCCACATTGTCGTATACGTCAGAAACACTCATTCGATTACCCAAATATATTGCGGGCAATAAAGCTAAGAGAAATGAATTTCTCCGCCACCAACGTAATATACTTACGCAAATTCGATGTGTAGAATCTAACTGATATACGTTGTCAGACACTTATCCATTCGGATTTGTCCTAGGACCGAACAAATCGAAGATACTATTTAAAATAGTCCTTGCATATCGTTGACTTTAGTATTCTGTCATGCGTCCTATACTTTGAGTCGAAGTGGAATATTTATTCTGGACTCTTCGAAACGATGTACGAGATGTCTTTTATAGTCGATACAAATTATCAGCTTAATCTGATTATAATTTTATCATCACACAATAGTATATGTTTACTTTCTTCATATCAGGATAATTTAATTATCTTTTAAAATTGAATGGTTAAAGTGTGTGCGTCGCACACGGTATCTATTTTAGTTTTTGATCATCATTTACAAATGAGCGAAATAAGCGTGTGCGTTGCACACGGTGTTTTTCTTTGTTTTCATTGTTGTTTAGACAATGTTCCATACTCCAAATTTCTTTGTATATTATCTTCTTACGTTTAGTTAATCATACATAATTTAAATTTATAATTTAAATTAATTATTCACTTATTATTTCTACTTTTAAAACCTGTCGAATTATTCGTTTTGATCTTCTTCTCCCTCCTTTCCACTTACCTTCGACCAATTAAATAAAACTCTCTCTTTTTATTTAATTAATTATTTATTTCTAAATTTTTATTTATTTTATAAATTTTAAATTTATTTTAAATTTAAAACTGTTTAAATTTAAAATCTCGTATTTACCGAAGTACTGAAGTACCGGTTATTTCAAAGTACCACATATCAGGTTTGGCAAGTGCCAAAGTACTCGATCTAGCAAGTGCCAAAGTACTGGTTTGGCAAATGCCAAGTACCAGGTTTGGCACTACCTTTCCCCCCTTAAAGTATTAATTTTCCTTTACCAGTACCATCTTTCTTCCTCAAGATGCAGTGCACAGTTGTGCACGTGCACACGCCAATCAGACGTCGTCGACCACCAATGACCACTCCAACACATCGCCTTCTGCCTCCAGACTTCGTCGATGTCCCCTGATCTGATCATCAGTGGGTATACAGTGATTTCACTGTTTCCATTTTGTTCCTTGAATGCGTTCATCGGAGAACTTGCCTCGTTCTCTCTCCTTATTCTACCGGAAGTGCCTGCGCCTCCTCCGTTTAACTCCCTGACCCCGCGAGCTCCTCCACACCAACTCTCGTCGAACTCGATCAACCGAGCGTCCCACACGATGCATCTCAAAACCCATGTACCCAAAACTGTTTTAAAGCCCTATGTTTGATTCGTTCTCGAAATTTATGCAATGGAAAAATTATTTTACATTTTTCCGATGATATATGAACCCCCACGCTCCTCCACGCCTCGCGCCCTGAAGTTCGATGGCACTGATCATCGAAAATTCCTCCAAACCCATTTCCCGTCCATCCACAAAATTTTCGAGTTCCACATAGTTAAAAATCATGAGATCGCCACTAAAAATCATTATTTTGTGCCTTGATTCCATTCATATGATTAAAACATGTTTCCGTTTGATTTGAATTTTCATGTATACAGAGGAGTTACAGAGTTCCTCTCTGTTAAACTGTTTTCTTGCAAAGGGTTTGATGCTATGTTTTCTAGTTTGTATAGCATATATATATGTATATGTATATTAGATCTACTTGTATGTTGACCTAGTGTGAACCAAATGGTATGGTTCTCTTCTAAGATGATATTCTGTGTTTAATAGAAACACAGTAACAGTTATAAGGTAAAGGCTTAACCCATTCATACTTATACAAACATTTGTTACTATTATATATGAATGTGACAAATATAAGCAAGGGTTTTTATCATCCACATGAGTTTTTGTTCCAGCAAAATGATGGTGTTTACATACATGAACTTGCAGTTAAACTAAGCACACACAATACTGTTTTATAGTAAAACATTAAACAGGATTTTAAACAAGGTTTACTCACAGAAAGCTTTCCAAATTCCTAATAGCAACTTCATTTTTTCTCTTACTTACTGTTTGTTTGTGAGGGAAAGATGTGAATGCTTATGTGTATTTATAGCCAATTCCTAAGTGTTTAAAAACAATTTTCTGCACATGATTCAACAGTGATTTCTAATTAGGCTCACTCTTACTTCGTAGCTCATGTGGATGATTTTAAGGGATACTCTTATGCATAAATATTAGTTTACTTAGATATTTTAAACCAATGAGCTTGTCCTATGTTAAAACTTCTAGAAGCCATCCTTGCTTACCATGCTTTCATTAAATGACCTTCCCTACTCTCTCTCTTTTAGCCAATTTAAAATGCTTTGCTTCACCCTTAAGTGTTTTAGATAATTTGCTAAAACATTATGTAAATATACATGTAGATTTTTGGGTGATATTCTCCTATAATAGCAACACTATTTAACTCAAACCATATTATTGCATTTGTCTCTATATGACTAGATTTTGTCTTGTCTACTATGATATTTCACCAATCATTTTGTCATATGATTCTCTTATAGAAACTAAATCTTTTCAAGGCCATACTTCATTTATGGCTTGTGATTGGTCATTGTTTCCTTTGATTTTATTTGCAATAGAAAATGGTTAGAAATTTTGCAAATAAGAATTTTATATTTGCAAGTAGTTGTTTAGGGTCCTTAGGTGATGGTTTTAGCAATACTTAGCTATCTATTCAAGGTAAAATCTTATTAAGATATTGACTTTGGCCTCTCTCCTTTGTTTTGTTGTTACATGACCTTTCCTTTGATATTTCTTTCTTGGTTATTTTACAGAACATATCATTTGCATGTTCAATAAATATGTTTATATATATTTGAATGGTCGATTTGTTTTGCACATGTTTACTATTTGTCTCAAGAACCCTTATATTTTTATATAAATATTTATACTTGTTATACTTTGTAAAGTAAACATATTTCTTTGATTTAATTACCTTATTAAATCAAAATTTATCATTAACCTAGACTAGCTAAAAACCGGGACATTACAGTAACCTTTCACACACTATAAAAATGGCTTGATTTATTTTTAATCACTTCTTCTCCAATTTCACACATTTTCATTACACCATTATTTTTCATCATTTTTATGATTCCTATACTATACTCTACCAAATTCAATTCTATTTACACTAATCTTCTTCTCTCTACACTCTTTACTCATTACTCTGTGAATCAAGTGTTATTGAAGGGTTATAGGGATGTTTGTAATTGTTTGGGAAAGTGTTTGGGAATCAGTGTTTTCCTTGTAGCCGTGAAATCAAGGAACAGAGTCGGTGTTTCCCTTGTTGCCGTAAAATCAAGGAATGGGAGCGGTGTTAACCTTGTAGCCTTGAAATCAAGGGGTGTACTTGACTATTGATATAGTAATAAAACTCTGCGCAATCCAGCATTGCGTGGGACTGGATGTAGGAGCAATCCGAATCAGTATAAAATCCAGTGTGTTCTTTCCTTTTCTGCATTTTTATTTCTATTTATTTTGCATATGTGTTTGATTATCTGTCGTGATTGTTTCCATGGTGTTTGATTCATATAGTTTATCACATAAGTTTCAGATTTTGTTTAAATTCTCAAAAACACTATTCACCCCCCCCCCTCTAGTGTTTGTTTTGCCTTAACGATCATTTCCGTTATCCCTAACAACTGGTATCAGAGCAAGGTCTTTCAAAAAGTTCATAATATGATTTTTAAAAATAGTGATAATGGCAATCAACACTGGAAGCAATAATAGTTCGTTTATAGAGGGTTATTCCAATGTTAGACCACTACTGTTTAATAGTAGTAATTATTCATATTGGGCATGTAGAATGAAATTATATTTACAGTCAATAGGATTAGACATATGGATAGTATACAAAATGAATTTGTAGAACCCATAACCGCTTTTGCACAATGGGCAAATGAACAGAAGGTCGTTGCACAAAGAAATTCTAAAGCCATGAAAATGTTATTTTATTCATTAGATAGGAATGAATTTAATAAAGTATCAGTATGTAAAACTGCTTATGAAATTTGGGAACTTTACAAGTTACTCATAATGGAACTAGAAAAGTTAACCAAACTAAAATAGCAATGCTAGTTAACCAGTTTGAGTAATTCAACATGAATGAGAATGAGTCTATTTTAGATATGTATTGCAGATTTCAAGGGATAGTGCATTCATTAACAACACTTGGAAAACATATTATGAAGCAGATCAAGTCAGAAAAATATTGAGTTCATTGAATCCAGAATGGGATCAGAAAACTTTGGCAATTGAAGAAGCCAATGATGTCAATGAAATGAAGATTGAAGAGTTAATTGGAAATCTGGTGTCATATGAAGTCCAATTACAGAAAAGAAAAGAAAATATATCAACAAAGAATAAATCTATTTCATTAAAAGAAACAACAAATAATTCAGACTCAAGTAGCGAAGACGATGAAGAAACAACTCTTATGACAAATCATTTTAGAAGATTTTTGGGATGTAGAAAGAAAAATTATAACCATGGAAGTTCAAAAAGTAATAATGATGGTCGATGTTATAACTGTAACAAACCAGGCCATATAAGGAGAATGTGTCCATATCCAGAAATATCGACTCAACAAACAGACAATAGTAATTCGTCGAGAAAGAGAAAGAAAACATATGCAGCAACATTAGATGATTCAGATTCATCTTCAAGCGATAAAGAACCAGAAACCGGAAATACAAATATATGCTTTACGACAATTCAGAGTTCAGAAAATTTCGAAGAAAAGGATCTAAAAACCGGGTACACCTTAATTAATTTTTAATTTCATTTGGTTGAATGCTTGCTTTGTTTGTTTGCTTTGATTTGAATTTAAAACTTTAAAATTTAAACTTGAAATTTGAAATTCAAAATATTAATATAATAATAAATAACAAATAAAATAAATTGTTTGTGTGTTTATTAGGATTAGAATTATTTCAGGAAATCGTTAAACCTGAAATATAAAATCGATAATATAGATTTCAATTCACAAAAATTTAATTTCCTTTGAAAATAGACATATATGTCGACTTACATATATGTATATATCGACATATCTGACTAGTATTTGAAATTCAAATTTTGAATTTCAAAGGTTTAACTTTCAAACTCCCCTCCAACTTTTCACCAACTCCAAAGGTTTGAAAAGGTGTCATTTCAATCTATAAAGTTGTGCCCATTCAATTTCTATATATACATCTATTCTCTTTACCTTTCATTTACAACTCAAAACAATATTCTTCATATCTATTCTCTTCAAAATTATCAATTCAATGGCTTGCTCAAGTACGTCTCAAAAATTGAAGATAACCAAAACCATCAAAGGCTATCTTCATAATGACAAAGAGGCTATCAAAACCTATGGTAACTATTTAGCAAATGCTAAAGTTAACACGGGTGCTTTCGCCGTCTTTACTGATTTTCCCTCTTATGATATCGTCTCTCTTTTCGAACACAATGAAGTCTTGAGTCTAATTGACTCTCGTGATAACGACGAAATGTGTTATCCTAAACTTGTCAAGATGTTCTACGTGAATCTCAATCGCGGATTTTACGAAGGCAAAGAAGACCAAATTTGGAGTAGTGTTAAAGGCACTCAATTGTTCTCGATGTCGAACTCTTAGGTACTATTCTAAATTGTAGAAGCACGGACTCGGATTTTTTGAATTTTTTTATCTACGAAACCGATTTGTAAACCTATCACGACATATTTGAAGATGCTGCTCAAATGGAGTTCAAAAATCGCTTCTTTTGTCCAAAAATAAGAATTGTCAACCTTCTCCTCCAACATACCATCACTCCTAGTTCCGAAAATTTCAACAACCCAACTCTTAAAGTCCAAAAGGCTTATTTTGCTATTATGGGTGAAATTGGCCAAAATATCTTAAATGTAATTAAGCCCAGAGAATTATCGTCAACAGAAAGCACTCTCTGCTATGGTGTTTATCTCACTCGTATTTTCAAATACTTTAATGTTGGTCTTCATGGAGAAGAATTTGTGCCTAGAAAAGTGTTTGACTCATCAAACATGCATCTCATGAAAATTCCTCTCACTTTCAAACCATATGAGACATTTGAAGCCAAACAAGCTCAAATGCAATAAGAACAAGAGCCAATGGAAGTTGAAGAAGAAGAAGAGACTTCTATAGAAAGTGTTGAGTATCCAACCAACACTAAATGCATTTACAAATGATGATTGTACAAAATCAAGTGAAAATCGTCAACAATCAAAAGAAGCTCAACAAGAAACTTTCCAAAGGGACTAAATTCATGGTCAAGATAAAAAGAAACTTGAGTCTCACCTCCCTCATCATCATCCGAAAACTAGTCTATATAGTTTAATCTATCTTTATGTATTCGCTTATATTTCCTTTCGAATCTCATATTTAAGTGTGTCTTGAATAGTTGGATGTATTTGCTTTCTATTAAGTAATGAATGGAGTTTTATCTATGTTAAAATCATCTTTATGTTTCTGTAAAAACTTTAAACTAATTATAATATAATAGAGATAAAAAGAATTCAAAATTTGATTTTTTTTTAATTTCTCACTATGATATGTCGACATAAAAATAAGTATATGTCGACATAGAACTGCTAGATTTTCAAATTGTTTCAAATTTTAAAATTAAATAACTACTCATGTCCATTTAAAATCCAACTAATTCTAGACTCTATTTAAGTCTATTTCTTCCAGAAAAATTCATTATTCCATTTCTACTCAAATCCAATTCATAATCTTAGAGAAATCTAGAAGAAACCTTGAATTCTTCCAAAAACATTCTTTCTATCTTCTACAAAACCAGCATCATCTAGAACTAAGTCAAATAAAGATGTTTGAACAACAAGAGAAGCATTTCGATGCAATGCAATAGCTAATCTCCTCTCTTTTCAGATATGAAGATAATAATCTCGCAAAGGCTCTGCCAACCAAAGTGGGTGAGGATTGGGAAGTCATTAAGAAGGATGCTATCTTTGGAGAAGATGGTTGGGTTGAAGTTCCAAGAAACATTTAATTATTTGGTACAATTTGATTGATTTGTTTGAATTTGATTTAGATTCTATGATTTGAAACTTGTATATATATATATATATATATATATATATATATTAAGACATATGGTGTGGTGTGATTGGATTTGATTTGGTTTGTATATATAACAAAAACACATATGTAATTATAATACTGGGATTGGTTTGTATTTAATTATCATATTGATTATGAATTACTATTATAGGTTGTATAGATTAAAGGGGAGTATTCTACTTTGAATTAGTTAAAGATAAAGGGGGAATATCATAAGAGGGTTAGTTACTTAATTTTTTGTTAGTTTTATTTAGATAGTTATACAAAATAAGGGGAGTAGTTTTAGAATTTCTTTTTGATAATGCCAAATGGGGAGAAATTAAAAATATACACATAGTTTATAGGATTCATATAGACAGGGGGAGTAATATATAGGATTCATATAGACAGGGGGAGTATTTGAAGAATCATCATCAACATGTATATACAGGTATGATATTTTATAAACTAAGGTTGTCATCATCAAAAAAGGGGGAGATTATTGGAGAATGGAGTTTTGATGACAACAACCTTATTTCAATATTAATTGTATATATTCTAACACTTTTATATAGAATATATATACATACACATATGCAGGATTATATACAGGAAATATTATTGAAGACTATACAGTTTTAAAGATGTTACAGATTCAGAATTCAAAAATATTTCAAGACTCATGAGTATTCAAGATTTCAAGAGTTCAATAATTCCAGACTAATATAGTAATAGATTTTAGAATATGTAAGATTCTAAATAGCACTCCAGGTTCAAATTCAAATTCTGTTTTCAAATTCTATCTTCAACCCTCTCTATTCTATTTTTTCCTTTCTACATTAATTTTGTTTTCAAACTCAAGGTTTATAAGTTATATATATATATATATATATTTCATTTTATATTTATATAGTTTTAAACTTTATAATTTTATAAATATGTTTATATAGTTTATATTTACGATTTCATATGATTTCCTGCTTTATAATATTAATTCATAACACTATATTTTAATTCAAGAATTTCCAGAATTATATTTATATCTAAATACTTTGAAAATGTTCAAAAATAAAAATTCTACTAGGTATATGTTGACATAAATAAAACACCATGTCGACATACAACTGTCATTTTTTCAATTTTGAAAGCAAATATCTTTTCACTATTTGTGATGGTTCTGGAGCGTTGCAACCTTTCACACACTATAGAAAGGGCTTGATTTCGAATTTTTAATCACTCCCCCTTCTCCAATTTCACTCTCTTTCATTACACCATTATTTTTCATCATTTTTTTGATTTCTATACCTATACTCTGCCAAATTCAATTATTTTTTCACTAATCTTCTTCTCTCTACACTCTCTAGTCATTACTCTCTGAATCAAGTGCTATTGAAGAGTTATAGGCCTATTTGTAATTGTTTGGGAATCAATGTTTTCCTTGTGGCCGTGAAATCAAGGAATGGAGTTAGTGTTTTTCTTGGTGCCGTGAAATCAAGGAACGGAAGCGATGTTAACCTTGGAGCCGCGAAATCAAGGGGTGTACTTGACTGTTGATATAGTAATAAAACTCTGTGCAATCCAGCGTTGTGTGGGACTGGACATAGGAGCAACCCGAACGTATAAAATCCGGTGTGTTCTTTTCTTCTCTGCATTTTTATTTTTGTTTATTTTGCATATGTGTTTGATTCTGTGTCTATAATTGTTTCTATGGTGTTTGATTCATATAGTTTATCATATAAGTTTTAGATTTTGTTTAAATTCTCAAAAACACTATTCACCCTTGTTTAGTGTTTGTTTTGCCTTAACGATCCTTTCCGCAATCTCTAACACGAAGACTACCACAATCTTATTTAGAATGCCCATAAACACTCTACTCATAAGGCCAATAAAAAAGGCGGGTGCATTCGTCAGTCCGAAGAGCATACTTCCCATTGGAAAAATCCATCCGGTCCTTACCGTCCTCTGCACTTCTCAACTGGTGAAATTCAGTGGCAAAGTCTAATTGGGAAAATAGTCGGGCTCCTCCCAAGTGGTCAAATAGATCATCAATTCTAAGTAATGGGTACCTATTCTTCTTGGTCAACTTATTAAGCTCCCGATAATCCACACAAAGTCTTAGGCGATCCGTTAGCTTTGGTGGCAAATACAATAGGTGCACCTCATTTAGAGATACCTTGTCGAATGAAGCCTTTCTACAGCAACTCTGAAATCTGCTTATCCAATTCCCTTCTTTCTCTCAAGGATAAAGCTATTGATTTAACGTCCTTCTCTAGGTCGATAAAAAGAGATTTCTCTATCGGGTGGAAGTCTCATGACTTCCTCAAAGACATTCACGTACTCACATACTATAGGGGCCGAAGACGGTCCTTCTGAACTAGAAGATAAGGAATACAATCAGGCTTTATCCTTGTTCCTATCATCACATCCTCCTCGGCTCTTAAGACGAACGATTCTCTTTTCGCAATCTAGGACGACCCCTGTAACACCCCACCTCCACTAGGGTCACTCAAAAAGGGAATGCACTAGTTTTGGTGGAGTATTATCTAGGTAAACATGCACAGAGATATCACAAGGCAGAACATAAATAAAGCAGTGGTAGAAATTAAAAACCAACTTTTTATTATTTCTAAGAAAAGAGTCAAAAGCTCATATATCCAAGATACAAATTATTCCATTACATCAAGTTCATAGTAAAGAAGCATAAACTTTAAAACAAAAGTAAATTATTCCCCATAAATAGCAGGAGCAGCCATATCATAGCCCAAGACCAAACCGTACATGAGCTGTCAGAAAGCAAGTTGAATCCAAGCTAAGAGCTAGTGTTTCCTCTCTGGGAACCTGGGGGGGAACCGAAAGAAAAAGGGGCGAGAGAAAAAGGGTCAGTCATAAAGACTGGTAAGCCCTAGTGACTTTCAGTATGAAAACTAGTAAAGGTAACATGATATGTGAAAACTGGAATTAAACATAAGGATGATAACAGAACTAGTTGGGTAATTAAGATAACAAGATAAGTCAAGTCTGGCATCGCATGTTCAAGGTTCGCTGCACCAACTGTACTAGTATTCTAACCCATATCAAGTATTAACCGTGAAATGATCCCTTAGCCCAGTGTCATGAAGTGACCCATTTACGGGGTCCTACGGTACGATCTACTAATCGATCGGCTCCCTAGAAGTCCTAGCTCGTCATGTGTCTGTGTCATACGGCCCTATCCGGAAATGTAGTTACCTGTGATAGGTTCACCATAGGGTGTATCAAGTCCTATAGTGCCAACCACCGACACGAATCAAGCACGCACAGTGTAAATCTATGGGTGCCCAATGCCTGCTTTTTCAACTCCGGACTACGTGAACAACCATAGCCCGCCTGAACCTACAATGGCGCACCTACTCAGCCGTCGTTCTGGTCGCTTACAATCAAACCAGTAATCGTGCCCCACCCTGCCTAGTCCCAGGGTATCATGATACATCTAAGTGGGTTCCTGCTGAAAAGGACCGCGTAACTAGGGTTTCTAATGGGTTAAGTGTTGTCATTCAAATTCGTGACTTAACCCTATCCAAATCATGTATCAAGTTGGTTAAGTGTGTTCAAGCAGTTCATGACTTAACCCTATCAAGTCATCGTGTCAAGTTGGTTAAGTATATTCAAGTGGTTCATGACTTAACCCTATCATGTGGCATTAATTCATTAGTGCATGCCAACCTCTCACATTAGACTAACTATTGTGGTTACTGGATTTGCCGAGCGGTTCCGGGCAGATTTACACCACAACATAGTCTAACCTCGGGTTTTTACGTGCGACATGATCAACTACCCACATTGGATCCTATTGTTTGCAGCCACTGGATTTGCCGGGCGGTTCTGGGCAGATTAACACTGCAAACTCAACCCAACCTCGAGTTGGCCATTTTCAAGTTTATCTAACTGTCATGCCCACGTTCAAGTTTTCATGTTTAGATTCATGTCGAGTTTTCAAGTCATGTTTTATGTCAAATCGTGTCAGGTTCATGTCCATATTCAGGTTCAAGTCATAAAATGTTCATGTTCAAGTTTAAAGCTAATTCATATTTTACCTAATCTACCCAAATCGTATTCCCATCGCACGAAGGTTCGAATCGATACAAATAGATCTAATTAGGGAGTGACATAAAAAGAAATGGATATAAGGTGGCAAGAGTGATTACTAGCATAGCATGATATGACTTGAAATAAAACATTACTGGCATATGAAATATTGGCCTCAAACATAAAGATTCCAAATCTAGCAAGATAAGGTACTAGTCAAAATAACAGTTGTCACAAGGTGATGGTATAGTCATGGTAACGACTGTCATAAGGTGATAGTATAGTCATAGTAACGATTGTCATAAGATGATAGTATAGTCATAGTAACGATTGTCATAAGATGATGATCATAAACATGTGGCTAATAACAGATTCAACATGATAATAAGAGGGGTTTCTCTTTTTGATTTACAACATGAATAGGCCCCAAATCGATGTCATAGTAATATTCAAGAGTGAAGATCCAAGATGAACAAGAATAAATGTAAACAGTCATCATACATAGGTCCAATTTCAATTTTACATCATATTCATAATACATTTACAGTTTAAATCTGAAAATAACTGGGGCTTACAGATCGTGGTTCGAGAATTAGAAAAAGAGAGTCGTTTGTTGCTTAGTCAAGTCCTAATAGAAGTACCCTAATCAGCAATTCCTTTAACGCAGTCTCAACGTAGTAGAAGCAGTCCCTCTCTCAAACTTTTCAACCAGAATCAGAGCGGCATAAGGTCAGAAAGAAATTTGGTGTAGAGAGACTGGTGTTAGGGGCTGTATTTATAGGGTCAGGTCAACGAATGTGGACAGAAATGAGGCCAAATACATCAGAGTGAATCTAGCTTCAGAAATGGGCTCGGGCACCAGGTCGACCCCCAGGTCGACATTATGGTCGACCTGGCCCTGGGTAGGTCGACTACATAGTCGACCCCCAGGTCGACCTGGTCCTGGGCGGGATTTTTCCCGCCCAGTCCATTTGGAGGCTTAAAATTCGAATTTTTGAATTGAGTCTGTTTTGAATTTGAAAATTTCTGAAAACTTCGAATGGTCATAACTTGGTTGTACGGACTCCAATTTTCGAAAACTCGGACTCGTTTCCAAGCAGAATTTTGAGAGAACGCAATGGCGTAACCTGTTTCCCTTGATTCTTATTTTAAAAATTAATTCTGCCTTGATTTATGGTTATTACACGTTATAAAAACACGGGTTGTTACATTCTCCCCTCCTTAAAGGATTTCGTCCCCGAAATCTCTAAGTTAGGGAGGATGTGTCCTACCATCCAATCAACCATCTACTCAAAGCATCATCCACAGGCAACCATTGTCCTTAAAAGACTTCTAGTGCTGTATGAACATATGCAGAAAGTGTGTGTATATGAACTTTATCTAATGCAGAAGATCAGGCGGTTACTGATTCAGTAAACCTCCTTAATGCAAAATATGTTAGTGTCATGAATCCAACATGTATGCAAATTCCTAGCATAATTTATAATATCTACATGAGTGCACAGTCATTCATCTATATGTAACATCCAAATGATAGCATAACAAGTTCCATCCATGTACAAGTATAAGCACCCATGCATATGCAACATGAAAATGTGACTGAGCCGATCTAGTGCCTAATGTGTGTCATGCATCCACTTGCAACCACTTGCAACCATTTGAAACCATCAACCATAACATGTTTCAATCACATGTTTACATCCATACGGTTCTACCTAAGGTTCTCAAGATTGGATCGAGAAGATAACAGGACAAGCATAGATATTTGAAGCATGATACGAAAAGGTTTTCAAGGAAAAAGAGATCGAGAATGTACCCTCAAAAAGAAATGGGTAAAGCGCGCGTATCTTTTCTTCGGTTTCCCAAGTTGCGTCCTCTTGGGCTTCACTCCACTGCACCTTGACTAGCTTGACTTCTCGATTCCTTAGCTTCTTAATCTACGTTCCTAAGATACGAATCGGAACTCGCCTCAATGTTGCTTCTTTCTGCACTTCCACGTCTTCAAGGATGATTGGCTCAACCACTTCGGCTGACTCATCCAAACACTTTCGGAGATGCGAGACGTGAAAGACATTGTGTACTCCAGACAACTTCTTGGGTAAGTCTACCTTGTAGGCCATCCGTCCAATCCTCTCAATGATGGGGAACAGTCCTACAAATCTTGGTGCTAACTTTCCAACTTCTCCAAAACGAACTACATTGCATAACGGAGAAACCTTTATAAAGACCATATCTCCGACTTCGAACTCTAAGTCTGTCCTTCTCTGGTCCGCATAAGATTTCTGTATATCTTGGGCCGTTTTCATCCGTCTTCGTATCAACTCAATCTTCTCAGAAGTGTCCCTTATAATATCAGGGCCAAGTATAAGCCTGCCTGTCGTCTCCCACCAACAAGTTGGTGACTTGCACGGTCTTTCATACAGGGCTTCGAACGGTGCCATTCCGATGCTAGCTTGGTAACTGTTATTATATGCAAACTCCACGAGAGGAAGATGGTCTTCCCAAGTACCACCAAAGTCAAGAATGCATAGCCTCAGGAGATCTTCTAGTACCCTATTTACCCTTTCGGTTTGTCCATCCGTCTGTGGGTGATAGGCCGTGCTTAAGTTCAGTCGTGTTCACATTGCCTCTTGCAGACTATTCCAAAACTGGCTAGTGAAAATCGGGTCACGATCACTAACTATACTAGAAGGAACTCCATGCAATTGTACTATCTCTCGAAGGTAAATAGACGCTAGCCCTGAAGTCGTCCTCTTGCTTTTCACTGGAATGAAGTGAGCGCTTTTCGTGAGTCTATCAACTATGAACCATATGCTAGTATTTCCCTTCCTAGACCTAGGCAGTCCATCCACGAAATCCATCGAGATACTCTCCCTCCATTGCGGAACCTCCAAAGGATGTAATAGAACACCGGGCTTCTTCGACTCGGTCTTTACTTGTTGGCACACCATGCACTTCGAAACGAACTCTGCCACGTCCTTTTTCATTCCATCCCAAAAGAAAATGCGTTTCATATCCCTGTACATCTTATCCCCTCCGGGATGTATAGTCATCTTCGAGTGGTGCGCTTCTTCAAGAACTCTCCTTACTAAGTCTCCCACTTGTGGGACACATAACCTTCCATCGCGCCATAGCCATCCCTTGTCATCTATGACATACCTACTGAGGTGACTTGACGTCTCACCTCTAATCAGCTTGTCCATGATTTCAACTATCTGTGGGTCTTCCTTCTGTGAAGTCCCTACTTGGTCTAGAAGTGTAGGTCTTAGCTCAAGAGATGCTAACGTAGCGGTCAATGACTCAACATCAGGTGTAAAATCAAAGGTTGCTATAAACTCAAGGCTTTTCATTTCAATAAACAAGGGGCTCAAAGTCATCTTTTTCTACTTAGCGTGTCTGCCACCACATTACCCTTTCCCGGGGTATAAGCTATATCGAAGTCATATGATGCCAAGAACTCCATCCACCGCTGTTGCCTCAGATTCAAATCTTTCTGTGAGAAGAGGTACTTAAGCAATTTGTAGTCGGTATACAGCTCAAACCTCTCCCCTAGAAGATAATGGCACTAAGCTTTAAGTGCAAAACCAATCGCGGCTAACTCCAAGTCATGCGTGGGATAGTTTTTCTCATGGACTTTAAGTTGTTTGCCCCCGTAGAATATTACTCTTCCTTCTTGCATTAGGACAGCGCCTAACCCCGTGCCGCACGCATCTGTGTACACGGTAAACATCTTACCTCCATCGGGTAATGCTAAGACTGGAGCTATGGTGAGGGTCTCTTAAGTCTCTGAAAAGTAGCATCACATTCTAGGTCCCATGCAAAAGGTATGTTCTTCTTTATTAATTTAGTAAGAGGGGCTGAAATCTTAGCGAAGTCCCTAATGAACTTCCTGTAGTAGCCCGCCAAACCGAGAAAGCTCCTCACCTCCGTTGCATTCTTAGGAATTTTCCAGTCCTGTACCGCAACTACCTTTGCGGGGCCCACGGCTATGCCTTGCTTAGAAACTACATGTCCAAGGAACCGAACTTCCTTCCTCCAAAAATGGCATTTGGAGAACTTAGCCTTTAACTGGTGTGCTCTAAGTGTTTCCATGACTTCCTTGAGATGCCTAGCATGCTCTTCTTCATCTTTTGAGAAGATCAAAATATCATCCACGAAAACTACCACAAACTTGTTAAGGAACTCCCGAAACACCCTTCTCATCAAATCTACAAAGTATGCGGGTGCATTTGTTAACCCAAACGGCATAACGAGACATTCGAAGAACCCATCCGGAGTCCTAAACGCAGTTTTTTCAATGCTATCCTCAGCCACTCTGAGCTGATGGAATCCTGTGGCTAGATCGAGTTGTGAGAAAACAGATGCTCCCACAAGCTGGTCAAACAGATTGTCGATTCTTGGTAGTGGGTGCCTATTCTTCTTTGTCAGCTTGTTTAACTCACGATAATCTATGCACAAATGAAGCGATTCATCCGCCTTAGTAGCGAATACTACCGGAGCACTCAATTCAGAAATGCTTCGTCTTATGAAATTTTTCTCAAGCAACTCGTTGATTTGTTTACTGAGCTCTCTTCTTTTTCGTGGGGCCATGTGCCTAACGGGCAATGAAACTGGCTTGGCATTATCAACAAGATAAATTTGGAACTCTATCTCGCGTTTAGGAGGTAATCCCCTCACTTCATCAAAGACATCTGGATATTCTCGGACCACTCTTACAAATTGCAAATTGTCGTCGGACGAGTCAAGGGATTCAAGATACATAACATGACTGGACCCTTAGGGTTACAAGAAATTTCAAGGGTATTACCAAGGCGAGTCATGAGCCTCACTACCCTTCGTTCACAATCATGAATGGCTCCATAATCGGACAGCCAATCCATGCCTACGATCAAACTGTATCCCATGAATCCGAGAACATAAGCATTACACGTGAATTCTACACTTAAGATAGAGATCCTCAAATCCACACACATCATAGATAAATGGGCGGAGCCCCCAATTGGATTTGAAACTATAACGGATCCTCAACCAGACTAGTACTTAGGTGTAGATTTTCAACAATATCAGAAGAAATAAAAGTATGCGATGCGCCAGAGTCAAATAAAGTTCGAACAGGAAAGTCAGAAATGTAAACAAGGCTTTCTACGGAAAAATTACTACCTCTGTCAGGAGCTGGAGTGGTGTTGAGAGCATGCAACTACCCTCCAGAAGGTCCTGCTCGCTGAGTCTGCCCTTGCCCCTGCCCTTGCTTCTTAGGGCAATCCTTGCTGATGTGCCCAGTATCTCCACAATGAAAGCATTCACCCAACTTCCTCTTCTTCCTTCTACAGTCTTTAGCTAGATGTCCAGTAATACCACAGAAGTTGCACTTCCTCGTCTCACGTGATTTGTTGTTGCTCTTGTTATTCTTATTACTCTTGTTGTTCCCCTTCTTGTAGTCAGCCTTCTTATTTTGAGTCTCATTAGGCTTAACCTCCTTCTTGTTATTCTTGTCTTCCTCATGGAGTAGAGCCATATCCACCAGGCTTTCAAAGGTCGCCCCCATGGGTATATGAGTTAGGGCCAAGCTGTGTAGTGGCTCGTTCAATCCTCGAGCAAAGCATACAGCCTTTTTCTAGGCTGTGTTGACCAAATCCAAACCAAACCGAGCAAGTTGATTAAACTTATTCACGTACTCCCTCACAGACATATCCCCTTGCTTGAGTGCTAGGAACCTCTCCATCTAAAGGTTCTCCTCTGTCGACGATAGGAATTTGAGCCCAAACCTTTCTCTAAAGTCTGCCCAAGTCTCAACTGGCCTGGTAGCGTTGGTGAATTCCAACCAAAATGCAGCTTCCTCTTTCAACAACCATGCTGCCAACTGAACTTTCCTATGGTCCTCCATATCAAAGATAATGAACAAGTCTTCTGCTTCCTTTAGCCAGTTTCGTGCCTCAACGAAGGTTTCAGTTCCAACGAAGTTCTTGCCGCCCATCGCTTTAAAGTCTTTGCATATTTTGGCAAAGGCAGTACGAGAAGGAGGAGGAACCGCAGCTACTGGGGGAGGAGGAGAAGGGATGTCTGTCGTGCCCGCGTTGTTGGCCCTGGCTTCTAAGTACCTTCGGAGCCATCCAGGCATGGGTATTCCCTCAGGAAGGTTAAGATCGACCATGCTGAAAAACGAAAAGAAAATATTCAAACGAGGAAACAAAGGAAAGTGCTAATGGCTTCTTGGGGAATAACCTTTTTAAACATAAAACTTTTCTTGAAAAATGCTTCTTTATAAATGGTTTTGAAAACAGTTTCAGAAGGTTTTTAAAACTTTTGCCCAGCCTGGTAACCTTCTGCTCTGATACCAAATTGTAACACCCCACCTCCGCTAGGGTCACTCACAAAGGGAATGCACTAGTTTTGGCGGAGTATTATCTAGGTAAACATGCACAGAGATATCACAAGGCAGAACATAAATAAAGCAGCGGTAGAAATTAAAAACCAACTTTTTATTATTTCCAAGAAAAGAGTCAAAAGCTCATATATCCAAGATACAAATTATTCCATTACATCAAGTTCATAGTAAAGAAGCATAAACTTTAAAACAAAAGTAAATGATTCCCCATAAATAACAGAAGCAGCCATAGCATAGCCCAAGACCAAACCGTACATGAGCTGTCACAAAGCAAGTTGAATCCAAGCTAAGAGCTAGTGTTTCCTCCATGGGAACCTAGGGGGAGGGGGGAACGAAAGAAAAAGGGGCGAAAGAAAAAGGGTCAGTCATAAATACTGGTAAGCCCTAGTGACTTTCAGTATGAAAACTAGTAAAGGTTACATGATATGTGAAAACTGGAATTAAACATAAGGATAATAACAGAACTAGTTGGGTAATTAAGATAACAAGATAAGTCAAGTTTGGCATCGCATGTTCAAGGTTCGCTGCAACAACTGTACTTGTATTCTAACCCATATCAAGTATTAACCATGAAATAATCCCTTAGCCCAGTGTCATGAAGTGACCCATTACAGGGTCCTATGGTACGATCTACTAATCGATCGGCTCCCTACAAGTCCTAGCTCGTCATGTGTTTGTGTCATATGGCCCTATCGAGAAATGTAGTTACCTGTGCTAGGTCCACCATAGGGTGTATCAAGTCCTATGGTGCCAACCACCGACACGAATCAAGCACACAAAGTGTAAATCTACGGGTGCCTAATGCCTTCTTTTTCAACTCCGGACTACGTGCACGACCATAGCCTGCCTGAACCTACAATGGCGCACCTACTCAGCCGTCGTTCTGGTCGCTTACAATCAGCCCAGTAATCGTGCCCCACCCTGCCTAGTCCCAGGGTATCGTGATACATCTAAGTGGGTTACTGCTGAAAAGGACCGTGTAACTAGGGTTTCTAATGGGTTAAGTGTTGTCATTCAAATTCGTGAATTTACCCTATCCAAATCATGTATCAAGTTGGTTAAGTGTGTTCAAGCAGTTCATGACTTAACCCTATCAAGTCATCGTGTCAAGTTCGTTAAGTATATTCAAGTGGATCATGACTTAACCCTATCATGTGGCATTAATTCATTAGTGCACGCCAACCTCTCACATTAGACTAACTGTTGTGGTTATTGGGTTTGCCGGGCGGTTCCGGGCAGATTTACACCACAACATAGTCTAACCTCGGATTTTTACGTGCGATATGACCAACTACCCACATTGGATCCTATTGTTTGCAGCCACTAGATTTGTCGGGCGGTTCCGGGCAGATTTACACTGCAAACTCAACCCAACCTCGAGTTGGCCATTTTCAAGTTTATCTGACTGTCATGCCCACGTTCAAGTTTTCATATTTAGATTCATGTCGAGTTTTCAAGTCATTTTTATGTCAAATCGTGTCAAGTTCATGTCCATATTCAGGTTCAAGTCATAATAATGTTCATGTTCAAGTTTAAAGCTAATTCATATTTTACCTAATCTACCCAAATCGTATTCCCATCGCACGAAGGTTCCAATCGATACAAATAAATCTAATTAGGGAGTGACATAAAAAGAAATCGGTATAAGGTGGCAAGAGTGAATACTAGCATAGCATGATATGACTTGAAATAAAACATTACTGGCATATGAAATATTGGCCTCAAACATAAAGATTCCAAATCTAGCAAGATAAGGTACTAGTCAAAATAACAGTTGTCACAAGGTGTTAGTATAGTCATGGTAACGACTGTCATAAGTTGATAGTATAGTAATAGTAACGATTGTCATAAGATGATAGTATAGTCATAGTAACGATTGTCATAAGATGATAGTGTAGTCATAGTAACGATTGTCATAAGATGATGATCATAAACATATGGCTAATAACAGATTCAACATGATAATAAGAGGGGTTTCTCTTTTTGATTTACAACATGAATAGGCCCCAAAGCGATGTCATAGTAATATTCAAGAGTCAAGATATAAGATGAACAAGAATGAATGTAAACAGTCATCATACACAGGTCCAATTTCAATTTTACATCATATTCAAAATACATTTAGAGTTTAAATCTGAAAATAACTGGGGCTTACAGATCGTGGTTCGAGAATTAGAAAAAGAAAGTCGTTTGTTGCTTAGTCAAGTCCTAATAGAAGTCCCCTAATCAGCAATTCCTTTAACGTAGTCTCAACGTAGTAGAAGCAGTCCTTCTCTCAAACTTTTCAACCAAAATCAGAGCAGCATAAGGTCAGAAAGAAATTTGGTGTAGAGAGACTGGTGTTAAGGGCTATATTTATAGGGTCAGGTCAACGAATGTGGACAGAAATGAGGCCAAATACATCAGAGTGAATCTAGCTTCAGAAATGGGCTCGGGCACCAGGTCGACCCCCAGGTCGACACTATGGTCGACCTGGCACTGTGTAGGTCGACCTAGTCCTAGGCGGGATTTTTCCCGCCCAGTCCATTTGGAGGTTTAAAATTCGAATTTTGAATTGAGTCTATTTTGAATTTGAAAATTTCAGAAAACTTAGAATGGTCATAACTTGGTCATACGGACTCCGATTTTCGAAAACTCGGACTCGTTTCCAAGCAGAATTTCGAGACGAACGCAATGGCATAATCAGTTTCCCTTGATTCTTATTTTAAAGATTATTTCTGCCTTGATTTATGGTTATTACACGTTATAAAAACACGGGTTGTTACAACCCCATAAAATGATAGTCATCCATACCTAGTTTAAGGTCATAGCCCATAAAATCCAATGCATACGCTTTGCAGAGGAATTCGACATCATTGATATTCAATACTATGTCTTTGCACAACAACTCAAGAAACTTAGTTCCTTTAATAGGGTTCGACCCTTCTATCAAATTACTAGAGATAGATAAGGGAAGGTTTAACAAATTAACTAGCATCTTAGAGATAAAAGAATGGGTTTCTCCTAAATCGAATAAGGTTTATATAGAAATTCATAAAACAGAAGTTATACCTTCAAGTGCGGGTTGACCTTGGTTTCTTAGGAGTAGGCTTTGTATCGATGCTGCCTCTAATGTATAATTCCGGCCACTTCGAATAACTTTAGGCTTTGGGCAGTCCTTTGACACGTGTCCTTCCTCGTGACGTCGAAATAATTTCCTTTAAATTCTTTCTTTGCCAAAGAAGTCCTGCAATCCTTGGCCTCATGGCCCTTGCGGTTGAACCTAGTACAAGTCTTAGATTCCTTTTTGAATTTATCCCCTTTCTTCTTTTTCTTCCACCACTCCTTCTTCTTATTTTTATCAGATCTTCCTTCTCCCCTCTCACCATCCTTATTCTTTTTGGAGCCTTTAACAATACATATAGTTGTCTCCACTAAGGTTTCAAAGGTCGCTCCAAACGTTACTTGTGCTAACAAAGTGTCCTTCAATGGGGAGTTCAACCCCTTAACAAATCTTAAAGCTTTGTTCATTAGGGTATCAACTAAACCCTTACCAAACTTGCTTAACTCAATGAACTTGGCCACATACTCTTACAGGCTTAAACTTCCTTGCTTGAGATGGATAAAATTTTCTAACTGGATCGCTATTTTGGCTTTTGGCAAAAACTTTGCTTCGAAGCGGGCTTTGAATTCTGCCCATGTAAATATTCAACCCTTATTCTCTCCAGATACTAAGTTCCACAATTCAAGGGCCCCCCTTCAAGTGTCAGGTCGCAATTCTCCTTTTACTTCATCTGGTCATCCAGTAGCTTTGAAAAAATTTTCGCAGTCCGTTATCCAAGTTTGGGTGCTAGTAAAACCCTCCGTTCCTGAGAATGATTTCCCACTGAGGTTTGCAAAGCTCTTGCAGAATCGAGAAAAAAATCAAAGACTACCTCAGTGGTAGGAGATGCAGGCACTACTGGGGCGGGATTTGCAATAGGGACATGTTCCACAGTATGAAGATACCATTGGAACCATTCTGGAAAATACCGAGGCCTTGCCTTGTTTCCCTGTTCGGAAGGATTTTTAGCCATTCTGCTATCTGAAAAGAAAAGGAAGAATCATTCAGTGGATACTCCTGATATAGTATTACAGCTGAAAAGGGAAGAAAACAATAAAGCTACCTGGTATAGATGTGTACGCTTATTGGGGTAAATATATATCATATATATGGTTTGTAAACCTTTTTCAAAATAAAAATACATCTCTCATACGTATTTCCCTATAATCGGGTAGCCTATGCTTTGATACCAAATATAATAACCTGCCCGGAATGGGCCTAATTTTCAACCTAGAAAATGCTTATCGAAACTTAGAGCCACTCTAAATGGGTCCTTGGTTCCTATTAGGAATTACGTTTGCATAGAATAATATATATACATTGCATTATGGAAATCTCACATAGTGGAACGAGAAAGTATAGTACCAAAATATGATGTACCATTTTATTAAAATGCCACAGAATCCAAACACTGATTTTCAAGGTATAATTATTCCATGGGTACACCAATAAACTCATCATTAAAAGTTACCATAAGCAATATAGCAATGATAACTAATAATAGCATAATTTCTCCATTTTCGTCTTTAGTCTCCATCATTGCTTCGTCCATTGAATCTACCCCACCTGCTGACCTGTTGGATATGTTAAGGAGACGGGTCAGAACATAAAGTCTTGTGTGACTGAAAATAGTATTTACTTAAAGACCATACCCTAGATTTAGCAGGTTATATATATCAAGGTATGTCTACGAAACACACAAGCATTTACATGAACATAAAGTATCTAACCAATGAGGTCGATATCCGAGTCAACCCTTAAGACATCCATTAGTAGGGTAAAGACCCAACGAGGTGGGCATCCTCGGTTACTTAAGGACCTTATTAAAGGTGGATTCTTATGATCTCATATAACTAGGGCTGTCAATGGGTCAGGTTGCGTTGGGTTCGAGTTGGGTTCGGGTCGGGTCAAGTCGTGTGCGGGTTGAGTTCGGGTCATGTCAGCTCAACCCGTTTATTAAACGGGTTGGTTTTGAGTTGACCCATTTATAATCGTGTGGGTTTTGGGTTTGATTCGTGTAACCTATTAAGAAAAATATTTGTATAAAAATATGAAAATGTGAAAGAAGGGTATTGTCGTCATTCAATTGTTGAAAGCTAAGATGATAATAAAAATGTAAAAAGTTGTTAACGTGGGAATAAACGTGAAGGAGTGAATCAGTGAAGAGGTAGAACCGCAGAAATTAGAATGACTGAATGAGTGGCGGCTTGGTAATTGGTAAATTAGGGTAAAGCGGCAAATGGGTAGTGGACCGGGATGGTCCTATGTTTTATAGAGTAATAAAAATATTTTTTATATTAAAGGGTCATATCGGGTCAGAAACGGGTTCATGGGTCAGGTCGGATTAACACGTTTATAAAACAGGTCAGAGCGGGTTGACCCGAAATTGACCTGTTTATAAATGTCGGGTCAGGTCAGGTTTTTTCGTGTGGGTTACGTCTCGTGTTTCGGGTCATGTTAAAAATTGATGGTCCTACTTATAACCCTTAGGCGGACCCTAGCCCATTAAGACCCCATCCTAATAAGTAAACGTTCTTAAGTCTATACTTTCACAAGTAATATGAGAAGTAGTATTTCGAACGTTACTACTTAACTGATACTATGATATAACACCTATGATGGTTAAGGCTTCCCTTGGATAATTGGTTAGCATGCTATGGCCACATATTATATATAAACCAATCATGTCCCTATATTAGCCCTTACAAGCTTCTAGAGTAAGTGGACATCCCCCGTGAACTACCCTACTCCGTTACTGCTCTGTCTAACCACTTTCAGAGAAGGAAGACCCATAGACTTACTTCGAATCCAATAAGGGTGGGTCCCATGACTTTGGTATCTATCCAAGGAATAAACCTTTGAAGAGAATCCTAGTCCTAACCACTTAAGACCCGAACTAGATAAGAAGAGAGTCAACCACTTAAGACCTTGCCAAGGTGTAGTAAACCTACCTATTTCAACACACAATAGGTTTATATGTGTATACACACATACATACATACACACATACACTAGACCTCTCACATTAAACCGTCTACCGGTAGATGCTGGATATCCTGGGTGGTTCCAGGCAGACTTCTACTACAAGTAGGTTTGACCTTTGTCATAGTATACTAAACTTGAATGGCCCATGGCACCCAACCTTTCACATTAGTCGGACCTACTTATGGTTGCTGGATTAACCGATTGGTTCCGGGCAAACTTCTACCACAAATGACGACTAACCACGTGTCTATATGTCATTATTTAATATTTACATAAGCCATTCTATACGCATACATAAAAAATCAATATATGGGGACATTCAAATTTAAATCTTATCCTAATTGCATTTAATACATCATTATTATGCTAATTCCTTAGTTATGCTATATAAGTAGAATACTTAGTACATATGAATAATGCTAGTTTTCCGTATGAACGAGGGAACTCTTTAACGAGGTAAAATTTGTCAACTTAGTCTACAATTAAGGCATACAAGTTAATTCCCACATTCGACCGCTTCATTCATGGAATAATTGCATAATTACAGATAGAAGTAAATGGGAAAAATACAACATATAATTAAAACTTGCATTCTAGGCTTAAGTATAATTCTTGTAATGAATCAAGAACAGGGAGTAAATTTCCGACATCATATATATCCATATACATATATATGTATAAATATATGCGTATATATACACGAACCATTATTTATCTAGTTTAACCCTTCTTATGTTGTGCATAAAAACGTTCATATTTGTTTGGCTTCAAATCTGAATACGTTTGGATTATCTAATTAGAATAGAAACCCAAACCTATTCAAATTATAAATCTAATCAAATCTAAACATTTTTACATTACAATCGAAGATTTAGATAAAAGGATAAATCAAATGAAATAAAAGCACATCACCCAATTGTTCTTCATCTGCTACTAAAACAAAATCCATAAACCCAATATAAATTGACAAATCTTGCGAAATACATAAAAACAAGAGATCTGGGGGTTTTTTAGTTTGATATTATCATCACACCAAATTTCCTAAGGCATACAATTCCATATGATAATCTACAAATCCATATGATAATCTACAAATGCAGAATATGGCTAAGTAAATAGTATTTCCACTCACAGTGATTTGAAATGCCATAGATCTGATGTTGTTGTGCCTATTTGATGTGAACTCCAATCCCTACAGATCTACATACATAAGAATCAAAAGATTAAAATTATTATATACATAAATCATGTGATTCCATATCTATATTCTAATCCTAAAAGAAAAGAAGATTAGAAAAAGAAGAACAGGTTTGTAGAAGAAGAAGAAAACCTATTTTTAGATTCCTATGGAATCAATGGAGGCAGAGTGGAGGCACAAATAGAGAAAGTGGCTAGGTTTGGGTATGGAGTCTAGAGTGTTATTCATAGGTATTTGTGTAAACAAGAACCGTCGGATTATTAAGATTTAATCTTGGCTATTCGTGCTTATATATTAACCCAAAAACCTAACCCCAAACCCAGCCTTATTAGGCATTTGTAGCGCCAGGCGATCGACCTCCCCTAAAAGGACGGTCAACCTCGACCGGCTGTTGGCACCCCTTCTAGAAGGGAAGTCGACCCTTGGTCGTTGTTTTTCTCAATAAGCGCTATAAAGGGATGGAAATGTTTATTATATATAACGCTGATTAATTAGATTATTTCTTACCTTATAAGGATTATTCTTGTCCCCTTATCCTTATCTTCTTTATTTGAAATTCAAATCTACCTAAGTGAATATTATATTTATCCAATTTATTTATCCCTTATACATATTATTAATTTAACCTCATGCATATACACGTTTATCGTCTGATTTCTCTGAACTGTAATTTCTTCATACGAGCACCGTTTTCAACATATTATACATGAAAACGTTCAGAATTTCGCCATGAGTCTAAACAAAAGATTTTCATAGCCAAATCCTTAATGCTGCAAAATTTCACTTTTCATCATATTTATATTTTATTATTTAATTTCTCATTTCATTAATTATTAATATTTATATTTATATTTTTAGGTATATTTTATAGGGTGTTACAGTCCAACTGAGATTAGACTTTAGCGCCTCTCGAAAGAATAAATAAGTTATCTATCCTAGGCAAAAGGTATCTATTCTTCTTGGTCAACTAATTAGGCTCTCTATAGTTTACACACAATTTTAGAGATCTATCAGCCATTGTGGCCAAAATCAAGGTTGCTCCCTGCTCTGAGCTACTCCTTCGGACAAATCCCATCTAAAGCTACTTTGAAATCTTCTTATCCAATTGTCTTCTTTCCTTGGGAGTCATATGCTTTAATGGAAATGCAACTGATCTAGCATCCTTCTCGAGATCTATCCTAAACATGATCGCTCTATGAGAAGGAAGTTCAAACACTTCTTTGAAGATGTCAGAAATTCACAAACAACGGGCATTGCAGATGGCCCATCCAAATGGGAAGCTAGAGAGTGTAATAAAGTTGCATCCCTTGTATTTTTAGTCATACAAGGGATTACTAAATTATTGACTTCTACAGCCCTTCAAACAAATGATTTTTTATCACAATCAAGAACGACCCCATAATATAATAGCCAGTCCATCCCTAAAATAAGCTTATACCCTTTAAAGTTTAGAACATACACGATATACAAGAAATACTCAAAATCTCACGCTAAATACCGTGGAGGTTCGAATCCTTGGTGGCCACCTAACTCCTAAAAGGATCTACTAAATTGATCAAGTTGTTTCAAAGAATCAAAACGGTGCAAATCAACAGGAGTTGCTTATCTCCTCCAATATGATTAGAAATCACTATCTAACAACTTACGGTACAAGTAGAAGTCCCAAGAAATCTACTACGTCCCTAGCTACAAAGGAATGATATGCTATGATATCAAACAGGGTAGGATAGATATACCTAAAGCAGAATTGGTACTTTCAAGGGCTGCCTGTCCTTGGTTTCTAGGTACTTGTCTCCATGGGGGTGTTAATTCCAAAACGTAGTTCTATCCACTGATCCTCCCTTAAGATTTGGAAAGTTTTTAATTAGATGTCCTTCCTCATGGCATTGTTAACACTTCCCTTTGATCTCTTGCCTCATCAGGCTAAATCTGCAGTCCTTGGCCTGATGGAATTTCTTATGAGACCTCCCACATTCCTTAGCTTGCTTGTTGGAATTTACCATATTTCTCTTCTTTGACTAGAAGCTTAGTTTCTTATTCTATCCATATTTTGAAGTATTCTCAATCTTCTTAACCTTAACCTCAAATATTTATTTCCACAAGAATTTCAAGTGTTAATCCAAATCTTACTTGAGCCAACAATGTCTCTCAAAGAGGGGAATTGAGTCCCTTTACAAATCTAAATGCCTTAATCATGGGCGTATCCAGCAGACCTCTCCTAAACTTTGACAACTCCATGGATTTAGTGATATACTCCATCACAAATGACTCTCCTTGCTTGAGTTGTATGAACATTACCATTTTCAAACTCACTTCGGCATTGGGTAAAAACTTAATCCCGAATCGGGCTTTGAATTTATTTAAGTGAATACTCTTCCCGCTTTCTCCTTTGTGACCTTATTCCACTATTCCAATGCTTCGGCTTTGAGATGCCATGTGGCTATCCTTCCTTTTCAACTGGCCTTCCCATCCAGTTGCCTCAAAGATCAAGTCGCATTCCAATAGCCATGACTATCCCCAAGACGTCCTTCAGTTCTAAGAAAGGATTTGCCTCCAAGGTTAATAAATCCTTATAAAAACAAAGAAATCAATAGACAGCTAAACACGTTGAGCTGCTGGTTCGGTTGAGGCTGTATGGACAACAGGAACTTGTTCTATAGTCCTTTAATACGGTTGGTTTGACAAAGTACCGTGGCCTTACCAGATTCCCTTGCTTAAGTTGATTGTCATCTGTTTCTATAGTCTATAAGTGGAAAACCTTCAGTGAAAGTTCCTAAGATAGTATTTAATCCAAAAGCAAAGGAAGAAAGACATATTGCCTAATATGATCGCGTATGTTTTAGGGGTATAATATATATATATACAAATATATGTATAAATATATAATTTGAAAACATTTTTCAAATAATAAGTACGTCTCTTATACATATATTTTCGTATAATTGGGTTATGTAGGCTTTGATATCAAAAGTAAAAACCCATCCAGAATGGGCCTAAATCCCAACCCAGAAGAGACCCATCAGAACTTCGAGTCATTCTAAAAATTCATTGGTTTCTATAAGAAATAAAATAAAGAGGCAGACTAAAACGAAACCAGATTCGTACAACGGAATGGACACAATATAGTAGTCAAAATAGATGTACCATATCTTAAAATTTTCATAAATGTCGTATACGACAAAACAAATCACAATGTCATAATAAAGGTACATCATAAATATTACACATGTACAATCAACTACTAGACATAATAATAATAATAATAAAACTAGATAGAAGTCTCCATCGCCAAGCTCCTATCTCTATGACACAGTCAAGCAAGCATTACCATCTTGCTAACCTGTGTTGTTAAGAGGAGGGGGTCAGCACGACAATTCTAGGAATAAAACTTCTTTAGTTTAAAAAGGAAACCTATTTCCTATAATTGGCTGTGAACCCATCAAGTTTATGTATGTGAGAATATAACACACATATATACTACGCGTATATGAATTTAATGGAAAGAGGCAAATTATTCTTGGTCACTCAAAGTCATAATAAATATGGGTGGGTTCTTCTGATCAGTTATTACCTTATAGGCAAATTCCTATGATAACTTAATACCCTGCGGCAGAACCCAATCACTTAAGATGCCATTTCCTAGTCGATAATGTAATCTATTATCCTATTAAAGTAACAAGAGAGATAGTAATATCGTCCACTTGATACTGGGATTAGGTAGACAATCATTGTCATTTATTACCCTTTCGGCGGACCCATACGTTACTATCTAGTTGTCATTACAGGTAAACTCCTAGCCGCTTAATACTTCTCTTTGACAGGCGGTTACCTTTTCATGTTTTGTAACACCCTATAAAAATATACTTAAGTTATACATAAGTTAATTTAAAATAAATAATAATGCTCAATAAAAATTTAATGGGCTAAAAATGGAATTTTGGACAATTAGGAATTGGGCGAAGAAAGTGTTGCAGCTACATTCCTGACGAGTTTTTGATCCATTTTCATAATTTATTTACTGAAAACGGAGTCCGTATGCAAAAGATATTAATAAGTTAAGTCGTGTGTATAAATTAATGTACAAAGTTTGAATTTCAAACAAGTAAATGTACAAACCTGGAATATATTAATTTGGATAAGCATGAAAAGTATATTCCTTTTGAATATAAACTTGTGTGTATATATTTATATACAATGGGGACAGAGTAATTAAATTAAGTTAACAAATCAATCAACGGATTAATAAAGATAAGCATACATGAGAATACCTCTCTTGGGCTCGACCTCAGAAGGATGGTCAACTGCCCTGCAGAAAGAGGGTCGACCTCCTCGGTCGACCACCCACCTATAGGGGATCCTAATAATGGTTGCTTTAAAGAAGGACTTATTTATATTTTACATCAAACGAATTGCATAGATTTAACTTATTGAATCTAATGGCCTATATACATGATGTCAACTATAAATATAATCCTCAATCTTCACTCATAACCCTAAATCCATTCTTCTCTATGCCTCCATGATGCCTTTTTACCATCTCTAATTTTAGAAAAGAAAAAAGGGTTTAGGTTTTATTCTATCACCTAACTTATTCTATCTCCTCTAATCCATTATAACATACATTTAGATTTATTCTGAAATTCAGATATATATGTATATATAAGATTCTAATATATGATTCTTATATATATATATATATATATATATATAGGAAAGGTTGGAACACATTTGTTTACGAAGGCTAAATCCAAATATTTTTCTGTTCAATTCTGCTATTGCTCATTTTTGCAGCATTGTGAGTGGATTCCATCTGAGTTCACTATTTTCCTATAATTTGTTAGTTTAAGACTTGGATTATTGTGCCTAGGAAGGTTTGAGTTCATACGAAAAACACAACATTAAAACCCCTCAAATCTTCTGTTTTGTTTATGTTTTTTACAATGAAATGTTCAATCTGTTTGTATATGTAGGTCTGAGTTATTGTAAAAATAAAAGAGGAACATATGGTGTTGTATAATTATTTATATCGGACATATTCATCTTATTTCATTTTTGGGTAAATTAATATGCATGGTTTTATTGCAAAAGGTTAAGATTAGGAGAAATTGTAAATTTGAATAGGTTTAAATCTCTACTTTCTAAATGGAGCCTTTGAACGTATTGTTTAAAAGATTTCCAAATATTAAGGTTTTGCTTATAAACTTACATAAATAATGAATCTATTCCAAAATAGATATTATATATATATATATACACACACACATACATATATATATGTTGACATATGGCACTTTTTCTATCTTTTATTGTTAAAATAATCAAGTCAAACCTAGGTTATAATTTTTGTGCTGATATTATTGTTTTTCCCGTTTTGATATTTTTTTTTGAAAGGAAAGCACGATTTTTTTTATTTCTCAACTAAAAAGATTACGATATATACAACATCTCTACTATATACACTATAATTCCAATGCCTTAGCACTAATATTACAAATACAAAATTACATTAAAGGCTCACATGAATATCACTTAACACCAAATACAAAATACTCACATACAAAACAATGGCACTCCACTTAATCAAAGACCACATGAATTCCATATAATAGTAGTGATTTACATAAGCTCCGCAAGAACTCCGCATGAATTTCAGGTACAACAGAAAATAACACCAAGAATTAGTAGCATCAGCGGATCTAAAATCATCATCAAAACACCAGAGAACACCAAGAAGTTAGCTAAACTATTGCAGACACCAGTTTGTTGAATAGTTTCTGGCTAGTTCAACATTAAAACTTGAGGGGATCAAAGAGAGGAGATGGATTTTTCCTCGTGTGTCTTTTTGTAGATTTCAATTTACTATCAAAAGGAAGCACATCATCAGGTCTAAAATCATTACCATCATCCAAGTCATCCAAAAATTTACCATGTATCTTGATACTATTAGATTTGGACAAGGAAGCTGAAATAGAATCTAATGATGCAATATTAGAAGTGTAGGTAGATTAATATGAGGAGGAAGTGTTAAGTGAGAATATGGTGAAGCTGTAGGAGGTGCAGACCAAGATGTCAGATGTGACGAAGAGAAAACATGCAATTTAGAGCTTGTTGAAGAAGCACATGACATGGTGAACACAAAAGAGGTAGGAGCAGAAGCTAGATTGTTACCATTCACAGAATGTACCTGATTCCCCTTCCGAGTAGATTTAATTGCATCATGCTCATCATTAAATAGATTACCTGAACCAAAGTCCTGCCCATCATTCTCAACATTAACTTGTTTAATTCCTTGATCCTCAACAAATTCTAAATTATTATTGCCTGGAGTACTATCCCCAGCAGGTAAATCAAATTTATTACCATCTGATTTCTCAACTTGAACACCCAACGATTCATCTCTATCATTATAACCTACATCAATATTCTTGGCAACTGCTGGTTCCTTATTTCCATCTCCATTCTTTCTCCACATCATTTTTTAGAGACAACCTTTGTCCATCCACTCTCATTATCAGCAAATTATTTCTTGTTCCGAAACTAATTATCGTTATTCTTTTCATTGTATTGCTTCTCCTCATAAACCTCATCATTTTGAAAGTTTTCAAACATATCTTCCCTAGGTCTATTATCAAAATTCAAAGTTTGATGCCCAAAACATTTACAAATAGTACAATATTAGGTTTCTAATCATATGAGAGCTTAATAGGAGGACACCTAACCCTGATAATTCAATATACTCAGGTTGTTCAAACTCAGGCTAAACTTCAGCTAGGGCTTTGGCATATCAAAATCTTTGCAACTTCTCTATACTATCATCAAAACATATAAATTTTCCTACATGGCATGCAAGTCGGTTTATACCAACTAATGTCCAAAGTTTCATAGGGATTCTATAAAAGTGGATCCATATAGGAACTTTCCTAATTTGCATCTCAAAATTACCAATCGCAGGACCCCATTGCATAATGATAAGCATTCTCCCCTTGATAAAAATCGGATCAGATTGTAAAAATTTATCTCGATCAAAGTCATTTGGAAACCGAAAGAAAAAATTAACTTCATTAGACTTAGCACTGAATTCACCTTGTAATTTCCAGTATCATTTAAGGAAATTAACCACATAGAGATACGAAAGTGTACCATCTAAGAAGAGGCCTACCAGATGATTATTCCAGAGCTTCTAACCCTCTGCCTTAACGAGATTTGGAGGCTCCTTAGGTATTTTATCTTTGATTATGTCAAATTGTATCGGCTTAAAGACTCCAACATTTCTTGGAAGAGAGTTGAAAAGTGAAACATAATCGATTTTAGCAGTGGATCTATTAGCAAGAGAAGGATTCTTAGAGATATCTGAAGCCGATTTATTAGAAGCCTACTTCGGATCAGCAGAGCGATTAGCGTCGGAAAGATTTTCCTGAGAAGAGACAGAAGAGGAGACAGGAGGTAGATTAGGGATTGGAGCAAATTTGGAGGATGGAAGAGCAATAAATGAGGTGGAATCTAGGGCAAAGGAAGAAGCAGAAGAAGGGATCGCCATTAAATGAGGTTGCCATTCCACTGGTTGATTTCCCCATTTTCATTGTTACATGTTAATATGTACGTTTATGCCATGATTGAAGGGAATATGGGAAATAATTTGTACACTTTAAATTTGATTAGGGATTAACATTTCAAATGTAGTTAGGACGCTAACCTCGTTCACTAAATTTACATACATACATACGTATAAATATATATATATATATATATATATATATATATATATAGCATAAACAACGTAATATTAATACGTATTATATGCGTAATAAATACGATTAAATTAGGAATTTGAATGTCCCCACAGTAATTTGTATGTTTGCTGTGTGTGTCAATGGCCTTAGATATATTAATGACATATAGACATGAGGTTACCCATTGCTTGTGGTAGAAATCTGTCCAGAATTGACCGGCATATCCAGTATCTACAAGTAAGCCCAGTTAACGTGAGGGTTCTAAGTGTCATGGGCCTTTATAATTAATACACTATGATACAAGGGTAGGCCCAACTTGTAGTAGAAGCCTATCCAAAACCACCTAGAAAATCCAGCATTTACTAGTGGTCGGTCAAATGTGATATGTCTAGTGTATATGCATATATATATATGTGTATATATATAACTCAATATTTACAAAAATTTCTGAAACCTAGGGTTTGGTTTGACAAGATAGGCGGACTTCTATCTCAGTAATGGCGACTAGGTCACCCGCGAATTCTGCCACCGCTCTCTATTCTTAATCTCCCTTTCTTCGATTCACCCTTCCATCATCGTTCCCCCCAAATCCGGATCTAGCTTTCTCCTTTTCTGGTTAGATCAGCCTGTGTCCTCCTCTTTACCTCTTGGCTATTCTACTCTCCCATATCACAATGATTTCGGTTTCAAAATAAGTCCTCCATTCCGCGAGCACCCAGATCTTTGCTTCAACGTTGGCACGCTGTTCACCTCGCGCTCTACTGATTGGAAATTGCTAGAGCAATTTTTTGAATTTGGGGATCAACTATTTGGGAGCTAGGCTCTGGCATTGTCGCCATTACTGAAGCAAAGCTTCGGTACCAGTCTTCTCCGATCCTTCTTTTATTTGAATTTTATGCTTTTTAATTTTACTGGTTGTGCGGTTTTGGTGAATCGGTGGTATTGGTGAATCGGTTTGTTCTGTGTGTGAGTTGGTTATGGAGTTGAGGCAGATATTGTTGAGATCTGGGTAATTTTATTTCGTGATGTTACCAAATTTTATGTATTCGATTAGAAGAGGATTTACTGTTGTGCGGTTGTGAAGATAATCGGAGATGAGGTGCAGCGTTTGAACTAGTGGTTATTTGTTCAACGTGTTTGGTGATTTCTGGGATGGAATGTTTGTTTATATTTTGTTATGCTTTTGTTAATGTTTCTAGTTTATATTTTGGCTTTAATTCGGTTAGTATGCTAACCGCTATTATGTAATGCTATTTCAGAATTATATGTTACCAATTTTCAAATATATATATATATATATATATATATATATACACACACACACACACATATTATGCATAAAGTAGGCATACCTTAGGAAAAAGGTATTAAGTGGTCGATCTTTCTCTTGTTGGGTATTCAGTGGTTATTACTAGGTTCGTTCCTAATGTTCACTCCTTGGTTCAGGACCCAAGTCATGGGACCCGCCCTTTGAGGTTTAAATGGTTGTTTGGTCTGCCTTTCTACCATAAGGTTTTGAATGGTCTTATTGGACGATAATGTGAGTAGGGTAGTTCTCCAAGTAATGTCTGCTTCTTATCTAGGGGCTAGTGATGGATGAATTAGGGACAGAATATATATATATATATATATATATATATATATATATATATGGCCTAAAGGACGCATTGTCTAAGGGAAGTAATAAGTGGTTAGGAGTTCACCCATAGGGACAGTTAGATAGTAACAAAAGGGTTCGCCGGGAGGGTTCTCTTTAAAGAAAGATGAGTTCCTGGCCCTAACCTGGTAGTAAGTGGCCATCACTATTTCTCGACCTACAAAGAGAGTATATACATTATGATGCTAAAGTTAGAGACGAGGACTTAACTGGGTACGGGTCCGTCATAGGGTATTAAGTGACTGTAGGGATGTCCACCCTTAATTAATTAGTAAATGGCCTTAAGTGACTAGGAATAGCCCGCCTCGTAGTGTTATTAAGTGATTATAAAGAATGTCTATCCTTAAATTATTTTGTGGGTATTAAGTGACAGTAAGTACGTCTGCTCTTATATTTACATATAGGCCTTAAATAACTATTAGGATGTCTGCCTTTTAGGTTTGATTGTGTGTATGTTTGTTTATGTAGACATAACATGAACAGTTTATACTGCCAAATTTGGGTAATAGTTATTCCTAAACTTATATGCATTTCATTCACCAGAACTTTATGTTCTGACCTCCGTCCTCTTAACATTAACAGGTTAATAGGTAAGACTGTTGACTAAGGATGAGGAACAATTGCTTGGAGGAGGAGCCTCTCGAAGATTTAGTTACAATGGCAGTAGCCTTATTATTGTTGTTGATATGTAACTGGGATAATGAATAATTGATGTACCTTGTACCTTCGAGACTATTTGTATCTGAATTTGTGGTTTTAATAATGGTACATCTATTTTTATGCTATTATATTTTATCCCTTTCGCTGTATGAGATTCCAATTATCATTTATACTACTCTATGATACCTGTTTAGTATTTCCTTACAGTAACCAACAATTCGTTTGGAGGGCTTTAAGTTTCGATGGGATTTTTCTGGATCGGAATTTAGGCCCCCTCCGGGCAAGTTGTTACAATTGGTATCAATGCATAGGTTACCTGATTAAGGGGAAATATATGTATGAAAGACGTATTTGTTATTTTAAAAGGTTTCCAAAACTATATATTTTTACATATATAAGTACTATACCCCCAAAAACTTATGCAATTATACTAGGCAGTCTTATATTTCTTTCTTTTGAGCCTTGATACTATCATAGGAAGTCCGTTGAAGGATTTTTTTTCTTCTTCAGATAGTAGAAATGGTCGACAATCAGCACGAGAAGGGAAACCCGACAAGACCTCGTTACTTTCCAGAATGGTTCCAACATTATCTTAGGACTATGGAACAAGGGCATATTGCCAATCCTGCCCCAGCAGAACCAACAGATCAGCCCGATGAAAGGGCCCTCAACTTCCTTCGTCTTTGCTAAGATTTTTTAAGCTTAGGAGGTAAGTCATTTTCGGGAACTAAGAACTTTGTTGAAGCTAAAGCGTGGATCATTGAGTGTGCAAGGATCTTTGAAGCTACCTTATGGGATGATCAACTTAAGCATAGGGTAGCAGCCTAACATTTGAAGGGAGAGGCCTTGGAATGATGGAACCTTATTTCATAGGAGAACGCCGACAGAGTATTTACTTGGCCAGAGTTTGACCCGTTTTGAGGTTAAGTACTTAACCAATTCTGAGAAGAGTTTGCAACTAGAAAAGTTTATTCAGCTGAAGCAAGTGGAGTTAGAGATGAAAAAGTATGTGGCAAAATTTACATAATTATTTAAGTTTAGAAGGGGACTAGTAGGAACCCCAATGGATAACGCTCCTAGGTTTGTTAAAAGATTGAATTCTCCGTTGAGGGAGATGCTTTTGGCCCAAGTCACATTTAGAGCTACATTTGAATCCCTTATCAAGGCAGCTATTCTATATTCAACCGAGAATGTTAAGGAGGTTAAGATTGATAAAGGAGAAGGTACTTCTATTATCCAGAAGAACGAGAAGAAGAATTTATGGCTTAAGAAGAAGAAGGGAGGAAAATTCAAGAAGGAGGCCAAGACATGTTCCAAATGCCACAAGAAAGGGCATTAGGTGAAAGACTGTAGAGTGAACTTAGCAAAGTCAGAATTGGGAATGTGCTTTAACTGTCATGAAGAAAGGCACTTGGAAAGGAACTGCCCTAAGCCAAAAGTAGTGTAGAGTGGTCAAAACTATGCCTTAGAAATAGCGTTGATTCGTAGTCATCCCCTAGAAATCAAGGATAGCCTATGTTGGGTGGTATAATTTCTATCTTAGGGATTTTTTTGTGTACCCTATTTAATTCGGGAACCACCCTCTCCTTTATTGTTAGGAAGATTATTGATTCTTTGAAACTTCCCATATCCAATGCTGGGCATCCGATAGAGATGTCTAACCCTATTGAAGGGACTGTGTAACTTTCTGTTGTTTGTAAAGACCTAGTATTGGACCTTGGTGATGTCAACTTCTTTTTTGATGTGTATTTACTTGAATTCGAGGGGTATGGTCTTATTTCGGGAATGGAATAGCTCTCATTTTTTGAGGCCATCCTTAATTGTGATAGGAAAGTAGTTCATTTAAGAAGCCGTGGAGGCCGCGGCTTGGAGATTCCTTATAGGATAAGAGATTCAGCTTTATTTTCCTTATCTTCAATCTTAGAAGGACCCTCTTTAATACCAGTAATATGTCAGTTTCCTGATGTTTTTGAGGAGGCCATAAGACTCCCACCCCAACAAGAAATATCATTTAGACTAAACCTCGAAAAGTATGCGAGGCATGTAACATTGCCTTTGAGGCACATGGGTCCTAAGGAAAGGAGATAGCTTGATAGACAAATCTCAGAATTATTGCAAAAAGGGTTTATTCGTAGGAGTGCCTCTGAGTGGGGTGCACCAATAGTGTTTTCTATAAAGTCTGATGGGCCTTTAAGATTATGTGTGGATTATAGGGAACTCAACAAGCTAACTAAGAAGAACACATATCCCTTACCGAGGATTGACGACTTGTTTGACTATTTGGAGGAGTCCAAATATTTCTCATAGTTAGATATGTCTATTGGATTTCATCAATTAAGGATTTCGTAAGAGAGTAAGTCGAAGACCACATTTAGGACACCTACGGACTATTCGAATGAGAGGGTATGCCTTTTGGTTTGACAAATGCCCCCACTTTCTTTATAGACCTTATGAGTGGGGTATTTCGAGGCATACTCAATAAGATTATGGTAGTATTTATGGACGAAATTTTTATCTTTTCCAAGGACAATAATGAGCATAAGGATCACTTTAGAAGGGTCCTAGGGATTTTGAGAGAGAACCAACTTAAAGCCAAATTCTCAAAATGCCATTTTTGGAAGAAATAAATTAAGTTCCCAGGGCATGTTGTTTCAGAGAAAGAGTTAGCAGTAGACCCCGCAAAAGTAGAGGCAGTCCAAGAGTGGAAGATATCTTGCAATGCGATGGAGGTTAGGAATTTCCTTAGATTAGAAGGCTACTATCAGAAATTGATTAAGGACTTCACAAAAATTGCAACCCCTCTAACCCAATTGACGGAAAAGGATCATAAGTTTGTGTGGATAGAGAAATATAGAATTGATTTTTAGAGGTTGGAGGAATCTCTCACAAGTGCACCAATTCTTAATGTTCATAGTTTTTACGGATGCATGTGGGATCGGTTTAGGAGTGGTACTCATGCAAGAGGGTAGAGTAGTTGCCTATGGAAGTTGATAACTCAAGGACCATGAGAAAAGGTGCCGAGTCCATTATTTGGAGTTAGCAACAATAGTTTTTGCTCTTAAAATGTGGGGACATATCTTCTTGGAGAGAAGTTTGAGTTGTTCACTAATCACAAGTCTCTTAAGTATTTGTTTTTTCAAAGAGATCTGAACCTTTGATAGTAGAGATGGAGGGAATTCCATGTATCTTTTGATTTCACCATTTAGTATACCCCTGGGAATGATAACACCATACCCGATGCTTTGAGTCGAAAGCACGTTGTCCTTAGTTCAATCACTGAATGGGAACAGTTAAAGCTTCTCTCTAGTTTCAATTTGCAACCACCGTATGAGGTAGCTCAAGGATTTCTTGGAGCTATGGAGATAAGGCTAGTTCGGGAAGGATCAAGAGTGAGCAAGACTATGATGGTGAGTTAACGACGTTAAAGGAAAAAGTTTCTAGGGAGAATCTTTCCTTCATTCTAATAAATACTATGTTGATGGTAGTGGTAGGTTGAGGAGAGCTGGCCAAATTTGTGTCCCTAAGAGTGTGGATCTTAGGAAGGAGAATCTTGAAGCATGCCATAGGTCAAGGATGACCATACACCCTTGAGGTGACAAAATGTTTAGGGACAAGAAGAGAAACTTTTATTAGGAAGCAATGAAAAGAGACAGAGTTTGTTTCGAGGCGTTTGACTTATCAAAGAGTGAAGGCGGAGAAAGGGAATCCTGGAGGACTTTAGTTACCCTTAGAAATTCTCATTTGGAAATGGAAACACATTTATGTGAATTGATGGGCTTCCTAGGATTAAGAAGGGGAATGAAGCCAATTGGGTCATTGTGGACCAGTTAATGAAGAGTGCCCATTTATTTCCATAAAGAAGAACAAAACCACCTCCTTATTATCCTAGTTGTATGTTAAGGACATTATTAGGTTGCATGGGATTCCAACTTCTATAGTGAGTGACAACGATCCATTATTTACTAGCGAATATTGGTGGAGTCTTCAGGAATCTTTGGAAATGACCCTAAGTTTTATTTAAATGAAGGAGAAAATAACATAAGGAAAAAGAGAATCAAGTCATTCTCCAATGGCTCACAAACACAATTTCTGTAGAGAGATACCAAAACTATGCACACACACAAACAGAGCTACATAACACAAAACATCCTAACAACATCACGACTACATAAAAAAGCAAAATGAAAAGTCTCTCAAATCAGCTCTCTTGCCGGCAAGAAGTAAAAACAAGGGCCCCGCCAAAGCCTCTATTGTCAACAAAAGACGGACCAATAATCAAAACTTGGAAGTGCAGTCAAAGGCCAGAAAGAAAGCAAAAACTACAGTTACGAATTTCGGATACTTTGGAAATAACAGCTCATCAAAGAGAAAGGATCCAACAGTAAAGCGACACCCACTTCTACCAAAGCCCCAAATGAAGGCGAATCCCGAAACCTGTAAATCAAGCTCCTGCAGAAGTAGAAAACACCATAAGATCGTAGGGAGTGATAAATGTGGGGACAAAGTAAAAGAGCTCAGAACAAACCGACTCAGCCAATTCTCGCTCTGGGAGTGGTTGGACTTGTGGTAACACCAAAAGTACTTGCCAATATCCTAGAGCGTGTGCCAACATAACCCCTAAAGGGTCTTCCCCGGAACGTAAGGAAAACATCATTCCTCACCCTCCAAATGATAGAAGTAGGATCCATCGACACTTCATCAATTCTTGCCTTATTCCGTGAGCACCAGATATGCCAGAAGATAAGACAAGGAATAAGATAAAGGAGGTCGATCAAATCAAACAGATTTTCCTGAGATCCCGGTCCACTAGATTCTCCGTAAATCTCCAAGAGAGTTGGCATTATCTCGGCAACCAACCAAGTTCCCAAAGTAATTCCAGAGAGAAGAGGCGCAAGCGCCTTGTAAAAACAAATGTATGACGGATTCCGTAGAAACTGAACTGCAGCATATGCAACGAGAAACGATTGGGATGCCTACCCTCTATAGGTTGTCGTCTAGCAGTAATCCATTATGAAGAGCAATCCACATGAATGAAGAAACCTTTGGGGAAAGACGAACATCCCCTTTGAAGGAAAAGAAATGAAGTTGCAGGGCTGGAGTTCTCACTGAATTCCAAGTCGCAGAAATAGAAAAGGGACCACTGTCCCAACCGGTTCCACCACATTTGAATCCAATAAGGCTTTCATGGATTGCATTCATTTCCATGTCTCACTAGCATAGGACGGGGCTCCGGAATAATTCATACCAGAAATTATATGGTACTTTGCATGAAGGAACGTCACCCACAGGGAGTCGTTTGCTCCAAACCTAGCCCATACCTTGCAAGAAAAATCAGAACAAATGTCCTTTGGGTTACAAAGACCCAGGTCTCCCTCACCTTTAGGGCGACAGATGGTGTTCCATGAGATCCAATGTTGCTTATAAGATTGTCCTTGTTCCCCCAGAAAAAGGACGAGACCAAGGATCTGAAAGAGCCAAAAAAGGAAGAAGTAGGAATCATGGTAGCAATGACGTGAGAGCCTATAGAGTCCAGTACTGACTTTATGAGAACTAGTCTGCTTGCCTTAGGCAGAAGGGTAGCATTCCAACGAATGATCTTCCCCTAGCCTTGTCCAAAACAAGATCAAAAATGGTGTTAAGCATCCTGCCTCGGCAAATTACAATACTGATATAAGGTAAGGAAAGGGATGCAGCCTTAAAACCTGTGAAAGTCTCGATCCATGAAGCTCTCAAAGGTGACAAACATTTCGAGAGGATGAATTAGCTTTTACTAGACTTCATGAGTTGCCCCGAATTTCTCTGAAACTGTTGGATAAGGCAGATAAGGCGATGGATAAAGCGATGACAACCATTGTTGAAAATGATGATGTCTTCCACGAAGTATAAGGAAGAAATAATGAGGTAGCCATGAGGGATGCCAAACCATTGGATCTTCCCAGTTATCGTAAGCGAATGCAGTCCACGTACGAAAGCCTAGGCAGTGATGACAAATAAAGAAGGGAAGAGGGGGTCTCCCTAGCGAAGCTCCTGACCTGATCTGAAAAAATCATTGGTCGATCCGTTGATGAGAACGGAGAACCAGCAGTTGGAGATCATTCTCCAAACCAGATCAATAAGGGGTTCTAGGAAGCCAAAAGCCCCTAGGATCTTGATGATGAAAAACCAAGACATGTGATCGTAGGCCTTTTCCATGTCCAACTTTAGGACCACGGACCTTCTTGTCAATCTGAGAGATCGGCTCCTAGGCTAAAAGGACGTTACCGGTGATCAAACGTCCTTTCACAAACCCAACCTGAGAAAAGAGATGATACGCTCGAGAAACAGTGCTAGTCGGGAGGCTAATACCTTGGAAATGATCTTGTTGGAGAAATTGCACAAGCTAATCTGGAGAAAATCTGCACAAGCATAGGGGTTTTCGCATTCAGGGATAAGGACCAGATTGGTAGAAGTCCAACCTAAAGGAAGATCTCCACCACTGAATAGCAAGACAAAAATCAGCCTAAATAATAAACCAAACACTCCGGAAAAAAACCTGTTGAAGCCGGCAGGCCCACTTGCATTGTCCTTACTGAGAGGAAATACACAAGATCGTATTTCCTCAGAGGAAGGAGGTGCGTTCAGACCAGAGCTCTCCGAGGGAAGTACCAGACTAGTGATGAAATCTAGCATTGTGGGGTCGGAGAGCAGCACATATGGAGGACCATGAAAAGATAGGAAATGGGAGAGAATGGTATTTTAACCTCACTCGGCAGGAGGTCATAGTGAGATCAAGGCACTGGATTTGGAGGATAGTAATAAGCTTATTCTTCTTACGGATAGAAGAATGGAAAAACTTGGAGTTTGTATCGCCTTCAACAATCCACTTGATCCTTACCTTCTATTGAAAATAGTTATGCTCGATACGAAGCTCAGACGAGAAGGCCAGTTGGGCAACCTCCCATGCTTCCTTGTTAGCAGGAGAAAGGGACTCATTAATAGATGATTCTGCTAAAACAATAATTTCTTTTGCCATGCAAACGCGGTCGAAGATATTCTTGACAATAAGAACGTTCCATGCCATTAGACAGGACTTAAGACGTTTCAGCTTATGAGAAAACACGATACACGGAGATCTTGGAATAGGGGAGTTCCAGGATTCCTCAACATTGTGGAAAGTATGGTGAGATATCCACATGCTTTGCAACCGAAAAGAAGAGGGCCAGAAAGGTCTGAGGGGAGCAGCTGAGAATCTTAGGAGCATTGTTGGAGAAGGTACGATGTAGATGGGAAAAAAAGAAGTTGAATGGGAGGTTGAACCAACCTTTCGATCCAAATACTTTGTCCAATCTGGACAAAATCTAATTAGGCCCTTCTTGGTTGTTACACCAAGTGAAGGCAGAACCGACAAAAGATACTTCCGAGAGCCCCAAACGGATAATGAAGGCATTGAAATCAGCCACTGTTAATCGGTTAACGGCATTGCCTCCCCGTTTCTCCGCTTGAGGAGTGACAACATTGAAGTCTCCACCCAAGACCGATGCCGGAAAACCAAGATTTGAAAGGGCGAGTATGTCGGACCAAAGGGTCAAACGGTCTACCCTGTCACAATTAGTGAACCGTAAAGAGCAGAAAAGAGGAGGAGAAAGAAGGGAAAGAGCAGATGACCGAGAGGAGCTGCTCGGAGTCGAAAACAGGGTGTACGACAACATCTTTGGACCAAAGGATCCAAATCTTGTTGGATCCATTGTCTGTGGCTCCGCCAAACCCAATGGACAAGATCGATTTGGTGATTTCCTCCAAAGCCAAAAAGGTTCCAGAAGAGCCACCAAACAGGTAGAATGCTTCCTAACAATGCGCTTGAGCCTAGCCATTGATGCATCATTGCCAATACCATTGACGTTCCAAAAGAGGAAATTCGCCACCATAAAATAAGATAAAGAGAGCAAATGGCTAACAAGAAGGGAAAACCACCAACAAAAAGAGAGAGCGTCCAGACCACTCAGATGAGATACAACGTATGTCGAGAAGATCGAACGATCTGATCGGACGCCGCTATAGAGCATGTACAATGGTACGGGGAGTGGGGGGAGCAGTTCGCCTCCCATGACGCGAAGATCTGACAGTAGAGCAGCCAATAGACTCACAAGAAACATAGAATCCCAAAGAAACCCCTATATCCTAGTTAGTAGGAGAAGAGGCAGACACATCGGACCTGGAAGGACAAGAGTTCTCAGTCAGTCGAGTAAGGCGATTATTGATGGTCGCAATCTCTTCCTCACTGATAAAGGGGGAGGAGACAAAAACAGAAGACACGGACTGACCATTAGAAATTATGATGTTGCTCATCGGAGCCAGCACACTTTGATGTTTAGTTACCAAAGTCGAGCTGTCATTAGATTTACAGGCCCACACAGTATGTAAATATCTCAATTCTGGGCTCCATTTGCCTACGTTACGTAAAGTTGTGATCAGGAGGCCATCTCCTCAGTACACCGTATAGTGAACCATAAAATGATCTGCTATACGGTTACGACGAAGAGACCACCCATCCTAAGATGACATTACCCAACGTAGGAGCCAACGAAACCGATAGAAAACAAACACCCAGACAGAGAGAGTCAATAGAGTTTTGGAGGATTTGCTCAGAGCTTGCACAGTTGATTTTGGAGGAGTGTGGAAGCATCACTTACCTTTGGTTGATTTTTCATACAATAATTGTTACCAAGCGTCGATTGGTATAGCTCCTTACGAAGCTTTGTATGGACAACCATGCAAATCGCCAACTTGTTGGTGAGGAACTACTGACATGGTTTTACTTAGACTAAACGGTATCCATGAGTCCACGGAAATTATCACTTTGATTCAGTAGGGAATGTAGGTTGCCCAAGATTGGTAGAAGTTATACGCAGATAAGAGGAGGAAAGAATTAGAATTTGATGTTGGAGACTTGGTATTTGTTAAGTTTTTTCCTCTCAAGAAGTTAGTTCGATTTGGAAAGACTGGGAAGTTGGCTCCTTGATTTATTGGGTCTTTTTTAGGTTTTGGATAGGATTAGGAAGATGGCTTGCTGTGCGGAGCTTTCGAGCATTTATCGGGGGTTCAAAATGTTTTCAATGTCTCTCATCTTCGCAAATGCCTTCGTGATTCAATCGAAAGACTTGATCTTAATGATATTGGAGACACATGAAGCTTCAAATTAGAGTCTAGGGTTCCCCATGCCACCGCAAAGATCGTGGAGGATGGAATCCAACTACTCTGTAACAAGTCTATTCGCCCAGTTTGAGTTTAGTGGGGAGACAACCCTGCGGAAAGCACCTGAGAAACTGAGGAGAAGATTAGGTTTACTTATCCAAAGCTTTTCTCGGGTAATTATTTTCTCCTAAATTCTCGTTTTTGGTTGCATTGTGGCTTCTAGATCGAATGGTAGGAGATGACTGCAACAACAACGTATAATGCACTATTATAGAATTATATGCATATTAGGATGTTTTGCATACATATTGCATCACTTGTTATATATACATGCTAGGACTGAGTTCATTATTAGCAAGTCTATAATTCCTAATCACTATGAGTTATAGATGTATGGATGTTTATAAAATAACATGGGTGTGCAACATGGTTGCTTAGAGCGAGTTGTGTTCTTCGTCCATCTAAAATATTTCAGGACGAAATATCTAATTACATAGAAGAATGTAACACCCCTGAAAATATACTTAAGTTAGACATAAGTTAGTTTAATTTCGAATAAATAATAATGATTTAATGGGCTGAATATGAAATTTTGACAAGTAGGAATTGGGCCATGAAAGTATTATAGTTGCGTTCGTGGCGAGATTCTTATCCGTTTTCATATTTTATTTAATTAAAATGGAGTTTGTATGAAGAAGATATTAATAAATTAAGTTGTGTGCATATATTAGCATAAAAAGTTTGATTTTCAAACAAATAAATACATAAACCTAGAATTTATTAATTTGGATAAGCATGAAAAGAATATTCCTATTGAATTCAAACTTGTTTGTATATATTTACACATAATGGGGACAAGAATAATTAAATTAAGGTAACATATCAATCAAAATCAATCAACGAATTAATAAAAAGAAACGTACAGGAGAATACCTCTCCTAGGCTCGACAACAGAAAGGGGGGTCGACCGCCCTCCTATAGGAGCGGTCGACCGCCCTCCTGTAGGGGAGCCTAGTGAGGGTTGTTTTAAAAGGGACTTATTTATATTTTACATCAAATGAACTTCTTAGATTTATAATTTTAAATCTAATGGCCTATATACACGTGGTCAACTATAAATATAACCCTCAACCCTTACTCAAAACCCTACAACCATTCTTCTCCATGCATATATGATGCCTTTCTTCCATCTCAAATTCTAGAAAAGAAAAAAGGGTTTAGGTTTTCTTCTATCTCCTCTATTCTATTCTTACATAGATTTAGATTTATTTTGGAATTTAGATTCATATATGTATATATATAAGATTCTAATATGTGATTCTTATATATAGATTTGAAGGTTTGGAGCACATTAGTTCATGAAGGCCAAATCCAATTCTTATTCTACTCAATTATGTTATTAGTCATTCTTGCAGCACTATAAGTGGAGTCCATCTGATTTTGCTATTTTGCTATAATTTTTTAGTTTAAGACTTGAATTATTTTGCCTAGAAAGATTTGAGTTCATGCAAAAAGAACACAACATTAAAACCTCTCAAATCTTCCATTTTTTTTATGTTTTTACGATGGAATGTTCAATCTATTTGTATATGTGGGTTTGAATCATTGTAATAATAAAATAAGAATATGGTGTTATATAATTATCTATATCAGAATGATTCATTTTATTTCATTTTTGGGTGAATTCATATGTATTGTCTTGTAGCAAAAGGTTAAGAATTAGAGAAATTGTAAATTTTAATAGGTTTAAATCTCTATTTTATAAATGGAGAATTTGAACATATTATTTACAAGATTTCCAAATATTAAGGTTTTGCTTATAAGTTTACATAAAGAATGAATCTGTTCCAGAATATATATATATATATATATATGTGTGTGTGTGTGTGTGTGTGTGTGTGTGTGTGTGTGTGTGTGTGTTTGTGTGTGTATATATGTGTTGACCTATGGCACTTTTCTCATCTTTAATTGTTAAATTAATCAAGTTAAACTTAGGTTACTAGTTTTATGTTGACGTTATTGTTTTTTCCATTCTGATTGTTACATGTTAATATGTACATTACGCCATGATTGAAGGGGATATGGGAAATAACTTGTACACCTTTAAATTTGATTAGGGATTGCCATTTCAAACGTAGTTTGGATGTTAATCTTATTCGCTAAATTTATGTCTCTATTTATATGTATAGCATAAATAACATAATATTAATATGTATTATGTACGTAATAAACACGGTTAAATTAGAAATTTGAATTTGAATGTCCCCAAAGGAATTTGTATGTTTATGTGTGTGCTAATGGCCTTAGATATATTAATGACACATAGACACGAGGTTAATCGTTACTTATGGTAGAAGTCTGCCCTGAACCGACTGGCATATCAAGCATCTATAAGTAAGCCTGGTTTATGTGAGGGATCAAAGTGCCATGGGCCATTATAATGAATATATTATGATACGAGGTTAGGCCCAACTTGTAATAGAAGTCTGCCCAGAACCGCCCAGTAAATCAACATCTACAAGTGGTTGGTCTAATGTGAGATGTCTAGTGTATATTCATATATATATATATATACATATTATGCATAAAGTAGGCCCGTCTTGGAAAAAATGTATTAAGTGGATGATCTTTCTCTTGTTGGGTATTAAGTGGTTAGGACTAGGTTCGTTCCCTAAGGAACGCTCTTTGATTCAGGACCCAAGTCATGGGACCGCCCTTTGAGGATTTAAATAGTTATTGGATCCACCTTTCCCCTATAAGGTATTAAATGGTCTTATTAGACGATAATATGAGTAGAGTAGTTCTCCAAGTAATGTCCGCTTCTTATCTAGGGGCAAGTGAGGGCTGACCTAGGGACGGAATATATATATGGACAAAAGGAACCACCGCCTAAGGGAAGTATTAAGTGGCTAGGAGTTCACCCGTAGGGACAACTAGATAGTAACGAGAGGGTTCGCCGGTAGGGTTATCTTAAAAAAGATGAGTTCCTAACCTTAACCTAGTAACAAGTGGTTGTTACTATTTCTCGACCTATAAAGAGAGCATATACATTATGATGTTGATGTTATAGACGAGGCCTTAAGTGGTTAGGTGTCCGCCATAGGGTATTATGTGACTGTAGGGATGTCCACCCTTAATAAATTAGTAAATAGCCTTAAGTGACTAGGAGTATAACACCTCGTGGAATATTAAGTGACTATAAAGAATGTCCAACATTAAATTATTTTGTAGGTATTAAGTGATCGTAAGTACATCCACCCTTAGATTTACAAATTGGCCTTAAGTGACTATTAGGATGTTTGCCTTATATGTTGTGTGTGTGTTTGTTTACGTAGACGTGACATGAAGAGTTTATACTGCCAAATGTCAGGAGTAGTTGTTTCTAAACTCAAATGCATTTCATTCACTAGAACTACATGTTTTGGTCTCCTTCCTCTTAACATTAACAGGTTGGCAGGTGAAACTGTTGACTGAGGATGAGGAACGATTGCTTGGAGGAGGAGCCTCTCGAAGATTTAGTTATAGTGGTAGTAGCCTTATTGTTGTTGTTGTTATAATTGGGATAATGAATAATTGATGTACCTTGTACCTTTGAGACCATTTGTATATGAATTTGTGGTATTAATAATGTACATCTATTTTATGCTATTATATTTTATCCCTTTCGCTTTGTGAGATTCTGATTATCGTTTATACTGCTCTATGATACTTGTTTAGTATTTCCTTATAAGATCCAAAGATCCATTTAGAGTGGCTTTAAGATCCGATGCGCCTTTTCTGGGTTGGAATTTAGGCCCACTCTGGGGAGATTTTTACATGTTCAGTGGAATTCTTAGTAGCCCATCCCTAGATGTGCCTTCACATAACCCCCTAGATAAGAAAAGAACAACTTATGGAGAACTACCTCACTAATTCGTACATCTTTTTATTCATGACTATTTAATAACTCATAGTTACAAGAGAAAGGCGAACCCATATACCACTTAATACCTAATAGCTGCAGGTTCTATGACTTGCACCTAAATCTAAGGAATAAACCTTAGGAATAGACCAAGTCTTAACCACTTATACACAAAATGAACCAGATCAGCCACTTAATACCTTCTTAAGGTAGTCCTACTTCACACAAATGGCCCTTGACACTAGACTTCTCACATTAACCCGACTTCTTGTAGCTATTAGATTTGCTGGTCAGTTTCAGGCAAACTTTTACTACAAGTAGAAGTTAACCTCACATCGATAATTGTCATGTAATATTTTAAAAATCTATTAATACGCACACAACATAATTTTTTCCCTGCAATGACATTTAATACGAATTCCTAATTAAACGCATTGAATATGCATTTAAGATACTTTAATTACACTAATTAACAAATATAAATAAAAGCGTGATTAGTGACGTGCATAAAGAAAATGCATTAACCGTTTAAAATGTCAACTCTAAATCATAATTAAGGTATACAAGTCATATTTCGAAAATTCCACAACATATCATATAATTCTGTTTCAAATCCGAAGCCATCATAGGGAAGTGCACAAACATAATAAAATAACCGGTAATCTATGGTTTTATGATTATTTCAATAGATAAAAGGAACAAGGTAAATAACAAAAATATATGTATATTTCTTCTAATACTACTTTAGTTTCATGTAAGATATTTACACAAAAACAAGGATTTTGGTCACAGTATTTAATTACATCTAAACCATATATTTTATATAAAAAAAGGTTTATAGACACATAAGTTACAATACCCAAATCCATACTTTTGTTTTAATTTGACTTACAATAAAAATTAATGAAAGTAAAATAGACTAGATGGTAAATTTACATATACATCCAAAATAACAAAATTCTTCTTTACATCAATAATCAAAGCCCAAACAATACAACTAGATTGACCATTTTCGGTTTATTAAACATTTGTTGATTTATATAAAAAAATTCGTGAAAATCCCAAATCTCTATAGGCATAACCAATCCAATTTTATACTAATAATTACAGAAAAATAGGCAAACTTAAAGAATTCCTACTCACTATACAACAACAAGAAGAAAAAATTTGTGAATATCCTAATTATGGATTACAGCCTTGAATATACGTATTTAAATTCCTACTCTTAAATTTTTATAAATGTATAGGAATCAAATTAGAATTATATATACAACTAGCTCGATAAATTCTAGATAGAAATTAGAATAGGAAAAGAAGAAATAGGTTTGATTTGAGGAAGAAGAAAACTAAATGACCTAATATGGAATTAAACAGAATAAAAAAGAAAAAGAATGGATGAAGATCATAGAGGAGAATGTGAGGTTTAGAGAGAAGGTTAGGGGTCTGTTTGTAGTTGCTAAAGTGCACGGGAATCGTTGGATTTGAATTATTAAATCGGACCGTTCAAATTAGCAAACCATATAAGAAAATCTAACCTAACCTAGACGTAATTGCCCCTTGTATCCACTGGGTGGTCGTCACCATCCATTGGAGGGTGGCTGACCCCTCCTAAAGCTAGGGCATAGTGAATTCAATTCACTTCCACGTCCGTTTTACTATTAATTAGTAATTAATTTCATTTACTTCTTTCCGTTTCTTTTCAAATGTTGTCCCCTCGTACATGCTTATATATATACAACTTAGAATTTGAAAATGGAATATTATCTTATGCCATTTGTATTTATTTTAATCTAGATTTACATTTTTTATTTCAATTCAAATCTTGTGTATATTATTTAATTGTTCAACTTGTTATAAACGTATCTTTTTCATACGAACTCCGTTTTTAAATAATATATAACAGGCTAGAATCTCATCATAAATACAATGGTTATAATTTCGTAGCCAGACTCCTGATTATCAGTATTTGTATTTTCAGCCTATTATTATTTTATTAACTGTTATTGATTTTAATATCCACATTTGTTTAGAGTTTATTTTATGGGGGTGTTGCAATATATTTAAGTATAAATTATTTATAATTATTTTGATATTTTATCGTACGTATTTTACATCTAGAACTCTCTTATACAACAATAAATAGTTTTTCAAAGTTCCAATTAAATTACAAAGTTTTATAATTTAAAAAAATAAGAATTTAAATCATAACAAAGGACCATGTTGACATGTCCATATATCGTATGTCGACATACCATCAGATTTTTTCAAATTTCAAATTTGAATTAAAGTGTATTTTCATTGTACTCATTCACGAATGGGCATCTCTCTTCTCTTCTATAAATGGGGAGTTCTGATTTCGAAATTTAATTAATTATTTCATCTTCTTCTTCCCTCATTTTCTTCTCCATCATTTCTAATCAAAATCCTAACTATCTTATACCGAATTTTCAAATAAATCAATCAATTTCTACTCAATTTTTGATTCTTCATCATCCTCTCCATAGTTTGTCAAGATCCAATGTAAATCAGAGATGTAAGGCTATTGTAATCACAACTACAATATTAGGTTTGCATTCCTTTGTAAAATATGCATAAATATACTCAAAAGGATGTGACTTGTTGGCTCGTAAATCAAGTTGTGTTTGATTGTACTCGAAAAGTAATTGGGTGTGACTTGTTGACCCATAAATAAAATTTGTCATGCCTCGAGCTTGAGATTCTATAAGGCATCTCCTTGTGGCCTTAAAATCAAGGAGTGTAATAGATTTTGAAGTGATTAAAAATTCATATAGATTTTGGTGTGGGACTAAATGTAGGGTAACTCCAAACTAGTATAAAATCCAATGTGTTCCTTTCTTTATTTTATTGTGTTTATAATTCCTAGCCCTGCCATTTTTATAGGCCTTTTAAAGAAGCTAAAAGAAATAGGAGGTAAATACTTCATGTGTATGTTGCCTTTCCACAAGAATCTCATAAATGTTGTTCTTATCCTTTTAAGCAGTTTAACATGAAGTATAAAAGTACGAGCCCAATATACATGCATAGAAATCACAACTAATTTAATTAAAGTAATTCTACAGCTTGACTCGGCATTCTATTAGACCAACATTCCATTCTAGCAGGTATTTTCACAAAGAGATGGTGGCATTATGCTGCAATGAATGGAGGGATTGCCAAAGGCATGCCAAGGTAAGAAATGGTTGAATCATTACAACATATACTGGTTAAACTGTAAATAAAAGAGATAGTGTCTGGGCAAACTCCAACTATCATAAATTCAGATTTGGCAATATTAATTTTTAAACCTGTCAGGACAGGAAATTTTTATAGGGTGTCCATGATATTTTGCAAGGTGATAGGGTCAAGATTACATAATATAATTATGTCATCTACAAATAAGAGAGAAGTATTCCTAGGTCCTTGCATTTGGGTTTAAATTTGAAAAAGAAATGATTAACTAGTTCATCAAGCATGTGATAACAGTGATAAATAAGTAAGCCGAAATTGGATCACCTTTCCTTATTCTCTGGTTGTTATTGAAAAAACCAATAGGGAACCATTAATATTACTACAAAAGTAGGAAAAAGACATACAACTATGGATCCAAGTAGTAAAGCAAATAGGTAATTCATGTAACTCAAAATTCTAATTATTGTAAAGAGTTAAAAGCTTTCCTAATATCCAGTGTGTGTTGTATATAACGGTGTTGTATACACAATTATATGATTTTTGTTTGATGATAACAACCAAATATATTTTATAAATGTGTTTGTTACTGTACTGTTCTATATTTACATCACAGACAGGAATGTAATATTTATATTTAAATATAATACATCTGTTCAGAAATTCAAGTATTTACTGTATTTTATTTAAAAATATAAATATTACATTTCTAACATTCAAACAGTACATCTATTTTAACTCCACTATTTAATCACTTCACATATTTGTACTTATAAATAAACAGAATGGAATAGACAAGTCTGTTTGACAACTATGAAATAACATTTTATTTCAAACAGATTTTATTTATTACAAATAATCAGTACAATCACTTTTTCATATACATTAGCTCCTCACTATATCACTCAACACTCATTACTTTTTCACTTGTACATTCACAGACTCATATATTCATATACAGATACTTGTACTGACATTCACTAACATTGTTCTTGTTCTAAATTTTCTATCTTCTGTCTTCACAGTCTTCACTGTCAGTCTAGTTTTCACTGCTCTATCAGTCCAGTTTTCACAGCTCTGTCAGTCCAGTCTTCACAGCTCTGTCACTCCAGTCTTCATGTTTACCTGTCACACATGAAACACACACACAGTACACTGCAATAGAAATAATACTGAATACATGCAAATATAATTTTTATTTTTAAAATTTTATCTGCCTCGGATTTCTGGTGTGTTTCTCATCATTTTTCATGACTTGATCTGATTCATCTATGTCTAGGCACACAGTTGTATATGTATAGTACAGGGACAGAAAACTTGTCTGATGGCTGCAAATACACACGTGTATAGATATACACGTGTGCACTGCCTCGCTGATCAGTGTGCAACTGAGGAGTAGCCACGTGGACCATCTCAACTCAGTGCACAATCAACAGAGGAAAAATGCAAGCAAAAATGGAAGAGCAACATAAAACATGATCAAAGCATGGTTCAGTCCATATTTTTTAAAAGTGGACGTAAAGTGATCAACTCAAAACAGCAAGTGCAATTTCAAAATACAAGGATGAATGGCACATCAACAAGCAGAAATAGCACAACTACATTACACTGTGTCAAGTGTACATGGCACAATGGTGAGACAAGGTGATCACAACAATACAGTGGTGCAACAACAATGTTTTAGCAAGCATGGTGGAACAAGCAGTGGCAGAGCAATAGCAAAAATAGCAAAGGGGACAAGGCATACATGTATGCACAGTAGTGAAGACATGTTCAACAAAGCATAGGTGGCATGTGGTTAACAATGATGTTCAACAAGCAAACCAGCATGAACAACGACTTTACAAAGCAAAATGGTTGAAGAAACATTCACGACAACATAAACTTTAAGATTGAATTCATGGAATAAAGCCAAAAGTTTTCAGTTTCAATGGGTCAAGTGTGCAAGTGCATAAACAGTTCATGGTTGCACAGCTAAATATGATCAGAGCTAAACAAACTCATGTTCAAACATCAAAGTGAATGGCACAAACAGTTCAGTGCAACAATCTATGGCAGCCTCACAAATGAAGCTGCACCAAACACATGTACATCAGTATGAAACATGTCTCAGTACACAAGCATATGGAAGCTACAGTGGTCAAACAAAGCAGGTGTGCAAGGGTGCACTAGCATAAACCGTTCAAGACTTTGGTGATAGGTTCAGAAATGTCATGCAATGACAAGCAGCATTGAACATGAATGGGGAATCACAGCATGCATGTTCAAAGACAAGACAGACAGACCATAACACAAGTTGCATAGTGAAGATATATATATGAGTTTACAAAATGAAATGGGTAGTGCATTAACTCATGGTTCACACAAGATCAAGTCAACTTCATATATGTCAAGCATTCAAAGAAGTATTGCAAGAGTGAAAATTGCAAATCGAAATTCCAGAAAATCAAAAAGAAATCAATTCATATATTTGGCAAGAAAACTATTTTACAAATCAGGTTTTGCATCTTCAATCAAGCAAAGTTACTTTGAGCCAAGAGCAATTCATATTTGGCAAAATGACAAAACCAGAAATGGCATGAAAATATTTATTTGTTTTCAAATTTCTTTCCAGAAAATTAGTCGAGGGGCAATCAATTTTTTTTCAGAAATAAACAAATCAGTTTTGGCAATATTTTAAATGGGGCAGCAATTTTCTTTTCCTGAAAGCATGTTTCCTATTTTTGGCGAGTAATTCGAACTGGGAAAGAAATGTTTTTCCAGATATTATGGTTCCAGAAATTTAAAATAGGAAGAACAATTCTCGTTTTCAAACCAGACAACAAAAGAGGAAATCATGGTAATTTAAATCACTCAATAGTTTTTGCGGAAGAAAGGGGGCAATTTAAATGTCCAGACTCGTTCAAAATCAAGGCCGAATTTATCAGCAAAAAAAAGTGGAAACCGCAATCAATTAGGGTAAGTCATTAACATGAAATCAGAGCTCAATCGTAGGGTTTCTATACCCTATACGTAATACCATTTTCATCATAGGCAATCATCTAAATCCAAGCACCAATTATTAAAAGAACAGAGAGATTAACATTCAGATGTACTCACAGTTTTCAGAAGGTATCAATCGAGAGAGAGAATCCAAATCAATTCAATCGAGGAAGATAAAGAAGTTATCAATACATTTGAGCCTCCAGAGAAAAATACCATAAGCAAATTCATCACAACATCGATCTGATTTGGGGAGAAAGCTGAAAACCTAGCTTTGGGATTCAAGCCACCGCCATTATTTTTCCAGAGAAGCAAAAGAGATCGGGTTAAACAATAAAGAGAATGGGCCGGCCTTGGTTACTTGAATTTACAAAGGGGATGACCCCTTTACTTTAAATCCTAGGGTTATATTTGTTTTTCTTTTGTATTTTTTTGTTTTTATTTTTTTCTGTAAAACAAACCTGAATAGTTTTCTAGTTCTGTAAAAATCTAGGTGAATTCACTTAGGGTGTTGACTGACAGTTGATAGAGTCTGTAAAATTGGGTTACGGATTACAGGGTTGTAATCCGGGGAAATCTGATCGAGTGGATATCGGTCAGTCTATGGTTTTGAGCGTAGGGTTAGAATAGGAGCAGGGTTTGCGAGTGTACATGGTCTTGTATGCGGTATCTGTTCTATCACCTAGTAGAAACCTTAGAAATGCAGCAGTAGGCAGGGTTTTGCCGAAGCTGGGTATATTTGTGTGTGATTTATCTTCTGCATTTCCGTTTCTGCTATATTCTGTGATTTGTTTATTATTATATATCTCGTTAGATTTTTAATTCAGTTAAAAATTGTGAAAAACCCTATTCACCCCCCTCTAGGGTTATTCTAGATCCAACATTTGGTATCAGAGCCAGGTATTTCTTTAACTCTAGAGTCATGGGTAATCCTAGTCGTCAGTCTAGTGAGAGTCAGTCCAGTTCACCTCCATCTGTTTTCATTGGAACAGATTTTTTAAACTGGAAGTCCAAAATAGAATTTTATTTAAAATCTGTTAATATTAAATGTTGGGATGTTGTTATCAATGGGTACAATATGGTAGATAAAGTTTTTAATTCTCGTACTACACATATTCTATATTCTTATCTTGATGATAATCAATATAGTCTGATCTCCCATTGTTTATCTGCGCAGGAAATTTGGACAGCTCTCAATATGAAGTATGGACAAATTGACAACAGTTGCTCAAAACCCTAAAGTGCCTACTCAGATCCAGAGTTCTGTTTAACAGGATTTACAAATGAAAACTCAGAAGGATCAGATGATGGAGAATCAACAGATGCTGAAACAGAAAATTTCTCATACGAAGATTTAGTTTACATATGTCTTGATTTAACGAAATCTGTTGATAAACTCCAACTGAAAAATAAGTCTCCGAAATCTAAGAATTTTGAGTTGACTAGCAAAATTGATGATTTGGAATCACAACTTGAATATGTTGAAAATTCTTCAAATTCAGTTTGCAAAAATTGTTTGAAATTGAAAACCAATCTTGTTCATCTCAATAAAAGTATTCAAAAGTTTGAAGATGAAATTTTGATCTTAAATGAGAACAAGACTGAGTTATCAAATTTGAATAACCTTCTGCAAAAGGAATTTGAAAATTTTAAAACAGATATATATTCCAAATTTGAAATTGCTGAAAATGAAAATTTGGTGAAAAGTGGTTTGGTTTTGAAAGAACTTGAAAATGAGATTGAAAAATCCAAGAATTTTGAATCTGAAAAACAAAAACGATTTGTACTTGAAATTTCCGAATCCCAAGCCAAAATTAAATTGCTTGAAAATGAGAATTTGGTTTTGAAACAGTCCAATACTGAACAGAAGATCGCTATAAATAACTGCTCAAATTTATTAAAAGAAAATAGCGATCTAAAATTCAAAATTCAATGATTAGAATCAATTTTGGATAAATTTTCTAATGGGGAAAAATCGTTGAATATGCTGTTACAAAACCAAGTTTCTATTGGAAATAAATCTGCTCTTGGCTTCGGGAAAAATGATATTTTTGGAAAACAAAATTCAAATGATTTAAAAAATCTCTCAAACGGTTTTGGAAAGAACTGCTTTGAAAATTTGAACTCTAAAAATTTCAAAGGTTTTTTGAATCAAAATTGTGATGAGAAACCGTTTTATAATAAACCATTTAAACATTCTTGGATCCCAAAAAATAAAACGGGCTTTGTCAAGTTCAAACAGTTTTGGGTTCCTAAGTGTACGAAAGTTAATTCTAAAGGTTTGTTATATAAACAAGTCTGGGTACCAAAACATATGAATACAATTGTGAGTGGTTTTACTACTTTTGTTAGACCGCTCAATTCTCTAAACTGTTAGGTACCGGAGGAGGCTGAGGAACTGCTAGGTAAAAGAGATTTGGATTCAAGCTGTTTATACTTCTGAAATCATTCACAGTTTCTTAGCCAAGACTATTGAGTTAGAGATTCTAATTTTCATTGGATTCTGGTATGATCTCTAAACTCACCTTTGTAAATATTCTTTGTTTTTATTTTATTTGCTTATTTCTCCTTCTATCCCTTCTGTTTATTTTTTCTTTGTTTTTGAGTTGTCACTGTCATACCTTTGTAACTTCTTAGGCTTCATTAACTTCATATTGCAGAATTCATATTCTTTCTGGAAATTTGCTTCATTTCTATAAAACTCTGATGTGTTTAATCATGTCCAGATCTTGAATTTATTTTTGTAAATACCTGCAATTGATTTGAAGTTTGTTTTCTGATTCTCTGAATTCATAACAGTGTTGATGTATTTGTGCCAAATCTTGAACACTGTTAATTTGAATTCTAAATTTTTGAAGATCTGAATAATTAATGAAATTTCACACTCTTATGCTGTTTTTGAGTTTCTTCCAATTAATTTTGGAAACGCTTAAAATATTATACTCATTACAGCACACTGCTATTTATCAGTTGTGAAAATTTCATTAATTTTCGGATTGGCTTGGAAATTAGTCTGTCTTAAATCTCAGTGATACATCTTGAAAACCATCATTACTCATGACCATTATGGCTAGAATTTGTTTGTTTGAAATCATCTGAAATTATTGATATTTTGAATAATCACACACCACCTAAATTTGAAATCGTCAACCTTGTGTGACTGATTCATTACATCTGTAACAACCCGTAAAATGCGAGCCAGTTTGAAATTTTTATTTTGGCAATTTTAGCGAGTTTTGATTATTTAAAATGAATTATTTTAAATAATATCGACGAGAAATTTATTTTGAATATAATTCGAACGTATATATTATACGCGTCGTCGTTAGAATAAAAATAATTATATATAATTATAAAAGGAATTGAAAATGGCGCGGTAGTTCGATAATTCGATTTCAAACTTCAATTGAATGTACCGGGTGCAAAACAATCCGGATTTTAGTGAAACCAAAAATAATGGAATCTAATAGTGAATATCTTTCCAACGAAGTTGACAAACTGAGATTTCATTTTAGAAATGATAAGATATGTCCAGTTTAAAATTAGAAATAGTCGCTGTGGAATTTATATATATTTTTATATATATAAGGCCCTTAAAAATAGCAATTTTGCAAACGACCTCGGATTTCGACGAAACCAGTTTGTTGGGTCCGGGATGTCGAGTTATTGCTAGGTTTCAAATTTCATAATTTTTCGAATCAATATGTGAGCGTGGCAAAGGAAAACGCGTTTGACCAGTTTCCGTTGATTTTAATCGACTGGAAAATGGCCATTTTTCTAACGGTCTCAGAATTCGACGAAACTAGTTTTATTAGGACTGTATCGTCAATACGAAGTTAGAAAATATTTTTCTGCAATTTTTAAAGTTCGTATGTGACCCCGGTAATTTGAAATGTACGTTTAAAATTCAATATAGTGATTTAAATGTAAATTCAACGAAAACTGATTCAAACAGTCGAATCAGCTTGCGATACATATCCCATTGTGTTCGGAATGGGGGTAATTAGCTAGGGGCGCCAGTCGGTGGGCTTGATTTCGAGTTAAAACGGAAAGTCAACTTTAAATTGAATTAAATAATTAAATTAAAATAAAATAAAATAAAAAAACAAACCCACCTTTCCCCTTTTCTCTTCTGTTGGCCCCCCCCCCCCCCCCGAATCAGTTATTCATAAAAAAAAAAAAAAAAAAAAAAAAACCCTAAAAGCATCGAACGCCGCCGTCGAGGCTGACGCGCCGCCGCCTCCTGGAGCGAGCCCCACCTCCCACCTCCAAGCACCTCCCCCTCTCGCGTCAAAGACTTCTCCCCCCCCCCCCAACGGATCGATACTTCGATCGAAGAAAACCCCATCGCGTAGACCCCGCAGATGCGCCGCCTCCCATGACGACCACCACCTCCGACGAACCTCCCCGACCCCACTGCGCCGCGCCACCACCCCCACTCAGTCCTCCTCCCCCCTCTGTAAGTCTTCCCTTTTTTTTTTAATTTATTTATTTATTTTATATTTGATTTATATATAAAAAAAAAAAGAACTGAATTTGATTTATATAAGAAAAAAACTGAATTGATTTATATATAAAAAAAAAAAAACTGAATTGAGTTATATAAAAAAAAAAGAACAGAATTTTATTTTGAAGTTAAAAACTGATTTATATTTTAAAGTTAAAAACTGATTTATATTTTAAAGTTAAAAACTGATTTATATTTTAAAGTTAAAAATTGATTTATATTTTAAAGTTTAAAAACTGATTTATATTTTAAAGATAAAAACTGATTTCGATTTTAACAAGAAACTGATTAGAAAAAGATTTAATTCTGATTTAAAAGAAAAAGGTTTTGAACTTCAAAAAGATTTGAACGTCGAATCGAAGGAAAAATATGATTTTTATATATTGAATAGCATAAGAAAAATATGATTTTTATATATTGAATAGCATAAGAAAAATATGATTTTTATATATTGAATAGCATAAGAAAAATATGATTTTTATATATTGAATGGCATAAGAAAAATATAGTTTTTATGTTTTGAACTTCGAAAGAAAAATATAGTTTTTATGGTTTGAACTTCGCAAGAAAATATGATTTTTATATATTGAACTTCGGCATAAAAATATGATTTTTATATATTGAACTTCGGCATAAAAATATGATTTTTATATATAGAATAGCGAAGTAAAAATTCGATTTTTACATGTGTAGAGAATACGGGCGAAAGCGACAAAATGCGATGACGATGAAGATTTCTATCCAATGAAGTGCCGTGGAGCTAGGATAGCTATTTGTGAGAAATTCTCACCTTTCTATTTTATTTCTAGTTATATATATATACTAGGATGCAGACGGTGCTTAGTAGCACCCGACACAATCGTCCACAGACCATGGACTTGTTTGTTTGACTGTTTGGTGATTGATTGCGATATTGGTTTGAATGTGGTTTGTGGTGTGAAAAAAAATCGAATCGATAAATTGGTTAGGATTAGACGTGCGCCGTTATAAGGCGAAGGAGTAAGGCTAGGTTAGACCCTTACTCCAAATTTTGTGGTTTGCATAACGAAAGTGAATTTGATTGATGTGTGAATGGCGTGGGCCTTCACTAGACCGGGGATAAGGCTAGGCCTTGTCCCGTTTCTAGTATCGTGCCGTTATGCCGCCGAAATTTTCTAAAATAAGTTAGAAAAATAAAAATATCATTTTATTTAAAGAATGAATTGAATAGAAGTTCATATGTTGAAATAAAATGTGTTATCGTTAAAAATATAATTTTTAACGTGAATGTGAATAAATAAATATTCATTTACAAACCGGATGGTTTGTTTATGTACACTTATTTGAATGACATTGATTGGGTCGATAAATTTTACACATCGCCTAACTGCACAAATAAAATATGTGTTTGATTGTTTGAAACCCCACACGGGTGTTAGGATGAAATTTGAAGTTCACTCATCCTGATTGATTAAATATGTCGATCGATTGATTGACAGACTGTTATAAGCGTTGAATATCTATATTTGATGCTTATACAGTGTAGTGCACTTTGGTTGATGGTTGATTATTTTCAATGCTATTATATACATGTGTTGTATGAAAATCCATATAATTAATTTTATATGGTAATTGATTGGGCCTCATTCCAGTTTTGAAAAAGAAATATTTGAAAAAGAAATATTTGAAATAGAATATTTGAAAATAAAGGAATATATGAAGCCGTGTTGATTAGATTGACGCCATTTTGACGTGAACGATATTTATATCGATTTTAAAAACGATTTCGAAATGAATTGAATTGAAAACGATTTCGAAATGAATTGAATTGAAAACGAATTCAAAATGAATTGAAAACGAATTCGAATTGAATTGAAAACGATTTCGAAATGAAATGAATTGAAAACGATTTCGAAATGAATTGAATTGAAAACGATTTCGAAATGAATTGAATTGAAAATGAATTCGAATTGAATTGAAAACGATTTCGAAATGAATTGAATTGAAAACGAATTCCAAATGAATTGAAAACGATTTCGAAATGAATTGAATTGAAAACGATTTCGAAATGAATTGAATTGAAAACGATTTCGAAATGAATTGAATTGAAAACGAATTCGAATTGAATTGAAAACGATTTCGAAATGAATTGAATTGAAAACGAATTCGAATTGAATTGAAAGCGAATTGAAATGAATTCAAATTGAATTGAAATTCGAATTGAATAGAAATGAATTTTGAAACGAATTTATAAAGAAGAATTCAATTTTGATTTGAATTGAAAAGGAAGTTGAAATTGCTTTTGAAACGAATTTTAAAACTATTTATATAATTCGTTTTAAATAGAAATCGACGAAGTATATATTATATATATTATATATATAATATAATGGCCTGAATAGAACGCGCCGCGCCGCGGCAGTTCGTGAATTTCGACCATTTATTTCAAACGGACATTGCGGGAGATCCGACCGTCGGATTCTCCTAAAACCGGAACCGTTGGGTTCGTATCGAAAAGAGCTTTCTAACGAAGGCTAGAAATTTGAAATCTAACGGTTGGATTTGGAATTATGTCCAAATCAAATTCGAAAAAGGTCGCTGTAAGTGCAGTTCGATGGCCGTTGATGGAAATCGACTGTACGGGCCTTGATAAAATCATTAAAAATAGTAATAATTTGTGTAAAATCATAAGAAATGATTTGTGAAAGTTTGGGATGAAAAACTCCATATTTGAAAAGATAAAAATAGATTTTTATCGAAATGAACTAGTTTTGAACTAGAATTATAATTCTATTTATTTTTAAATAAATAAATTGAATTCGAAAAGGGTTTTAAAAGTAACCAAAATTCCAATGATTGCATTGGAGTGGATTTGAATCGAAATTGTCTTCGGAATATTTCGATGTTGGAATTCGGGATTATACAGGTGTTGTTATGGAAATTTGAAAGATATATATTTATATCGTTATTTCCAATACGACATTTGTTAGTCGTAGAATTCGATATTGAATATAAGCCGATATATTTTCTATTCAGAGCCTTGTATTGAATATCGAATGTGATTTGGGTTTGTCGTGAATGGTGTCTTCACTAACACTGTTCTTGAACCCAGTTGAGAAAAGATTGAATCTTTTTATTTAGATTTAATGAAGTGTACCAATTAAATGATTTTAATTGGAATTGAATGGATATTGATTTTTGGGTTTATCGTGAACAGTGTTTTAAATAACACTTGTTCTTTAACCTGATAATCAATGGAATGTGATTTTGGGTTTATCGTGAACCGTGTTTTAAATGACACTGATTCTTTAACCCAGTCGAAGATTAAAACTAAGTGGAGTTTTAATGAATCTTTAATTAGATTGAAATGATCGAGAATGGAGTATCACCAGTTTTGCTCCAGGCGATAGTTAAATCTTTAATTAGATTTGAACGTGAAATGGTAATTGAATTTACCGATAACACCGTGGTGTTAGATATGAAGTATTACCAGTTTTACTTCATGGGATGAATAGGTTGGGATTGGGAAATTAAAACAAATGATTACTTCGGTAAGGTTCGTTAATCCCGACTAGTTTGAATTGATATTCAAAAGTAGATTAAAGCATAAATTCAAGAATTTATCTTTGATAAAATTAATGGGAACCTTTCCCTATGAATGTGAAATTTAGAAACTAACTGTCGGTTAGCCAAGCAGAATGGTTTTCTGGATATTGATCTGATGTTGGTTTCGGCCTTCGGGGTTAATATTTGGGAAATTATTCTCTTGATTAATTTACGGTTAGTGACTAATGAATTGGAATGAGGCGTATGTTGTGTTTGTGTAACACTTTTATAATATATACGCGAGTTATTCGGAAAGGCCGGGTTTATCCCATTCTGAATAACTGATACGACGATAAGTCGAAGATGAAGACGATGGTCGAAGACCAGAGGTCTTCACGTCGTTTGGGTGATAACTGATGATCTTGATTGGGCTGTACACCCAAGAAGATGGAAACAGTTGGTGATCGTCCAGACGTACTTGGAGATCGATGGATATGCGGGGTACTAGGTGCCTCCGGTTTCGTTCAGACCCAGAACGGACTTGTAAATGGACTGTGTGTCTGACATTGGATTTCATTCTGTGTGACTGATATCGGTTGCATAGAGTGGTTTGCCTGTGTGGCATGCTAAGATGCAAATGATCGAGGCTTCTGTTGAAAAGCAAAGTCTCGTGGTGATGATCAAAGCACGGCCTTTGTGGCGTAGCTTTGTGTAACGTTTACCTCGCGTGTTTCACACCAGGTATGGACCAAAAACGGGAGACGGACCTCAGGGAGGGCATACGTTTCCTCCTAGCTAAAAAGTGGCGTCAGTGGTTTTACACGCCCTGACGAGTTTGACTTATGTGGTTGTTGCTGTTGCGAGGCGCCTCGGATTGATCGGTCGTTCTCGAACCGATGGAGTCATTTAGTTGGCTCGCTTACGCCCCAAAGGGCGGCGAAACGTAGTGCTCAGGCATTTTAATCCACTCCGTGTGGACCGGCCCTGACGATCCAAGGCTTGCCTGCGCGCTTGCCTGAGACTCGGGTTAGGCAGTCTCGAATCGGTTGAGGATCTTGACCCTAGCCTCGGTTCATAGATGGAAACCCAATTTCCAAATACGTGACTTTGCGATTTTGATTGTATAACCTATATATGGCGACATAGTGGTATGGGGCATTCATGCCGCCTATGATTGATACTTATGATTTGAAGTTGTTTTATACACTATACACTTATAATAGTATCAAATGATTTGTTTTAAACGTATCAAGCATTCTTGGCTATTATAAGGTAAAAACCCTATCCTCCGGCTTGCGATTGCATTGTGTGATGGGAACTGGGTCTTATAACAACTTCATTTTTCTTTATTTAGCATTGCGCTGTTTGTTTTATGCACTGGTATTCTTGGGAGGAAACCCGTTCCGTGTTATACGGCGTGGTCCCTTGATTTACCTAACTTTGAAATAAAGATTAACTGTTTTAGTTCTCACACCAGTCACATGACTGACCTGGAGTTTATTGTTTTAACCTAAACTCTGGGTGCCCCTATTTTCGACACGGGCAGCTAGTAGTTTTGGTTTTGCAGATTTATATTCACAGGATCCTGGTTTACAGCTGGAACGATATCCGGAAAGCTTTGTATCCGTATATCTTCTTCTAGTTGTGTTTGTATTACTTTTCCGCTGCTATGTATTTAAATGTAATTTAAATCTCTGATATTTCTGTGTAATATTCATTTATACTCTGTATATTCTTGTAATCTGATGCATTGTTGTAATATACAGTGAAATGTTCTTCTGTATGCGTTCTGTTGTGGCTGGTTCTCGAACTATCCGACGCTTTCCTTTACGGGGAGGTTGCGGGTCTTTACAGGTGGTATCAGAGCTTTGGTTTACAAAGCTAGAGAACAAGGCACATTAGAACCATACGAAAGAATTCATCAGATATTGGATTAGTAATATCCAACGAGAATGACTCGTTAGAGATAGGATCAGTAGTATCCTAGAACGAGTGTGAAGAGTATATTTTTCAAATGAAAACAAATTTCGTTTTGAAAATTTAAATCAATTATTCGTATTTGATTATTTATTTTATATAGATTAGGACAATCCGATATATAAAGATTTTGCATATATGTCTTGCAAACGTGTATTCGAAGTTTTAATATATTGGGTAGATATAGAATCCCTCTAGTGCCCGGGAGTAATTCTGGTGATGGGGCACTGTCGCCAGTATTTATTTTCGAGTGACGAAAGTGAGATTTCTATATATTTCCTATTGACTGGTGTGAGAACCAAAATTAGATAGGGCCTATTGTTGTGATTTGGCATCAAAAATCTGATTTTTGACTATATATCAAAATTATGAATTTGAAATGATAATTCACTAATTGATTGATGTTTGTGTTGTTTGTTTATTTGTTTGCTAATTTTGAACTGTTATGCCTAATTGAATCGAATATTGAACTATATTGAAAATTGGTCGCATCTGCTTGCATATACATGTATATTATTGAACAGGTCATAGCAAGGAGGCTAGAGCCAGAGAATAAAATTTGTTTGCCCGACAAATAGGTACATGTTTACTACATAATTTCCTGTTTTGTTTGGGTGATGATGATTTTGTGAGCCTATTGGCTAGCCGCTTGGCTTTTTCTTTTTCTTTTTGAGATCTGAAGGACCGGGGAAGCTATTTGAAATTCCCCGATGCTCCCATTGCAGGGGAGGTTATGGCGAAATTTTTCAAAAATTTAGGGAGTTAGCCAAATTTTTGAAATTTTGAAAATTCTCAGAAACTAAAAAGTTAGAGAATGGAAGCCAGATCGAACGTAGAGTTGAATAATCAAACCACTTTCGACTTTGTTCCTTTTCGGGGACGAAAAGTTTTAAGTGGGGGAGATTGTAACAACCCGTAAAATGCGAGCCAGTTTGAAATTTTTATTTTGGCAATTTTAGCGAGTTTTGATTATTTAAAATGAATTATTTTAAATAATATCGACGAGAAATTTATTTTGAATATAATTCGAACGTATATATTATACGCGTCGTCGTTAGAATAAAAATAATTATATATAATTATAAAAGGAATTGAAAATGGCGCGGTAGTTCGATAATTCGATTTCAAACTTCAATTGAATGTACCGGGTGCAAAACAATCCGGATTTTAGTGAAACCAAAAATAATGGAATCTAATAGTGAATATCTTTCCAACGAAGTTGACAAACTGAGATTTCATTTTAGAAATGATAAGATATGTCCAGTTTAAAATTAGAAATAGTCGCTGTGGAATTTATATATATTTTTATATATATAAGGCCCTTAAAAATAGCAATTTTGCAAACGACCTCGGATTTCGACGAAACCAGTTTGTTGGGTCCGGGATGTCGAGTTATTGCTAGGTTTCAAATTTCATAATTTTTCGAATCAATATGTGAGCGTGGCAAAGGAAAACGCGTTTGACCAGTTTCCGTTGATTTTAATCGACTGGAAAATGGCCATTTTTCTAACGGTCTCAGAATTCGACGAAACTAGTTTTATTAGGACTGTATCGTCAATACGAAGTTAGAAAATATTTTTCTGCAATTTTTAAAGTTCGTATGTGACCCCGGTAATTTGAAATGTACGTTTAAAATTCAATATAGTGATTTAAATGTAAATTCAACGAAAACTGATTCAAACAGTCGAATCAGCTTGCGATACATATCCCATTGTGTTCGGAATGGGGGTAATTAGCTAGGGGCGCCAGTCGGTGGGCTTGATTTCGAGTTAAAACGGAAAGTCAACTTTAAATTGAATTAAATAATTAAATTAAAATAAAATAAAATAAAAAAACAAACCCACCTTTCCCCTTTTCTCTTCTGTTGGCCCCCCCCCCCCCGAATCAGTTATTCATAAAAAAAAAAAAAAAAAAAAACCCTAAAAGCATCGAACGCCGCCGTCGAGGCTGACGCGCCGCCGCCTCCTGGAGCGAGCCCCACCTCCCACCTCCAAGCACCTCCCCCTCTCGCGTCAAAGACTTCTCCCCCCCCCCCCAACGGATCGATACTTCGATCGAAGAAAACCCCATCGCGTAGACCCCGCAGATGCGCCGCCTCCCATGACGACCACCACCTCCGACGAACCTCCCCGACCCCACTGCGCCGCGCCACCACCCCCACTCAGTCCTCCTCCCCCCTCTGTAAGTCTTCCCTTTTTTTTTTTAATTTATTTATTTATTTTATATTTGATTTATATATAAAAAAAAAAGAACTGAATTTGATTTATATAAGAAAAAAACTGAATTGATTTATATATAAAAAAAAAAAACTGAATTGAGTTATATAAAAAAAAAAGAACAGAATTTTATTTTGAAGTTAAAAACTGATTTATATTTTAAAGTTAAAAACTGATTTATATTTTAAAGTTAAAAACTGATTTATATTTTAAAGTTAAAAACTGATTTATATTTTAAAGTTTAAAAACTGATTTATATTTTAAAGATAAAAACTGATTTCGATTTTAACAAGAAACTGATTAGAAAAAGATTTAATTCTGATTTAAAAGAAAAAGGTTTTGAACTTCAAAAAGATTTGAACGTCGAATCGAAGGAAAAATATGATTTTTATATATTGAATAGCATAAGAAAAATATGATTTTTATATATTGAATAGCATAAGAAAAATATGATTTTTATATATTGAATAGCATAAGAAAAATATGATTTTTATATATTGAATGGCATAAGAAAAATATAGTTTTTATGTTTTGAACTTCGAAAGAAAAATATAGTTTTTATGGTTTGAACTTCGCAAGAAAATATGATTTTTATATATTGAACTTCGGCATAAAAATATGATTTTTATATATTGAACTTCGGCATAAAAATATGATTTTTATATATAGAATAGCGAAGTAAAAATTCGATTTTTACATGTGTAGAGAATACGGGCGAAAGCGACAAAATGCGATGACGATGAAGATTTCTATCCAATGAAGTGCCGTGGAGCTAGGATAGCTATTTGTGAGAAATTCTCACCTTTCTATTTTATTTCTAGTTATATATATATACTAGGATGCAGACGGTGCTTAGTAGCACCCGACACAATCGTCCACAGACCATGGACTTGTTTGTTTGACTGTTTGGTGATTGATTGCGATATTGGTTTGAATGTGGTTTGTGGTGTGAAAAAAAATCGAATCGATAAATTGGTTAGGATTAGACGTGCGCCGTTATAAGGCGAAGGAGTAAGGCTAGGTTAGACCCTTACTCCAAATTTTGTGGTTTGCATAACGAAAGTGAATTTGATTGATGTGTGAATGGCGTGGGCCTTCACTAGACCGGGGATAAGGCTAGGCCTTGTCCCGTTTCTAGTATCGTGCCGTTATGCCGCCGAAATTTTCTAAAATAAGTTAGAAAAATAAAAATATCATTTTATTTAAAGAATGAATTGAATAGAAGTTCATATGTTGAAATAAAATGTGTTATCGTTAAAAATATAATTTTTAACGTGAATGTGAATAAATAAATATTCATTTACAAACCGGATGGTTTGTTTATGTACACTTATTTGAATGACATTGATTGGGTCGATAAATTTTACACATCGCCTAACTGCACAAATAAAATATGTGTTTGATTGTTTGAAACCCCACACGGGTGTTAGGATGAAATTTGAAGTTCACTCATCCTGATTGATTAAATATGTCGATCGATTGATTGACAGACTGTTATAAGCGTTGAATATCTATATTTGATGCTTATACAGTGTAGTGCACTTTGGTTGATGGTTGATTATTTTCAATGCTATTATATACATGTGTTGTATGAAAATCCATATAATTAATTTTATATGGTAATTGATTGGGCCTCATTCCAGTTTTGAAAAAGAAATATTTGAAAAAGAAATATTTGAAATAGAATATTTGAAAATAAAGGAATATATGAAGCCGTGTTGATTAGATTGACGCCATTTTGACGTGAACGATATTTATATCGATTTTAAAAACGATTTCGAAATGAATTGAATTGAAAACGATTTCGAAATGAATTGAATTGAAAACGAATTCAAAATGAATTGAAAACGAATTCGAATTGAATTGAAAACGATTTCGAAATGAAATGAATTGAAAACGATTTCGAAATGAATTGAATTGAAAACGATTTCGAAATGAATTGAATTGAAAATGAATTCGAATTGAATTGAAAACGATTTCGAAATGAATTGAATTGAAAACGAATTCCAAATGAATTGAAAACGATTTCGAAATGAATTGAATTGAAAACGATTTCGAAATGAATTGAATTGAAAACGATTTCGAAATGAATTGAATTGAAAACGAATTCGAATTGAATTGAAAACGATTTCGAAATGAATTGAATTGAAAACGAATTCGAATTGAATTGAAAGCGAATTGAAATGAATTCAAATTGAATTGAAATTCGAATTGAATAGAAATGAATTTTGAAACGAATTTATAAAGAAGAATTCAATTTTGATTTGAATTGAAAAGGAAGTTGAAATTGCTTTTGAAACGAATTTTAAAACTATTTATATAATTCGTTTTAAATAGAAATCGACGAAGTATATATTATATATATTATATATATAATATAATGGCCTGAATAGAACGCGCCGCGCCGCGGCAGTTCGTGAATTTCGACCATTTATTTCAAACGGACATTGCGGGAGATCCGACCGTCGGATTCTCCTAAAACCGGAACCGTTGGGTTCGTATCGAAAAGAGCTTTCTAACAAAGGCTAGAAATTTGAAATCTAACGGTTGGATTTGGAATTATGTCCAAATCAAATTCGAAAAAGGTCGCTGTAAGTGCAGTTCGATGGCCGTTGATGGAAATCGACTGTACGGGCCTTGATAAAATCATTAAAAATAGTAATAATTTGTGTAAAATCATAAGAAATGATTTGTGAAAGTTTGGGATGAAAAACTCCATATTTGAAAAGATAAAAATAGATTTTTATCGAAATGAACTAGTTTTGAACTAGAATTATAATTCTATTTATTTTTAAATAAATAAATTGAATTCGAAAAGGGTTTTAAAAGTAACCAAAATTCCAATGATTGCATTGGAGTGGATTTGAATCGAAATTGTCTTCGGAATATTTCGATGTTGGAATTCGGGATTATACAGGTGTTGTTATGGAAATTTGAAAGATATATATTTATATCGTTATTTCCAATACGACATTTGTTAGTCGTAGAATTCGATATTGAATATAAGCCGATATATTTTCTATTCAGAGCCTTGTATTGAATATCGAATGTGATTTGGGTTTGTCGTGAATGGTGTCTTCACTAACACTGTTCTTGAACCCAGTTGAGAAAAGATTGAATCTTTTTATTTAGATTTAATGAAGTGTACCAATTAAATGATTTTAATTGGAATTGAATGGATATTGATTTTTGGGTTTATCGTGAACAGTGTTTTAAATAACACTTGTTCTTTAACCTGATAATCAATGGAATGTGATTTTGGGTTTATCGTGAACCGTGTTTTAAATGACACTGATTCTTTAACCCAGTCGAAGATTAAAACTAAGTGGAGTTTTAATGAATCTTTAATTAGATTGAAATGATCGAGAATGGAGTATCACCAGTTTTGCTCCAGGCGATAGTTAAATCTTTAATTAGATTTGAACGTGAAATGGTAATTGAATTTACCGATAACACCGTGGTGTTAGATATGAAGTATTACCAGTTTTACTTCATGGGATGAATAGGTTGGGATTGGGAAATTAAAACAAATGATTACTTCGGTAAGGTTCGTTAATCCCGACTAGTTTGAATTGATATTCAAAAGTAGATTAAAGCATAAATTCAAGAATTTATCTTTGATAAAATTAATGGGAACCTTTCCCTATGAATGTGAAATTTAGAAACTAACTGTCGGTTAGCCAAGCAGAATGGTTTTCTGGATATTGATCTGATGTTGGTTTCGGCCTTCGGGGTTAATATTTGGGAAATTATTCTCTTGATTAATTTACGGTTAGTGACTAATGAATTGGAATGAGGCGTATGTTGTGTTTGTGTAACACTTTTATAATATATACGCGAGTTATTCGGAAAGGCCGGGTTTATCCCATTCTGAATAACTGATACGACGATAAGTCGAAGATGAAGACGATGGTCGAAGACCAGAGGTCTTCACGTCGTTTGGGTGATAACTGATGATCTTGATTGGGCTGTACACCCAAGAAGATGGAAACAGTTGGTGATCGTCCAGACGTACTTGGAGATCGATGGATATGCGGGGTACTAGGTGCCTCCGGTTTCGTTCAGACCCAGAACGGACTTGTAAATGGACTGTGTGTCTGACATTGGATTTCATTCTGTGTGACTGATATCGGTTGCATAGAGTGGTTTGCCTGTGTGGCATGCTAAGATGCAAATGATCGAGGCTTCTGTTGAAAAGCAAAGTCTCGTGGTGATGATCAAAGCACGGCCTTTGTGGCGTAGCTTTGTGTAACGTTTACCTCGCGTGTTTCACACCAGGTATGGACCAAAAACGGGAGACGGACCTCAGGGAGGGCATACGTTTCCTCCTAGCTAAAAAGTGGCGTCAGTGGTTTTACACGCCCTGACGAGTTTGACTTATGTGGTTGTTGCTGTTGCGAGGCGCCTCGGATTGATCGGTCGTTCTCGAACCGATGGAGTCATTTAGTTGGCTCGCTTACGCCCCAAAGGGCGGCGAAACGTAGTGCTCAGGCATTTTAATCCACTCCGTGTGGACCGGCCCTGACGATCCAAGGCTTGCCTGCGCGCTTGCCTGAGACTCGGGTTAGGCAGTCTCGAATCGGTTGAGGATCTTGACCCTAGCCTCGGTTCATAGATGGAAACCCAATTTCCAAATACGTGACTTTGCGATTTTGATTGTATAACCTATATATGGCGACATAGTGGTATGGGGCATTCATGCCGCCTATGATTGATACTTATGATTTGAAGTTGTTTTATACACTATACACTTATAATAGTATCAAATGATTTGTTTTAAACGTATCAAGCATTCTTGGCTATTATAAGGTAAAAACCCTATCCTCCGGCTTGCGATTGCATTGTGTGATGGGAACTGGGTCTTATAACAGCTTCATTTTTCTTTATTTAGCATTGCGCTGTTTGTTTTATGCACTGGTATTCTTGGGAGGAAACCCGTTCCGTGTTATACGGCGTGGTCCCTTGATTTACCTAACTTTGAAATAAAGATTAACTGTTTTAGTTCTCACACCAGTCACATGACTGACCTGGAGTTTATTGTTTTAACCTAAACTCTGGGTGCCCCTATTTTCGACACGGGCAGCTAGTAGTTTTGGTTTTGCAGATTTATATTCACAGGATCCTGGTTTACAGCTGGAACGATATCCGGAAAGCTTTGTATCCGTATATCTTCTTCTAGTTGTGTTTGTATTACTTTTCCGCTGCTATGTATTTAAATGTAATTTAAATCTCTGATATTTCTGTGTAATATTCATTTATACTCTGTATATTCTTGTAATCTGATGCATTGTTGTAATATACAGTGAAATGTTCTTCTGTATGCGTTCTGTTGTGGCTGGTTCTCGAACTATCCGACGCTTTCCTTTACGGGGAGGTTGCGGGTCTTTACAACATCCTAGAACTTGACATTGATTCAAGTGATTTCAAATAAATTACTTTAATTTTCTAGTTCATGAATACCTCTCAATTTTGATGTAAATGATCTGAATTTAATCTCACACTTGTCAGAGATTTCTTGTGAAAAATTCGTCAAAAATCTAATTTTGTAACTCAATGTTATTTCATGATCAACTGGCTTGAATGTTTATTTAAAATCATTTGGAATTATTGATTTATTGAATCTCACACATATTTTGAAGTTGAAATTTGGTGTGATCGATTCATTGAATCTTGAGCTATTCATATTCCTCAAATGTTTTTCAAATAAACAGTATTTCTGATCTTGGATCATGAATCATATTCTGTGACCTTGACAAGTATGATTTGAAACTTTTTTCTGTGTTGCTCTGATACTATTTTTGAAAAATGTTTGTTGTGGAATCACTTGCTTGCTGCTCTGATACATGTGCATAATCTATTATCTCGTCTGCTTGGGCTTTGTACTTAAAAATTCTCTTGTCTATGACATTCTTGTTCAGTATCATGTTAAAATTCCTCATAAATAGAGACACCATGTGGTATCAGTTTAGAAGTGTTGAATGTTTTTTGTATATATTCTTTATGGTGTATATATCTCCCTAAATTCCTCTGGTAATTGATTTTCAATTTTAAAATTATTTATTGTTTATCCATTCAGAAATTGAAATCAATATCCAATTTGTGTTGTATTTATAATTCATCAAAATTGTTATCACAATTTTAAAATTGTGATGAATTGTGACTGCAATATATTTCACAACAAGAGGAGATTTTGTTTAAATTCTTCATGTTGGTTGAACAATCATTATAATATCTTTGAATTGGGAACTATTTCACAACCATCTCCTTTATCTATCATCATTCTGCCATCCATGATAATTTTATATTAATGAGGAGAGTTAATTTGTTTTAAAATTCTTTTGAATACACGTGAAATTTTTTGTGATAGAAATTGGACTATGTTATTATTCAGAATTAGTGATAATTGAAAATTTTCAATAATCCCGGTATAGTCGAGCATATTTCATAATATGGTTAATTTAGAAATTTATTTCACAGACCATTTCTGTACCTACCGCATTTCTATCATCCATTTTTGGTTCTACATAGTGAGGAGTTTTTTCTTTTAAAGCTGAAATGATAAATATATATAATAAATATATAAGTGTGTCTCTAACCTCATTTAAAAATCCAAGCTCTGGTTATGCATGGCTATGAGACAACTTATAATTTAAGCTGCGACTGACCTCATTTAAAAATCCAAGCTCTGGTTATGCGTGGTCAGTGTGCTCTTAAATAAAATAAAAAGAAAAAGGACATGTTGTGCTATAAATTGAAATTATTCGTAAATTCTCAGCCTATCAATCCATCTTCTAATCTGTGAAATGTGTTGAAATATTATGACGTATTATGATTTGTTGATTGATAGATATTGGGATTTGAGATTATTCGATCTTGTCACTTAAAATTGAATTATTAATTATAGTCCAAATCCATCACTGTTTTTGTGTTTTTTTTAATAAAAAACCTTTGAAAATAATTGGAAATGAATTGTTTTTTTTAAAACTCTCTCCATTTTATATAAAATTCATCGTATATCCGTCATTCTCTACAATGTGAAATATGCCACCTGTTCTTAGAATATTATGATTTTTGTTTGACTGATTGAAATTTATGATGACTGTTCTTCCTCTTAAGCTGAAATTATATTTTTAGTCAATTTTCATTTGTATTTTAAAATCTGTATCCTTTTGATGATAACAAAAGGAGGAGAATGGATTAAATTTTGATTTATGAGTGAATATTTTATAAATATTTTAACTTTTGAATTTTTTTGAAAATTCATTATCATTCAGTTCAATTCACTCATGCACAGTTATAGGGGAGTTTTATTCTGTTGTAGGAGGAGCTAATAAATAGGGGGAGTTCATTTTTCACTGTAAAACACATTTGTTGGATTCAAAATCTTTTATTTGTTTGTCATCATCAAAAGGGGGAGATTGTTGTATATAACGGTGTTGTATACACAATTATATGATTTTTGTTTGATGATAAAAACCAAATATATTTTATAAATGTGTTTGTTACTGTACTGTTCTATATTTACATCACAAACAGGAATCTAATATTTATATTTAAATATAATACATCTGTACAGAAATTAAGTATTTACTGTATTTTATTTAAAAATATAAATATTACATTTCTAACATTCAAACAGTACATCTATTTTAACTCCACTATTTAATCACTTCACATATTTGTACTTATAAATAAACAGAATAGAATAGACAAGTCTGTTTGACAACTATGAACTAATATTTTATTTCAAACAGATTTTATTTATTACAAATAATCAGTACAATCACTTTTTCATATACATTAGCTCCTCACTATATCACTCAACACTCATTACTTTTTCACTTGTACATTCACAGACTCATATATTCATATACAGACACTTGTACTGACATTCACTAACATTGTTCTTGTTCTAAATTTTCTATCTTCTGTCTTCACAGTCTTCACTGTCAGTCCAGTTTTCACTGCTCTGTCAGTCCAGTTTTCACAGCTCTGTCAGTCCAGTCTTCACAGCTCTGTCACTCCAGTCTTCATGTTTACCTGTCACACATGAAACACACACACACAGTACACTGCAATAGAAATAATACTGAATACATGCAAATATAATTTTTATTTTTAAAATTTTATCTGCCTCAGATTTCTGGTGTGTTTCTAATCATTTTTCATGACTTGATCTGATTCATCTATGTCTAGGCACACAGTTGTATATGTATAGTACAGGGACAGAAAACTTGTCTGATGGCTGCAAATACACACGTGTATAGATATACACGTGTGCACTGCCTCGCCGATCAGTGTGCAACTGAGGAGTAGCTACGCGGGCCATCTCAACTCAGTGCACAATCAACAGAGGAAAAATGCAAGCAAAAATGGAAGAGCAACATAAAACATGATCAAAGCATGGTTCAGTCCATATTTTTTAAAAGTGGACGCAAAGTGATCAACTCAAAACAGCAAGTGCAATTTCAAAATACAAGGATGAATGGCACAACAACAAGCAGAAATAGCACAACTACATTACACTGTGTCAAGTGTACATGGCACAATGGTGAGACAAAGTGATCACAACAGTACAGTGGTGCAACAACAATGTTTTAGCAAGCATGGTGAAACAAGCAGTGGCAGAGAAATAGCAAAAACAACAAAGGGGACAAAGCATACATATATGCACAGTAGTGAAGACATGTTCAACAAAGCATAGGTGGCATGGTGGTTCACAATGATGTTCAACAAGCAAACCAGCATGAACAACAGCTTTACAAAGCAAAATGGTCGAAGAAACATTCACGGCAACATAAACTTTAAGATTGAATTCATGGAATAAAGCCAAAAGTTTTCAGTTTCAATGGGTCAAGTGTGCAAGTGCATAAACAGTTCATGGTTGCACAGCTAAATATGATCAGAGCTAAACAAACTCATGTTCAAACATCAAAGTGAATGGCACAAACAGTTCAGTGCAACAATCTATGGCAGCCTCACAAATGAAGCTACAACAAACACATGTACATCAGTAAGAAACATGTCTCAGTACACAAGCATATGGAAGCTACAGTGGTCAAACAAAGCAGGTGTGCAAGGGTGCACTAGCATAAACAGTTTAAGACTTTGGTGATAGGTTCAGAAAGTCATGCAATGACAAGCAGCATTGAACATGAATGGGGAATCACAGCATGCATGTTCAAAGACAAGACAAACCATAACACAAGTGGCATAGTGAAGATATATATATGAGTTTACAAAATGAAATGGGTAGTGCATTAACTCATGGTTCACACAAGATCAAGTCAACTTCATATATGTCAAGCATTCAAAGAAGTATTGCAAGAGTGAAAATTGCAAATCGAAATTCCAGAAAATCAGAAAGAAATCAATTCATATATTTGGGAAGAAAACTATTTTACAAATCAGGTTTTGCATCTTCAATAAAGCAAAGTTACTTTGAGAAAAGAGAAATTCATATTTAGCAAAATGACAAAACCACAAATGGCATGAAAATATTTATTTGTTTTCAAAATTCTTTCCAGAAAATTAGTCGAGGGGCAATCAATTTTTTTTCAGAAATACACAAATCAGTTTTGGCAATATTTTAAACGGGGCAGCAATTTTCTTTTCCTGAAAGTATGTTTCCTGTTTTTGGCGAGTAATTCGAACTGGGAAAGAAATGTTTTTCCAGATATTATGGTTCCAGAAATTTAAAATAGGAAGAACAATTCTCGTTTTCAAACCAGACAACAAAAGAGGAAATCATGGTAATTTAAATCACTCAACAGTTTTTGCGCAAGAAAGGGGCCAATTCAAATGTCCAGATTCATTCAAAATCAAGGCCGAATTTATCAGCAAAAAAGGGGAAACCGCAATCAACCAGGGCAAGTCATTAACATGAAATCAGAGCTCAATCGTAGGGTTTCTATACCCTATACATAACACCATTTTCATCATAGGCAATCATCGAAATCCAAGCACCAATTATTAAAAGAACAGAGAGATTAACATTCAGATTGACTCACAGTTTTCAGAAGGTTTCGATCGAGAGAGAATCCAAATCAATTTGATCGAGGAAGATAAAGAAGCTATCAATACATTCGAGCCTCCAGAGAAAAATACCATAAGAAAATTCATCACAACATCGATCTAATTTGGGGAGAAATCTGTAACCCTAGCTTTGGAATTCAAGCCGCCGCCATTATTTTTCCAGAGAAGAAAAAGAGATCCGGTTAAACAATAAAGAGAATGGGCCGGCCTTGGTTACTTGAATTTACAAAGGGGATGACCCCTTTACTTTAAATCCTAGGATTTTATTTGTTTTTCTTTTGTATTTTTTTGTTTTTATTTTGTTCTGTAAAACAAACCTGAACAGATTTCTAGTTCTGTAAAAATCTAGGTGAATTCAGTCAGGGTGTCGACTGACAGCTGATAGAGTCTGTAAAATCTGGGTTACGGATTACAGGGTTGTAATCAGGGGAAATCTGATCGAGTGGATATCGGTCAGTCTATGGTTTTGAGCGTAGGGTTAGAATAGGAGCAGGGTTTGCGAGTGTACATGGTCTTGTATGCGGGATCTGTTCTATCACTTAGTAGAAACCTTAGAAATGCAGCAGTAGGCAGGGTTTTGCCGAAGCAGGGTATATCTGTGTTTGATTTATCTTCTGCATTTCCGTTTCTGCTATATTCTATGATTTGTTTATTATTATATATCTCGTTAGATTTTTAATTCAGTTAAAATTTGTGAAAAACGCTATTCACCCCCGCTCTAGGGTTATTCTAGATCCAACAATGTGAGCATATCCCTAGGAGAATATTTTGTTTTATATCCTTTCAAGAGTTCATGTGATAATAATACAATGTCTAGAATACTCATGTTTAGAAGGAAGGCAGACTAGTTAGGAGATATAAGATAAGGTAAAACAAGCTTAAATTTGGTAGCCAAAATTTTGGAGATAATCTTGTAAATAGTGTTACAACAAGATATATGTCCGAAAGCATGAACAAAATCAATATTTTTAACCTTGGGGACTAAAGAAATTATAGTGTTGTTAAAAGACTCCATCATTTTTCCTTTTCTAAAAAGGTTTAAATGGATATGATTACATTAGGCCCAACAATTTCCCAGTAGCTAGTGTAAAAAGAAGCATTAAATCCATCAGGGCCCCTGCTGAATTTAAATTCAGAAAAAAAACTACCTCTTCAATTTCGTGCTTTGTAATAACTAGACTAAGTATGTCAGCCCATTCCTGGTTAATTTTAGGAAGAAGCATGGGGTTGATTTGTTTTATAGAAGTCCTAAAGTTGGAGGCATTTCCAAATAGGTTAGAAAAATTCTAGGTAAAGGCATTTTGAATTCCAATTTGAGTAGTTTGAATTTGACCTTGATTATCAGTAATAGAAATCAAATTTTCTTTATTTTGCTTAGCCTTAAGAGTAGAGTGGAAATAAGCTGAGTTTCTATCACCTTCATCGTTGCACCTCATTCTGGCTTTCTTTTTTTTCATCATAGATTCATTATAAAGGGCATCTCAAAGATTTTGGGATTAAGCAGACTCAAGGGTATCTAAGTTGGGATTGGTAACATCATTAAGCATTTGGCTTTGAGTCAATTCCAAAAAATATTTCCAATGTTCAGATTGCTTATTGCCTCTATCAAATATGTTGCTAGTCCAGACTTTAAGGACTTGCTTTAAGGCTTTATTTTTTTATGTAGAATATACATAGGATTACCATGGCATGGTTTACTCCATCCAGTTTTAACAATGTTATAGAAATCAGGCTCTTGACACCATGAGTTAAATTATTTAAAATTGGGTTTTCTAACAATATTGTAACACCTAAATGTAGAAATTGAGGTGAGTAATCTGATAAGAGCGGAACGTGCAAGGTGTTCAAAGTGAAAGGCTATTTTGTTAATGTAGGAACATTGCAAAAGGCATGATCAATTTTAGAAAAGTCCTAACCCCTTTCTTTTTATTATTTCATATATATGTTGCTCATATCGAGTTAATTTCTAGAAGGTCAGAGCACATATAGCAATTTTAAGGGTCAAATTTCAGAATGAGACATGGGATTACCACCAACTCTATCAGTCACTTTAAGCTGGGTTGTTAAAGTCCATACACACAATCCAAGGATGTGTGTTTTGTCCTAATGCAGGCAAAATTAGAAAAAGAGAACTTCTAGCATTAGCTGAATTATGTGCATAAATCACAGATAATTAATAGGAAGTGGATGTTGGAATGTGTAAAATATGAGAGTATATGTGTTGGCTAGATGAAGTAATCTTAGTGAACTTATGAGTAATATGATCAAAAATAAGCATTATTCTACTATAGTTAGCTTCTTGAAGATTATGAATAAGTTCCTAGTTTGAATTGATGTACCTAGCTACTTTGTTTGTTAGAGTTACATTTAGCTTTCTTCAAAATAGTTAAAGCACTGAGTTTACACACTTTGATAAGGTTTTTGCATTGATCTAGCTTTGTGTTTTGATGGGCACCCCTTATGTTCCATATGCAAAGATTTTGCGTCATATATTAATATCAAAGGCTCTGTTCAAAGTGTGTGTCATAAACCTGGTCATGGTCTGAGAGGGTTCAATGTTGTCCTTAGCAAATTTTGCAAGAGGAGGTTCAGAAGAAGTCAGCTTGCATCCTTTTGATTTTTTAGTTTGCATATTGACTACTAGATTTGCTGATGAAAAAAGGAGAGACTCTAAAGCTTCCTTGTACCCTGGAGGAGGTGAGAGGTGAGAGTATGGATGCTGCAAGTCAGCATTACTCTTAACCTTTTGAGTGGATGGAGATAAATTTGTGTTGTTCTACCAAGTCTAGGTTTTCCAATATTGAATGAAATAGAAGGTTTCACTAAGTTCGACATTATTTGCATCTCCAGAGCCTTTTTTTGTTTCAAGCTTGTTTGTGAAGTTAGGAGACATGTTGTTAGGCACATCTTGCACTAAAGAGTTGGTTACTTCACTCGGGAATTGCATAGGGGTTATGTTTGTACTTTAGCAATTTTTGTCCATTAGTGATATGCACAACATGAACATAATCAGTTTGGCCATGTGTAATAGGTGCAATATCACTATTATCATCACCTGAGTCCAGCACAACTTGCATAATTTCTTCAACTAGGTTGACATTCAGATCAACAGTTTTATTCTCGCTAAGAGAGGTTAATGCACTTCCACCCAAAATTTTGCACTATTAATTCACCTTTATTTGAACCATCTAAAGTATCCTCTGTTCTTTCTTCCACCTGGCCTTTGTTAACTAAATTACCTATGTTTTTGTCCCCTTCATTAGATTGAACAACATGAATACGCTCCATATAACTTTGGTTTTGTGTGCTTAAAATGTGTTCTTCAAAAATGGTTTGCAAAGCATCAAAACTGTAGTAGTAACCGTAGGGTAGTTAGCCCTAACACTCATAAAATTTAGACTGTTACTACTTAACATCCTATTGTCTGAAACTTCTTTTTTCTTACCAACATCTATTTATCTTCCAACATATTTTCCTCCTGATTTATGTCAACATTCTCTTCATCATTCTTATTTATTCCTCTTGAACTTTCCTCTTCTAATAGAAATTTTTTCTTGTTTCTTAGAGGGATATAGGATACTCCTTTCTTATTACGTCGCACATTCTGCCAAATTTGCACCTCGTTCACATATTCTTTTCTAGTGTTTGGTATTTCCTTCTTTTTCGGCAGAAATCTTTATATAACCTTTTCAGATGTAGCTTTTGTACCTTTATCTTTAGGAGGTTGCATTGGTGCCACTTTGGTCTTTGCATTCACTTTAGCTTTAGAATTTCCTTTGCCCTTCTCACAACTTTCGTTCGAGTGACCAAAGGCCTTACAAATAGCTAGCAGACGTCCGGCTTCCACAACTAATTAACTTTTATTTTTTGGGTACCATCGTCAACTAGCTTACCAAAAAATCATCAATAATTTCTTGATCGGGTCTGACTTCAATTAGACACTTAGCATACTCAAATCAATCAATGTTTTCTATCATTACATTGTAATATTTTAATTACAAAACAAATTAACATATTTAATGTAATATTTTAATTTCAATATCATGATGATTTAACATTACATTTGAGTTACAAACTCAACATGTTTAAAATATGAAAAATGATAGTTTAATATAGCATTTTAGTTATGAAGGCCACTACCATGCTTGAATTTATTTCCATACATGGTCATAGAGATACATTGTTTAACCAACATATGAATGTAAAAGACAATCGAAATCCAAACCTAATCGGGTACCCATGGATGTATAAGAGAATTAGATTGCAAACATAATCGGGATCATATGGAAATCGATCTATATCTTATATATCATTTAACCAAACAAACTGTTGAATGCAAAGGACGACCACATTTCAAACCTAATCGGGTACCTATGGATGTAAAAGACGGTCGGATTCAAAATTTAATCGAGTGCATATGGACATCAATCTGTACCCAAGACATGTTGTTTAATTGAGAAAACCATAAAATGTAAAAATAAAAAACATCTACATTCCAAACCTTGACAAGATTACAATGTGTAAAATGATATTTAATATAGCATTTTAATTAAAAAGTCCACTTGCATGTTTATGTATACAAACTGATAGTTCAACATAGCATTTAAGTTAGAAAGTCTACTATTCTATTTAAAATATTCAAAATGGAAGTTTAAATAGAATTTTGGTTACGTAGTTCGATATTAAGATTACAATGTTCAAAATGATATTTAATATATCATTTTAACTATAAAGTCCACTTGCATGTTTTTGTATACAAAATGATAGTTTAATATAGCATTTGAGTAATGAAGTCCAATCTTGTGTTTAAAGTATACAAAATGATAGTTTAAGAAATTATTTTAATTATGAACTCGAATGCAGAAAATGCAGAATGCAAAATACATCTAAATGCCAAACCTAATCAGGTGCATATAGCTTGTAAAAGACATCCAGTTTCAAAACGTAATTGGTTCTTATGGGATGTAAAAAACAGTAGGATTCAAAACCTAATCAAAAATGGGATGTAAAAGACACTAGAGTCTGAACTTAATTGGATATCTATGGGGTGTAAGGACCTTTAGGTTGAAAACCTAATCGGGTACCTTTGGAAACCAATTTATACCCAAGATATATGGTTTACCTAAACAAACTAAAAAATACAAAAGACGGTTGGATTCAAAACCTAATTGGGTACTAATAGGATGTAAAAACCGTTCGGATTCAAAACCTAATCAGTTACCTATGGGATATAAATGACGGTTGGAATCCAAACCTAAATGGGTGCCTATGAAATGTAAAAGACGACTGGAATCCAAACCTAATTGGGTACTTTAGAAACCAATCTATACCAAGGATATATTTTTTAACCAAAAAAACTAAAAAATGCAGAAGACGACCAGATTCAAAACCTAATCGATTACCCCGAATTCAAAACCTAATTAGTTACATGTCGGATATAAAAGATAGTCGGAATCCAAACCTAATCGGGTACTTGTGGGATGTAAAAGAGGTAGGAATCAAAACGTAATTGGGTACGTTTAGAAAAAAATATATACCAAAGATATATTGTTTAACTATTCAAAAGACGGTAGGGCTCAAACCTAATCGGGTACTTATGGGATGTAAAATGTACGAATTCTAAACCTAATCGAACACCTATTGGATGTAAAGGACGGATGGAATCCAAACCTAATCGGGTCTCTATGGGATGTAAAAGATGGTCTGAATCCAAACCTAATCGGGTACCTATGGGATGTAAAAGACAGTTGGAATCCAAACCTAATTGGGTACCTATGAGATGTAAAAGACGGTCGGAATCCAAACCTAATCGGTTACCTTTAGAAATCAATATAAACCAAAGATATATCGTTTAACTGAACGAGCTAGAAAATGCAAAAGACGGTCGGACTCAAAACCTAATCGGGTATTTATAGGATGTAAAAGACGCCCGGATTCAAAAACCTAATCAGGTACCTATGAGATATAAAATATGACCAAATCAAAACATAGTCCAGTACCTTTTGAAACCAATCTTTACACACGATATATTGTTTTTCTAAACAAACTCTGGATTGCAAAAGACATTTGAATTCCAAATCTAATCCAATACTATGAATGCCGAGTGGCATAATGTTTATGATAGGTCAAATGATTATTGCATATTGCATTTAAACTTCGCAATCCACTAGCATGATTATAAAATGTAAAATGATAATTTATTCTAGCATTTTTATATAACATCGAGTAGATTTTTGCGATATATAAATATATAGTTTCATATGACATAGTAATTATGAAATCCATTACAATATTTATAACATTAAAAATGATAGATTAATGTAACATTCTTTTATAAAGACTACAAGATATTTATGGTATTTGAAATGATAGTCTCATGTGGCATTTAAGCTATAAAGTACATTAGTCTATCTAAATCATACAAAGTGATATTTTGATGTAACACTACAGTTACAAGGTTCAGCAAGTGTTGGCGTCAAATGTTGGTTTTATGACGACCAACCCTCAAAGCATGTAATCCACACACAACTCACAAATAAATAAAAGAAATAACATGGAACACGCAATATTTTATAGTGGTTCGGCATAATCCAAGCCTATGTCCACTTTATGAACTCTGTTTATACTGTCGATTACATGATGTAGTTATTTCATTGTAAGAAAGTAGAGAAAGAAGTGATTTATACGCAAAATCCCTACGTTATAGTTTAGTTCGATCTGTGAGTGGAGCAATAGCCTTGCACCTATTTGAAGGACACCAACCTATTAATCCAGAGATCCAAAAGTTCTTTTATCGGTCTCGAAATGAGGAATTTATAGATGAAATCTGATTGGGATTGGCATGTCACGTGGTGATCATCATGGGTCGGGTCGGCCACGTGTCATCCAATCCGGAAAATCTGCTACAAGTGGTTGGGCCTAGTCTTTACATGAGGAATAATTCTCCTTGGTTTGTGTGGCACATGCGTAGCCTAATCTATGTATTAAGGAGACAAAGTAGGTCAGATTTGACCAAGAAATTATTCATGACAACAGGGCTTTGTTGCTGTAGAAGGGATCGGGTCGATAGACTATGGGTCGGGATATTCAACCCCGAAAGATTTGACCAGAGAGAAAGGAATTTGGCTTGTAAATTTACATTGTAATGAATATGCCAACCCAGTAGCTCGATTTGAACTATTTCAACCCAAATCGAGGAAAGAGTGCTTTCATCCAAAGCTTTGTAAAGTAAACTTGAGCCGAACCAGTCTTGGTCGACTCAAAACAAGAATTGAACCGGGAGAGAAAATCATGCTAATTCCATAGTTATAAGAGATTGGATATTTCAACCAGGTGGCTAAAGGTAGTAAGAGTTGATACTCAAGTCCAAAGTGCTTAGCTTGATAAAATCCGAGTTGTGACGGCCTTGCCAAAAGGCAGGTCAACACTTTACCCCCTAAAACATACATCTCTTGAGAAGGGAAGATATGTTCTGGATAATCCATAGATTCATAATCCATAAGCCTAATATACAGAAATCCAGAAATCCACAATTGTGCCGGATCGTATTAAATAATAACAAAAAGCCAGAAAACCTACGATCGTTAGAGATCATATTAGTAGAAGCCAAAACCCAATGGTCATGTCGGACCATGTTATAAGAAAACTAGAAAACTGACAATCACATTGGATCGTATTATAAAGGAGATTTAGGAAAGTCATAGCCTCGCCGGTCCTGATTGCGAGTATGATCCATACCTTCAAAGAGACTAGGCAAACAGATGTGTAAAATCCTGGCAATACCGCTTAAACTTTTCAAGCATAAACTATGATTGGACATACGTTTCTAGTATAAACCATACTCGATTAATGATTGAATTGTCCCACCAAATCCTGGAAAGGTAACCCAATCATTTAGGCATAAACCATACCTTAGAACTCAATCCGAGCATAAGACATACTCGGGATATAATCCATATCGTGGAATCCAAACTGGGCATAAACCATACCCAAGTTTTGGTTGAGTTTCCTTGTCAAATCTTGACAAGATAATCTTATTTTCCCGAATATAATCCATACTAAGGAATCCAACTAGAGTACGATCCATACTCTCACCAAGATAGAACTGTACTTGTTACAACCTGACAAGAAAGTCCATCCCTAGGCATAAACCATGCCTAGGGTTTTGAGATGAGTATATGCCATACCCTGGTTGTGATTTAGAACCTTGCGAAACTTGACAAAATACTTATGTTTTCCAAAAATAATCCATGCTTGAAAATAGGTTTTATTCATTCCAGAAACTATTACAAAGCCAAAACAAATCCTGATTGGTTTATCGTTAAATCCAGAGCACGCCTTGGAGCTAAATCCTAACCCTGTACGTTTGTACTTCAACTTATCCATTTAATCATTGGATGGTTTTATTTTCGAGAGTGTAGTATGTTCGAGGATTAAATTCCAATTCCCGTACATATATGTGTCGACATAAGCATCCAAAAATCCTAATGCAATAGAAATACATATCTTATGTCCTAAGAAATGCAGATAATCCAAGATTATCTAACCCAGATCAGTTAATGATGATCCCATAATTGCTCGGCTCAGTATCCTTCCCATTTCAAGGAGCATGGGGAGGTGGCAATGTCGTTGTAAGAGCTGTGGGTTTCTTTACATAGTCAGGTACCTCTCCGCGTCTGACCCATCCTTCGATGAGATCATGCAAGTGCTTACAGCCATTGGTACCATGACCTTCCATATTAAGGAACATGAAGTGCTTTCCAGACTCACACTCTTTCTAGGTTGGCTCCCTCCTAGGAGGATTAGGGAAAGGAAGATTTCCTCACATGCCAAGGTATATATACAGTAGTGAAAAATCAAGGTCAGTCTATCAACCATATTTGGGCTCTCTCCGGAACCACACATTCCTGTCACTCATCTCCAGAGCCTTTCCGTCTCATTTGTTCTTGCCCGAAGCGGATGGTCCTCCATCCTTTACCATCAACACATCAATATCATCCATCTCGATATTAGCATCCTCTTGTCGGAGAAATTTATCCCCTTCAGAGTAGAAACCACCAAGATCTCTTGGAGGATCCAGGTGTAGGGAGATTTTAAAGTCCATTTTGTCCAGGATATCGGCCATAGCCGCTGTGAGTACCATGGATGGTTATGCTCGATCTACCGACACCACTGCCACATTGAACCTTTACAAGAAACAATGCAGGTTTTCATTGGACCGATGCTTAATGGATGTTAGGAACATGATGCTTCTGGGTTGAGCTTTGTGGACCCTAAATTACTTGATGAAGCAGGTGACCAACATGTTCTAGTTGTTGATCGATTCAGACGTTAGCTGTCGAAACCACATGGCAGCGATGTTGGTTAGGAAAAGAGGGAAGCAGTTAGCCATGACTTTATCTGACACCGATAGTACTTCCACGTGGCACATGTAGTGCATAAGAGTACAATAGGACCCGTACTGCCGTTGTCTAGCTCCAGAGCTGGAAGCTTGAAGTCGGGTGGGTTGCACGAATTCTTGATCTCTAGCGTAAAGGGGCTGTGATTGACATTATCCACGTCATGTGAAGAAGTGGCGACTCGAGTGAAATGTTTGATAATACTGGAAATTTGAATCCCGTCTCCGAGAAGTCGTTGCCAAGAATCCAATTCTACATCGGTGGCTTCAATACAAAGCTCAACAAATTATGGGAGTATGTCTTACGCGATCGGGGTCGGTCTGGAGTTGTCCTTGAGTGATGGTGGGAGCCTGTCCCGAGCTTCTAGTGTCGGTTCCAGATTTTCTAAAGTCCTTGGGTCGATATCAATGGTGGTCCGAGTCAGTCCCGGGTCGGTAGGATCGAATTGACCAAGGATAACATTTCCCGTTCTCGACTCGGCATTGCTCTTGTTTGGTAAAATATTAGAGCGGTTTACAATAGCATTGCCATTCATAGTAGTGCGAGCTAAAGTATCGCAGAGTGAGCCATGAAGGCTAGGGAAATTGAGCTTTGTCTGATTTGGGTCGGCATATGTGGTAGGTCAACCCGGTGGTTGGGTCGATTGGGATGGCGGCAAGATGGTCGGTCGATCTGGGGCATGGGCTGAACTGACCCAAAATTCTGTTGCTACCCCAGCCTCGCCAGTTTAAAGGAGTGATGCTTGGTTGGTCGGCCTTCCATCCATTTGAGCAAAGAAATTTTCCATTATCTCCTATTGTTTATTAGGAGTTCATCTTAGTGTGCCATGGGCTCGGCTAGAACTCCATCCCTCTCGTCCCTAGTCAAATATAGGGAAGGATCACTATGGGGGAAAGCCTCCTTGCTTGCCTTATTGTTGCTCCTTTGTTGCCGTCAGCTTGAGCATGGGAAGATGTTCCATCTTTCTTCTACTTCACCATAGTTTTCCAAAAAGTAGCTATCCAGACCCTTTAAAGCAGGAAATTGCTGAAGATGTGTGAGCCCCCTTCTTGGTGCGCCAAAGTGTTGAAGTCAAATATTGTACTTATGACGATCAACCCCCAAAGTGCGTAATCCACATATAAGTCATAGAGAAATAAAAGAAATAACAGGGAACACACAATATTTTATAGTGGTTTGGCTTAATATAGCCTATGTCCACTTTATAACCTCTGTTTATACTGTCGATTACATATTATGGTTATTTGATTGTAAGAAAGTAGAGAAAGAAGTGATTCATACACAAAATCCTTACGTTATAGTTCGGTTCGATCTGTAAGTGGAGCAATAACCTTGCACCTATTTAAGGGAAATTGACCTATTAACCCAAAGAGCCAAAAAATCCTTATATCGGTCTTGAAATGAGGTATTTATAGATGAAATCTGGTTTGGGTCGTCTTGTCTTGTGGCAATCATCCCGGGTCGGGTCGGCCATGTGTTATCAAATCCGAAAAATCGGCTATAGGAAGATGAGCCTAGTTTTTACACGAGGAATAGTTCTCCTTGGTTTGTGTTGAACACATGTAAGATGATCCGTGTATTAAGGAGATAAAGTAGGTCAGAGTTGATCAAGAAATTAGCCGTGATAACAAGGCTTTATTACTGCAAAAGGGATCGGGTCGGTAGACTATGGGTTAGTATATGACCCGGAGAGGTTGAACCCGAGAGAAATTAATTGGGTATGTAAATTTACATCGTACTGAATATGTCAATCCAGGTGCCTCAATATGAACTGTTTCAATCAGAAGCGAGGAAAGAGTGCTTTCATCCAAAGCTTTGTAAAGTACGTTTGAACTGAACCAGTCTTGGTCGACCCGAAACATGAATCGAACCGGGATTGAGAAGCGTATTAATTCCAATGTTTTGAGAGCTCGGATATTCCAGCCATGTGGCTGAAGGTAGTAAGAGTTTATACTCAAGTCCAGAGTGCTTAGCTTGATAAAATCTGAGTTGTGACGGCCTTGCCAAAAGGCAGGTCAACAACAGTATTTATATGATATTTGAAATGATAGTTTGATGTCGCAATGAAGTATGAAGTTAACTGTCATATTTTTTGAATGATGAAGTGTTAGGTAGTGGCAGAAATATGAAAAGCATTTAATACAACTTTACACTACACACTAGTATATCTTTCCATATTACTTTCAATTATATTGAAATGCAACTTGAAACTAGCATATTGCAAAATTTTGATGTTCAATATTTGTACAGTGAAAATCATAAACAACATATATTGTTGAGTATTTAGATTTTCAAAAATATTTAGTATACATGTAAATTACAAAATATTTATGAATGATACGAATAGTACGCATAGAAATTCTAGTTTCATATAATATACTAAATTGCACATATAATATACTCAATTTCATAGTACATATAGAAATTCTAGTTTCATATACCATTATTCCTGGTAAAAAACACAAAATCGATCAAAAAAAAGGCAAAGCGGCAACATCTTCTATTACCGGCATCTGAAACAAAAATGAAGACAAGATTGACGAGGACGAGATCGAAAATAACATCAGCATCTCTTATCCTTACAGCAGTAGTAATAGACACATACACGATTGAACAAGAAGGGATTGAAGACACACTCAATCTTCATCTAAGACTGAGATTGAAGATGCACGGACAATTGAAGACGCATGAATTAGTATTTTGTACACATGATTTGAGAATGAGATCGAAGAAGTCGCACAATTTTTATTTTTTTGCAAATCATTTCCCTCATCCAAAACTATAAAGTGTGTGTCCTTCCAATGTAAAAATAAAAAACGTGTCTTTTAATCTAAAATCCCAACGGTGTTCTTCCTTTAGCATATTTTACTATTAAATTAAGGATTTTTTTTCCGATTTGGCCACCTTTTATAAATTATAACACTTTTAGCCTAGTTTCAAAACTTATTACAGTCGTAACCTGGTTTATGTCACATCAGCTAAAATCCATTATTTAACACTAGCAGCATTTGCAATACCTCACGCTAGCGTTATCCTAAATGCCGCTCGTGGGTTCAACAAAAAACACTGGCTGAAAGATAAATCTTCTCCCCGTCATCTTGAATAACGCTAGCGTGAAGTATTACAAATGCTGCCAGTGTTAAATAACGGATTTTAGCTGATGTGACATAAACTAGGCTACGGCTGTAATAAGTTTTGAAACTAGGCTAAAAGTGTTATAAGTTTGTAAAAGGTAGCCAAATCGAAAAAATCCTTAAATTAAACTAGAAAACAGAACAGAAAATAACGGTCAAGAGGAACTCACAGGATAAGTTAAGGCATGTAAATCCAAATAGAAATGTACGTTAATGAGTTGCATTTATCAAACCAGTCCTTGTCATTACTGCATTTATCTTTAAGCAATTAAGAAACAAACTTGATATTTTGAACTAAATGTAGAAGATAGATAAAATAGTGCTCATTGATATGTAAACTATAAAACAATCATATTCATATCCAACATATACAATGCTTGGAATGATACTGTAAATGTAACAATATCTATATAGTCATATCAGAATTAAACGACCAGCCAAGGCGACCATAAAAGAATCTTAAGTAAGAATCTCATGTAATCACATGAATACTGCATAATAACAGCTACGTAGTTCAGGTAGGCACAAAGTCAATAAAACATAAAGCTGTGAACCTCCATTAAAGATTCCATAACAAACAAGCTATATATAACAATCTAATTTTAATTTTAGCCTTTTGCGTTCTAACATTGTGACAAATGACATCCTAAAATCTGGATCTTTAATAGGAGTTATTGTCTTCAAGTACCCATCCATGCCATTTAATATATTTTCGCACACAATACTAGAAAATGAATCTGACATGCCAGTATTATGTTTCTTGCTTTGAAGCTCATTTGCTGACATGTATCACTTCGACAAGTACTCTTTTACTCATCATCGCCATTTATTACCACATAAATATGAGCATCCGTGTTTAGGAAATTATCTTTTGATTGTATTACATCATATAAATGGAGAAATTTCATAATTCTTGCTTTCCTTAATATCTTAAACTTGGTTTTGCCGATCTATGACAATATTGTTGAAAGTTTTTTTATTTTGTCAATTGGTATCCCCTACGGAGGAGGTCTGGGGATGGCAACCCCTAAAGGTGGGGTGCAAGGGCAACACCACAGCTTACATGGTTCTGTTGGATATAGATTAACCCTAGAGAGTGGGTGAATAGGATTTATTGAATTTTTACGAGATATTAAAATTATCACAGCATAGATTGTAGTAGAGAAAATAAATGCAAAAGTAAAATGACACAGATTTTACCCAGCTTCGGTCAATCCTGCCTACTGCTGCAACTCAAGATTTCTACTAGTTATTAAGATAAACACCGTTTACAAAACCCTATAAACTCGCAAACCCTGCTCCTGCTTTAATCCTACGTTCATAACCCTAGACTGATCTTTATCCCCAAGATCATATTTTCCCCGAATTACAAACCCGTAACTCGTAAACCCTAGCTATAACTCCTACAACTAGTAATCCCTAGTTTTACAGACAAACTAGAAAACTGATGTAATTGTTACAAAAGAAATAAAAAACAAATAATAAAATAAAACTCAAATGCCCCTTTTTATAAAAAATGAAATGGCCGGCCTCTTTATTCTATGCCACTTGAAAAAATAAAGTTTCGACTTCTCTTTGGCTTCAATGGTGACCGAAAGGTTTTTTTTTTGGTTGCAGCCTTCAAATCAAATCGTGATCTCAGTTGATTTGGAATTTTATTCTCTAAAGCTTCAAATCTTTGTTGCTTTGTTTGTCGATCTGATTTGGCCCTCGAGTCAGTGTAAGTAATCCTGATCTAAAATTGTTTGCTCTCGAATTTTTGTTGTTTTATTTCGATAAAAATCCTGTGATGAATTGGTGTTAATATATAGGTAATTCAAACCTATAATCTCTCTGATTTCACTAAATTGCCTTGGACTGATTTGTATCCTGTTCGCGTGATTAAAATGCCGTGATTGTTGCTCGAAAAATTGATTTCCCACAGCACTAAAATTTCTTGATTGATTTTCATGATATCCTCTGTTTTTTTCTGGAATGTTGACTGAATTTTCCATTTCTAGAATGTCTGGAACTAATTCAAAATGCTTGTCAATTTTTCTCGTTCAAAATCTGGAAATGTTTCTTGGATGCTTAATTATTTCATATCCATTCTAGAAATTTTTGAATTGATTCTATACCCGAAAACGAGCTTGTGAATTTCTAGAAACATTATATTTTGGATTTGAATAATTTCCAGAATTTCATGCATGATTAAATTCTTGCATGCTTTATTATTACATATCCATTCTAGAAATTTATTTCTTGCACTTGCCAAAAGAAATTTTCCTCTTCGAATCTGTGCATAAACATTTGCCTATTTATTGATTTTGGCACTTAAATCCTCTGGCTTATCAATCCATAACTTTGCAGATATAAATTCTTGGCTTGACACATCCATGACAATATATACACACACACACACAAAAAGTATATATGTATATACACACAATTGTGTGTACATATGTGTATCGTTTGTACTATTTCTCCTTATCATGCTCTTGCCCCCACATGCTATCTGAGTGCCTTGTCACTCCCACTTGTAAAATTGTTGCCCCGTTGATTTTGTTGCCTCTATTTCCTTTGTGTAACCATGTTTTCTGGCTTGTTGTTACATTATACTTCTCTTCACTGTTGTACACTTGTAGATAGTGCATACACACATTTATATATGTATTTATGCTTGTGTATATGTGTGTCACTCCACATTGTTGTTAGTTGCACTTAAACCCTTGTGCAGACATACTGTATAGCCTTGTTCGTTGTTGCATGAACTTGTATGCTTAAGATTTGCTTGTGTCTAGCCTGATTTGTTCGAACTTGTGCATTCTTGGGTTTGAGTTGTTGCTTTGTCCATCCATGACTTGCTATTGGCATATGAACATATATTTTTGCTTGTCATTTCTATGTCATGTATATGCGGATTTTAAATCTCTTTATTCATTTTCCCAACCAACAAACCTAGGAAAATCATTTGACTTTAAGTGTACACACCATGTATGACAGATTCACTTTGGCTTTTCCACTTGACCATACTGTCCAGATTTGGCTTTGTGACAATTGTTGCATTGAATTGCTTTTGTACATGGCATCATGTCTAGTGTTGATTCATGTTTCATCTTGTTATATGTTCACCCATTCTTGTACATGCTCCATGACCCTTTGTTTGATGTTGAATCATATGTGTGTGTATGTGCGTGTGTATATATATATACACATACACACATATATACAAACATGTATATATATATATGTGTGTGTGTGTGTGTGTGTGTGTGTGTGTGTGCGTGTACATACTTTGTCATGAGCATATTGTAATTGCTGGCCCTTCTCTTTTAAGAAAACAGATGCACATATTTATGTCATGGCCATGCTCATCCATGCATGTGTGTTTTTTGATTTTTTATCTACTTTTCCATGCTGATACCCATGCATGAACTTGAGTTTGAACTATTTTTAGTTCATGAGTATGCTACTGCTCCTTGTTGTGGCTTGGATCTTGTCTCACCAAGCTGCATTGTTGTATTTGCATTATTTTGTACTTGAAACCCTATCAGTGTATATAGCAATCCGGCTGATCCATGTGTGTGTACTTGCACACTGTATTGCTCCTGAACTTGTTGCACTTGCTTGATTTGTTACATGAACCATTTGTGCATACTTGGCTTGGTTGATCATTTGCTTGTCCACTGTGTTGTTCTTATCTGTGCTGATTTATTTTTGCATGTAACATGCCAGCAGCCTTAATCTTCATATATATATACATACATGCATGTATACATACATACATACATACATATATATGTGTATGTGTGTGTGTTTTGTAAATAACTGCTGCCAGAGATATTTGATTTTGTGCAGAAGTGAATTTGACCAAAACGCCTCTGTATACCTGAAGAAAAATATGTGTATATACATACACATGTATTAGTATACATGCGTTGTGCACAGGCAGTTTATATATGTGAGCACTAGAGAAATTGTCTACCTTGTGGTATTTACAGTGAATCACTATGAATATCATAAGCAGTTTAGACACAGATGGATGAATATGCATATCAGATTAAGTCATGAAATATTATGAGAAACACACCAAAATTCTAAGCCAAATAAATTTTAAAATAAAATTATATCTACTTAGAATTTAATTTATTTTTGTTTCAGTTTACTACATGTGTTTCTGTGACAGGTAAGCAGGTGTCTGGACTGACTGTGAAGACAAACTGAAGACAGGCTGAAGACATAAGTGAGTGTCAGTGAGTGAATGGATGAGAGAGCTGAGTGAATCTGAATGTATTTGTACAACAAAGTGATTGAGTGTTGTAGTGAGGAACTGATGTCAAAAATGAAATTGAAATTGAATGTAATGTATTACAGTGAGATGTACAAATAGTGGAGTTGTAAGACTTTACTGTTGAAATAAAATATTATATTTAATAAAATATTGTTTGAATATTTAAATCCTTGTGTAGTGTATTTAATTCAAATATAAATATTAATTTATGTATGCAATGTAGTATAATCGTACAATTTCAAACACATTAAGAATAATATTGTAACGACCCGTATTCTACGCATCATAGGATCGTAGAATATTTATTTCTTTCACATACGAAGTCGTACGGTCATGTAAATTTGGGAGACGACTATTGGGGTCATTTCCCATGTTCATGATTTTTCTCGATTTTTAAATGACCATTTTACCCCTAGTTGGCACTGTTTTGGCCATAACTTTTGACTCGAAAGGAATTTTGACCTGAAACCACTTCCATTAGCTCCGGATGATGGTTTCTCTTTCCGTAGAGTGGTCACATTAGTCAAACGGACTCACCGTTTGGGAGATATGGCTGAAACAAGTTTCAGATGGTGAAAAACAGCTTAATTGGGCTTAACCGGGTGATTAGCAGCTAGGCCCAGAGGGGAATTTCGGGTTTAGGGGTATATAGGGGCTGATTAGGGTTAGAAAACATTTCTTTAGACATTTTCCAGCCGCCACTTTCATTCCTCTTGACCTAGCCATGGCCTCCACTCTCTAAATCTCTCTAAAACACCCAAAAATCACTTCCTAATTGAAGATTAGGCTTAGCAAACATCGAATTAAGGAGTATTAGCACAAGAACCGAGGTGGAGCTGCTGTGTAAGATTGGGAACAGCGCCAAATCAGAGAATATTTCAGTTTTGGGGTTCTAGTTGTGGCAAAGGTGAGTGATAGCATCATTTTGACACTAATTACGGTTAATTAAGGGTAATTAGTGAGGATTAGCGAATTTATACACTAATAAATTCTGGAAAAATGTTTAGAAATTCGTAAATAATATTTTATGCCTCTGTTAGAAATTTGGTTCGATTTGATTAAGTTTTGTTAACCCTATGATTAGTTTTACTTGACATGCTTAAGGGAAAATAAGGGGTTTTGGGCACATTTGATCCATTTTGACATATGAATTCATTGTTTTGGTGTTTGTGGTTAGTTTGCTATGTTGCTATGACTCTATGGTATGTTTCGTGATTGATTAGAATAGTTAAATTGGTCGAAAACGTCGTCGAATGGCGTAAAAAGCTAGCTGGAAAGTTGTAGAAATGTGCAGGTCCCGAACCGGTTCGGATCGGAGCAGGGGTCGGATCGGACTAGTGAACTGACCAAGGGAATCCGAACTGGATTGGGACTTGTCACTGGAAGAAGTTTGGCAGGAAGGAAGGCCATTGCTTAGAGTTGGAGTTGGACAGAAGATTGGATCAGAGCAATGGAGCAGATTGGATCGGAGTAAGGGAGCAGACCGGATCGGAGGAAGGGAACAGGACGGATCGGAGCAGGCAAACAAGTCAATCAGAAGGAATCAGATCGGATGAACGACCTCCGAGCCGAACTCAAGTAGAGACACACCGAACCGAACCGATATCTGGAGGGGGAGAATCACTGAACCGACCCGACCTGGAGGAGGACACCGACCCGACCCGAAGTGGAGCATCCGACCCAAACCGATGAAGATGATGACTACCGAACCGAACAGAATTCTAGGACTGTTAATGCGCGACAACTCTTCTGAAGATCCACTCCAATTCGATCAAAACCCGAGATGCAAAGGAAGTCCAAATAAGAAGTTATAGCTCAAGATTTAGATGGGAATCAATGAGTTCGCTTCATGGTTGGGCTTTGCTGCGGAACGCGTGCCAAGGAGTTATCGACGTCTATAGCTTTGGACCACTATGGTAGGAGGTACGAAGGCGGATTCAGGGCCATTATGGCATCGGTAGAACCAAGGGCTACGACTAATGAAGTGGGTCATTGAAATGTTTGGTCATGACTCCAAGTGTTTGGCTTTGTCACAGCGGGGTTTCTACAAGTCGGGATTCGTCGTTACCTCATTTTGTCTAGTGTTCCAAAGTGGTAGATATCGTATACTTTACGCACTGAGTGAGAGACGTGAGGATGGTTGCTATGCTTGATTGTTTGACATACACACCCCACCCCCGTATTCTTACACTATTTATCATGGCACCTTAGAGCATTGTACGGTATGTGGTACTAACTCTTTGGTTGCAGGTCCAGGTTCAGGTATGGTTTAGTATACCTGTTATTACTCTGTTTAGATGCTTATCGCTCATACCAGGCTTTATGTCTGACCCAGAGTTTTATGTCTCCTCTTATTACTCTGGGTGCTCACACGAGCAGACTAGAGACAGGTTAGCTGGTGATGCACGGGTAGATGATCCGGAGACGAGCAGGAGGCTTCCACGTAATATATATAGTATTCTCCCTGTATTGTTGAAGATCACTGCTTGGGCATTGGTGGTGCATCTTCTACTTTAGTTTTCTTTTGTTAGAGACAGTAAATTTGGAAAGTTGTAATAAGCTGTATTTGGATTTCCGCTGCTCTGATGTTGACATTGATTATTAGTTATCAGCTTATGCACTGTCTCGCCTGTTTTATGTCAAGTATGTTATTATTATATTTCATTCCATGCGCTGTGAGACATTCTACAGGTTCTTTGATTAGTCCATTTCCTCCTTTCCTTTCTTATGACGTCTTGTGCTAGTCGGGCATGTGTACAGCGCACTTTTGGAGGAAATGCAGGCTGGTGCGGGGCGGGCTGTCACACTTGGTATCAGAGCTCTAGGTTGCGTAGTTAACCTAGGGAAGCTATCAGGGAGAGATAATATACGTATACGAGAGAGCGTATTTGTGATTATTTTGATTTTTAAAAGCTATATATACTATTACTAGTATAAGAATGAAGTCGTACTGCACTAGCACCACTATGGAGTCGTTAATCATTTCCTTTTTCAGATTGACGATGAGCCGATATGTTAGAGGTACCGGTAGGGGAGCCAATAATGGGAATGCTGCTGACATGAGGACGATGTTTACTGACCTCATGAGAGAGATGCTTAGAGATGTGCAGAGGGCAGCTCCCAATGGTGGAAATGGTGGTGGTCCAATAGTGCAGGCGCCGAGGGTCGACTTCGCCAAGCTAAACAAGGATTATACTAGCCTTGGTGGGAAGCCGTTTCACGGAACGGAGTCGGCCACGGATGTCCAAGATTGGTTGGATAGTTGCGAACGTATCTTCGAGGATTTGGGTATCGAGGATGCAATGAAGAGAAAGCTAGCGTCCCGTCAGCTGCAAGGGCGGGCAATGAATTGGTGGAATGCTATAAAAGCAGCTACTCCCGAAGATCAGATTACTTGGGAGCAGTTTAAAGCTCGCTTTAGCGAGAAGTTCATTCCAGCTGCTCAGAAGTCAGTGCTGTTTAAGAAATTCTTGGAGCTCAAGCAGAATGGCAGAGTTGTCTCCGAGTATATTGCCGAATTTGACACTTTGTCAAAATATGGGTTATCTCTTATTGATACTGCCGAGAAAAAGAATGAGAAATTCATAACCGGTTTGGACCAGTACTTGGGGGAAAGACTTATTAACCACATCGATGAGTCGTTTGAGTCGATTGTAGGGAAAACATTGAGGTCAGAAAGTCTCTACCCTAAGCCAAAGACTGAGGTTGCATCTGCAGAAGAGCCAAAACCACAAGCAAGTGGTGGAGGCAAGGGTGGTTCCCAGAATAAGAGAAAGCAGAATCAGACTAAGGATGGCCAGAAGAAAAAGAACAAGCAAGATGTTGAGTGCTTCAGCTGTGGTAAGAAGGGCCATTATGCTAGTAATTGTCGGGCCAAGCCAGCGGATAGGAAGTGCTTCAACTGTGGCCAAATGGGACATCACAAGGACAAGTGTCCACAGTCTCCTAAGGAAAAGCAAATGGTGAAAGCATATGCCCTTAATGCTATTCCTTCTTCGTCGAATGCCCCAACAGCGGCGGAGAAGGGAAAGAATGTCGTCATTCAAGGTATGCTTTCTGTTTATGATGTTCCTATTAGAGTTTTGTTTGATACCGGAGCTTCCAGTTCTTTTATATCTAGTGACCTGGTAGATAGGTTGGGATTGGAGCCCGAGATTGTCGATAGACCTTTAGTAGTGACGAACCCGATTGGTGGTTCGACTAGCCTTAGCATGATTTGTCGTAATGTGGTCTTATCGAGTCATGGATGCATGTTTGTTTGTGATTGCTTTGTTTTGGGCTTTACTGGGTTTGGCATTATTTTGGGAGTAGATTGGCTCCAAAGATACGGGGTGGTGGTAGACTGTGAGGGCTTGTTGGTGACAGCTAGAGCGGATGATGGGCGGAGGATAGTGTTTGGTGGTCTACCTAGTAAGGGGGTATTGGCTAGTTTTCTAAACTCCCTCGACATTCCGCATAGTGAGTTGTCAGGTTTGCCCGTGGTTGGCCAGTATCCGGATGTTTTCGAAGAAGTGACCGGACTTCCACCACACCGAGAGATTGAGTTCCGTATTGATTTAGTAAAAGATGTCAGGCCTATAGTGATGCCACTTCGTCGTATGGCACCAAGAGAGCAGCGAGAGCTCGAGGTGCAAGTCAGCGATCTTTTGAAGAAGGGATTTATCAGAAGGAGTGTTTCTGAATGGGGAGCACCAGTTGTGTTTGCTACCAAGGCGGATGGTTCCCTTCGTTTGTGTGTAGACTACCGCGAGTTGAATAAAGTGACGAGGAAGTACAAGTATCCTCTACCGCGGATAGATGATTTGTTCGATCAGTTGAGTGGCGCGAGAATATTTTCTCAGTTGGATCTCACGACAGGTTTTCATCAGCTTAGAGTGGAAGCTGAGAGTATAGCTAAAACGGCATTTCGAACGCCGTCTGGATTTTATGAATGGTTGGTTATGCCATTTGGGCTGACTAATGCCCCGGCATATTTTGTGGATCTTATGAATAGAGTATTCAGAGATCAGTTGAATAAGTCTGTTCTTGTGTTCGTGGATGATATTTTGGTCTATTCGAGGACAGATAAAGAACACAAGGAACATTTAAGAGTAGTGATGGAGGTGTTGAGAAAACACCAATTGAAAGCAAAGTTTTCTAAGTGTCACTTCTGGAAGACGGAAGTGAGGTTCTTGGGTCATGTTGTATCAGAGAATGGTATTGCCGTGGACCCGGCAAAGGTGGCTACGGTACAGGATTGGCCTACGCCCAAGAACGCAACAGATGTAAGAAGTTTCTTGGGATTAGCGGGATATTATCGTAAGTTTATCCAAGGCTTCTCCAAGATAGCAGCACCGTTGACTCAGTTGACAAAGAAGAATCAAGCTTTTGTCTGGGATGAAAGGTGCGAGAATGCATTCAAAAGTCTAAAGGACAAGTTGACAAGCGCACCAGTGTTAGTCATTCCTAAGGGGGATGAAGAGATGACGGTATATACGGATGCTTGTGGTACCGGACTGGGTGCTGTATTGATGCAAGGCGGTAGGGTTGTAGCTTACGCAAGTCGGCAATTGAAACCGCACGAGAGAAGATACCCTACCCATGATTTAGAATTGGCAGCAATCGTGTTCGCGTTAAAGACGTGGAGACACTATCTCTTGGGAGAAAGATTTGAGCTGTTTACAGATCATAAGTCGTTAAAGTATCTCTTCTCTCAGAAAGATCTGAATCTCCGTCAGCAGAGATGGTTAGAGTTCTTAGCTTCCTATGATTTTGAAATCGCATACACACCAGGAAAGGGCAATGCGGTGGCTGATGCATTGAGTAGAAGACATGCCAGCTTAGGGGCTATGTTCCTTGAATGGAAGCAACTGGAGTTTATCGCGGGGTTTGATTTCAGACCAAAGTGCAAATTGGATCCAGAAATGTTAGCAAGTTTGACGATCAGACCCACTTTGATTGGGCGGATCGGCTCTAGTCAGAGGGACGATCCTAACCTATTGGAAATCATCTCCAAGTTAGAGATGGGTATCGATGAGGAGATGAACAAGTATGGGCTTGATCGAGATGGATGGCTTAGAAAGAATGGAAAGCTTGTTGTACCCAATGTCAATGGATTGAGGGATGAAGTGCTTAGAGAATGTCATCACTCAAAGCTGACTATACACCCCGGTGGTAATAAGATGTATCGAGATATGAAGCAGACCTACTACTGGGAAGGGATGAGAAGAGACGTTGGGAAGTTTATATCCAAGTGCATGAATTGCCAGCTAGTTAAAGCCGAGCAAAAGAAGCCTAGTGGGTTGTTACAGCCCTTAGAAATTCCCGAATGGAAATGGGAGCAAGTCTCGATGGATTTCATCGATGGTTTACCAAGGACTAGAACGGGACATGATAGCATTTGGGTGATTGTGGATCGATTGACTAAAAGCGCAAGGTTTATACCAGTCAAATCGACCAGAACAGCAGCTAAGTTAGCAGAGTTGTATATGAAGTGGGTAGTGAGATTTCATGGAGTACCTAAAGGCATTGTGAGCGACCGAGACCCGTTGTTCACTAGTGGGTTTTGGAAGAGCTTACAAGAGGCTCTAGGGTCAGAGTTACATCTCAGTACCGCATATCATCCTCAGACCGACGGTCAGACGGAGAGGGTGAACCGTATTTTGGAAGACCTCTTGAGAGCATGTATATTGGATTTTGGTGGATCATGGGATGACCATTTGCATCTAGTAGAGTTTGCATATAATAATAGCTACCAATCCAGTATCGGCATGGCTCCGTTTGAAGCTTTGTACGGAAGACCGTGCAACTCACCATCATGTTGGATAGAGACTGGCGAGAAGTTTGTGCTTGGACCAGATGTGGTGAGAGAAACCTCAGATAAGATCAAGATCATTCAACAACGAATGAAAGCTGCCCAAGATAGGCAGAAGAGCTATGCTGATAAGAGAAGAAGAGACTTAAAATTCTCCGTTGGCGACTTGGTGTTTGTCAAGATTTATCCGTTGAAGAGCGTAATACGATTTGGCAGGAGAGGAAAGTTGGCACCAAGGTTCGTTGGCCCATTCCCTGTTCTTGAACTAGTCGGGAATTTGGCATATAGAATTGACTTACCAGAGAAGATGGCGGGAGTTCATAACGTATTTCATGTTTCCCAACTAAGGAAGTTCGTTCACGACTCAGATATGACTATTTCACCTGATCAGTTAGAGGACTTCGAAGTAGAACCCGAGGCGGTTGGGAACCGCAAGCCGGCCCGTATTGTCGAGTACGACATGAAGCAACTTCGAAGGAAGGCGGTGAAGTTAGTCAAGGTACAGTGGAGCGAGGACGAGAGTGATTGTACTTGGGAAACAGAGGAGGACATAAGGAAGAAGTATCCAGAACTCTTTGTCTGGTAAGATTTTGACTTCGATCTAGTTTTTCCGCATGCTAGGATAGGCTTGTTTGCTTGTTTTGCATATTTGATTGTTGTATATGGTTGTTAGGCATGCGGGATCCCTTGTATGTTTTGGGTTAAGGAATTTCGGGGGCGAAATTTCTTAAGGGGGGGAGAGTGTAACGACCCGTATTCTACGCATCATAGGATCGTAGAATATTTATTTCTTTCACATACGAAGTCGTACGGTCATGTAACTTTGGGAGACGACTATTGGGGTCATTTCCCATGTTCATGATTTTTCTCGATTTTTAAATGACCATTTTACCCCTAGTTGGCACTGTTTTGGCCATAACTTTTGATTGGAAAGGAATTTTGACCTGAAACCACTTCCATTAGCTCCGTATGATGGTTTCTCTTTCCGTAGAGTGGTCACATTAGTCAAACGGACTCACCGTTTGGGAGATATGGCTGAAACAAGTTTCAGATGGTGAAAAACAGCTTAATTGGGCTTAACCGGGTGATTAGCAGCTAGGCCCAGAGGGGAATTTCGGGTTTAGGGGTATATAGGGGCTGATTAGGGTTAGAAAACATTTCTTTAGACATTTCCAGCCGCCACTTTCATTCCTCTTGACCTAGCCATGGCCTCCACTCTCTAAATCTCTCTAAAGCACCCAAAAATCACTTCCTAATTGAAGATTAGGCTTAGCAAACATCGAATTAAGGAGTATTAGCACAAGAACCGAGGTGGAGCTGCTGTGTAAGATTGGGTACAGCGCCAAATCAGAGAATATTTCAGTTTTGGGGTTCTAGTTGTGGCAAAGGTGAGTGATAGCATCATTTTGACACTAATTACGGTTAATTAAGGGTAATTAGTGAGGATTAGCGAATTTATACACTAATAAATTCTGGAAAAATGTTTAGAAATTCGTAAATAATATTTTATGCCTCTGTTAGAAATTTGGTTCGATTTGATTAAGTTTTGTTAACTCTATGATTAGTTTTACTTGACATGCTTAAGGGAAAATAAGGGGTTTTGGGCACATTTGATCCATTTTGACATATGAATTCATTGTTTTGGTGTTTGTGGTTAGTTTGCTATGTTGCTATGACTCTATGGTATGTTTCGTGATTGATTAGAATAGTTAAATTGGTCGAAAACGTCGTCGAATGGCGTAGAAAGCTAGCTGGAAAGTTGCAGAAATGTGCAGGTCCCGAACCGGTTCAGATCGGAGCAGGGGTCGGATCGGACTAGTGAACTGACCAAGGGAATCCGAACTGGATTGGGACTTGTCACTGGAAGAAGTTTGGCAGGAAGGAAGGCCATTGCTTAGAGTTGGAGTTGGACAGAAGATTGGATCAGAGCAATGGAGCAGATTGGATCGGAGTAAGGGAGCAGACCGGATCGGAGGAAGGGAACAGGACGGATCGGAGCAGGCAAACAAGTCAATCAGAAGGAATCAGATCGGATGAACGACCTCCGAGCCGAACTCAAGTAGAGACACACCGAACCGAACCGATATCTGGAGGGGGAGAATCACTGAACCGACCCGACCTGGAGGAGGACACCGACCCGACCCGAAGTGGAGCATCCGACCCGAACCGATGAAGATGATGACTACCGAACCGAACAGAATTCTAGGACTGTTAATACGCGACAACTCTTCTGAAGATCCACTCCGATTCGATCAAAACCCGAGATGCAAAGGAAGTCCAAATGAGAAGTTAGAGCTCAAGATTTAGATGGGAATCAATGAGTTCGCTTCATGGTTGGGCTTTGCTGCGGAACGCGTGCCAAGGAGTTATCGACGTCTATAGCTTTGGACCACTATGGTAGGAGGTACGAAGGCGGATTCAGGGCCATTATGGCATCGGTAGAACCAAGGGCTACGACCAATGAAGTGGGTCATTGAAATGTTTGGTCATGACTCCAAGTGTTTGGCTTGGTCACAGCGGGGTTTCTACAAGTCGGGATTCGTCGTTACCTCATTTTGTCTAGTGTTCCAAAGTGGTAGATATCGTATACTTTACGCACTGAGTGAGAGACGTGAGGATGGTTGCTATGCTTGATTGTTTGACATACACACCCCACCCCCGTATTCTTACACTATTTATCATGGCACCTTAGAGCATTGTACGGTATGTGGTACTAACTCTTTGGTTGCAGGTCCAGGTTCAGGTATGGTTTAGTATACCTGTTATTACTCTGTTTAGATGCTTATCGCTCATACCAGGCTTTATGTCTGACCCAGAGTTTTATGTCTCCTCTTATTACTCTGGGTGCTCACACGAGCAGACTAGAGACAGGTTAGCTGGTGATGCACGGGTAGATGATCCGGAGACGAGCAGGAGGCTTCCACGTAATATATATAGTATTCTCCCTGTATTGTTGAAGATCACTGCTTGGGCATTGGTGGTGCATCTTCTACTTTAGTTTTCTTTTGTTAGAGACAGTAAATTTGGAAAGTTGTAATCAGCTGTATTTGGATTTCCGCTGCTCTGATGTTGACATTGATTATTAGTTATCAGCTTATGCACTGTCTCGCCTGTTTTATGTCAAGTATGTTATTATTATATTTCATTCCATGCGCTGTGAGACATTCTACAGGTTCTTTGATTAGTCCATTTCCTCCTTTCCTTTCTTATGACGACCGTCTTGTGCTAGTCGGGCATGTGTACAGCGCACTTTTGGAGGAAATGCAGGCTGGTGCGGGGCGGGCCGTCACAAATATATACATATGTTTGTTATCATCAAACAAAAATCATATAATTGTTATATAGAACAGGTTCAACCTGGCCGGACAGGTCGTGGGGGTCCAGGGGGTTGCGCCCCATCCGAAATGGTATATAATGTTGGGTGTTGAATTTAAACTCAAACGCCAACAGTAATATCCATTAGAAAACTACAATGGCTGTTCAACCCAAATTACACCTCGAATTCCTTTATATATACACATTCCGGCAACATAATCACTTCACTTTTCAATTTCACTTTCAAAGTTACAAAATAATAAGCATTGTAGATAAATTTCTAAGTGCATTTCTGATCCATGTAAGTAATCACAACTTGCACAGATAATCTCCACTGTATCCCGAAGATTGTTTTTGGTCAACTCTTTATGATATAGAAGGGAAAATATTCTTGAAAGATAGTGATTTATTTCTTCATTTGAGCAATTGATCTATCTAAGATGCTTCAACAGATATAACAAATATTAATGTGATATGCACTTCAATTGATGAACTATATTTTCAAATGCATACCTTGTAAAAGTGTTGCCAAACTTCTTCTATGACGTTAACTTTATTGGTATTTGGATGTCGTTTAACTCATGTATTTCCTTAAAGTTGTGGAAAAAAACGATCGCAAACGATTCCCTTTTCCCTTAAATCTTTCCACCCCATATTTGGATTTTTTTGCTTTAATCCTCTCCTGGTTAATATTTTCCGATTGATATTTTGTGAAAGAGGAGCGTTGCAACTTTCCCACTTTTACATATTTATAGAGTATTCCAATGAATGTGCACTCATTCTCGTATAACTATGACATTGATTCCTTTCACTTATCATGACACCCCATATTTAGGTAAATTAATAGATTAAAGACAAATCTTTCTAACTCTCAATAGTCAATATTGCACGTGTGTTATCTAAGCAAAGTGAAGATCTAGTGGAACGTCCCGAGTTTTTAGTCAAATATTTTAAACATTTAATTTTGTTTTAAATATTCAATTGATAATGTAAATCGATGTTTTATATTGAGTTTATCGATTTAATAATCAGATTATGATTTAATATTGAATATATCGAATTATCATAATATGGAAATGAAATAATTGAATTCAGAGTTAAAACTGAATAAAAACGATTTAGTCGATCTATATGAATTCTATACCGAATTAGAACAATGATAATTTAATTTTGATGAATTTAATTTTAAATCGACGGTTTAAATTTTTATATATTATATATGATCGAATTAAATTTCGAAAGTTGTTCCATTGAGTGCGGAGTAGTGAATAACGTTGAAAATGTCAGTTAGCGCGCCCCAATTGGTGATCGCTATCGCGGGATATTTAATTTCTAGATAAGATTAAAATCGAATTGTATTAACTAGAAATCAAATTGAATTAAATATACGATCTTTTCAAATCAAATCTTGCCATGTACTTAGGCAAACAATATTTGAATTGACCTTGTACCCCATTATTATATGTCGCGTTCTCAGCCAATAAACTCTAAAACCTTGTCTTAACTATTTTCTTATAAAATCATAGCTCTAGTTTATTTTTGCAAATCAAAAATCCAAACTTCAACAATACAAAATCGATGAAGATAAAACGACCGATTTTTCTTAATACAAACTGCAAGTTGAACTTCCATTTCCAAAGCCACCGTATCCTCTGCAAACGGAAACTGGAGCTTCGAAACAAAAGAAAATGGCTTCTTTCTTAAATTTTGAAAATCAAATGCTTCGATTTCCTAATCCCAATTCATTCGATTATCAATTTTATGGGTGCAATGCTTACTGAATCGTTCGAACTCGAATAGTGTGAGATAGGGCTGATCTTGGTTGGCGATTATAGGAGGTCGCGATGGGTTTTTGAGGTCGAGGAGTATTTGTCGCCAGAAATTGAAGATAATTGAAGCACAAAGGGTTTACAGGTTTGGGGTAGGGCTGGCGATTTCAATTGGAGAAGAAGTGGTTAGAATAGGTCGAGGAGGTGGTTGTGTTCGTGGTATGTGGAAGCGCCTGTGGATGGAGTATTGTGGGATGCGATGAAGGTTTGGCATGGGTGACATTTGCACTGTAGCTGTGAGCTACAGGTCGCAGCAAGAGTAATGTGGTCGAGTGGACTGTAGTGGTGCCTGATAGGGGGAGTGTAACACCCCGTAATTTTAAAACATGACATAAGAGATAATTAAAGAATAATTAATTTTTAAAGAAGAATTAAGTGAAATGGGTTACGCTATTGCGTTCATATCGGAATTCTGCTTGAGATGGAGTCCGAGTTTGTGTAAAACGGATATCGTATGAAGGAGTTATGGATGATAGAAGTTGAGCAGAACAATCATACAATGGGTCAGAACAACTGGTGCACTTAAGAAGTGCACCAAAACAAAAATGCACTGGCGCACCTGGGAAGTGCGCCTAGGCCGAGCCAGATCTGCAGAATTCTGAAGAGTTCCATGATGACGTGTCTTTCAAGGATTGGCTGGATGACGTGTTTTTCTGGTCTGTATGGTTCGGATGGTTCCTAATCTAATCTAAAGGTCCTAGTTCACCTAATACATCTATAAATAAACACCTAAACCTAACCCTAATCTCATTGTTATCATCCATGGCACCTCCATGCTGCTCTAATCTAAATTAAAACAAGCCTTTCTTCTCCATTAAGTCAAATTAGAAGATCAAACTCTACAATAACGGTTTAACTAATCAAATTCAGAATTCAGATCTATTCTCTCTCAAATCTCTAAACCTAACGTTGTGAGTTTCTAGATTACTTTTCGGTTTAGATAAATAAAAGTATACTTTGATAGACAATGAATTGGATATGTGTAAAGTATGAATCTATGCCAGTATTAAATCTTATACGATGTAGATCATGATAGATTTAATTCTCTAGATCCGATGCAATTGTGGCTATACTATGATGTTGCCTTTATGGATCTTGATTTGTAACTACGTTGTGGTAAATGTAAATCTAATAATCTTGACAGTTGTAACATTAGTTAGATCTAATTTTGTATGTGAATCACCTTTCATGTTGCGATCGACTTAGATATGTTGTAAGTTGGACATATATAGATCTAAACATGTTGTTATCATGACTTATGCTAGATCCACTTTATGATCATGTTTTATCCTACATCCATTTTATGATCATATCTTATGCTATGATAGATCTATCTCTAGAGATCCAATTCAATTGTGATTGTCCTAGTATGTTATTTTTGTTTCATTTGGATAAATCAAATCATTTATGTGAACCATGAACATATGCCACCTTGAATTGATTAGGATTGGGTCCACACCTTTATCTTAATTGTAACCTCTATGATGTGGATTTGGGTAGATCTATTTATAAACCTATAGATCTAAAGCAATATTTATGTTAGATCCTGTTATGATGGTGATTACATGTTCATGGCAATATGTATGTTCATCTTGATATGATGTTAATTACATGTCCATTCACTTTGTTATCATACTAGTATGTTTATGCCAATATATGTTGAAACTATCACCTCTATCATATTCCCCTTTCCATTGTTATGGCTAGACTACTTATTAGCCTAGATGCCGCTAAAATATGTGCGAATATGTTAGTGAAAGAAATGGGGAAAAAGGAATTTATAATTGGCATGTGATCTTTAAATGAATTGATATGTAATTCAAATTATCAGTAAAATAGGTATTGACACCTATAAAAGGAAAGGATTAATTAATAAATTAATTTATCAAAAATGGAATGTTTAGTAATTACAATTAGGATTTGTAATTGTAATTGTACTTATGACACGAGGTTAGGTTACATTAGTGGTGGAAGTCTGCCCGGACCCGACCGGCATATCCAATAGCCACTAATGTTGAACCTAATGTGGGAGGTCTAAGTACGTAAATACGAATCGGGCTAAGACACGAGGTTAGGCCCAACTATGGAATAAGACTGCCCGGACCCGACCGGCATATCCAGCATCCACATGTTGTAGGCCTAATGTGAGAGGTCTAGCCCATTATAACCATAAATGAACATGGTAATGAATTGGACTGCTTAACCTGAATTAATCCATAGGGATTGTATGAACTTGAATTTAAGTTGGAGGTTAAGTAAACTTGGCTAAATAAAAGGGGAAGGTTAAGTAAATCTTGGGTAGGTGGGTAATATTAGTAAATATAGGCCCACAAACTTAACCGTTAAACAATTATGCTTGAATCAGTGGGAGGGTTAAGTAAATTTTGGGTAGGTGGGTAATATTAGTATATATAGGCCCACAAACTTAACCTGATAAGGTCATGTAATTAAAGATACCTTTTAGGTAAAAATAACCAGTTGACAACCTAGTAGTGGAGATGCAAGACAAAGGGGAGAGATTGCATCATCTTGTGTGGGACCCATTTCAGTCAATAACCCTTAAATAGTTATCAAACGGGTACTCCGAACTAGGTCAGAGTGGGGCACGCTTACTGAGCTAATTGTAAGAGATCCAAAAGTGGAGGCGGTGTTGACGGCGCATTCCAACGAGGTCATGTGCGTGCCTGACTCTGCCTGCTGAGGAAGATAAGATGCTGTGACATCAGTGGATATGATTGTGCACATCCGAAAAATAAAGGGTTGCCACTTTAGGGAGTGATACACCCTACTGTGGGGCCCGCACAAGGTATCTATGGAATAGGGAGTTGATCGAGTGGGGTAGTAAATAAGGTACATCTAGTCCTGTATGTTTCTGTGGGGTACCTGTGTTTCTGTCTGGGCTAACACCCGTTATTTCTGTTTAGGTACCAGTTCTGTTTGGGTTAAAACCAGTTACTAGGGTACACCTAAAACTACCATTATGTTTCTATTGGGATCATCCTGTTTTTGTTAAGCAATTGGCGAGTATGTAATCCTATTACATATCTGTTATACTAGTATTGGTGCAGAGCAAGGAAAGTATTGAGAAGCACTATCTATTCTATCATATTGTCCTGTTTACCTTGTCATACCTGCCATTTATGTAGTGATCTCTCTTATCCACTTTGTATGCCTATCATGTTACTTTTATTTATTTACTTGCTAAAAGTAACTGGACTCGCCAGACTTTATATCTGACCCTTTTTGTTTCCCCTTCTTTCTTCTGTTCCCCCCTCCCCTGGTTCTTAGGGAGGAAACACACAGGCTTGATCGTGATTCTGCTTATTTTGCTGGAGCTGCTGATATTTATAGATCAAGCTCCTATCATTGTTGCTATGGCCATATTTTGTTCTTGGGGAATTTTCTTTCTTTTATGTACTCTAATATTTCTGAAGTACAAGACAGTGGTTTTTATGTCATAACGGGTTTTTATATTTTAGACAAATAATGCTTTGGACCACGGTATTTTGATGATTAATAAAGTTGTTTATTTCTGCTGCAAAATTTTTTATATCTGTCTTGTAATATTCTGTGTCTGTTTACCTAAACGCTTCACGAAACTTAATGCATTCCCTTTGTGAGTGACATTAACAGACGTGGGGTGTCACACTTGGTATCAGAGCTAAATGTTACCAGATTAGATAAGAGATTTTTGAAAAAATATTTTCGAAATGAGTTTTAAAAGAAAGTATTTTCAAAAAGAAAAGTATGTTTTGAAAATATTCCCAAAAATCCATATGTAATATCCTTCGATCCTTCATATAAATTTCTTCTTTTTTCCTTTTTCAGCATGTCTGGGGAACAAAACATTCCTAATATCCCAGAGGGCGCCACAATACCCAGATGGTTCCATTGGTATTTGGGGGCCACGTGTAATGACCCGCATTTTTAGAGATATATAATTAATTAATTTAATTATATAATTGGTGATTTAGAGAAGTTAATGATCGTTTAATTAAACAATATTGAATATTTAATTAATAATTATAATATAATAATATATTATAATGTCGAAATAGTCGGAAGTAGTGAAATTCACAATATCATGTGAATTGAATAGCATACGAGATTTGGTGGAGTTTCGATTCGAAATATAATAACGATTATATTGAATCGACGACAGTTGAACGTATAGTTTATAATATATTTATAAACGAGCTCGAAATGGCACGGCAGTTCGCTATTTGGCGATTTGAACTTCAACTGAATGTACAGGGTTCGTTTTAAGTCGGATTTCTGTGAAACAAGAAACGTGTGGAGCTGATGGAGTATATCTTTCTAGTGGAAGAGAAAAATCAGGATTTCGTAGTGTAGATTTTGAGATATGTCCAAATCAAAATTTTAAAATAGTCGCTATAGAATCGTTTATCGACCGTATCAATTTATTTGATATAACTAGAGATCGGCTTTGAATTTAAATGAGGTCCTTTTGGGAAATAGTGATAAAATAATTTTTAGAATTTTACTGTAATTTTTAATTTATTAAATAAGCAACTTTTTATTTGGAGTATTTTGCACCCTGTAATCAACAAGTTGGGGTTTCACAATATGAGTTGAACTACCGATATTATTATATTTTTGGGATCGTGAGACGGTGTTGATCACGATGGTATATTTATTTTAGTGTGTAGCACTCATAACTGAATGTAATTGTGTGTAGCGAGGTAGATAGTTTTTAAAACTAAAAACCAAATAACTTCACTTGGAGAACTAAACATTTGGTATACATTTCATATGGATAGAAAACGGACACGCCTATCATTACGTTTCCTCCCTTTGTTTCACAGGCAACAAGTATTTCCATAAATAACCCCATTCGATTTCCTTAAGACCTAACAACTAAATATCTCAAACAAAATATCTCTTTATCTTTTCTTATAAATACCACGTTCTAACCTAAAAACAGAAGCCAAGTTTCCCGACTTCTCAGCCGCCACTATCAGCTCAAAAACGGAAGAAAGGAAGTCACTCAAAAATCAAAACAAATTCGTATAAATTCCTATAAAATAGGAAACATCTATTTTCGAATTCTTGGAAACACCCTCTTCAAATCCGATGTACATATTCTGCTTCGAACTCCAGATTGGCCGCTGTTATTTCTGAGTATCGAAGCTAGGGTTGAGCATTTTTGAAAATGATTTGCGGCGTGGATTTCTTCTGTGTGCGTGACTGGGTTTAAGGCGATGCAAGCTGGGGACTTCGACTTTGAAGGAGTCGATGCTCTCTTGGAAGTACGGCTGTGAGCCTGGAGAAACGCGAGTACCAGGTGAGCTCGAGTTGTGAATGGAGGTTGCAGTTTGGAGATTAATGGGGTAACGGAGGAGCTGAGTAGAGGTTAAGGTTCGGGTAGGGCCTTGGAATGGAGCGGCTTGGTTTCTGTCTGATCGTATAAGAAGAAAGAGAAAAGGGGGAGAGATGGATTTAATCGGCCTGGGTATTAAGAAGGTATGTGGGCCGAGAAAGGGAAGTTAAGCCCAATAGAAAAATAAACTATGTTATTTTTAATTTAAATGCGTATTAACTTCTAAATAGCGTAACTTTATCATACATTATCATAATTGTGAACGGTCAGATCCGTTGGGATCGTATGGACGAGCGCTACGCAGTGGAACTGATGGGGAGTGAATCGAAGCTCGCTACAATTTACAGCAAAATAAATTTGTCCGTCTGAATCAAATCGAGCGATGGTTATCGCTATTAACGATGATCGTCCAATGTGAGTAAATCTCACCAACTCTAAACAGTTTATAATTTCATGTTGTATCTTTAGAACTGTTAGAAATTTGTCTGTTTGACTGTGTATTGATTGTTTGATTGAACTGCTAGTCAGTTAGCTGAATTTCTATATTGATTCTGTTTAACAGAATATATCATATAGAACTGAAAATGATGTTAATGTTTATTGTGTAACATCTGTGGATGCAGGGAAACAGGTTGGAGGAATCCGACTGGATTCCTCAACAGTTATTTTATTGATTTTCATATATTTTGATATATGATGTGATTTATCACCTGTTGTTGATTGGGTGTGTATGGACGATATTGGACATCAAAATTTGATATGTTAAACACTATAACATACCGGAATATTGAAAAGAGAATATTTATAAATAGAATATTTATAAATAGAAATATTTATAAATGGAATATTTATAAATAGAAAATACGTTTAAGTGGAATTATAAATGAAGGGGAACCTTTATAAATGGAATATTTATAAATAGAAAATACGTTTAAGTGGAATTATAAATGAAGGGGAACCTTTATAAATGGAATATTTATAAAGTGAATTATTTATTTAGAATAAATAGATAAGATATTATAACATGGATTATTTATTTGCTAAATAAATAAAATATTAAATAGGGATTATTTACTTAGAAATAAATAGGAGATATTCAAAAAAGGAAATAATTTCAAATCATTTGCTTTTTGAATGGAAAGGCTTGTGTAGCGGTTTGGGGATTTTCCCGATGCTCCCGATACAAAGGAGGTTATGGCGAATTTTCTTGGAAATTTAAGGAGTTAGAATATTTCAAGAATAAATTTGAAAAGGAAATATTTGTAAACCATTTACAAATAGAATTGAAAAGGAAACGTTATAAAAAAGGGAAATCATTTTTAAAGTGTAGAACCGTTATTTAAAAGTAAATCTTTTCAAATGAATAAAACGTTGTTAAAAAGGAAATCTTTATAAAGTGAATAAAGTAAATCGAATATAGACATTCGAAAGGAGTTAATCGAATATGGTATTCGAAAGTTAGTTAATCGAATATGTTATTCGAAAGGGGTTAGTCAAGTCGAGTTAGTCAAATAAAGTTAACCAGTTAGAGTTAATCAGTTAGAGTTAACCAGTAGGAGTTAATTAGTTAGAGTTAATCGATTAGAGTTAAAACGAACTAGAGTTAATCAAATATAGTTATTTGAGACAGAGTTAGTCAAACATAGTATTCAGGGTAAGTTGCCATCTTGTACGACTGCTAGCGTAATTCGCAGGGCTGTAAATAGCCTATGGCGGTCGGATGTTTCCTGAGGGAGTCAGGCGTAACCATTTGTGATCACTGCGATCTAGAGTCAAGAAAATGGAGTTTAATCGAATATTAGTTATTCGATAGGAGTTGATCGAGTTGAGAAATAGGTTAAGGTAAATAAGTTGAGTTGATCGGGTGGTTCGATCAAGTTAGTCGAGCCTAGTTAATCGAATCGAATTGGTCGAACCAAGTAAGTCGAGTTAAGTTAGTCAAGTTAGTCGAGCCTAGTTAATCGAATCGAATTGGTCGAACCAAGTAAGTCGAGTTAAGTTAGTCAAGTTAGTCGAGCCTAGTTAATCGAATCGAATTGGTCGAACCAAGTAAGTCGAGTTAGTCGAGTCAAGTTAAGTTAGTCAAGTTAAGTTCGTCGAGTTAAATAAATCGATGTTAGTTTCATCGAAAGGAGTTATCGATGTTAGTTCCATCGAAAGGAGTTATCGATGTTAGTTTCATCGAAAGGAGTTATCGATGTTAGTTTCATCGAAAGGAGTTATCGATGTTAGTTTCATCGAAAGGAGTTATCGATGTTAGTTTCATCGAAGGGAGTTATCGATTATAGTTTAATCGAAGTGAGATTTTTAAATATGAGATATTTGAAAAGGAAGAGTTATCGAATATTAGTTATTCGAAGAGAGATTTTCGAATATCGTTTATTCGAGAAAGAGTTAGGCGAATATAGGTTATTCGAAGTAGAGTTAATCAAATAGTGATTTCTCGAAGAGAGTTAATCGGCGAATTCGATTACATCGAATTCGGGAAAGTACTTATACTTTCCAGTGTCTAAATAGAGATTTATTTATAAATAAATAAGTGTTAGGTTAATTATTCACTAATAAGAATAGAAGTTATAATTAAAGTTAGATAATTCGAAAGTAGGGATTATAACGTTATCGTTATAACCAATGTTTTAAATATAGAAGTGGATCAGTAAAATTAGATCCGAGAAAGGCGTAAAAGAGTTGTTAAAGATTAAAAGATAAACTTTGACCATTTCGAAGTTATAACGTTGTTCAGTTAAGGTCTGAGAGGTAATTATACCCCAACTTGAGTGACTTCCTTCTTAACCAAGAAATGGTAAGGTTTGATCGTAAAGGAGTTTTGGAAATGTTTTCCAAACGAGAATCAAAAATGTTTTCTGATAAAAGAAAATAAGAATTTAGAATACAGGGAAACAGGAGATAAGTAAATAAATGAACTAAAGAGATTAATGTAAAATGATGTTTGTTCAATATAATTTCCATCTGGGAATAATATCGTTGTTTGCACACTTGTTTTTCTTTGATGGTTAAATCACAGACTATCGAAGTTTTGACCATTTTAACGTTGTTAATATGGAGAGACCGGTTGGATTATTATCCATAGAACCACTCTGTATTGGCATAAGCGTGGAGAATCATATATGCCAAAGAAAATTGAAGACGGAGTAAAATGCAAGGGCTATCTTGTTTACAGAATAGTGCCTTCGGTTTGTCCAGTCCCAGGACAACTTGTATGGACGAAGGTCTGACAGAGTATATCCAATGGATCACGTAAGTTGATCTGTTCAAACGTATTCACGTTTGGTGGCGGAGGAATTCGTTTCTCTTAGCTGTATACCCGTGTTATTTTTGGATAAGTCAATTTATGATTTGGCGGGTATGACGATGTGACATTTCTAAGTGAATGAAGATGGATGTCTGACAGAGTATTTCCAGAAAGGTCATGTACCTTGATTTCTTCAACCGTACCAAGAGTGGAAGCGGAGAAGGAAACTTCTTTTAGCTGACACGTAATGTATGGTTGTAGACGTCAATTAGTGATTCTGATGGATCTGACAATGTGGCATTCGAAGTGAATCTGATGTGATGATAAAGCGTAGCTTCTAGCCTCATCAACCGGTAAATGACAGAAATCGGGCAGGCAGCATGGCTAAGTCGGTCGCACCGAAGTAGGGTGTATAATCACCTATCTAGTGAATATTCATTTGTTTCTTAAATCTATCAATGTTGTCCCATATATATACGGGAACGGTTGCTGATCCCAACCGTTGGTGATGTACATTCGATACACTCAAGCGAAATGAGTGGTCGGTCATGTGTGGCTGAGTTGCAAGATGTTCTTGTTGACTCCAGTGTATCGTTCCTAGAGTACACTGATCGGAAGGTGATTCCATACCTTGTCATAGTTGGAAATCCATTACCCAATACGTGCTTGCGGTTTTGATTGTATACTATATATGTAGAACGTGAGATGCAAGCGTTTCTACTAGACTGATATTTATTTGTACTTAGACATTATTATAATATCAAAATGATATTGCTTTGCAAAAATGTTTGGATTCTCATAAGGGAAAAACCCGTTCCGTATTCACGGCGTGGTCTTATGAGATATCATATACCTGTTTAAATGATTTGAGTTTATTCACACCAGTCACATGACTGACCCGGAGTTTATTTGTTGTTTTCCCTAAACTCTTGGGTGCTTAAATTTGTACGGGCAGTCAAGTAGTCGGGTTTTACAGATATACTGGAAGAGCTTGGAGCAGGAGGCTTCAAGATCATATAGCTATAGTTATTTCCGCTGTGTTGTAAGTGTTGTACTCTGATAAGTGATATTGTATACATAACTGTTATATTTCAAAGTTATGTTATCTATTATATGTTATTCGTTCCGCTGTGAGGTTCGTGTTACTCTGATGTTATGTTCTTCTTCTTCTTCTTCTATTCTAAGTTTCTATCTTATCTATTCTCACCTTCTATTTTCTTTCATTAACTATTCAGTTATTTTCGATCCTTGGATGTTCGATATGTGTTGTATATCGGATAACCAAGATCGCATTTTTCCGGGTCGTTACACCACGACACCTGCCAAAGGCCAAAGAGACGTTCCTTTCCCAACTGCGCCAATCATTCCTCCTCCCCCCCCCCCCCCTCAAAAGCAGATAACTTCGCCAAGATCGGCAAAGACTTTCGTGCTATAGGAGGGAAGTCATTCCAAGGGAATGAGAAATTTGTTGAAGCTCGAAATTGGCTCAAGGAGACCGAGGACTTGTTCGTAATCTTTGAAGTAGAGGATATGAGGAATATCTAGTTAGCTGCTTGGCTGTTAAAGGACGAGGCCTCATTTTGGTGGGAAGTCACCCATACTGGACGTCCGGTGGAAACTAGGGAAGATTTTAGGCAAAGATTTGAAATGAATTTTCTTTCCCAAGCCGAGAAAAGCATGCAGATGGAGAGGTTCTTAGCACTCAAACAAGGAAACTTGACGGTGAAAGAATATGTAAACAAATTCGACCAACTAGCAAGGTTCGGGTTAGAATTGGTGGATACACTGCACAAAAAGGCTTTACGGTTTGCTAAAGGGCTGAATGAACCCCTTCATGGGTTTGCCATGTCCCATATCCCAATGGGAGCCACTTTTGAAAAACTTGTTGATATGGCCCTAATGCATAAGGAAGACAAAGGAGAAGAGAAGGAAGAAAAGGCTAAGGAAGCAACACAAAATGAGAAGGTTTGGCCCAAGAAGGGACAATATCAGAAGAAAGGCGAAAACAATGACAAGGTTAAAGATAAGAGGAAGTGCCAAAGTTGTGGGCGAGAGGGTCACTTAGCCAAGGACTGCAGGAAAAGGAAGAATGCTTGCTTCGCTTGTGGAGAGGTCAGACATCTTATTAAGGATTGCCCGAAGAAACAAGGATAAGGTCAAAGGGCAGGAACTTCTGGAGGGCAGGTGCATGCTCTCGCGATCAGTACTCCTGAAAGAGGTAGAAAAGTTTTCGTAGAAAGTTTAGTTTCTCTTCCAAATCATCCAGTTAGAACACATTTTAATTCTGGCGCTTCACACTCGTTTATATCTAGTTCTGTTGTTGAATCTCTGCACTTAGTTACTAGTATGGTAGTGGATCCCGTAGTTGTCTCAAACCTCATTGGTGATTCGGCTCATTTATCTATGATTTGTAGGGGTTTGAGAATATCTGTGTTAGGCGTCAAATTTGAATGCGATGCATATGTGCTCGGGTTTATGGGCTACGGGTTGATTCTAGGGAGGGGTTGGCTTACCACATATGGTTCCATTCTGGGTGGTGAGAGGAGGGTCATTAAGCACCCTCAAAATTTCTTGTGACCCACAAGGGTCTGTCATGCTTAGTCTCCTAGAGTCTCTTGAGACGTCTATCGATGATCTACGATCGGCACCAGTAATCTATGAGTATCCCGATGTCTTAGATGAGGTTCAGGGTTTACCCTCGAGGTGCGAGATTGGTTTCCGTATATACCGGGTGGACAATGCAAAGCCAATTGCATTACCTGTGCCCCATATGGCTTCTAAAAGAGAAGAGGGAACTTGATAAGCAAGTGGCGGGGCTAGTTGAGAAGAACTTTGATAGGTTAATCATATCAGGATGGGAAACCTATTGAAGACAGTCCTTGAGGAAGCCCATCATTCCAAGATGACTATTCTTCCAAGTGGCGAATGTACAGAGTTAGAGATAGTGGGGCCAAACTATCTAAAGGAGGTGAAAATAAAGAAGCAAGCAATGATTGGATGAGTTCCAACTTGCATACTTGGATCAGAGGTTAAGAAGCTATGCTAACGAAAAGTCAAGTTGGTGAAGGTCCAGTGGGGAGACAACCAAGAAGATGCAACTTGGGAGACCGAAGACAAGATTTTTATGCTTAGTACCCTTTCCTTTTCAAGGGAATGTTCTTAACTTCTCTTCCAAAAGCTTTTATTTGCATTTTCTTTTATCATCTGAGTATATCCTATCGATCGAATCTTCGACCTTTAGGTAGGAAATCCCATGATTGTAAACATGTGTTTGAGACATGTTATGTTTGATGGATGCAAGTGTTTGCTAGGGGTTGCCTGTGGATGCATATACACATACATTAGGCACTAGATCGGCTCAATCACTCTCTCATACTGCATATGGATGCGTATGCATTTTCTTTTCTTTTATGGATGAAAATGGATGATTTAGCATATGGATTTTTCACTTGGACGAATTTACGTGCACACATATAGAACTTACATGTTATAATAAGATCATTTACATACATAATGGATGCATGGCACTATCATGTTTTGCGTTAAGGAGGTCAACTGAATCAGTAGACCGCCTGATTTTGCATTAGGATAAGGACATATACACACATTTGTATATGTTCATGAAAGTATTAGAAATCTTTTAAGGACAATGGACGCCTGTGATTGATGGATGAGTAGATGGGTGATGGATGGTAGGACATACATTCCTTTCAGCTTTGGGATTTCTTGGACGAAATCCTTTAAGTAAGGGGGAATGTAACACCCCGTAATTTTAAAACATGACATAAGAGATAATTAATTTTTAAAGAAGAATTAAGTGAAACGGGTTACGCTATTGCATTCATCTCGGAATTCTGAAAGGATACCGTATGAAGGAGTTATGGATGATAGAAGTTGGGTAGAACAATCAGACAATGGGTCAGAACAACTGGCGCACTTGTGAAGTGCACCAGAACAAAAATGCACTGGCGCACCTGGGAAGTGCGCCCAGGCCAAGCCAGATCTGCAGAATTCTAGAGAGTTCCATGATGATGTGTCTTTCAGGGATTGGCTGGATGATGTGTTTTTCTGGTCTGTATGGTTCAGATGGTTCCTAATCTAATCTAAAGGTCCTAGTTCACCAAATACATCTATATATAAACACCTAAACCTAACCCTAATCTCATTGTTATCATCCACAGCGCCTCCATGCTGCTCTAATATAAATTAAAATAAGCCTTTCTTCTCCATCAAGTCAAATTAGAAGATCAATCTCTACAACAACGGTTTAGCTAATCAAATTCAGAATTCAAATCTATTCTCTCTCAAATCTCTAAAACTAATGCTGTGAGTTTCTAGATTACTTTTATTTTTAGATAAATAAAAGTATGCTCTGATAGACAATGAATTGGATATGTTGTAAAGTACGAATCTATGCCCAGTATTAAATCTTATACGAAGTAGATCATGATAGATCTAATTCTCTAGATCTGATGCAATTGTGGCTATACTATGATGTTGCCTTTATGGATCTTGATTTGTAACTACATTGTGGTAAATGTAAATCTATTAACCTTGATAGTTGCAACATTGGTTAGATCTAATTTTGTATGTAAATCACCTTTCATGCTGTGATTAACTTAGATATGTTGTAAGTTGGACATATTTAGATCTAAACATGTTGTTATCATGTTTTATGCTAGATCCACATTATGATCATGTTTTATCCTAGATCCATTTTATGATCATATCTTATGCTATGATAGATCTATCTCTCGAGATCCAATTCAATTGTGATTGTCCTAGTATGTTATTTTTGTTTCATTTGGATAGATCAAACCATTTATGTGAACCATGAACATATGCCACCTTGAATTGATTAGGATTGGGTCCACACCTTTATCTTAATTGTAACCTCTATGATGTGGATTTGGGTAGATCTATTTATAAACCTGTAGATCTAAAGCAATATTTATGTTAGATCCCGTTATGATGGTGATTACATGTTCATGACAATATGTATGTTCACCTTAATATGATGTTAATTACATGTCCATTCACTTTGTTATCATGCAAGTATGTTTATGCCAATATATGCTGAAACTATCACCACTATCATATTCTCCTTTACATTGTTATGACTAGACTACTTATTAGCCTAGATGCTGCCAAAATACGTGTGAATATGTTAGTGGAAGAATCAGGGAAAAAGGGATTTATAATTGGCATGTAATCTTTGAATGAATTGATATGTAATTCAAATTATCAGTAAAATAGGTATTGACACCTATAAAAGGAAAGGATTTATTAATAAATTAATTTATCAAAAATGGAATGTTTAGTAATTATGGAATGTTTAGTAATTACAATTAGGAATTGTAATTGTACTTATGACTCGAGGTTAGGTTACATTAGTGGTGGAAGTCTGCCCGGACCCGACCGACATATCCAGCAGCCACTAATGTTGAACCTAATGTGGGAGGTCTAAGTACGTAAATATGAATCAGGCTAAGACACGAGGTTAGGCCTAAATGTAGAATAAGACTGCCCGAACTCGACTGGCATATCCAGCATCCGCATGTTGTAGGCCTGATGTGAGAGGTCTAGCCCGTTATAACTATAAATGGACATGGTAATGAATTTGACTACTTAACCTAAATAATCCATAGGGATTGTATGAACTTAAATTTAAGTTGGGGGTTAAGTGAACTTGGCTGAATAAAAGGGAAGGGTTAAGTAAATCTTGGGTTGGTAGGTAATATTAGTATATACATAGGCCCACAAACTTAACCGTTAAACAAACATGCTTGAATCAGTGGGAGGGTTAAGTAAATCTTGGGTAGGTGGGTAATATTAGCGTATATAGGTCCATAAACTTAACCTGATACGGTTATGTAATTAAAGACACCTTTTAGGTAAACATAACCAGTTGAAAACCAAGTAGTGGGGATGCAAGACAAAGGGGAGAGCTTGCATCATGTTGTGTGGGACATATTTCAGTCAGTAACCCTTAAATAGTTATCAAATGGGTACTTCGAACTAGGTCGGAGTGGGGCACGCTTACTGAGCTGATAGTAATAGAACCAAACTTGGAGGCGGTGTTGACGGCGTGTTCCAACGGGGTCATGTGCATGCATGACTCCGCCTGCTGGGGAAGATAAGACGATGTGACATCAGTAGATATGGTTGCGCACATCCGAAAAATAAAGGGTTGCCACTTTAGGGAGTGATACACCCTACTGTGGGGCTAGCACAAGGTATCTACGGAATAGGGAGCCGATCGATTGGGGGTAGTAAATAGGGTACATCTAGTCCTTTCTATTTCCGTGGGGTACCTGTATTTCTGTCTGGGCTAACACCCGTTATTTCTGTTTAGGTACCAGTTCTGTTTGGGTTAAAACCCGTTACTAGGGTACACCTAAAACTACCATTATGTTTCTGTTGGGATCATCCTGTTTTTGTTAGGCAATTGGGGAGTATGTAATCCTATTACATATCTGTTATACTAGTATTGGTGCAGAGCAAGGAAAGTATTAAGAAGCGCTATCTATTTTATCATATTGTCCTGTTTACCTTGTCATACTTTCTGTTTATGTAGTGATCTCTCTTATCCACTTTGTATGCCTATCATGTTACTTTTATTTATTTACTTGCTAAAAGTAACTAGACTCGCCAGACTTTATGTCTGACCCTTTTTGTTTCCCCTTCTTTCTTCTGTTCCCCCCTCCTCCGGTTCTTAGGGAGGAAACACACAGGCTTGATCGTGATTCTGCTTATTTTGCTGGAGTTGCTAATATGTATGGATCAAGCTCCTATCCTTGTTGCTATGGACATATTTTGTTCTTGGGGAATTTTCTTTCTTTTATGTACTCTAATATTTTTGAAGTACAAGATAGTGGTTTTTATGTTGTAATGGGTTTTTATATTGCAGACAAATAATGCTTTGGACCATGGTATTTTGATGATTAAAAAATTTGTTTATTTCCGCTGCAAAAAAATTTATATCTGTCTTGTAATATTCTGTGTCTGTTTACCTAAACGCTTCACGAAACTTAATGCATTCCCTTTGTGAGTGACATTAACAGACGTGGGGTGTCAGAGGGAGTTGGTGATGCTATTGGTAGTGCTGGGGTTAGCTCGACATAGATGGTAATTATATTGGGTAGTTGAGTGTCGACAATGATGATGAGAGTCAAAGGAACAGACTGTCAATGGAAGAGGCGATGAACTGATTGGCATCGGAGTACTGCAAAGGAATTGTAGTTGATCTGGCAATGGTACAGCAGTGGCACGTCAGTGGCTGCAAGTGATAGAAGAAGAGATGATAGTTGCCTACAAAGTGCTCGATGATAGTTGCCTACGAAGTGCTTGATGATAGTTGCCTACGAAGTGCTCGTTGTGAAAATGGATTCAGTAATTGTTGAGTTTGCTTCGTTGTTGGTCGAGGCAGCAGGTATGCATTTAACGAAAATTTAAAAATATTTGGAATAACTTATTTAATTATTTCGGTGGTTAATGTAAATGAATAAATGTTAATCGTTAAAGTAAAATTCAATGATTGTAGGTGCTATGAAGATTCACTGTGTAGATCCGTAGCTGTAATGATATAGAAATTTAAATTGGATATTCGACAAAGGAAAATCAAGGTGAGTAAACTCAATCCCTGGAATTCATTTATAATTTTATTATAAATGAAATTTAATTTAAAATAATTTTCATATGTTGTTTGTTGGTTGCTTGGATGCATTGAAATATTATTGTGGCTATGATATTAGTTATATTTAGGCTTGGTGGTTGTGGCTATTATATATATAGGATATTTCTCATAGTACCATTAGCGGATTCTCGCAGTATCATTAGTGGATGATCCTATCGCCCTACGATATATTGAGTGGATGACCTTTTGTACCGCGATATCTTGCTTTGAAGCAGGATTGGTATTATTTATGTTGTCTAACATCTGTGGATGTAGGAAAAAACAGGTTGGAGGAATCCAACTGGATTCCTCAAAATTTATTATTGTTTGTTTTCATATATATAATGTATTATAAACCTGTGATTGATAATTGGGTGATTTGGATGTTTGAATATCACTAGCCCTAGTTATTTATATTTATAAATATCATAAAAGGGTACTTTTAGATTTTAAAAGGGAAATTTTACTTTTCGAAATAGAAATGGAATTTTGAATGAGTTATGAAATATTTACTTGTTTTCAATAATAAAACAAGTAGCTGAACTTCTAAACGATGTTTTAAATGGAAAGATAAAATCATCATTGGATAATATTAAATTTTAAATTCAAGTATGAAGTTAAAATCAAGAATTTATTTTTCCAAAGTGGAAATGGGATTTCAAATGGAATTTGAAATAGAAATTGGTTTTAATATTTAAAACAAGAAGTGTAACGTATAAACAATATTTATAAATAAAAGAGAGAAATTATCATTTGATAATTTATAAATTTAAATTCAAGTATGAATTTGAAAAGGGGATTCAGAATCACTTAAAAGTACCAACGATGGATTTATTTCGACCTTCGAAATATGAATTGAATTGGAATAATCCGTATGGATTTATAATTAAAATTCGACTATGTCGAATTTATAAAAATCAATTAATTCCAGAAAGGATATTGGAATTATATTAAATAGAAATTTAAAATTTAATATGAAATTGATGCAAAGTTTTTACATATAAGTTATACTAATAAAATATTCCAAAATGAGAATAGAGTTCGAATAGATTTGTAAATGGAAGTTTGTTTAATATAAAATAAAAAAGTTAATTTTATAAACAATGTTTGTAAACATAATGAAGTAATTTTCAATGGATAAATTCGAAATAGATATTTCCAAATATAAGAAATGACATTTAAAAATCATATTTTTAAATGAGATAAAAGAGGGAATTTTTTTATGATAAGTAAAGTCAGGTTTGTGTCACAAACTTTTATCCGTCTCAAGATAAGGACGTTGTCGATCAAGGTTTGAGATGTAAATAAAATACCCTAAGTTGAACGACTTCACTATTATTAAGGGACGATATTAGTTTGTAATGGTAAAGGATGTTGAATTAATCGATTATTCCCTTAAAAGAAATTTATAATTGGAATTTGGTTATATCGAATTTCAAAATAATTTATGGAAATTGGAATTTAATATAGAAGTTGAGTTGTGAATAAGTTATAACCGAGTTATGAATTTTGAATAAGGTAATAAATGATTTTGGAAAATTAAGATGTTTAAGTTAGATTTAGAGAAAACTGATTTAATTTATATTTAAATATCAGAGAATGGAGTTGGAATTTATTTTATAAACGAAGTTAATGTTCATATTTAAGTTATAATTAAAATGAACTCGTCGCAACGCGGAAGTTTGTAATTTGCTGATTCGAACTTCAATTGAGTATATAACACTCAATATAAGTTGGAATTCGATGAATTAAGAACCGTTCGGACCTACTGAATAAAAAATTTCTAATGGAAGAGAAAAATCTCGATTTCATCTTATAGATTTTGGGTTTCGTCAAAGTCAAATTTTCAGAAAAACAGCACCATAATCGGTTTTAAACCATAACGGTTTATTAAATAAAATAAAAGGGTTTTAAGTAAATAAAATTCAATTTTTTATTAGAAAAATCCAGATTTGAGTTATAAATTAAATATGAACTCAAATGGAGCAGATGAAGTGATTTTTTCGAACAAAAAACAGATTTTTAATTATCGAATGAAGTTAACTGATTTACTTGAAATTAATTAATAGAGTTTTGGCCCAAATTTAACTTTGTTTATGTGATTTGAATTTGTTGTTTGAATTTGGGAGCCCGGGTATGGAACTTGAATTGAATTTTGGAATTTGACATAGAACTTGAATTCTACTTATATATTTTAGCGAATAAAAGTATATTTGAATGTAAGAGGTTCAAACTGAAAGTGGATTAAATAAAAAGGGTAAATTAGGAATACAACGTTAAAGTGAATGTGATTGAAATCTTAAAGTTGAACTGAATTGGAATTAGATGAGTATACAATAGACAGATATGGGATGAATAGTAGGAAGAGAGTTTGAAGATTATAATTTGAGTGCTCGACAAAAAGGTACATGTTTAAATTTCCATATCAGATTTTATGAGCCTATTAGGCAAGCCGCTTAACTTTTTGATTTTCTTTTTGAATGGAAAGGGCCTAGAGAGGGGATTTGTAGTTGTACCGATGGAGTCGTACAAGGGATGTGTTGGCGAAATTTTCCAGAAATTGAAGGAGTTAGAATGTTTTTAGAAAATTTTGATAACTAGAAATCAGTATATATAGAATATCGAAAGGAATTTGGGAAGTGATTTAATTAAGGAAATATTAGAAAGGGTCAGTGATTGTTTGATGGATATTTGTTTTCCTTTGGTAGTGAAATCACTGGCTCAAAGATTTTTTTACCATCGTCATCAATACAAAGAGACTGGTTGGATTAATTATTCGAAAACCACTCCATATAGGCATAGGTGCTGCAAATTAGATATGCTAAAAATAATTGAAGACAGAGTGAAGTGCAAGGGATGGTTCTATTAATCCTAGATAGAAATTGCCTAATATGGATTAATGTAAATTGTGCCTTCGGCTTCGTTCAGTCCTAGAACGAACATATATGGGCGAATGTCCGATAGAGTATTCCTAACGGATCACATAACATGATCTTTACAAGGTATTACGTTTGGTGGCGGAGGAATTCGTTTCTCTTAGCTTTTTATACCCATAATATTTTAAGAAGATTAACTAGTGATTTGGCGGGTTTGACGATGTGACATTCAAAGTGAACGGTGGCCAGATGTTCTGAAAAGATAAACGTAGCCTTAAGCCTCATCAACCGGGAAATGAAAAAAATCAGGCGAGCAACATGGCTAGTTGGGTCTTACCCAAGCAGGGTGTATTATCACCGATTTAGAGAAAATTTATTTATTCTTCTTTCGCTTCTGTGTCTTACGGATTACAGTTGGTTGCCAACAACTATGGGTGATAATATATTCGGTACACTGAAGCTGAATGAGTGGCCGGTCATGTGTTGCCGGGTTGCAAGATGTTCTTGCTAAACTCCAGTGTATCATCTCTAGAGTACACTGCTCGGGAGGTCATCCCATACCTTGTCAAAGTTGGAATCCAATCTCCAATACGCACCCTACGGTTTTTGATTTTATACTATATATGTAGAGCGTGAGATGCAAGCGTTCTGCTAGATGGTTATTTATTAGATTTGACATTATTATAATATCATCGGATTTTGATATAAAAAATGGTTTGGTTATATTAAGCTAAAAATCGTCCATGTTTATGTGCGGATTGGTCTTACTATTACCCTTTCTTTCAAAGGATTTTCAAAGTTAAACAATATGGTTGGAGTTTACTCACACTAGTCCCATGACTGACCTAGAGTTTATTTTAGTTTATTTTGTTTGTTTTACCCGAAACTCTTGGGTGCCCAAATTTGTACTAACAGTCAAGTGTTTCAGGATTTTACAGATACACTTGGAGGAGCTTGAAGCAGGAGACTTCACCGTTAGTTATATAGAGTATTTCCATTGTGATGTATATGTATTGTACTCTGATATGGTATGTATATACAATATAGATTTGTATTTCAAAGTTATGATATATGATATTATATTTTTTTCAGGTCACTGTGAGATTATGATGTTTTCTTTGTTTTATCTTCTATCTATTTCTATTTCTTTAACCCTAATGACTCATATTTCTGTGCCATTTGGGTTTGACATGTGTCGTTTTAGTCAACTAAGACGGTATGGATTTTCGAGCCATCACGTCTAGTTCAATTTATAACTAAAATTTTTGACCTTTAAACATAGTAAATATGGTATGTAAGATCCAGAAATAGGAATGTGTAACGACCCACATTCTACATATCGGAGGATCACAGAATATTTATTTTATTTTCATACGAAGTCATGTGGTTGTGTGAATTTGGGAAACGACTATTGGGGTCATTTCCCACATTCACGTTTTTTGTCGAATTTTAAATGACCATTTTGCCCCTAGCAAATCTTGTTTCGCCTATAACTTTTGATTGGTAAGGAGTTTTGACCTAAAACAACTTCCATTGGATTTGTATGATGGTTTATCTTTCTGTAGAATATCACATTAATCAAATGGACCTACCATTTGGGAGATATGGCTGAAATGAGATTTGAAGATGGAAAAATAGCCTAATCGGGCTCAATAGGGTGATTAGCAGTTAGGCCCATAACATTTCGGGATTAGGGTTATGGAAGGGTTGAAAGGAGTTGGAGAATCATCTCCTTTCATTTTTCTAGCCGCCGCAAACATTTCTCTAACCCTAGTAATGGCCTCCATCTACCTAATCTCTCTCTAGTCACTTTCTAATCACATATTAAGAAAATCTACATCAAATCAAGGCGGATTAGCATCAAATTCGAGGTAGAGCTGCTGCGCTACATAAGAATCCGAGCCAAATCAGTAAAAGTTTCAGATCTATCACTTATTTGTGGCTAAGGTGAGTGATTAGCATGTTTGTTCACCAATTATGGCTAAGTAGAGGTGATTAGTGATAATTAGCGAAATTATGACTAAAAAAAAATATGGAAAAATTCTAAAATATTATTTTATGATGCTGGTATAAATTTGGGTTAATTTGGATTAAGTTTGCTAGTCCTATTGTTAGATATGGTCAAATATGATTAAGGGGAAAATCATGGATTTTGGGTATGTTTGATCTTAAATAACCAATATGCTTCATGTTTTGATCTTTTTGATTTAACCTATATGTTGCTATTGTTGTTTGGGATGTATTATAATTGCATAGGAAAGTTACAATGGTTGAAAACGAAATCGTGTGGCGAAATTAGCTTGCTGGAATCAGTTACAGGGTGCAGTTCATGACATGAGGGGAAGGCACGACCTTGCTCGGTCTATGCACCCACGAACCGACCCACTCGTGCTCCATGCACCCCGAACTGACCCGAGCTCGCCAACTCGAATCATTTGCAAGTATGAGACACGAACCGTTGAGGCGCCACGACCCAATGGAGCACCACAAGCACTGGACCGACCCGGTGGAAGAACTCGACCAACGAACCAACCCGAACCAAAGTGGCACAACGACCCGATGAGGCACCACGACCCAGAGGAGGAGTACAAACCAAAGTGGCATGAACCAGTCTGAATTGAGATGCCCAACCGACCCGGTGGGGTAACCACAACCCAACCCCAATAATGACTCCGGGCCGAACCGTCTGTTTCACAAACTCACGAATCGGATGGGGACCGAACCGAACCAAAGAAGACCAAAAATCGAGATGCAAAGGAAGTCCAAATGAGAAGTTATGGCTTAGGATCCAAATGGGGATCGACGAATTAACGTATAGAGTTGGGCTTTGCTGCGGGATCTGTGCAAAGGGGTTATCGATTTCTATAACTAAGGTTCACTAATGAGGGTGAGGGTATTCTATGACAAGTGTAGTGGGGTCAGAGGTTGTATGGAGTTGGACTCCATTAGAGCCCCCAAAAGGCAAAGTGGTCATAGTGATAATTGTACGGAGTTGGACTCCGTCATAGCCCCAATGGATCTGGTGATCAAAGTGGTGGGTATCGTTTGCTTCACGCACTGAGTGAGAGATGTGGGGATGATTGCTACGTTTGATGTTTGCTATCACCATGACACTTACATTTCCATTTTACACCCTATGTTAGTGTTACCTTAGATACTGTACATCTTGTTGTGCTAACTCTTTGGTTGCAGGTCCAGGGCAGGTATGATTATTTATACCTATTATTGTCTTATTTTGCTGCTATAGCTCATACCAGACTTTTGTCAGACCCAGAGTTTTATGTCTCTTCTTATTACTCTAGGTGCTCCTAAACGAGCAGACTAGAGACAGGTTAGGTGGTTATGCATGAGTAGCTGTCCGGAGACAAGTAGGAGGCCTCCACGTACTATATACATGTATTCTCCCTGTGTTGTTGCTGGTCACTGCTTTGGGCATTAGTAGTGTACCCCTTTTATTTCCTTTTTAGAGGCGGTATTTTGAAGTTGAAATAATGGTTTGGATCATAAGCTTTATTTTGGATTTCTCTACTATAATGGATATGGTTTAGATTTCAACTTATGCACTGTCTCACCTGTTTTATATTAAGTTATGTTATTATCATATTTTATTCCATGCGCTGTGAGATATACTACAGGTTCTTGGTGATTCATAGTTTAAAATCCCTTTCTTTTGACGAGCGTTCCGTGCTAGTTGGACAATGCAACGCGCATCTTCGGAAAAGTGTCTGATGTTACGGGGTGGCCGTCACACTTAGTATCAGAGCCTAGGTTGTGTAGTTTAACCTATGAGAAGACATCAGAGAGAGATAGTATACATATATGAGAGCGCGTATTTGTGATATTTGGTCTTCAAAAGCTATATATATACTATTAGTATATCTAGGGATGAAGTCGCAGTGCAAGGGAACACTAAGGAGATGGTTAATTGTTTTCTCTTTGCAGATTGAAAGATGATCCAAAATACAAGGATTTAGGGAATGATGACGCAATGAAGAGAAATTTAGCATTGCGTTGGCTTCAAGGATGGGCTAGGAATTGGTGGAATGCAATTAAAGAGGCTACTCCCGAGGATTAAATTACTTAGAATCAGTTTAAGACTCGCTTCAGTGACAAGTTTATTCCAACTGCTCAAAAATCAGAATTGTTTAGGCCGGTCTCGGAATATATGGTTGAATTCGATACCTTATCGAAATATGGATTATCTCTTATCGACACTGACAAGAAGAAAAACGAGAAGTTCATAACTGGCCCAAATGGGTACTTGGGGGAAAGACTTATAAACCATATCGATGAGACGTTCGAATCCATTGTGGGAAAGGCATTAAGATCTGAGAGCCTTTACCCTAAGACAAAGACTGAGGTTGCTATTACACCTGCAGGAGAGCCAAAACCGCAGGCAAGCATTGAAGGCAAGAAGAATTCCCAGAACAAGAGGAAACATAACAAAACCAAGGATGGTCAGAAAAAGAAGGAAGATGTTGAGTGCTTTAGCTGTGGAAAGAAGGGCCATTATTCCAGAGATTGTCGAGCAAAGCCAGCGGATAAGAAGTGCTTCAATTGCAGCCAAGTGGGACATCACAAGGATAAATACCCGCAATCTCCTAAGGAGAAGCAGATCGTGAAAGCATATGCTATTAATGTTGTTCCTTCTTCGTCGAATGCCCCAACAGTGACGGAGAATGGAAAGGGTGTCGTTATCCAAGGCATGCTTTCTATTTATGATGTCCCTATTCGAGTATTGTTTCATATCGGGGCTTCCCATTCCTTCATATCTAGTGTCCTGATAGATAAGCTGCAATTGGAACCCGAAATAGTTAGATGTAACAAACCCGATCGGTGGTTCGACTAACATTTGTATGATTTGTTGTAGTTTGGTCTTATCGAGTCATGGATGTATGTTTTCATGTGATTAATTTATTTTGGGATTTATTGGGTTTGGCATTATTTTGGGAATCGATTGGCTCTAAAGGTATGGGGTGGTGGTAGACTTTGAGGGATCTTCGGTGACCATTAGAGCAGATGATGGGCGGAGGGTGGTATTGGGTTGCCTACCTAGTGGTATTGGGCTAGTTTTCTAAATTCTCTCGACATCCCGCATGATGATTTATCAGATGTGCCTATTGCTGGCGAGTATCCGGACATCTTCGGGGAAGTGACTGGACTTCCACCACACCGAGAGATCAAGTTTCAGATTGATTTAGTGAAAGATGCTAGACCTATAGTGATGCCACTTCGTCGTATGGCGCCAAGGGAGCAGCGAGAGCTCAAAGTGCAAGTAGGCGATCTTTTGAAAAAGGGATTTACCTGAAGAAGTGTTTTCAAGTGGGAGCACCAGTTGTGTTTGCTACAAAGACCAATGGTTCCCTTCACTTATGTGTGGACTACTGCGAGTTGAACAAGGTAATTAGGAAGAATAAGTATCCTCTTCCACGGATAGATGATTTGTTCGATCAACTGAATGGAGCAAGAGTGATTTCCCAACTAGATTTTGCGACAGGATTTCATCAGCTGCGAGTAGTAGCTGAGAGTATACCTAAAACGACATTCGGACGTCGTCTGGATTCTATGAGTGGATGTTCATGCCATTCGGATTGACCAATGCACCTGCATATTTCATGGATATTATGAATAAGGTTTTTAGAGATCAATTAAATAAGTTTGTTCTTGTGTTCGTAGATGATATCTTAGTTTAATCGAGGATAGAGGAAGAACACAAGGGACATTTGAGGACAGTGATGGAGGTGTTGAGGAAACACCAATTGAAAGCGAAATTTTCTAAGTGTCACTTCTGGAGGAGGGAAGTGAGGTTCTTGGGCCATGTTGTTTCAGAGAATGGTATTGTCGTGGATCCTGCAAAGGTGGCTATGGTGAAAGATTGGTATTTGGGGTTAGCTAGATATTATAGTAAATTTATCCAAGACTTCTCCAAGATAGCCTCACCGTTAACTCAGTTGAACAAGAAGAATCAAGCTTTTGTTTGAGATGGAAGGCGCGAGTATGCATTTAAGAGTCTAAAGGAAAAGCTGACGTGTGCACTAGTGTTAGCTATTCCTAAGAGGAACGAAGAGATGACGGTATACACAGATGCCTATGGTACCAGACTAGGTGTTGTACTGATGCAAGTAGACAGGGTTGTAGCTTATGCTAGTCGGCAACTGAAACCGCATAAGAAAAGACATCCTATCCATGATTTGGAATTGGTAGCGATTGTGTTCACGTTAAAGATGTGGAGACATTATCTCTTGGGAGAAAGATTCGAGTTGTTTACCACACATAAGTTGTTAAAGTATTTTTTCTCTCAAAAGAATTTAAATCTCCATCAGCAGAGATGGTTAGAGTTCTTGGCTTCATATGATTTCAATATCGCATACACACCCGGGAAGGGCAATATGGTAGTTGATGCATTGAGTAGGAGATATGCCAATTTAGGGCTATGTTTTTGGAATGGAAGCAACTGGAGTATATCGCTGGATATGATTTCAGACCTAAGTGTGAATTAGATCCCAAGATGTTAGCAAGTTTGACGACCAGACCCACTTTGATTGAGCGGATCGGTTCTAGTCAGAGGGACGATTCTAACCTATTGGAAATCATCTCCAAGGTAGATATGGATATCGACGGTGAGAAGATGATCAAGTATGGACTTGATAGAGAAGGATGGCTTCAAAAGAATGGGAGACTAGTTTTACCCAATGTTAATGGATTGAGAGATGAAGTGCTTAGAGAGTATCATCACTTGAAACTAACTATACATCCTGGTGGTAACAAAATGTATCGAGACACGAAGCAGACCTACTATTGGGAAGGGATGAAGAGAGATGTTAGGAAGTTTATATTTAAGTGCATGAATTGCCAGCTAGTTAAAGCCGAGCAAAAGAATCCTAGTGGTTTGTTACAACCGTTAGAAATTCCTGAATGGAAATGGGAACAAGTCTCAACGGATTTCATTGATGGTTTACCAAGGACTAGATCGGGTCATGATAGTATTTGGGTGATTATGTATCGATTGACCAAGAGTGCAAAGTTTATACCAGTCAACTCGAATAGAACGACAGCTAAGTTAGCGGAATTGTATATGAACTGGGTAGTGAGATTTCATAGAGTACCTAAAGATATTGTGAGTGACTGAGATCCATTATTTACTAGTGGGTTTTGAAAGAGCTTACAAGAAGCTTTAGGGTCAGAATTACATCTCAGTACCGCGTACCATCCTCAAACCGACGGTCAAAGAGAGAGGGTGAATCATGTATTAAAGGATCTCTTGAGAGCTTGTATATTGGATTTTTTGGGTTCATGGGATGAACATTTACATCTGGTTGAGTTTGCATATAATAATAGTTATCAGTCTTTTATAGGTTTGGCTCCATTTGAAGCATTGTATGGAAGACCGTGCAACTCACCATCATATTGGTTGGAAACCGGTGAGAAATTTGTGCTTGGGATAGATCTTATAAGAGAAAATTCAGGTAAGATCAAGGTTATTCAACAGCGAATGAAGGTTGCCCAAGATAGGCAGAAGAGTTATGCTGATAAAAGGCGAAGGGATTTGAAATTCTCCATTGGCAACTTGGTATTCGTCCCTGTTGAAATCGATTTGGCAGGAGAGGTAGGTTGGCACCAAGGTTTGTTGGTCTATTTCCAGTTCTCGAACGAGCTGGGAATTTAGCATATAAAGTTGGATTACCTGATAAGACGGCGAAAGTGCACAACGTATTTCATGATTCTCAGTTAAGGAAGTTTGTGCACGATTCTGATATGACTATTTCACCAGATCAGTTGGATGATATCGAGATAGAACCCGAGGCAGTTGGAAACCGCAGATCAGTTCGTATTATCGGACACGATACGAAGCAACTCCGGAGGAAGATGGTGAAACTGGTTAAGATCCAGTGGGGTGATAATGAGAATGACTTTATTTGGGAAACCGAGGAGAGCATAAGAGAGTCATATCCAGAGATCTTGGTAGGATTTTAATTGCAATATATTTACTGTCTTGTTTGTAAACTACATGCTAGGATAGGCGTGTTGTGTTATTATGTACGTTTGATTGTTTGTAAATGGCTGATAGGCATGCGGGGCACCATTGTATGTTTTGGTTAAGGAATTTCAGGGGCGAAATTTCTTAAGGGGAAAAAGTGTAACGACCCACATTCTACGTATCGGAGGATCGTAGAATATTTATTTTATTTTCATACGAAGTCATATGGTCGTGTAACTTTGGGAAACGACTATTGGGGTCATTTTCCCATATTCACGATTTTTGCTGAATTTTAAACGACCGTTTTACCCTTAGTGAATCTTGTTTCGCCTATAACTTTTGATTGGTAAGGATTTTTGATTTGAAACCACTTCCAGTGGATTCAGATGATGGTTTATCTTTCCGTAGAGTGGTCACATTAATCAAACAGACTTACTGTTTGGGAGATATGGCTGAAATAACATTTGAAGATGGAAAAACAGACTAATCGGGCTTTATAGGGTGAATAACAGCTAGGCCCATAACCCATTTCGGGATTAGGGTTATGGGAGGGCTGAAAGGAGTTGGAGAATCATCTCCTTTCATTTTTCTAGCTGCCACAAACATTTCTCTAACCCTAATAATGGCCTTCATCTTTCAAATCTCTCTTTAATCACTTTCTAATCACATATTAAGCAAATCTACATCAAATCAATGTGGATTAGCATCAAATTCGATGTAGAGCTGCTACACTACATAGGAATATGAGCCAAATCAGTAAAAATTTCAGATTTATCAATTATTTGAGGCTAAGGTGAGTGATTAGCTTGTTTATTCACTAATTATGGCTAATTAGTGATAATTAGCGAAATTATGACTCAGAAAAATATGGAAAAATATGTAAAAATTATAAAATATTATTTTATGATGTTGGTATAATTTGGGTTAATTTGGATTAAGTTTGCTAGTCCTATTGTTAGATATGGTTAAACATGGTTAAGGAGAAAATCATGGATTTTGGATATGTTTGATCTAAAATAACCAATATGCTTGATGTTTTGATCTTTTTGATTTAACTATATGTTGTTACTATTGTTTGGGATGCTTTATGGTTGCATAGGAAAGTTAGAATGGTTGAATACGCCATCGTGTGGCGAATTAGCTTGTTGGAATCAGCTACAGGGTACGGCTCGTGACATGGGAGGAAGGCATGACCCGACTCGGTCTATGCACCCACGAACCGACCTGCTCGTGCTCTACGCACCCCGAACCGACCCAAGCTCGCCACCTCGACCCATCTGCATGTATGAGCCACGAACCGATGAGGCGCTACGACCTAATGGACCACCAGAGCACCGAACCAACCCAGTGGAAGGACTAGACCCACGAACTGGCCTGAACCAATGTGGCACCACGACCCAATGAAGCACGACGACCCAAAGGAGGAGTACGAACCGAAGTGGCACGAACCAACCTAGATGGGGAGCCCGACCCGATCTGGTGGGGTAAGCACGACCCGACCCCAATAATGACTCTAGGCCGAACCGCCTGTTTCGCAAACTCACGAATCGAATGGGGACCGAACCGAACTAGAGAAGACCAAAACCCAAGATGCAAAGAAAGTCCAAATGAGAAGTTATGGCTCAGGATCCAAATGGGGATCGACGAGTTAACTTATAGAGTTGGGCTTTGCTGCGGGATGTGTGCAAAGAAGTTATCGATATCTATAACTTTGGTTCACCAATGAGGGAGGGGGTATTGACTATGGACTAGTGCAGTGGGGTAAGAGGTTGTATGAAGTTGGACTCCATCAGAGCCCCCAAAGGGAAGAGTGGTCGTAGCGATAGTTGAACGAAGTTGGACTCTCTCATGGCCCCAATGGATCTGGTGATTAAAGCAGTGGAAATCGTATGCTTTACGCACTGAGTGAGAGATGTGAGGATGTTTGCTATGTTTGATGTTTGCTATCACCATGACACTCACACTTCCATTTTACACTCTATGTTAGTGTTACCTTAGAGTACTATACATCTTGTTGTGCTAACTCTTTGGTTGCAGGTCCATGTCAGATATGATTATTTATACCAGTTATTGTCTTATTTTGCTGCTATCGCTCACCCCAGACTTTTGTCTGACCCAGAGTTTTATGTCTCTTCTTATTACTCTGGGTGCTCCTACACGAGCAGAGTAGAGACATGTTAGTTGGTTATGCACGAGTATCTGTCTGGAGACGAGCAGGAGGCTTCCACGTAATATATACATATATTCTCCTTGTGTTGTTGTTGGTCACTACTTTGGGCATTAGTAGTGTACCTCTTTTATTTCCTTTCTAGAAACAGTATTTTGAAGTTATAATAATGTTTTGGATTGTAAGCTGTATTTTGGATTCTGCTATCTGATGGAAATGGTTTAGTTTTCAACTTATGCACTGTCTCACCTGTTTTATATCAAGTTATGTTATTATCATATTTTATTCCATGCGTTGTTAGATATACTATAGGTTCTTGGTGATCTATAGTTTCAAATCCCTTTCTTTTGACGACGTTTTGTGCTAGTTGGACATTGGCACAGCGCATCTTCGAGGAAATGTCTTATGGTACAGGGCGGCTGTCAAAGAATGATTCCCAATTCCAGTTATTGACATTTCCTCATATGCATGCTATGACGACTACTTAACTTTCACTAAATGTTGTCATTCACAACGATAAATTGAGTTCACTTTCCTTTGGAGATGGCTTCCATCTGGGAGGCTTTCTGAACGGATCTCCCCTGTGAACATCAAGTAAATCTATCCCAAAGAAGAAGTGAGTTCTATGTATGAAGGGAATTCGGGGTCCCTCCGTTTCAACACATTCTGATCATTCCCAGATGAAACTTTTCCTTTTCCTTTATCCTTATCCCTGCCAGATTTGAATGATTCTCCGCCGCTATCCATGTTAACCCTGATAGCCTCCTTATTGGTTCTCGCATACTCTTCTTGTAGAAACCTATATACTTTAAAGTGAAATTCGCCAAGGTCCTTTGGTTAATCTCGCTGGAGCTAGATCTTGAAATTTGTCTTATCCAAAATTCTAGAGATAACAACCATTAATACCATAGATGGGTCCCGTTTGTCCACCAATGTCGCACCACATTAAACCTTTCCAAGAACTTTCGCAAATTTTCTCCAGACCTTTGCTTGATTGCCATGATAGTCACAACATTGTTGGGTCGAGAGATGTGGACCCTAAATTGTTCGATGAACTTTTCAACTAAAACATTCCAACTTCCAAAGCTTTCTGGTTCCAGCTACCGAAACCACATAGCAGCAATATCCGTAAGGTAAAGTGGAAAGCAAATTGTCATGATGTTGTTCAACACCGCTTGCACTTTTGTATGATGCTATAGTGCATCAAGTGAATGGTAGGATACTTCCTACCATTATAAGCACCCAACGTCGACAACTTAAAATCCAATGGGTTCTGAGAATCCCTGATATCCTAAGTGAATGTGCTGTGATTAACATCGTTTAAATCTGAGGGAGACGTCCCGACTCAAGTAAACCACAGAATCACATCCGCGATTTGATTTCCACTTCCAAGCAACCGCCACTAATCTTCCAAGCCTACACCAGTGTCCCAGTTGTCTAATCCACCATGAGCCATTTGTTGATTTCCAGCATGAACATCCTGTTCAAACTTGACCTAAGGAGTAGTCATGGGCACTAACCTAACTTCCAGAATTGTAGGAGCTCTTCCTGTATCCACATCTAGGTGCACCTACGCTTAAGCCATATTTCTAACTCCAGAATCCAAAATTTGACCAATCAAAACTTCATGAACTATCTTGACATCGGGATTAGTGGTTGTCCCCTATCCGAGAAGGGTCTGTACCGATCCGAGGATCGGTACCAATCTAGAGCTGATTTGGGGGAACTTTCCCTAGTCCTGGTGTAATCCTTGAGCCTCACTTGCACTTATTCCATCTGGTCTTCCTTAGCCTACTTTCCAAATCCTTCCATCCATGCAAAAAATGCATTCATCGATTCCTTTTGCCTTCTTAGAAGTTCTTTTTGTTGTTCCATGCGTCTATACAAATTCTTAACCACTCCATCCATCTCTTCTCGAGTTAGATAGATTGAGCGGTTTCCAGTGGAGGAAAGCTCTTGGCTTCCTTCCCATCCTACTCCTTTAGCCTAAGTTGTATCATCATCCTTCTTTCTTTTCACCATTGCTGAATCCAAGAGTTGTCTATTTCCTTAAGTAATTTCGAAGTAGTACTCCCCTTCCTAATGCGTCAAAATGTTAACTTGAAAAATTGGTCCTCTCAAGTTAACATACGAATTCGAATAGTCAAATGGTAAATCTAGAAGTAGAGTACTGAAAAGAAATGAACACCGAGAATTTATAGTGGTTCGACAAGTGTGCCTACATTCATAGTGAGGTAATCTTGTTTATTTATTCTATATGATGACAAGTACAATCATTTTGAATTCAGAAAGTAGAGAATAGAAGTGAAGTGTCGGCAATGGAAAAGTCCTTGTTTAGAGCCAAAATGAAGATCATAAAACCAAAGGAGATTTAAAAGTCAAGAAAGTCGATGGAAGAATCTCTAAAAATGTCTCTAAGTCCAAAAATCCCAAGTCAAGCCAAAGATCCTGAATCCTTCCCAGGAAAGGGCTATTTATAGATGGAGGGAAGTTGGTGAGTGCATGGAAGCATGACCCAAGAGAGTTCGAAGCCCACGAAAAATATGGTCGGGGGTCAGTATTTATCCCGGGATCGGTACCGACCCCCAACGCCTTGGCCAAATTTTTGCTCGATCTCCTTTGACTCAATTCCATTGTGGGGACCCATCCGGGGATACGAAATCCCGAATATGAACCAGGGATATGATATTCCAAATATTGATCCGGGGATACAAAATGATAATGTCGATCCTGAGATACAAAATATTAATGCCGACCCCCAATGACTTAAGGGATATCCACCTACCCTTGAACCCCGATCCAGAAATACCAATCCCCATGTGTTATATGGAGTAACACTGATCTCGGTACGCCTCACCATAAATTAAAACTTTTCATGAACTTCGCGACTAGGTCTAAGTCTTTCCGATTTTTCCCAAGTCCATAGTCGAACCATGAGCACTTCCATAACCCGAAATCAAAAGCGTGATTGCATTGTAAAAAGGAGGGCAACGCCATAGCCTAAACAAAATGCAAGCACTTGCCAACGAGTATATATATGAACCATGTAAGAAGCTAGACCCTAATTCACATTGACTAAATCAAACCAGAACATCAAATCATTAGTATATCTAAACCGAGCTATTATCAGATCGAAGAAAACAGGACAGTTAAGAATTAAAAATCGAATTCACTTGCTTTCGATGATTTTAGGATAAAATCTTGATAAACTGTGATTTTGCTTACGGTAGAATTCCACATTGTTGCGGCGTTAGAAAAGAAAAAGGGTTTAGCTTTGCAGCCTTAAATAAAATTGGGTTTGGCACGTTTGTGGGAATTAAAAAAGAAAATGGGCTAGAAATTATGGAAAAAACACTATTTTTGAATATTATATACGATGGTTGCTTTGGAAGTTGATTAGGAAGATGGTAGAAATTTGACCAATCCCAAATTGATATAACTTACTAAAGTAAAGAAGAAAATATGAGTTCGTTATAGTGGCTTGGTTGGAAAATTGGATTATTTGTGATGTCTAAGTGTTAGGATTTCAATAATTTTTTATCAACAATCATTCATGAAACGCTAAATCTAAATATTAAAACCACATAGATTCATTGAGAACAAAATAGAAGATCGATAAATAATTAGGAAGCGTACCTAAATTGCTAATGAAAAAAAGGAATTTGGTTTGGTCTTCCAAATTGACACAAACCCTAAATTTGACAACAACTCTTCATAAAAGATGGTTGGAGAGTCCTAAAGCTTGTGTAATTTAGGGAATATAACCAATTATTTATAGACCTGGCATTCTATACTTTGGTCGTTCAACAAACTAAAACGCTACGGCATAACACGTTAGACCCATGATAATTTAGAACTTAAATCTCATAACTTTAATTTAAAATTAAATCAGTTCAATTAGGCTTTCCACCGAACTAGCATGACACATTTTATTTTACATATGTGGCCCACATAATAAATTTTCCAATGCTAGACTGTTAAAAGTCCATTGAAACTATAGTGACTTGGTGCTTTGACTTCGAAATTTGAATATATAACTCATTTTCGATGGGAAACCCAGAAGCTACCAAAATGTTAGTACCCATCTATTAAATAATTGTAAAATAGACTCTCTCGTTAGTTAAGAACTTGTCTCTTTTCTTCATAATTCTTTCTTCGTATTTTATTTTCAAATTATTTTATCAATTTACACTTATTTACTAATATCCTTCCATTATTTTACCAACCTCGGTGTTTTACATTTTGGTTTTGTCATTCTAAAGTTTGTACTATTATTTACATATAATTTATCAATTGGCTCATAATATTTTATATTTAAGTCCACATATTTAAATTAACAACATAGTCAAAATTTTAATTATTTAAATAAATTTAATTAACTAAAATTTCTTATAATTACTAAAGAATGAAATTTTCTATTCTTTTGCTCCAAATATCGACATTTTAAATTTTATATAATCATCTAAGTTATTTTCAAAAAAAATTATAAAATTTTACACTTACTATGACATAGTATAATTAATTACATAACATAAAATTATATAATAATTCAGCAGACTATCATTTATCGAGTTCCTTAATAAATCACATCAAGATTTTTAAAAAAAATGTGAAAAAATGTCATTCAAATACATAAATACGCCAAGCACATAACATAAATTATACATATAAGTAATAATCACAAGTTCAAATTTTAATTCATTTACATTCATATACTTACCCTGTATTCCATTGTAATGTTAACGTCAAGCACATACATTTTGAACTTATTTAGTTATTTACCAAACATTTTACGATATCTCTTAATATTGTACATTTAACTAAATTTATTTAAATTTATTTTTTGATTTAAATTTAATAAACAAATTCAGTAAATAAATTATTGTTAATTCACCTAATTAATGCTAAGTATGATGGTTAAAAAGGTATACCCAGCTCACATCGACAAAGCGGGGTAAAATTAGTTTTTCGTTCAAAATTATAATTAAATAAGTAACAAAATAAAAATAATATATGTAAAAAATGATAGAAAATAATAAATTATTCATTTATCTAAATAAATTTACTACAAGCTAATGAAGAAAAATCTCAGCTTTAAGTAATTGCATTTTAATAATTCTACAATCATATATCATGTCGACTAAATTAGATTAATGTTCAACAAATAATGGCGATAATTCCTCCTCTTCCTATCTCCTTGTTCCTCCTAAATACAAATCTTGCCTAAACCCTCTTCCTTCTAGACCATCTCCGTCCATACCACCTTCATCCAAACCATCTTCGTCCAAATCCACAATCTACTCTTCTCCTCCATTCTTTCCAACTTACCACAAGTCAGCACCAAAACACCTTTCATCTTCCTCACATTTTTCTTCACCTTCGCGCTCTTATGCCCAGGTGGCAGCCACGCCAGCACCTAAACTTCCTCTACTAACAAAACCCCCACCAATCAAATGTCGGAGATCACTTCCAAAATTCAAATCCATTCGAGACACAATTGAATTTCTGAAGATGGAAAGACGTAGTTTACGGTGCATAGGAAAAGGACACATGACACATAATTGTAGGGATGCAAGGATTTGTCATCATTACAGCTTTTCTTTTTTGGACATTCGTGCTTGTGTTGTCCTCAAAAGAAAACCCCTTTGTCTTTTGTGCGTAAAGATAATATGTGCTCGAATTCTATTCCCACATCAGAGAGAAATGGGTCCCTAGATCTTTTTACCTAACTATCGAAATTAAAAATAAATTCTCTCCTAATAAATCTGTGTCGTTCACCTCATTTCTCTCAACAACATAATTCAATCTCTTCGCCTCGTTTCACTCAAAAATTTAAACCAATTTCCGTAAAAATTTGCTCCATGGCGAACAGTGCTCTCTACCTCACTACCACCATCACCAAATACAAGATGGTTGATACCCTACATATCACTCTCACCTCCAACTTACACAATGAAGAATGGCCAACGTGGATCATCCCTGATAAAACTTTTCTTGGTTGATGTCCCACCTATGTTATTTACACTCGTGCCCTTCAACTCAGAACCCTTAGGAAACCCAGTAGGACCATCCTGTTCCATCCATGGTCTGACTTTGAACAAGATGCAACCCTTAACCTAGAACCAGCTAGTATCCTAGGAAAAAGTTTACGAATTCCCTGAATTCTTATGTAATAATTTCGAGGCGGTTCGTGTAGCACGGATGCCAGTGGGTCGTTCCATAGAGCACCTTAAGATGCAATTTTATGTTGGCGTAGAAACATTTTGCTCCTATATGGTACTTACTAACAACACCAAACACCTACTCAACATCGAACGCTGGAAACACGTTCACCCAGTCACAAACCTAAAACATTGCTATTGGACCTGGATTATGACAGGGACGTGAAATGCTTTAACGACCGCATGCGCACTAAAGATATTGACATAGATGATCATTTTGATGTGATGAACTATGAAGCACATATGTCCACTCCTACTCCACCTGAAAATCCCCTTTAAGTAGTTTAAGACAATTCACTTAAAGTTGTGGGTTCGATAGGTTGGGGTGCCTAGCCTGTTGAAAAACCCGACCCTTTGGATGATATAGACCCTTCTTTCCCTGACATGCATCAGTCCCATCTACAACCTTCTTTGCCACTACCTGTTGCTGATCAATCAACCACTCCCGCTTCCCAACCAGCAGAAATACAGCTTACACCAGCACTTGTTCGTCGCAGCTCAATACTCAATAGAGCCAGATCCCTCCCCGATGGTTCAGGTACTTTTTTCAAATCCATGGTTTCGTCTACTGAAAATAAAAGTTTAAATAGAAATTAGCGCGTTGCATGGGTGTGAGTTTGATTGATGAACACTACTCCACCATGCAAGCACTCGAATTAGAGTGTTTAAGTCATACTCAATGAAATTGGTTTCCTGGAATATTCAAGGGTTGGAGGACCCCTCTAAGAGCCGTGTTATAAACCATATCTTATCCCCATAAAAAATAGACGTTCTTCTCCTCCAACAAAACCAAGATTATTGACCCTACTTCTTCCTTTTAGACAATTGGGTGGTCCTTTCCTATTTGGTTGGGCACATATTAACACATTAGGCTCCAAAGGAGGACTTATTATGGCCTAGAACAAATTCATTTGGTCCCATTGCCAAACTATCTCTTAACCCATAGCTATACATGTATCTTTCATTGTTTACCTTCCAATAGAATTTACTTATTTTTCCAGTATTTATGATCCATAAGGTATTCATGAAAGGTTATATTTATGGTCGAACTACTTAGACTACAGAACTCACATCAATGGACCATGGGTGATCGGAGGAGACTTCAATACCACCAGATCCACATTAGAAAGAAATTTGAGGTAATCTCTCCCATGACTCGGCAGCATTCAGTTCCTTCATCAACTCTTGTTCACTCATCGACCCACCCATCTACATCCGTAAATTCACTTGGTTAAATCGTAGATCTGTTCCCTCTCTGGCTTAGCTAGATCGTTTCCTTTTCAACTCAGCCTGGTATGACCTTCACACCCTCTCATTAGTCAAAGGCATCACTACCATCATTTCAGATCATTTCCCCCTTCTTCTTGACTTTGGCTCCTTGCCTAACCCCAAATGCCTATTCAGATTCGAACGTCTCTGGCTCACTAAACCATCTTTTGAATAATTCATTAAATTGGTATGGACACAGCCGACATAGATCCAGTCTACCACAAAAAGAGTTGTTTTCAAACTTTGATCTTTGCAAAAAATTATCCGCCCCTGGTCTAACTCTATCTAGGGATCCTCTGCTCGCAGATTTCATCCACGTAATGTGTCATTTTGAATCTCAACATCTTGGAAGAATATCATCCCTCCGCTCGCCGACATAGAAGCCGAACTTGTTAGACTCATTAAGAATGAAGAGATTAGACGGAAAAAACACTCCATATCCAAATGGATTGATGAGGGCGATAAGAATACTATCTACTTCCATCGTCTTGCTAATTGTTGACGTAGATCAACCTTTATTTTTGAAATTCAACATAACAATACCACCTACACCGATCAATTTGACCTCTTCTATCTTTTTACTAATTTCTACCACAACCTCCTCGGTAAGAACTCTCCTTCCCTTCCAAATATTAACTGGAATCTCCTTTACCCAATTCTTCTCCCATCTACATCGATCACCCATTCACAGAAAAAGAGATTTGGGCAGCCCTTAAAGACATGGTTGACGATAAAGCTCCAGATCCGGATGGCTTTCGACCTCTCTTTTTTTAAACAATTCTGGATTATTGTTAAAATAGACATTTTGTAGATGTGCACCAAATTCCATTTCAACCCGATGTCCATTGCGTGCTTGAATTATGCGAATATTGTACTTCTTCCCAAATCCCCTGGCTCCACCACCCTAGCATCTTTCCTCCATATAAGCCTCCTCAACACGACCTTCAAGATCATCACCAAAGTCCTTACTAACCGTCTCCAATCCATCATTTCATCCCTGGTCGGTGTAGAACAGTCCGCCTTTATCCTTGGTCATAATATACTTGACTGCATAGCGACACACTAGAAGTCATCTCCTTCCACCACGCTTCAGTGCCAAGAGTATTACTGAAACTAGACTTCTCTAAAGCATTTGATGCGGTCAATTGGAATTTCATACTTGAAATCATTTCCCATATAGGCCTCCTTGCTAGGTGGTGTAGTTGGATCAACTACATCCTCAACACTTGCTTCTCCTCTATCTCTGTTAATGGAAAAATGGGAGGTCTAATTAAATATGCATGTGGCTTGAGGCAGGGAAGCCCATTTTCACCGCTCATTTTCATTCTCTTTGTTGATGTTTTCAACCGTATGGTCAAGCTAGTAATAGCCAACAATTGCTTTGTAGGAATCAGATATTCTGCATCAATTCAAATGATCACCAATCTACAATTTGCGGATGACACTATTCTCTTTGCTTCACCTGAACCTAAACACATACATTGCCTCAAAGTCATCCTTTATGTTTTTGAACTTATATCTAGCATTTCCATCAACTTTCATAAAAGCTCCGTCATCATGTTAGGTAACTCCGATCATCTTGGTTCTCCCATTTCCTCCCTTCGTAACTGTAACCTGGAACATTTCTCTATCACTTAACTTGGCATCCCACTTCTCCTTACCAAAATTAAAAGAATAGATTAGTATCCTCTTGTTGACAAAATCGAATTCAGATTCTCTTCTTGGAAAGCGAACTCACTTTCCGCCACTGGTCGCCTTGTCCTTATCAAATATGCCCTCTCAACCATCCCTTCCTATTGGATGCCATTTCACAAACTCTCTAGTTGGGTGATCAATAGATAGATGCGATCAGAAGTTCTTTTCTTAACTTGGAATGGCAGTAAGACTAACAGACTGGTAAATTGGAAAACTGTCTGCTTGCATCGAGATCAGGAAGGCCTAGGCACCATAAACCCCAGTTCTTTCAATATGGCCATGTTAGCCAAATGGCTTTGGCGACTTCTCACTCCAGTCAATTTCATTTGGAAGGATTGGATCCTATTGCTGCATTACCACTCTAACCTCACTTGACACTTCACTACCCCTTCCCCCCGTTTTAGTCCTTCTCCCTTCTGGTTGGGAGCTCTATCCACTCTTCCTTGTGTTAAACCAATCTTCCAAGTTAAAATTGGTGATGTAAACAATTGTTTCTTCTGGCTCGATATATGGCATAAACATCTTCCACTTTCACGCTCATTTCCTAACCTTTTCTCTCACATTTTACCTCATAACCTCATTGTTAAACTCACGGCAGGATTTGGCCCAACTTGCCTTTGTCCCCACATCACTCTTTGATTTTGATACACTTACTGACCATTATGAAGCCTTGGTCCTACTCCTTCCCCTTCATCTCTCTGATTTGCCTGACCATTATTATTGGGCTTTATCCCCTGCTAAAGCTTTCACTATTTCAACCTACAATTTCCTTAACCATCGTGGTCGCCTCTTCTCCTTCGCAAGACTCTGGAATTGTCACCTTCCTCCTCAAATTTTGTTCTTCCAATGGGGCCTCATCCACGCTCGCATTAATACCAAGGACATGCTTCGTTGTTTTAATATTCTATTGAATCCCATGTGCATCCTTTGTTCACATCACGACGAATCCATTCATCATTTCATTCTGGATTGTGCTTCACCTATCCTATCTGGGCTACGACAAGTTCTTACCTCTTTAGCTTCATCCTTTTACTCTCCTCATTTGATGACTACTGGTAATATAACACCCCTAATCACTGTGTAGATTTGTTCATCGCTATTTTATGTTAGTGCATTTGAAAGGAGCGTATTGCTTATGTGTTTTGCAAACCTAAAAGTAATTTTGCAAGTATTTGCAGACGTATCTCTTATTTGTTTCATACTTGATTAGGGTCAGCTCACTCGGCTCCATTCAGACTCTCTCTTCCTTCAGTTGTCCAAGATGTGGTATCCCAGGGGAGTGCTAACGCTGACCCGTCAGGCTGGAACATGTGAAGGTAATAATGATCACCATTGTTTAATCTTATTGTAGTAGTTTGTCTCCACTTTTCCATATACGTAATGACTATTCTGTTCTATTTTGTTGTTTGTTGGAAACTCTGGGGATCACCTTGGATCCAAAACTTATTATCTTAGCCACCGTTCTGGCTTGTTGACCGGCTATATTAATTAACTTATTAATCTAATTGGTTGTGTAGCTCCATGTTGCACAGTTGTTTCTCTAAAAAAAAATACAATCATTCAGTGAAACACCCCTACCCTACACTCCAAAATTCTTTCATGATATTTTATTTTTAAATTCATATGTCTAAAGTACTCATGTAAGTTAAATTCAAACTACTTAAATAATCTTAATGAATATTTAATCCATTTTTTAATACCTCTTAGAAATACATGTCGATTTTATTATATTTTCATATTAAAAAGGGTATTTCCCATTTAACTATAAAGACATGATAAATCACATGTACATCAACAATAATAATAAAACTAATTTGCAAATCATATATGATTCATTTATATCAAAAGTTTATCATACATTATATCACAAAATTCCTTTTTAATGGATATATTAGATAGCAAAGAAGAAAGTTTTACTGATAGATTACTGTAATTGCTTGATACAAGATTGATACAATATGCAGCAGCTTATATAGAAAAAGATGTAACGGCTATGTGGAAAAATGCCTCAAATAAATGTTAGGTGTGAGACAATGTAAAGGCCCAATATAAAGTGTTGACACGCTTTTTAGTCAAAGCAGTCACACATGAAATCTCTGGTTAACAATACGCTCAAGTATTGGGAACATCGTCAGAAGACAAGGAGCGATTTGTTTGAAGTCACATCGCAAACATAGAATGGCCTGAAAGTCCTCGCAGATGACCTCTGTTGGGTCCGAGAACATAAATTATGGAGATTTGCTCTGTAACTCTTGTAGCCCCCTAAATTAGCTTCAAGTAGAGCTTTTGTTTGGCTAAAACGGACTTATGGTTTGGAAGTTACTCCCGTTCTGTGAACGCGTGCAGAACAGGAAATTCACAAACTTGGATTTCGGACATGGGCAAATCTACGGTTTGGATTGGAGGTCTCGGGTCGGATCGGACCCGCGTTATGATGGATGACTTGGAATCGGCTCTGGGATTCTGGAGCAACATCGATTCGGGTCGGTGCAGGAGGATCCGACCTGCCTTGTGTCACGCACCTGGAGTTCGTTACATCTTTGGATCAAAGCGATAGCTCCGGATCGGAACGGAGGAGAGAGGATCCGATCCGAACCACCTCGACCTGCTTCTGCACACGAGCTTTGACCTACTCCTAAGGAGTAACCGCCTCCTACAAACGCGGATCGGATGACACATGGCATTCCACGATTTGGAGAGGCATTCTCCATGTTTTCCACTATATTTTAGGAGTCTTGGGATGCGCGCCACGTCGTCTCTGAACCGAAACTCCCTTGAACTATCCTACGGCTATAAATACACCATTTGAATTATTTCCAAAGAGTTTTTTTGGCACTAACTCCTCACGGCTTCCACCATTGTTCTATGCAAGGACGTCGCTCAACATAGAACCCGAATTCCATATTGCAACGCAAGGATTTCATGTATAATCTTCACATTTCTTACTTCTTTTCATTGTAAACACGAGGATTTCATGTATAAACCGAAAGAATTGTACTTGTAACTTCATAGAATTTAAGAAGAGATAAAGTGGACATAGGCTTAGTTTGAGCCGAACCACTATAAAAACCTCGTGTGTCTCCTTTAATTTACTATTTTCTGCATCTTTGTGATCTATGATTTGTGATTGTGAGGACTTCACACTGAATTTGGTGTTAGTACCAAAATTTGGTCTAACATAAAGCAAGTAGAGTAACACGTTTTGTATAATGATGTAAATCCGACGGCTATAATGTAAACCGTATATGCTTTATTATCCGCCTTCAATCTAAGCTAGAGTTATCCATTTTTGTCTTCATTTCCGCCTCCATTTTCAATCTTGAGCTTTCCAATCATGTGCTTATTCTCCTCCCCATTTACAACTCTGAGTTCCTCTCTCAATTGCGTGAAATTCTTGGTAGATAAAGCCTTCGTGAGGATATCAGCCCTTTGGTAGTAGGCAGGAATGTGGCAAACAACTAATTTTCCAGCTTTTGCTTTTTCTATGAAAAAATGGAGGTCAATTTCAAGGTGCTTTGTTCTCGTATGCTGAATTGGATTGAGAGATAAGGAGACAGTGCTCTTATTGTCACACCAGATAATTGGTTTTTGATTTAGGGCAAAACCCAGTATGTTCATTAGTGACTATCTACGTGACTTCTGCGGCTGCACTTGCTAGGGCATGGTATTCTGCCTCCGTGCTAGATCTGGAGGTGGTTTGTTGTTTCTTAGTACATCAGGACACGATGTTGGCGCTGAGGTAAACACAGTAGCCTGAAATTGATTTCCGATCATCTACATCATTCGCCCAGTCTGCGTCACTAAAGCACTGTAAGTTGAACTTATTTTCAGATTTCAAAATTATTCCATAGTGTTTTGTGCCTTGCAAATATCATAGAATTTTTTTTAGTGCAATCTAGTGTTCAGATAACAGGTTCTGCATGTATTGGCTGAGTTTATTAACACTGTAACATAGATCTGGTTGTGTAATTGTCGCATATTGTAGTGCCCCTATTATGGTTCTCTACTGCTTTGAATTGTTGATGTTTTCCTCCTTGTGCTTAGATTACTAATCATGGGCATCGGTAATTGATTTGGCTTATCCATATTTTCTCTTCGAAGGATTTCAGAAATATAATTTTGCTGAGATAATATTACTTCCCCATTTCTTTTAGTGGCTTGTATTCCAAGAAAAAATTCCAGCTCGCCCAAGTCCTTGATAGCAAAGTTTTGATCAAGTTTTTGCATTATCTTGTTTATTTCCTCGTTGTTGTCCCATGTGATTAACATGTCGTCAACGTATACTAAAATGAACACTGTTCCATGTGCTCTTTTGTTCATGTATAGAGAGTTATCTGATTTAGCTTGCAGGAAACCCATGTTAGATAGAGTCAACTTTATTGTTTCGTACCCAGATCTTGAAGCTTGTTTTAAGCTGTATATCGCCTTGTGTAGTCTGCAAATTTTGTTTCCATTGTTGTAGCCTTCTGGTTGCTGCATATATACCTCTTTAGTCAAATTCCCATTTAGGAATGCATTATTTACGTCTAGTTGCCTTATATTCCATCCTTTACTTAATGTAATAGTCAATATAACTCTGATGGTCATCGGTTTTATGACTGGAGAAAAGGTCTCGTTGAAGTCAAACCCAAATTGTTGAGTGTAGCCTTTAACAACCAGTCTAGCTTGTATTTGTCAATTGATCCATCCTCTTTCCTTTTTATCTTGTATGTCCACCTACACCAATGACATTTTTGTGCTTTGGCGGTGTTACCAAACTCCACGTATTATTTCTCATGAGTGCCTCGTATTCAGTGTCCATTGCCTTCTTCCATTTGCTTGATCTTATAGCCTGAGTAAAATTCAGTGGTTCAGTTTCAGTGACAGCTATGTTGTATACTTTTGGTTTGAAGATCCCACTTTTCGATCTCGTGGTCATGTGATGTCCAATTGATTGTGGTTGTGTTTGTAGTCTTGCATTGTGATGGGTTGAGCTTTCTCTGCTGCTGCTCTGTGTATCTTGATTATCTTGTTCAGTCTCATTTGGTTGCTGCATGTTTGCATTCCCTGAGTCATTGCTTATTTTCTCATTTGTTCCTCTTACTGCTTCATCCTGTAAGTCTACATTGTTTATGTGTTGTTGTTCTTTATGTATGATATCTGGAATTGGCTCAACGAAGTATGGTTTCAACTGTGTGTTTTTGTTCGAACCCATATCACCATTACTTTTGATAGTTTGCTTGTTTGCAAAAGGAAACTTAATTTCATCAAATACGACGTGTCTAGAAACATAAATTTTTTCCTTTTTTCCATGCATTTATAGCCTTTTTGATTTTGAGTGTACCCGATGATGGACTTGATATGATTATTGTAGTCCCTTAAACATGAGAAACACAAGCATCCATATGTTTTTAGAAATTGATAATCTGGTTTAACATTGTAAATCATTTCATGAGGGGTTTGTTGTTAAGAACTTTTGTTGGAAGTTTATTGATAATAAAAACAGATGTATAAAAAGCTTCGTTCCAATATTTCATGGGCAACGCGCTTTGTGATAACAGTGTTAAACCAATATCTACTATATGCCTGTGTTTCCTCTCGTCTAGACCATTTTGTTCTGAAGTATGGGGGAAGGTTAGTCTATGTTTAATGCCCTTTTTGATAAAATAGCTAGTCAACGGTTTAAATTCAGTTCCACCATCTGTCTGCATGATTTTAACACTATTATTAGTCTGCTTTTCGATATGTGTTATAAATTGTAGAACAGTGTTGCAAGTTTTAGCTTTAGTTTTCAGCATGTATATCTAGAATAAGCGTCAACAAATAAAAGATAATACCTGTGCCCCTGATATGAATTTAACAGCGCTAGTCCCCACAAGTCAGCTGCTATAAGCTCCAATGGCTTACTGTAGCTAGTTTCAGAATTGCTAAAAGGAATTTTGTGGCTTTTGCCAAGTTGGCAATGTGTGCAAGTGTGCTTAATAGGTATATTGTTATTAAAAGAAATATTATTACTACACAAAACTTGTCTTACAGTTTCAAAATTTGGGTGTCCTATTTTAACATGCCAAGATTCAATAATATTAGAATTACTGCTATTACCAGTACTATTACATCTGTTGCTACCATAATTATTACTACTAGCATCTACATTATTACACCAGTATTCTTCTCTTGAATTTCCAGTCTTCAAGTTGTTGAACTTGTAAAGGCCTTCATGTAGATTACCCTGTAGTAATATTTCATGATTTAGACAGTCTTTAACTAAATAATACCTAGGGTGAAATTCAAAATAGACACTGTTATCACTTGCAAATTTTGATACACTTAATAGATTTTTATTGATTGAGGGTACTTTGAGTAGATTGTTTAATTTGAGTTGTCTATTGCCATAAATTATGCCTTTGCCAATGTGTGTGATATTAGTGGTGCCGCCATTACCCAATATAAATGTTTCAAAACGGAGTAATTTTTACTCCCAATATTAGAGTTTTGGAGATTGTTTGT